>CM066143.1:29670625-30973750 GCA_033617975.1 Populus alba x Populus glandulosa | reverse complement strand
ATTTGATGATATAAAGGTAACACACACACACACACACACATATATATATATATATATATATGCTTTGTCCTTGCTACACAGAACTGATTGCAAATTAAGTATATTTCTACATAATATTGAATTTATTTGAACTTGAAGTTATGCAAGATTCCATAGTTTGAAGCATATATTAATATTTAGCGTTTTAATAATGAGATACGGCAAGAACACACCAATGGATAAAGTTATATTTTAATTACTGTAAATGCACACTCTCATATAGTGAAGGTGAATGATTAGTCAATCTACGAGTCGTGTTTGCAGTTGATTTTCTTTTCATAATCATTATAAAAGCTTTTTATATATTTGCAGCCCCTCATCAAAGAAATAGCAGAAAGTTTTCTTGACATTGCAATGGATAAAAGCGGATGTTGTGTATTGAACCGAGCTTTGGATTATGCACAAGGGGAGCTTAAGCAGCGTCTTTTGCTTGAAACAATAGCTAATGCAATGTTGCTATCGGAAAGTCCTTTTGGGTGTGTCCTTTATCTCCTCTATTATGTTTGCTAATTAGTTCCCTTGACATGATTTATGAAAAGTGATTTTTATTTTGAATCATAATTTAAAATTTACTTTTCATAAATACTTTATCATAAAAATAAGGTATAATGGCTTCCAATGTTAGATGTTTCAAGAATTATTCTATGATTTTCAACAATAAATCTATATGCAAAAACTTTTGAATTAAAACCAATGAAGATAAGATTCCTCCTTTAGCATTTTGAATATAACCTTTGTACTGGAAGCAAAAGGTTTATAGACACAAAGAGGAGTTTGTTTCATCTATACATTTCCTTACAGATGCCTTCAACTTTCTTGTTTCCCTTTGCATGTTAGGAACTATGTCGTGCAACATGTACTCGACGAACGCATACAGAATGCAACAATGGGGATACTAGAGCACCTAAAAGGATGTTTCGTGTCTCTCTCCATGAACAAGTTTGGAAGTAATGTCGTGGAGAAATGTTTGATATGGAGCGGGGAGGAGAATGCTTCAATGATTATCAAGGAGTTTCTGCTCAGCCCTTACTTTGTGAACGTCTGCCGTAATAACTTCGGGAACTATGTTGTTCAAAAGGCACTGGAAGTATCGAAGGTTAGAACATTAATCAGGCTATCCCTTTTAATTTATTGGCTCCTTTGTGTGTGGCACTACACTTGCTAACCATCAATCAATGTTAATCCATCTTTGCACAATATGTTTACGAAAAAACTCGAGTCATTAGATATCATTACATACTCTCATGTTTTTCCTGCTTCAACGAGCGTAAATTTTGCTTGCCACATTCTTTTGATGCAATAATAAACTACCTTTCCCCTTTTCTGCCAACGCAGGGAGGCATTCGCAATGCTCTTGTCAGTCGCATAAATGATTTCTATCCAGATCTGTACGGTGATATTAATGCAAAAAGGGTGGTCAAGAAAGCTCGAGATATCAGGTACCGGATATAATCGCTAGGCCATGACACCAAGTTCCGAACTAGTTGTGCTTTCAGCTGTCGAAAGTTCCGTGTTGCATATCCCTGAAATATTAGTTAATTTGTTGTCGATGTTAGACTTGAGAAGAGGACTGTAATATTGCTTTTTGCTATAGATAGCTATTAGTATTTAGTAGTAGCGTTTCAACTGCAGAAGAAATAATGATGAGTTTGTAATTTGAATCTGTTGGTACATTAAAAAACCATTTGGATGCTATGTTGATGTAAGGTTAATATGCTTCATCAACAGAGAAGCTGTTGTTGATTATTATATATTAGATTCAATTTCTTAGTTTTAGTATTTATTTCTTGACCGAGTTCTTAGAAACACCTTCTTTTCATTAGTTGAATATATTTTGATATTTGAAATTTGACATAGTTCTTGAGCGTAAGGCAAACAATGATTTATGTAGGAGCACAGAACAAATGCTAGTGTTCAGCATGGAAAACGCTTGCCATCTATCTCATAGTGTTGCCCAAATTGTAAATCATCTGAACAGTTTCTTTTTGTTGGAAATAAATTGCGGAAACAGAGAAAGAAAAAAAATTGGAAGTGATAATTGGCAGAGCTTTAGCTAAATACCAGAGATGTTTTTTATTATATTTTTGTTATGCTTTCTTGCTTACATAAACCCCTTGAAGTGCTGAAACTTCTCAATTGGTACAACTTTAGTGAGGACGTCTATAGTTTAATCTTTTGTGTTGATAAACTCCAGCTGAATATCCTTCTTGCTTACCATGTCTCTAATGAACTGATACCTCAATTTTATGTTTTGATCTTACATGAAAAACTAGATTCTTGATCATTGCAATTACAAACATATTATCACATAAAATAGTGGTAGGATAAAAAACATTTTGCTGCAAATCACTAAGAACTTTCCTTAACCATACTGACTAATAAACAGCTCATTTATATTAATATATTCTGCCTTTGCAGAAGATAAAGCTATAGAATTTTATTTCTTTGAACACCAATATATTATATTTGTTTCAAGCTTCCTGCCCAATCGTTGTTAGGATAGCCAATCAATCTGTTTTCATTTTATTCTTTATACATGATTCCATGATTATTAGTTCTTTGAAGATATCACAAGATCTTTTTTGCTACTGAAAAATAAAATTTGCTAAAAATCTCCATAAATATAGAGATAATACTAACAGAAAAGACAATTTCAGGTCTTGAATTTGTGAGGTAGATTAAGGATCCAACGAGGCTCCTGAAATACTTTGAATCAATCTTAACCCCACCACCATCTTGATGTAAGGGTCTACATTCAAAGTCTACATTCAAACACTCTCTTTTAATTTTGAAAGCATGATGGTTCAATTCTTTTATTGGGAGTGTTGAAATTAATTTTAAAATCTATATTCAAAGTGTTTTTTTATTCTCCTAGATGTCTCCTAGGTATATATATGTAACTATTAAATATGCGTTTATATTTCAAATCTCTTGAATTATCCTAGACTAGTATAAATATATGTTTGAAGTATTGCAAGTCCACATCAAAGTCTACAGGAACTTCCTTTGTTAAGAGAGTAATATTTATATGAATGAGATTTCTAGAAAACATTGTAAAAACTTGTTACAAAAACATTGTCACAAATATTTTCTTCAAACTATTAAATAGAATGGGTTTCTAACAAATCATTTTCTGATTCTAACTTTGTCACAACCTGAATTCCAGGTTCATGTCTGGTAATGCAAGAGCGGTGCTATAAAAACACCCCATCTATGCTAAGCCTAAAACATACTTTTTATAAAACAAATTATATAAGATTTCACATCATTTCATAAACTTTCCATAAATATTTTTTAAAATCAAATAATAATTCATAATACTTATTACAATATAAGAATCTAAACTTTAAATAAAACAGTGTAATAGTGGATCACTCTAAGACATTAAATCAAAACTAAAAAAAAGCCTCGCAGAAATAAGTAAAGCGTTCCAACCAAAAATAAAAAAGCAAAAATTTTGAACAAAGTCAACTTGTTTACAGAAGTTAAGAACTTGAAAATAATATTAAAAATGAGAGATGATTTCAACCAACTCGATGAGAGATTAATATTTAATACACATCGTATATATTATAAATTGTAATCCACACACATAAAAACACATTAAGCATATTAGTATATGGTAGTAAGATACATGTAAGATAACAGATAACACCTGAAACCATAGAGTTCTAATAACAAATGAGGTTTGTGGTCACAATAACTATGGAAGGATTAGTTGTTATAGGCTAGCGTCTCTCCTACTAACTAGGTATACATGCTACTATGTATATATAAACTAACTACTCTCTATTAGTATGGAGTTTATGACAAGTATCCTAATATCAAGATATAACAGATATTCATTTAGTTTTGCAAGATAATGAGTGTCATATTCAATAGAATTTAATTCAAAAGAATAAAAGTGTAAATTCAATAATAGATAAGTACTCGGAAAATAAAGCAACATGTATAAATATTCAAGAAATAACCAATTGTACTCATCAACCAATTGTACTCATCATATAATAAATACATTTATATTACATGTATATTAAAGATTATTTTAATCATCTAGAAAATAAAAGTAAAAGACATACAAACATAAAACATAAAACGAAGACTACTAAGGATCGCTAAGAGAAACAACAACAGAACATCTATCGAATTCAAAAAATACTAAAAAAAACCTGAAGCATATAATATAAAAGATCATAACTCTAAGACTAAAGACCAAATCATAATTATAAAACCAAAATAGATTCTCCCGATCGATCCTGAACATTATCCAAATGGACTAAACCTAAAAGAATTGATCAACCTCCACTACTTGGTCAACAAGTCGATCAAAATTGACCAAGTAGTTGACCAAAACAATCAATTCAACCGGTCAATCGGTTTAGAAAAACTAGACGACCATTTGATTGAGATTTCATAATCTCGATTTGCTAGTCTTTAAAAACTGCAAATCCTTAAAACAATTCAACATGTTCCTCAAAAACTCATAACTTTAGTCTTTATATCAAATATTTTAAGCGAGACTAGCACCCTGAAACATCAATTAAATATCTTTAATAATCCAAATTCTAAACTTAAACTCAACTAATAGACTAAAGCGTAAAAACATCAAGATCTTACATTAGTAATTATTATCCCTAACTTTCACTTCTTAACCCTCATCTCTCATTCTTTTTCTTCTTCCCCTCTTCTTTTCTTGTGGTTCTCTCTCTCAAGAAAAACGATCTTTTTTTTTTACTTCATATTTATATTTAAAAAAATATATTAAGAGACCAAAATGTCCCTAAATTATTTATACCCTTAACTACTCATCAAAGGTTGTAAATATCTTTTTCAATCCAATATTTTCAACATATTACAATAGTAGCAGCAATGACAACGTCAATATCCCGTCTTCCTCTCGTTATGCTTTTGATTTGTCAACTTATAGATACTAAAGAATGGGATATCCAATGGAAAAGAAATTCGACAAGGATACAAATGAAGAATGTGCATTATATTCATCACATTTATCTTATTTTAAGTTTTGCAATTGTTTAAGTACTGTTAATTTTCATCCTAATTGTCTATATGGATGGATTTCCCTTAATCACTGGAAATCATATAAAGAAACAACTGAAAATGGATTATTATAACTTTAAAGGTAGACTTTCCACCACTATAGTTTAAAAAAATGAGTTCTCTTCTCCTTTATTGTTTGGATTTGGATGGTTTTTGCATGTATAAACAAATGGATATCCAAGGAAGAATTGAATTCAGGTTATGGATACCCGAAACCTGATTGGGTTAAGTTTGGATATTCAAAAATAAATAAATATTTTTATTTTTATAGACCTACTAAATTCATGACAAACTCCAAGCCCAAGTATAAATCTATTTTTTTTTACATCCTACATTTCATCTTTTTATAGGCCTAATAAATTAAAAGAAAAACTACAGCCCACGTTAAGGATTTATTTTTGCCACAGCTCTTCTTTTCCTTGAGTTTCAAAATCCTTTTAGTCGTCAGGGACACTATTATTCTTTTTATTCTCACTTTCCTTCCACCGATTCTCAACCTTCTTACATAATAATTGGATGCTTTGCCGTTTACGAAGTTTTGACATTAGGGTTTCTTTCTATTTGTTTTGAATTTTTTTTAAGCATTTTAATATTTGTTTTTTTATAACAATGACTGCATGTTTGGTAGTTAAGAAAGTTGAGGATAAGAAATTCTGAAAAAGTCTTCTCTTTTCTAAAATTATTCAATAAAAAAGTTCAGTTTGATTGAATCCAAGTTATATCCGGGTTACTTTCCAACCCGGCTCAGGCCACAAGTTTTCAGCTTAGCTCAACTCTCAGGTCGATTGTAAGACTGGTGAAAACACCTCATCATTTAATTTTTGTTAATAATAATTAATAGTTAATATTGCAGCTTGCAAAATAGAGCACCAGTTCAACATATCATAATCCGTGGAAACATAGTATTCATGCTTTGGGGAATTTAATTTCCAATTGAAAAATGGAAGCTGTTTCAAAAAAATAAGTCGACAAGACAGTAACAGCACCATAATTCCATCCACCGGATGATGTCAATGACATGGATATCAAAATATGGAATAATCGATATAAGGTTTATATCAAACTCGAGAATAGGATGAGCTGAAACTCAGGGACTTGTACGACATAAAGCCCCCATCTGCTTTCTACAAAACCAGACAATACAGCGATTCTAGCCAATGAGATGTAGCTAAATTGGCAGATTGTGACAGGCATACTCTACTAGACAAGGATTGGAGTCACCTTGTAACCCGAAAGGAGATTACTATGATTTAATCTGAATCTGAAGAGTCATGGCTCTCACTTTGTCGCACACTCCTGGTTTGTGCACTGGATTTCGATGAATTTAGAGACGATTCACCGTCAAAAAATATCACTTGAGCTTTAGCCAATCTCTCCTCCAAATCCTGTGTGTTAAACTCATCTGTCCCTCCAAGCTCATCAAATCCCACCTGAAAACAATAAAAAAATGGCAGTCTAATTTTCAGAACAGTGGAAAAAAAGAGTGAATTCAGTAAACAACATGTAGCCATAAATATACAAAACACACCACATAATCATCCACTTTGGTATTCTTTATAAGTGCAAGGGTTGGAAGAACAACAATCTTGAGTTTTTCAGCCAAAAATGGACTTTTCTCAGCATGGATCTTCACAAAACGTGTCTCTATATGTTGCTTCGCCAGTATGCTCATATGCTTGTCCATCACCTGCAAATGAGCAGTAAGCATGAAATGTTTTCCTAAACCATCCACTTTCCCAGTTAACGTAAAGGAAATATTAATATAACTTTCTCACACACAACATATTTCATCACATTTTGAATAGCTCAAACGTAGTAGTTTTTTCGCTTAATATTCTTTCCAGTGTTGGCAACATCAAGCAACTAAGCAATGCCATTGTATTGCTATTAAAGCTTCCAGGTGCCTTATAACCCTCAGAAATTAAAGAAAATTTAAACGAGAAGAAGCTGCATAAGCATTTGAGCTAAGCACAGTAGATAATAGTTTAGGCATCTAGCAACCTCTAACTTCAATTGAGGACAATCTTGTTTCCAAAATTTCCCTTCAATTGACACGAAGGGCAAATCACAGCCCATGTCAAGACACAAAGACTGCAAATTCAATATAGAAAAACCCTAAAAATCCACCCCATAAAAAAAAAGAGCAAAATTTGAGAAATAGAACCTACAAAACTCCAAATTCCTTAAAACACTGAAACATCAATAAAAACAGAACTTTCTTCAATCAAATAAATCAAATTGTAGAAAAAAAGTGATGGTGATTTCTAATACTACCTTGCAAGGCCAATTATCGCGATAGAAATGGCAAACGACACGATCACTAGCTTTAACAACAGAGAAGAAATCCTTCTCTGATGGAATCTCCGTGTACTCACCATGACCTAAAGAGATCCAACGACTACGCTTCTCCGCCATTTTCTTCATCTGTTGTAACCGTCTCTCTCTCAATGCTTCTATATCGTCGAGATCGAGACGGTCTAAGGCTGAGATCTCTTCATCGATCTTGTCTTCCACTGCCTTGGCTACAGTAAGCACTTGCTTCTCTATAATGTCTTGAAGGTTAGGGTTTGCCATTGTTGGATATCGGAAGCTCTCTCTCGCGCTTGGACAAATTTAAAAAATGGAGAACTTGAAATTGAAAAGCAGAGAGGAGATTTTTAATCCCAAGGTGATGGAGAAAGGTTAAATGCGTGCAAGCGATGCCGTTTTGATTTTGTGAGGCTTGGGTCGAATCCTTGTAGTTGAAGTCCATTTAAGAAGTCGAGAGCCCATAAAAATAAAATAGCGCAGCTTTTAGGATATTGGGCATGGGCTGAAAGTTACTCTTTTCTCTCATCGGTCATTACTACCGATCTGTCGGGCCCAGTATTTTAGCCAATTGGCAATCAACAAATCAACCTACTAATCTGCCACGTAGCCACCATCCACTCACATGGTTTTAGTAATGTTTTTAAATTATTTTAATATATTGATTTTAAAAATAAATTTTTAAAATTAAAAAAATATTATTAACATACTTTTATAAATAAAAAATACTTTAAAAAATAATCACAATTACAACTATATTTCTAAATACACTTGTAAGCCATTAACAAACAGCAGCATTAATTCACTGGTCTTCATTACACGATCATGGGCGTGCCAGAAGAAAAAAAACAAACACGAAGAGAAATAAAAAGGGGAACAGGATTGACATGCTCTTATTATATCTAGCAGCTACCCCCACGCACGCTAGCTAATCACTCAAAACAAACACTCCCAAGAAGTAAATACACAGCTAGCTGGTACATATATATGAGATCTGAATTTCTCAGCAGAGGCACATCCTGACTGTGTAAGAGATTGTCATTTAAGGACACTTGGGCTTGCCCTTGGAGTTCCTTTTGTCCCTGTAACAAGGGCACTCGTGCTTGTTCCCATAAGTTCCAGAAGGCACACACTTGCACTGTTCACAGCATATTCCACAGTACTTCAAGCACCTGTCTTGTATGCCAGCGTTTGCGCACCTCGTATTGCACTTCTTGCTACAGAAAGCTACACCACAAGAAATCACCAACATGATGAGTTTTTCGAGAACTAACTAAGTAAACACAAACAGGGATGGAGCCTGCATTTGCTAATTTTAGAGGCCTAACAAAGAAAGTAGTAAAATATATATATATATATATATATATATATCTCAGCTTTTAAATTAGTAAACGAAGCCCTCGATTAATTAGTTACATGGCTCGGCCATGACAGGTTCCAAGAAAGATGAACTGAAGAGGAGGGAGCACAGCAACAGAGCAGCAAGGAAGAGCTTCATCTCTTGTTTTGCCTCAATCCAAAGCACGCAGCAGCAGAGATATAACTAGAGCTGGCCTAAGAGGGAGTGGAGTGAAGAGAGGAGTGGGAGCGTGCATGGGAATATATAACACCAAAGCCATTAATAAAGTTTAAAGGGGTACGTACGGGTGTGGGCAATAAATTGAACAGCTGGAGCTTCGCGTGGCAGTTTACGAATGCGCGGTGGATTCAGCCATATACAGACGCGGTTTCAGCTTGCGAGCAAGAGATACTGTGGATTTGTTTGTTTTCCTGTTGCGTTCTGTGAATTATTTTAATTATATACCAGTAAAAATCATCATATGTGTTATAATAAAAACATAAAAGATTCCAAGTTTATTTTTAATATAATAGAAAAAGAAAACAATTTTACAATAGATATATTGAAACATCATTTTTTTAGTTTTTGTATGATATTTTAAAAATAAATTACAAAAAATGGATATAAATATGTGAAATATATAGAGTTATAGATATTGCAAGTGGAAAGAATAAAAAATGATATAAAAAAACATATAATGAAAAAAATACAAGTAAATAATAATAAATGGACTGAGTGTAAAATAATAAAAATATCAAATATAAATAAAAAAATATAAGAAAAAAAATTTAATTAAAAAAACTATAATTAAAAAGTACCCCACTCCGCTCATATATATATATATATATATATATATATATAGACAGACACACACACCGCTGGCGCCAACAGGTGCGTTCTCGGTGGCATAATAACTAGGAGTTTTATCCACGTCAATGATACAACGTAACCAATGAGGACAGATACAATTAAGACGAGTACTCCTAGGTGGTTGAGCCTTTGCTCCCGCGTTTTATGACCCTCCAGTACAGAAATGAAAAGTCCAACGCCTGTTTTTGTTCCTCTCGTTTCACGATTTACATCCATCCATGGATGATATTGTTCGTAAAAATAACTGGGAATGATGAGTAGCATTACTCTATGATCAACGATGTCATGCTTTCATCTAAATGTCAATATTAAATGCCAAGTTGTTTGTTCTTGAGGATTCCTTCCAATAAAATGAATGATTTTGTGCCACTTTTGGAAACTTTTCAACTCTGATTGCTTGTTTTTCGCCTCTACTGTCATCCACTTTTGGAAACTTTTCAACTCTGATTGCTTGTTTTTCGCCTCTACTGTCGTGACTTGTTAGAAACCGCATGCATGTTTTGTTAGAAAAAATTAAGTTGCTGAGATCCCAAATGCTTCAGAGATCAAATTACAAACGCTTTAACGCCATTGGTTCTTCAACCAATCACCATGACGTTGATTGCTTATGCTAGAATTGTTTGCACTGCGAAATGCATGTTCATTACATATACAACAAAGATAAAGATCTTAGAAGCCATGATTAATATGCATTTTTTTTACCATTGGGTGTTTAGTCCAGAAGTGGGTGAGATTTCAAGCTCAAATCCTACTCTTATCATGAAAAGAAAATAAACCTCAACCTCCCATGCTAGTGGATGGGCAGGAATCCCGGCCTTTAGAGTATCCCTTGGCATCCCCGCAAGAAGCTAGCAAATTGACCTGCAAATTGTACCTTAAAATCTTAGAATCTTGAAAGGAAAATGGAACCGAGCAACAAGCTTCAAAAATACAAAGTCAGAAAAGCAGGGCAAGAATTTATACCTTCACAATTTCATACCTCGAGTTGGGACGCATATAGGCTGCCAATATACTCATGTTGAAATCCTTTGTACGGGGACAAAAAAACACAAATGTGATTCATTTAATAATTCAATAATGCACAAACCTCAGCTTGGTAGTTTAACAATATACCATACAGAAGCTACTCAAATGGGATTAAATGAAAGAGCTAAATGACTATTTCCAAAACCCATGGCCCATGGGAGGTTGACTAAGGTGGCTGGAGGGCAAGTGCAGAGCGAGAAAATGGCAGACTAAAAAACAAAGTAGCTTTCACCAACAAGTTACATAACTAATATGGAAGAGAAGAGAGATTTCACGAGGTAAATTAACAAATGACAATATTTTGCTCAAAATCCAAACACTGAAAGAATTAAGAAGTTTCTCAAATCTACTCTTGAATTGATAAAAGAAGGTTAAGAATCAATAGCAAGTGTAAACTCACCCTAAAAGGATCTCCCCTCAAAGATTGCACATACATTGAATTCCCTAGGCCATTCCCCTGCAAAAGAACAGCATATTCTCAGTTTACAGGTTCCAAGAAAATGCAATCCTAGAACCCTCCCTGGGCAAATATGGTTCCAATATCAATATCTCTATAACTTTTATGTCATTAATTGAAATCCATGCCTCCACGTCCCAATTAAAAGATGAAGGTACCTCCAAGGATATGTCTCTGAGACGCCTTCCAGTTTGAGCACAGCAAACACGGACCACATGCTCATCACAACTCCCACTTATAATATAATCCCTTCCATTCATGTAGTAGGAACGGGTGTAATTCTGTGAACTTCCCGTAGGTGCTATGTCAAAACTCAAGTGAAGCCTCCCATCAACAGCCAAAAGTTGTCGAACCTGATACATTTCTACATTTTAATCTCAAGACTCCACTAATTTCCTTAAAACGAGTGAAGTAATTGTAATAAATATCAGAAAAAATAAAATAAAAAAAATCAGTGCACAAGGTATAATTGAAGGAGAGGAAATGAACATTCAGCAAGTTGTCAAGGCCAAATTGCAAAAGGAGCATAAATTAAGGACTAAGAAGCTAACTGCTAGGGTTGCTTGAAATAAAGGAAATACATCCATGAGTTTGAAACCCTGATGAATCACATCTTGCACCCTAACAAATAAACAATTCTACTC
Organism: Populus alba x Populus glandulosa; assembly: GCA_033617975.1. Classification (NCBI taxonomy): domain Eukaryota; kingdom Viridiplantae; phylum Streptophyta; class Magnoliopsida; order Malpighiales; family Salicaceae; genus Populus; species Populus alba x Populus glandulosa. The sequence goes on along the minus strand of CM066143.1, from coordinate 30,962,010 downwards.
CTCCTATCTCGAACATAGTATGTGGTATTATAAGTCATCATAGACAGTAAACACAGCTTAGATGGCCAGGTAATTAGGGCTCAATCCAGATGAAGATCGCTAGGATGAAGTACTAAAAAAGTAAGGGGTGACATTACAAACAAGAAAGGGTTTAGAACATTGCATCGTGGGGAAAAATTCTTATCTGTATGCACATCATGACTCAGTTTCGTTAAGGGTGGATTCTGTATGAGGGAAAACAATTGATGGGGCCCTAATTTAACATTCAAATTGATGGAACTGCATGCCCCTAAAAATGCAGTAAATTAATTCAAAGAATACCTCATTATCAACAGCAGATGCAAGAAGATAGTGATCATCTGGAGAAAAGCACACCATCACATTTCCTCTAGAGACTGAAGTAGTAGTATAGCAAGGCTGTATTGGTTTCTGTCTCAAGTCCCATAGTTTGACATCCTGATCAAATGAAGAAGTTGCAAAAACTGATGGGGAATGGTTTGAGAACTTGACAACATTGATGTGCTCTCTGTGCACATCAGTGAACACCTGTATGCGCCTTCCACTGTTGATGTCATACAAAGCAACTTTTTTTGAGTATCCGCTTGCCAGAAATAGTTCGTCGGTGGAGTTAACATGAACAGATGTCAATTGGTCAAAGTCATCAAAGGTGATTGAACTGGCAGCTGAATACATGCCCGTAACTGTTGGGGGCATGTGCTCTATGTCATACAATTTTAGCAAACCACTATCTGAACCTGCTAGGAACTGAAAGCAAATCAAAATCAGAAGTAGCCATGTGATCAGGGACTTGATATGCACATAATCAAATGCTCTAACAAAAGCTTGACAGAAAATGTCTAATGATCTTATTGCATCTCAGAAGTTGTTCGGTCTTGTGGAGGCCAGAGCAACATGCACACTGTTTTTGAATATGCTGTTCCTAACTTGAGGCACATGAGCATCATGTTGTATTAATCACCTCACCAAATTCAAGTAAATCCTGTAGAAGTACAGATCAAACTAACTCTGTTTTTAAGTGGATAACACTTTAAATTAGCTATTGACCATTTCTAAAATCAGTTAGTCGTATAGAATTACCTAACTTACATACAAAGCATAATTTCTTGTACACTAGTGAGAAAAACAAAAGTAATTACAAAAGGTGAACATCATGCAAAGACACATATCCACCGCACTTAATGCAGAATAACATACCTTAGATGGATATTTCTTGAGCCAGCAGAGTCCCAACACACTATTCATGGCACCAAGTGATGAAACATACCTAACTACTTTCTCATTCTCATGGTTGACCACAACAACTTCACCATCCAAGGTTCCAAACACCATTATGCTAGAAAGAGATGGATGGTACTCAAACTGTCTGGGCCGGAAACTCCTACTTCCATCACCTAAATCACAGCCTGATACAGAAAGTGAATGCAACAACGGCCAAGCAGAAGATCCCAACTTTGCAGCACAAAGAGACCGGGTATAAGAGTATTGGGAGTTTCCATGAGAATAAGAAGGCTTTTGATTTTTTGACAGCATATGAGAACGGGTATCTTTTATTTCACGCTTGTGCAAGATGCTGACAACACTCTCTTTATGCTTCCGATTGTATGGTAAGTACTCGAAGTATTGTGAAAACGTAACAGCAGCCCTTTCGCTGTCAATCTTTCTGACAGGTAAGTTATCCAAAACTTTCAAATTGGGTAATGAAGCTATCATGTACTCTCTATAATGTTTCTCAAAGCATATTGGTGAAGCGTGATGAGAGATATACTTCGAAGGACCATCTGCAATATGTCTCCCAAAGTAACCATGCAGGGACTCTTCTTTTTTATTCCACGATGTACCAGAAGAAAGCTGCCAAGCAAATAACAAATTTGATTATTGAGTATTTAGAAAGAAAGGGGGTTGGATGGACACAAGAAAATACCATAAATTCAATCTATATTACATATTTAGCAATCCAGCATTATAAAGGAAGCTGGGACCGTGCGCTATAGGAAGTCTACATTTATAACCACAACTGACCAGACACTTACCACTTTAAAATGAAAAGGACAAGAAAAACAAGATCCACAATCCACCAATCCTTTCAAGTCTAATGTGACCGGGAGATATACAAAAATTCAAAATAATGGCAGGTGAAAAGATACAATAATCATACTTTGCTAGACTTACAATAATCATGCTTTGCTAGACTTCTTCACATGAATTAAAAAGATTCGTTCTGAATGCTACCAATTGAAAACAAACAAAATGATGCCACTTTCTTCAGTGATAAGATGCACCCACTTCCTTAGTCTGAGATCACTCGCGACCAGGACATAAGGAAAGAGCACCTGTGCATTACCTCACTTTGCAGATTGACCTGCCTGTTCCAGCCAGAAGAAAAATTGGCCAACAGATCCATATAATCAAATTCTTGCCAATAACTTGAAAAATCAACTTCATTGTCATCTGATGAATCCTCCATCATACTTTGAACTTGCTGACCTGTAGCTATATTATTGAATGAAAACACATTCCCGGTTGCCTCATCTGTGCCTTGGTTAAGATATGATTCTTCATCAATATCAGTCAAAAGTTCTCTAACATCAGGTTGATCCTCCAAATTTCCACCTGAAGATGCTGAAGGAGAGGCGGAATCATTGCAGCATATCCACTTCTGAAACCGAAGTTCTACCAAAGAAGAGAGTTTAGAAAGTGCTGCGATAGTTGTCCAGAGATTTGCAACTCTTGTCTCGCACATTGAGAGGCAAGTTAGAATGGGCATGCAAGTAAAACAATCCTCCTGGAAGCTTGTCAGTGAAGTACTAAAATCAAGGTTGAGGGTATGTATTTGCATGAATTTCCCTGCCATGTTCAGATTCTGGAAATGAGAAGATCTCAAATTCAAAATTTGGCAAGCTAAACCTTTCTGAGAAAGCTCCCTGAGTATGAAACTGAAGTTAGTAATAAATTTTTTTATCATATTCCAGAAAACTACAACGTATTCCATGCTCGTTTAAGAGAAAGAATTCGGGATTCTAGGCAATTCTAACAAAAGAATGCATAGTCAGATTCTGAAATGATGTTAAGGTTTAAGGAAGTCTCTTCTTGTTTAGGCCTTCCTCACAATTTCTGGCTGCTTTGGAAGTGGAAGAACCTTCAGTGGCTACCGACTTTGCATTTCTGGTATGCAGAGATATTTTTTTGGGTAAATGAGGGCAATTTAGAATTTTTTATTCATTATTTCTGGAGTGGCTTTTCTGATCACTGCAAACAGATGGTGTCCCTTTGGTGCCTTATCATAGAACTGCTTTTACTCATCAAAAGCATTATACAAGTAATAACAATAAGAACAACTATATACCGCAAGAAGTCCTTTCCAAATGGAAAATCCTGAAGATCAACTACTTGAAGCTTTTGACTGAAAGCACGCATCAAAGATAAAGCATATTCTCCATGCAAAGCACAATTTGGTCCATTACGTATGTCAACCACTTCAATCTCAGAAGTTTCAATGGTTGCACACACATCAAGAAGCGGAGGAACATCAATATCTTCAAGATGGTCCAAGATGATCTCCAAGCTACATATCTCATTGCAGGACTTTTTAACCTCAGCCTGAACAGCAAAGCAGTGATCAGACAGGTTCAACTTCTTGTTTCCATCAATAACTAATTTAAACCCTAGCCTAAATCAAACATTACTAATTTAAACCCTAGCCTAAATCAAACATTACAAATTTAAACACATACAAGTTACTGTTATTTTAATCAGGTTTTGTTGAACGCACAGGTAAATTATAACTTCAACCTACACTGACCTTAAGGAAACCAGATAAAATTTCTGTATTAGGTAGGACACCATGCCTCTTGCAAGAATCAATGTACCTACAACCAGAATCAAAGTGAAAAAAATAAAAAATCAAAGTAAATCAAGTGTTTTCATTAGCTATAGACAGGAAAATAACAACTACTTCAACAAGCCATAAGGTGATATCAATGACTGTGCTCTCTCCGCGTCCTTTTCCTCTTTCAATGCAACCTTTCTCCAAATTTCGAAATAACACCACATGAAAATGTTACCTTTGATCACCAATTCTCAACTCTCGCTCTAAAATTCACAGAATTCAAAGAAGAAACGAAAGGGCATAAGAACGTTTAATGGGTTAAAATCAATTTCTCCATTTCAGCTAAAAACAGGGTCCTCGTTTATAATCTCCCTCAGTTCATTTTTACAAGTAAAACTCCTTTATATAACCAAATGGGGTTCAAGGAATTTTTGTGTTATCATAGAATCCAAAATCTAAAAAGTAAAAAGTGATCAAATTGAAAAGCAAAGCGAGCAACTTACATTTGTTCCAGGGTTGAGATATTAAAGGATGGGATATCAATGGCCATAATTTAGATTTGGAGTCTCCGACTATCAGCGAAAAATAAGATTAACTCTATGACAGCAGAGGGGGCGATGTTTCTTTATAGCTTTACAACAGTTATGCAATTATGCACAAGCACGAAGACATATACGTGTGTGGAGGTTGAAGAGATGAGTTGTGTTATGTTCGACCAGAAACTGTAAAGGAGAAGTCGGTATTTTTCGGACAAACACATACAACCCAGCTTCTGATTTTACTTTGCCCGGCTGCAGGCTGCTTATTCGCAAGCCAAGAGAAGCGGGGAAAGGAGAGGTTGGAATGAATATTTATTTTGGTGTTTTCAGGGAAGTTGAGACTGATGCATGGAAGCATCTGTGCGGTGTGTGATATGATGGTAACAGGTCGGGTTGGATTGGGTTTTTATAGTTATTTTGAATTGATTTAGAGATGGTAGTTAATTAGGTGAAACATGTGTTGAATAAATCAAAGTCTAGGAGGGGGTTGGTGGGTTTATCAAAGTCTCAGGGAGAGGAAACTTGGTGGTGGTTATCGAGCAATAAACAATGCTCAAGACGTATCATAAAGGGCTGACCAAAACCAAATAATGCTCTCTTCTCGACACTCTAGTCAATCTATCCTTTTGTTGGAACCTCGATGTCGAAGTTTATTGAAATATAATCACCGTAATCTCCAGCCCAAGAATGACTCCGATGCAGGGCTCAGTTCGTCCGGCTGATCAGTGTTCACTCGACAACAAGAGAGAATTATAAGACCTCATCTTTAATTTTCGGGGTTCAATCTGAAGCAATACAATTGTCAAAAGGTAGAATTGAAATGCATTCAGCAGCTTCCCACGAAACGGCAACAGAACTGTAAGAACATGGATTAGCTTATTGTACTGTGGTAATAATTTTGATTTAAAATATTTTTTTGTTTAAAAATATATTAAAATAATAATTTTTATATTTTTAAAATTATTTTTAAAATTAATATATCAAAATGATTCAAAAATATAAAAAAATAATTAAAATTTAAGGAAACGCGGTTTCAACACGTTAACGAGAACGAAATCAAACCATATTTAATTTTTCTAATATTTAATGACAAGTTATTATATATTATATTTTAAATATAAATATAAATCAATTAATTATTAAATTAATAATAAATTAATTTATTTAATCTTATTTTATTTAGAATTATGACTTATATTTAAGTCAACATATGAAAGAACCTAATGAATTACTCGCATAAGAACCATTAGTCATAAATTAAAATAAAATAATTATCAAGTATGACTTCATTGTAAATAAATTTTATAAATTGAGAATTATAATGTAATTTATACAAGGAATTATAATTCTAAACCTAAAAAATCAAGTAGAGACTTGATTAAATAAATTTCTAAAATTATCTTGAAATAATATATGTGATATAATTGAGGAGTCAAGTTAATATTTTGTTATTTATAGTGTTTTCAGGTTTTCCTGTAAATAGAATGTTATTCATTTTATTTTTTGTACAGTACAACAACATAGGACACCTGAAAAATACAAAATAAAAGAGTTAGTACTCAAAGGCATAGCAATCTCTCTCTTTTAAAAAGGTATAGGAGATTTCTCACTAACAGTATGCGTGGACTACCATTAGAGCCCAAAAATTTAGACAGTTTATGGTTTATAACAACTCAATCTTGAAGTAATTCTTTAAAGTTAAATATAATTTTCATATAAACTCTAAATAACTCTAAATTGTTTAATAAAAGCTTTATACTCTTGAAAAAATTTTAAAATTTATATTTTTTCATTGCGTATATATATTTTGAGAAACTACACAGTGATAACAAAGTTATCATTAGATAATTAAATTCATTGATTTCATGTTTTAATAATTATTGGTATGTACAAAAATATTTTTTTCTAAAATAATTTCTCTCTCGTGATTTGTTTTTTTTTTAAAGGTCGTGGTTACTATTTTGGTCAAATTTAGCTAAAATCCTCATAAATTAAAATAAAAAATGAGCGTTTGGCGCAGAGAAAGCCACCACCAACAGCACCAACATGTTGCTGACAACAAGGCTACAGACTGCTGCTTTGCAAAGCCAAACACCATTGTGCAGCCATGCACAAGGCTAATGTCTCCCGCATGGTGGGCGATGTAGGAGGTGGCAACATTACTTCTTCTGTCAAGGTCTGCTGCTGCTGCTGCTGCTAGGCCAGCAGCCGGCAATGGGCAATAAGCCCACCATTGGCTGCAACTGCTGATAAAGAAGAATATGGGGGTAGAATTACAATACGGTTTTTTTAAGGTAGAATTAATTATGATTCTGCCCATTGTGGCTAAATAAACTATTATAATAGGCTATTGTTTTTTGGTAAAAATTATAATTTTATCCATGTACATATAAAGTATTATTTATATATTTTAAAATTGAAACTCAAATTAAATTAATTATAAAAATATTTTTTTTAATTGGATTGAGATTGAATTAAAGTATTTAATTCATGATTCTGATTTTTATGTAATCCTATTTGGATAAGGATTTAATTAAATTTTTTTTAAAAAAATTTCCTAAATAAAGAGATTTTTTAAGTTGGAAAGTTTTATTTAATTGATCCCAAAATATTTTAGGATGTTAATAAGAATTTTAATATGATTAATTTTCTTATTAAATTTTGAAAAATAGCTTTTCAACAAAATTGTATTAAATAAAATTTATAGAGTTTAGGAAATTATCAATTGGATTTGATTTAACATTTCTAAGTGTTAGAAATATTATTTTAAAATTGTAAATAAATTCAATAATTAGAATTCAAGCATGTAATGTATTAATTCATGCATCTTCATGTGTTATTATGCATGGTGGATGATTATAGACATTTAAACACCAATGTGATTATGCTTTTATGATTGAATGGTTGTAATATTAAATAGGGTTTGTGTGTCTTATATTTTCTTTATTTTTCTTTTTTGTTGTAAAAAAATATTTCTCATTTATCCTTGAATGTAACTTGATATTTCTTATACAATTATGTAAATATTATGTAATTTCAAAATGTAAGAATTCAGATAGTAAAATATATTTTTTAATCCAAGATAAAGAAACAACAATGAAAAAGGCTTGGACTATGATGCTCGTAAAGGACGTATAAAGATTTGCATTATCTATATAGGTTTTAACTACCTAGTTTCCTTTGATGGCTTGAATGAATTGGTTTAGATATGTTTATAATCTTCTAATTAAAATGGCATGCTAGACATATATGTTTAAATATGTAAACCCCGAGTGTAAATTAAGAGTAAAATTGAAGTAATGTTTTAAATTGAATAAAAAAAATAAAATGAATGATGTATGAATTTTGATATATAGGACAGGAATATATATGTAGTAAGGATACGAAAATTGATCCGAAATCATCGCTTGTAATTTTGGTTAAGAAGTGTAAACTTGGTACAAGTCAGGAGTTCCATAAAATTTCTAAAGGAAGTGTATAAGGAAATTAAGAAAATAAATTATAAAAACCAGGGATTTAATACTTGCAGTAAGGGAAGGAATACAGACCTTTGAAATTCAGAAAAAAAAGGTTAACAAATAAATTTTTAAAATAGAAGTACGAAAAATGACCAAAAATAAAAAAACATTCAAAATATGAGAAATTGAATTGAATTGCTAAATTTCCATTAAAGTTTTCATCAAATTGAGATTAGGGTTCATGATGAATTTTGAGGGAAATGACAAATTGAATTGAATTGATGTTTATGACATAGAATAAGGTTTAAATGAGTTGAAATAACAAATAATTTTGGAAGAAAATTTATAGCTCCTTACTAAATATATGGCCAACCATTGATGTAGGAAGAAGAAGGGTGTTTTATTTGAATATTTAAATTGATGATGTGCATTTATATGAATTAAAATGATGAGAAATGCATGAAAAAATAACAATGAAGGTGTTAGAGAGGGTTGAGAAGAGTGTTGATTGATTAGTTAATAAAATTGAACAAACTAATTATTAGAAAGGTGTTTTTAGCTTCATTATAGTGTATATAACATAGAAAGGAATTGGTTTGAATAAGGTAAGTTAAATTTGATGATATGTGAATGTTGATGGAATTGTCGATGAAACTAAACAGTTTCATCTCTTCGTCTTCCAGAGGGAACTCGAGTCTGAAAATGAGGGAATTTGGACTAAGTCTCTTCATAGAAATTATAGCATTGGATGTTAACTATCCAAAGGAGTTTACCTTGCTTAATTTGAAGTTTTAGAACCCTATTTATGGGCTAATAACCTAGAGAGGGTCAAGATAAACCTTATTGGACAATTGGCTATCTTCTCGATAACAGGTAGTTTTAAGGGTTTTCGGTGTAGAACTGGGTTCTTTTCCTTTTAGTAGAGTTATAGCCTTGTGTCTTTGTATTTCAAGGGATTAAATCACGTCTTAAACTGAACTATATAATGTTAGTTATGGATGAAACACAAAACAATATTCAAATAAGGAAATACACTGATTGTAATGTTGATTTGTATTTTTGTTAAAGAACTTAAAGAAAAACATTTAATGGGAACATAAGATGTAAATTTTAAAAAAATAAGGATAAAAAAGAATAAGATGATTAAAAAAGAATTGTATAGATTATTGATTTAGAAGAAATAAATGTTCGTGAGTAATGACATGGTATGCCTGTTAATGCAGGGGGAGCCACAAGACCCAAACAGCTGTTGAGGACTACCGATTAAGCTTTTATTGCAGGTAGGTGCCCAACACTTAAGGATTTTTATTTCCTACCATTTTAAATTTGCTAGGTAGATAAGTGATTTGAACTTGGTGATCTATATATATGATTTAAATTTGATAGTCTATGTCTATGTGACTGGTATGAATAAAATGTTGTGATGACATTAATTAGCTATCTCGAAAGTTAGGGTAACTAATGGTATCAATATGGTTTCATTAGTACTGACATTCCTTAAATTGATTGGTCGATATCAGGTAATTGAATAACTAATGATGTTAATAAAAATTACTAACATTGACATGGTTACTCTCGGTTAAAGGAGAAAGATAAATTGATTAACTATTTCAAGTCAGAAATAATTAATGATATCAATGGGTTATATTGGTATCGGCAACCATTTATGGTGTGATTAGTTAATTCGGGTAAAGAGGCTAATGATGTTAAGGGTTCTCGACATTGATAACTTATATGGTAAACTAGATATGGATAAGAATTGATTAATGACATCAATCAATTGTATTGTTATCGGCACTTGAATGGAATTGATTATTCTAACCCGATAATGGAAGACTAATTATACTAATAAGATTTATTAGTATTGGCAATTAACTTTTAGAGAATGGGAGGAGAAGTGTTAATTAGTTATTCCGAAAGAATGTGATAAGTTAATTATATCAAGAGAAGAATATATTGGTATCAAATGAGGATTGATCCATAAGGAAATGACATTCAAAATCATTTTTGTTGTGATGTGATTTTCAAGATGAAATTATTCTCGATAATTGATTAGGATATTAGATGGAAAATACATATTGTAAAGAAGTCTATGTCTAAATTTTATGTGTGAAAAGAAATGTCATGAAAAATATTACCTATTCTTCTTAGTATTATTGTTATTACCTTTTTATATTTATATGTAAATGTTATTTATTATTTTCAGGTCCATTGGAGTCATGTTAGGAGTGATCTTAGTTTAGCTATCTTTTGTTATATAATTATGTTATAATTCAATACACTTATCTTCTAAACTTAAAATGTAGAATTGACCCATAAATTTGGATGTATAACTTTAATATAATGATATAATTCTAAGTACCTATTTTAACCATGCATGTTTATAGTTGAAATTTGATCATTCACTTGAATTTCATTATATGATATTATTATGCATGATATAGTTAATGTAATGATAATATGTAGCAATTGAATTATGCATTGTTTTCTATTTTTTATGAACTTGAATTTTATAATATTATTGAATAAGATGTGTTGTGATGATGATAATGAGTTTGGTTAAGATCCATGATGATTGAATCGAGTTGTGAAATGACATAGAAAGTGTAAATTTGGTATTGTCGATAACTTGAGACCTCCCGGTATAGGGGAGACTCCACCAAAAATTCAATAATTTTTTTTTAAATCTAAATTTATAGTTAACTGTTGTGTGTTGTCTAGAAATTGAGACTGTTACAATATATAATTGTTATGTATGGTATATCATTAATGCCATGAAATGGAACTTAATTAAAATAGTAAATTAGTCATTAATATATTAAGTACATGTTAAAAACATGATTTGTTGCTTTCTAATTTTATATGCATAAAATCAGATCTTTATTTATGGATAACTTGTTGAGTTACTCAAGGTTACCATTAATCAAATATATTTAATGCTATAAAATTAGGTTCTACTTAACTAACTTATATGATTTAAATAAGTTACTTATAATCATATAATATTAGAGGCAATAGTTAGGTGAAACATATATGATATATTTAGAAAAAAAATTGATACTTAACTAATCTAGGAGTCGCATAAAGATGTGATTCATAAGTTATGTTATCTACCTAATTTAATTTATTTTAATTTTTTGAGTTACTTAAGGTTATGTAAATCAAATAGGATCCTAGCCCACTAAAAGATCTAAGCGAGATTTTTTAAATCAATAGTGACGACTATTAATTTTTAGAAAAATAATGGGAGACCAAATTATAATTAAAGACCTTAGCTAAAGTTGGTTGTAAATATTTATGAATACTCATTATCTTTATATATATATATATATATATATATATATATATATATATATATATATACCATGAATAAAAATAAATATATCCCTACATAACATATTTGATACCAATAAATTGATTGAACCAAACTTCTTGGATTGATATCGAAATATGAGAATTATTATCAAATAAGAAAGAAAGTTATATGCTTTTGAAAATCTGATTCCTCATGTTCTTGATAAGGACGATGATAATAAAGTTATGAATGGATATCAACGTCATATTGATGATAATGAGCAGGCCAACATGTCACTTGAACATCAAACATAACATGAGAATATGGATGTCCATATAATAACTATACATCCCAAAGAGTTGTTTAATGTATTTAGAAGAATTAAGAGATATGAGATGTTCAACTGCAAGATGATAGAGGGTTTCTCAGTGAACATCTATGTGTTGGGCATGTTTAAGAGTATTTTAAGAAATTACATTAATTAAGCTTTATCATTAACCATGAGTTAAGTATTAACTTAGTCTTGCAATCCAAACATAGAAGCCTACCTGGGTGTCAAGAATGACAAGGGTACTTGTCATCATTATAGAAAGGAAAGCCACTATATGAGGAACTACAAATATAATCTTGCAACTGTTAAAGCTAAGAAGCTTATTGAAGCTTCCACTTTAGGTATGTTTATTTATTGAATAAAAGTAAATTAGACCAATATATAAGAAATAGAGTAAGGATTGCTACATTAACTTTACTAAAATGGTTGTTATTAGAACTTAATAATTGTTATTTTATTCTAACACTTTTTAGAAATATTGTATCCGCTTATGAATGGATTTAAATTTGTTATTAAAGGAAAATGTTGTTCATTCTATAATAATTAGGTTTATTATGGATTTAGTACTTATACACATGGTTTGTATATATATATATAATCTTTAAATGCCTAACTTCAATATAAATAACAAGGAAAACGGATTTAATAATCAATATCCATATTATTTATGACATTGTAGACTAGGTCATAACAATAAAAATAAGAATCCTTAAGTTTCATAAGGAAGGATATTTTATCATCTTGATTATGAATCATATGAAACTTACAAAGCTTGTTTATTAGATATAATAATCAAAACACCATTTACTGAAAAAGTAAAAGATCTAATGAATTGTTAGGTATATGAAATTTGACAAATAGATGTCAAGATTATATTCCTAAATGAGAATCTTTAAGAAGATGTGTATGTGACAAAACCTAAAAGTTTTAAATCTAAGAAATTTACCAATAAAGTATGTATGAAATAAAAATTCATTTATGGAAGTAAGCAAGCTTTAATAATTTATAATATCTATTTTGATGAGATAATCAAATAGTTTGATTTTATTAAAAATATGAATACACCTTGTGTTTATAAAAAAAATTAGGAGTAAAGTTGTTTTCCTAATATTATTAATAAAAAACATCGTATATCTACTCCAATTAGTAGAGACTTGGTTGTCCAAGAACTTCTAAATGAAGAACTAATAATGTTTTCATTGTTTATAGAGGATATAAACTAGTAGTATAAACCAGTAGTTCATGGTTATTTTGATATTATTTTTCAATCATACATTGAAAATAGAAAATCTAGTCTAGTTATAATTTATTCTTAATAATTGTGCTATAACTTGGAAGAGTTTCAAATAAAAGACCAAAATAGATTCTACAACTAAAGCTGAGTACACCTCTTTGTTTGAGAGGACAAAAAAGATTGTTTAAAATAAAAAGTTCATCATTGAATTAGGTGTAGTTCCTAGCATTTTTCATAACCCAATTTTGGATCTTATATTTTTTTTTATGTAAAACATATTTTCCTTTTTAAAATATTTTTAAAATCCAATATATATATATATAGGGCCACAAATAGACAAGAAATTTGAAGGTAGCAAAAATAGGCTAAAGAGGTACTTAAGCGCATAAATTAGAAGTCGAAGAACCAAAGTAGACCAAATAAAAAAGGTTAAGAACTCAATTATAGCAATTGAGGGTCTAATTGAAGAAAAAAAACAAGAATTTAGGACCAAATTGAAGAAATATATTGAATACCATAAAATCCTTGCAAAATAATTATGTTTAAGGATTTAATTGAACTTTTGATGGGCCTAATTGATAATTAAGGGATTAATCGAAAACAATTATGTTTTAAAGTTAATTTAGTCAAAATTAAAAGAATTAATTAAGCCAAAAGACTCAATTTGACTTTTAATAGGTTTAATTGACCTAATTAAGGACTTAATTGAAGGGTAAATAAGTTTGGAAGCCTAATTCATGTCAAATTGCAAGAATTAAAAGTTCTAAGGATCAACTTTGAATTTTAATAAGTTAATTGGCTAATTTGAGGGCTTAATTGCCAAAAAAAAAAGTTTTAAAGTCAATTAGGGGTTTAATTAAAAAAAATCAAAACCAAGAATCAAAGTGGAAAAGACATTGAACCTTAAGGAGTGAAGTTAATTTGACTGGGAACTTAATTGAAAGAAATTAAAAGTTTTAATGTCAATAAATGACCCATTTAATGGATTTTGAGACCTACTATTGTGCCTAAATCCAAGGACTCTAATTGAAGTATTGGAGATGTAATTAAAAGGATCTTAGAATTTAAAAAGCAATTGAGGGGTTTTGATGAAAGATTTGATAATAATAAGGACTGGAATTGAATTGAAAAACATTAAAACCATGATTATTACGGATCACTCCAATGGTGTCATTTTGAATAGGGTCTAAAAAAGATGAACAATTCATCGTTCAAGCATTGTAAATCATCCTGTAAAAAAAAAAAAAAAACCCAAAAGGTCTAGTTCACTAGATGACTTCCAGAACTTTCCATGTTCTCTATCTCACACAAATCAAACAAAAAATAACCCAAACCCTTAATTTTGATTAGCTTATATAAGATCATAAGGTAGTAAATAGTTTACCCTTTTTACATTGTTAAAAATCCATAAAAACATTATCTCATTCATGTTTCTTTGAAACCATTTGAATAAACCACCTTTCAGGCTCTCCCACGCCCTCAACACCTTATCAACCTAAACCAAAGCTACCTAGATTGATGGTTTATATTACCTCTTCCATGATCCAACAACTCAACTTGATTTTTGTTGTCCCCAAGTCATTTTGAAAACTATTGAAACAACCAAACCAAACTGGTTTTAAAAACTGCCATTGAAAACCAGTATGATCAGAACTTTTCCAGCTATTAAAACATCCAGATGCATTCCTCACCAAAATCAAAGGGTTGAAGATAATTCTTAAAGATCAAGAGAAGAAATTCCCCAGCTCACACTCTCTAGAACCATATTCTTCATCTATAAATAACCTTTTAAAGGTCATCAAAACGGGGGAGAAAATGAGAAAGAGTGGGGGAGATATATTTTCTAAGACAAACATCTATCAAGCATAAACACCTTTATTTTTCTTTAATATCCTCACTTTAAAATAGTCAAGATTCAAGTAATTGTTGCATCAAAGTAGTTTTTTCCATCATTTAAAGGTATGATCCTTTGAAAACCTCATTGTTATAGCACATGGTGGTTTGCCTCTCCTGTAAGCTTTCACCCAAATAAAAATGGGATATTGATTTGACTTTGAGACTATGAAATCCTCTTTATGCTTTAAATTACAAGAATTTATTGGTTGATTGAAAAATATTAGTGAGAATTTTTTGTGATTTAAAATTTCTAGATGTGAAAGCAAGAGGTGTAAATGGGATGTTGAGTAGACTTTGAAACTATAAAACCATCTTTATGCTTTAGTATTCGTTTGGAGTTGTAATTATAATGGAGTTCAACAAATTTTGATTTTTTTCTAAATTAATTTTTTTTATATTTCTATGTTATTTTAATATACTAGTGTTAATAATAATTTAAAAAAAATAATTATTTTAATATATTTTTAAGCAAAAAATATATATATAATTAAAAAGCAACATTCAACCATACTCTTAAACATGCCTTAAAATTACTTACAAGTAAATTGATGCGAACCTCGTGATCACGTAGTCACGCAACCCACAATCAAGATTGAGATCTGATCCCGAAAAGTTAAAATAGGTCTGATAGGAGTGTGACACAATGGAAACCTGCCCTAAGGTACAAACACTATTAGAATGAGTAAAATGACGCCATGAAGCCAACTAATCTTGGATGAGTCAGATTTAGTTTGTTCAAAAATTAAAGAAATACAAGAATCACTCTCACACGTTAAAATTGAAAAATCCAGAAGTAATAATCATTAAAGTTGCCAAAATTTTAGCTTACATGAGTTTAAATAGTTCTTGAAAAATTAACCCTAATAGACCCCTTATATAGACTTATATGAGTTCCACTCAAAACCAATGCAAAACCCTAAACTGAAAAGCCCATAACTTAATCCAAACAAGCCTTGGATCCTAACTAAAAACAAAGTATTAATTAAGCCCCAACATGAAAGAAAATAATAAAAATAACTAACTTGTCATTAAATACCACCAACCTTTTTTTCTTTATATAGCTAGGATGAATAAGAAATCCTTATAAGAAAAGGATTCTGAAACATTGATGAATCATTGCCATACTTGAAGATTATATTACAGCTCATTAAAGATCATTGTGGAACTAGAAAATTTCCAAAACAAGCTCCCACATCCTTGTAGGAAAAGAATCCTTGCCAAATAGAAAATTCACAAGTCAAAAAGAAGTAAATATAGTCTGTTTGGACCTATATTGGAAGTCCTTTTCGAATGTGGATTCTCCTGAAAATGTACCCCAACATAAAAAAACACCTCTGGAATCTTCTCGTAGAGTTTCAACTCGATTCAATGGTTAGATTTGAAGTTATGTTCAATAACGTAAAATTAGACGGTAAACACTTTTACGTCAAAATCTAAATCTGACCTTGCTTGGTTCGTATCACAAGATTGAACCGTATTATAAAAGTTAGTAAGAATTTGTGGTGTTTTAAAAGTTCTAGATGTAAAAGGTATTGTAATTTATATTAATAATTGATTTGTTGCTTGGATGCATGAATAATTTGCTTTTTTAAAATGTAAATGTCTAAGAAGATCTTTGTCTTCAGTAATGATTTGAAACCTAGATCTAGTTTGGTGTATTCATGTTTTGATAGAAAATAAGATCTAGAGTTTGTGTTGAAAATCATATTTTAGTTTATATGACCAAACGAGTCTTTGTTTATGATTTTTGATAACCATTTCAAATTTATGGTGTTTGGGCCATGAATTTGCATTCATTATCATCATTATCTGACCTGATTCTTAGTTTTTAGGTTCTCTAGTGACGTTTATACTAGTTCTGTATTATTAGAAAAAATTTTCATTTTCCAGATTTATCAATCAGGATGTTATAATCTTCTCAGAATACTTGCAGCGATTTGTTTTGATTTCCTTGTTTTCATTTGAATATGATTTGAAACATGCCATACTTAATTCAAGATGGGTTCAACCTTTCTTTTATGGATTTGTTATAAATCAAGCTTCAAGGTCTCATTGTTTTCTATGTATTAAACATGACAGCCTCTCTTGTTCTTTGTTATGGAAAGTTCAACAATATTTGGTTTAATCCTCAGAGTGTTAGATTTCAGTTTTCAATTTTTATTTAGGGAATAAACTTACAAATCCGTGGGAGGTGATGAAATGTCTGATGAAATTATTCCCACGAGGAATGTTTATATCGATTGCCTGGTTTACTTGGAGAAAGACACGCTTGAAATAATGCATGCTCTTTCATTTCATCGAGATTCCCAGCAAGACCAATGTTTCAGACCTGCCATAGACGTTTTTTAATTTGATGCACGATGAACCCTCTTCCATGACGAGTGCTTGTATGATTTAGGTTTCGATTTCATATGTTATTAGAATATAATCCTAATTTGACACGGAGGGTGTCCGGTGTCTTGGAAAAAAGTGGATTCTGGGTTTTGTAGTGAAGAACGTTGGGCAAGTTCTTTAATTCTGTCATTTTGATCTTCCAAAAACAAAGGGCCTATTTCGTTTTAAAATGGAAATCTGACTCGTATTAAAGTTTCCGGTCTTTAATTTGGTTTGGGTTTGAAAGATAATTCTGGGCTCTAAATGCCTTATAAGAGCTTGGGTTTTGGGCCATCATGAGAATCTCAATCCACGGGCTTTCAAAGCTTAAGACCATTTTTTGCAAAGCTATGATCCATCAAAAAAAAAAAAAAGTTTTTTAGGGCTGTGTAGGATTATAATATTAGTTGCGATTTAAAGTATTTTTTATTTAGAAATACATTAAAATAATATGTTTTTTATTTTTAAAAAATTATTTTTAAAATTAGCATATCAAAACAATCTGAAAACATAAAAAAATAATTTTTTTTAGCAAAAAAACAATTAAAATTTAAGGGAACTCGGTTGAAACCACGTTTCTAAATAGAGCCTTAGTTTTCAAGACACATTTGGAAAACATGTTATTATAGCCATTTTTAAGCTATTGTTTTCTTGACTGATGACATGTTTAGCAAACAAGGTTAAGTTTCTCTAAAATATAAATCATGTTCATGTTTAAAATTGTTGGTTATTGGGTTAGGCCTGGTCCGCACATGATGGATGAGTCTGGTCCAAGTTATTAGAGAAGTTACTAAAGGAAGTAACATCCTTCTCTAATTATATATAAAGGGACATAACCTATATGGAATAACAACTATTCATTATTGAAAAAAACATAGTTTTCTCTTTCTCTTCTCCCATATTTACTCTCTGTATTAACTTGACAAGATTTACAAAGATATTCGTACTATGAAATATCACTTTGGTTCTAGTAATTGAAGTGACACTGAAATAATTGATCCAGGAATAAGAAAGCGAATTCTCACAAGTAAGTTTTCCTTTCTGATTCTACATTGGTATTAGAACCATGTTTTTTAATATTGCTTTTATGTAGTATATCAATTATTAGATGAATGACAGATGTAAATTTTGTGTTAAGAGATTGCTTTCATTGAGAATTTTGAATTTATAAAATTTTATGGAGTAATTTAGTTATGAGTTTGTCTTTTCTATGATTAATTAAAAAAGATTTTTTGCATGGTAGTTGTATAATTTTATTATCAATTCATGTGTAAATTGATGTCGAAAATGGAGATTGGAACGTTTTCATTTCCTTTTTCCAATTGACTACAATTGCAGTAGTCAATTGGCAGTTGATTAAATGCCATGCCATTTGATAGGTTTTTTTAAAAAAAAATTGGCAACATTTTGATAACGTGAAAGGAAATGAGAATTTGCCCATTTTGATACCGTGAAAGGAAATGGGAATTTGCCCATCATTTCCATAGTCTATTGAAAACTGCCATTAGGCAGTTGACAAATATAACTGCCATTTGGCAGTTATTAAATAATAATAAAAAAAAACCGAATGTGCACATCTTAATTTTAAAAGATGTGTACATATATTAACTGTCATTCGGCAGTTAATATATATTAAATGTTAATATATATACACATCTTTTAAAAATATGTGGCAGTTAATATATATTAATAATTATTAATATATTAATATTAAGAATAATATTAAGACAATTAATATTTTTTGTTAATATAAATTGTCAAACTGTGGAGTAATTTATTTATTGTTAAAATAAATTGCTTAATTTCAGTATTTCTTATTTTCATTTATCATGATACATGCCTTAATTAAATATTAAGTATAATATTTATGTGCTTTTGAAATATTTTGTTGTAGTGGATAGGCAACAACAAATCGATCAACATTGGTATCATTTGTTGGATTATACCTTTAATCCTACTCATAAAATTCAAGAGCACACTGATTATATGTATCATTGGATGAGTAGTCTGGCTATGAGTGGTGTTTATGAATTCTACATGGAACATCAAATGTTAATCGTTCTCAATTCTCTACTTGAGGAATGAATGCCGGTGCGACTATCGTTGGAATATAGGCTGGAATCCTTGAATTTCAACAATCTCGCAGATGAAATGCTGCTTGAGAGGGAACGTCAGTATGCCGAAAAGGGTATACGATGCACTGGAAGAAGCGCAGGTCGTTTGGATGCTGCTGCTAAATTCATGCCATGGTTTGAGCATAATGAACTTGGAGGAGATGACTTTGATGAAGTGGATGATGTAATTGGAGACCCTACTTATGTGCCTAAAATATAAAATAATTATGAAATGTATTATTTTTAATATTGTATTTTTTTTAAGATGATTTTGTTTAATTGTGAATTGAATATTTTATGTAATTTAAGTTTAATTACATTATATGCATTTATATGATAATATTTGCAACCTGATTAGTGGGAGTTGTTAGTTGAAACTAATAACTATAATTTTGCACTCTTTTAAATTTCCAACAATAATTAGACCATACAAATAGAAATTGATTAAGTGTTTAACATTCTTTTTGTTTCTATTGTATGTGTTAGATTATTATTTGTTTAATTTAGAATGGAGTGGCAAAATATATCAATTAAATTGTACTAGATACTAATATTTGTAATTGCTGTCAATAGCGTTTAATATGGCTGCATCTAAGAGTATTATTGCTGATTTGAACCATGGAGACAAACTAAGTGAAAAGAATTACGATGTTTGGCATCGTAAGATTGAGTATCTCCTAGAAGAGCAAGAAATGATGGAAACAATCACACAACCAATGGCTGAACCTGAGCAAGGAAACACTGCTCATCATAAGCTTGATATGGACGCATATCAAACTTATAAACGCAAAGATCGTGTAGCTCGCATTTTGATGTTGAGCAGCATGAGAAATGATATTATGTTGCGTTTTGAAAGGTGGGACGCAGTAAAGATTCAGTATGGAGGAACCTCCACTACTAGACTTCGCTAGTTAACCCTTAAATTCGATGGCTATAAGAAGCGCCAAAATGAAACGATAAGGCAGCATCTTACAATCATGTCTAACATGATCAGTGAATTAAGGGGTGTTGGGCATGAGATGACTGATGAACAATAAGTCCAGGCAGTTATCCGCTCTTTGCCAAGTAATTGGGAACACATGCGTGTTAACCTTACCCATAACGACAACATTAAGACATTTGACGATGTTGCTCGTCATGTCGAGCTTGAAGAAGATCGACTCCACGCTGAAAAGCCTATTAATAAGGCTTTTATATCTGAGACAAAGATGTGTGGAGTATATGGCTCTAAATATAAAAGGGGTAAGGTTAAAAGTCCTAAATATAGCAAGAGAGGAATAGAAGCAAGTACCAGTGGACATGAACGCAAGCGTGGGAAACGCGGCGGTAAGAAAGGAAAGAATATGAATTGTTTCAATTGTGGTAAACCTGGTTACTTTGCTCGTGATTGCACTGAGCCAAAGGTAATGTTTAACCACAATCATCCATCTAACTTATATGTTAGCAGTTGTTTAATGCTTGCTGAATCAGTTTCGTTTTGGACTGTAGACTCAGGAGCAACCGACCACATAGCAAGGGATCGAACTGCCTTTGTGGAATTTCGTCGAATTCCAAAGGGAAGTAGATACATATACATGGGGAATAATGCTTTCGCTGCTGTGATTAGGATCGGTACCTGCAAACTAGATTTGCGGAGCGGTCGCACACTTTATCTTCATGATGAACTCTACTCTCTAGAAGTTCGACGAAATCTTGTGTATGTTCTTGCTTTACTCCAATTGGGCTTTAATCTTGCGTTTGTTGGTTGTTGTGTAAAAATACATCTGGATAATATTTTTTATGGTTCTGGTTTTGTATTAAATGGTTTTATGGTGTTAGACACCGTTAATGTATCTATTAATTATGATACTTCAATTTATGTTATTCAAAATTCCAGCACTATTAATGATAGTAATATCATAACTTGGCATGCTAGATTAGGACACATTGGGCAAGATCGATTACATAGATTAGCAAGAGCTAGTCTTTTAGGATCACTTACCAAAAAGGAATTGCCCGTTTGTGAGCATTGCCTTGTTGGAAAAGCAACTAGATTACCATTTGACAAAGCTAAAAGAGCTAGTAGTCCATTACAGCTTATTCATTCAGACATTTGTGGCCCAATGAATGTGAGAGCAAGACATGGAGGAAATTATTTCATCACATTTATAGATGATTTTACACGGTTTGGTCATGTTTATTTGATCTCACATAAGTCTGAAGCATTGGATTGCTTCATTCGATACACCAATTTGGTGGAGAATAAACTAAGTATCAAGATCAAAGCTTTAAGATCTGATCGAGGACGTGAATACCTATCTGATCAATTTAAAAAAATTTATGATGAAAAGGGTATAGCTAGACAGCTAACTATTCCTTATACTCCACAACAAAATGGTGTAGCAGAAAGGAGGAATATAACCCTATTTGACATGGTTAGGTCGATGATAGCGCAAGCTAACTTGCCAATTTCCTTTTGAGGAGATGCATTGTTAACTGCTGCTTACATACTTAATCATGTGCCCTCCAAATCTGTCTCATTCACCACATATGAACTATGGAATGGCATCAAACCTAATCTAGGTTATTTCCATCCATGGGGGTGTGCAGCTTATATTCACAATACTTCTCATGAATATGGGAAACTTGGTCTTAGGGGGAAGAAGTGTATCTTTATATGATATTCTGAACATTCCAAAGGATTTGTATTTATTGGTGAAAAAGCTAACGAAAGAGTGACAAAAATTGAATCGCGTGATGTTGTATTCTTAGAAAAGGTTTTTCCAAAGACAGGTGGGGTTGAAAAAGATTTTCAATTATATGAAATGGAAAATCTAGATTATGGTGAAACAAGCCATTCAGTAGAGGACTTAGATGAAACTTTTAATCCTCCTAGAAACAAAGGGAGTGATATTTTATCTATTCCTACTCTCATGGAGGAAGATCATGAGCAATCTCAACCTCGAAGAAGCATTCGTGAACCAATTCCGCTAAAAGGTGTGAAAATCATAAGAGATCGCGCTAAAAGGCTTTTGGGTTTAACTCAAGATACTTACATCAAAAAGATGTTAGAGCGATATCACATGCAAGATAGCAAACCAATAGACACCCCTGTTGATAAAAGTTTGAGCCTAAGCTGTGATATGTGTCCCCAATACTCTAAAAGAAAAGGAGAAAATGTCCAGAGTACTTTATGCCAGTGATGTCGGTAGTTTGATGTATGCAATGATGTGCACACGTCCCGATATATGTTATGCCATTGGATTGGTTAGCCGATATCAATCAAACCCTGGTCAGAAACATTGGATGGCAGTCAAAAAGATTCTACGATATCTAAAAGGAACTTCAAATTACATGCTATGTTACCAAGGAAAGAAAGATTTACGATTGATTGGTTTCTCTAATGCTGATTGGGGAGGAGATGTCGACCAATCCAAATCAACTTCAAGATGTGCTTTCTTGCTTAATGATAGTGCAATACTATGGAGGAGCAAGAAACAATCCTGCATAGCCTTATCTACCATGGAGGCTGAGTATGTAGCTTGTTCCGCAACAACACAAGATGTTATTTGGTTAAAAAATTTCCTGTATCATTTGAAAATTGTCAAATCAGCATCAGATCCAGTGACAATTTACTGTGATAACACTGCTGCAATAGCTGTGGCCAAAGATCCAAAATACTATGGAAAGACCAAACACATCAAGATGAGATATCACTATATTAGAGAAGCAATTACTGAACAAGATGTGATCCTAAAACACATTTCTACAAATTCTATGGTTGCAGATCCACTCACAAAACCAATAGCAAGGGATGCATTTGTTAGACATGTGAGATCCCTTGGCTTATGTAGAATGTAATTAGTTTTAAGGATCATACAAAAGCTTACAGTGATTAAGTAATGAATGAATGTCATTAGAATATCATTTTATTCATTATTTGTTTCATGGATTATATTGAGTATCGTATAGTACAATTTATTAAAGTATGTCGATAGACTTTGATTGGCTCACTCACATGAGCAATCACCTCTAGCACTTGAAAGGTGACTAGAGATGAGACTATTTGAGTATTAATGCTCAATAAGTGACTTGGGTGCAGTGGGAGCAATTTTAACTCAAAGTGATTATTAAAAAGTCCCCTTGGCTGGGACCAAGATGAGGTTCTTAAATAAAGGAATCGGCATGAATGAATTCCCGCCATTCATGTGTCTATTATGATTGAAGCCGAGTATGAAATTATTCATCTGTCATTAATGAAAAATGAGCAAATGAGAATTTCTGATTTGAAGTCTATGTTTTTAGCAACAAGACTAAGACTCGTATAGTGTATTTCCCTTAACAAGGGAGAGCAACGACATACACTCTTTGTCTTAAGAAAAGATAAGAGTAAGCTCCACTATAACATGTATTTCATACTACATGTGCTAACGACCATTACAGGAATAAAGAATGGATCCCTGCTTCTTTATTATGTGAGTCTTGAATATCATATCTAAGATCTCAAAATCTTACCCTTTGTGACTTTTGACTATATCATGAGGTGATGTATTAATGATCGCTACTTTAGGAGTATATCCTATGGTCATGGAATGATTCGACCTAAAGGAATATTCTTTGGAAAACGAGTTAATTCAGATTTGATTGATATGAGAGCGAAAGAAAAAGTAATTTTAGTTTTACACATGTTACTTGTATTCACCGGCCGAGATCATATCATTTGAATAAGATTTGATATGATTTAGAATACATGTAATTGTAAGGATGGATTGAATATGAAATTCTTGAGTGATTGAATTATATTCAGTCATGTGTAACTAAAAATGCTTGCGGTATATTAGTACACTTTAAGGAATAATTAATTATGAGGTTGATGTCTCCTATATGGCATGTATTAGGTTTATATATTGGAGCTCCTTTCACTGTGTGCTTCAGGTCGCACGGTCCGTTCATCAAGTATGAAATTCCTGTGCAAGTTTGAAGTATAATGTATTAAAGAGATTCAGTCCTTCATGGGAGAGTGGGAGATGTTGGTTATTGGGTTAGGCCTGGTCCGCCCATGATAGATGAGCATGGTCTAAGTTATTAGAGAAGTTACTAAAGGAAGTAACCGCCTTCTCTAATTAAATATAAAGGGACATAACCCATATGAAATAACAACTATTCATTATTGAAAGAACATAGTTCTCTCTTTCTCTTCTCCCATATTTACTCTCTGTATTAACTTGACAAGATTTACAAAGATGTTCGTACTGTGGAATATCACTTTGGTTCTAGTAATTGAAGTGGCACTGAAGTAATTGATCTAGGACTAAGAAAGCGAATTCTCACAAGTAAGTTTTCCTTTTCGATTCTACATGGAAAACTGTCCAAAACAGTTTTACTCACTACGCTCTGTCTTCAAGAAAGCAACCTTGCCCATAGATAGGCAGATTTCAACGCAATGATCAGCGACGAGAATGCTGATACTTCTTTTGACAAATCGATGGAACTGATTTGTTGAAGCATTGCTGCTGCCGATGGACTGGCAGACTTTAAAACAGGTTAACGAAATTCGATGGACTGAATTATTGTTAAATGTGGGCAAAGCTAGAGGTTCCGTAGGGAGAAACATGGAGTGTGACGAGGAATAGATGCAGTTATATTTCTCAACTGCCAAATGACAGTTTTCAATAGACTAGGGGAATGATGGGCAAATTTCCATTTCCTTTCACATTATCAAAATGTAGCTAATTTTTTTTTAAAAAAAAACTATCAAATGGTATGGCATTTAATCAACTGCCAATTGACTACTGCAATGGTAGTCAATTGGAAAAAGGAAATGAAAATGTTCCAATCTCCATTTTCAAAACAAATACAAAATAACATGAAAAAGAAAAAATATATTGCATGATTTAACATTTTTTTAAAATACCAAAAATAAAAAATAAATAGTTTTTTTACATGCATCATGGATTTAATAATAAGTTTATTAAATTTAAAGGGAATTTGGTCTCAATTTAAAAAATACCAAAAACAAGTATGTTTACTTTTAATATTTTAGGATTTACGAAGTTGTACATAAGATGTATCTTCAATAGTAAAAAAGACAAATATAGAACATAATAAATGATAACCCCCCCCGCTCTCTGTCTTCTTTTGTTCACTTTAAACATCTTCCTAATATTACGGGAAATAAATATAAAATATATAAAATTTTATTTGAAGTTAAAATGGTTAAGTTTGATCCATAAAGTCATGGTTCATATTATTAAAGTTGATCAATTTTAACTAATAGACAGACCAATTGTTAGAATAACACAACAAAACCTTAATAATAATCGAACAAATGAATAATGCAACTTATCTTAGGTATAGTGTATTAAGGGTGATTTTGTCTTCCTCATACACAGTCGATTTTATTATCTAGACTCTGTTGACTAGTTAAGATTTTTAGTGACCAAAACATGATGTGACGACTCTAAAATTTTAAACTATAAAAGGATAGGAATCCTTTGTTCTCTCTATACCTCAAAACTTGATCTGAAAAGACGATCTTCATGCCGCACACACACAACAACATTATTAATCTAGCAACCCTATATTGTGATAACAATAGAGCTATTGCACAAGCAAATAAAACAAGCTCTCATCAATTATCCAAAAATACACTTAGACAATTTCATTTTTTTAGAGAATCATAGAAATAAAAGATGTAAAGATAAAATGGGTACCTACTGAACAAAACCTTGTAGATCCTCTTACAAAGTTATTGTCCCGGTAAAAGCATTATTGTCAAGTGATATGATATTTGATACATAAATGATTGGTTTTAATGCAAGTGAGATATTATTAGTATACACATATGCAGTTAATTAATTGGTTACACATGGCATTAATTTTGTTAATGTAAACATTTTTTTTTAATAAACGCTTTATTAATCTTTAATCTTCATCAAATATTTAACTAATGAATCTAGAATAAAGATAAAGTCCTTGAGACAAAAAATATTTTGCAAGAAAATTATAAAGTTGTTATAATTATAAGATTCTTATTGTATCAAATCATTGTTCCTAAATATTTCTATTCAATGTTCTATTAAAATTATATATTAATTAGAGTCGTTAAGACTGATACATATTATGTTATTTTATTTACTAAAAAAAATAATTGTTCTTATAAGTTGTGGTATAGGGGATACCTAGTGTCGCACGTTAAAAAATCCCGTGCGCGGCATCGGCTGGCGATTTATGTCTCGTTGTTGTATTGCTTGAATTGGTTCGTTAGGAGTCGCCACCTAGTATTTAATTGAGGTTACTAGGAAACCCTGATGGACTGGTCATAGTCAGAGATTCGCGGGTAAGTGACTGATTGTGGTTAGGGAAGGTATTAGCACCCCTAACGCACCCTACCTGAGGTAAGCTGCTCCATGGACTTGATGTGTTAAAGAAGTTTTAAAAATTTTGTCTTTTCATTGGATTTTAGAAATACAACTTCCGTACAAGTTTGTACTTCTACACCGTGATCCAATCAAAATATTAAATCCTTCTTTATTCCTGCAATTTTATCATAAAAATTCACAAACAAAATACACACACCACATTCAAGCTTCATGAGCTTGATGTAATTTTTAAAATAAAATTTTAGCCCACTTCTAAGGCTTCAATACATCAGTTATTAATTCCCAGAATATATGTAGAAACATGTTCTTATATTTTCATGGAAAATACAACATGATTTGTACATTAAAATATTAAAAACATTTTTCTTTTTGTCCTTTTTTATTTTTTATAATTCAATAACATAAAATAAAAAAAGAACACCAACACACACACTCTTTTTTATTATTATTTTCTTTTCTTTTCTTCTTTTGTCTTTTACATTCACATACTACAAATTTAAAATAAATAAACAAAAATTACATTAAAACTTTAAAATTTATAAAATGCTCCCTAAAAACTCCATAAATTGCAGGGAAGGACTTCTAGGGGCTGCATGAACAGTGCCGGTGCGTGGATACACGCGCCACCGCTGAAAAACCGGCAACCGGTGGATCCGGCTCGTCTCTGTTTCCTCTTCTTTTCCTCGTCGGCGGTGGGGAGTAACATCCCCTACAAAGAAGGAAAAAAAAACGCAATCCAGTTGGTTTTAGTTTTGTTCTCAGTCACGGATCTGTTTTTTTCTTCTCCGTTTTGGGATCTGTTTTTGTTCTTTCTTTCTTCACCGTTTAGGATGTGCTCACTTCTGTTTTCTCTCCCTTTTTATTTTGTTTACCATCTGTTGTTCTTCCTTCTTCTCCGGTAGTCGGTGGCATGACCAACGAACTGCTGGCAAACGGCTTCCTGTCGCGTCTGTGCAGCTACTGGCTAAAGAAGTGCCGCTGGTCTGTGGCCGCTGACGTGTTGCTGTGGCGTTGTTGGCATGGTGGGGCTGATGCAAGACTGGGAAGGAAACAACGGGGGTTGCGCCGTGTTCGGTATGAGATGAGAGGAGCGGCGGCCGAAGGAGTTATGGCTTGGAGTTTAGGCCGGTGTGTAGGGGAGTCGGTCTGTTGGCGATCGAAGGAGATGATGAAGGGAATGGGTCTGTCTTGGCTAGCAGCTGGGAGAAGAAAAGTGGTTGTTGGGCAAGGGGGAAGCGGCAATTCTGGCTGGAGAAAAGGCTGAGGGATGTGGCGTTTTGGCTTTGTTTGTGGTCGAGAGAAAGGGAAAGGCGGAGAAGAAGATGAAAACAGGGGGAGGCTGGTTTGGGTGGCCGGTTTTTGGGTCAGAAAAATCAAACCGAGGAGCAGCTCCGGGAGAAAAAAATGAAAACCAGAGGGGGGGGCGGCTGGTGTGAAGGAAAGAGTTTTTTTAGGGTTAGGTTTTCTGTATTTTTTCTTTTGAAAGTGTCAAAATGACCCCCCCTTCACTTTGAGTTAAAAGCTGCTATTTATAGGCAAAATATTTTTTCGGGCTTCCAAATTGGTCCTTCAATTTTTGTGTTCAATTCACTTGGTAAAAATTAAATTTGGTCTTAAAATTTCAATCTTTTCAACTCAGTCCAAATTAAGCTCCCAAACTTAATTTTTCACCAATTAAGCCCCCAAATTAATTTGACCCATTTAAAGTATAATTAAGTCCTTGCACTTAATTAAATCCTTCAATTGGACCTAAATTAATTCTTAAACATAATTAAAATTTAATTTGGCCCATGATTAAATCAAATTGGCCCATTAAAAATTTAATTATGTCATTGGACTTAATATTTATGCAAATTCATCCAATAATCATTTAATTTGACCTTCGAATATGCATTTAATTTGACCTTCGATTTTTGCCTATTTTTGCAGTTTTTTTTTTATCGGCTTTCTCCACAGTGCCAGCCTTTATTCTATTTTTTTATTTTTATTTTAAAAAAAGTGAATTTTGGGGAATAACCCAAAATTGGGTTATGACACCTAGAACTAACATGTAAGTGTTTGTTAGATAACATGTATATCAAACTAACCCACATCAGAATTTCATATGGAGAGATCATATGTGTCTATGAAAAGGCTTATGTGATGGTTGTGTAATTGGATTTTAAACTTGAGATAACTAAGTAATCTTATATAGAAAATATTATGCTTTGATCCTGTTACATGTTTTCTTAATGAAAGGTAATACACGTGAAGATATTGAGTATAACATGAAATATATGAAGGTACTTGAGTAATTAAGAGAAGATTCACCACCTTATGTCAATTAGATAAAATGTTCTTTTTGTTCTTAAATAGTTTTTATTATAAATCATCGAGTAAGGTGGAATGAGATTTGAAAGAAGTTTCAAATCTTATTTAAAAAATCAATGATTATGGCATTGAAAACAATCATGATTAAACAAAATAGATATATTTCATATTATAATATCTAAATCAGAACATTGTTTATGAAGAGATAACAATTACATTAAGAAACTAGTCACTATAAAGTTAAGTCAAATCACTTATGACTTTTATAATATTTAGAGAATCATGACAATTTGCTAGAAATTATAGTTAATCTTCAAATACAAATCAATCAATTATTGAATTTGTCATAATTAATTTCTAGAATATTCCCCAAATTCACTTTTTTTTCAAAATAAAAATAAAAATAAAATAAAAGTTGGCGATATAGAGAAAGCAAGTGGAGAAGGATTCCAAAATATACATAAAAATCAAATTGTAATTTTAGAGGAAATTCGAGACCTAAGTGTACCCCACTATACCCAAGACCGGAGAAATAATGCAAATTCAATGTCAAATTAAATTATTATTGGACAAATTTGCATAAAAACTAAGTTCAAGGACATAATTAAATTTTTAATTGGTCAATTTGATTTAATCATGGGTCAAATTAAAGTTTAATTATGATTAAGAATTAATTTGGGTCCAATTGAAGGATATAATTAGGTGTAAGGACTTAATTAAACTTTAAATAGGCTAAATTAATTTTATTAGAGGCTTAATTGGTGAAAAAAATAAGTTTGGAGGCCTAATTTGAGCTTAATTCAAAATATTGAATTTTAAGAGATCAAATTTAATTTTTATCAATTAATTGATTGAAATCAGGGTCAATTAAAGGTTAAATTGAAAACATTCACAATCATTGACCAATCTGCAAAAGGCACTGAACTATAAGGGCTTAATTGATTGAAATCGGGGGTGAAATTGAAGAAATTAAAAGTTTAATTATCAATTACGGGTTAAATTAAAGAAATCCGAGATCAATGACCAAAATGAAAGGGGCACCAACATCTGGGGCTAAATTGAGCGGGGACCAAATTGCATAAAATTTAAATTTGAAAGCAAATAAAAGGTGTGGATGAGATAAATAAGAAATTGAAGGACGAAAGTGAACTTTACCAAAACAACACCGTTTTGATTATTGTTCATCTTTAATTTTCTCTGAAATGACAGCTCAGAAAGGCTATTTTGCACATGCATTTAATGCCTTTAACCTTCACAAAATTTTGCAACTCTTGAACCAAAATGATCACCTGATATTTCTCTACAACCCAGAATGGTTTGTCCAGGCTGATTGACAACACAGCAGCCACGGTGTCGGCCTAAAGAGGCTAACTCAGACAGTTTTTAACAGTCAAATTTGACAGTTCATGGTGCCAACTTTGAACCAACGGTTGGGATCATTTCTAGCTGA
The DNA here is from genome assembly GCA_033617975.1 of Populus alba x Populus glandulosa. NCBI lineage: Eukaryota > Viridiplantae > Streptophyta > Magnoliopsida > Malpighiales > Salicaceae > Populus > Populus alba x Populus glandulosa. Next base: position 30,931,802 of record CM066143.1, on the reverse strand, counting down.
ATCAAGGATTGAACTTTTTTCTCAATGAAGAAAAGATTGCCCTCTTCCACCCTCTATAGATAGGGGTGGATTCCATGGTCTGGGCATGAAGAAAATCAGGTTCAAAGGTGGCAAAAAGCCAGCTTTCCTCCCTAATTTTTTCCTCTTTTTTGTTGTCTCTCTCTTCACCGTGATCTTAATCACACCACCTCAACAACGGCGTGAACAAAAGTGACACGACCAAAAGCTTGATGTCTCTTCCCAAGTGCAGGAGTGTCGAAGTAATAAATAACCCGGCAAGACCGGGGTCGAACCACAGAGAGGTTAATTGTATAAATTATAAATAACAAGACAACAACAACAACAACAATAATAATACTCAGTACGTGGCGTTGTTATACCTGAGAATGATCTAAAGATCGGGTCACAGGTTTCCAGCCTATATACTGACTTTATGAAAAGATCAAAGATATTTATTATATAATATAAACAGAATGTAAATAATAGTAATAATAACAATGATAATAATAATAATAACAGAAGATGAAGAAATTAATGAGAACTTTGAGATAAAAGATTAACGTAAGGATTAAACAATGATAAAAACAAATGTCAAGGTTAGAGGATCCACTAATGGTACTTCAAACAAGTATAATATAAACTCTTATTACTCAATTGGAAACCACACATAAAGGAGGTTCCAATCAGATTATAAATTGTTAACATGGTTACATTAATTATCTTATTCGAATAAAGCTAATACTTGTAAATGTTGGCAGGCATTCATGATTATAACTTATGTTAACAACAAATCAAGTTCCTTTCATAGCTCAGGTGTCGGTTAAACCATACAGTATGGGCTATGAAAGTGCCAAGTATTTGTTGTACCAAGTGTTATACAACATAAATCTAGATTAACCATTTAACAAGCAAAGTATTAAAGTGAACAAGATAACAAATATAAAACATGTTAGTATCCAACGTTAAGGTCCATGTTAAGTTTATATTATACTTGTTCTTACACCATTAGTGTACCCTTTTCACCTTGACATAATTAACTTAGCTGGACATAATAAAAGAAAGAAACATAAATGAGCAAGACAAGAACATAAATGAGAAAGAAGTTAACTAGACAAAGGAAAGGAAATGAAGTGCATAAACTTGATATTAATGAAAGCAAGGCATAAGCAATACAAAGAGAGAAAGCAAGAGCATGATCTTGATCTTAACACCAAGATGCCTCAATACATGGTAAGTGCCTCCTTTTATAGGCCAAAATTTGGAACTATTGATTTGTTGACTAATTGATGAGTGGGTGGCCACATCTTGACTAGATAACAATCCTTATCTTCTTGTCTGATCAAGACGTCATTGCTAACATCATAATTTGCCCAGAATCCTCAAGAATGTTCTAGGAAATTGTCTCAGCTTTCCAACAAAAAAAAAGATGAGGTCATTTGGACTTCTAGAACTCAAGATATGGGCTGAACACTAAATAGTGTTTGGGCTGCAGGACAGCTTCGGACTTCTTCGTTGTTCCTTCAATTTGGACTTCAAAACGACCTTTTCAAATCTTGGGCTCCCATGAAAGTTGTAGGCTTTTGTCTTACCTTTCCATCCATATAAAGTGGACCTAAATCCGAAATCTAGAGCTCTAGATATGATCCAATTACCGAGCAATGTTCCGGTTTGGACTGCACCGACATCTCTTTTCTAAGTTTGGCCATCTCTTTGTCCTTTAACTTTCAATGCTTAAACTCATCAATCAATCCTTTTATTTATGTGATAGTCCTGCATTTAAAATGAGCATTTACCATAAATTAAGGTATCTTATAATATCAAACTTGTTATTATAAAACATGCTTTAGTTAAGGAGTTATTGATACTTCAAGTGCAAAATGATGATATAAAACCTTGATAAACATGCACTTTTAAGTACTAATCACACCCCCCAACCAGCTTATTACTAGTCCCTAGTAATCTAAAGCGTTAAAATAGAGAAACAATTTGCAAGTTCCACAAAGCAAGGCATTCATCATTCAACTTCCATTAATCTATCCAGATAAACAAACTCTCATTAAATTTATATTCCTGCTTCATACTTCATAAACAAGATATTAATAAACCTTCTTTTTGTGTGCTCAATGAAAACATAGATGATGGGGCTTTTGTTGGAAGAAAACAATATTATGTTCAAATGTTTAAGGTGAACTTCCTTGGGTTGGGATTTTTTTCTTCTTTTTTTTTTTTCTTTTTTTTTTCTTTTTATTTATATACACATACAACTTAAAACACAATGTATCTTTAACCCATGTAACGAGTTTTAGGCTAATGACTCCCAGACCAGTTGGTCTTAGGGCATTAGGTGTTGAGACACCCCTACGAGCTTAACAACTCGGGTTGCAGATACTGATACGTAGATAGTGCAATGTTTGATTCCCTTAAGCTTTTCTCCTTAACCCATGTAACAAGCTTTGGGCCAATAGCTCCCAAGTCAGTTGACTTTAGGGTATTAGGTGTTAAAACACCCCTTCGGGCTTAATTGCTTAGGTTAGGGAGGCTACGAAACCAAACTTATCCATGTTTTATTATCATCAATACTATCTTTTTTTTTCTTTCTCTTTTTTTTTCTTTGCAAATTATATACTATCCTTTTCCCTTAGTTGTTACCTTCAACAAAAGAACATAATTAATGTAATAATCCAATGTGCAACCCACAATCATATGTTAAAGTGTGTGTGTGAAAATGAAGGTTTAATAATACTTGTTAAATGAGTATAGGAGCAGAATCAAGTGATAACAATGTGAGAGTTTGTAAACCTGAATATTTCAAGAAGTATTATGATAGACCTTGGTAATGAAACTTACTAAGATGCGTCTCTAGAGTCAATAAAATTGATTCCATACTCTGCCATCCTAATAACAATTTTGTCAAATGGTTTTAATAATAGCAAAAACAGTTAGCAAGTTAGTATTTTTTTTTTTTTTTAAACTACTACCCTCTCCCCCCAACCAAAACGAGACATTGTCCTCAATGTTCGAAGGTAGAAAGATAGAGTATAGAAGACATCACCTGAAACATCGAACAATGACAAACCTGAAACACACTTAAACAAACATAAGAAGTAACAAAACAAAATAATATGCTATTAATAAAACCAAAAGACACAAGGTTTCATAGATGAAGGCTCAAATCTAATCTAAGCTTTTTACGGCTGTCCTTAGTGGACCAATCTAGGCGACTCATGCAGGGATCAATGACAGGGATGAAAGATTGTAGTTGGTCAATCAATTGTTCAGCAGTAGCAGCAGAGATTATGATTTGTCGTGCCGAAGATGTTAGAAATTCCTGTTCCACAGCTTGATCAAGGAAAGACAGCAACTTATCATAAAAACCATTAACATTTAACAAACCTATAGGTTTATGGTGAATGTGCAGTTGGGCCCAGGATGAAATATGAAAGATTTCTTCCAATGTGCCCAAACCACCTGGTAAGGCAATGAAGGCATCAGCATGGCTAAACATGGTATTCAGTCGGTCAGACATTGTTGGGACCTGTAGTTCCTCTCCAATTGTTTTTCCAATTATGTCCCCAGTTGCTAAAGCTTTGGGGACAACCCCCAAAACTTGACTGCCTCCTAAAAATGCAGCCATTGACACACCTCCCATTAACCCAAGGCTACCTCCCCCATACACTAAATGAATCTTTCTCTCAGCTAGTACCCGACCAAGATGATTCGCTGATTCTAAAAACTCTTTTTCTTTCCCAGAACTGGATCCACCGAAAACACAAATATTTCTTATCTGATGACTCGAGGAACTTGCCATTTCTACACACTTCTATATTTGATGAATATATGGGATGAGTAGAAATGAAGGGAAGGAAGAGAAGAATTTATAGATGAAAAAGTGAAAATGCAATCATACCACCTATATGTAGGTCAGCTGTAGTCTTACAAACTCTCTCTCTCTCTCTCTCTCTCTCTCTCTCTCTTTATTAATTATTTATTTTGAAAAAGCATGTATGTACAGGTAGTTGTGATTGTGGCTCACATCTTCCCTTGGTTTTACGTCCAAGAACGGCTTAAACGCCCTCTATGGGTCGGGGATAGGCTTCCCATCCAGTTTTCTTAAAAACTGGCAAACAGGGTCTTTTTTAGTCAGATTCCCAAGACTAAGTCGATCATGTTCTTTATGAAATTGTGGCCATAAATCATGAATTGCACGATGCACATCTCCACTAGGATGCGTCTCAAGGGTCAACAAAAGATTGTCTAAAGACCCCTTACTCAGGCCATCCTTAATGAATTGTATCTTATCTTCACGGTTTACAGATACCATTCCTAAAGAACGACATGTCGTATTACAAGTCCATCTGGCACATCGATGACAGACTTTCAGTCGTTTTGCACGACGTTTCTTTGCAAAAGTGCTTTTACCTGTTCCAGGCATGTGTGAAATGAAAGAATTGGATGACTCACCTGATAATCGAACCTTTGCTTCAATTAACCAACGGATATCTTCAGGAATTCCATGATTCATTAACAACCTCAATCTTGCACACCTAGCACGGTAAATTTTATTAATCGCATTTGGAGGCAAAGCGGGAAAATACCTTTTCAACTTTTCAAGAGTGGTGTCCATTTTCAAAAGAGAATTAGAGAAGCGATTCAAAGAAGGAAGAAAGAGCTAAGAATTATACAAACATATACAGATATCAGTTATTTGGGAAACTGAAAGAACCGACTTAAGTCACGGAGTACCGTTATCCGCCATTTGACCAGGGTGAAAGAGAGACTAGCAAAACAACAAAACACAAAACAATGTGAGAAAAAGAATCAATCTTTATATACAGGATCACTCAATTCAATAGAGTCATTGTCAACCGAAAAATTGTCAAAATAAACTTTCAAACGATGCCCATTTACCTTGAAAACATTGTCATTCTTTGGATTCTCAATATCAAGGGTCCCATAAGGATACACATGTTTTAAAATAAATGGACCGCTCCATCTTGATTTTAGTTTTTCAGGAAATAAATGGACTCGACAATTATAAAGCAAAACTTTTTTACCAGTATCAACTTTTTGACAATTTTCACATGTTTTGCAGAATGCATGTGTGTCCTTGAACATGGTGGGCCAATAAAATCCATTTTGTAAGATTTTTGCAGTCGTCTCTCTTGATGAGAATTGACTCCCACATGCTTTAGAATGACAAAGTTTAATGACATTACTTACCTCATTGTCGGAAATGCATTTTTGAAATATTTGATCAGGACAATTTTTGAATAAGTAAGGGTCATCTAAGTAAAAGTTCTTCACTTCGTTCAAAAACTTTCCTTTGTCTTCGGTACTCAAGTGAGCTGACAAATCTCCATCGATTGGTGGGATGTCAGATGTCAAATCTGTTGTCACTCTTGACAAAAGATTGACATCAACATTTTTAGTGCCCTTTTCATCCGTGATTTCTTCAGATTCATCCAACTCAATTTTACTCAAAGTAGATTCAAGTTGATCATGAACTAATTCTTCAATAAGATCTACTTCTTGTAAATCATTATCATCTCCAGGTTGCTTGCAAATGTTGAAAATATTCATCTCCAATGTCATGTTTCCAAATGATAGCTTCATCAGTCCATTCCTACAATTAATCAATGCATTAGAAGTGGCAAGAAATGGACGTCCTAAAATAACAGGAAATGAATTACATGCTTCAACAGGTTGCGTGTCCAAGACAATAAAATCCACAGGATAAATGAATTTATCAACTTGTACCAACACATCTTCAATTATTCCTCTAGGCACTTTTACAGATCTATCGGCGAGTAAAAGAGTTACAGAAGTTGGTTTTAACTCACCTAGATTGAGACTTTGAAAAACTGAATATGGAAGTAAATTCACACTAGCTCCAAGATCAAGTAAGGCTCTTTCAATTTTATGTTCTCCAATAAAGCAAGAAATTGTAGGACAACCAGGGTCTTTATATTTCAAAGCATTATTGTTCTGAAGAATGGCACTTACTTGTTCGGCTAAAAATGCTTTCTTTTTCACATTCAATTTTCTCTTCACAGTGCACAGATCTTTCAAAAATTTAGCATAGGAAGGAACCTGTTTAATAGTATCCAACAAAGGTATATTGATCCTTACCTGTTTGAAAATTTCAAAGATTTCAGAGTTGTGACTAACTTTCCTTTGTTTGATCATGGCATGAGGAAACGGAAGTGCTTGCGGGGAATCAGCCTTTTCTTTGCAATGTTCAGGTTCAACCCCTTCCTTACCCTCAGAGATAGACTCATCATCTTTCTCACAAGGTTCAAGAATAGGTTTTTCAATAACCTTACCACTACGAAGAGTGATGACTGATTTGACTTGATCCATGTGTTGGCTTCCAGAACTACTTCCATTTGCATTGTATTGCCCCTTTGGATTTTGTTGTGGTTGAGAAGGAAACTTACCTTTCTCTTGGAAACTGAGAGCAGATGTTAATTTTGCAAGAGCATCTTTAAAATCTGTCATGCTTTGAGCAAGTTGAGTGTTGATTGTCTCCTGCTTTTCAATGAATGCATGCAATGTTTCCTCAAAATTTCTTCTAGGAGGTGGAGCATAAGGAGGTGCATATCCATGAGAATTTTGGAAATTATGGTGTGCTTGAAACGGTGGATGTGAAGTTTGTGCATTGTTGCTATCACTCTTCCAACTGAAATTTGGGTGATTTCTCCAACCAGGGTTATACGTTTGTGAGTATGGGTTATGGTTGGGCCTTTGAAAACTGTTTAGAGCATGGGCTTGTTCATGGAGGCATTCCTTAAAAGAAGGTAAAGTTGGACAATCATTGGTTGCATGCTCATTTGTTTCACAGATTTGACACACAATGTCTTGAATCGATTTTAATTGACCACTCTTTTTCAATTCTAGTGCCTCGACTTTTCTAGCTAAAGATGCAAACTTGGCTTGGAGATCATGATCTTCCCTAAGGTTGTGCATACCTCCACTGGATGTATGAGGTTGAGTTTTACCTGGTGCCTCATAAGTACCTGTGGTGTCCCAATTTTGAGCATTTTCGGCTAGCAAGTCTAGGTACTCCATTGCTTCATTAGGGTATTTATCTTCAAAGGTTCCATTGCACATCAATTCAACCATTTGCCTATCTCTAGGTGTTAAACCTTCATAAAAATGTGAAACCAATCTCCATGTTTCAAAACCATGATGTGGGCAAGTATTAAGCAAATCTTGATACCTATCCCAACATTGGTAAAATGTTTCTCCTGGCTTTTGAGTGAAAGTGATGATTTGTCTTTTGAAAGAGTTTGTTCTGTGAGATGGAAAAAACTTCTTTAAAAATTGTTGTTGCATGTCATCCCAAGCACGAATGGATCCTGGTCTCAAATTTTGTAGCCATGTTTTAGCTTTATCTTTTAATGAAAAAGGAAAAAGCTTTAATCGAATGGTGTTCATGCTACAATTTGAGTCATTATAGGTATTACAGACCTCCTCAAATTCCCTTAAATGCAAGTATGGATTTTCTAAGTCTAAGCCATGAAAAGATGGTAAAAGTTGAATAATGCCTGGCTTAAAATTAAAATGAGATGCATCAGGAGGGAAAACTATGCATGAGGGTGCACTTGTTCTTGTGGGATTCATATGGTCTCTAAGTGTTCTCATACGGTTATTCTCATTATTCTCATTATGAAGTGATTGATTATCTTCTTCGGCCATATTTTCTGAAAATGATGAGGATACCCTACAAAGTCTACCACTTAATGTACGTGACCAAACTCTCATGCACGTGTAAAAAGAGAATTAAAAGGAAGAAAAGAAAAGAGAAGAAAAAGAAACAAAAGTTAAATAAAATGAAAAATGAAAAGAGAAGATAAAATAAATATTATAATTTATACAAGAATTTACCTCCCCGGCAACGGCGCCAAAAACTTGACACGACCAAAAGCTTGATGTCTCTTCCCAAGTGCAGGAGTGTCGAAGTAATAAATAACCCGGCAAGACCGGGGTCGAACCACAGAGAGGTTAATTGTATAAATTATAAATAACAAGACAACAACAACAACAACAATAATAATACTCAGTACGTGGCGTTGTTATACCTGAGAATGATCTAAAGATCGGGTCACAGGTTTCCAGCCTATATACTGACTTTATGAAAAGATCAAAGATATTTATTATATAATATAAACAGAATGTAAATAATAGTAATAATAACAATGATAATAATAATAATAACAGAAGATGAAGAAATTAATGAGAACTTTGAGATAAAAGATTAACGTAAGGATTAAACAATGATAAAAACAAATGTCAAGGTTAGAGGATCCACTAATGGTACTTCAAACAAGTATAATATAAACTCTTATTACTCAATTGGAAACCACACATAAAGGAGGTTCCAATCAGATTATAAATTGTTAACATGGTTACATTAATTATCTTATTCGAATAAAGCTAATACTTGTAAATGTTGGCAGGCATTCATGATTATAACTTATGTTAACAACAAATCAAGTTCCTTTCATAGCTCTGGTGTCGGTTAAACCATACAGTATGGGCTATGAAAGTGCCAAGTATTTGTTGTACCAAGTGTTATACAACATAAATCTAGATTAACCATTTAACAAGCAAAGTATTAAAGTGAACAAGATAACAAATATAAAACATGTTAGTATCCAACGTTAAGGTCCATGTTAAGTTTATATTATACTTGTTCTTACACCATTAGTGTACCCTTTTCACCTTGACATAATTAACTTAGCTGGACATAATAAAAGAAAGAAACATAAATGAGCAAGACAAGAACATAAATGAGAAAGAAGTTAACTAGACAAAGGAAAGGAAATGAAGTGCATAAACTTGATATTAATGAAAGCAAGGCATAAGCAATACAAAGAGAGAAAGCAAGAGCATGATCTTGATCTTAACACCAAGATGCCTCAATACATGGTAAGTGCCTCCTTTTATAGGCCAAAATTTGGAACTATTGATTTGTTGACTAATTGATGAGTGGGTGGCCACATCTTGACTAGATAACAATCCTTATCTTCTTGTCTGATCAAGACGTCATTGCTAACATCATAATTTGCCCAGAATCCTCAAGAATGTTCTAGGAAATTGTCTCAGCTTTCCAACAAAAAAAAAGATGAGGTCATTTGGACTTCTAGAACTCAAGATATGGGCTGAACACTAAATAGTGTTTGGGCTGCAGGACAGCTTCGGACTTCTTCGTTGTTCCTTCAATTTGGACTTCAAAACGACCTTTTCAAATCTTGGGCTCCTCATGAAAGTTGTAGGCTTTTGTCTTACCTTTCCATCCATATAAAGTGGACCTAAATCCGAAATCTAGAGCTCCAGATATGATCCAATTACCGAGAAATGTTCCGGTTTGGACTGCACCGACATCTCTTTTCTAAGTTTGGCCATCTCTTTGTCCTTTAACTTTCAATGCTTAAACTCATCAATCAATCCTTTTATTTATGTGATAGTCCTGCATTTAAAATGAGCATTTACCATAAATTAAGGTATCTTATAATATCAAACTTGTTATTATAAAACATGCTTTAGTTAAGGAGTTATTGATACTTCAAGTGCAAAATGATGATATAAAACCTTGATAAACATGCACTTTTAAGTACTAATCAAAAAGCTACCCAACCTTCTCCTCCAACCCATCCCACAGTGGTGAACAACAACGCCACTGTGAACTTCTCTCTATTTCACTGCAAACTCCTTCTTCCAGCACAACAGCAACTCCAGAGCCAAACTCTCCACCAATGTTGCCACCAACCTCTCGTCAACCATCCAAACCAGCAATTCTTCCCCCTTGTGTTAAGTGGCCTCCCTTTCCTTCTTCCTCCCCTTCCTTCCCTTTATTCTCATGGCCATTGTACGTAGAAGATACTCTGAATGCAATGGCAAATTAATTAACTCTTAAAGGTGGACTCGACCTTATTTGGCCCATCCTAGATGATCCAGTCCACCCCTAAAAAAAGAGAAGAAGAAGATTCGTTGGGCCGATCTCGGCCCAACCAGGATAGGCTAGCGTAGCCCATATATTTAATAATATTTAATTATAATAATAAAATAACATATATTATAATATTATATAAAAAAACAAAAACATATCAAAAATCCTTTAAAAAAAGTTGTGATTTTCTCACATGTTTTTCTACCAATTTTCTCACATGTCTTTCTTATGTTTTAAAAAAGCAAAAAATAGATATCATAATCAATTTATGATTATCCATTGGAATTTGACCAAAATGTCAAAAACAATTTACCAATTATTTTTTTTATTTCATATTAGGGTTTAGATGTAGACTTTAATATTTGTGTGATGTAAAACTACACAATCTAGTACACTCTTAGGTATTAAAAATACAAGGTGTAAAATAAACAAGATGTTAAAATTTGGAATTTTAAATGGTTAGGATTAAACTCGATAAGATAGAGACTCTCTCACGAAGAGAGATTTGCTTTAAATTTTACAAAAGACCAACGAATACAAATTCGACCTAGAAAAACAATCAAGCAATAATGCAGTTTATCTTAGGTAGGTTGCACTAGGGATGATACGCTTGCACAACCAGTCCCTTACCTAGACTCTCGCGGACCATAAGTTCCTAGTAATCATAATACTCGATGGCGACTCCTAAACCTTAATCATAATTTTATGATTAAACCCAAAACTTTTTTCCTTCCCAACAACACAATACCTCCTCAAGAGACATCGATAGCTCACCAGCGCCCTGATGTTGCACCCGTGACATAATTGATAATAAATTAATTTGTTTCATTTATTTAATTATATTTTATTTAGAATTGTGATTTATATTTGGACCAACTATTAAAGAACCTAATGGGTCACACACTTGATTGTAAATAAGTTTTAAAAATTGAAAACCATGATGTAATTTACATAGGGAATTACAATTCTAAACCTAAAAAAATCAAGTAGATACTTGATTAAATAAATTTATAAAATTGTCTTGAAATAATATATGTGATATTATTCAGGGGGCAAATTGATATTTTATTATTTATAGAGTTTTCAAGTTTCCCTATAAATAGAATGTTATACCTCTTATTTTTTATATTTTATAACAGTACAAAACACTTGAAAAATATAAAACAAAAAATCAAGTAGATACTTGATTAAATAAATTTATAAAATTATTCTGAAATAAAATATTTTATATTATTCAGAAATAATATATGTGATATTATTCAAAGGGTAAATTAATATTTTACTATTTATAGGGTTTTCAGGTTTTCCTATAAATAGAATGTTATACTTTTTATTTTTTATATTGTATAACAATACAGAACATCTAAAAAATATGAAACAAAAAAACTAACACTCAAAAGCATATCAATCTCTCTCTCCTAAAAAGATTTATAAGATTTTTTATTAACAGTTCGTGTGGATTACCGTTAGAAATCGAACTCTTGTATAACTTGTAGTTTGTGGTAACCCAACCTTGAAACAATTCTTTAAAATTAAAATAACATCTAATCTTGAGGTATTTTTTTATATAAACTCTAAACAACACTAAATTGTTTAACATCATCGTGAGATTTTAAAAAAAATATTAAAATTTACTGTTTTTTATTGCACGGATGTATTTCAGAAAACTAAAAAATAGGTTCCACCCGTTACCACACAAGCACCCGCATAGCTCAACACTTTGAAGGGTTTGGCCTGGATAGCCCGTTTAGTTTCTGGTCTGCGACTGTCCCTCCCCTTTTGACAATATTTCTAACTCGGCTAGGTGCCAATCGGAACAAAGGGATCTCTAGGACAACTCGAACTATCTCCACCAATTCTAAAGACAAATCGTAACATTAAATACATGCATGTTCTTAAGACAAGTGACATGCATCAAATAATGTTAAAGGTTCCATATGATAAGAAAGCTTAGTCATCTATGGAGGTTTTGTGACCTCATCACCTTGAAATCGCAGACCAAAGGGTAAAGCATGTTTGGCAGAACTTAGACCTCATTTTTAGAGTTCAGCTATAGTCGGACAAATTAATGATACTATTAGAGCTAGCTGTGCACTGCATTCTAGCGTTGACGCACCTTGGTCACATATAGTCGATGGTGCACGCTGAAAGATGCAGGGTTCATCGATATATCAGATTAGGGTTCGTGGAAGCTGATGTCAATATTTCAAGGGATACCCACAAGAGGATCACGTTCTGAGGCGAGGTCGTCCATATATATATATATATATATATATATATATATATATATATATATATATATATATCAGGAAGGAAAAAGAGCATTTCTAAGATAAGATGATATATTTTAGGTAGAGGAAATTCCCCGAAACTTCAATTCAGGTTTCCAGAAAAATCTTGCCTTTTTTTTCCATGCTATAGATGCAATCGTCCCCCCCCCCTCTTTTTTTCTTTTTAAATAGGTGCCTTTACCAATATTGTATCAATTTCAGTCCTCCATTATTATTTGGGGGGGGGGGGGGGGGGGTGGGGGGGGGGCCCTAAACTTAAGGACCACCCTTAAAAGGAGTGTGATCGAATCCTCCAGTGACAATTGCTAGCTCGTTTTTAAAAAAGAGAACTTAATTGCATGGTCCTCACTTTCATCGAACTATCCCTTTTCAATTTTTCATGTTCACCTACTCAACCCAACCACCATAAATAGAATCTTCCGAGGTCACTCTAAGTTCACACCCTGTGGAATGGACCAGGTTCAGTCTGGTCCGAGCAACGTCTAATCGGGTTCCGATATTTTCATAAAGATACACTTCAACAATACTTTGACAATGTTTCTAAATAGTTTTTTATCGTATCAGAAGGATTAAAGAAATATACCCGGGAAAAAAAAACATCAATTAACTTCAACAAAAAATACTTCAGTATAACAACTGCATGAACAATCTAACTCTCTGTTACTGTCTGATCACATGATATTATTATTAACAAGCTAAAAACAAGAATATACATGAACTAATTGTATCCCTATAGGCTGATCAACTAGTTTAGATCGGGATGCCTGTCCATATACACGTACATTCGTTTCAAAACATCACAGGATATGATTATACTTGGACAGCGCCATGACTGGATAAAGATGGACACCTTCCTCCTTTTTACAGGCAGTCTTCTTCAAGAGAAAAGGTGTAAGGTGTGAGGGTCGTTGTATCAGAGATTTTGACCTCCTTTCTATCCATGAAGGTGCATGCCCACATCTCTTCTCACATTTGGAATTTAACTTCATCAGTGGTGCACGTGCTTCGGAGCGTAAAGAGGAAGGCTGTTGTCGATATGTCAAGAAGAGTATCATGGGTCTGGGACCCATACAAGACCATGCTTTATACCCTTTGATCTCTACATTATTATGCTAGAATAATAAGAAACACATTACAGCGAGACAGTCAAACCTTGATCTCTCTTTCTCGACCGGGCCCAAAAAAGATACATGTACTGTAGCAATAAATGGGATTAATTTTCCTTTTCATCTTTTGTATAGTTGAAGGACATTGTAACAGATGAAAATCCGATATTAATAGATGGAAATTGAGTGTTTATTTTGTGTGCATGGATATATACACACCAGCTGATAGACAGATGTGCTAGTACGTGTGTGTCTGCGTATACACAAAGTTATTTCTGATTTTTTTATTTTTTACGAAAATAAGATTGAATCAATGCAGATACTGTAGCTATTTTTACTTTTCAAATAACCACTCCAGCGGCACATTTAATAAAAAAACGTCGGTGTATCAATTAGGTCGTTTTCAGATTGACCCATACATGGAAATAGTTCCCTAATTACCTGCAGCTAAAAAGGCACAGACATATATAAATTAACTATATTTCTGGATGTTCACGTTATACTTTGCAAGCTGGGGAGAGTGGGTGGTCTGTGCAAGACCATGCCTATGATAAAGTATCCATACTGAACTCTAAAATGTTGGCCGATCTTTTTTCAACATAAACCAAAGTCCTCGAATAAAGATTAACTACTTATATTATGCACTGAAAAGATGAAAAAAAAAAAAAAAAAACCCTAAAGCTCAAGGGATGCTTTGTCTATGAGCAACAACAGTTCTGGCTACTGCTCACTGCCCTTTTTTATAAGTTGGAAATGGCCCACTGGACCATTGCAGTTCAGTAAGTAAATGCAATACCCCACTTGAAATAGATTGATCAAACAAAGAAAAAACGGTGGTAGAATTGAAAAGCGGGGACTATGCTTGGGTGAATTTTAACGATCTGGTTTAAGATATTCTTGCATGAATGATGGGACTCGTAGGGACAAGAATTCCAAGATGATCAAGAACATAAATACTTGAGAGCATTTAGAATCCAACAATATATCTGAGGAATCAGCCACATGAGATGCCAACACACTTACAAAACACAATCCTATCATAGAGATTTTGTGATGTAAGATGTATCAATGTGGGTTTTGAAACAATATCATATAAAAACAAGCCAAGAGCACATGTCATTGCATGGTGTTTTTAGCTCTAGCGAGGAAAAGTGAGTGATGATCACATATTAAACCTTGCATATATTTATTTATTACTCGACAAAACAATATTGTAACGACAGTATATAGAAGCTATCTCAAAACTGTTGACTAAGAACTGTTTTTTAATGTAACAACACCAGACTTGCATATGCGTGGGACCATCACCAATTAAGGCCTCCCCCATTCTCAAACTTAAATCTTGCGATCTATATTTCCTCGCCGTATATACAAGATGCTCAAATGGACATTCCTAATCAGAAGAGTCCTGGTAGCTATTATTAAATTGTCTGTCCTCAATTTACGACTACGCCGTTAAGAGTTGGGATCTCGAATACTCAAATAGAGTGGGATGGGAATTTGAAGATTTGGAGAGGACAGGTTTGCTGATAACCTTTAGCTCATTTGCCCCTCGTTGAAAAACAAAAGATTTTACTCTTTCTTTTTCCCTTAACAGCCTCACTAAACCGAGTACAAAGACATGGCCCAATCTCCTCCCACTTCGCTTGCTAATTTAAACCTCCGAGCTATTCTTGGACTGCACTGGTCATAAAACTAGATCCCAACTTGCGGGAAATCTTCTATACCATACTTTGATGATGGTTGAGTTTGAAATGAAGGTAGACAAATGACACAACAATCTTTCAATATTCAAGGAGATTGAATGTGACATATATGGTGGCATTCTAAATTAAAAGCTTGTGAGATGAGTTTATCTACGACAAGAGGTTCGGGGCAAGGTTGTTAAAATAACAAGTTAACTTGTAAAATTATATGATTTTACGAGTTAACATGTATTTATCATGCAAAATAGTGTAAAAATCAAACTAAAATTGTGTAAAACCATGCAAAGTCGGGTAAAACCATGATTTTACTACTAATTTATGATTTTACAAATAATTCCATATTTTTAATTTTTATATGTTTCATTACATATATTGTATTTACTCATTAACACATGAGCCCCCATAAGCATTTATATCAATAGATTCTTTCTTCAGTCAATAGTGCAAAGATGAAAGAAACATAGTTTTGCTTAACCCGTTATAACAAATAAAAGAGTATTTATTATGGGGCAGAACTTTGAAAAAACTTATTCAATAAGGATGTTTTTATAGACAATAGTAATAAACCATACTCTAAAATCTAACCCACCATGTGTTTATGCCTATATACCATAAGTTTATAACATTATGATTTCTCTATAGAAAATTTCATAATTTGTCTTAGATATATAGATCTAAGAAAAAAAGATGATAAAAAAAAAAATCAAGGTCTTGCTTTGAATTGTTTGATTCATTCATTTTGATTTGTACAAAGCCTACAATTCCTTATTGATCCATTTGTTGAGATGCATAATGTGTAACAAACAATATTTGAAACTTATAAAAGTATAACAATATCTATAAAAAAAGCATAACAATATCTAAAAGTGATGCATTATTCATCAAGGTAAAAAACATCAAATAAGCTAAAACACTATAAATAGTTATGCATTTGAAAGGAGCATTGGAACTAGTGTTAGCCAGCAAAAGAGCATAGTTGTGAAGACATAGTTGTTTTTAATGTTTTTTCTTGGACGCAAAGTCTTACCAACCACTTCCACTTTCAGCTTTTTTCTTTGGATCTTCTATGGTAGGATTTTATCATGAAAGAACAAGTACACCACATCTTTATTGATGTAATTTCTTATTGTTTGTATTAACCATGTATAAAAATAAAATTAATTATGATTTTTTAATTTATTCGTACAATCCCAGTTTATATTGTAATTTTTATATCGTGTTAAGAAAATATTTTTGATAACCTTGGTTCATGGTTATGAGATATAACGTGAGATGTAATTTGTGTTGTTGTCATTCAATTACTCATATTATCTCTCTCTTTCTTTTTCACTATGAAAGTTGTTGCTATTGAAACGAAAAACAATTTACACGCATAAAAACAATGCTTCAATGGATGATTAACAAGGTATAATTTGGTAAATCGTAGTTAAACTTAATTTGGTATTGAATGGAGAAAAAAGAGATCTAGGGAGTTAGAAGGATAAGGGAAGCTCATAGAAACTCCCTTGTATAAAGTAGATGTTTCCTACTACAATTAAACATATGAGTAGATATTAATTTTGTTTTCTTTATATAGTATCAGAGCTAGGTTCAATACTCTTTCTATTCATTTCTTTTTTTTACTGTTATTGTCGATCATCATAGAGGAACAATAGCCCTTAAATAACAATCCATATTTCCTACACCATTCAGATCATCCAGGTATGGTGCTCATCTCAAATTCTCTCAACGATAATAATTACTCAACATGGTGTAAGGCCATGATGATTTCTTTAAATGTCAAATCCAAGCTAGGTTTCATATATGGAACCATTTCCATGCCATCTAAAACAAACAAGCCAGATGAATATGCTTCGTGGAAAAAATACAATGATATGATTCTTTTTTGGATCCTTAATTCACTCACACAAGACATTATAAATGTGTCATTTTTTTAGCCACGTCATAAAAAGTATGGGAAGACATTAGGGATCGTTTTTCACACGACAATGTTCCTTGTATTTTTCAAATTGAACGAGATATTGCTTGCTTTACTCAAGATCAGATGATTGTTGCGGCTTACTACTTAAAACTAAAAAAATTATGAGATGAATTGGGAACCTATAATATTACCATCTATTCTTGTGGAGAAGATCACAATAGACATTGGCTGATGTAGTTCCTACTGGGATTTAAGGACTCATACAATGCCATTCAAGGTCAGATTTTAATGATGAACCCATTATTTGACATTGTTAAAGCCTATGCCTTTGTACAAGAACAAAAGCAACGTAGCCTAGGCAGCATTCATGAAATAGAAGATAATTTTGCCATGGTTGTGCATTAGACAGAATCAGTGGCCCTGGTTGCTAGACGTGGATAAGATGCTCCTTCTCGTTTCATCTTTGTTAACAGTAAACCCTTACATTGTTCTTATTATGATCGTGATCATCATGTGCGAGAAACTTGTTGGAAACTAAATGTTTATCCACCAGAATATTTTAAACATCTATCCAACAACAGGCATCATTCTTAATCTTTCTTGGACAATGCACAATCCAAACACAATAATGGCCCTCATTTTTCTACCAACAACGTTAAGAAGGGTCAGCTAATACATAAGGTATCTCTAGTTATGACTAGACTTTCATACATACAAATTCAGATACAGGGGAAGAGCACAGTACAACCATAAAATACTAAGGTCAATCCAAAAGCTAACATTGCCAAAACCGCTACAGGTTTGCAACCAATAACATTTATGCTACGTCAGATGATTATTAATAGTGGTGCAATACATCGTAGTATTTCCTCCCTAAATTTACTTGTTAACGGTAGCAACAGTGGTTCTTTTTCATCAATCATTATACCAAGTGGAGAATAGGCTTCCATTGGCTCTTTACCTCTAATTTCTACTATTGTTTTTACCAATATGCTTGGAGTACCATCTTTTAAGATGGACTTAATATCTATCAGTAGACTTTCCAAAGATCTGAATTGCTTAGTAACTTTTTTCTCTTATTGGTGTTTTTTACAAGACTTGGTGATGAAATGATGATTGGTTTGGGTAAACAAGGAGATGGCCTTTATTACTTGGTTGCTTTAACATCAAACCAACAATGACATCCATCAATAGCTGCAGCCACATCTTCATGTTCATCCAGCCCTTAGGTCTTTTATTCTACAGCTTTGTGGCATTTCCATCTAGGGCATTTGTCCCTCTCTAGATTAAGATTTATGGCAAAACATATATTTCATATTTCTTTTCAATCTAATAATACTTGTGGTGTTATTGCATTTGCAAAGCAATATCGACTATCATTTCCTCTTAGTTTGAATTTATCTATTAGACCTTTTGAATTAATTCAATGTGATATTTGAGTCCTTTATAAAGTTGCATTCTTTTCTGGTTCAAAATATGTTTTGACTATAGTGAATGATTACTCTCGGTTTACATGGATATTCTTTATGAATCATAAAAGTGAAACACAAAACTCAATCATGAATTCTGTTTTTTCATTTATCCAAACACAATTCCATGTTTCTATAGCCAATATTAGGGTCGATAATGGAGGAGAATTCTCATTTATATATAATTTTTAAAACAAACAAAGGGACAATTTATCAATATTCTTGTGTTTATACTCCCCTAATAAAATGAGATTGCAGAGCACAAACATCATCATATTCTTGAGTTTGCATAAGCCCTTCATTTTTAACCCCATCTTCTTTTACATTTCTGGATATATTGTGTTTCTATAGTTGTTCACTTAATTAATCATTTGCTCATCCCACTCTTTGTTCACTTAATTAATCATTTACTCATGCCACCCTCATACCATCATCTTTTAGTTTTTAAGTGTCTTGAATATGCTACCGATGTGCATGTTACTCATATATTTGTTCCTCGTGCTAAATGTTATATTTTTCTTAGTTATCCTGCTAGTAAGAAAGCTTACAAGCTTGATCACCTTCATGCTCATAAAATATTCACTAGTCGTATGTTGTTTTCCAAGAAAAAAATTTTCCTTATGAGTCCAACCACTTTGCCTCCATAAACAATAATTATGTACCACCCTATGTTGGCACTACTCCCTTGACCAAAACAC
This sequence comes from Populus alba x Populus glandulosa, assembly GCA_033617975.1. Classification (NCBI taxonomy): domain Eukaryota; kingdom Viridiplantae; phylum Streptophyta; class Magnoliopsida; order Malpighiales; family Salicaceae; genus Populus; species Populus alba x Populus glandulosa. Next base: position 30,912,659 of record CM066143.1, on the reverse strand, counting down.
ACAACCTCTATACCAATATTCTGAACATCCAAGTTCAATTTTTTCATCTTCATCATCCAGTTCTTACAAAGGTACACATTTTCCCCTTGGAAATTTTGTTTCTTATCATTGTTACTCACCGCATATTATTCCTTCACCGTTATCATCCATCAAGATGTTGAGCCAACATCTTATGCCGAAACAGTTCGTTATTCCTATTGGCAAGAGGCAATGCAATCTTAATTGGATTCTTTGGAGGCCAGCAACACTTGGTCCCTCACCTCTCTTCCACATGGTAAGCAACCAATTAGTTTTCATTGGGTCTACAAGCTAAAACAACACTTTGATGGAACCATTGAGTGTTATAAAGTTTGTTTGGTAGCAAAAAGCTACACTCAATTTGAAGGTATTGATTATCATGACATTTTTTTCTCCCGCTACTAAAATGACTATTCTTTGTTGTTCATTAGCTTTAGCAGCTACCCAAGATCGATCCCTTCATTAGCTTGGTGTTCACAACGCTTTTTTTCATGGTGATCTCCATGAGGAAATTTATATGTCTCCACCTCTTGGTTTTTGACAATAGGGGGAGAACTTAGTTTGTCATCTTCACAAATCATTATATGGTTTGAAGCAAGCCTCACGATAATGGTTTTTCAAATTCTCTACAGCTATTCAAGCAATTGGTTTTGTTCAAGCCAAGGAAAACTACTCATTTTTCACATGTCGCAAGGCCAAAACTTTTATAATATAATTGATATATGTTGATGATATCCCTATTATCGGGAATGATAGCACTGTCAACTAACTCTCAATCAATTTTTGAATACTCATTTTCGGATCAAAAACTTGGGCAATCTGAAGTACTTTCTAGGCATCAAAGTTTCTTGATCCAAAACAAGTATAGTCATTTCACAACAAAAGTATACTTTAGAAATTTTTAAGGACTACGTTTTTCTAGGTGTCAATCTGGTAAATTTCCAATGAAGTAGAGCTTGAAGCTCTCAGAATCAGGTGATCTGCTTAAAAATCCTTCCCGATATAGATGATTGTTTGGTCGTCTAATTTACTTAACTATTACACATCCAAACATTACATATTCGGTTAATGTATTAAGCAAATTCATGCATGCACCACGCAAACCACACATGAAAGTTGTTTTGCATTACTTAAAAGCAGACTAGGACAAGGTTTATTTTTTTCCTACTCAGAATAATTTATCTTTAAGAGCCTTTTCTGACTCAGATTGGGATGGATGTCCAACATCATGAAGATCCACTACAGACTATTGTATCTTCTTGGGTTATACCCTTATTTCTTAGCATACAAAGAGGTACAAAATTGTGTCTCTCTTTAGCAGAAGCAGAATACAGAGCTATGACAGGTACATGTTATGAATTATCTTGGTTACGCTCATTGCTATTAGACTTGCGAATATTGCGTTCGAAGCAAACATTGTTGTATTGTGATACCACAACAGCTTTACATATAGTTGTCATCAATCCTGTTCTTCATGAAAGAACTAGATACATAGAAATAGATTGTCATTTTATTTATAACAAGATACAAGATAGCTCAGTTGAAACATATTATGTTTCTTCAGCAAGTCAACACGCATATATTTTTACAAAGCAATTGGGAAAGGAAGCATTCTCAATCGATATGCAAGTTGGGCAATCTTGACATCCATTCTCCAACTTAAAAGAACTTAAAAGGGAGTGTTAAGAAATATATTTTATTTAATGTAATTTTCCTAAATCACTTTTAGTTTCCTTTTACTCTTATACTACTTAGAATATAATAGCATAACTATAAGGTAGATGTTTCCTCCTCCAATTAAACATACGAACAGATTTTCAATTTTGTTTTGTTTACATGATTCACGCCTTTGGCTTTCCCTACATACAACATCGTGCTTCTAAAATTACTTTTCTGTGAGTTTCTAATTGACAGAAAAATTAAATAATTCGAAGCAACGCGAGGGTTGTTGCCTAATATCCTGTGAAAAATAAAGCATGAGTTTTCAGCTATTCTGTTGTCACCATGGACTCAGCATGCATCCTTCCGTCTTCATTGTTACCGGAGAATTCCATATATATAGACCTTAATTGGACGAGTATACATGAATGATTTGGGGATGTACAGTAGTAATGAATTCAAAGCTACGTACATGCATAGTAGTAATGTATAGTCAATCAAAACCTAATAAGTTGGGCATCTCCCGATCCGGAAGCTAGTCAAAAATCGAGCCCCGCAAAACAAAAGCTAATTCAACGATGAATTACATTGCATTATATTAATTAATTAATTAGAAAATGATACTAAATGCTGTACTACTTTTCTGTGGTTAAATTTATATATTCCCACCTCCACAGATGTTTTGGTGGGCACTAGAGACTAGCTACTTTCACCCTATGATCACCATGAACAACTGGAAGTGGAAAGCACCTTTTTGAGTCGCAAATATTGAGTCAAATGGTTTCAAGCCAAAGAGAGGTGGGGCTGGAGAGAAAAAAGAGGGCGTAGTGGGATTTTTATATGAAAAGATTAACATCTAGGTTTGACGTTTAGGATCCCATCCTACTGCAAAAGTGGGTTTGAATTTTGAAAAACATTGCCCTAAGTCCATTGACAAATGTAGATGGTGGCCTCTCCTCGATCCCCATGAACAATAATTTAGCCGTTTTTTCTTTAAAACTACTTTGGTTCTTAACCTACTTTTTTGTTTTTCTATTCACATCAAGACCACAAAAGAACAGACAAGAGTAGACTGATAATAGAAATAAGGCGGAACAGTCATCTATAACAATGGCCAATGTTCCAAGTATGGCCTAAGGAAACTATGAGCATGGTACCACGATCTCCACCCTCGTAGGCAGACAAGTCATGTAGGAATTCCCACATCATGATAAGCTTTTTCTGTCTTGGCAAATTAGATTCTACATGTTCCTCTTACGTAAGATTAAGATTAATGAACAGCCATTCTTACACGAGCGTAAAAACTGTTCATTACATAAGATTAATGCATAAAAGCTTCTCTATTCATTAATTTTAGAGTCTTGAAAGATTCTTGAAAGATTAGTTAAGGTATACAGTTTCGGATATCCATAATTAAAAAAAAAAAAAAAACATGATGAGGCAAGCCCTCCAGTCTTTTCCATTCTTTTCTTTTCTTTTTGATCCTTGTGGATGAGCTACTGGACTCCTGCTAGTGGAGGATTTTCTGAACTGTAAGCAACCTCAAAGAAAGAAATAAAGGTGATAAACGCGTCTCTTTGGGCCCTCCAAAGCGGCAACCTTTAGCATTTTCACATGGCTAATTGTCTCATCCTGTGAATTAAGTGTTGAATTTTCTAATTGAGCACAGCACCACTGTAACAATCCAACCTTCTTGATCCCAATGCGCGCGCGTGTGTGTATAAGAATAAGGTTAAACATATTCAAGCCTGGATGGATAATCTATACTGATTTTATGTACCGGCAGTCATATACTATATACTTTTTTCTAATTCTAAGTTTTTTTTTATTTGCAGTAAATACCTTCATGTATTGGATACAAATATTTCCAGGTTATTGCTCGCACTATTACTGTAACTGGTAACAAAAATACTTTAAATGTAAAAATTTATTTAAAAAATCTCAATTTACTTCTTGGCTTAGATTTAAAATTAAATTATTTAAAAATTATATTGATGTAACCTTATTGACTAGATATACCTAAAAAAGCTAGAAAAAAAAAAACATGTCAAGTTCATCTTAGTTAATTTGTGAATCTTGTAATCTATTAGGTTGAATTATTTTTGAAGATTTTATTATATGATAATAAATATAAAAATTAATTGATAATGAACTTAATAATAAAATTTAATAAAAAATTAACATTAAATAATAGAATTAAAAGGAAAAAAACAAAATCTCAGGCCCGTTCTAGGAGCAGTTTTATATATATACTAGTTACATTACCCGCGCGATGCCGCGGGTTAATTTATTTTTGCTTAAAAAATAAAAAATAAAAAAACTAAGGGCTAAAAGTGTTACATCTTTCTGTAAAGTTATACCCAAAAGTCTTGGATTTGGCTGCAACAACTGTCCCAAGAGTAATATTTATAATATTAATAATAACATTAAACTTGCATGAATCAAGTTTAAATGGGTCTAACTGCAATACCGGATTCAATAGCCTTGGATGTGGGTCTAGCTGCAAGGTCATGTCATAAAAGTATGATAATCAAATAGATTAATTAAAAAGAAAAAAAAACAACAAGAAGAAAAAAACTAACGAAGAAAAATAAATTTTTTTTGAATTAACTGGGTTAACCCTTCAAACCAGATTAACCCGTCAAACCTTGGATTCGTGGCGTGAAAGTTTGATAACTAAATAGGAAAAAAATTGATGGGTTACCTAGAATTAATTGGGCTAATTTGTGAAACCACGTTAATCCATCAAACTCGGGATCCGTATCATAAAAGTTTAATAACTAAATATAAAAATATTTAACAATAACAAACTAAATTAAACGAAAAAAATTAACTAAAAAAAATAAAAATAAAAAATAAAAGGCATCAACCTTTTCATTATGGACTGCATTGTGCGGTCCACAGTCAAAGGTATAAAAACAAAAAAAAAAAAACTAAAGGCATCAAATGATAACTAAATAGAAAAAAAATTAATATTAATGAACTAAATTAAATAAAAAAATATTAATTAAAAAGAAAAAATAAAGAAAAAAAACATATAAGAGGAAAAAAGGTAATGAAGAAAGAGAAAAAAATTCTTAATTAACTATGAATCAACTGGGTTAACCCATCAAATTTGGGATCCGTGTCATAAAAGTCTGATAATTAAATAGAAAAAAAATTAATATTAAAAAATAAAAAACAAAGAAAAAAGAAAAAAACTAAAGGCATCATCTTTTTCACTGTAGATTGCACTGTGCGGTCCACGGTAAAGGGCTTAAAAAGGAAAAGAAAAACAAAGGCACATGCCACGGGTAAATTTTTTTTTCTTGCATAAAAAATATAAAAAAATGTTAAGATCTAAGAGTGTTAGGTTTTTCTGCAAAGATATACCCAAAAGCCTTGGGTTTAGCTACAACGCTTGATCCAAAAGTAATATTTATAATATTAATAATAATATTAAACTTACATGACTCAAGTTTAAATGAGTCTGACTGCAACATTAGACCAATAGCCTTGGATGTGGGTTTGGCTACAAGATTGTGTTATAAAAGTGTGATAATTAAATAGATTAACTAAAAAGAAAAAAAACCAACATGAAGAAAAAAAACGAATGAAAAAAACAATTTGAATTAACTGGGTTAACCCGTCAAACCTGGAATTCGCGTCATGAAAGTTTGATAACTGCGTAGAAAAAAAAATTGACGGCTTAACCCATAATTAATTTGGTTAACCCATGAAACCAGGTTAACCCATAATTAATTTAACAAAATAAATTAAACGAAAAAATTAATTAAAAAGAAAAACCAGGAAAAAAAAAATATGGGTTAACCCGTTAAACCCGGAATGTGTGTTATAAAAGTTTGAGATAGAAAAAAATTTAACATTAACAAATTTTAAAAAAAAAATCCATTAAAAAAACAAATTAAAACAGGAAAAAAAAACAAAAAAAAATGACAGCAAAATCCATTAAACAAAACAAAAAAAAATGAAGAAAAAAAAATGGAAAAAAATGACAACTCAATTTTTACTGTTAATTTGGTTAACCCATGAAATCAGGTTAACCCATAATTAATTTAACAAAATAAATTAAATGAAAAAATTAATTAAAAAGAAAAATCAGAAAAAAAAAATCTGGGTTAACCCATTAAACCCGAAATGTGTGTTATAAAAGTTTGAGATAGAAAAAAATTTAACATTAACAAAAAATATTTTTAAAAAAATCCATTAAAAAAAACAAAGAAAAAAAAACCTAAAAAGCAAAAAAAAAACAAATGGAAAAAAATTGACAGCAAAATCCATTAAAAAAAACGGAGAAAAACATGACAGCTCAGCTTTTATTGTGAACTGCACAGTGCAGTCCACAGTAAAAATCTGAGCTCTTTTAGCTATATACTAGTTAAATGACCCGCGCGATGCCGCGGGTCAATTATTTTTTATATTTTAAAAAAAAACTAAGATCTAAAAGTGTTAAGTCTTTCTACAAAGTTATACCTAAGAGTTTTAGGTTTGGTTGCAACATCTAACCCAATAGTAACATCTATAATATTAATAATAACATTAAACTTGCATGACTCAAATTTAAGTGGGTTTGGCTGCAATACCAGACCCAATAGCAGTGGACGTGGGTCTAGTTGTAAGGTCGTACGATAAAAGTGTGATAATTAAATAGATTAATTAAAAACAAAAAAACAAAGAAAAAAAACCAATAGGAAAAAAAAACTAATAAAGAAAAATAAAAAAATATGAATTAATTGGGTTAATTCTTCAAACCAGGTTAACCCGTCAAACCTTAGATTCGCGTCGGAAAAGTTTGATAACTAAACAGGAAAAAAAAAATTAAGGGGTTAACCCGGAATTAACCGGCTAACTCGTTAAACTAGGTTAACCCGTCAAACCCGGAACCCGTGTCATGAAAGTTTGATAACTAAATAAAAAAAAAATTTAACATTAACAATTTAAATTAAACAAAAAAAAAATTAATTAAAAAAAAACAAAAGGCATCAGTCTTTTTATTGTGGACTGCACTGTGCAGTCCATAGTCAAAGGCATAAAAAACAATAACAAAAAAAAAAACTAAAGGCATTAGCTGAGAACTACATAGAAAAAAATTTAGTATTAATTAAATAAAATTAATTAAAAATAAAAAAAACCCTCTATGAAGTAAAAAAAAAATAGAAAGAAATTTAACATTAACAAACTAAACTAAATGAAAAAAATAATTAAAAAAATAGCAAAAAAAAAAATTCAGGTTAACTCGTCAAACCAAGCTAACCCATTAAACCCGGGATCCTTGTCATGAATGTCTGATAACTAAATAAAAAAAGTGAACGTTAACAAACTGAACTAAATGAAAAAAAAAAGTAAATAGAAAAAATTGGGGTTAACTTATTAAATCATGTTAACCTGTTAAACTCAGGATCTGTGTCATGAAAATCTGATAACTAAATAAAAAAAATTAACATTAACAAACTAAATTAACCAAAAAAAATTGACGGGTCAACCTAGAATTAACTGGGTTCACCCGTGAAACTCAGGATATGTGTCATGAAAGTCAGATAACTAAATAGAAAGAAATTTAATATTAACAGACTAAACAAAAAAAAAGTAATTAAAATGATAAAAAAAAGCAAAAAATAAATTATGAGTTAACTTGGCAAACCAGGTTAACCCGTTAAACTTAAAAAACGTTTTATGAAAGTTTAATAACTAAATAAAAAAAATTAAACATTAATAAAGTAAATTAAACATTAATAAAGTAAATTAAACAAAATTTGTTTTGTTAAAAGATTAAAAAAAAAGCAAAAAAAATAATCCTGAAATTCATAAAATACAATTAAAAAAATAACACAACTTAAAAAAATAAAAAAAAAAGCATAAGGATCACTGTTTTATTGTGGACTGCACTGTGCAGTTCATAGTAAAACACTGATCCGTTTTAGTATATTTTACAATAATAATAATAATAATAATAATATAAAATGGACGACCAGTCATCTCTCGTTATTATTTTGAGTGTGGAGCCATATGAGCCCCGTACCAAAAAATGAGTAACCAAACGGAAAAAGAGGCAGTGCTTGACGTTTCCCCCCAGAACACTAATGATCTGAAGAAATTATTTATCTTACACTTTTAAAAAAAAATAATAAGTATTTACGATAATGTGTAGAACAAATTTGCTTACAATTAAAAAAATAAATAAATTTAGTGGTGGTGTGCAGGGGCGGAAGGAGGGGGGGCCAAGCAGGGGCCGGGCCCCCCCTAAAATATTCCGCCCCTGTATAATATATATAAGCTTGTGGGAATTATACGGAGAGGTATTCTTGTTAAAATAATAAGGTCATTCAACCCTAAAGAGAGCACGAACTCTTATTTATTAGAGATTTAATTCTTTGTGCGCGCGTGTGTATTAAGATGGTCAATACTACTCTGTTTGGTAAAAGAACTCGTTCTTTGACGATAAATAAATAAATTGTAGGTAGTGAGTGCATCACGTATTTGCTGAGGTTGTGATTACTCCTACAATAATATTTCATCTTATTACGAAATCAATTACAACCTAGCTGATTAGGAGAATATATATATATATATATATATATATATATATATATATATTAGGTAATTAATTTACGTACCCTAATATAAATCCTGTAAATATAAATTCATTACTTTGCACAATAAATTTTGCAGCCGGTCAAAAACAAAAATATAAATATAAATCATAAGTAAAATTTTTCAACGAAAAAATTGAAGTAGTGTCATCAATTAATTTATTTTTTATTAAACAAAACAAGGTAATTTAAATTTAAAATCTATTTTTATTTTGTTTTGAGATGTTTGTTAATAATTTGATGAGGTTTTTTTTATAGTTCTACCATTTTTGCTTTATTTTTTCTTAAATCTGCTAATTTTACCAATTGTTTTTTGAATTCTTGTTATAATGTTTTTTTTTAATTAATTAGATATATTTCATTGGTTTGTTTTTATTATACTTTGATTTTTTTTATGTTTTATTTTTAGCAGAATCACTAAAATTATCAATTTTTTCTCACGATATATGTTTTAATTTTAGGTTGAACCATGAACAAAATAAGAAGAATTTGATTTTTTTTTCAAAAAAAATATTGATAACTCGCAGCCTAGTGAACCAACTCCAATGTGTAATGTTAAAGTTATGATTGAGCAACTCCAATGCGCCTCAGTTTACAAAGAACCCGTGTTGATTAGTGAGAATAGTTCTTTATTATTTTTTGCTTTATTTCAAAGTTTATCAAACATAAATAATGCTTCGTTTTAGCTAATGTTTCTTATATACTTTGTATGTTTATATTTGATAGATATAAAGACCAACATTAAAGTGATGAATATATTATGAATATGAAATTAACTTCGTTACTTTGACTCAATTTGGTATTTCTTCAAACCTTTTACCTCATACAAAGATCATTATATATTTATAGTAAGTTATTTGAATAAAACTAAATTATACAGGTTTTTTTTACAACTCATGTACAATAAAGTAAAATAAATATTTTATTTTATTATATTAATTATGGCCCTCCTAACAAATAATTCTAGCTCCGTCCCTGGTGGCGTGTGATAATTGATTCGAGAAATATCATATGAATTGGAAAAAAACTAAAAGAACGTAGCAAAATCTACTGGAGTCTGTGATTTATTTAACCAAAACACGGCAGCTTGAATGCTGTGATGCTGTATTTATTCGGCTCCTTTGTATTCTGGAGTGAAGGTATTTAAGAGGCAAAAAGGAAGTCTCGAATTATATATCATGTCGCCACACGTGCAGATAATCACACGCAAAGCCTGTCTTAATGAACTGTCAATGAGCATCAAATTGATGATGAAATTCAAAAGTTTTTTTTTTAAAAAAAAATTAATATATTTTGTACTTTTTGAATATATGCTATATGTTAAAAATAATTTTTAAAAAATAAAAAAATATATTATTAACATATATTTTAATACAAAATATTATTTAAAAAATAATCATTACGTCAAAAACGCTCGACGTCTCGAATTATGTTTACGGATTGCTTTGGCAAATGGCGCCCCTCGTCCCCCCTCCATGGCCTTCCACGTGTATAGCGGCCTCCCCCTGGCATGTTTCGTGTCTTCATGATTTCCTTCCTTGCAGGCGCTCTGTGTTCATTAGATATCAAGGAATCAAATTCAATATCGAAAGTTGTTAAAACGTACAAAAAGAAACACAAAAAAATTAACAAATGAGGTTTGAATATCAATCCGATTCACATCAACTAGTTTTGATTGTACTGAACTTGACTATTGGTGTTTGTTTATACCATAGCTTTTGTCTCATCTTGTAAACATTATATTTAATAATATTAAAATGTAATTGATTGTTTGTGTGGTATCCATGTATTTTTTAGTTGAAACACTGGTTCTCCAAATAGTTGAGAGTTGCTTCTCATGCTTGCCAACCTAAGTAATTCATATTGATATTGTTAATATGAACAGTGCATGATTATAACTGTTTATATTAAAAATATATATTTTTTAAAAATTATATTTTATTAAAAAAAATATTATTTAATATTATTTAATAACATTATATAAATTAGAAAAACATCACATTATGAGGTAGCATTTCTGAAATTTGATCGCAATTCAAATTTTGTTTATAATGATATTTTACCTGATTTTGTTACACGCTCAAAAAACCATGGAAATTATAGTTTTTATCAGATGAATTTCATACATGATGAAATTGTAGATAAGTTAATAGAATAATAAAAAAATATTTGATATAAAGTATTATTTATTTAATGATGTAATAATGGTAGTTAAATATAAAATATTTAAATTAAAAACCATCAATATTAATAAGTATCTTTTTTAATTATTTCATAACCTCACTTTGAAAAACATGTTTAACCAAACACATTAAACTACTTTTTATTCAACCACAGTTTTAACCAAACATATATAAATATCAAATCAACTTCAATAAAAAAATAAAAAAAAATACTTTTTATAAAATACTTTTTTTCAAATCATAACCATAAAAATTATCACTTTATCAAATATATAGTTATTATATGAGATATTTTTTATGGAAGACACTACATTACTCTCCAATGAGATTTCAAGCTAAAGCAACCAATATATTAGAAAAAATAAAACTATTTTCTTACAACTTTTTTGAGGTGCTCTTTTTTTCAATTTCAAAATTAATATATCACTTATCTAAAATCACTTGAAAATTGTTAATTTGATGCTTTTTTGACGGTCAATTTCAAATGAAGTGCAAATGCATTAACAAACTCGCCTATTGCGGGGAGACCCGGTTTTTTTAAAACAAAAGAAAATGTCTCATAAAATTCTTTGTTATTATCATTAGACCCTAATATATAGTGGTTTTGAATTATTTTTTTTATAAAGATAAATTTTCATGTAACATATTTTTTATTTGTCTTAAATTACACAATATTTTAAATTAAAATTATTATTTTTATTTAAAATATATATTTTATGATGTTAAAACAAGTTAACAAAAATATAAAAAATAAACATTATAAAATCATGTTTAAAATCTATTTAAATATTTTAGTAATAAAAACCCGATTTCAATTCATTTTTTAAGAACAATTTATTTTTGTTTTTATTATTTTTAAATCAAAGATATGATAATTAAAAAAATCATTAAAATGCAAAAAAAAAGTTATAATAATATTTAAGAATGATATAAAAATCAAATAATAAGTGAATCGGTGAATTTAGCAACGGGACAAGCCTCCACGCTGGCTTTGCTTTTTTATTTTTTAATTAAGAGGGCAGACAGTCTTATTTTTTAAGAAAAGCGCTCCAACTCTTAAGAACTCGTGATTTATGTCACAGGTGCTAACCGACCGAGTCATGATAAGAATTTATTATAAAATGATTAAAAGCATATATTAAAATGTTGCAGGTAAAATATCATAAGAAAACTCCAATTTATTTTTAGTGTTTAGATAATAATTTGTCCAAACCAAACTTAGATTTGTCATTTCTTGAAAAAGAACAGGTCGTCGTGTAAAAACAAGTGGACCTTTGATTGCACGCTGAAGAATAGAAGAACAGACCTTTTATCGTGGGCGATGATAATTTACCCTGCAAATAAAATAAAAATTATGGTGGAATGATAAAAATTGACCACTGCTTGAGATTAAGATAAAGATTAAAATAAATTAAAAATAATCTTTTTTATATTATTGTATTAAAATAATTTAAAAGTATTAAAAAAATATAATTTTCTTAAGAAAAACTACCTTAATGTTCAGTTACTCGCCGCTAAAACTAACGGTGATTTGCTCCCTTCTGAAAATCTCAACATCCAAGTATCCAACCGCTTGCCATAACGGAACAAAATATAAAATGCCGTCTCGGGTGTAAATATCTCTACTATCTCTTGCTTTCATCCACGTGTCACCATGCATTCCTTCGTGTTGGTTACAATTCACAGATCCTGTTGTAGACTCTGAATGACGGTGTCACGTGAATTGTTGAACAGTAAAAGTGAGTTTGTTTTTTTAGATAGTTTTTATTATTGTTGTTTTTTTAAAAAATAAATTATAAATAATATGGTTAGGTATAGTTAGTTGAATTTAGATACGTAAAAATTGTGATTGAGATTTATGTGTAATAAAAAATATGTATAAAATATTTGATAGTTGTGTTGTTGTGATTATTTTTCAAAGTGTTTTTTATTTGAAAATGCATTAAAATAATATATTTTAATTTTAAAAAAATTATTTTTGATATCAGCATATCAAAATAATCTAAAACACCAAAAAAATATTAATTTGAAGTAAAAAAAACAAAAAATTATTAATTTCTTTCAAAAACGCTTTTAAAACATAAAAATAAACAGTATTTTACAAAACATAATTAAAAAAATATATAAAAACTCCTTCATAAAAACTATATTTTAAATTTAATTTTTTAATAAGTATCACCGAGTTTTATAGTATAAAACATAATTTTTATCTTACTATATTTTTTTCACTATAAAAACAAAAACAAAAACAGATATAAAACAAACGTACCCAACCTAAGCGAGTACGTGGTTGTTAATTTAGAATATATGCAGCCAAAAATGATTCGATCCCTGCGAAGAGAATAACTTCCACGCGGTACATTAGGTCGTGATATGTACGTTCGAATCGCATGGATGAACAGCATTCTATTCGCGTCAGACCTTTCACTATCCCGTATCCGCAATCCACTTGAATATATAATTCACGTCTTTTTTATCCAACTCTCGCTCACGCTTCTCATGTACGCGTGCCATACAGCTGCGGCACCAGCTTTTCATCCCCCAATGGTGGTAACCGAGGGCCGTTTAGGCTCGAATTTGTTTTTTTACGGTGACATTTGTTTTTTTTATCCCCATCAGTTTTACTGTAATAACTTTAGAAGTATTTAATTAATGAATATATATTATATTTTTTGCTGGATTTCCGTGAAACCTCTTTTTTTAAATTTTAGTTATAAAAATTATAATTTATAGCAAAAGCCGATGGTTGATATTATTTTTTAAAGTACAATTAGTTTTAAATTATATTAAAATAATATATTTTTTATTTTTTAAAATTTATTTTTAACATCAACATATTAAAATAATTTAAAAATACAAACAATAAACAAAAAAAATTGACAAATAATATCTTACAGATAAACATCTCTTAATATATGGATTATTAAATGTTATATTGAAATATAATTACTGAATAATATGATTTTTGATAATGTGATTTTTATGATTAGTTAAAAATAATAATAAAATACTAATATATTTCTATTGTGTATACAAGAAATATATGAAGAATTTAAGTGAGTTTATTGTTTTACTTTAAGAACTTAAACCTTCTAAAGTCGTATAGTATCAAATTTAACTTTATAAATTTATAAATAGCACATAAAATAATAAATATACCAATAAATTAATAAATGTACCGTAAATTATATAATATACATATTATATTATATAATTATAGTTGGTCGAATAGATTATACTAATGGAGTAATTAAGATATCTAATAGTTGTTCGAATGAATTATAAGTCTAGAATGATTGTGTTGTTATTAGTCAAAACAATATTATGCAAGCCCACGTGAAATATAAGGAGATTTTTCGGTAGTCCAGATCTTAGATTCCGTCATAGATCAATAAAGAAATCTTAGATTAAGTTATTCTAAAAACTACTAATCAATGGTGTAGCTGAAAAGAATCTTAGATTTTTTATAAAAAAATAAAAATGGATTCAGTTATTATCATAAAGAAATCGTATATTTAGTGATGGGTTAGAGACAACAATGAAATCATTGGTGTTTCTTATCCCTCGTCAATTAAATATAAAAACTTTTTATCCGTCATTAATTATTTATAAAAAATATTTATCTTCGATAGATACTAACAGAAAAAAATTATTTTTCAGTTTTTTTTCTCCAAAAAAAAAAAACAAGATTCATGAGCTATATATACCCCAGAAATCCTTCAAATATCAAGGTTCACAATCTCTTCATTTTCAATATTTTCAGTATATATTTTTTCAGAGTTTATCCCTAAAAAATATCATTGGACTTTCTCTCTCTAAAAAGATACTTAATTAAGCATTCGAGAGTCTTAAAATCTACAAAATAAGACCTTTTATATGTGCTAACCACCTTAGCCTACCAGGTATAATCTACCAGTCACCTTAGCCTACGAGGCACAAGTTACCAATCACCTTGATTAAGGAGCAAGTACTAGCCATCTTAGCTCACCAAACACCAAATACAAGCTATTAGTCACTTTGATTAAGGAGAATGAATCAATCTGCTATACCAAATAGATTAACCGATTATCCAGCATATAAGTCTTTCTTCTAAGCTATTAAATTAGCATTACTAAACACTATAATTAAATTAGCATCTAGATTCTTGTCGTATTATAATTTGCTTTTTTTTTTTCATTGAGCTAAAAGTTAAAGAATTTTTTTTATCGTATTTACTAGTTCTTTACAAGGCAAGGGTTTGATGATTCTAGCAAATATCGTGTGGTTATCATTTGATTATCACAAATAGACATCCATTGATATATGTCAAATTACTATGTTGAAATAACGGATTGGTAGGTCAAAACATTTATTTATTTATTCTATGATAAGATTTTAGTGTATTTTTTGAATTAGCTCTATGTGTTTGGAAAAAGTGCTTTTTCTTAAATAATAATTCTAAGATTCAAAATCAAAATGAAAAAATTAACTAAATCTTATTAACCACCAATAGAGACTCGGTTATAGGGGACATATCAAGTACTACATCAATAGAGACTCCCACTTCCCTTTTCAGAGGTAATCCATCACATACCAGGTATTACATCAATAGTTTCTTTCTCCATATCCATCACATATGCTAGATACTCCTTTTTTTCATCATTTTCCTAGCAATCATAACCAATATAACACAATTCAGTATGACCTGCCTTTCCCCTCTAAATATTACTCTCTTATCATCTTATCCTAGGAGTGTCATTATTTTTGCAAAACAGTCCATTTGAGCCCTATTTGTACCCAAAAGGATGACATCAAAATCATGTAATTCTAAAGGTAATAGGTCTACTCTAATCTCACACACCTTTATATCAACCCTGATTCCATTAAACGCATGATCAATATTAATACTTTTTCCTTAAGGAGTATTTACAGTAAACTTTTTTCTAACCTATATTGATTCTTCCCTAGTTTCCCCATAAGCTTATTTGCAATAAAAAATGTGTGTTGCCTAAAAAAAACACATACACAGACAGAGAATTTCATTGTAATGTACATGCCACTACATCGAGGGCAGCCCTTATAGCACCCCGCCTCACTAGCAAGATATTGTCCGCTTTGGGCCTCCCAATCCACCCAAATCCAGGGCTTCCACCCAGGTCCCCCTCACGGTTTTGTTCTTGGCAGCCACGCATGACCCCAAAACACGTTTTACTAGTCAAGGTGAGCATGCACTTATAAGGCTCTGGCTTTGGACACTCGCTTCCAATGTAGGATATCACAATCCCCCCACCTTAAGACGAGCCGTCCTCGGCTCCGATACCAAATGTAACACCCCACCTCACTAGCAAGATATTGTCCGCTTTAGGCCTCCCAGTCCACCCAAATCCAGGGCTTCCACCCAAGTCCCCCTCACGGTTTTGTTCTTGGCAGCCATGCATGACCTCAAAACACGTCTTACTAGTCAAGGTAAGCATGCACTTATAAGGTCCTGGCTCTGGACGCATGTTTCTGATGTGGGATATCACAACCCTAGTCTTCTTCTATGTTATGTAGAATACTTTGCCCTAAGTTCTGATTTTCTAGGCCCTGTTAGTCTAAGCTTAAGGTCGACCCCTACTATTGTTGGCCCTTGATTGTGCTTGTCTGGCTCGTCTGTCCATAGTGACTGATTACTACCGACTTTAAACTTGTTGTTGCTAAATCGAAATAAACTAAGTCCACCAAGGAAAATTCCTTCAAAAGTGTCTCTATCCCCTACAATAGTAGCACTCGTGACCTAAATATAGGCTGCCATGCCATCTATGCTCTCCTTTATAAATATAGCATTATCCTGGGAATGTAGAATAGTCCACTAGATGCTTTTGCCCATACTGAACACGCAGTGGATAGATAATTGTCTTCTGCTTTGAAGATTCTATAATAGATCTACCCTTTGGGTTCAATTTCCCTCCAATTGACCCCACATCAACACTTTAAGTAGACCCAATCATTGCTCTTCCCTCTTTTCTAAACTGACTAAATTGTCTCTTGTTTTTTTTCGAAATAAGGGGTCTACCCGAAGTGTAATCCACATCCTTTCTTTTTTCATACCTAAACTTGCCCTACTGGCCCTATCTTATACATGCCTCTACTGCCACAAAAAGTTCTCTAGCTACGTTGAACTTGAATGCCATTAGCCATTGCCTCAATTCCTATCATAATCCATCTCGTAACCTTTCTATCTTACGTTGCTTAGTAGGTACATAATGCGAAGCAAACATAAAGAGATTATGGAACCTTCTTTCATAGTCAAGCACCAATAAGTCTCCTTGTACCAAAGCCAGGAACTCTTGCTCTTTCACTTTACAATGATATGAGTAAAACTAACTTTTCAACTTTATCCTAAATTTAGTCTATGTTCTTGCAGGTCTTCTCGATTGTACTATATCTCACCAAGACCATGTATTATCCGATAGTAAGTGCATGACACAATTCACTCATAAATCCTCTGATACCTATATTTGATCCATAATATTCTTAATTGTGCGAAACCATCTACTTGCAATCTCAACATCTGGCTCCTTTAAATAAGGTTCACATCTCATTTCTCTCATACTCTACACAATCTGCACCAATGTAACTACATTATCAGTAAAGGTTATAATTATTAGTGTTGTTCGTTTCGCTGGAGCTACTAGAATTGTTGTAACCAGGGGTGTTCACGGTCCGGTTCGATTCGGTTTTAACCTAAAAATTCAACCAAATCGGAAAATAGCATTCCTTGTTAATATAACCCGGATCAAACTGAGAACTGGTTCAAATTGGATCGGTTTTATTCGGTTTGTATTGGTTTTTTAACATTAAAATTCAAAAAAACCAAATGTTTTTGTTGCTACCATTGTTGCAAGGTGACCATGAAATAAACCAAAGAGTAGGAGTGATTATAAAAGAAGTGACCATAAAATAAACCAGAGTGATGAAATAAAGTAAGACTTAATGTTAATATATGAGAGAGAAGAGCACAAAGGAGAGGGAGAGAGGGAGGGAAGGGGGGGGCGGCTAGAAATAGGGGAAAGGGAAAGGGGAAGGGGAAAGCCAATTAAGAGTTATTTGAATAAAGTATAGGAATTGGAGAGGTGAAAGAGTGGGATCTAGAGCTGTGAAAGACAAGAAAGGAACCTAGAGCTCATTAGCAAGATGTGAGAGTACATGAAGCGGGGGTAAGGGAAGGGGGCGGTTGGAAAGAGAGAAAGGGTAAAGGGAGGGGGGGCTGGAAAGGTCGGGTTAGGGTATTTAGGTTTAGAATGTTTCTTTTTATACCTCTCTTTTAGATTCAATTAAACCAGTTTGGTTTGGTCCGGTTCAATCGGTTTAAGCTTTTTTATACGAGAAACAAACCGGACCGGGTGATTTTTTTATTTTTTAATTGGTTTATTCATGTTTTTCTATCGGTTCGGTTTTTTCAATTATTTGTTTCTCAGTTTTCTCGGTTTAATCGGTTGGTTAGTTTTTTCTAATACCCCTAGTCGTAGTTGATGTACCGGGCATCGCCTCAATCACTACTCTCATTATTTAATCTATCTATGCGGGGTTAATATGTAGTACGGGTGTTCCTATAAATGTTGTTGTTGTTGATAGGGATGCATGTTCTCTATCTCTACTAACTTGGTCCCTCAGACTGTGACAGTCCCACCCGTCTTGAGACAACATTATCATGAAGTCTAAATGCCTCCTTCAATCTCGATCGATGAGATATCAGCGAAATATGAGAGACAATATCCTCTAGGGGATCTTTCCCTTACCTCTCCAGTGTCGATATATTGAATCCGTCCCTGTCCTGGCGGGGAATTTGTCATTATATATTTCCTCGTAAGAACCATCCTGATACAATTCAACAATTGTCAAAGTTCCATTCTAACTCATAAACTTAAACTAGGGTTTTGTTACCAATTATAATAACTCTAAATTTTATTTTATCATATTTACAAAAACATATAGTATTACCATTTAAAGTATATGATTTTTTTTTATTCTACCAAAATTTCAGCAGAGGTTTTTTTATATTTTTATACTAAGTTATCGACTTAATCAATTTTCACATCCTGTAAAAACAATTTCAACATATTCTCATAATCGGGACTTCCATATTTAGATATTACCATTAACTCAAAAACAACTTCTTTTTTCTTCCATTTTTCTCAAGCAAATCAATTATGATATTATTCCAAAATACTTTAAGTAACAGTATAATTAACTTAGTTAAACATAAAACAAACACATATTCATATTAATGTTAATCAAACCTAAAACTTTATCTATATAATCATAGTTATATGGTTTCAAAAGAACTAATTAAGATACATCACCCATACTTATTTTGGATTCATACACTACTTGATTACAAAATTATATTATATAACAAAATATGAATTGATTTCATAAAATTACAAATGCGATATCCACCACGTGTCACAACATTGTGAAGCAACTGAAATTTATATAATACTTAGCATTAGTTTAGACATGAAAAAAAATACTATTGTTACTTTTATATGTAATTATTCTTAATTTATACAATTCGTATGATTTAAGAATGTAGTATCTTCTCTTGTCAGACCAGCATTTATTTCATTTCTACATTATGAATCTCTCTAATTACTCATTAACCAGAGAACTAGTCTCAATAATCACAAGGACTAGTTCTCTAATTTCCCATTAATTAAGGAATTATCCTATTTACCATGGAACTAAAATCCCCATCTACCTATTAACCAAGACACTAATCTCATTAACCAAGAAATTAATATCTTCATATACACATTAACTAAGACATTAATCCCATTAACCATGAAATCAATATCTTCATTTGCCTATTTACCAAGCACTAGTCTCATTAACTAGGGTAACTAGTTTCTCAATCGCCCATTAATCAGGGCACTGGTCTTATTTACCAGGGTAATTAGTTTCTTCAATAATTTATTGTCTATCAAATAAGATTGTTATACATTTAAAAAGGAATTACATGCATAATTAAATAATGCTCTAGTTTTAAGATGCCAAACACCTGCCTAAAGTTTGGGCGCGTGAACTGATTCTCTACTGTTAGGCGGGTTATGCAGCCTCTCTTGTACTAACAGGAATAATATCATTTACTAGTCAAGTCCTTGGCTACTTCATATTTTAACTTAATAGACCATCGTTTTATTCTTGATTTAAAATGACTTGGTACAATTTCCAATCTTCAAGTGAATCCTTACTTGAGACATAACCAAACTAAAATTTTGGTTTCATGTATAGTTTGTTTCTTTTGAAAGCTAAATTACAAGCTGCAGCTTTACTAAAAGGGAGGGAACTCAATTTTTAATTTGAGTTTCCTTCCTTTCCCTTGGATTTTAATTTGTGTATGGAATTTTAGAACTCTAACTTAAATGAGGTCAATTTCATTGAAAAAAATATCATCATTTACTTCAACTTTCTTGAAGAACTTATTCCTTTTCTTTTTTTGTCATTTTTGAGTTATAAATCTGACTATAAGTTGGATAATGAAGTTATCTAGTTTTTCAATTTCTTTATTTTGACATAACACAGTATTTGCATTCATTTTTCTCATTATTCAACACAATTGTTTCTGTTCTATGTGATTTATAACGCCATTTACCTTATCATCCTACTAATCAACTAATTTTCTCACTTCCTTCTATAAATAATCAAAATTATCTTATTAAAATGCATTTACTTTCTCTACATTCCTTTATTTATTAAATATTTAATATAACACAAAAATCTCCATAATTCCCAAAAGCTTTGAAATGTTCTTAACATAGAGTATAACCAACTTTTCATTAAAATTCAAAACACAAAATTTCTTTTTCGTTTTCATCCATTCTTTACATTTAACATATGTCAAAGTAGACATACTCAAATAATATTCATGCATTGTTTTTAATTTTTTTTTCAATTTAATCCCTTTATAGCCAGCACTAACACCTTTCTAAACCTAATGATGTTTTTTCATTCATTTCCATGCCAATTACATTAAACAAAGTCAATTTCTCATTTCCTAAATTTTACTCATAATCCCTAATATAAAATTTGCAATTTACACATCAATTTATAATAATAATCAATCTAACTTTTGTAGAGAGTGTTTGGCTATGTAGTAGCTTCCACGTTTAGTTGTCACCATAGGTATTAGTTGTTTGGTAAATGATAAACCATTGTTTACTGTTAATGGGACCTATCAAAATTTACGAACGCGTCTGCGTTCCGTTGAACGCAGGTCAAAGCTGCTTGAGCTGCATCTACGTGGTAACTAGTGAAGTTTTTGTCAGGGAGTTAAATAAAAATGAGAGCTCTCTTATGTTTTTCAAACTAATCTGATATGGGGTCCACTATGGATGATGATATTTTCAATATCAATGCCAGGGTTTGAGCCAATGAAAGGGTACAAAGTTCAGTAAATAGTATTCTTAACAAAATAAGTATTCTTAACAATGATCATATTGAAAACAACTAGATATTGTGATTTAAAAAAAATAACAAAAGATCAAACAATTTATGGTTTTAAGTTTTCAAATTTCTATATAATTTAATGAATCAATAAAAAATATTTTATATTAAATATTATTTATTTTATAATATTATAGCAGTAGTTAAATCTATAATATTTAAATTAAAATTTTTTTAATTTTTTATAGTTATTTTATAACTTTAATTTGAAAGGTATTCTTGTAACCAAATATATTAAATTACTTTTTGTTCAACCATAATTTTAACTAAATATATATTTTTTCAAATTAACCTCAACTAAAAGTAACTTTTATAAAATATTTTTTTAAAATCATAATTATAACAACTATCAGAATACCAAATATACTTGTAATTGAGTTTAAAACCTGATAAAAATGAGTTTCGATCCTGAAGTTTTCCGACAATTGCGTTTTATCCCACTTGGCCGACCCTTTTCCACCTAATTTCCCTAATCTCTTTCAATTTTTTCTCCCTCTGTCCTTGTCTAGTCTAGAAACTATTCTCTCACTATTTAGGCTAAATCTTATCCAAATCCCTTCAATTTTGTTGTATTTTTTGTCTTTTGTTTTTGGCGAAAAAGGCTTGAAAATCTTCCCCCTCTTTCCTTCTTTTGTAGCCGGCCATTTGAGAGAAATTTTGGGGTTTTTATAGTCAAAACTTTAGGTAATGACACATTGACCCAATAGTTTAATTATTTTATTTTTATCCTCATCTTTTCTCTTTTCTAACAATTCATGCTATATACTATTTTTTTTTTACTGATGCTTTTGTTTTTTTTTAGTTTGCTGGCTTGGCCATGCTATATCGTTGAGATAAAAAAAAAATTCGGCAAATGCTATCATATTATCACCATTTATTTCCAGAAGACATGGAAAAATAAAGAGCTAGTAAAATTAATGTACATATTTTTATTTTTAAATAAACGACTCCCAATCAATGTCTCCCCTCTCTCTCTCTCTCTCTCTCTCTCTCACACACACACACACACACACACACGTCCTCTTAATTTCATGGAGGTTTATTCAACACAGAGAGCTCTTACCAAAACAGTAAAAGTCATCGAGCCCACTAACCACGCAATCTCCTCCCAAATATGGCCTCTGCCCAGTAACCACTAACCCACCCCCAACCCTCTCTCTCTCTCTCTCTCTCTCTCTATATATATATATATATATATATACACACACACAAGCTTTGTCACTCGCTCCGGTACACACCCCAACACACGCTCACTGTCCCTCCCTCTCCCCAAACTGTTTTCCCACTATTCCCTCCCCACTTCTCCACCATTCCCACACCCTAAAGCACTCCCATCTCCCATGAAAAATTCTCGTCTATTTCAACAAACTCCCCAACCTAGCCCCCTTCACCAATAAAAAAAAAAGAAGAAAAACATCTCACTTTCTTTCCTTTTCCTCACCACCGGCGGCTACTCTCATCTCATCTCTTTCCCCTACAAAAAATGGAAAAAAAACAAGGTTTCTTCTCGGCGCTCAAAGAAGAAGTAGTACGTGGCCTCTCCCCTTCTCGTTCCCGCTCCAACAGCCCGGCTCGAACCGCTTCTCCAATGTCGGGTCTGCTTCGCCGCAAAAAACACAAGGACACTTCCTTCTTCGCGTCGCAACCAGAACCGGTGATTGGGAGATCAGGGAGTTTAAGGCCAATGGTTGGCGAAGCGTTATCTCCACTAATGGAGGGCCCGGATCCGGATGGAGGGGAAGGTGAACGTAAACGGGCCGGGTCGGGTTTGGGTCATTGGATGAGAGGGCAGTTATCGAGGGCTCCATCGGTTACTAGTTTGGCTTACAAGAGGTCTGATCTGAGGTTGTTGCTTGGGGTTATGGGTGCGCCATTGGCTCCTGTGCATGTTAGCACTTTGGACCCTTTGCCTCACCTTAGCATTAAAGACACCCCCATTGTAAACTCCCTCTCTGTCTCTTTTTCTTTAACAATGCACAAACGGTGTTTGTTTTTTTTTTTTCGCAAGGTTTAACAAAAAACAAAGGCTGCATTTTTTTAAAGTAATTAGTTTTGAGGACTGTTTGTTTTAAGGAGAAGGTTAAGTGGAAACCACTACGCAGAGTTGGGATTGGACTTTGGCTTACTGAGAGTAGTAGTTTTGTGGGTTTCCTTTTCTTTTCATTCTTTTTAAGTGAATTGAGAATTATTGTATCAGTGAATTGCTAGATCCATGGAATATTTTTTTTTTCTAGGTTAACTTTTTTAAATTGCTTTTTATTTTTTATTTTTTTTGGGGGCGCCA
This sequence comes from Populus alba x Populus glandulosa, assembly GCA_033617975.1. Classification (NCBI taxonomy): domain Eukaryota; kingdom Viridiplantae; phylum Streptophyta; class Magnoliopsida; order Malpighiales; family Salicaceae; genus Populus; species Populus alba x Populus glandulosa. Next base: position 30,889,458 of record CM066143.1, on the reverse strand, counting down.
AAATTTTCTTTGGGTGGTGAGAAACAGAGGAAAAGGCAAAGAAATAAAAGTTCACGATGTTTATATTTGATGTTGCTCTACAAAATTTCTGGTTGAATATCCAAAGGTGCTCATAATAGTACAATTTGTTGTTCTTCTGCTGAAATTATTGGAAAAAAAAAATGATACTGTAAGGACTTGTTTGTTTGTTTTAATTTTTTTTCATGAAAGTTGAAACTGATATTTGCACCATAGTGTGTAATGGGTTGTTGCTAACTGTGGACGCTTGACTTCATTTCTCTGCACTGTTACTTGGTGTGAATTGTTTTAATTTCTTTGAAAAACAAAAAAGAGTTGTTGCTAATATTTTGTCTTTTATGGTATTGCATTACTGCAGGAAACTTCCTCTGCCCAGTACATATTGCAGCAGTACATGGCAGCGTCTGGTGGGCACCAGGTGCAGAACTCTATTCGAAATGCGTATGCTATGGGAAAGCTTAAGATGATAGCTTCGGAGTTTGAAACACCCACGAGGGTGGTGAAGAACCGGAATGGTGCTAGAGGTGTGGAATCGGGTGGGTTTGTGCTTTGGCAGATGAATCCTGATATGTGGTATGTTGAGCTAGCGGTTGGGGGTAGTAAGGTTCATGCTGGCTGCAATGGCAAACTTGTTTGGAGGCACACACCTTGGCTTGGTGCACATACTGCTAAAGGCCCTGTTAGACCCTTGCGTCGAGCACTTCAGGTGACGTTTTGTATGCTAATTCCTCCTCCAAACTGTGATGGGACATTTACCTTTGGGTTACTAATTTGCTCATCCGTGTGCTTTTTTATCCTATTTCAGGGTCTTGATCCAAGAACCACAGCCAGTATGTTTGCTGATGCAAAGTGCATAGGAGAGAAAAACATAAATGGTGAGGATTGCTTTATACTAAAGCTTTTTGCTGATCCACAGACTCTGAAGGCCCGGAGTGAAGGCCCTGCAGAGATCATAAGGCATGTCTTGTTTGGCTACTTCAGTCAAAAGACTGGACTTCTTGTTCACATGGAGGACTCACATCTGACCCGTATCCAATCCAATGGTGGAGATGCAGTTTACTGGGAAACAACAATCAATTCGTTCCTTGATGATTACAGGCCAGTGGAAGGGATCATGATTGCCCACTCGGGTCGCACTGTGGTGACTCTTTACAGGTTTGGCGAGGTAGCAATGAGCCATACCAAGACAAAGATGGAGGAAGCTTGGACTATTGAAGAGGTTGCATTCAATGTGCCCGGCCTTTCAGTAGACTGTTTTATCCCTCCAGCAGATTTAAAATCAGGGTCCTTTAGTGAAGCTTGTGAGCTAACTCAGGATGAAAGGGGAAAGAGTGCAATGGCATTAGCAGCATATCGGGCGAAAGTTGCAGCCCTAGACAACTCAGATGATAGCTGTGCAGATAACATGATATGGAAGATGGAGGTTTCTGATTGAGGGGTAGGATTGCATTACTACAAATGTTTATACTGGTAGCTAGCTTTAATTGACTAACGGATTAGAAGTTACAAAGTAGGAGTTCAAGTCATTTTTTGGACTTCGGGATCTGCCTCTGTTAATCTGTAAATAGAGCATGATCATTCACCGGCTCAAACAAGGGCCTGGACGAATCTTTATACTCTCAATGCAGGATCCAGCTAAGGTGTTGGAGCTCGGTTTTCCAATTAGGGATAGAGCAAATGGAGGTTTAGTTTTAGTTTACCTTCCATGTCCGGAGGAAGGTGGTGAAGCTTTAAAATAGCAGAACTGTTAACCTTCTATACATTTTACTAATTCTATCTTGAATGCATACAGCGGTGGCAGTAGAAAGGAAAACTGCTTCTGGCTAACATGAGTTTTAACTCGAATGTCTAGTTTGTTCACTTCTGTTTGTGGGCTTGTTACTCGTGTGGATGCTCAGTTTTTATTGAAGGGTCTTCTCGGTTTTGAAGGGAGAATGGAGGTTTCTGGTATCTGATGAATGCAGGCAGGTAAACGAGACCAGCTAGTTTCTTCACCGTTCTGCATCTGTTTTTTGCAGTGCTTTTCCATTGCTGTTGAAAGGGATGTAAACCATGATATTTGTTGATCAAATATTGAATGATTAATGCTTATTATTGTTGAGATCAGCACGTTTTCCTCCTTCTCCCTCTTCTGGATCTTCGTGAAATTCAACATTTTAACTCACCCCCCAATCTTTAGAGCCTTTTTATCGTTACCGATCCTGCAACCATTGGATTTTTATTCTTAGTCGTCACGCCTGGTTCGTTTCTGAATGCTCTGTGGTTTAGGATGTTGATCTGTGGATTTTTATTCTCCATGTCTCTTTTCGCAGTGATTGACATCATCTAGTGGCGGTGCTGGACAACTCAGGAGCACAGCGACGCTGGCACCTTTCTGTACACTGCCCCCTTCGCGGTGGGGTCTTGAACTTTTTCATTAAAGTCTGTCTGTGTATTAAATTAGAGAACCCATTGACCCAAACGCATCGCCATGGAACTAACATGGAGAGAGGTTGAATATGGGTTTGCATCGTTTGAGGCAAAACCTGTGCACGGAGCATCATTACAGCAAGGCACGGGGTAAAAGGTCTCCAAACCCCATGTGATTTCTACCCCTTCTTTTGCTTTCTCGTCCTTAGCTGTGCTTTGTTTTATCATCCTGCCTTTTGCAGATACTGTCTCTTCACTTCTTTACCCCACAGGTTTTTTAATCCACTTGTTACGTTTACTCCGTGGTCTAGACAGTGCGAAGCTTCCTCAATGTGTGTCTGTTAATTTGGTTGTGTTTTTATAAGAGTATTTTTTATTTTCAATGTTTTTTTATTTTTAATATTGGAACATTAAAATGTTTAATTGAAACCCTGTATGTTTAATTGAAATGTTTAAGTTTTCTTACAATTTAATTCTCCGTAAGTTCCACTCTATTTCTCAATTTATTATTGTTTCTTAAATATGAAAGAAAGAATGTTTAATAAATAACGTGGGAAAGTTTGATTAGGAAAGAAGGTGAGATTTTGGAACAAAAAATTCACAAATTTATTCTTGATTCGGCCATTATGCAATTTGGTTCTGCGCAGTGGATAGATAATGCAGAGAGGCTGTGCTGGGCACCAGCGACTGTCAAACGAGAATGATATCTTAGCTTCCATAACGTCCTCACATTTTCTTTGTTTTTCTTTTTTCTTATTTGGTATATATTCCTTTTTTCAGTATTTACGGGTGGAATGACAAATTAGCTAATTGATTCAACAACCACGTATGTTTGCTGCGACCTCCTTTTGTTTTATTTAGTAATTAAATCTGGCATCTCCCTCTCCAGGAAAAGAAAAAAGCTAACCAGAAAGCTTGGGGAAGCAATCTGTGGCACTTGACTACTAGTTTTAAAACCTCGTGTTTTAAATCCCATTAGATTTTCTTCACCGTTGTTCTTATTGGACTTGTTTTTAAATACGGTATGAATATCAAGATTTGAGCCGCGAGTAAGTTCTTTTTCTACTTATATCTTGAGCGAAAGTAAAAAGAGCAGTGAAAACGAAAATTCCAGCCTAAGAACCACCACGAACGGCAGCGATCTCGGTGTAACTAAAAAATACAAGCATTTGTGGGTTCAATGTGCCCGTCGTCATCCCTGGTAACTCTCCCATGTAAGTAGTTTTACCTAACACAGACATTTTCTTAGCTGTCTCCTTTCATAGCCACTGTCAATCCATATCAACCCATTAATCTACCTCTTATGCATGTCATAATTTTGATGCGTGCTTACTGTTTAATTGGTTAACACAACGATTTAGAAACTTAAACGAGTTTGTTGGCATAGAAGCTGCTGGCCTGTAACTTCAACCTCCCTTCTTGCCTGACAAAAGGAAAGCATGGCGGGTAGCTAGAAATTTGCGTTGTTTAAGTTATCCTTGTGTCTATGTTCACACACACACGCACACGTGTGCATTTGGGTAAATGAGCTTATTCAATATGGAAATGGGAGATCTGCTACCAATGAGTCAAGATGGTACGAGTTGAAGGCTGGTCTTAATTAATTGTCTAGGAAGTAGGGATCTATTGAGATTGTTGAAGTCTAAGAGACTAGTCATACACATAATTTGAGCAGACACCTCCGTGTTTGTTTATGGGGGAGATGGTATCTAATTATTCCAGGTATCATTCAGCTACTTCATCTTCCTAGCGCTTTCCTAGATGGCTCTGTTGATTCTGAAGTTGACTTGAACTACGAATTCAAAAATCTTAACACCCTGTGCTTCCTAGCTAACATTTTCATGCAATTTGATTGCAAGAAAACCAGTCCTGAAGGAAAATAAAAGAAAAGAAACCCCCCGATTTCATGTGCAAGGAAGGGTGAGGATCAAGTGCATAACTCAGATCAACTACAGGTTAAGCTTAACTAGCTGGCATATGCATGGAGGCCGTGAATCTTTCAATTAGAAGTCAAAGATGACAGTTTACATTTTCATGAAACGATTATACTACAAGGATGAAATCTTTAATGAGGTACAGGGCTAGGTTGTTTTCTAAAATATACAGGAGCGGAATCTAGAGTGTATTTTTTAAATTTTTTTATGCCATAGCATATGGGAAATGACCTTCAATATTCTTGAATAAAATTGATTTGACTTTGAGAATCCCACAGTATGTTTAGTTTAATAGCGGAAATCCCACATACGCACCAGGATTTTAGGAGACGTTCTTAGATTTCTTTACATCTTGAGCACATCAAGATAAAAATGCATAGATAGTGATGTCAAGAGCTGGAAACTTGAATTTGCTGAGGGGAAAAAAAGAATACTACCAAGGCAGTGTCGGCAAAGGAAACCTTGCACCAGATCATGAGCAGTACAAGGAATAGATTGTTCAATATTAATGATAGAGTAGCTGTCCCCAAAAATAGATGAACATTTATTGAGCCTCTGACTCTGTACCCATTCTTCAAGTGAAATTGCTGTTAAGAAAATAGAGAGAGGTCCAAAAGCTCGTAGTTGCATCTGTTTCTCTTTGTATGTGGACGTACGTGGTTGCCTTGCATAGGCGAATGTCAGTGAGACAAGGGAAACACTTGAAAGAGAATGTACATGTGCTTCCATACATTTGTCTGCACATCAATAAAGAGTGTTGGGGTTAGTTTTAACAGTCCGATAATCGAAACAGAGAGCAATAAAACCCTGATGCTGGGCTCGAGTTCTTGTTTGTTTTGGTTTTATGTCCACACTTTTGTAAGAATAGATCAACTCCATCTTTCTTGTCTGTTCTTGTTAAAAATAACTCATGAAAAACGTTGCTTGTCGCAATGATATTTATTCCTCACAGTCCTGTTTCAAGTCCGCGATATAGATATCATCCGCGAGTCACAGGCGGGTTTGTGATGCGATTAGGTCCCTCTTCAACTGTTTATATCGCCATGCAACGAAGAACATTGTCTACCAGCTTAGAATTCTGCAGTAAAATATGGAGAAATTCTCAAGAGGTATGCTCCTCTTTTTGACCACCAGAGTTTAAATCTCAAACCAGACCATGCAAGGTGAAATTCTCACGATTTACCTCATCTTGGTGTGTGTGTCCTTCCTTTAATCAAGTCAAGTTTCTATTCTCATCAAAAAATATGTTTTCATAGATATTCAACTCCATCTTTTCCTTCTCGATATTGTAAAGATCTGAGACAAATCAATTGCATGTGTGATATATCAGTGAAAAAACTCTATTCAAATCATTTCTTATGACCGTTGAATACACTAAAATATCAACGTCTAAAGTTGATGACAACTGCTGATGCCCGGAGGAGTAATATCAACTTTTAGAGGGGACACAGGCGACATGGCACTGCTAGGCCCATATTATGAAATCAAGAAGGGTTCCACGGACCATGAAGGATGGAAAGCCCACTGAAGGATTAATAGTGTTTAACGGGCCAGCGGTACTATCTCCGAAAGGCCGAAGCTTTACTTCTTTCCCCCTTTAATTTGAGGTTCAGAGGCCCGGTTTCCTTCATTCAAGTTCGAAGACTGAAGTGTTAAATCCAACTCGGAATTTTTTTTTTCGAAAAAGAAGAACAAAAGAATGGCAAATCTGAAAATTCAAGGAAAATCTTACGGTGATTGGGAGTAACCGGTTATGTTTTATTAGTAATTTTCTGAGATTAGCTTGAAAAAAGAAGAAGATAAATACAAAAAAAAAAAGAATGAAATTAGTTACTTTAAAAAAAAAAATGAATATTTACATGTGGGATTTATCTTGCTTATTTGTATCTATTTTTTAAAAAAAAGTATACTTGAAAAATAACTATTTGGACATTACTTCTTACTCTTTGAACATCATAAAATTACATGTATTTCAAGAATAATATAAAAGTTGATCATGAAATGATTTACGCTATTACATTCCAGTCGACAATGCATCATGTTATCCAACAAACTACATAACTTGTAGTACGGGGGAGTTGATAATTGAAACCTCTAAGCAACTATATCTTATAGATTTAATTGTGACTCGTGTTTCGTTATGAATAGATAATCTTTTATTAAAAAATAAAATAAATAAATTGAAGTTTACTTCTTTTAAAAAAAAAATTCCAGCTTATAAAATACATTAATAGTCATAATAAACATATATATATATATATATATATGATCTTAAAAAAATCATTCTAAAAACTAAAATTATCTCAAAACAAAAAATTAATTCGTATTTTTTTTCATGAACTTTAAAAATAGAAAAAAATAACATAAACTTTTTTAATCAAATAAAATTATTTAACATAAATATTATTTATTTTAATAATATTAAATTAGTATTAATAACATGTTTTTCTCTATTATTTAAATCCATTTACCTCGCTTTTTTTTTTTAAACTGAAAAATAATAAAAATATTTTTTTACTATAAAAAACCCTCTCGCCTTTTACTTTTATAGCTAATCTTGTACTTCCAAACCATGTAGAAGTGAATTGACAACACACAGCATGTTCACCAAATTGATAAGACTAGAAAATTAAATCTGTTTAAATCTGCATTTTTATATTTATAACAAACTAATAATGTAGCTAGCCTATTACCTTGTCGTTTAATGGGTGCTAGCGGTTGATGGCAGGATAGGGTAGGATCTTTCAGAGTCGAAGCAAACGCAATTATTCCACAACCTTAACAGAGGCCGGCAGTTGACAGCCCTGATCGAAACGTTTTTAAAAATAACCATTCAGGAGTTATATCCTTTTTATTTTTATTTTTATTTTTAATCCTAATTTATTTTTATTAAAGGATTGTTAAAGGAAAAGGAAGAAGAAAAAGCGGTCTCTGTGATTTTCTCTCGAATTTTTTAACTTAGTCCTAATTTACTTTTTTATTTTTTTTGTACTTTTGTTTCTTATTGTGAAGCACAATTATTTATTATTTATAATTATTTTAAACCAATCATAAACCTTCGATTTCTACACAACATTCTTAAACGTTAAAACTCCTTTTACATCATCTACACCCTTTACTCTTACCCTCCTGGTATCTCTCTTCCGTGATTTTCACCTCGTCCAGAAAACAACCTTTATTTTATTTTATTTCAAAACCTGAGGTCGGTGCCGGAGAAGAACCCATTAAGCTGAGAAAGGGCTATTAATCTTAATTAAAATAATATATTTTTTATTTTTTTAAATACATTTATAAAATGCGTTCGTTTGAGAGCTTGGTATTGGTAATGAGACGGGCCCTGGAAGGACCCGTTTTAGAAGCCGTAAGCTGTTACTTATATCGGAAAGGCACACGTAAAGAAAGAAATGAAAAATAAATGAATAGGCGAATACTAATCAGGGAAATTTAAATGAGTGGAGGTGACTACCAACGATCCAAGATACAAAATAACTCCCCTCCGATGCAAAAGCTTCCCTCAAAAAATCTACCCAAAGAATCCAACCGAATGTATAACATGTAGCTCAGCACAGGCGATTAAACGCCTCATCACCGTGCAGGGGCTAAAATGGAACAAAATAATATACGTAGACGACCGCTGGAAATAATAATAATAATAGGAGGAAGACGAAGAACTGAGACAAAGAGATGACATGTCTAGAGCAGCAACCAGAAAGCTGATCCAAGGGCCACGCTCACGACCATCTTCTGCAATGACCACATCTTCTCCGCTCCACTCTGCCACCACAAGTTTTGCAACAAATCAAATTAAAACATCAAAACGCAACATTTATATATATAGGCTTGAAAGGCACCTCTAGCAATGCAATGAAGAAAGCGTGGGAAACAACAGTCGCGTATTCAAACCTAATTCAGCAGTTAACTTGGACCCAATTAACTTTAAGGCCCAAATATAAATAATTTGAAGCCCATTAAATGTGACCCAGATCAGGCCTAGGGGCAGTTATCTTGAGCCCAGAGATTTTACGAGACTCGAATTTCTAACCCCCTTAAATAAGGCAATAAGATCAATTTAATTTATGTTTTCGGACGTATGACCCTGCACTAGAGCAGAGGAGGGGTGGTCCTCCCTCCAAGGACAGTGCAGGCAGTCCTTGGGATTCCGTGTCTCGTGCTCCTCGTCCACACAGAGACTTCATTGACCCTTTAAAAAACTCCTCGTTTCCTTGGCTTAAATTATGGGTTTTATTGCATTTTGTCAGCAATCACGTGAAACCACCCGACTGAGTTATTGCAACGACACTTGCTCTTTTAAGTTTTCCCTAAAAAGGGAGAAGATTTACCTTTGATTAAATAGCGTTGATTCCTCCACGTTGTTAGGCCGATCAAATCAGGTCAAACACTGACTTTTAAATCAGGCCTGTAAACTGCTGATTGGTTCACGACTCTTAAATATCCACACCGGACAACAGCCCTAGCAAACAGACGCATATAACCAAAGCCAGAGACCGTTGAGGCCGCTTTGGGACTCCAGCTTACAACAGCAAACGGTACTCCAGCTTACAACAGCAAACAATACTATATTTTCTCTACATTACGCCGGTTCCTAACTAAATTAACTACTCCGTACTACAAGGACACCAACCAGGTTTTGAAAAAATTAACAACGCTATATTAATTTAGATGCAAGAGATGAGCGAGGTAGATCTGATGTTAAAATCATAGATAAATTAATATGACTGGTCTGTTTTCTTTCCTTTTTTTTCTTTTTAATAAATGAGTATTCATATTTGTTAAATCCAAACGTTAAAACAAATTTACAGATGAGTATTTCAAAAAAAAAATGAGAACATAAAAGGGGATCGAAGGACTTACCGAATCGGTTCCTACGGGTCCAGGAGAAGAAGCACCCAAACTTGGAGCAGGAGCACCTGTTGGTGGAGCTGGAGGACTCGATGCCAAGGGAGATGGAGCTGGAGCCTTCAGCTTAGACTTGCTGGGAGCTGGAGCTGGAACAAGAGCTGGCGGAGCAGCCAAGGGAGCTGGTGGAGGAACAGCTGGAGGAGGGGTTGCTGGTGGTGGAGTGGCTGGTGGAGGAGAAGCAGGTGGTGGTGTGGCCGGAGGAGGTGTTGCTGGTGGTGGTGTGGCGGGAGGAGGTGTTGCTGGGGGTGGGGTTGCGGGAGGAGGGGAGGCTGGTGGTGGGGCTGAGACCGGAGGAGGTGTAGCTGGAGGTGGGGATTGGGTGACTGGAGGTGGGGCTGAGACTGGTGGAGGAGTGGAGGTTGCTGGTGGAGGAGAAGTAGTTGGTGTTGTTGCCGTAGGTGGTGCTGGTGTTGCTGTTGGTGATGTTGCTGGTGCTTGACCACTAACACCAGCAATAACAATGCAGGTCAAGGAAAGAAAGATCACAGCGTTTCTACGCACCATTTTTGTCTAGTTCCGAGTCTCTCTCTCCCCGGGCTCTTTTGTGTGTAGAGGCTTGGAGTACTGACCAGTGAGGCAGTTGAGAATGGAAGGGACGATGATAAATAGAGAGTGCTAGGAAGGTTCGGAATTTTGAGAGGGATCAGTGGGCCCTATTGGGTACCAAACAGATCTGAGGCGTCTGATTACGGAGTTTGATGTGTGGGACCGACATGCATGTGATTTGGATATGAGATCAAGATGACACGTTGATGGCCAGCTCGGTGGTTTTTTTTTTGGGTTGTTGTTTAGTGCCGCCTTGGTTTTGTGTTAGTGTTAATGATGATTTTGGGGGCTTTTATTAGCTTGTAGTGGGAAGGGTGAAAGACAGGATGGTAGAGTGGGCCTTTAATATATGATTAAAAAAATCTTGATCATCAATAACTTGGTTTGTTGGAATGATTTTCTTGTGTCCTTAAAACGGTGATGTATTTGTCAATCACTGGTTTTAGAAGGGGAGAGGGCTGGGATGACTCGAATGTGACATAATAATATCCTTTTATTTTAGATTCTCACTGATTAATTAATCTCTGTCATTTCGAATGTGAGAATGATAGGATTAATATCAAAGTTTCGGGTGTTTAAATAAATGATATGATTTTTTTAAAAAATAAATTATTTTATTTTATTTAAATAAAATTTTAAAAAATGGAGGAAGGACCTCGAGTTTGGACATAACAAAACCTCCATCTTATTTTTTTTCTTGTCTCTTCTTCTCAATTTCTTACCCCATTGAGCCAAGCTAGCTAACACTTAACTTGTCCAGGCAAGAATAATGCACAGCATAATGACAGTCCTTCTTACTAAGGAAGCAACCGGGGAGGATTATGATTAGCGGACCCTGCCTTCCTCCATATGTGCTGGTCCTTAATCATAGCGTCGCCACTGGATTGGCACTGGCAGTTGTATATTTTACGCTGAAGTTTTGTCTATAGTCCACCGAGGTAGATGCTACCGCCTGTTTTGTGGTGGCCCATGCTGTGCTGTCCCGCCGTGATAGCTGCCTTCGAATCAACTTGAATGCAAAATGATCTTCGACAATCTGTAATGTTAAGAGTTTGGTGTGGTTCTTAAAGAGGCACGTTTTCTTTATTTGATTTCTCGATTCAGATCTCGTGAATGGTATTTTTAAAAAAGATTAATATTTTTTTTTTCTGCATTCATCAAGTCAGTATAAAAGATGTGCTGTTAAAGTTATTAAAAAAATAATCAATTTTGATCGATATATAAACTTACATGATAATAATCTTTAATGAAAAGAATAAAACAAGAATTCTTCCACCTTGTCGAGGAATTTGAACAATAAACACTTATAAGTGGACTTGGAGATGCAAATCATACAGATAAACTGATGATAACGAGAGCTGAATTTGTAATGATTTCCAGCAACGTCGCTGTAACCAGGCCTCGCAGAACGACGCCCGTTTTTTGGGTATGTCCTAAAAGCCTGTTGAGTGAGATGGATCATTAAACTTGGTTGACGGGTGTCGCCCAAATTGGGTGAGAGTTTCGAAGAAAAAAAATGATTTTTTTAAAAAAAAGTTAGCATAATAAACATAAAAATTTCAGAGAATAATATTAGTTTAAAAAAATTTAATGAAATAATATGGCAAACTCTAATTTCCAGTCTTAACATTTCTGTCGATAATTTTACATAAAAAATATCTATTTATAAGTTTTTCTTTTCAAATATGTTTTATTAGTTAAAATTATCTTATTTCAACTTGTAAATTAAAAAATAGACGCTAATTAAAATCTCAAAAGTTATTATTCACACAATAACGGGTTATTTTTAGCAGTCAGATGTGAATCTGTTATAACATGGTGTGGACAATAAGGATTTGCTTCAAATAAATTACGTGGATGATATAACAAATATATTTATAGATCAATAAAAAAGATCTAGATCTAAGAGAAGGTTTGATCGTGTCATACTAGAATAAAAACTTAAAAAAAATATAACTTTTGATCCGATCATTGGATCATGCTCAAATTTATACAAGAATTTATAGAGGTTGTTTCCTTTACATTAGTCATTGTGTCGCTACACAAATATTCATATATTTAGATATCAAAAATTTCAACGAAGCCCTTTAATTTTTGTAGTTTTAAGATTTTTCTTGTTATTTTTAGAATTAATTGGCATGTTGAGCTATAAATAGCACAATTTCAACATGTTGTGCTTCATAAGCGTAATATTTACTAAATGTTATAATTTTAAATCACAACATAGTTAAATTATGCTATTTCACTTAAATTTTTTTGCTTCTATTTCAATTTGTCAATTACTTTTAATCTTGTGTGCTATACCAATTTACATATAAAAAAATAAAATTGGAAGATGTTCTTTGCTCGTATCCCAATCCTTTTGTTTGATTATCTTTTCTCTGTAACATGATCAAGGAAGATGTTCACATGATCCCACAGAACTCGCCTCCATTATGATTACTAATGACTTAATTATGAGCCCTATTTTCATTGACCTATCACCATGGCAGAAGTCCTTGCAGGTTTGTAGGTTTTTTCTTCATAACAAACGTTTAATTATAATAATCCATTCCCTATTCTCTCTGGAGATTGATGGTATGAGAGCAGTGGCATTCCGTAGCCATGGTAGTGCGTGGGCATGCATTGTTTTTTACCTGGAGATAAGAAAAAAAAAAAAAAAAACACTCTTGCCTCACATGAAGGTTTGGTGGAGCAATGATCTGTAATTTTCTTCAACAAATGATTGTTATTGTAATAATAATTGGTTTTTAAAGTAAAGTTTTAAAATATATTAAAATAATTTTTTTATATATTTTAAATTTTATTTTTGATATTAACATGTCGAAACAATTCAAAAATATAAAGAAAATTATTTTAAAACTAAAAAAAATCAAGAAATTTTAAAAAACACGGTTGGGCTGCAATATTAAACTAGATCAAGATAGGATTGAAATCAATGTAGTGTTTGATATTGTAGTGGCTGTTGCTTTTCAAAATATTTTTCACTTAAAAATACATTAAAATAATATATTTTTTATTTTTTAAAATTTATTTTTGACATTAACACATCAAAACAATTCATAAATAAAAAATTATTAAAAAAAATCAATTTTTTTTTAATAAAAACATGTTACAATCTTATTATCTCTCTCTCTTTTTCCTCATTGATTGTAGTAAAATGGTAGAATACCATCCCTATTAATTATATGTATTCCAACATATTTCAGGCCTCTATTTTTTTTTTAAAGTACAGGTAAATTGAGATGAAATTTTATTGATACGTGTATCGGGTGAGAATGATTGAAAGATATAATTAAAAGGATAATATATAATAGAAATCTTAATTACTGTATCTAATTTAAATTAAGGAATTGGTTTAATAGTTAGGGTTTGCATTGTTTTCTTGGTGATATATATAAATTCAAAATTAAGTGACTGCGAGGGGTACGTAGAGTTTTAATGAATCTTTAAATTTGGATACGACTAGTTCACACGTAAAGAAGAAAAGAAGTCCTACGCAAAAGTGAAGATTAAAAATTCTCGATGTAGCGAGAGCAGTAACTAGGTGGTGAATTATTTTCAACACAAAAAAAAAGCAGCGACTGACAGGGCATTCCATGAAAACTCATGAAGTTGATACTGCTAGCACCTAGCTAGCTAGCTCCTCCAAAAGTAATGGCTTCTTCTTCAACCCCTCGTCGAAACCTTGTCCGCATGCATCGAAATGCCATTACAAAGCCTGTCGACGATTTGCCCTCTCAACCTCCTCGATAACTCCATTGACGGCGAACTCCAGTTTTTTTTACGTGTACGCTTCGGTTGAGTAAAAACATAAAATTCTCCTCGCATTTTACACGGCGAGAATATCATATCTTGAATGTCTTGGTCTGGATTGAAACATTGCCATGCCAGGCACGGTTCATGCTCGCACAAATGGTAGCTCCGACGTCCATGTAGCCCTGAGTAGAGTAGAAGGGAGTGTGTGGAGGGGCCGTGTTTACTTTAACGAGAATTTCCTGCTAGATGAATCATGGTAACGTGCTATCCTCCTCTTGTTGGCCCATTTGTTTCCTTTCCTTGTGTTTAAATTGACCTCCTTCCTACCTCTTAATTAATCGAGGGCTAGCTTTATAATAATGTGTGTCAACAGCAACTTAATTTGAATTTGTGTGTTTTAATTATGATCAATTTGCCTAAAACGTGTCTCGATACATGACCCGGTTGGCTTTCACCGGTCAGAGAACATAATAGACCATCGGAGAACCCCAAGGCCACCCCATGGGCTTATGCCTCCAGGGTATGGGCCCTAAGCCTGAATCATCAGCGCATGTCTTGGGGATGTTGGGCCACCAAGAAAAATATTATTTTAATATAAAAAACAACATCTACTTGGATCTAAAACGCTATCTTTCCTGAAAGAAAAACCCCAGAGAAAATAGAAAAAGTCCTCAGCTTCTTGTCAACTTGCCTGTCACGTAAGCCCAAGTCTGGAATGAAATGAAAGTTAAAACCCAATTTGGAAGCCCATAACCACTTGTTTCTAAGCATTTATGGGCTTACTTCTATTTCAAATTCTTCATGTAGGAGCCGAACTGGATTTATATGCCCAGCCCAACTCCATCCCCCTGCCGCCCAGATTTCTTGAGGATGTCTGTCATGTCATCACACTTGGACACTCTTAACCCAACAAAAATCACATGATCCTTCCTACAGTACCTGCCTAATAGAGGGTATGTAAGTCATTTTAACAACCCTGAAAAAGTTAAAAAATTGAGTAATGAATATTTGAAATTATAATAATGGTTTTTTAAAAAAAGAAATTTTATTTGAATTAATTTTTTTTATTTTTTAAAATTTATTTTTAACCTTATTATTTTTTTTAAATAATTTAAAGACAAAAACAATTAATTTTAAAAACAATTTAAGTTTTTTCGACGTAACAAATAAACACTGTCTACGTCATGAATAAGGCGGGATCAGCCACATTCTGTCTCTCCCTCACTCACTCACACACACAAACCCTTATCTCTCTCAGAAAAAGAACAAGAAAAAAAAAATCAAGATAACTCAAAGCCCTCTCCTCTCTCAGAAACCTAAGCATCTCCAATTTTTTTTTGTCAAATGGAAATTTCTTCAAGGACTTGCTTTCCTTTCCTATCCACCGAAACGGTGCCGCTTCTCAAGCCTCCATTTCATACATCCTCTCCTTCTCTCAGGACTCTGGCTGCGCGTCCTGTTAACCTGCGCATGGGGCGTACTGTTGTTACCTGCGCTACGGCGTCGACTGGAAACCGCGCTCCCAGCGGCATAATGAAGCCGAGGCGAGTCTCACCTGAAATGGCAGACTTTGTTGGTGCTCCTGAGGTCTCTCGCACCCAGGTTCTCAAGCTTATCTGGGCCCATATAAAGGAGCACAATCTTCAGGTATATTTTGATTAAAATTCGGCATTTTTATTTAAAATTTTGGGTTCGTATTATTTTTCGTGCTTAATTTTTAACTAAATGTTTGGATAAGGTTGTGTTGAGACGGTAAAATGTGGGTTGTGTTTGTTCACGGGTTTTTATATTGTTGATTATTTAATTAATTAGCAGGAGATGTGTCATGTTTGTGGATAAGGTTGTGGCGGTGTCAGGGAAATGTTCCAGTTCTGTTAACTTTTTATGAGTGTGCGTTATTGAGATGGGTTGCTATGAACGAAGTGTGGGTTATGCGATTACCGTATTTCAGTTCTAAAATGTTTTGTGTTTTGTTTCTTTTGTGGTTTTGGATGATGCTATTGGCCTGTTTGGCTGCTGAATTATTGTGGGCCTTTGGGTAATGTTTGTTTGCTATCTTTTATGCCTCATCTATGATTTTCAGGATCCATGATGTTTTGTTGAGTGTGCTATATCCGAGTAGACTCGGATACATTGAATGATTAGATTGGCCTTATATTTTTTATGGGGTGTCTTGGTTTGAAAAAAGACAGGTACATAGTGGGATTGCTTGAGTGTTTTTGTTGCTCTTACATGTCATGTGTTTTTGGATCTACTTCTTGTTGAAATCTCTTTCTATGCTAACTAGGCTTATCTGCTGTTATATCTCGAGTTGAGTATTATCTCAGTGAGGTTTTATCTCATGTTGAGTTGAGTTGGTCACATGGCCTGATGATTATTGAATACAATGATGTATGGACAGGGCATTTCTCATGTTAGGGATGGATTTTATCACATGAATATGGGTTGAGACATGATTTTGTAGATAGCGTCAAGTTTGAGAAATGACTCCGAATAATTTCAAGTCTATAGTACATGAATGCGGGATGTAGTTCTTTGTTGATTCAGCCACACGCAGCATGTTATGTATGTGGCTGAATTAGAAGTCACTAGATTTTACTAATGTGAAAATGCCAGGCAGTGGTGATAAAATTATGATGCCAACGCGGGGAATGGTTGTTGGCATGTTATTTCCAAGCGGCTATTGCCCTTCACTAATCGTTAACTTCCGGATGAATAATTTGGTTGAAAGAAAAACATGACTTGGTGTCTCTTCTTCTAGCTGCTTCTGAGCCATTGCATAGAACATCTATAATGCATGCATATATGACTATATCATAAATTTGGAGCTGACTGGACTTGCTGCAACGTTTTTAGGACCCTAGTAACAAGAAGAACATAATTTGCGACGAGAAGTTGAAGAAGATATTTCCTGGTAGAGACCAGGTCGGATTTCTTGAGATTGCTGGGTTGATTAGTCCTCACTTCCTCAAATGAAGTTCAAGGGGATGAGCTCCAGTCTTCGTGGGTCATCTTTCCTTCCTGTGGCAGGGCTATCTTTTTTGTTGATGATAATAGCCAAAATTATGCCTGCTGCTGTCGGCAATTTCTGTTCTTAGTTCAATTTAGTACTTGCTTACAGAACTAGCCTTGTTAAGGATTTTGCTTATGGATCCCCTAAATAGTAGGATTTTCAAGATGATATTGCTGTCTGCAGTTTATGCTTCTGTTGATGAATCTTAATTTAGGTTGAATCATGGATGCAGCAGCTGTGGTTCTGGCTATATATTTTCTTTGCATGCGTAAAACTGGCTCCTGTTATTCATTTAGGTAGTTCTTATCTACAAGCTGAAGAACTTACCTCAAATTATCAAGCGTCTCTTGCAAGTCCTCTGGACTCGGGATTTCCTCCTTAGAGTTCTTTATTTTTTATTGAAATAAATTATGCATATACTACATTTGTCACCATGGTTAATGTGCTAGTATTTTTAAAATGTAAAGATAAACATGCATTAATAAAAAAATTCAATATAACCTCAAAAGAAAAAAAATTATTGTCATCTAATTTTTGCATAATATAAAAAAAGTTTTATCAATTTATTTTCTCATATGAAAAAGAATTACATAAGAGAGAAGAAAAAAATTTATGAGAAAAAAATATTAATTTGAACTAAAAAAAAAAAATTAAAAAATATTTTTGAAACGTAAAAATAAACATGTTTTAATAAAGAAATTCAACCTAATAAAAAAAAAAATTATCATCATTTAACTTTTGTAGAATATATAGAAAATCTCATCAATTTATTCACTTTACCTTATGGGAAAAAAATTTCAATAAGAGAAAAGAAATTAAAATTGATTTTTTATATCACAGTAAAATAATACAAAAACATCAAAAATATTAATTTGAATTAAAGAAAAAAATAAAAAATTCTCAATTTTTTTAAAGCATTTTCAAAAGGAAAAAAAAACATATTTTAATAAGAAAATTCAACCCAACCTCAAATGAAAAAAAATTTATCATCACCCAACTTTTGTACAATATAAAAAAAACTCCCATTAATCTATTTTCTCTTTACCGTATGGAAAAAAAAATTAAAAATATCGAGTCTTGTTTGTAGCACCTAATTATGGCCAACTGAGGCCAAACCCAACACTATTGGGTCATGGTAGGAGGTCAGACCCAACACTATTAGATTCTGCTAGGCAGTCGGGCCCAAAGTTTATTTTGGATCCTGAAAGGGCATAACCCTACTCTAATCGGTCCGAACCCAAAGCTATAGGGTCCTGCTGGGGGTAGGACCCGACACTGATTGGTAATGCTAGGCAAGACCCGATGTTGATGGGTCTTGTTGAGGCCAAACCCAAAGCGAATAGGTCTTGTTATGCAGTCAAACCCAGAGCTATTTTTGGGTCCTACTAGGGGCAAGACCCGACGCTGATTGGTAATGCTATGATAAGACCCGACGCTAATAGGTCTTGCTGGGGGCAGGATCTGACACTGATGGGTCCAGCTGAGGCCAAACCCAAAGCTATTGGGGTTTGTTGTGCAACTAAACTCAAAGCTAATTTGGGTCCTGCTGGGGGCAGGACCCAACTCTAATAGGTCTGGACCTAAAGCTATGGGGTTTTATTAGGAGCAGAACCCGACGCTAATTAGTAATGTTGAGGCAAGACCTTGCAGGATCCAGCTGAGGCCAAGCCCAAAGCTATGAGGTTCTGCTGTGCATTTGAACCCGAAGCTATTTTGGGTTCAACTAGTTGTAGGACTCAAATTTTCTCTTTATCGTAAAACACAATCTAATGCCTTTTTTTCCCAACTCTCTTCTGTCAAGTGCTTAGATAAGTTTTTTAAGTGAATGGTAAGAAAAGGTTTGTACTCAACTCATCGTGGCTGAGTTGCTTAGAAAGCTCCCTCCTCTCATTGGCTAAGCCGCTTCTTCTTCATTTGTCTTTTTCTTTCCACTTAACAAAAGGGGAAGATTAGCCCTTGCTCCTTCTCAAAAAGCTTCTCTGATTCGGTTGATATAAATGAAATCGTAATAGGTCAAGAATCGGTTTTTCCAATGAATGAACCGACCTAAATTGAAAGGGAAGAGTTTGATTTCCAACCATAGTCATAACAAACACTTTTTCTTGCTACTCCCATGTCTGCTTTCAATAAGAAGAAAGGAAAAAAAAATCAAGAGAAAAACAAATAAAATTAAAAATATCTAGACCAAATGCTATTGGGTCAAGCTGGATAGCAAGATCCAATGCTATTAGAACCTTTTGGAAGCGATTTGAGTATGACTTCTAAGCTAGATCCAATAGTGTTAAGTCTTGCTGTCAGGCTAGCCCCAACAACTTTTGGCACAAAACAGATAAGACAACTTCCTCATCAACAATCTTTGACTAAACACAACAAAGACAATGACCCTCATAAGTGCTATAGTGTCGTTCACAATACAAACAATCTATGGCTATAATGTTGTCCACGGTATAATAAATGACAATAATTTTTTACTAAAAATAAAAAAGACAACGCCCCTCACAGACGCTATATCATCATCCACAGTACAAACAGTCTATAGGTATTAGGTATAGTGTTATTCACAATACAATGAGTTTATATTTACCATAAATCTACAATATTTGTAGCATAAGATTGGAGAGAGACTTGAACTCGAAACTTCTGTTTGGTAGTCCATGCGTGAAATGCTTTCCTCTGAATCTCGAGTCCCAACAGCTTAGAGAAATTCCTATCGTGATGTTTAGGTTTAGACTCTTCGAAATTTCTGAAATTCGAGAACATGAGTGCCCGCGTTGAGATATGAATTGAGAATTTCTTTGTTCAAATTTAAGATTAGGATAAGTGTTCTTAAAGTGATTCTGCTCTTTGCCAATTTTTTCTCTCCTCCAAATCAGATAGTCAACTCTTGCTGACATGGCAAGCTAGCTTTTTGGGAGATATTCTTGTCTGCTACCTTGCAAACCTCCACTACATTGAGAGAGGCAATCGCCTTGAGTATCTCAACATGCTCCTCCAGTCAAAAGACCGCACAAAAAAATCTTGCCATCAAGTCGAAACACCACACAAACTCAACGAAAAAAACCAACTTATAATCCTTGACACTAACCCAACCCCCTCTCACTCTAAAAATGACAGAGAAACTATCTCTGCCTCTTCTCCTCTCGAACCCACCTCCAACAAAACCCTCACTCCCTATCCAAACTCACCTCCACCATCAACAGCTAAAACCAACAACGCCCACTTCACCACCACCGCAGCATGGCACACCGCTTATGCAGGACTTCCTTTTTAAGCAAAGCTCTGATTTTTCCAAACCCATCACCTCACAAACCCAACCTGACCCATTTCCCATCCCAAGAGCCCGAACCCGAATTGGCAAGGCCCGTGACAGCAACCGTGGCAAACCCTGGACCCACCATCGCCTCTCCCTTCAAGGTCAGCGAGTTCTTGATTCCTTAAATGACCCATCTTTTGAAAGCAGTGAATTAGATAAGATCTTGAGTCTTTTACTTGATTACCATAAAGAAGAGTTGAGTTTAAGTAGCGGTGGCAAGGAGGGGTTAAGTAATGATGTTTTGGGTGTTATTAAGGGTTTAGGGTTTTATAAAAAACGTGACCTGGCTTTGAGTGTGTTTGAGTGGTTTAAGAATAGGAATGATTGTGGATTTGTTTTGAGTAATTCAGCTGTGGCTGTGATTATTAGTATGCTTGGTAAAGAAGGAAAAGTTTCAGTGGCAGCGTCTTTGTTGAATGATTTGCATAAAGATGGGTTTGGACTTGATGTTTATGCGTATACATCTTTAATCACTGCTTGTGTTAGTAATGGAAGGTATAGGGAAGCTGTGATGGTGTTTAAGAAAATGGAGGAAGAAGGGTGCAAACCAACTTTGATTACTTATAATGTGATTTTGAATGTGTATGGGAAAATGGGCATGCCTTGGAATAAGATTAAAGGCCTGTTTGAGGGAATGAAGAATGCTGGAGTTTTGCCAGATGAGTATACATATAATACGCTTATAACTTGTTGTAGACGAGGATCTTTGCATGAAGAAGCTGTTGCGGTTTTCAAGGATATGAAATCGATGGGTTTTGTGCCTGACAAGGTCACTTATAATGCGTTATTGGATGTTTATGGGAAATCAAGGCGGACTAAGGAGGCCATGGAGGTATTAAGAGAAATGGAGGTTAATGGATGTTCACCAAGCATTGTGACTTATAATTCTTTGATATCTGCCTATGCAAGAGATGGTCTCTTGAAAGAAGCAATGGAGCTCAAAAACCAGATGGTTGAAGGTGGGATTAACCCGGATGTTTTTACTTACACTACGCTTTTGTCAGGATTTGTGAGGGCTGGTAAGGACGAGTCTGCAATGAGGGTTTTTGCTGAAATGAGAGCAGCAGGTTGCAAACCTAATATTTGTACTTTCAATGCCTTGATTAAGATGCATGGTAACAGGGGAAAGTTTGCAGAAATGATGAAGATTTTTGAGGAGATCAAAAATTCCTGTTGCGTACCGGATATTGTTACTTGGAATACCCTTTTAGCAGTGTTTGGGCAAAATGGGATGGACTCAGAAGTGTCTGGAGTTTTCAAGGAGATGAAGAGGGCTGGCTTTGTACCTGAGAGGGACACTTACAACACCCTAATCAGTGCATACAGCCGGTGTGGATCATTTGACCAAGCCATGGATATATACAAGAGAATGCTGGAAGCTGGGATTACACCTGATCTTTCCACCTATAATGCTGTTTTGGCAGCATTAGCTCGAGGAGGGCTCTGGGAACAGTCAGAGAAAATACTCGCTGAAATGAAAGATGGTCGGTGCAAGCCCAATGAACTGACATACTGTTCTTTGCTTCATGCTTATGCCAATGGCAAGGAGATTGGGCGGATGCTTGCTCTTGCGGAGGAGATATGCTCTGGTGTAATTGAACCCCATGCCGTACTCTTGAAGACCCTTGTTTTAGTTAATAGTAAATGTGACCTACTGGTAGAAGCTGAGGTTGCATTCCTGGAGTTGAAGAGAAAAGGTTTTTCACCTGACTTGAGTACTCTGAATGCCATGCTTTCTATATATGGCAGGAGGCAGATGTTTACCAAAACAAATGAGATCTTGAACTTCATGAATGAGAGTGGATTCACTCCCAGCTTGGCAACTTACAATAGTTTGATGTATATGCACAGCCGATCGGAGAATTTTGAGAGATCAGAAGAAGTTTTGAAAGAAATCCTAGCAAAGGGAATAAAACCAGATATAATTTCTTACAACACCGTAATTTTTGCATATTGTCGAAATGGGAGGATGAAAGAGGCTTCACGGATATTCTCAGAAATGAGGGAATCTGGGCTTGTTCCAGATGTAATCACTTATAATACTTTTGTTGCAAGTTATGCAGCTGATTCAATGTTTGAGGACGCTATTGATGTTGTGCGATACATGATCAAGCATGGCTGTAAACCGAACCAAAATACATATAACTCAGTTGTCGATGGATACTGTAAACATAACCATCGGGATGATGCAATCATGTTCATAAGCAGTCTTCACGAGCTTGATCCACATATTTCTAGGGAGGAAAAGTGCAGGTTATCAGAACGTTTAACCAAGTGGTCATAGGCAATCCTCTTCTTATCTGTCTCATGTTTTGATTAGGCATGGAGATATGGTTGATATGGATGATCTTGTAAGAGCTTCCCAATGTCTCTTGGAGGTTGAAGATATGCAAGTACTCATGAACACATCCATTTGGAGGGCTGAGCATGGATCCGGACAAGACATGAAAAGAAGGGGAACGAGGAGTTACTGACTTCAAGGTATGTATACCCCTATCAAATATGAACCATTTTGTGTCATTAACATTTAGTGGTTATGAAAACAAAAATTTTCTCCGCAACTTCTCGTCATTGTGATTAATAATTTAATGCTCTTAATATACAAGAAGATGGCATTTTTTTATTACTCAAGAAGAAAATAGTCCCTCTGAAAATATGGAATTGGAATATCTGCCGTTGTTTTGTTCTTGTGGGCCACATATATTATATGTATTCTTTTGTTAGTTGAACTTAGTGAGGGTGTTTGAGAGTGCTTTTCAAAAGCGTTTTCGAAAAAAATTGAAATTTTTTTATTTATTTTTTTGCTTTGAATTAATATGTTTTTGATATTTTCAAATTATTTTGATGTGCTGATCTCAAAAATAATTTTTAAAAAATAAAAAAACATTATTGGCATGCTTTTCTGAGTAAAAAGCACTTTGAAAAGCAACAACAACCATACTTCCAAACACGCTCGGACTTGTCAAAGCATTTTTCGGCCTAAACCTGTCTTACCCTTTCCCTGAGTTGGTGTTATTTATATTGACAAAATTTTACTGCCATATGAAAGATGCCCTTTAATTTTCATTGATAAGATGTGATTTTTCATGTAATGTTGTTAGGTTCTTGAGCATCGAACTATGTGGTAAAGAAAGAAGAGTGAACGGTTTGGCCAGGAGAGCTGCTAAGTGGCCATTTATTAGCTGATGATGCGTGATTTCGGAAAGTTCTGGCTTCTGGGATATACACTGAAAGTAGCTAGATGTGTGTGCAGTGTGTATATAGCAGGTGAAACAAAAAGTATAACTATATATAAATGCTGAATTGATGAAAAGCTATGCCTACAGGTAACGATGATGTGGCGTTTAAATTCCATTTGTTGGTTTTGTGAAGAACAGTTGTAACCTAATTCAGAAACATGAATGCCAACAGTGTGTTTCAGTGGTCCTCTGTAGTTTGAACTGTTCTATCATCGAGAATGATCATGGAAACCTTGTTAACGAAGAAAAACTTGCAAGTGCCTGTCATCACCCTTTTACTCCCAGTGGAACTCGTTCAACTGTGACCATCTTGGAAATTATGTGACGTGTCTTATCAATGAGAAGTGACACACTGTTGGCATTCATGTTTCTGAATTACGAGGAGCAAGATCTTGTAGGATCCATTTCCACTTCAAACAACTTGTTACTTTGCTTAAAATCAATTCAAGAAATGATTTCAAAGCAAAAGGATAAAGATAAACGAATGATGATAAAATTTAAAACAAAATCAAAATGGCAAAACACTTTCTATTAATGGCAAGAGTAGCAGAAAGAAAAGAGGGAGGAGAAAGAAATATGAGTTGCCAAATGCTTCCCAACAGCACACACGCCCCCTCAACAAGAAGCTCTTGCCCAAAGAATCCAACTCAACGGCATATACAAGGAACATTAAAGAGAGCATTAACTTTGACTGTTACTTTGCTTAGTTGCCTATAAATCATATGAATTTAAGATTAAAACTTGTCAAACTATACTCCTAAAGAAGTGGAGTCTGTTGAGGTGTTTTTGAACTCCTAAAATAGAGGAGTCCTCTGGTGATGAGATCTGTTCTTCTACATATATTTCTTTTTTTCTTTGTATTTGAATAATTTTATTTATTTAATTATGCTCGTCGATCCATCGGCCCCTGCTAAAGGTATGCTTACCAAAAAGAAGAGATTTTTATGTTATACTTGCCCCTTGCTAGCTTCCAAGTATATTAAATGCTGAAGGAAACGATTAAAAGCTAGACTTTATGATCATTGCACTGTTTTTATGAAAATCATACAGGATGACATGATGATTTACCCTTTTCATTTTTTACCAATCAATTTACAATTTTAAAATCTTCAATTTGAGAATCTAACATAATTTATTTAAATTCATGGCATTTTCTGATATGGTCCTCATCTACTTCTATTAACTTGTGTTTTTAGCACCGATACAATTTATTTAAAAGTTATAATATATGTTAATTAGTGCAGGGATCCTGGGAAACAAGAATCGACTAATCACGCATTCCATTGCTTTTGTACCCTGTCAAGTAGTGCAAGTTACCACATAAAACTGTTCAAATCCCTTGAACAAACCTCGTAATGGGACAATGATCAATCAATCAAGACTTGTAATTTCTAAAATTTGGAACACAAAAAGGCACAAAATCGGTGCTACAATCTCTGAGAAGTTATCCAATCCGTAATAGAACGAAAGAAAGTATAGTTAGATCTTCACTTGCAAGAACCCGGTGTCCATTGATAACCTTATCCACATAAATGTATTTTCTACTTTGAATTCCTTATGTGCATCATCCAAATGCATACTATACCCATCTCAATATATACCTTGAAGAAATCAAGATCAGTGTTGACCCTTCAGAGGGCTTTTTCTTTTTCTTTGTTCAAGAAATTGCTTGAAGCATGTCCACCTCTGCTTGATCTGCATCACGGGAGAAAATGTCGACTGGAGCGCTGGTGCAGCCAATGGCATTGTTCTTTAATCTACCATTGGAAGAACCTCTTTGGTGATCAAGGTAAATTACAATCACAGTGATGTCATCATGAAAATGCCTTCGTATTCCTTTTTCAATTTTCTTAATGTCATTATATCTCATCTCTCTTTTCTTTGCAGCTTCCTGAATAGCAGCTCTAACCAATCTCTTAGCAATCCCCTGCAGGTATCAAACAGCCCAAGGATCGTCAAGCAAACAGAAAAATCAGGACTGGCATAAATAACTCCATACAATTGAACATAGATGACATCTAGTTTGTTTGTCAATGCATTTGCTTAAAATTTCAGAAGTCTGGAATAACCTATTTCCAAAAGTACGTCCATGTTCAGCAAAAATATGGTACGTCTGGAAGCTAGGGGTAGATTTAACTGCAATGATCATGGGCTCAACCAGGCTTGTGGTGTGAAAAAGGAATTCAATTATTTCATTCCCAGTGATCCCATTGTAGCTAAAACTTGCCTCTCAAGGTATAAATTAGGACTGAGATCAAAGCTATCGATGAGAGTTGCAACAAAAAGTAAGCAAAACATGCAAGTCAAAGACAGCACTCACAGCTCTAGGGTTCTTAAAAACAATCTCTACAGCTGCTTCGTCGGTCAATTGTTCCCAGAGACCATCTGAAGCAAATATCAGGAACAAGTCTTCTGACCTCAACTTTCTAAAAACAATGGAAGGTTCTGCTGTCATTACTGGCCGTTTCAAAGGAATAGGGTTACCAAACTGCTGATAAATTGGGTCCCTGTTAAACTCTGGTTTCTTCAGATACACATCACCAATGGATCTGGATACCTGAAAAGGAAAAAAAGACACAGGAAAGGTTTATTCCACCCTCATCTACCACATGCGTTAAGTTAGTGATCAGCTTCAAAACTTCAGGGAGTCAAGTGACAACAGAAGACAATGTTTCAGTTCATTAATCAGAAGATCACAGTATGATGTTCCTAGTGTCTAGAAAAGTTAAATGAAAAAAACAAAAAGGAAAAGGAAAAAAAAAAAACAGAGAGAGGATCAAGACTCCCTGTAATTACATAAGCATTCTTGTTAGGCCTCGGGGGTTTTCATGTACATCTCATGCATGGAAGACTATACTGTTTCACTTGATTGCATGAAATGGTAGACCAGGAGACAGAGAATAAGATTCCTGGAAGGGCATGAACCTAACCCTCTGACCAACTTTAACTACAGTGTTTCCACCATAGACAGATGCCTATCATAAAGCAAAAGCAAAAGATAAACATAAGATAACCAAACATAAAATTGGATGCCTTTAGAATTGATCCATCCTCAGATCAATTACTTTATGTCAAAAAAACACTGCAAATGGTGTTTTTAGGATGAAGGTTATCCAAGTAACTCAAAACAAACCTGGCAAGACATTCAAAGAAAAGGAGAGGAAGAAACATATTCGCCCCTAAATCAATGAATGTATTATTCCCCAGCACAAACAATGCTCAATAAGCTGAATTCTCATAACTAACAAGCAAAAACAGGAAGAAGAAAACAAGCCTAGCAGCAAGAACCCACTGTACCTGGATTATGCCCTTAATTCTCCAAACTCCACGAGTGTAGACTACAATATGTGAATCATCAGGATGAAGTGCCTCAACCTCCTTTCTCACCTCTTCAACAGCAACGTTGTGATCAGTCGATAACCTTTCTGCCACTACTGTTTTTTTCTTATCCTCGTCAACTCTTCGACCAAGAACTGCCCTAGAATCCCCGAGATTTGCAACATATAACACATCATTTGAAATTGCACCAACCAAACAACATGATCCAACTGAAGCAATCTGCGGCTTCAAAGGTAATGATCGCTTCACTAAATGGCAAAATTCCTCTTCAGTTGCATTAAAAGCCTTCTTTATGACATCAGCTGATAACCCCCCTTGCTCTTTAGCAAATTCTGCAATCAAAGATAACATCTTAGACAGAAAATGATACAGAGACAGAAGTCTGTTGCCTACAGGTCGTT
The DNA here is from genome assembly GCA_033617975.1 of Populus alba x Populus glandulosa. Lineage (NCBI taxonomy): Eukaryota > Viridiplantae > Streptophyta > Magnoliopsida > Malpighiales > Salicaceae > Populus > Populus alba x Populus glandulosa. Next base: position 30,862,567 of record CM066143.1, on the reverse strand, counting down.
TCAGTCCACACCATCAGCTGTCCAATTGTTATTTTTATCACATATTCTCTAGTTTCTATTTCAAATGGGGAAATATGAGAATAAGGAAGCTCCAATAAAAAACACCTAACTAAAAGAAAACAACATAGCAGACCATCCTAATAAAAAAAATTAAGAAAGAAAATTAAACAGGAAGACGGAGAGAGGGAGAGAATTCTCACTATGCATGAAAGGAAACAGATGTTTATTAACAAACCGGGAAGCTTCAGGACCACCATGACCATCATAAACACCAACATAAGTAGCGGACGGAGACGTAAAAACCTGACTTTGATCTTCTAAATTAGAATTGGCTTGGACAACCGCTATTGAATAATCACCAGAAGCATGTTGTTTCAAATCCGCATGCCACATCAATCCATCACCACCACCACCTGCTACCCGACCAAAACACCTCTCCAACGGCCTGTAACACGATCTCAACATCATCTGCTTTAGCAACTTTGAATGTTCTTGGTTTCTTTGGTTCCAGAACTTTGAATCGATGTCTCTTTTGCTTTTCGTTTATTGGGCTTCTTGTTCCAATGTAAATAAATATTGGGAGGTAGGGTTTCTTTTTTTTTTGAGGAGAGAAATGACAATGAGAGATACCGCGTGAAGGAGGAGGAGGAGAAGAGCGACTGGGGGAAAGCTTTTTGGGTTTTTGCTTTCGGTGTACACTCCGCGTTAACTCTCTCTCTCTTTCTCTCTCTCTCTCCATAAGCAACTTCCGGTTCCTTTCCTTTTTGTTTTTTACTTTCTTGTTACTTTACATTTTTTTTATTTATTTTTTTAAAAAAATTATTCACATTTTCTGCTGCACTTCGATCTTTGTTTTGGGGTCTACAAGTCGTGCTTGTTTAATTTATTGTTTAATTGCGATAGGAAATTAGACAGGGTCGTTTCATTGACTTTTGACATGAAATTTTTGACTAGGACCAAGATATTATTATAAAAAACACCCTAGATTTTGGACCGGTGTGTATTTAGGTTAATACATGACAAAGAAATTTTGGAAACTAGGGTTAGCTTCAAATTTCTTGGAACGATCCTTCCTTTTATCCGTTTTCTAGTTAAACATAACTTGTGAGCACAAGGAGTTATGGCTAAATTAGTTTTTTCTTATATATATTTTCCTGGTAAAAAAAATATAAAAAAACCTTTTAAAAAAATTGTGAGCCTATTATAATACGTGGGATACATAGTATATATTCATGATATGAGCCATCGTGTCATGATATTCTATAACTATTAATTTACTAACTTGTATATATTCTTGAAATTGTTTTTTTTTCCTCCCACCACACAAGCTAGATATGAATTCTATCTCTACTACAAATTGATGCTTGAGCAACATGTAAAAAAAAAAAAAAAAGTATTTTGATGTCATTGTTGATAGATGTGATTAATCACATATAATAAAGTCTAGATCTACCACTAACCATGTTAGTATATGGAACTGTAAGGTGCATGATATTTTTATTGTAGGTGGGCATTATTTATACACTCACAAGACATTGTGGATTTGTTGTTCATTTTCTAATAACTTATTTTGATACTCAAAGTTTATCTTATGAGATTTGATCCTTATTGAAGATTAATTATTTCTAGCTTTTTAGTTAATTATGAAATTAAAAGAATAGAAACTTAAATGAAAAAAGCGCCCAACATGGATGGCGTCCAGAGACTTCATGCAAAATACATGTAGGTCCTCGATCTTTAAAAATAACATGATTCATACATTTTATGTCTCTTGAAATTTAAAAAAATCACTCTCGATATACAAGTTTATTTGCGTTATTTTTCAATCCCGGGTCAGAAAGATGTATTGCTGGATTTCGGTAATAAGAGAGAAAGTTACTGTTCACTCTATTTCCAGCCATCAAAATGGGTTCTTATCGGTGCTCATGGGTTCTTAGAGATGAGAAAAGTTTTATGATGGTTGTTTGGAGCCTTAATATTGTATAAAAAAAACTAGATTTAAATCGAGAAAACCAAAACTTACCCGGTTTGATTTTGGGTTATTGAGCAATTTTTTTAGGTATTTGGAGTTGACATAATGGATTTGAGTGTTATAAGAATGCTGTGAGGTATTTTGGGGGTTGAAATGACTTAAAAATTAAGTTTTTTTTGTTTTGTTTTTTTTCCTTTTACCAAAAAAGGTGTCGTCTCAATTTTTCAGCCACTATAATGGTGGCCAAAATATGAGCTTGTAGACGATATGTCATCTGCCTTGACAAGCTAGTATTTTTTTCCTCAAATAAATAAGGGCTGACGACCTGCATTTCCCTTTAAAAAATAAAAAAATATAACCAAGCTCGGATGTGTGGGCTTGGGCTTAAAGGCCCACCACATACCTCGACTTTTTCTTGCAATGACCTAAGAGTCTGGATTGTTTTTTTACCCTTTTTTTTCAGGTGTTAAATAGAAATTTAAGAGAAAAAAAATTGTTAAACCTAGTGGAGTTTATGACTTGAAGTATATACTTACGAGTTAAGCCACAACATTTAGATTATATATTTTTTTTCTAATTTTTCTTTTTTTAATTGATATCTTCTTTGAATTTCTTTTTTCTTAAATAATTTTTAAATTTATGATTCAATTAATATCTATTCTTTGTGAATTTTTTTTATTTAACCTTTTTTATAGAAATTGTTTTAATGGTGGTGTGTAATTATTTTTTGGAAAGATTATTTTTATTCATCTATAGTTATTTTTAATCTTTTATATAGATGAATTTTATTTTTTAAAATAAAAATATTTATTTTCAGATAATATTTTTAATATGTGCAGCCTTGTATAATATTTATTTTATTTTATTTTATTCAATCAATTTAATGTGTATATCTATTTATATTATCGTTTGATTGAATAAAAAATTAATTTTAATAAATAGATTTAGTAAGCACAACCAGATAAATATTTTGTCTTGTAAGGTTAAATATCTTTATATATCTATATTTTTTATTTTTTTTATTTTATTTTTGGTAATTGTTAATGATTCTTTTTTCTGTTTATGAACATATATAGTTCTTAATTTATCTAATTACATATATAGCTTTTCAATTCACATAAAGTTTTTAAAATTATAAAATACAATGAAAATAATCAGCATAGATAATTTTTTTTATAAATAAAAAATATCTCGTCCAGATAGAAAACACGTGTTAGCTAGTGTAAAACACCAATTAACGTGTTGTCTGACTTTAATTACACGCAGGACATTCTTGTTTACAACCGGTCAATTACATCTTTTATATACATCCAGGTTGCTAGTGACCACGTGATTAGTGCTGCAAATGCAAGCGTCTAGTAATGGTCTCTTCTATTTTCAGTGATTAAATTAAATTAAATAAAAGACTATATAACATAGACAAAAATCTTACAGGAGACTTGTCATTTATTATTTATTTTTTTTATTTAAATAAAATATCTGAACCAGCTTGCGTTTAATTTTAATTAATTTTTATAAACCCTAAAATTAATAACTAAAAGGAGTAATATCAATATTAATCAAACTTTTCACCGGCTGAACCGGTTAAATGTTGAATATGAATCATTTGGCAGGTAGCCAGTGGATTTTGAGCTTGGACAATGGACACCACTTTCCTGCTCACGGTTTCCCTGCACATGGTTTTTATCCTCATTTTTCACATTGTTTTCATCCTCGATATTCCTTGAAAACAAAGTGTATGATCAGAGATGATGCGTAACAGATAAAAGAATAACAGAGCATGCCTAACTTTCAGTATTGCTAAAAGAAAAGGGAAACCATTGACTATGCTAGGAGATAAATGAATAATGGAATAGCTACAGCACTGCACGGGTCGATACACAAGAACTTCCTTTTGCATTCCATAATCTCTGACTAGTTATTTCAGAATCAAGTTCTCCCTGCCCCTCCGTTCCATCACGAAAATTAAAGAACTCCGTTCAGTGAACCCCGCTGCATTTTCTTCTTCCAAAAAATCAAATCGAATTCCAGATTCTGCAGTTGAATCCATGACCATGAAACATCAAATGATTCAATCTTGTCACTAAAATCCAAAACTATACGAGACAAAAACTAGCTTGCTTGGAAAAATGTTGAAGCATTCAGATTTCTACGTTCTTTTCCGTTTCTTGTTTTCTTAAGAGTTCACTCTGCTGGGTCCATCACTCTTAAACATGCTTCGGACCATGGCAGGACCAAGCATGAGACAATGCACGAACTCTCGCTCTATGTTCATGTCTACTTTGTTTATTTTTGGATTGGAAGAATTTCTTTTAATCAAATCATTTGCTTGGAGTTCACCTGCTACAAAACTACTAGTGGTTTTTAAGTCCAAAAACAATTTGAACTATTGTTAAAACAATATAAGAATGAAAATGAGAAAAAAAAAAATAAAAGGAAAAAAATAGATGGACATGGAAAATAAAAAAAGGGCTCAATTGAAAGAAAGAAAGAAAAAAAGAGTTTAGCTCTTCGTATAAAAAATGAACCTTCATTACTTCATAAGCTCTCCATAACTAGGTAATTATCTTTTTAGAAATAACGTAAAAAACAATAAAAAAACATGCGGAGCTATATCACTTGCGAGAAATAGCAACTGCAGAATAAAAAATGCAGGGGTTGCTAGTAAAATCTTGGCCAATTAAATTCATTCATCGGCATTATAAGCTTCCACGGAAGGATGCTAGAAAGTTGAAAGAAGCAAACATCTTTATCGTTCAGACTATAATACGCTATGCCAAAACATCAATTATGTTCAATTCTTTTCCATTCAGCTCCGATGCATTCTATTAACCAGGAATTATTCAGATCACTTAACAAGATTAATGCAGTTGAATTCGAATTCATGTCAATGAAATAGACTGCTTCCAAATGACTTCATATTCTTTTTATTGTCAATCATTACTTACAAGTATATCTCTTCTACAATATGGGCAGTCCCCACAAGTTCGGACCCAAGGATCCAGGCAAGCAGAGTGAAATCTATGGTCACAGGGCAAACGAATAAGCTCGTCTCCTTCACTGAAACTCTCGAGACATATACTACAATCCCGCGACACCTGAGATGAACCCCCTTCAATACCCTTCCCTAAACAGCTAAATACCTCTGATTGCAAACACTGAAGGGCATCTTGAGTTAGACCAGGCGGTTTCTTCTTGCATGATTCCTGCACGGTGTGAGGTCTTTCGGTTTGAAAGGTTGAGTCATTGAAAGGAGAAACTCCAGCAAACAACCCCGTAGAAATGTCAGTTCCCCAGGCTCCTGCATCAACAACCCTCAATTCATCACCAAGCGTATACTCCCTGTTATAGATGCCAAAGAAAGCTGGGCCACTTCGCCTGGATGAAACCAAAATAAACAGGTCAGTTCCTAGAGTTAAATCCATGATCTAACACGCTTGCATTAGCAAAGAAAATCATTAACAATCCCAACCTAAAAATTTAAATGGTTAGATAAGGCCCAAGATAACTAGCACTTGCCCGTATTATTTTATACTTGATTTTTATCGAATAGAATGGAAGTGGAAAAATTCTAACTCCTGTATGTGTCGTGTGACATAATTAGACAGATGTCTCCGAGTTACAGCAAGACATCAAGTAGTGGTAGTGGTGGGTGGCAAAAGAAATGGGACCAAAAGCAGCAGCCACAATAATCGTGGTGGCAACAGCACATACATGATAGGATGGCATCAATATGTAACAAATGCCAGAGGTTACCATCATTGGCATCCATGGCTGCTAATTTGTGGCGGGTTCAAATACCACTGTGTATGCAATGCTCTGTGCATTATACAGTGAATGCAACAGGTAAATTGGATCACCTGTTTGCAGAAAGGGACACTCCTCTTAACCTTTCAAGAAGCCTTGCCCTTGCTAGTAGCACAGCTCCAGGAAGCCTCCCATTTCCAGTCGCTCTTGGCCGGCTTAAAGTTTCAGCGGTGAGATTGTTGCTTGGTACAAACTGGTCGGTACCTTGATCCAGTCGAGCTGAGGCACTTCCCTATGCAAGCCAGACACAATACAACAATAAGCTAAAGAGAATGTATCCTGGCATTGCCACACTGATTACAGCAATGAAAATGTCCTACGAACATAACTACTTAACCTCCAGACCATGCACTTAAAGTTACAGTGATTTACAGAGTTTAGACTTTAGAAAATACAAATAAAAGAAACATCAGCTTAAATACCCACTTAAATCACATTCCAAATTTAACAAACTTTGCAGCCTTTTATGTTGGTGTATTTACTAGTGCTAGAGAAATATTAGAATTATAAGCTACCAGTCAAGTAATTAAATAATTTAAGTTCCCGTTTCTTGAACTCTAAAACTCCAAAAAATATTCAGTTGCTTACAGGTGGGGATGACAGCCGGTGGCAGGGGGTCCGCACGTGGGGGGGTCTACGGAGAGGATCACAGCCGTCCAAATCATGACGATGGTTATGATTATGATTATGATTATGGTGATGGCGGCGATTGTAATTTTGGTAAGAGCTACGGTCAGAGAGAGAAGGCTCGAGCCCTAGATCGGTATTGGCTCGGCTCACACGGGACCTTCTTTGATAAAATAACTCCGATGCGCTCGTCATGCACCACGAAGCTCACGATCCGGTTTCTTTATTTATTTTTGCCACTAAAACGGCAGCTTAAAAAAGAAAAAGAAAAATCGGAGATAAAAATTAAGGTGAAGTGTCAGTGAGGTTTCCAAGAAGAAACCGGAGTTCAAAATAGGAGAGCGATTATGAAGAGATGGGAAGGGTTCGTAGAAATGCAGGATTAATATTTGGTAGTGAGTGAGAGGGATGGAAGAAGGGACCGTTGCTTGGTGCTGAGCAGGAGATAAAAACGACGATGAAGTTTCATCACAAAATATTTAAGAAATGGTTTTGGTAATAGAACTTTGGGACTGGGTTAGAAACAGTCCCTAGAAAATGGTAGAGATCTCAATTCAGGTCCCAAACTGTAATTGTTTTTCAATTTAGCATCGAGCCACGTAGGCTTCACAAATGCCAACCTGTCCTAGCGATTGGTTTTATACAATTCTAATTTTCAGAGGCCGTTTGTCAAGTGTGTTATTTGATGTTTTTTTAAATGTATTAGAATAATATTGTTTTTATATTTTTATATTTTATTTTTACTATCAACATATTATAATAATTTGAAAATAAAAAAATATTAGTTTGAAGTATGTTATTTTTTGTTTTTTTAAAAACATTTTTAATGTATTTGAATAATATTTTTTTTATTTTAAAAAATTTAGTTTTGATATCAACACATTAAAATAATAAAAAAATTAGTTTGAAGAAAAAAAATCAATTTTTTTTAAAAATAATTTAAAAACACAAAACCAAAAGGATTTTTAAAGTAATAATAATCCAAGCACGTAGGATACCACTAGCACATAGAACTTACTTATTTAGTATTGCGGTGATGATTGTTTTTTAAAGTATTTTTTATTTAGAAATTTATCAAAATAATATTTTTTATAATCAACACATTAAAACAATTCAAAAACACATAAAAAAATAATTTAAAGCAAATAAAAATCATTTAAAAAAAACAGCATTATATTTACAAACTAGCAATAAATTTTTTTTTTCTTGCTTCTCCAAGGATTAGAATGATTACTTGATATAGTTGTTGGGTGATAAAATCAAAATATTACAAAGTTTAAGGACTGGCTAAAAGTACGCATCATAATCTAGGGTCAGATTCGTAGTTAGTGCTTGATTTATGACAGCACAAAAACGGAAAATGAAAAGAAAATGCAGTGATAAAGATGGAAAGGAAAATGTCCGTCAAGAAATTTCCCCGTGATGAACGGTGGGTCAAACTTTTGACTCTCTGACTATTGTGGTTTCTTCGTGGAATACTGGCAAACCTTAATTTGCCCCCACCCCCCATGATTGTACCAGGTGTATCTTTTAACCCCTCAAACTATTTTTTTTTCACCAACCACCCTCTTATGTTTCAGCTCCCGTTTGAAATCCCAAACCGAAGGCCTTGGATTTTAACCGACAGTCCCTGTGGAGACCGTTTTGACGACGATTGGTGTTAAGTGGAAACATAGAGGGGGTGATTGATAAACTAGGCAAAGTTATGAGATACAGTAAGGCTACTATGCTTTATTTATGTGTTTTAAAAATAAATTTTTAAAAAGATAATTTTCTTTTAATGTTTTTAAAATGTTTTGATATATTAATATTAAAAATAAATTTTAAAAAATAAAATATATTTTAATATATTTTTAAATATAATACACTTTAAAAAACAACGATAAAAAGTAAGATATATTTGCAAGCTAAGAAAATCTTAACATTAACCTATCAACTATTATCTTACCCTCTTAAGACTTAACCTCTAACTTTTAACTTCATTAGGATGTAATTGTTTTTTATTACTATTGTCTGACTCATTTTTAACTCTTTAAATTCTATATATATATATATATATATATATAGAATTTTAATTTTTTCAAAAATTGCATTTTTCATTAAAAGAATCATTTTTTTCCCTTCAAATTTTAGCTCACTTATGAACTTTTTGAGAACATACTTCCATAATTGATGAGTTTTCCAATAGATTTGCAAGATCTTACAATGCATGTGAACCTGCCAATCTCCCAACGATTATTCACCAGAGGGTTAAACCAAGAAAAAGATTGAGAGAAACGAATAAAATTTTGAAGGATTTCGATTTGAGACACGTACGGTATGGGGTTCGGAAACGAGGAATTTGAGACAATAACTATCCTCCTTCACTTTCATACGCAGCTGATACCCACTAAATTAATTCGTATTCGCACACCAACCAATAAGTTTTTGCTGGTAGGTTACCTCGTTTGAGAGCAGCAGGATTTACTTCCTTCAATTAAACACAACTAATTCTACTTCATTTAGCATGATCGATGTTATTAATAAAGGATTTCTTTTTCTTGTGATCTATTATATAGCCTTGGGAGTAATCATGAAGTAAGCTGCATGTATATATATAAATATCTGTTAATTAATATGAATATTGCAGAGCTGCTGTAACAGCAAAGAAGCCATTCGAAAAAAGAAAAGGGCTGCGTAATTTCTTGGATCTGTGTTATTCCGTTTATTTATAGCGTTCAACACTAGGAGGATATATACATCTTAGTGTATAGCTTTCAGGGCCACAGCGGCACTCGTTACATCTTCTTGACTAAACTGGATACAGATTGGTGGCCAAGTAATGGTCATGGGGTGTATCGGGGCCTGGTTTCTCAACACCGTCAACATTCCTCAGCCAATAAGTCTCACTGAATGAAGCTGCATTCTCTGGTACATCATCCATCACCCACTCTTGGCCTTTTGGAAAATAAATTCCCGTGCGAGGATGAGGTACCCAGTCTCCCATCTTGCTACATTCGACTGAGTTCCCTGACTTTTCTGGCTGCTGTACTGCTGGAGGACTGCTAAAATGGCGCTGGAGTGACCTCGACGTTTCCCTGCACGAGCTGTGATCATACCTCAAAGTCAATATCAGGGAAGAAGAAGGAAACACAACACAAGTGCACCCACGAACATAAGTAGATGCCGAAACAAATGAAATTAAATGCAAATCACTTGAGGTGCAAGAGAGTTAATGCTCGCTAGCAAAACAGTATTGATGATCATGCATGCATTCAACGAAACTCTAGATAGCTCCAGGTCTCCAATCTGTCAAAAAGTAATGAATAAGAAGTCAATAAAGCATCACCTAAGCACTAGCATCTTTGCATTTGAAATCACAGCTCTAGCCATATGACCGATGACACAAGTACAAGAGCTTAATTATTAGAACCAGGTGGTTGCACGTAGAGCTGCTAGGGCAAATTAAAGCTCTGGAGGTCTAAGGTCCTTTATATAATAGTAATGTTATGAATAATTGAAAACGACGGAGTCCAGGCATGGAAACACAAGTACCTATAATCTTAGTGGTGTCCTGTCAATATCCATGAAGGAATAAGTTCTTTTGTACTTCTGGTAGTGAAGAGTTGAAGATAGAAGTACACATTCAGAAAGCAGAAGTGCACGGGAACCTGAAACGTTTTTTCCATTTGAGAAAAACGATATGGGTGCATGATACAAATCTGGTGTCCTAAAATCACCGTCGTTAATGAGTTGCTTAAAGAAATGGGTATCGAATGGGTGGGTGGGATTGTGATATAATTGATAGTTTCAAAATCTTATTTTAGCAACTTGGAATATATGGATTTTTGTGATAATTTCAAAATCTTATTTTAGCAACTTGGAATATATGGATTTTTGTGAAGAGTGGTGATTAGTGAGTTGTGGTTTCTTCCGGGTTTTATAATTTGAAGTATAAGTGGCATATAGTCTTGGGCCAGAAATAGAATGCATCAAATGGCTGTCGAATAAATCAGGAAATGATCGTAAGGTAGTGTTTATTTTTGTGATGATGGTTGTATTTTAAAATATATTTTTTAATATATTAAAATATTTTTTAAATTTTATTTTTAATATTAATATATCAAAACCATTCAAAAACACAAACTTATTAACAACATGAACAATATATGCAATATCTGAACGAGTAATATTAAGATATACCAAGATACCAACAATAATATAGTATAAAGAAGGACCTGACAAAGGTAAACTATCAGAAAAAATATATTTTGCGTTAACCTCAATCAGAGTATTTACAGTCTTATTATAAGTAAGTTTAGCCCGCTTAAGAATATCTACAACATATTTCGATTGAGAAATAAGATAACCACTGGGTATGAGTAGACTACCTTAATACCCAAGAAATATCGTAGAGAACTCAAATCCTTCATTTCAAACTATCTAGCTAACTCTGTTTTCAAAACTAAAATACCATCAATGTTATTACTAGTAATAATCATGTCATCAACATATAAAGATAAAATTTATTAGAGGTGTATCCCCCACCCAAATCACACCTAAAACATTTGATAACGATATAATGTTGAGTTTTGACAAGAGCTCAAAAGGCTGTATATATCTTAAAGGATTCATAATGATGTTTCATTAAATAAACCCGACATTAAAATGAATCACATCAAATGAAGAAGAATAAACAAAAATACTTTGATTAAAAGGTAAAGTGAAAAATCTTACCAGTTTACATCCATTATAATCAGAAATATTACAAGTATTTAAATTTTCTAAAGTTATTGTGGATGCTAAAAATCTCAAATGATAAGAAGAAATATGACCTAGACGAGAATGCCATAAATAAATACTACAAGAAGGTAATGAAAAGAAGACAAATCAACACTAATAGCAACAGCAGCAACAGTAACTGACACTTTTAACTAATCCAAAATATATAGTCCCTTCTTCTTACGGCTTGTCCTAATTAGCTTTTAAGATTGCAGATCCTGTACACAATAAAAAGAAGATGAAAAGATGACTAAATAATCACCATAATCACATAACTGACAAACAGAAACAATATTCAACATGAGTTTCAGAATAAAATAAAAATTAGGGGGAGACAAGTGATGTGTGACAATAGAACCAATACTTGTTAATGTCATAAGAGTGTCATCACTAGTCATGATAGGAGTAAAAGGTGAAGGGGACATAGAAACAAAAGATAAAGAATCTAGAAACATATGATATGAAGTATCAGAATTTAAGACCTATTTAGAATGTGACATACCTAAAGAACTATGAGACAACTAATCTACGGAAGAATAAGCGGACATAGCTTGTGATTGTAAAGAAAGAAACTTTTAAAATTGCTCAGCCAGAGTACTAGGAACGATGAAAGGACCTGATGAAACTATTGTTGCAATATTATGGTGTAGTGGTTTGTAGCCCTAAAATGGTCTATAAGTATTAGATTGCGACTGATTATCAGGCTTCTAAGCTTGATTCTGTTGTCTCAACATAGGACACCGGCCCTTTCAATGACCTTTCTACTTATAGAAACTGCACTCGTCGAAGGTAACCTTTGTGTAAGGTTTATTTTGATTATTAAAGAATGACTTGGAAGGTATTGTTAGCACATGATAATTAAAAGTAGAAAGAACTCTCATTTCAGAATAACACTGAAGATGTATTTCTTCAACCAACAACTCACTGACAATTGAGTAAACATAAAGTAGTGGAGAACGATACAAAATTTAATCTTTAAATCCTTCAAAATCACTACGAAGTGTCATTAAAATCTGTATAAATCATTGCTGCTCTTTAAGAGAAAACTAGGCACCACATGTCTTTAATTATACTAGTTTTGTAAGAGTCAATTGATCCTAAAAATCTGTCATAGCATAATATAACTTCCGAATACTCATATTTTTATGGTGAAGAGCTCATATGTCATTCTCTAATTGATATTGCTTTGTAAAATTTAATTGCATAAATAATCTTTGTATATGATCTTAAACCTCATTTGTTGTCTCAACAAAATTGTTAATCCAAGTAATAATCTTACATTATTGCTTCCCAGGCATCTATCAAAGTAGCATAACTCTCATTAGTATTCTTAAGTATCGCAAAAGTTCCACTAACATATCTCTACATCTTTTAACCATTAAGAAAATTCTTTATCACATAACTTCAATATGAATAATTCTTTCCATCCAACCTCACATTCACAGACTGAAGCAAATCATTCATTTCAGTAACCATAATCAATAAACAAAGAAAAACAAAACGCAAAAGAAAGGAAAACAAAATATCAAATTGTATAAATTGAACAAATATTTTCTCGAAATTGAATTTGCAAAAGTTGTGTTTGAGATTATGTCTTGTTCTATGAAATTTGATTTTGATACCATGTTAAACAATACAAGAAAACAAAGTGAAATACAAAAATAAAAGAGAAGGAAGTTAGACTTTTATTGATACTGCATAATGTAATTATAATAATCTAAAGGAATAACTTTAACCTAAATACAAAGAGATTATATATAGGCTAAACTGAAAAGAAAATAAAAATATTATTCTATCCTTAATAAATAAAATAAAATAATTCTATATTTCTTAACACCCTAAAACTTCCAAACACAAATATAACCTATACAAAATATTTTAACCAACAAGTCAATTCAAATTCAAAATTAAGGTTTTAGATCTAAACCTTTAAATCTTTATATCTCTTAATACCAATGGTGAATTTATGAGTCCTTTACCAAGAGAGTTTTTATTTGATCATAGTTTTGAGCTGATTTGTGATGGAATTCCTTTTAAGTAAAATTCTATCTCTCTATTTTATTTCCTTGTCTTATTAATATTTTTTTCTTACTTTTATGATTTTTTTCCTTTGTATTTCTAAAAAAATTAAAATTTAATGCAAGAAAGTAAATGTTTTAGAATTTTTTTATGTTAATGATAGAATGATAATTTTGATATATATATATAAACTGTATTAATGTCTTAGGGCCATGTCGCATCTCATTTTCTAAAGGTTTATATCATATAAACGAAGACGTTTTATCCTTGTTTCTACAGTTATATAATTTTTTATTTCAATTGTCTTTGATTATTTTATTTTAAAATATTAACCAAAAACTACATAATTATGATGGCACGTGTCCATCCTAAATTGTGCATGCCTACCTACATAATAAATTTTATTATTTCTAAAGATGAATGATTTTATTATATTAAAATCCAGAGCAAAGAGTATGGTATAAATGTAAAATATATAATGATTTATTTGGTTTTTTTTTTCTAGGATTTCTCTGATGAACTTTGTTTGATAAGTGTAAAATACATTTTTTTCTATTACCATTATAATTTATTTAATAAAAATTGATCATGAAAAGAAACATGCGGGCTCTTCAACAAAAATCCACCTTACAAAGATGAACATAGAAAATTAAAAATTTTCTAACATTACATTACATTTAACATAGAAATTTAAAAATTTTCTATTACCATTTTAATGTAGGGTGTGTTTGGGATTCCCAAAAATTTTATTTACCTAATGCAATAAAAAATAAGAGATTTTCTCTCTTTTTTTTCTTCTCTTTTTTTAATTTAATTCCTTTTTCATATGTTTTTTTTCAAAATTATTTTTTATTTATATTTCAATCAATACCATTTCTCTCTTTTATTTTGTTTATATATTTTCTTTTAAATGACAATTATTTTTTAGTTATTTCTTATGTATTTAATATTTAAAGAGATTTTTCTGATTCATCTATAACTTTTTTTATCTTTTATATAGATGAACTTTATTCTTTAAAATAAAAAATATTTATTTTCATATAATATTTCTAATATGTGCAAACTTGTATAATATATTCTTTCTCTGTTATTTTATTCAATCAATTTAATATGTTTCCTTTTCTATTATCATTTGATTAAATAAAAAAATTATTTAAATAAATAAATTTAATAAACACAACCGAATAAATATCTTCTCCTGCAAGATAAAATATCTTACTATGTTTACCTCTTGATTTTTCTAGTTTTATTTTTCGTTATTGTTTATGATTTTTTTTATTTATTAACACATAGTTCTTGATTTATATGATTATATATATGTATAATTTTTTTATTTTCACTTTAAATTTTCTTAACTACAAAAATCTTCTAAAAAACATTATATGTTTTTTTTTATAAAAAAATATTTGACATTGGTGAAATAATTAGTTATATCAATTGATGATCAAGAGTTTTCCATTAACATTTCTTTTTTATTTAGATATAAAAACCTTCAAATCATTATGTAGAAAACAAAAATCAAAATGAACGAGGACAATAAGTAGCTAACACGTGACCGCGCAAACTATAGGTTATAGATTCATTGACAAAAGAAAAAAGTGATAGGAGAGAATAACTTTATAACATGACATTAAAATTATAAAGAAAAGAAAAGAAGAGAAAAAATCACTTTTTTTTAAATAAAGTATGAGTGCTTTTAAAAAAAATATTTTTGAATTGAAAATATATCAATAATTCTTTTTTTAAATTTTTTTTAACATAATAAGAACAACAAAACTATAAAAAACAAATAAAGTAAAAAGAACACACACACTCAAAGACAAGAAGTTACTTTCATGACCACTATGGTAACGTGGTCGGGGGCCATAACTCCACAAGGTGGATTATTAATCGGCAAATCAAATTCATGGAACTTTATCTGTACTTTTTCCCCCCAAGAAAACGTTAGACTTGCCCCACTGTGTTAATTAATTTTTTTATGTCCTCCAGTAACCGCACTTATGGCTGCCCCCGTGATGTCACAGCGAAGAATAAAAAACCCTCCTCTCCTCTCCCGCCATTAACGCGCTTTGGTCTTCAGATCAACGGAAGAAAAAACACACACACAGTCAACCCGAAACTCTCAGTTCTGCTTTTCAAGATCCACGATCCACACCCAAAAATAAAAAAAGAATCATAAATGAAAATCAAAACGAAAAGATCAAAAAGAAAGCTAGGGTTACCAGCTGCAATACTTCTTTGCTCTTTGTTCTTTCTTGGGGGTCTATACAGCTCCACTTTTATCTCCCACGTTTGTATCTCTCCCTCTATGCGTGCATTGGTCGTGTGTTTTAATCAATTACTCTGATTAGAGGGTGATTACGTGTTTAATTATGGTTTTGCAGGATGTCCCGGTCATTAAACCAAGGTTAAGAATGCTTGAAGTAGCGGAAGTGGATCATGACGCGATGCCTCATGGGGATACTGGCGAAGCTTTTATTGAATCCATCCCTTTTCAGGTAATCAAGGTCTGATAATTTGAGGTTATAGAAAAAATGTTCTGGGTTAGTGATAGATTGGAGATTTACTGGGGAGCTGCTTTAAAGTTAAGCTAGGTTAATATAATTTGATGCTAGAATGATTTTCTTTAGTATTGATTGGATCATGGTTTTTTTATTCTATTTCGAAATTGTTTGCTTGAGAAACTTAAAAGGAATTTAATTTATTATTATAAAGTGAAATGATGGCAAACAGAAGTGAAAATGGGAAGTTTGAAACGTGGAAAGATATCTGGTCCCTTGTGGATGTTGTTGAGAGCAGGCAATAGAACAAAAGTCGATGCATCAAAAGGCGAAGCGGAGTTTCAATTTTGTAATAAGCCGATGTTTTTTGCTGCCTCGATCTTGTAATAGACCGATTTTTTTTTTTTTTTTTTTTTGTGGAAGATGGAATTAATCGGTTGCAATTGTTTTGTGCTATTATAGGAAGGTTTTGAATTATGTGATTCTGAGTTGGTTTCGTGGATCATGTTATGCTGTATGGTTTCAGGTTTTAAGTTGGAAACCAAGAGCACTTTATTTCCCGAACTTTGCGACTCCTGAACAATGTGAAAGCATCATTAAAATGGCAAAATCTAAATTGAAACCATCTACTTTAGCTTTGCGAAAGGGAGAAACTACTGAGAGTACTAAAGGAACTAGAACAAGGCAAGCCATTTCACTTTCATTGCTTTTTTCTGTGCAATATTTTTTTTTTCTCACAACGCTTTAGATCAATGGGCTTTCCTCATCTGTTTGACTTCAAAACTCACGGCAACAGTTCAGGCACATTTATTGGTGGTTCAGAAGATCAAACTGGAACCTTGGACTTCATTGAGCGGAAAATTGCAAGGGCTACAATGATCCCACAATCACATGGAGAGGTATTTTCTTGCTGTTAAAATGTCCTTTGTTTTTGTATGGCTTGTATCCGGGACTGGAATTCAGAGGTTTGCGATAATAACTGTTGTGACAGGTAGTAATGCTACTTTTGTATCTGGGTGTTTACTTCTTTCTCTTTCTTTCAGTAAATCTAAAGCTAATAACTTACATTCAAATGTGACTCAATTAACAGTTGCAAATGCTTTATAACATTATATATCCTAAGGTTCCAGACTGTAACAACTGATGGATCTCTGACTTGCTTTTTTACTCTTAGAGTATTTTTTTTGTTAAACTAAGTGAAGCATCTCTGTCCAGAGAGTTTCTAAATATTTGCTTTTTTCATGGATCTCTGGCCTTTATGTAAATTATAGTGGTTTATGGGCTACACTTGCAAGTTTTTGGAATCATGCTTGTGAGGTTCTAATGACTAATAAATCGAGAATGTTGGTAAATGTTCAAGAAAGAAAAGGAACTGCTGCAATTTAGATGGTCATCACTAGCAGCTAATGGTTAAAATAATTGGCAACAAAGTTAAGGATACTTATGAGAAAAGCTGAAAGATCTACAAGAAGAACCCTGTAATGATATCACAACTTACCTCTGAGAGACTTTTTTTCTGGTCACTTATCTACTCAGAATGCTAAAATTTAAAAATACCTGTAAAAACTGAAAAACTGACTGAAAAGACATGCTTTTAATAACATCATGGTCTAAAAGGAAGTCCCATGCTTTTGTAATGCTACCAAATGCATGTGAAATCTGATACTGCTACTGTCACTTTTTTCCATCCTATATGAGCTACTCGGAGTGCTGTCTGGCATCTCTGATCTTTGGGATGTATGATGGTAGAAAATATCACACATTTTCTTACAAGCATGATTTGACCTTTGCAGTTAATGGTTCTTAGATAATCAAATATTTGATATTCTGTCCCCTTGCATTTAAAATTTAAAAATAATTAACCTTTCTTTACAGGTTCATTTCTATGTTAGTCTGAGTGGATATCACCGTGTTGCAGGCATTCAATATCTTGCGTTATGAAATCGGGCAGAAGTATGATTCACATTATGATGCATTTAACCCAGATGAATATGGTCCACAGCCAAGCCAAAGGGTACATAACAAACACCTTTATCACATCTTGAATGCTTAGTTTCACCACTCCCTGCTACTTACTAAAAGTAGAATGCTGTGCCAAATCAGGAGTTCAGTAAATTAGATTGCTCCCTTGCATGCCATTGTTTTTTTCCTTGCCTTTTGTTCTGTCATGGTCTCATACCCAAAAATCATATTTAAAGCTCTTTTTCTTGTTGTCGATTATTTACAAGGATTTTATTGCAGCATGTTACTTCTTTGACCTTTTATAGCATTGCTTTACATGCTCCCAATGAAAATCCATGAATCAATTGAAGTAGCTGCGGGATTCTCAAAGACTGTTCTTTTTTTTTTTTCATTAAAAAATCACAAGATCTTTCTGTACCTTATGAAAGTTGTATTATTTTCCAAAATTATAATTTTGTGATCGATTCACCATCGTGCAGGTTGCTTCTTTCTTGTTGTATCTGTCTAGTGTGGAAGAAGGTGGAGAAACCATGTTCCCCTTTGAGGTATTTACCCAAATTCTGTATCTTTTTGTTGCTTTATGATTTGAATCATTTTGCGAACTGATAATAATCCTATTGGTTTGATCTATAGAATGGCTCTGCAGTAAGTTCTGGCTTTGAGTACAAGCAATGTGTTGGTTTGAAAGTGAAGCCTCGGCAAGGTGATGGACTTCTATTTTACTCGTTGTTTCCAAATGGAACCATTGATCGGGTAATTGTTCCCTTTTTTCCAGATCATAATCATCCCATGATCATGTTTATATAACTGTACATGTATTTTCTTGTTTTAATACGCAAGTTAAGAGCTTTCCATTAAATTGATCCTGTGACAGTTAATTAAATGGATTAATGAGCTTAGCATCAAAACCCAAACCAATTTTCAAGCCGTCCTTTTCCTTAGGATAGAGCATATAGCAGAAGACCTCCTCAGTTGAACTGCTTTTCATCCTACAGTTCATTGAAAGTTTTCATAGCTTGCAGTAAGGTGTCTGGATTGGGTGTACAGTGTAAAGCCAATATACTTTCTTTGCCGCCTTCGCTGGATAATTTGCACCTCGTGTTTTTCTCCTCTTTACTTCATTTGACTGCGACGGAGTTGTTAGTATGTCGAGGGAGGGAACGGATGGAGGCCGTATTGTTAGCCATCGGTTTTTGACATTTCTATTCTTCATGTATAATGACTGTTTTAGCTGTCGTTACTCTAGTTTATGCATGTGTTTTCTGACCCTTATGCGTCACAAACTTTTGCAGACATCTCTCCATGGAAGCTGTCCAGTTATCAAAGGGGAGAAATGGGTGGCAACGAAGTGGATTCGAGATCAAATGGAACTGGACTAGGCATAAGTAGATAATATTCTGTGATTCGCTCATCATCTTTGTCGGAACTCACAATAAATTTCATCACTCAATGCGAACTTTTTCATGTAAAAGCATTTTAACTCAGGCTCACTGATGTATAGTTTACAAGTGAAACGTGCAGAGAATTTGATCGGTGCATTCTTCTACTACTTTTGGAATACTTCTATATCTCTCTCTGCTTATCATGTCAAAAAAAAGAAAAAGAAAAAAATGCTACAAGCAGAATAGGCATATTTTCGTATTTTACATGCTGTAATTGATAGAGCCCGAATCTAATTCCTAAGCACTAAAACCCGGAAAGTAATTTGTTTTTGAAAATAAATTATGAAAAAGTAAATTATTTTTTGATATTTGGTAGTGTAATGGAAAATAAATTGGAAAATATTTTTCAGTGTTTGGTTATGTCATGAAAAATAAGCTGGAAAATAACTTATTAATATTTTATTTTTCTCAAGTTTATTAAAATAATAAAGAATAAATCTTACAAATTAAAAAGTTGAATGCAAATAAAATTGAAAAAAATATATAATTTCATAAATTATTTTAAATAAAATAAATAATAATCAAAATAATAAAGATCAAATCTAAAAAAAAATGAAAAATGAAGAAATTAAAATAATAATAATTAACATTTCATAAATTATTTCAAATAAAATAAGTAACAATCAAAAGAATGAGAATTAAATTTGATAGATAAAAAAATTTCAATAAAACAATGATAAGGAAAAAGAAAATAACTATTATAAAAATAAGGACCAAAAGTAATATAAAAATTAAATTTTAAAAGATGAAATTGAAAAATAAATATTCAAAATAAAATATATATTGCAATCAAAAGTTTGAGGACCAAATTTGATATAATTAGTGAATAATATGACATTTCTAAATTTTTCATAGATTTCAAAAAGTATTTTTCGTTCAAATTTTTCAAAAAAACACTTTCTTGGAAATCAAGCTAAATTTTTCTTTGATTAGAAAATATTTTTATTAATCAATTTTTTTAATAGCAAATAAACACAAAACAATTTAAAAAATAATTTTTCAAAAACCACTTTTCAAAAAACAAATATAACCTAAAAATATATATTCAAAGGTTTTTCTACAAATTAACTTTCTGGAAAATAATTATGATGTGGGCTTCACATATCCAATAATTATGATGTTTCAAAAAGTAACACTGGAATAAAAATCAGCAAAACTGGCATTAATTGTGAAAATCTCTGACCAAGGATAAGTACGCGAGATAATACTAGGCTGTGATCCACGTGTCTTGCTAGCAGTAGTCCACTACTAGCGCTACCATACTCCAAATACACCGGATAACAACTCAATACCGGATTTAGCAAAAACTAGCCGTTAGAGACCAACAACCCTCTAGCCGCAACGGCTTTCATTTTTTTTAAAAAAAAACAAACAAACCGTTACATCGTCGTAATTTTCTCTTCATAAAATCAGATCCCCTAAAACAAATAAAATTTTCTTCGTTATCTTCTCTCTCCCTCCAAGTCGCCAAATATCTCCTTACTGAATCCACTGAATTCTTTTTAATACCATCGAGTTTGCAATTTTCAAGAGATTTAATTGTATGATTTGGCAATCAATGGATGGTGGGTGCTTAGACTTGGGATGCATATCTGTGTTAGACAAGAACAGAAGCCACACTGTTCTTGATTCTGTTGACAAAGAATGTGATTCGAGTGAGAAGGTTTCTTCGGGTTCTAAGCCCGGAAAGGTAAATCCTTTTCCGTTTTGTTGATTTTTCAACGATTAGGATTCTTTGGTTTCTTGTTAATTTGTATCATTAAATTTTGCCTCATTTTATTGAACTTCAGAGTTACTAGGTGATTAAGGTTTTTTCTTACGAGTGTTTACTTTAGGGTTTTGTTTTGATTTGACTGGAATCAAAACCTTAAAATCTCCTAACAAAAGAATTTGGTTTCTTTTGTTGTCTTTTCGATTTACTTTTCTTGACGTTTGAAACAAATATTATTGTTGAAGTTCATTAGGATTCTAGAAATCCTAATATTAAGTGCTTGGTAATTAAGTCTTAAGTTCTAATGGTTTACTTTAGGGTTTTGTTTTGATTTGACTGGAATCAAAACCTTAAAATCTCCTAACAAAAGAATTTGGTTTCTTTTGTTGTCGTTTCGATTTACTTTTCTTGACGTTTGAAACAAATATTATTGTTGAAGTTCATTAGGATTCTAGAAATCCTAATATTAAGTACTTGGTAATTAAGTCTTAAGTTCTAATGGTTCACTTTTTCATCAATACATTTGTTGTCATTTAGGCCAGTAGCATTTTTGTTAGGTATATATGATATTGATATTGCTGGATGGTTTTACTAGCCTGATATTGTGATGTTTTCATTTCCTGCTCATGAATATTGCAGAATAAATCACCAAAAGGGACTGGCCAGTCAGCATTGAATGCTCTAAACAAATTTACATCCCAAATTAAGAAGCCTTCTCACCGTAAGAATTCTCCCATCAACTGGTTCCCACGCAAAAAGGGGGACTCCTACTTGCAGAGGAAAATCAAAATGCTGCAGGTTGGTTATGTATTATATTCTACTATGTAAAAGAAGTTAAAACACGCATCATTTTTATCTGATTTTTATATTTGGATCAGGAATTAGATGGAATGAGTATGACTCTTGATGAGGCGCTTGGTGATTCAAATCCACATTATTCAAGAGTACTGAGAGAGAAAATTGCAGCAAGAGAGGCTGCAAACAAAGCGGTGGAGGCTCGAAAAGCTGCACTGGTGGAAGCATCTTGGTGTCGGATACTAAAAGCAGCCAGGTAAACTTTCTTGATGCATGGAGGATATGAAATATCTTAACATTCTCCATTCTTTCGCTTAGTTTATTCGTATTAAATTTGTAGGATCCAAAGCAAGGAAGCAGAAGAGCTGCTGCTTAAGGCAGAGAAAACTGCAGCCGAAGCTTTCGAAGTTGCAAAAGCTATGGAAGTAATCATGTTCGATATACCAAATAGCCCTCAAGTGTCCTGTCAAGTTCAAACATCTACTGTTAGTGGAGGGGGATCTACTCCTTATACGGCCACACCATCTTTTGCAAGTGTATTTAAGGTAGATAAACAAGTAGCTGCAGCAGTCAAAACTGCATTTACCAGGCTTGCAAACAGTCCTACTTTTGACAATGAAGAATTTAAAGATCTGCTTGATAGTAATTCTGAATTTTCAGAATATGAATTAGAGTCTGGGTCAGAATTTGAACCAATATCTCAAGAAATGGATTTTACGTTGCCGAGTCCTGGGACAAGACTCAAGAAATATAAGAGGAGACAGTCTTTGGATACGTTGAATATGACCAAGATTGTGGATATGATGTTTGAGAGGCTTGGATGCTTGAATGAAGATGAGCTTTCTTCTCTGGCAACAATTGTTGCTACATGTGGTTTAAATGCTGCCTTAGCAGAAGTGGAAAACAGCAAGGTGCATGATCCAGGCTCTGCTGATGATTATACCTCGAGTCAAGCTGTTAACCGTCACCGAAGAATGTCTTCCGTTGGTTCAGGAACAATAAGAAGGAACGAGGTTCAGTTGGAACTCCCAAGTCTAGACAAGTTCTTGGTCAAGCACGTGTCAAAACTTGAAAGAGAAGTGCAAGAAGCTAAGGATAGGAGGAAGAGCGAACTCAAGGAAGGGAATCAAGGGAATACAGATACAACTGGTGATGGAAAGGTCAATTTAGATGGTAAAAAGACTTCATCCGAGAGTATTTCTGATCTGGGAACTATTCTTGTGAAGCATTCCTCAAAGTTAGAGAAAGAGATTGAAGAGGCAAAGAAAAATACGAGGAAAAGTTTCAAAATTATTTCAAAGAAACTGGCAAGTGACTTAACCATATCTGAGGGCATTTCTGACCTGGGAAGTATGTTGATTAAGAATCCATCGAAGCTTGAAAAGGAAGTTCAGGAGATGAGAAAAAACTCAGGAAAAACGTTTGACATCGATGGCAAGGAACTTGGACAAGCACCAAACTCTCCAAGAAAATATGTTCCAGAAGTACCAAGCCTGGATAAAATTCTGGTTAAACATGTGTCAAGACTAGAAAGGGAGGTTCAAGAAGCAAAAAACAGAAAGAAAAATGAATCAGTTGAAGAAAGAAGATTAGAGAAAGAAAATGTGAACTTGAATAAAGAAGAGAATGGACAGGAAAAGGAGAAAACGCAAGCATTGTCATTGGGAAGCAGCTGTGGAAATTACAGGCACCAAAACAAATTCGGAGGAAATGCTACTGCAGATTGTGAGGGCTTGGACAGAGTTCTGGTCAAGCATATGTCTAGACTAGAGAAAGAGAAAATGGCATCGAGTCTAAACCAAGAAGAGATGCATGTGGAAAGAAGTGGCAGAAAAGCTCATACGCAGACGAATGAAGGTGGTCTGGACCAAATTTTGGTTAAACATGAATCAAAGCTCGAGAGAGAGAAGATGGCTTCTGCTCAGCAATCTGGAGAAGAAGTGCCAGCTAGGCTCTCCGTATCTCGTAGAGAAGCAAGGGAGAGAGAGTTGCAAGAAGCATGGGGAGGGTTGACTTTAGGAAACTCCATCCGCCCACATCTCTCCAGACTTGAAAGGGACAAGGCAAGTTGTCACAATTTTTTTTAGCTTTTACCATTTCTAGGGATTTGCTTTTCGCAGTCTTGTTGTAATTTTTCAAGTTGGTTCTTCCTTAATTCAGGCGGCTTGGATTAAAGCTGAAGAGGAGGCAAGAAGGCGAGCCATGGAGGAGGTGTAAACTCTTTCAGCCATATCGCCAATGCTAGGAGGAAGATTCTCTCTTGAATCCTATTTTATTACCCCATTGTTCTGTATATCTTCATTATATAACATGAAATGATTTTCCATCTTGGGTTTAGAAAACTCTTTGAATCGGCTGCCCTCCATTTCATTTCAACCAGCAAAATGTTTGAGATACAGGCACGTAAATAACGAAAAAACTGCAGACCACTTGAGTTAGGACTGTTAGACCTATCTGGGTTGGTTTTCCTGATTCAGCTAACCAAGAATGCAGTGCAAGTTAAAATAGTTCTTAGTCCCATTTCAAGAGAAATAATTAACAACGCAAAAGGTTTATAGTTAATTTCAGAGTTGAAAAAGAAACATAAGTAACTTGTAAAAAGCCACTCAATGAAAGATTTCTGAATCTTTATTCAATATGACAAAACCATACAGATTAAAATTTTGAGGGGATGGCTATTAAAAGTAAGTTTATAGTTAATTTTGGTACTAGGAAAATAACTATAAACTACTCCAGTTACAAACATCGGAACCAAAAAACAAAACGGAAAGTAAAGTAAAGGCATAACTGCACCCCTCCCTCTACCTTGTAATTCCTAACACACAATCAGAAACCCAAAAAAATATTAAACCAAATCACCATGGGAGGAGGCAACGGTCAGAAATCAAAGATGGCTCGTGAGAGGAACATAGAGAAGCAAAAAGCTGCAAAGGGTATTCTTCATATTTCTTTTTACCTTGTATAATTTCCCCGAAGTTTGCTTCTTCAGTGATTATAATTTGATTTTTGTGTGTATAGGAAGCCAACTTGAGTCTAACAAAAAAGCTATGACTATCCAGGTAGTCTCTCTACTTCTGCTTTTAAATTTTGTTATCACATATGTGCTATATCATTTCTTGTCTGTTTTTATTTTTCCTTCTTTTATGGTATCCTTTCTTGTTAGTATATTTTTTTCTGAATTATATGATCTTATAGCCATTTGACAGCAAATCAGCATCATTTTTTTCTTCGATTTTAATTTGTTTGGTTAATGATTGTTCTGTTAGTAATAGCAGTTCGTGAGGTTTGCAATAAGTAATTGGATCGTCTTTGTGAGAATTAGGAATTTGTTTCTTCCATGCTTCGACCTGAAATTTGGCATTAGCTGGAATTTTCTTTTTTAAGCTTCTACCTTTGTGTTAAGCTTACTCAAAGCTTCTCCAGTTGTACTTCTGGTTGTAAATTTGCTTTTCAAAATAGATGCCTTTCTTGATCAGACTTTTTCCTTCCATTTGGTACAAGTCAATCCGATTGTCTCTTGGATATTAGTTCATTTCCGATAAACTCGTCTGATCGTGTCTTGCATAAATTAGGATGGATTGATATACATAGAACAATATGCATAGAACAATGAAAAAAGGGGGGGATTAGGTCACGTTTTCAGGATTTGATTTTAAGCAGATAATGCCAGTTACATGATCCTGAGGATCATCCGTGAATGCATTTTTGCAAATATGTCTTGGAACTTTCGTCAAGTTTGGGCCTGGAATTTATTTATTTTTATTTCTGCGCAGAAGTTAGAGTTGAACTGATTTATTATAGAGATCTGTGACCCTCCGTGGAATACAAACAGCAATATGAACAATGAGAACTTTATTTCATAGGTCGTGAACATTAGTGATTAGACCATTCTGCATTTAAGGTTTCACAGTACCGATCGAGTTCTTTAAGTTCTTGTTTCTGATTTATGCTTGGAGTTTTCCCATGTTTCTTGGCCATTTTGTTTTTAGCATTTAGCCATCTCTTGTTGTTACTGTCTCTCTTGACACCGTCGCCGGTTCCTTCCAAATAATGATGTGCATGCAGACATTCAGATGCACCACAACAGAGGTGAAGTGCCGGGAACACGCTGAAGCAAAGCACGCCAAGTCCGATGTGTATGGCTGCTTCCGGCATCTTAAATGACGCTGGAAGGGTAAAACAGTAACTTGCATTCTTTCGACCTTTTGAATTATATTCTTCATTTCTTTGTGGGGGAGTAGAGATTGTTTCAATGGGGGTGACATATTATAGCATTCTTTCAGGGGCGGGAATGAATTTCTGCTTCTTCTTCTTCTTCTTCTTTTGTCATGAAAGGGCAAACGGCAAGTTGCTTACGAGCCATTTAAATTTTCATATAACATTGCATGGTAAAACTGTCAGCAAACGATGGAAAAATGTCAACGACACTCCTATACTTACCATCTCCAACTCATTATAAAAGAAAAAAAAAATTAAATAAGCTCAGTTTGTCATGGTGGTTCTAGATATAAGAAAATTATAGATTGAAAGAATGTAAATACAATTTTGTTCTTGCCAAAAAAATTTGATTAAGCCTGTAATTTGGGATAATTTTTTTTTTTTATGGGATATATTTGTTATTGTAAAATTAATTAGGGACAAAATGATCTTATAATAACTATTTTGCCCTCAATAAAAAAATAATAATCTTTGGGTGATGGGCTTTTTAAAAAAAAAATGAAGAGAAGAGTTATGATCATACCTCGGAAGATAAAAAAATATATATACATGCATATAGAGGTTTCTCTATTTTTTTTCCTTTTTATACAGTAATAAAACAGTGGAATTAAACTTGCAATTAGAAAAAAACAAGGTTATTTTACTTTTTTTATAACAGTAAAATAACACATGCTCATGAAGAAGGTCTTTGGATTACGGTGAAGGTTATTTTACTTTTTTTGTTTGGTTATTTGAGTGTGGATTAATTAAATTAACTTAGCTAATATTTTTTTACTCAATGTTTTTTTTATTTAACTTTGATTTTTTTTAGGTCTTCTTTGAAAGTCTATTTTTTCATCTCTATCTCATGTTGTGAGTGGTGGGTCAATTGAGTTAACTCGGATTGATTTTATTTTTTTTTCTTGATTTTTTTTTTAATTTCATTATTTTGCATTAAATTATTTTTTCTTGAAATTTATTATTTTTTTATTTTTTTTACTGTTTGGTTATTTTGAGACAAAGTTAAACTGCATTAGCTAAGGGTTTTTCTTTATTGAACTTTGGTTTGAAAACTATGGTAGTAAGGATTTAAAAAATTGCTTCCCTGAAGGCAGATGCAAGGATGATCACCTCACCTGTAAGCCTTTCTTGTCCTGATGGCCCATTCCCTGTCTAATCCTGAAGTTTTTGCACAAATGGCTGTACATTTTGTGAGCCATCTGTTTTGCTTGACTTTGACTGGATTCCAGGTGATTAATCAAGGACTCTCCCCAGGATACAGATTTTGAGATCGGGGGAGGCTGTGATTGTGATTTAAATTTTTTTATTTAAAAAATAATCTTTATATTAATACACTAAGATAATTTAAAATTTTAAAAAAATTATTTTTTAAAAAATACAATTTCAACCATATTTTTTAGTGCTATTTTATTTATAAAATTGGTGCACATGAAAGCTTAGGATGGTTTTTAATTAATTTAAACAGTATTTAGTATATTTAAGCTTTTAGAGCTAAATTATCTTGTACAAGAAACAGTCCTAAACATTTTTATCATAAAAAAGGAAAATCTTGTATCCAAGTTCAAAGAATAAAAATAATTTGATTTTATATATTTTTATAAATTAAATTCTATTTAAAAATCAGATTTATATTCTAAAAATTATTTCAAATACAGGAAGTAATTTAACCTATAAATGGAATGCATTGCAAAAACGATTGGGTCTGGATGACGTGGCATAGCGTGTTAGCGGGCCCCAGCAGAGCAACTTATTCTCTCCTCCCAAAATGCCCTTTTAACTGCTCCTCCTCTTCCCATTGATTAATTAACCTCAACTGCTAAGCTTCAAACTTGAAAGTCATTAATTGTTAGGTGCTGATTCAGTTTAAATATATATTTTTTAATTTTTAATCTATCTTTTTATATATATTTAAATTATTTTAATGTTTTGTTATAATAAATAAATAAAAATAATAATATTTAAAAACAGTTTCTACTGTCCTTCCAAACAGATCCTTAACAGTACACACCCGAAAATGAACGCGTAAAAGACTCACAGCACACCTAAATCGTGAGTGTGAGAGTCAAAAGCCCAACAGTTCACTGCCATTGGCTGTCTCTGTCTTCTCCTTCCTCCTCCCTTCAACTCGCACTATTATCTTCTCTTCTTGTTGTGTTGTGTGGTGTGGTACAGCAACATCTGTGGTCTTTCTTCGAAACAAATAGCGTGTGAAAGCGAAACCCACTTTTAAGAACTATTTTCTTATTCAACTCGAAAACATATGACTTGACTCTCTTTGTTTTTCTTTTTTCTTTATGCTCCTTCCTTCGCTGTCTAGCTTCCATCTGAAAAAATGGCTCGCCTTCACCCTCTAGCTCTCTTTCTCTCCTTTCTTCTCACTATCTCCCCCTCCCTTTCCACCAACTCTGAAGGTACTACTGCTCATCGACTTCACTCCTTTGAGTTTCAAAGTTTCAACCTTTAGCACTGCACTGACATGATGATAATATTACCTTTCTTTTTGTATCTTGGCATGATAAGAGAGTAGTGTGATGGTTTTAAGGATTTAGGTTTGGATTATTTCTTGTGTAGATTTTTTAGCATTTGATTCTGCTTTTGTTGGTAAGAAAACGTGGATGGGTTTGGGTTTCCTGATTTCTGAATTCTGATTTTGTTGTTTTGTGACTTTTGTTTGTTTGTATTGGGGTTCCAGGAAATGCTTTGCATGCCCTGAGGAGTAGGCTTTCTGATCCAACCAATGTGTTGCAGAGTTGGGACCCAACTCTTGTCAATCCCTGCACCTGGTTCCATGTCACTTGTGATTCCAACAATCATGTTACTCGCTTGTATTTTCTTAGCCCTCTCTCTCTCTCTCTCTCTCTCTTGCTTGTTTCATTCTACATTTTTAGATATTTTGCAATTCTATATATGATTATGTTGTTTTATTTCCAACTTCTTTTTTTTTTAATTTCAGGGATTTGGGTAATTCTAATATTTCTGGAACTTTGGGACCGGAGCTTGGAGAACTCAGGCATCTAAAGTACCTGTATGTCATTTTTCTTCCCCTTTTTCTGCACCTTATTATCTATTATGTTGTGACAACATCAGCCAAAAACAGGAGAAGTTTAGGCCCTGAAGTACATCTCGTTTCTGCTCTGATTTTTCTGTTTTTCCTCAAAGGAAAGAAGCATTTGGTATTTTTTGTTGAGTGAGACCTAGTAGAGGTCAGGCTTTTGTTTCCTCGGAAACATTCTGTGAAGAAGCTTACATGCAATTCTAGGACCATATATCATCCTATCAATTTCTCTGTGAATAAGCCGCTGTACTTGTTTTTCATATGATTATATTAAATAACTGGGTTGTGATGATCTTGAATGCCTGCAGGGAGCTTTATAGGAATGATATAGAAGGGAAAATTCCCAAGGAGTTGGGTAATTTGAAAAACCTTGTTAGCATGGACATGTATGGCAACAGGTTTGAAGGAGAAATACCCAAGTCTTTTGCCAAGTTGAAGTCTCTCAGATTCCTGTAAGCATTTTCACTTTAATCGCCCTAAGCAATTTGAACACACACAACTCAGAAATTACTTCAACTTTGAACTTTAATTTGGTTGAATTGACGGTACAGTCGACTAAACAACAACAAGCTATCAGGATCTATTCCAAGGGAGCTCACAACTCTAAAAGACCTCAAAGTTTTGTAAGTAGAGAACAAGGAAGATGTTTGAAATTACAAAATAATAGCTATTTAGATTGCTTATGAGTATTCTGATTTTTTTAATGTTTTGCTTTTGTTTGCAGTGATGTTTCTAACAACGATCTCTGTGGAACAATTCCAGTCGACGGTCCCTTTGCCTCTTTTCCAATGGAAAGGTATCTAGATCCTGTCAACACAACATTCTTGCTTGTAGTTTTCTTGAATTACTAGGGCATGGA
This sequence comes from Populus alba x Populus glandulosa, assembly GCA_033617975.1. NCBI lineage: Eukaryota > Viridiplantae > Streptophyta > Magnoliopsida > Malpighiales > Salicaceae > Populus > Populus alba x Populus glandulosa. Next base: position 30,832,838 of record CM066143.1, on the reverse strand, counting down.
AGTTACTTCCTCGTCATTTACTGTATTTCTTATGGCCAATTGAATATCTGAAATATAATTGTTAGTCTCCTTAAAAATCCCATATAACGAGCACCAGTTTATCTGCGTGAGTCAGTGCAGAACATGTGACTGGCATGTTGCATTTATGAACTAGCCAAACATATATTCTCTGCCCCAATAGTGACAACCGGGAACTCCTCAATCATGTAGAATTCCATAGGCTTTTTTGTGAAAGTACCGGTTTTTTCCCCCACTTATGTCCACTTTAGCTGTCAACACTGCTTGCATCAGCCACATGGAGATGCAAGTACACCAGCAAATGGATTGATACAACTCATGAGCAATGCAAATACTTTGATGCATGCAAGGTATCAATAAATTCAATGAACTGTTGCAAACACAAAAAATATGGAATGTCTGAAGCTGCTATGTGTAAATTTATCGTACATTATGGTATAAAAAACTAATAATTTGTTTCATAATACATGTATGGAACGTGATATGGCTCTGTCTTGGTTTTTTTTTCTGTGAACTTGGTTGATTTTTGCTGGCTTGTTTCAGTTTTGAAAACAACAAGCTTAATGGACCTGAGCTGAAGGGACTAGTGCCTTATGACTTTGGATGCTGAAGAAAGCTTGAACTTGACCTTCCGCGAAGACTGTAATGTCGAAACTTATCTAAGATAATTTAGCTGGGGATATGCCTTGTTACCATATGTAGTTGACAATGGCACGTTGTTCATGCGTAGAAGTTAATCAAGTTAGCAAATAAAATGGTTATACAAGATCTGCGAGTTGGTCATAGACTCTTATCCTACCTTCCTCGGTGCTAAACCGTATCTTTGATATTGGAGCGCAGGGAAACATCCCTCATTAGGCAATGGAGGACAGTGTCCGCATTATTAATATGTAAAAGTGAGCAGCCAAATTAGTTTTCTGCACGACATTTGCTATAAATTCTGTGTTTTCACTCTGAACCTGCACAATTTTTTGTAGCCTTTTGATGGATTTGGACATTGTGATCTTTCTTAGGTTGTGGTTGGTTAGTATTTCATGATAAATGGGATATATACAAGAGGAATATAAACATAAAAGTATTTGGATATAAACATAAGCGCATGGGGACGGAAACATGAACTTTTATCCTTTAAAGAAGGATATCTATTTGAACTGTGAAGTAAAATTTATTGATAAACGGGAATGGCCATTAAAAAATAAAAGATTCTGAACTTGAACTAGAACTAGCTGCTTGATTTGTACATAGTTAGCAATTGACTAGATCAGAATTCCTTTCCCTCTTCATTGAGAGATTAGCATCCGCTTCCTCCCCTTGCGCATCTGCAGCGTCATACATTTTCTCATTCAATCGATATGTAGAAATTGATTTTGAAACTGTGTCTTCTATCTCCAGAGCACCAACTACATCCTTGATAGACAGGGAGGGCATCGTGTTCTCCTGAGGCATCTCAAATGGGTTTTTCTTGCAATATATTTCCAGTCATTGTAAGAAAAGAAAGGAAGTCTTGATCATTTCCTTATCAATGATCTGTTTTGGATAGCATATTATAATCTAGGAATACAAGGCCCTTTCATTGCGTAACTTAAAAGAATTTAGTCATGCTATCACTCAAAACAAATTTGGAAAAAATCGTGAGGAAACTTTCCTAAAGTCTAAGAAAGATATATATATTTCATAAAAAGACCTTTACTTTCACATAAACCTTCTTCCCTTTCTCTTGCAATCCTTGACCAGCTTCTGCTATCTTTCTTAATGTTCGAGAAGAGATGACTCACATCTTTGTCTTGCTGAGCATTAGCTGGTAAGCTCAACTCTCTGTGACATTGCAGCTGAGCGTGTTGCCATTTCGATATTAGGTCATCATTCCCCAGAAACAATCGGGCTGCATCATTTGCCGCTGTGAATATCATTCTTTTTGCTTCATTTGCCTAAAAGGAGAAAATTTGACGAACCATTTCTCTGAAATCAAGTCCTATCGGTTCCAATAAAATGTCAGACTTTTGGTTGTGTTTGGAAATTTGACATCACTCTTAACAGAAACACTAAACAGAATCAATGGGAGACCACTGATTTTGAATGAAATATTTTGCCCTCTCTGAACGCATCATGGACAAAACATTCAAAAACTCGAGTTATTCGTAGGATAATGAAAGACTTGTTTTTTGAAGAAAAAGGAAAGGAATCTTGAGAAGAAAATGAGCCATGGAAGTTCAAAGTTTCCATGCATCATGTGTATTAAAACCGGAACCAACAAATAATGAAAGAGAAAAAAGACAACAAAACATTTTTCCCAAGAAAATGTTCCCATAGAAATAAAAGTAGGACTAGGAAGAAGTCTTGAGCTAGAATTGGATAGGGGCAGCGGCTTGCGCAGCCCCCTCTGCCACAAATTTTGACGCAGGCTCTCCCTCTTGGTGAGACCTTAAAGCCAGCACCCATCCTCAGTGCAATAGATGCCACTGACCTAGGCCATGGACCTTCTTGATCGCCCATCGACCCCGTCCAGGTAAGTATGGATCAAGTTGCTTCGAGCTTCTTATTTATAGACACATTCCTTGCTTAAACTTTGTATTTTCTCTGTGGGATTGTAAAGTTGAACGCACAACGCTTCATTGCATTTCCAATGCACCTGCACACATTTTCTCTAGTCCAATGAGTTATATTTAATAATATCAACTAGAGATATGTTAATGCCTAAAAAACTGATTGATTGTATGGTAGAGAATCAAAATCCAGAATTAGCGAAGGTTGTAAAGCATTTCCATCCCAGGTATCTGTTCCCAAAAATGAACTTCAAAGGTTGATTTGGCGAGAGAATTTGGGCAGATTCCTCCGAAGCTTTGCATCGAGACCTTATTCAACTTGATCAAATGCATCATCCCCAATCTTGTGACAATTGATGATAATCTGACTTGGAACAAAAGGAAAAAAAAAGAACAATAACCTATCAAAAATTACCAAGGAGAAAATGTAGCTCATTGTTATTGATACAGTGAATAGAAAAGTTATTACACACACACAGAAATCTGAGGTTTATCATTGATGATTCTTGTACAAAGACATGCTATTCTTGATCATAAGACTGAAAAATGACAGGCAATAGAATCTAATTTATACTAAGAAGAAATACATACCTATGCGTATTTGACAGTACCAAGCAATGTCTGACAGCAGATTACAAAGACATAAAACTTGTTCAGACACAAAATAATGGCAAACCACATGCTGTTTGTTACGTCAGATACTGATGCAGTTGCAGAGCTAAGGATTGACGACTGAATAAATACTTGTAGATCACTGCTCTCCTTTTTTGTTAAGTGAAATTTCAAGGCTTTTATAACACTCTGTTAGTAAAAGATGGAATCAAAAAGCAAGAACTTGTTATCATGACTTCGTTTCGAGACTGATTATACTGATTTGGTAATACTTTAAAGAAACCCTCGGAACAATGTTGACGATCTCACAAAGTGAATTTCAGTGAAAATGAATTATCCCCTTTTGACTGTACAAGAGCTCGCATGTCTGGAAGCATAGCTAGATCACCACTTATTATGAGTCTTGACTAGGTTTTATCCCCTTCAGCACTTTCGAAGCTGTGGTCCGGTAACTCTGCAAAGGCTTTGACGGTAGTGTTGACAGCAAGCGGAGATATTAAAGGCCCATATACCTCATACACCCTCACAATTTGAGTCCTCAACAAGAATCTAGGGCACATACACCATATATTTACTGTCTATACAGAAGCATAACTTTAAACTGTTCAATTAGGGTCCTTCGCAAAATGAAAAGAACCCTCCAAAAAATAAGCGTATGCCGCTGATTGCGGCGCGCACACGGTATTCTTTAGTAAAAGGCGAAAGAATAGTTCGCTTTGTGCTCACCGCGCGGCTGCGTGATTTTAACTGGGATGTATGCTCGATCTTTATAGGCACTTGCTCACAGGTTATTTCGTTTTTCTCCGATGTGGGATGTCTTATAGTTTTGTCCCTGCATGCCCACAACCAATGAGACAATCAGATCATTTGATGAAAACAAAAACCAGACAAAAAGAATGATTTCATGAAAATCAAACTGCTGGCAGAATTGAAGAATGTCTGATCAGTGTTTAGAACTGGATATGAACTTTAGCAAAAGACTTGCGCAGCCCTCTCTACCACAGCTTATGGCGTAGGCTCTTCCTCTTGAGGAGACCTTAAACTAGCACCCATCCTAAGTGCAATAGACGTCACTGACCTAGGCCATGAACCTTCTTGATCGTCCAGGTAAGCATGTCTCCCGTTGTTAAGGGCTTCTTATATATATTCTCATGCCTTAACTCTACATCTTATGTTTCCCCAAAAAAAAAAAAAAAAAAAACCAAATCATTTTTTTATTATTAATATTAGTGTTTGAACAATTTACACGTATTTTAATTAATTTTATAAATTTTAAATTTAACAATCATATAAATTTCTAATAAAAATTTATAAAATTTAAAATAATAATACCTAGAAAATAAATTTAAAATCAAATATTGTAAAAAGACCTTTAACTCACAAGAAACAAAAGAAAAAAAATATAAAATTTAACTCAGAGGCTCGTTATTTTTTATTAACCCACCCCATTAATAAATTTGTCTTCGTATGCCTTTAAAATTAAAGCTTTAATATATTTTTAAATAAAAAGGTATTTCAAAAAATAATTCTCAAACACCTCATCTTAAACCAAATTCTTGCTACGTAAATATGCTAACCTTTATAGATTAATTTTCAATTTCATTGCTGACTCGAACAAAACCAATCACTTCAATAATCATTTTTAAGCTAACGTTGAGTTACATCCAAGCAGATTAATGTAGTCATAATACCATACTTCTCCAAAACCTTCTATTCTAACCATGATTCGGCTCGGTTTAAAGCTTGGATTCCAGGTTTTGACCGGGTCATTAGGTTAGTCGGGTAAAATTTTTTTTAAAAAACTTAAAATAACTTCGTTTTAGTAAAAAAAATAAAAATTAACGGGTTTATAACCAGATTTTACCGGGTCAACTAGATCAATGGATCAACCCGCCGGGTCAATTAGGTCACATTAATTTTTTTTTTTTTTTTTAATCCAGTCTGCTTCTAACCCCAGATCAACTGGGTTCTAAGTTAACTTACCGGACTGAACCGAATTTCAAAATTATAATTAGATTTGGTTCTATTTTTTTTTCCTAGAGAAAAAAAAAAAAAAAAAATAGCTAACACGCGATTCGTGGATGGTGCGAGAATACCAACGCGTGTTGGAGTCGTCCAAAATAGTCTTGGTTCCATTAAAACGACGTGTCATTCGTATAGACGGTGCTAATCGTGTTTGAAAAGATTTCCAGGAAACTAGTAAAAAGAAAATATACGTGGCTTCAAGTGAATTGTCGGAAGGACACGTGTCAGAAAGTCGATGGGAATTGTGCTGAAATGTTGGAAGGTGGAGTATTCAAGTTTTGGCGAACTTGTGGCTTTCAGGGACTTTTTCAAGGAGTTCAACCACTACTAGAAGCTCTTTAAACAGAGAGGGTGTTTGAAAGTGTAAAAGTTATTTTTGTGAGCCCAAACCCCCAACTCACTTTCTAGACACCACCAAAATGAGCGGCTCATTCATGAGAAACTCCACCATCCCCCGCCTGTTACGCGCCCACACCATCACCAACATCACAGACCCAGCAGCTCATTCGGTTTTCAGACAACAACAACAGTCAAGAAAAGCTTTCTTTGGTTTCTCAAATGTTTTTAAGAGATCAAAAGAGTACAATAATGAGCTCTCTCCTTCTTCTCTTTTGACTTCTTCTTTCTCTTCAAAGGCTGAAAACGCTGCGTTTTACAAAATTGGGTTTATTGGTTGGTACCTGGGGATGGTTAAGTCACGGCCTATTTTGACCAAAAGTGCCACTTCTTCTCTTATTTACATGGCCGCTGACTTGTCGTCTCAGGTAAATGTAGAGCCACCGAGTTGTTAAACATGGCTTGTAGGTTACTGGGTCTTTGTTGTTTTAAGTGGTTTGCTTTAAAAATGGGGTCTTTTTAAGTATTTGTTTTTTACTGTTTAATTTTCAATTTTGATGGATTTAGTTTGTGTTCACAGAGTAGAATTAAACCGGGGTCATGTTGATATATTGAAAAAGAGAATAGTTTATACATGGTTCAAGAAATGATTTGTTATTTCTAACAATAAGGGCCTTCCTCTATTCTTTTCTTTTTGGGTGAACTTTTAGATATGAACTTGAGTTATATTTTATTAAGCTATATGATGTCAATTACCCAGAGTTGTTTGATTTGATGACAAGTTCTGTTATTTTGCCCTGTGAGATGATGGATTTAGTATTACTAGGGAGTTGTTTATAATGTGTAGAGAGCCATCTTCTTTTTCTATGTGATGAAGAATCTTTTGTTGATTGGAGTAATTTGGCTGGAAATTATGGATGGGCCTTTTCTGTTATGATAAATTGTTAAATTCTGGACGTTGCTTTATTTGTTGTAGTTGTAGCTTGGATTAAACTATGATTGCTCCAATTATCTGCAAGTCAGAATGACCTATCATGTTTTTGTTTATGTTGTTTTATCTGCTTTATACCTCTGTTCTATCTCACTACTGTGGACAAGAGGCACTCCTTGCAAGGATTTCATTAGCAGTCCTCTCTCTTTAGTAGGGACAGGACAATAAAACTATAAACCAGCAACTCTGTTCGGCTTGCATTGTACTCTCTGTTTAGAATGTCTTGACAAAGCATGCTTTCAAGTCATCTTAGGATTGGGATGAGGTGCACACAGCATCGCTACTCTTCTCTTCCTATTTGCATTTTTGTTTGACCTATTTCTTCTCCTTGCCTACTTTAATGCAAGTCTCTGCCAGAATTAGATGCAAATAGCTGCGATTAATATTTGCATGTTTGCCCAGGAAACTATTATCCCTGACCCTCTTTCACAAAAATTTATTTGATTTTTGCTCAGACAATTTCACTGCCAAGTTCGGAACCTTATGATCTGGTGAGGACATTGCGCATGGCTGGATATGGGTTGCTGATTGTAGGACCATCACTGCATTTTTGGTTCAAATTTGTCTCAAAACTCCTTCCAAAACGAGATCTAATCACGACATTTAAGAAAATTCTCATGGGTCAGACCATCTACGGACCTATCATGACTGTTGTTTTCTTCTCATTGAATGCACGCCTACAGGGTAAGCACAGGGTAATTCTTGCAATTTGAGATACCGCTTTTTGGCTGTGAGCATTGAAGTCTGCAAACTAACAAATAAACTAGATTGAGTATGAAATTTTTTGTTCATTTATTTCTTCCCTGGCTGTTGATGGCCAGTTCATTCAATGTGAAAAATCCATTTAATAAGCATGGAATAATTAAAATGAGCAGGTGCTTTTAGTAACTCTGAAACAAGAGGTGTTTTTAAGTAATTCAGAAGATTTGAACTATGATAACTGTGAGTTGTTGACAATATATCTAATATACATTATGAAGTGCAACCTCTGGCACATTCTTGAGTTCAATTTGACTTTATAGGTACTAAAATGTTCTGAATTCATAGTTCTCGGAATTAACAACATCCTGTCAATATGCATGCCTTCTCTACTAGACTTGCATCTTTGTTCACATGTATTCATCAGGCAGATCCTGTACTGTCAAATTGGTCAATCAATAAAAATGTATGCCATTTTGATCTTCATGATGGTCAAGTGTGTTCAACAGAAGACACAATCACCTGTACGAGCTACTTAAACTTTATAGTAAAGAGTTTGTTGCCTTGATTGCCTGGTTCAGGTGAGAATAGTGCCGAGATTATTGCCCGGTTAAAGCGAGATTTATTGCCTACAATGATAAACGGTGTTATGTACTGGCCTGTATGTGATTTTGTCACATTCAAATTCATTCCTGTCCATTTACAGGTACAAGTAGGTTCATTGCTGTAGTCAAAACTATTGTCCATCCTTTTGATATGATCTGGTTTTTGCACTTCTGACTTTTACCCCTGGTGTTCTCATTTTGACAGCCCTTGGTGAGCAACTCGTTTTCATATCTATGGACTGTGTACATGACATACATGGCAAATTTAGAGAAAGCAGGCTCCTCCGGATGATGGGCTCAATGCTTACCAATTCATTCCTTCACCAAAATCATGTCTCCTAACTACACAGCCCTGCACTGGTGGTTGCGTGCATAATCAGTTCAACGAAACTCAATGATGCCTTCAATGACATGCTGTTATGGTATCTAAAATAGTACGATGGCTGAACTTGCGAGTTAGATCTCTGATATAACTGAGAATAGCAACCTGATCTTGTCTTCTCATGATTGTTTTGAGATAATTTACCAGATTTGTAATGTAGAACTTAGTGTTTTGTAAAGCAATGGTTTAATGTCATTGGAAACATCTCTTTGAAACATTGCCCTCCGGGATTACGTTTAATTTATATCAAACTCCATTTTTAAAAAGCTGACAAAGGGAAAAATGTTAATATTTTTGGAAAAATTGATACTGCAGAAGAATAAGCATAGATAATTGCACTGTCTACTCTATAAACATCAGTTTTCACCTTCTATAGCAGAAAGTTTCAGACCTTACTGGGAACAATAGGATTCAAAATTCAGCAATTCACATCAGATTCGATACCGAGTCACCATTCTTCCAAATCGCAATTGTGAGGATGAGGTGATTAGATGCAAAATGAAATTTTGTTAACAAGTAAACATCATTCCAAATCAATGAAACTTTTGTTTATTGATAACCCAACACACTACAGGGAGGCAAAATCCAAAAGAGATTGGTAGAAGAATCGTGTAAATTTCCTAAAATAGCTAAGCTCTAACCTGTATCTAGAATTACACTGTACTGTATAAACAAGTTTCCCTTCAACGATTATGACTGCTGGCATTTAAAGGCAACCTGGTCAAGCTGACCAAAGATTTCCACAGCTTCTGCTAGTTATTACTCCCCTTGGGACTGTCTGTAAAGCTCCACGCCAAGAGGAGAGCGAGGAGAGCAAAATTGGAGTAAATGATCGATTCAAAAAACTTAATTATCTATGTAAGTGACTATCAACTGAAAACCCATTTCATCCACCACTTAATTCTAATACAACAGTGAAGAAGGTATTTATCGCTCTTCAAAACCACGCAAGGAAATTTTTTCAAGCTGCACGGGCCCGAGTATCTGGGGATTTGACTCCATTGCAAAACGAAAATCCAACATGGATGCATTAACTGATTTTCTCTGTCTTTGTGCATATCTCCCAGGTAATGTTCCATTCAGACCAGGAATGAACTCACCACTTGCACTTTTCAACTGCTCATTATCACACCTTGATCCAGCAAGAGCCATACAAGGCTCAATCAACCTCTTCAAATACACATCCAACCCATTATTTAGCAGGTTAACACAGTCCAAGGACACACCGATGCCCTCCATCTCCAACTTCTGCTCCAAATGACTTCTTAATGATCTTGTGTCTGGTAGCTCTCCTCTATTTAGACAGGTCTCTGGAATGTAATTACTCCCTTTAGAAATATTTGAAAGCGCTTTACGGGATCCACCTAGATTCATCAATATACCATAAGGAGCCGTAACTGGGCTTCTACTCTGAACACCAGGGCTTACTGCCATTTGCTCAACCTCTTCTCCATCTTCCACAGAAGCAAATTCAATTGGAGGTCTGCTACCAAGTGAAAGCAATTCTGTAGCGCTTTGCTGCTCTTGGGCCCTGGAATTCAATTCCTCACATGCCATGCTTTGGGGCTTACCAAGTGGGCCCAGAGGACTTGGGCGGTCCCTACACTTGCGATCTCGACTAACAGGCGATCTCCCCTTGCGCGGGGAAGAAGGAAAGGCATCCCTGTAAAGTGACTGAAGACAATTTCTCTTATATCCATTTGCAGTTTTAACAGTAAGGTTACTTCCTGCTCTTTCAACACCCTTGTGCGGTGGAACTTTCCCAAGGCAAGTATTCTTGAGAATAGATCTAATAAAGTGGTTGTGAAGAGAGATATTTTCCCTACCAATAATCCTAAGACAAAACTTATCAAATTCACATTTGGTAATCTTCAAACTAAACAATCTTGCAAGCTGATCAAAGTATTTATCTGCTCTTTGATGCCCAAACTTTTTAAATATCAAAGATTTGAGCTCCAAAGTATCAATTCGACTATTCATTTCATTCGACCCCATTGTTTCAACTCTCTCTAAAAAATTATCTATCTTCACCAAATCCAAAATCTTGAACTTTAAAGCAAAACCCACATCATTAATATGCTTCTTCAAATATCTAAAACCTAAAACCCTAATTCCCTGAGCACCGTTCCCATCTGCATAGTAACCAGAAATACATCAAAATTCAACAAAGTTTACACATTTTTTCTAGTTCTAATCAAACATTAAAAAAGCCTAGGTGCAAATTCAGCTAAAATAACAGCTTGTAATGTTTAATATAAAAATATTCACAACCAAAAAAGGGAATATAATTATTTTAATTTAAGAACTACATGAACAGAATTTCCGGAGATGGAAAGACAATTAGGGGAATTTAAGAATCGAATTGAAAAAATAATAGAAACCCATTTAAGATTTCAATGAAAATCGAAAACCCAAATGGCTAATTTTGAATTAAAACAAAGTAGAAGAGATACGTACCCAATTGGAATTAGGGTTTCCAATGTTAGTCTGTGCTTGTGCAAGCAATGGTTTTCCCGTTGACGCAACACCTCTTTTTTAGCTGGTAATGTGCTTTTGGGTGTCTAGAAACAGACCGCAGCCAGTAAGGACGTCTCAGGGGCTTGTTTTAGGACACAAGTCACACAACACATGTCACGTGCACTTTCAGAAAGACCTGTTAGTTTGCTTTTTTTAAAATAAAAAAAAACTAATTTTGTTTTCCTACATGTTCTGCATGAAAGGAATGTCCACAACACAGATCATGCGGGTGAAAACTGAAAAGCTTTCTACTACCTATAGAAAAAAAAAAAAAAAAAAGAACAAGAAATAAAAGAAAAAATATTTATTATTTTCGTTTTCTGGCAAGTACTTTGGACTAACTTATATGCACCACAATTGTATTTCTTGTGGTTTGATCATGATCGGATTTCTGTAATCTGATCAAATGTTTATTCACGCTGGGGTAGTTTCTATAATTTGGTCTGAGAGTCTGGATAGTTTTGTTTAATTTCTTTGATTTATTCAAAACAATAGAACATGAATAATTTATTTCACAGATATTAGAAACTTTCAGATTTTAAACTCTTCTAAAAGTTTTCGGGTCGTAGCTACCCTTATATTTCTTCAACAAAATAATCCAGCTAGTGGCTTTATTTAACCCTGAAAAAGGATGTACATTGGGTTGATTTGTAAAGAAAACTCCGTTTCTGATTATTTTTCAGCATAACTTGATCTGGGTAGTGAAAACTGACAGGTGGCGTAGCTTGTAGCTGAGGAGATGCAGAAAGCTACAACTTGATTATGGGGGAGAAAGAAAAACTTGTTTCTTGAGCAGCATAAAAGAAAATTATAATGTAAAGCGACAAAACTATTGCCAAGCTGCCAGTCGAGTGATACTAAACTTGAAATCGCTTGGAATTGCCTTTGCTTTTCTAATTGAAACATAACCCCTTCGGTTCTAGGAGGCAGAATTATGGAGAGACATGTACGTCTTTCCCTCTTGTTTTCCTTTGGCATAAAAGTCTCTCCACGGGACAACCATTTCAGGATTTCCAAGAACTCGATAAGAAAGACTAACCGACTGAAAATAACATCATTTACCAGAACATCATTTTTTAATTAGCGACCCTGTTGAAGCAAAATTTAAAAATGATTTGCAGAACTGAAGTATACATGAACTTCTCACTATGGTTTCAAAAACTCCTTACAACAAAACTTCAGTCTTCTTGATCTGTTTCTGTGCATGACGAAATGGAAAGAATGCTGACTAAAGCCTCATTGGCTATTTCTTCATTGTGGATCTGGCACAACCCGGTTGTCCCTGCAGACAAGTATTGGAAGGCACTGCTGGTTTTTCTGTATCAAATTTGACCCATTCTATACCTTTTGCATGATCTCAAGTTAGTATATGAAGAATCCCAGAAAAAAAAATGCACCTCTAACTAAGAATTTTTGCACATAAGCCAGAGGCGCATAAATAAAACAAGCAACGGCACGAGATCGAGGCTAGTTGCACCAAGATAATAACATTCTAAGGCCGGTGATGCACTGGCTTCTTTATTCACAACTTTATTAAAGCTGAAAACATAAGAAGCATTCCATCAGCATAAAGAAAACTAATTATCAGTGTACAGTGACTAGGAACTGATTTCCAGTTTCATCAACCACTTAACTACTAAAAAGACGACAGTATTTATCACTCTTCAAACCCAAGCAAGGAAATTTTCTCAAGTTGTGTGGGCCAATCCTCTCCGAGTATTTGGGGATTTGATTCCATTGCCGCACGAAAATCCAACATGGATGCATAAACTGATTCTGTCTCTCTATGGATGTATTTCCCAGGCAACGCCCCATTCAAACCAGGAACGAACTGACCAGTTGCTCTTTTCAAGTACTCATTTCCATGCCTTGAACCCGCTAAAGCCATACAAGGCTCAATCAACCTCTTCAAATACGCATCTAAACCATTATTCAACAGGTTAACACAGTCCAAAGACATGCTAATGCCCTCCATCTCCAACTTCCACTCCAACCGATGTCTTAATGATCTAGAATCGGGTAGTCCGCCGCTTCTCAGACAAGTCCCTTTAAGGTAATTACTGCTTAAAGATGCATTTGAAAGAGCTTTCCGAGATCCACTGAAATTCATGGAAATACCAAGAGGAGCAGTGACCGGGCTTCTACTCTGAACACAGGGGCTTCCTGTCATCTGCTCAACCTCTTCTCCCTCTTCTACGGAAACAACTTCCACTGGGGGTCTACTACCAAGTGAAAGCAACTCTGTAGCACTCTGTTGTTCTTGTGCCCCTGCATTCAATTCCTCACATGCTACGCTTTGAGGCTTTTCAAGTGGGTCCGGAGGATTTGGGCGGTCCCTAAACTTGCGATCTCGACTGACAGGTGACCTTCCCTTGCGAGGGGAAGAAGGCAAGGCATCTCCATAAAGCAATTGAAGACTGTTTTTCTGGTATCCATTTGCAGTAGCAACAGTGAGGTTACTTCCCCCTCTTCTAAAACCTTTGGATGGTAGAACTTTTGCACAGCAAGCATTCTTGAGAATAGATCGAATAAATCGGTTGTGGATAGGGATATTTTCTCTTCCAATAATCCCGACACAAAATTTATCAAATTCACACTTGGTAACCTTCGAACTAAGTAATCTTGTAAGTTGATAGAAGTATTTATCTGCTCTTTGCTGCCCAATCTTTTTAACAATCAAGGATTTGAGCTCTAAAGTATCAATTCGCATAGATGTTTGATTGGATACTGTCATTTTCACTCCCCAAAACAATTTAAGTTCAGCCAATCCAAATCCTCATCAAAATCTTAACTTTCAAGCAATACCCACAAAATCACAAGATTCACAATGCTTCCTCATAAATCCAAAACCAAAAACCCTGTAGGGCTATACCAAAAACAGTCTATTGACATCAGCACAGTAAACAAAAACTCATCAAAATTCAATGAAAGCTCACACATTTTTCTAGTTCTAATGAGAAACGAACAAACCCCAAGTATAAATTTAGCTGAAGAACACCACTTAACATTTAAAACAAAGTTACACAAGCTGAACAGATTAAAAAAAGAAATTCAGAATTCTTAACAGAAACCCATTTGAGATGATAATGAAATTCAATAACCAAATGGTTAATTGAAAATTGAAACAAGATAGAGTGAAGCACGTACCAAACTGTGAATTGGGTTTATTTCTTTTTGTGTTACTCTGCAACTATTTCTTTAAGACTTTTTTTCTTTTTCTCTCTCTATTTTTGGTTTCTTTCTTTCACTCTTTCCTTTTTCTCTTCGTGTTTTTTTTCCCCCGCGAGGAGAGAAGCAGACCATAGAGTCATAGACCAAAAGCGCTTGGCGGGTCGTTTTTCAGGACACAAGTCAACACACGTGCACTTTGACAGAAGGGTTGTTAGTTTGCTGTTCTATTAACATCATGTGGGTCGGATGATTTTTTGAATATAGCATTTATTTAAAAATATATTAAAATAATTATTTTTAATATTAATACATCAAAATCATTAAAAAATTAATATAATATTTTTTAAGTAAAATATATTTATAAAATACATCCAAACTAAAAATTAATTAAACCCTCGGAAATCTTTGCAAGTCCAATTACTTTTAATTTTAGATCTGTTTATTTTTTTTTAATCTTTCTTTAATGATCTTAAATAATATAAATAATGGTTAATTTTGATGAACTTATAAAATAATTTAAAAATATTCTTTACTCTCAAATAGAAAAAAAAATTCATATCTTTTTTATTGACTAGTACTAATATTTTCTTGATGGATTTTGCTTTCATATTTAAAAAGAAATTTAGTATCTGTGTTAATACAAATATGAATGAACGTTTAAATTAATAATAATAATAATAATAAATCTACTCTTAGGCTATAAAAGATCGCTTAAGTATTTTATTATATGTATGTTTAGTAATGCAAAACGTGATATTTTGAAAAAATATTTTTTAATTAAAAATGTATTAAGATTATATTTTATATATACATTTTTACATTAAAATTATAAAAAATATTTAAAAAATAAATTTAATACTATTTTTTTTTTAAAAGACAATTTAAAAAATAAGGCGCAAGTTGAAGTTTGAACTCTAAAAATGGGTTGTAATAATTTTCTGAATACAGCCCAAAAACGGGGTGTAATAATTTTTTGAATACAGCTTGTCAGTCTATTAGTAGATTATCAGGGTTAAAGTTAATTATAAGCCTCCCCTTTCTAATTTTCAGGGATCTATTTGAGTTGAAGAAACAATTTAATCACAAGACTCTTGTTCTAACAAGGCTTGCTTAAAAGCCAGAAGTACATTGAAAAGTTTTTAAGAATTATAATTAGATTCCATCAAGAACACAAGATTTTGTTCTCCAAGGCACTGAAAATCCTTTCCAGACTGCCAGCCTGTTGATTTCAAGCCACCAAGGTTAAAACTTGGTTTGCTGATTGAAACACGCCCTTTTCTGCCCTGAAGTTACTTGGTGGCAAGAATCAGAATTACAGAGTTTCCTGGAGCTCACTGAGAAAAACTCAACTACCAAGACATCGAAATACTATTGCAATTAAAGGAAGCCGTCCGGCACTTTAGAATAACATTTTACAAGCCATGAAGATAATTTACGTATTTTATAAACTAGTGATAACGTTGAAGCTAATTTCTTAGTATGATCTACAGCATAAAAATATACATGGACTTCTCATTCTTCTTTCACATCTCCTTCCACCAAAATTTCACCGCGTTCTTGGCCCAGTTTTGCTGGTGACAGATCTGAAAGAAGGCTGACTGAAGCCTCATCTGCTACTTCCTGATGCGGCTGTAGCAGAACCGAGCTCTCTTCTAGTGATGTGCTGGAAGGCAATCCTGGTTCATCAGTATCAAATTTGGCCCACTTCCTATCCTTGGCAAGAACTGAAGTCGGGTATAAGAGGAACCCTAGTAGAATAACGACACTGCTAACTAGGAATGTCTGGACAGAAGCCAGGCACATAACAAGAACAAGTAGCATTGCAGGAGGCAGGCAAAGCAGTGTTGCACCAAGTGTTTGCAAGGGAACTTTATAAGGCCTGTGAAGTTCTGGCTTCTTTATCCTCAATTTTATGAAAGCTGCAAACTCAAGGAGCATTCCTATAGCATATAAGAAGTTCAGAAATTCGAGGATCTCCTGAAAACTCATCCAAGAGAGGAAGATTACTCCAGTAGCAGAGCACAAAATGCTGATGGTAGGCGTTCCGTATTTGGACCTGCAGAAACACATAAAAGTTCTCAAATGATGTGATAAAAGTGCAAAATATTATGGTCTAGTTGATCATCTTTGGACCTGGGAAGCATAGGTAGTTCAATCAATTTGATGAGGAATCCACATCCTTAAGGTGCACTAAAAGAGCTTATTTGGCAAACATAAGAAAACGTCAACTTCAAATACTGAAAAAGTAAAATTGATGTGCAGCATTTATGTTTGAGCCTCACCCTGTTACCATTGTCTCGAGTAATTGAATTAGGTCATGGGGAATATTTGCTTGAATTGCTTCATAATAGATTAATTTCAAATAACAAAGAAAACAGCAATTATTGGAATCCAAATCAGTAAGAAAAAAAATTAAGACAAAATGACTAACCTTGAAGCAAATATAGATGGAAGCATTCCCATCTCGCTCATACCAAGAAGTTGAAAAGCATCTCCACTCATTTCTGCTTCAAACAATCCCAAGTTAGACATAGCAGCAGCTGCTTGGATCCACCATTTGAGCCAAACCCCTCCAATCAACATCCCAACTTCTGCGAAGTACCCATCACTCCATTCACTAGAGGGCGACTTCAATGCCCCCGTGCCCGCAAGAAGTGGAATTAAGTATGAAGACACCACCAAAATCACAGCACCAAAAAGTGCCTTTGGAAATGTCTTGCTAGGGTTTTCAACCTCGCCAGCTAGAGTACTAGCCTTATCCCAATAATTCAGGTTCCAGAACAGGCAATTGAAGTATCCTCTCCATTCTACTTTCTTAAAATCTACAGCTAGCCATTGCTTGGGACTGATTCGAGGGATCGAAAGAAAACCCATTACAACAAATGGACATAGTGAAAAAACAGCAAGGGAAACTGCTGAAAATCCAACAATATGCAGACCTCTATAATTCAAATATGTCAAGGAAACTGTAATGCCTAAAAGAGCCGGAATTCGAGCTATTAATTGGTTAAAAATAGGAAACGAACGCTTCAAGTAATCAAGAAACAATACAGGGTAAAGGGCATTGTCCATAACGCCACTAAACCATTTCCAAAATCCTTCTTGGAAACCCCAGAAGGGACCAAAAGCTGAAGATATCCAAATAACATATCCACCATTCTCAGGGAAACTCGTGGCCAGCTCGGCGGTGATTAGAGCTTCTGGTATGCTCCAAATTAAAGGGAATATCAAGAAACCAAGCAAAGACAATAAAGGGCCACCTCCAGCCCTAACTGAATCCTCTACACCAAATGGACCACCAGATACATCATAGAATATCAAAGCAATAAGAGGCAATAAAGTTAGTTTTGGACTTGTTTTAGCTTTGTTCTCTGCATCACTTGCCATTCCCTCTTCACCCATCGACACAGACAGGATCTAGAGGAGGTTTAAACTTTGACCCTGGACTTGGTTAAACTGGGTTTAGCCTGAAATCAGATATTTATGGATCCATGAAGCTAGTTTAGTTTCTTCACACCGATCAATAAAAGTAAAAAGAATTTGTCCGAGGACAGTACCTGTGCTTGAATTTCAAGAGAAACCTAGTAGTACTTTCTCCATTAGATCTTTAGATACAATGAACAAAAGGTAGACCTGGTCGGCTTGTCATGTTATGAGAATCTGTGCTTGAATGTTATCTTCTCATCATCTTTGCTATGGTGGCTTCCTATCAATCTATCTCTCTCTTGGAAACTCAAGGAAAGTTGTGCCCCCGTCTCCTGCTTGCAGGGAGTGGGGTGTAATTTAATGATAATTTCCATCCATGGGTGCCAGATTTGACCACGCAACCGACTTTTGGCTTACGGGAGCTTAAATTACCAGTATCTAAAGTCTCACAGGTATGCTTATTGGCCTCTTATCCCATATTATAAGGGCTAAAGATGTAATAAGCCGAAACATTGTCCAAAATGCATTGTTACTTGACATTAACGGTAACTACAAGTCAAACATATTTTTTTCTTTTTTCTTTTTTGAGCTTGAATTTTGAAATGGGTATCCATTAAAATCATTTTTTTTATAAAATATATAAGGTATATTATTAAAATCGTTTGAAAAAATAGTTATTTCAATTAAAGTTAAAAATTATTTAAAATGCCTCTTATTGTCAAATTAAAAAAAAATCTTAAACAAATTTGAAATTTTAATTAGATTCTTTTGTTCACTAAAACTAAGGTTTGCTCTAATTGCAATTCCCCACTGGTAGAAATCATTAGATACTCTAGATGTAATATCGTTTTACTAACATGAAAATTGATCCAGAAATGATAATCATTCATGAACTCCATTTTAAAAATACTACTTAAGAATTTTCCAATAATTTCCCTTGCAGTTAATAAACATTGAACCGAATTGATATAATCTTAAGAACGAATCAAGTTGATATATTTTGGTTGGTCTCAAATGAAAAACTTAGTTGATATATTACAAAAAAAAAAAAACTAAGTGGTGAGTCCTTTTTACTATGCATTTTTTTACAAAGCAATTTAAAATGGAATGATCAATTTTTATTTTTATTTTATCATAAAATTATTATCATCATTATCATCATCTGCATAATAAAACCCTTTTGAATCTAAATTAGTACTTAATAGCTTATTTTTTTAAGAAATGGATGAATTAAAATGCAGACCAAAGTAAAAAAAAAAATGGAAATATAGATGATAATTTTGAATTTTATTTAAAAAGTTCATTTTAGTCCTTTTTTTTAGTTAATAAGTAATCAATCTTTTTAGTTGTTGGAAATGCAATTTCAATACAAAACTTCATTATTTTTTTCAATCCCCGGTTTATTTAAGGAGAGAAAGAGAGAGTTGTCGCATTCCAGTACACGGGCTTTAGCTTGAAGGCCCAAACACTTAGACTCTTTTTTTTATTTTATATTAGATATAGATTTATAAAAAAAAATTATAGAAGTCGATTGAGTTCATAATCCAAACCTATTTTTTGTTTAAAATATATTTTTGTCTCTCAAATTAAAAAAAATATACAATTTCACTATTTATTATCAATGATCTATTTTTTTATTTAAATTAAAGCTAAAAAATATGATTTTATCCTTTGTTATCAATGATTTAATCTTGTTATCTTAGTCCAACATGCTTGTCATGGTTTTCTTCTTTTTTAAAAAGATACTCCATACAAAAAAAATTCTTATATGTTTTATTGTTGTATAATTAAATATAAATAATTTATGAGATATTGTTTTTATCCAATGATGTATATGACTTGTATCACGAGTTAGATTTGTTGACTCAAGTTCAATTATTATTATTTTTACTAATTTCTTCTTTCAACAATGACTTTGTTAAAGCAACTTTTTAATTTTTTTTTTCAAGATTGTTCTTGTAATTTTCACATGTTAACTTGTGTTGACTTAAGTAAATTCAATGTGTTTTTATTTTAATATTTAATAAAAATATCATTTAATATGTAGCTAATCTTAATTCTTGGTTAAATTATTTTTTATTTAGAATAAATGTTAGTAGTGTTTAGATAATTATTTTTTGTGTTTGAAAAAACATCTTGCTCTAACTCGACATGACATAAGGCTATGGATTAGTTTTAAATTGTTTGGAATTGTGGTTGAAGTTATTTTTTAAAGTATTTTTTTTGCTTGGAAATATATTAGAATAATATTTTTTTTATTTTATAAAATTTTATTTTGACATTAACAAATTAAAATGATTCAGAAATACTAAAAAATATTAATATAAAAAAATAAAATTTAATAAAAAAACACTAGTTAAACCACAACTAATAAAATCTTTATCAAAGCCCCCGTAGCACACTCTAGCCCCAAAACCTAGAAGCTTGTTTAAGGCATTGAAAATGCATACCATACCTTAATTTAAAAACTAAATGAGAAAGAATAGAGCACTAGTAATTCACATTTGGGGTGGTGGCTCTTTGAAAATACTGTATATAATTGTATAGACAACACTAACTACCAAATTTTATTTATTTAATTTTTTTTAAAAAAATAATGAATCAAGATATATCATATTTAGCACAAGATACATAACGGTTATGGTCCTAATTTATAACTCATTTCCATTCATCTTTGATAGGCTTGAGTAGAACACTCAAGCTTAGGTATCAGGGTGGGCTTTGGTCAACACCAGAGTTGAAGTGTTGGGCATCCACCCAACATCTTTTTTAGTGAACTCGTGCAATGTCTAGAGATGTATCTCGTTAAGTCTTTGACTTAAAAACATGTTTAATGATTTTTTGTTTCATAAATGTTCATTAATGTTTGTGTGACAAATATCCACTCACATTAATGCTTATTAATGTTTGTTTAGAAGATAATCTCTCTTATTAATGTTTATATAAAAAAAATTTATCCTTTATAAATATTATTGTTGTGTAATTATTCTTTAGCCCCTTCATTCAAGGAAAAATCGACATTCAAATGTCATAAATAATCTTTGAACTTCCAAGTAAAACGTTCAAGTTTTTTTATATAAAAGAAACACCTAACACAAAACACAACCAGGTTTTAAGAATTTAATAATTTTTAGCTTATTTATTGCATCCTTTTCTTTGTAAATTTATTAATTTTATAATTGGTGGATCTTTAAACATCTTTAAAAAGGATTTTTTACATGTACTTCAAAAATATTTATCAAGATAGTTATTTATTTATTTTATACCGGAGAAGAGAGTTATTTAAAGAGACACATCACAACTCATAATTCAAACACTTAAAAACCTTATTCCAGTAGCGTATCTATTTTAACACCATCATCAGAAAAGTAACTTGAAAAAGAAGAAGAAGAAGCAGGATTGGCATATAGCAATGAAAGACCTTAAAAACAAAGTTCTCAAAACCGGATCAGCGTTTCAACCAATGAATTTATAGATTGAATCTTGAACCAATCTTGGTTTAAGGACATGGATTGTTTGTGCAATTGATCTTGTAAAAACTGGTTTGAAATTAATTGAATCGACCAAAAATTGGCTTGAGTTGTACTGAATCGACCAAGAACTACGTTTCAAGGTCGTCAGGTCACGTATTATTTGATAAAAAATCTGGGAAAAAAAAAACTTTTTCCAGGTATAAAATGGGATCTGATTGAATGGGCACGTCAGTTGAACTGATGAACATTTCTTGAAAGTACCAAATAAAACGATACCTTGTACACATAAACCAAACAAGCCTTAATCCATCCTTGGAAATTCTACCGCCTTCTTGTGTCTGCAAAAAAAATGGCGCTGACAATCCATTGCTGAATCTCTTCCAAACCTTTCAGAAAGTCTCAAATTGCATCCAAGCCCATCTGTCTAATTTCACAGGACAACCTCAAAACCCATCATCATCCATAAGCAAGAAGCCTCTTTTATCTCTCACATCACCACCACCGTAATCATCCAAAACATACCCAGCTAACATTGACACTCCTACAGTCCAACCTGTAGACATTCTTAACAAGCTAACCCCATTTACTGTTTCTTCTTAGATAATCACTAACCTTCATCGAATTTGAATTTGAGTTCCCAATTATATGTGTCTGGCTGGTTTCTATGGAAAGGATATCAAACTCAGCAAACTGTTTGACAAAAGTACTGAATGGGTTATTGTGTTTTTGAAGATCAGTTTTCCAGTATAGGTTTCCTCTGAATGAATTAGACTTTTAAAGGTGAATGTAAAGACTTGTAAAATGTGGACATGGGGTCCAGATTAGTATAGAATTCCTTAATCTCATGCAGTTTTTAGTTGGCATTGCTTTTGCTTCTGCCATTTATATAACTAGGTTTGATTAAACTTCTGTTATCCATTTGTTTAGGGAAAGTCTGCTGCTCCTGTAACCAAAGAAGAGCTTGGAAAAACTACTTGGGCTTTCCCGCACACGCTTGCTGCTCAGGTACACTCAAAATGCAGCTTCACCCCCTAAATGCCCTGTGCATCAATTATCTATTACAATTAAACAACCCTTTAATCATACGGTGTCGAGGAGTTGTTTTTAAAACTCTTTTTTTTTTTTTACATTTTTCAGTATCCTGAACATCCAACAGGACAGCAAAAGAAGGATGTAAAAGAACTGGTAAATCTTTTATCCTCGCTACATGCGGTTCTACTAAACTATTTGTTAAAGTAACTATTTCAATTTAATGGCTAGCACTCAGCAAAGGAGTTTATTATTATTATTATTTGTTAAAGTAACTATTTCAATTTGTTCGAACCGGTGAATTTATCATTCTTGAGCCTACGCATATTAAATCTGTCTCTCAATTGTTTATTAAGTTCAGCCTTTCAAAGAACTAATTCAACCTAAAAGCTTAAGCTGTTAAATGAGGTTCCAATATATGATTTATGTTATTCTTTAATACACCCCTTTAAGTAAAAAGCTTTTGAGCTTGGAACTTGTATAAGTCCACAACATCTTATGCTTAATTTTTATCAAATAAATAAGGATGATGAGATTTGAACTCATGATACCATATCAAAGAACCAATTCAACCTAAAAGCTTAAGCTGTTAAGTGAGGTTCCAAGATATGATTTATATTATTATCTAACACAACCTTCAATGAGTTTTGTTGAAATAGCAAACCAACCAATTGCAATCCCTGGCACAGTAAAGACTTAGAGAACCTCGTTTAAAATATTAGAAACACTAAATTTGATTATGAGTACCTATGATTTGTCTTGACCAAAAAGCAGGAGCTTTATATAACTAAGTCCTGACCAAAAGTGTATACCTGTGGTGTGGGAAGCTTGTTCTATTTTAGTAGTTGAAGCATGCTCTGTTCTACTGTTCCAGTAGTTGCCATTGATGTGACCCAACTGTATTTAGACTTGGCAGATGATCTTGAGGAAAATCTCTGTTGTCTTCAACTTACATTTCTGGACATGAACAACCATTTTGGGGGAAGCTGATACACAAATGGTAAATTCTTGTATGCTTGTAAAGTTCATGATGCTGCGCCATTTGGTTCATCAATATATAACTAGATGTGTTAATTTTCACTTCCCTCTCTATCCTTGTTTATCCTGTCTAAAATAGAACATCAGATTCAATTCAGTGTGCTTGTAAGATTTTTAAGAACAAGTAACAGGATTGCTTTGGCATTCAGATGGCAATTCTATCATGGATGTACCCTTGCCAGGAATATGCAGATCACTTTAAAGAAGTTCTAAGGTATGTTAATGCTGTTTTTTTTTGTTCGTAACTTGTACCCGTCTCTAGATACGGTGTTCTAGGCTACAAGTGTTTTCTACACCCTACACTCCCTCTTTCTGAAATGGTTCTTTTGCATTGCCCGAGTATCCTTTCCATCTAGTTTCTATCTGATACTCTGCTATTATGGACAATTTATTATATCTGATTTCACCCCGATGCTATAAACAAAGGGGTAACTTCTAATCTTATGATTATCAAGTCTCTTCAAACATTGTTAGTTATGGCTGCATTTATGTGTTTGACAGAGTAAATCCTGTACAAGCTGGAACCATACTGAGTTCTCTCAATGGTTGTGCCGTTTGCATAATGAAGTTGTTAGAAGGTGAGTTAAGATGCCAATTTCACCATTGGACTTGTAGACCAACTGCTTAATAATCCTAGCAAAACTATGTATTCTTGCAAACATGTAATTTGAACAGCCTTGGTAAACTTGCACTCCCTTACAAACGAGTTGATGCCAGGTGGGGAAAGCTAGAATGTGAGTGACGAACATGTGATCTTCAAGGCACCACAAATTTTGACGAAGATTTATGTACCTCTGTACTGCTGCACTGTAGTTCAAAAACCATGCTATGAGTTATACACATTATTTGTCACTGACAGTTTATTGAGGCAATATCAATTTTATTGTATAGTATCGGTTCAACTTACGATTCGTCATTCTGATCGCCTCTGCTGTTAGCATTTAGATACAAGACAAGATGTAACTCAGTAGGCTTTTCCAGGCCCCCCTGCTCAGTTTCTTTTCATATTCCATTGAACTTTTTGCAATTAATCCATCTAGCAAGATGGGACGTGCAACCGGAGAGATCTTGTTCAGGCTGACCTTGCAACGCTCTAAAGCTTGACAGTTTGTCATACCAGCAAGAAAGCTGCTTGAAATCTTTCTTGCAATCTTTCCATCCTGTGAAATGGAATGGGTCACTTGGGAATATCGCAGGCTGACCATATAACTCTTTAAAGCTTGATAGTTGCCAGACTCGTAGCAGCAAGAAAACTCGTCGATGTAAGATGGAATATATCAAATTAAATAGCTTTCAATGGATGGTTGCAAGAGAGAAATTCGACCTCGTTCACAAAATGCTTGTCACGAAAATATAAACAAGGTTTCTTCTTTTGCATTTTGATTCAACAGAAACATCAAACCCAGTTGAATTCCTGTCAACTACGCAGCCCTGATATACAAGAGGGGAAAGAAGAAATATAAAGAAGTTTATGGGTAAGGTTTAGGAAAGAGCTCGGGATGCCTGAAACGACACCGCCCAGTGACTGCTACAAGTTGTTACGTGCTTATAGCTGTAAGTTCCAGTCTAGTCTATGGCTGTCGAGTAGCTCAGGCAGCCTAACGAACAACTTATTTCTTTCATCTTTTTTTATTTTTTTCATCTAATATTTTCCTTTCAAACTCCCGTATATACGATAACACTGTAAAGACTTCTTTTAACTCAAATAATAAAAAGTAAAAAAGTAGGCTTATTGGTAGCTTTATTAGTTATTTAACAGTTAATATGAGTCGCAATGGAATATGGGCTACAATGAAATATTTTGAAAATAGAAAAATATTATTTTATTATATTTTTAATTGAAAAATACTTTAAAAAATAATTATTATTGTAATCTCAAATATTATGTTATATCTAACTACATTTTTTTTTTCTTGTTCTCTCCTTTACCCATACATAAGAAATGATTAGATTTTTAAGGCAGTACTCCATTAAATTCACAATGACGGCTAATAATAAGACCCATTTTTATTCCTGCTAGTGAAAGAAAATAATATAACGAGAGTAGCTAATTATCTATTTTTAAAGAGTCTAATTTACTACCATAATACATTGATATCAAAAAATTGGGAGCGGATCAACACAGAAAGGGCCTAAAACCTATGCTACAGAGGGCTCCGAGGCTCCAAGCTACAGGCCCAAACTAGTAGTCACTCTGGGTCAAATACCAAAAAAGCCCCAAACCCGACAACCTCATGGCTCGTATGACACCAACTAGAAAACTAGGGTTTTGTAGCACCACTATAAATATTCTCTTTCCTTCACAAATACAAAAATCCTCTGCAAACTCCAGGCTTCAAGCTCTCCCTAGCGGCTTCAAGATTTCGTTCACCATAACGATCGGTAGAAAGGATGGGTCACTCTAATGTCTGGAACTCTCACCCCAAGAACTACGGCCCTGGTTCTCGCACTTGGTAACCTATACTTTCCTTCTCTCTGCTTGAATGGAAGTATAATCTTATATTAAATCGATGTATTTACTTGCTTATTTTACGACAGAAAGGGTTCTATCAGTTTTTCTTGTTATGCTTCTTTAAAATGCGTTGGGTCTGAAAGAGTTTTCCTTGGGAGTGTGGTTTCTAGGAACTTGTCCTGTTATTTTCATGTTCGTGTTGTCCTAAGAGCTTTTATGGTTTTGTTTGGATATTCCCAGGAAATATGATGATTTATTGTTTATGAGAGCTTTTAACTAGTGCTTAAGATGATGATTCTAGCTTTTTGTTGGTTAGAGTTTAATTTTGAAGTTCAATGATCCCTAACCTTTCTTTTCTACGCTACTATCTTCTCCTATTATTCAGCTAGATGAAGCTAAAATTTACTTCTCTTTTTATTTCGAGTCTCTAGATTGTAATGGTTTGGATAGAAACATGAAATATTGAATTATGTGTTCTGATGTTTGTTTTATTGTTGATTTGTCAGCCGTGTGTGTGGAAATCCCCATGGTATTATCAGGAAGTACGGGCTTATGTGCTGCAGACAGTGCTTCCGTAGCAATGCCAAGGAAATTGGATTCATCAAGGTAAAGTCAATTATGTATTAATTGAATAGCATTTAATTTTTGTTATTCATTCTTATTCTATGCATTGGTTCTTTTACAGTACCGCTAAAGAAGATGGTGTCTTCCACAGAAGCAGATGAGTCTGGAACAAGTATGATCTTGTTAGAGTTTTTATGTTTGAATTGAACTCTTAAGACAATGTTTTGCTTAGTTGATGTATTATTGAAATTGGATTGATGTTGCGAATTGAATGTTTTCGAATTACTTGATAACATTTTGGAATTATCTCCTTTGTTAGAGCATCTCCTCAAAATGGAAAGCCAAAAAAGAAATTATTTTGGCTTTTCAATGCTTATTACTTGCTGCCATCTATTGGTTGCTGACGATTTTTGCAAAATCCCAACACTTAAATCATGGTTACCGCCAGTGGCCTTAACAAGCCAGCGTATGGTTTGTAAATCTGGATGAACATATTAACGGCCTCCAATTTTTTCATTCTGATTCTCCAAGGTAATGCTGGAGAGGATATATCAGGCACTTTTTTGAAGCAAAGATATCTAGTGTAACTAAGATCCCTGGCTTTGTCCTGAACAAACTAGTTCTTGAAGAGAACCTTGTTAGTTTGATGGATGTGTCTATCAAGTTTTCCCACACATACCCCTTCGATACTTTATCTGCTATAAGCCTATAAGCTGTTAAATAGAGAAGGTGCATATGCTTTGCATCAATTCATGGCTCGATTTCACATGCAATGTATGGCCCGATTCTAGTCTGGTGAATGTGGGTTCCGATCGGGCAGAGAGTCTCGTCTCAGCTGTACTCCATGCTATCTTGAATGACTGGCAGAGAAAAATTAGGGCAGGTCAGATACTATTCTAATCAAATATGGAAGCAAAACAAGCTCCATACAAGATTATTGACAAGGTCTTCTCGGAATACTAAGATCTTCCTGAACTTTAGAAGCTTAAAAACTGTCTGAATGATGCGAATTCTTTCGCTACTGGAAGATCGTTCGCCGATGATCACCGTGGAAAGGAAATGTGATATTTTAATTGCTTCTTAATTGTAAAGAAGCATCTTTGGAGTTTGTGAATCAAAATTGCAAAATGTGGAAGTTATAAAAAAGAAATGCTTAAATCTTTTTTCGGAAAGAACACTAGCATCGTTCTCATGTGCACTGCATAAAAAAAACAACTATAAAAAGATGAGGAAGAAGAGAAAGGGCTGTGGTTTGCAACTTTGAACCAACCTCGTTTCTGTTTTCAAGACTGTATACACTGATGACCAACGTCGTTTCCATTGCTGCACGGTTTCATATGCCTTCATTTTCCACTGCGAATCTGCACCCCATGTCCATAATTCTACAATCATTCAATTCTCCTTCTTTTTCCCTCTTGGCTGCCCCCTTCTCTCTCTCTCTCTCTCTCTCACACTCACACCCGAGAAAACATTAACCGAAAAAACCGAACCGATAGAAAAAACCGAATAAACCGATTAAAAAATTTTAAAAACCACCCGGTCCGGTTCGGTTCCGGTTTAAAAAGGCTTAAACCGATTAAACCGGACCGGTTTAATTGAATTTAAAAAAATATATAAAAGGAAACACTAAACCTAATAATAAATTACCCCACCCCACCCCCCACTAAACCTAATAATAAATTACCCCCCCTCCCCAAAACTTTCCCGCCCCCCTTCCCAAAACCTTTCCAGCTTTTCCCCATTTCCCTTTCCCTTTTCCCATTCTCCACACATCCTTCCCTCCTTGCTCCACACATCCGTCCCTCCTTGCTCTCTCTCCCCCCTTCCCCGCTCTCTCCTTCCCTGCATTCCCTGCTCTCCCCTTCCCTGCTCTCCCCCTTCCTTTCCCTTTTCCAATGGCCTTACCCTTCCCTTTCTTCCTCTCCCTCTTTTTTGTGCACAAGTTTTCTTTTATTTAATTGATTTCGGTTTTTCTGGTTTCTAAGGCTAAAAAACCGACCCGAACCGAACAAAACCGGTTCGGTTTGAACCGGTTCTCCGTTCGGTTCGGGTTATATTAACAAGGAATAGTATATTCCGGTTCGGTTGAATTTTTATGTTAAAACCGGACCGAACCGGACCATGAACACCCCTACTCACACCCAATTTATCAACTTCTGGATAAATTGGGTGATTAACACAAACTGCAAATAAATAAATGATGAATTAACACTGCAGGAATTAAGACTATGTAGTTGAACTGTCACATTGTTTGATATTGATAATGTAGCTCGACCAACTCAAAAAATACCACTGGGACCATTGATATTCATATGTCCTTTTTGCCAATGAAAATGCTAGAGAAACCATCATTTTAATGTTTGCCATCAATACTTAAAACTTTCTATACAAGGTTCAAATGACTATAAAAATGTATCAAAAACTATTATACTACCATCAAGATTTTCTTTATACATTTAATTAACAATTCTTTTAAGATTTGATTTCTTTATTGACAATAATGACCCAGGAAATTTTTCAAAAGACTCCTCATATGAATAAAAAAGATGTTCAATCACCTTTTATTTTGAAACCTATACTCTGTTATATGAAATTTTATACTTGTAATGCAATTTTATTTCATCCTGCATGCTTGCAATTGTTATCGAAAGCTTATTTATTATAAGGGTTGATATAGCATTAGAAATAAAGTTTGCATCAAGCTGAAAATGATTTTTTTTTTTACAAAGATCGAGACACATGTATGTAGCCCTTTTAACTTGTCTATCTCAAATGAATCCGAACTTTTATAATATCCCCCGTGTAAATATCATCTACATCCACATGCTTGCACACATTGTAATTGAACAAATATAAAGTTTGACAGTTGGACTTGATATTCAACAAAATATGCAATCTGTCATTATTTAACAGCATTAACCAATTTATTTTTACTATTAAATGTTTGTCCAACCTCTAAATCAAATCCTCTTAGTGTACATCTATGACTAAGTGCCCAATAATTAGAAACATCAAAACTAAACCCAGAAGCATTTATAAATTTAGGAATATGAGGTATGATTTCATCATCATCATCATTTACTATCACATTCAAGTTTAACATATCATCAACTTTATTGTCACTAAGCTCAAAATAATCAAATCTATGTTGATCAATAACTGAATTGTCAAACATAGTATCATCTATCCTATACAACAAATCATCTGACAATAAACTACTTTTACCTCTACTGATTAAACTTGAAGGACCAACAAAAATTGGGTCATACATAGATTTTAGTCGACTACTCATATACCATATCATCATGTTTAAACCACTTTAGATAAAAGAAACAATCACTATCTTAAATTATTATAATCACACATAATTGGTATAGGATAATACTGATGTTCACTAATCTGACACCTCCAAGTTATTTCAACATCAATATCATTATAATTTCGCTCAAATTCATGACAAATGGTTTCTTTTATTTTTGCCTATGATATGCCTAAATTACCATGTAACAATAAGTTACTCTCACTATTGTATGTAATATTACTGTTCATATCATGAACAATAGTGCCACCATAATGATATAACAAGATATGTCATAAGATATTCTGTAAAAATAAAATAAAATTAGATTCTTTTTAATTGGATATAATTTTAACTAAATTGTATTACCACGACACTAATAGGTAAAATCCAAATCAAATTCGCTTAAATTCTCAAAATTTAACGTTAAAGACAATTCACCAAAAAATAAATGTAATTCATGATACAAAATCTAATTGACGTGTTTATGCTCAATTGCATTAAATTAAACCCAAACTCATAGCAAGTTAATATAATTCAAAGAAAATATCAAATTTATCAACATATCAACAATTCAATAGAACATGTAATTAATCATAATTCTACAACATCCGTGTTTTTTTACATAAAATTATCAAACGTAGTTAATTATATTATTAATTGATTTAAAAAATACACATGAAATTTCAAATTCAATAACTTAACATCAATTAAACGCAACACATAACTAATTGAAATAATTAATTCAACTTTTTTTTCTCCATGTTCAACTATATCAAATCAACCCTAATTAATGATATTCTTAACTAATTTAAATTAATTCAACTAACTCTAAATTCAACCTAAATAATTATTTCATTTTAACCAAACCAAACACAAATTCATAGCAATGTAGTATATTTATCTTGCTTGTAGAACTAGAAAAAGGGTTGGAGAGGTGGTGGCGGTGACGAAAGTAAAAGGAATTGTCAATTTTGAACCCAAAACATATCCGTAGATACTTAAAGATTAGGATGTGTGTTGACTTTTGGTTGTTTTACGGACAAGATAAAAGTATCTAGTGGGTTTTGTAGAGAGTTTATGAGAGTATCGTTTGGTGTTGAGAGAGAGAAAAGACATCTATTTTGTATGTTTTTTGATATGAAAAAAACTTAAATTTTAATTGATATTATGATTTTTAATAAAACATTTATTAAATGTTATTTTTCTAAAGCGGGACAAGGTCAAAATATATTATTTCATCAGTTCTGTTTTAACAGTGTTAGTTAAATTTGTAATTGGCATTTAGGGAATTTCATTCGTTTGGGAGACATGGTGAGGTTGGCTGTGTTTGGATTCTGACGGCCATTATGTCTTCCAGTCATTCCTCTTCTCACAGTAAGTTCTATTAACCCAAGATTATATATATATATATATATATAGTTCCATTTTAATACCTTGTTCATTGAATTTTATTCTATCTTTACATATAGATTCTAAGTAAATTTTCAAGAGGAACGACTATAAGTTCTTAGCTCCTTGTTGCCATATTTTCCCTCTGTTTCTCTGCCACAGTTTAGCTGTATTTGTAACACTTGTAGTGTTGTACTGGTAAAAGTACAGTGTCAGAATGCTTTCATATACACCGAGGTATCGCTATTTTTGTTCTGGTCATTGTCTTTTACAAGCTAAAAATATGTGTTTTTTTTTAAAAGAAAACTATTGATCTTCTGATTGATTTAATCGTACCATTATAGTTTAGACGACTGTATATGGACTCGCTTTCGTTGCCAAACCCTAAAGAAATGATGCATGAACTTTCCCTTGCGAACTCCATTACCATTTAAGCAATGAGCCCCTTGGACCACTGGGCCATGCATCTTTCTGCTTCCAACAATTTCCTTTTCACGGTCCATCATCTATGCATGTGCCTGTCGAGCATAAAGTAGAGTAAGCAATCACCAAATGTTTTCTTTTGATAGCAAGGTCTGTAATTAAAGGATCATGATCTAAGTTTCACCATTATTACTAAGTATGGATCCAGAATTATCATTTATAGAGCTAAGAACTGAAGGAAGACAGGAGGCAATTCTTTCTGGCACTTAAACCTTGTAGATTTTGCCGCAAATTCCAACTGTGTTCGAAGATTACGCTCTAATAGTGTAAAATCTTTTTGTTCACTATCTTTTCCCTGATCTCACTTCCTTGATCTACACTGAATGAGCTCTTGACTTGAGAATTCCATATTTTTACTTTTATCCTACCTTTATGTATTGTATGATTTGACAATGCTTTACAGCGTGTGGTGTCCTCTCCATTTTAGCTAGCTGCTTAACAAGCACATATGTAGTGGTCCTGACCCTGATGATGCTGACATTCCTTTTTGTGCTATCATGTAATTTATGCTTGCACTTTGAATGGACTTCCCTTAATCATGGAACGTGCTCTGCAACAACAGACATAGAAGCACCGAACTGCGAAAGGCTGTTTCTTATCATCCCTGTAGAGCTAAAGAGAAACTGCAAACGTTTACTCAAGTCATCTAGTCTTGAGCACTTTGCCCGAACTGGGCGGGAGTAGGGACTGATATCTTTTTATATAGGATCCCTGACACTAGAACAATAATGATTCTTAATTTTATCTCACACTCGCCAAACAGGACCACTGATAATCACGTAGAAGATAGGAGTGGATAAAGTCCATTTTCTCTGGTGTGTCCTTGAGGATGATGGAGGACTGACCTTTTATTGTAATCACCCTATCCATTCTTAACAAATTCGGGCATATTACTTGATCTGGTTTCTGTGATGACATGCATAAACACACCACAGAAAACATGTAAAGTTAAATTTGTGCTTGCCAATCTCACGTTAAATTTTCCCAATTCTTTGTTTGTTCTTGGTCAGAGCGTATCCAATTCTTTTACTGTTACTGCAATTATTTACTAGCTACAAGTCGAGCAGATCGCCTCATAATAACAAATACCTGTGCACCCTTTTAGAGATGTTAAATGCTTTGGGGAAAAAAAGGCGCAGAAGGAAAATATATAGAAGCCTAGATTCCAGTTGAACTTTGCGTGGATCTAAACTTAATGAACATGTCAGTTCATGATTCTGCTGAACATAGTTGTCTAGGTGGCTCACCTTTGCACAAAGTTAATAAACTGAGTGGCCCTACCTTTTCCATTTTAATGGAGATGTCATACGAGATCGATTATTTCGAGCTCATCAGAGTGTTTTGCACTGATCATCTGAACATTGATTATGACTCGTGACATCACAAATGTTCAAAACTTCAAATTGTTAATTCAAGTCCGATGTTGTCTCTTTTCTGATCATTTCTGTTATATCACGTTAAACCCAGATGTGAATTTCCCCAAAACTGAAGATGGTATGACAGCTAGCATACCAATGAAAGAACTAAAGGTATACTTAATTCTTTAACATCTGACTCAATCCTAAATCCGCCCCATACATGAATTTATGAAGTTGCCAAGAAGACCTTTGTTTGTGCTGTAGGATGAGAAATTCAGAATCGTGAAATATAAGACTGCTAAATGTCAAATTAATGGATTTTCTTCCTATTTCTATGTGATTTCTCTGTATCCAGGAGGGAAGCTAGAGACAGGGAATCTCTAGGAAGGAGATTCAGACAGACAACAAAGATTCGAGGGACTACAGCCAGATTGATCCAGCTTTGAAATCTACTGTCACTACAGTATCCAGACCAACTGAACATGGCACTCCTATCGTACCTTACATTCCAGGACCGACACCACCGTATCCCCCAAAGCATGACAGGTTCGATTCACCTCCACCTGCTTAAACATTCTATCTCCAGCCAAAAGCAACTCCTTAGTAGTTTTGAAAGACTGGGTTATTTCAAAGTTCAGGTTGTTGTCTGATGTCTTAAATCAGGGTCAGCATGTATCGCAAGCTGCCCTTAGTTTGTTTGCCTGTATGACGGTCTAAAAGGCAAACATGCATACTTCGTTGTAGCAAACTTTCTTTTCTAATGCATTTGTTTTGCACAGCTAAGACTCATTCTGTGACTCCTGAAACTGAAACCTTGAATTAGGCATCAGTTTGCTTTCTTTTAGTGCCCAGGCATCGTTCAAGTGATAAGGTTTAGCTAACAAAATTTAACTACTGATGCATGCTGTTAAGTAACCTTAAATTAATGGTCACATACACTGCAATCACCTAAATGAGAAATAAAAACACATACAAGCTAAAAGTGACTGCAATAATCTCCTTCACCAACTTCCTTAACTACTATTTCTTCTGTTCCAAGGTATTCTGTGTGCCCTTTTCACATTTCTTTCAGGCACCAATCAATCATCTCTACCATTGACGCACGCTTCTGGGATCTTCATGAATGCTGCATCTCTCCAACTGGGATTATACCACATTTCCTCCTTATTTTAACTCGTGGATACAACTGAGTCCTGTTGAACCTTATCCTCATCACCTGGAATGCAAATCCCTGAGAGAATGTAATCGTGCCATCCATGAAACTTGTTATAACATAAAATCTTAATCTTATAGGCGTTCAAGTAGTGCATCTCTTACATTTTAGAGACGCATGTTGATTAAGTTGTTTGTTTAACATGTTTTCATTCCTGAAAACCTGCAGGTCAGCCATGGCAGGTCTAGATTGCAATGGTCGAAAGGGGAGGTTGTGTAAATTCTCCAAGACGTTGCCCTCATGTTTTTTTACCCAGTGCTTCGTTTTAGTTGCCTCTGAATCTTCGGTTCTAAGGAAATTATGAAGCACAGTACTGCAATGCATGCACCAAAAATCGCTTTCCCAATTGTTTTCTTTATAATTTTCTTTAATAACAAGTAGTCGCATTCTTTTTATATGTGGGGTTGGTTGAGGTGGAAAGGTAAACCAATGCTGGAGAGGTACGGGTCTAGACTAAATCGCACTCCCAATTATATTCTCACTTTCAAAGTGGGTTAACTCGTACCAAATTAAACAAACATCACTTAAGTGCTCTGTTTTTCTTTTAAATTAATTGTAGTATGGAGTTTATTTCAAGTCTTATTATCTTCTTTTCTCCATATAGCCAGAGCTTAACAAACAGAGCTCTTAATGCGCCATGTTCATCTTAAGATATGTTGAACTGCCTTACATCTGGGTTCATTACTGATTCTTAGTTGTTTGTTAATTTTTAATAGATAAATCTTGATGGCTCAATGTATCAATATAATGGGGGTATTTTCTTCTAAATATCTCTAATTTAAACATCATTTGAAATTGCATTTCAAATAATGTTTCATGAAAATTTAAATTTTTTTGATTGTTTTGATTTGTTAATATTAAATTAATTTTTTTAAAATATATAAAAATATATTATTTTGATATATTTTTTTAGTAAAAAAATATTTTAAAAAACAACATCGGTACACTCCTAGTTGCTTTTATTCTTAAAACTAAGTTCAGTTTTTTATATGATATTTATATGGGATTCTCCTATCAATTTACCAGCAATAATAAATTTATATTTGAATATATATGTTAAGATGTTAGATTATTACGCAAATCATGTGTCTAAATCATGTGTCTAATCCCTTGAGTTAACTTGAGAATCTCATCTTTATGAAAAGTTTAAGATATGTTTAGAGATAAAATTGATCCAATTAAAGATTTAATAACATAAAGGGCAAGAGAAATATTTACGTAGCTATGTGCAGTCGAAGTCACCTGTGGAATAAAAATATAACTATATTGTTGCTCGTAGCCGCTGGCCTCCTCCTCCTCCTCTAGCGGTCGCCCTTCAATTCTTGTGCTTTTTACCGGTGAAGGGTGGTGAGAGTTTAATCGGAGTCCTTGTAGCTTGTAAGAGCCGGTGATGACAGAACAACCACTCGACCAAACCTTCGGTTGGGATTTTATTTTATTTTTGGAAGATGTATTTATTCAGTAACCTTTGATGCCCTTTTTTTGGAATATTATGGAACAAACCTGTTCCTTTCTATCAAAATACCATGATATCTAAATCTTATCCTTTCTAAATCATTACATATCACCAAATTTAATTCTTTTTTAAACAATTTTCATCATGGTATATATTTCTTTTCTTGTGCTCTCAAGTATTACCTACCAATAAAGTATTTATTTTAAGAAATATATTATGGGGATTAGAACTCTAGAAGCATCAATTTATACTCAAGTTATGTCGAGGGTGCAGACGACCCTACATCTCACCATTTCCTTTTTACAGTTGACTATAATTGCTTTCACTTTTTGTTGGGCACAACAAGTCAACTAGATATGGGTTCATAGGGACCGACCACCAAATTGAAAACAACTTCAATGGAAAAGGAAACTTTGCTGGAATTTCCAGGGAAGCAGGCCTTAATTTGTTTACATGTAATTTATTGTTTCATGGTTTGGAAACATATAAAATTGTTGAATTCAGGCAATTAAGCTGCCTCTTGTCCGAAACTTTTTCAGTTAGTAATTAACTAGTTATTGTTTCAAATGTGTGTTTGTTTTTTTTCTTAAAACTGAATTATAAATAAAAAAAGTTTATGCATACATTTAATTAAATATATCAAGAATTACTTATGTGATTAAATACAAAAAATAAAATGTTAAACGTGTCCATTTAACTTGTCTTGATGCTAGTCGAATAGTTATTTTTTCAAGATAAAAAAATCAATATATAGATGTTATTAACATGTTTTTTGATATTGAGTAAAAAATATTATTAAATAATTAATGATTATATATAATAAAATATAGTAAATATTATATTCATCAATAAAAATATATAAAATTTTAAAATAACAGAAAAATAAAATAATATTGTAATTGTTATATTGAAATATCATTTTTATAGTCTTTTTATAATAAGTTTTAAAAAATAAGTGTAAAGAAAAAAAAATTCAAAAAAATAAAGATAAAGAACAAAAAAAGTAGTATAAATAAATCAAATCTAAAATGGTAAATATTCAGAGTGTAAAAATTAATATTTAAAAAAAAAAATAGAAAAAACTAAAAATATATATATAAAAATAAAAATAAAAAAAATTAATGATACATAGGTTAAATGTAAAATGATAAAAAAAAAAAAAAAAAATTCTAGGTTAGTACATTTATAATAATGGAATACTAAGTACAACCTAGATCTAAGAAAGCAAGGCTAGTGGTCTGTAATCTGAGCAGGATTAGGGGAGAAATTAATTCTAAGAAATACAGGATTGAAGAAGCGTTAAAAGCAAGGGTTTGGAGAGGTTGGAAAGATTGAATGAGATGTTGCATCTTACTACATCATTAATTAGCATAAAAAAACTAATTATTAACATAACAAATGGGCTGTGTAGCTTAGCTTGCAAAAATCACATGGCGTTTTTGTCGCCTTTTTGAACTTTTCTTCAATATAGTAGCATTTTCATATTGACGGCACCAGCAGACTCCCTCCGTGTCTGCTTGAGAGCTCTTTTCATGAAGGCTGTCTCTCTCAGTCTAGCTCAGCCACCCCTCTCTTTCTCTACCTCTGTGTCTTCTTTAATCTTGTTAATTCCGTACTTCCAGCAGCCTCGTATATTTATTGATTGACCTAGGAGGTTTGTCACCACAAACAAATGTTTCTTGTCTTTGTTCTTTTACCTTCAACTGGTTTTTATTCTCTATATTGAAAGCCTATTAACTTGTACCCTGCCTTCTCTGCTAATCCACCAGCAAAGAAGTGACCTCCTAACGAGTGGCTTGGAAAATGCCAAAAACATGGACGTTGGAGGATGCTCCGCCAATTTTTCAATTATTCGTATGAACACTGAGGTTATAAAACAAAACAATTCCTTGCTTGTGGATCGGTTGGATTGATGTGGTTGCTCCAGAATCGTACTTGACTTTGTTCTGAAGCAGCTGGATTCGTAACTCTACTGTCTAATTCTCATCAAGACTACTGTTGAAGCATGCTCATTTGACGGTACACGAGGGTCTTCTTCAAGCTCTCTGTTTTTTTTTATTTTACCATTGTTTTCCTTCAAGTGACCCCTTTGGGGCATGAACCTGGTTCACAGGCATCATTGGAAAGATTCATAAATCAAGTAATGTGATGATAAAAATCTATAATAAATGACCCCAGCAGCCCAGCTTTGATTCTCTTACCTTTTCAGGGAACTATAATTGTGAGTAAATATGGAAAACCACCCGTAATCATTTTACAAAAATAAATTAATTGAAAGCAATTAACAGTTCAATTACTGTCGGTGTCCAGTTTCTGTTTTTGTTTTCTCGGCAATCATACATATTTTCTCGCACAAACTAGAATGATATAAATCTGCATACTTGAAAACATCATTTACCGAATTACCTTTGAAAAGAAAGAAAAAAAAAAAACTAAATCCCTCTTGAATTATATAGCTTGGCAGGGAGCATGATCATGAATGTACTTAACAAATGACAAGCATGATGTTATTATACAGATGCTTGATTCAGTCAAGTGTGTTATCACCGTCGCAATCCTAAATACCTAATCAGTAAGAAAAATGAAGCAAAGGATAACGAGTTTCCTCTGGTCTGTAGGTGTAGCGCGAGACAGAGACACCATTAAAAAACAAATACCAACCTTCTCAGTCAAATACCAGAACTCTGTACAAAATGAAGGTGTGTAGTAGTAGAGTAGAGTAGAAAAACCAAAGGAAAACCATGCACTAACCGTAATTGAAAGTTTTATCAGAACTAAAAAATGGCGCAAACACAATTAAATTATCATTACTTCTCTCCAAAGATTCACCAAAACCTACACCCAAAAGACACACACTCACATAAGCCCACCTGTGATTCTCCTCTCGCAAATCTCACCTCTCTCACCTACTCTCTCTGATCCCCCTCAAACCCAAAACAGAAGTACAAGGTAAAAATGCAGGCTAATCCATCTGTAACCCATTTTGGGTTTCCTATTTCTTGCTCAAAATCCTAACTTTCCCCAACTTTTTTTGCAGGATTTAACCATGAAAACCACGATGTTGTGTCTTTAATGTGAGAGAAGCGTAAAACCTAAGCTTTTTCAAGAGGCAATGTGAGAAACTCGTAAACCAGATTCATCACACACAGAATGGTGGCTGCCTTTCCTCAAGCAGCAGCAGCAGCAGCCGCAGCAGCAGCTACTAGTTCAACTGACAAAACCCCTAATCTAACAAGACCCCCACTTTTACCTTCAGGGAAAGACCAACAACAAAACAATGGTAGTGCACACATTGCAACAAGAAAACCCAGAGGCAAACAAGTCCCTTCTAGGTACCTCTCTCCCTCTCCTTCCACTTCTACGACAACGACCACCACCACCACTTCAAGTTCTTCATCTTCAAGCTCTTCATTTCCAAAGAGACTTCCTTCTCCGTTACTTTCAAGGTCTACTAATTCTGGAACTTCACACACACCATCAACAACAACTGCAAGTCCTTTTCTTTCTGGGTCTAAAAGATCCCAATCTGTTGATAGAAGAAGGCCTGTTACTTCTTCAAGGGAAACAACACCAAACCCACAAGGCAATGCTGAAATGTCAGCTGCGACGAAGATGTTGATTACTTCAACAAGGAGTTTATCAGTTTCTTTTCAAGGTGAGGCCTTTTCACTTCCAATTAGTAAAGCTAAGTCTGTGACACCACCACAAAATAACGTGGCCAGAAAAGCCACTCCTGAGAGGAGGAGAGCAACTCCTGTGGGGGATCAGGGTGAGAATTCTAGGCCTGTGGATCACCATAGGTGGCCCGGGAGGAGTAGAGAAGGGAATTTGAAGGAGCGGAATCAACTGTTGTCTAGGAGTTTGGATTGTAGTGCTGTTGTTGGTTGTGGTGGAGATAAGAGGGTTGTTGGATCTGGGTTAATGGGGGTTAAGTCATTGCAGCAGTCTATGATGGTTGGTGAGGGTAGGAGGTTGAGTTTGGATTTAGGCAATATTGCTAAGCAAAACCCAGATACTGTTTCAGTCAATGAGTCATTTTATACTGGTGATCTCACTGCTTCTGATAGTGATAGTGTCTCCTCTGGTAGCACTTCTGGAGTGACAGAAATTGGTAAATGGAAAACAGGGGCTCGTGGCATTGCTGTTTCGGCAAGGTTTTGGCAGGAAACTAATAGCAGGATGAGGAGGTTGCAGGATCCAGGTTCACCCTTATCTACTAGTCCCGGTTCTAGAATGGGTGTTTCACCAAAGGCTATTCAATCAAAAAGGTTTAGTAGTGATGGTCCTTTGGCTTCTCCAAGAATGATGGCAGCATCACCTATTAGGGGAGCTACAAGACCTGCATCTCCTGGTAAGCTTTGGACATCTTCATTTTCATCTCCGTCTAGAGGGATGTCTAGTCCTTCAAGGGTGAGACCAATGAGCAGCAGTACACCTTCCATTCTTAGTTTCTCTGTTGATTTAAGGAGAGGGAAGATGGGGGAGGATAGAATTGTCGATGCACACATGTTGAGGCTTCTGTATAACCGTTATTTGCAATGGCGATTTGTAAATGCAAGGGCAGATGCTACCTTCATGGTGCAAAGACTGAGTGCAGAGGTATGATAAACTGAAATATCATCTAGATTATGTTGTTTTCAATTTATTCATTTCAGTTCTCTTTGTTTAGCTTGGTTTATATCCTGTGGATGCACCTTTTCATTGGTAATAGTCAATGTTCGCTTTTCATTGCTAATATTTGATGTATTCATTTTGGTGTGTGAACGTGAAAATAATGTCCATTTCAAATCTGAAAGTGAATGCTCGATGAAAATGCTATTATTTTCTTTCACCGGGTGCTAGCTTCTGTATGTTATTTGCTTTGTAATGATGTAAATTGTTTACACTTTTCGCATAAAAAAGTACTCTATGGAGTGGAAAAATTAAGGACAGTGTTCAATAAATTGGCTTCCAGAGTACAAACAAAGGGGCATGAACCATAAATCTAAGCAAGTAAATTTCTGTGTATTTTTGAGAATTTGGTGGAGATAATAGGTTAAGAATAAGGACCTTGACTTAAGGTGGTTCACAATCAAAAGGATAACATTAACGAGTTTGCAAACTTGATTAAGTACTTCCTAGAGATGGAATTTACTTTCTGGATGGCTTTGGCATGCTTTTTATTAAAAAGTGTGCAGCATAACTATGGGCAAGGACAGACTTCGTGCTTAAATTGAGGATTTATGCTATCTTAAATTCCCAAGAGGCAAGGCGACATGATTATCTTCGTGCCTAAGACAGTATTCTACACATCATAGTACTTTCTCTAAGATAAAAGGAATGGCCAAAACTCCATTCCCTTTTATTCCTAGGCGATCTGCATCATTTACACAAAACATATGTGGAGTTCTGGGGCTTAGGCATGCCATGAGTACCTTAAAGAAACATTTGCCATTGTATATGTAATCAATAACAATTCCTATATATGGGCCCATGCATTACTTTGGATTCCTCACTCAAGTCTATGCTAGAATCAAAAGCAACAGTGGAGAAGACAAATTGGGAACTAGCAGGGCAGAAGTTGTATTTGTCTAAAGAGATTGTTGACTATACAAGTCTTCCCTTTTAATATAATCCAGTTTTCACAATTAGATTAAGAGTGCATAAGGGATTGGTAAAGTTTCAAAGGGATGTTTCTTTTGGAAGAGTACTAAAAGGGGAAAGTGGAGGGAGTACACAAAACAATTTTAAAAATCGTATTAGTGAAAGTGACTATACATGTTTTAAATAGGATAAGAAGTTGCTACTTTGAATAAAGGCCTTTAGTTCTGCGATTTTGGTCTTATGAACGTGGGAAGGGCAGTTTGAGGAGGTATATGAGACAAGTTCTGATTTCATTTCAGTAAATGTCAGTATAGATATTTCAAATAGGATAAGGAAGTTGCTTCTTTGAGCAAAGCGCTTTTAGTTCTGTAATTTTGGTGTTATGAACATGGGAAAAGGAAGTTAGCGGAGATAGATTGTAAAGTCAAACAAGGGAAGTGGATGGATATTGGAGGTTGGGATATTTTCCATTCTCACCTCTTGTGTTATTTGGATGTTATGAGAGATGTTTTGATTTGGCATTGAATGCAGCGGAAAAACTTTTAAATCCCTTCTTCTATAATTGCTTTTCATTAAGCTAATGGTTGTCAATGACCTGCTTTTGAGAATTATTTCTCGATGCTGTTATAGGAATGCTTGAAGGCTTCAGTATCTGATTATCTTCTTGTCTCCTTGCCTTTGAGGTTTTGAAGGTGGTACAGGATTGAGAGTTGGTGCGAACACTTCCGTTCTGGATGGTTTCAGAGTTTGTGGTGTTGGGGATGCAAGAGTTTTTGATGTTTGTACAAGATCAAAAAAGGATGACTTATCATTTAACTTCTTTTAGTAATTCGGGGTTGTTCCACCTTACATGGTGTCCTCTCCTCCGAAAGCATATGGAAGGAAAAAATGCATCCTAAAGTTAGAGTCTAACCTTGTTTCTGTTTGTGTACTAGCCATACTTGCCTGGCATGTTTGGCTCGAGCTAGGAAAGTCTAAAGTTTAGGGTAAGTTTAGCTCGTGTTTCTGAAAACTGTTTTTTGTTCTTGAGACAAACCCTTTTTCAGACTGAAAAACCTGTTTGGCTAGCTGTTGAAAACAATTTTCTGAAAATCCGTTTCTCCAACAAAAGCTCCATAATTAACAACAGGAAAAATGTTGTCTTATGTGTTTCCAAAAGCTATACTAAAGAGAGGTCATGAAGAAACAAAATTACAATTAAGAAAAATTTCATCAGTTTTTTCTGTCTTTTTTCTGAAATACATTTTAGAGAACAGGAAAATGGAACAGGAACCAAATAGGATCACCAGCATTCAGCATAAATGGACTTCTATGCACCTCATAATTTTATAACTGTATTCCCGCCCTCCACTTCATACTTTGCATCTAGGTTTGTGTTTCATTGACTGTTTTTTGTTTGCATTAACCTCGTGAGACATTGCTTTTATTCAGGAGCTTGTTCTTGCAGTACTGCCTACAGAAACTTCTGTTTCTACTGGCTTCTAAGCCCTATACCCTAGCCTGAAACAATTTATTTAAATGAGTTACTTTGTTGCCAAAATTTCAGGATAAGTGTAGCAGACATATTACTTTGATTTCACACTCTTAATGCTATTCTTTCTACCAGAAAAATTTGTGGAATGCATGGGTAACTATCTCAGAACTA
This sequence comes from Populus alba x Populus glandulosa, assembly GCA_033617975.1. Classification (NCBI taxonomy): domain Eukaryota; kingdom Viridiplantae; phylum Streptophyta; class Magnoliopsida; order Malpighiales; family Salicaceae; genus Populus; species Populus alba x Populus glandulosa. The sequence goes on along the minus strand of CM066143.1, from coordinate 30,790,529 downwards.
CGGCATTCTGTCACTCTCAGAAGAATCAAGTTAATATTGCTAAGGCAAAAGCTGAAGCTAACTTCTATCCTCAAGAGACAAGTAAGATTAAGAGATTCACTTAACTTTTGTTACAGTATTGAACCTCTTCATATTTCTTATAAACTATCTGTATTCACCACTGGATTATCTCTTGCCCTCATTAATTTATGCTAAGCTTAAATCTTGATGTTTTGATCTGGCAATGCATAATGGGAACTTCAATTTATATAGTGATGTAAACTGGAAGTAACTTGGAAATGTTTAGAAATCAACAACTTCATTCCACAGAGATTCGGAATTCTATGACCAAGTATGAGACACTTGTCTCATCTTACTGGGGGTTTTCAGGGAATAGTGAAAAGTTTTTATTTCTAATTTTTGGCACCTGGTATAAAAACCCATCATTTTGATTTTCTGTCTCATGTTACCTAATTTTTCAGCCATTTCATCTTTTTTCCTGCGTATAGTATATCTTTACTTGAAAACTCACAGCTTGAGAATTAGTAGATAAGTTAAAAGATAAGTCAAACCTGAGAGATCAATTTAGCCCTTAACGGTTGCATATCATTTGGTATTTATACCTGTCGGATTTGGACTAGTCAATTTCTCTCTCATGTAACTTGTTAGTGGCATACAGATTTTGGAGTATCTATACTGTTTGCCTGCTCTTACCAGCCAACTGTGCCCCAAATGCCTTCCAGAGTCAATTTTCTAATGTTTACTTTTATTTGGAACCTGACCTAAAAACAATTAAGATCATAAAATTGTTTCTAAAATCATTTGGAGAGATTAAAAAATTTCCTGTGAACTGGTGAAGCATTTATAGGACTTGATGTTTGCGTATACTATAGATGCTTGTAGAGCTTTATCTAGATTTCCTTTAGTTTATTGATCATTTTTTCAGGAGTAACTTTTTAATGTAAGGTGGTCATGTGCCGTGTATATCAAGGGTCTCCAATGCCATGATGAATGATTATTTACTAACACCCAGGGATTAGTCATGAGGGTTGTATTGAAGTAGATGAGTGTTATTTTACTCTATTTTGGTACTTCCAGAAACACATTTAGTATTTATTCATTCTGGTTTTCTCATCTTCATCACTTACGTTCATTTTACTTGGTGAATGCAGATTGCTCATTTAGAAGAATGGTCTCTTCTTGACAGAGATCATTCAAGTTCCCTTGAAGGAGCAACTGGAGCTCTGAAGGCCAGTACCCTTCGCCTTCCAGTTGGTGGAAAAGCAGTGGTACATGTCTTCAGTTTTAATCATCTAAGATGAAAGGCAACATTTTACAAGCTCAACACTAGCAATACCGAGGTTAACAAACTTTACTTTTCTATATTACAGGCCAATGTACAAAATCTGAAGGAAGTTGTCGGTTCAGCTGTTGACGTGATGCAAGCAATGGCTTCCTCAATATGTTCACTGTCATCAAAGGTAACTCATTCTTGTAATCATAGTTATATATAATATCTTGAACTCAAGAAAGGGGTTGTTTAACTGACGAGCATGCCAAATATTCTTCTAAAACATAGCAGAGTGCTCTGACGACAAACTTTAAGTTATTTAGCTTGTCTTCTAATTTCTTAATATATGAGCAATAAAGCATTAAAAGATGTTTTTAGTGCTATGTTAATGAAGAGTCAGGATTTGCTAACTAGCTCGGTCACCCAGTTTTTACTTTGGTTTGAGGGAGTTTGCTGGCTTGTGCGCAGTCTGGCTCATGGTTTGCCTGGTCTGACTAGGGAGACCTTGGACAGGTCCTGTTTTTAAGTGCAGTGTACTACTATTGTTTGGCAAGTACACTAAGTCCTGTTTGACTTAGTACTGGCACTAAGACAGGTCCTGTTTTCTCTCTTTTTTTTATCCTTTAAGACCTAAAATCGCATTCTCCCTGAAATAAAATCAGTCTTGTCCTTTCAAGTCAGTGGAACAGAAATTGATTGTTTGGCAATTGGCATCGAGACATTAGCGAAGTCATTCCATCTTCATCTCCTATGACATTAACTCTCATTCCTGAAACCCAATAGCACTAGTACCGTGTCACCGTGGTCATGTGGTATCTAGAACAATGCCAACGATTTTATTGAGAGTTCACTGTCAACTTCTCCACTTAATGGCTGGAAATAACTTGATTTATTCTGAACTTGATAAATCAAGGGCAAGGGGCATGAAAAAGATGTACTAATGCAAATAGATTTGCTCAACATCATTTGGTTGCCGCTTTCATGGACTTTTTAGAGATGCATGTACTTCACATCTAAAAACATTTGTCATTCACAGGTGGAGGACATGAATTCGTTGGTGGCTGAACTTTTGAATGTTACTGCTAAGGAAAGACGCATGCTTGAACAATGTAAAGGTTTCTTATCCGCCTTAGCAATCGTGCAGGTAATGGTTGTTTCTTCTGGCTACTCTAGGATTAGTGGATTGTTTTCCTCTCCATCTGCTTACGAAAGATTATACATATACGAACAGGTTAAGGACTGTAGCATGAGAACACATAAATTACAACTAAATCGTTTGCCAACTACCAGCAGCCTGACAACACATGTGTAGAACTGATCTCATACTTGACCACTCACTCTAAAATGCTAACATGACACCCGACTCTTCCTTTTCTATTGGGTGGAGGTGAAGGTAATAAACATGGACTCAGTAGTTAGTTTTGGCTTCACGTTTGGCATTTTTTTGAACCACTTGTGGTCTTGTATCTCTTTTATTCCATGTATCTTTATATCCCATGACAGGAAGTGGTTTGTCGCCTCCTACTAATTAGCTGTATACAATGCAAAAAGAAAGTAATTGTGTATATATATGTAACATTTACGGTGGTTCATCTGATTACTCAAAATTATGCAGTTCTTGGCCTTCTTGATCTTGTAATCTGAACATGGTGTTGTGAACTTGTCATTCTTTATCTTTTGGTTGGAAGTCTGGTCACAAGGCTTCTTAATTAGTAGTAGTTCACTGAACAGGTGAGCTCGTAGCAAAACAGCGTCTGAGTTGAGTGAAACCAATCATGGTGACGGCTATTTGCCAAATGTTCATGTTGTCTACTTTATTCCGAGCGCTATGACACGGCATAGCTTTCAACTAGTTACATGGCCCGCGCGATGCCGCGGGTTAATTATTTTTTGCATTTTAAAAATAGTCAAGATCTAAAAGTGTTAAGTTTTTTTGTAAAGTTATACCCAAGAGTCTCGGTTTTGGTTACATCACCTGATCCAAGAGTAATGTTTATAATATTAATAATAACATTAAACTTGGGTTAACCCTTAGCATAAAAGTGTCTGGACTACAATACCAGATCCAATAGCATTGGACGTGGGTTTGGTTGCAAGGTCGTGTCATAAAAGTGTGATAATTAAATAAATTAGTTAAAAAAAAACCAACAGGAAGAAAAAAACTAATGAAAAAAAAAAAAGAATTAATTGGGTTAACCCGTCATACCTTGAATTTGTATCATGAAAGTTTGATAACTAAATAGAAAAAAAAATTAACATTAACAATTTAAATTAAATGAAAAAAATTAATTAAAAAAAACAAAAGGCATCAGCCGAAAACTACTTAGAAAAAAATTTAATATTAATAAACTAAATTAATTAAAAATAATAATTAAAAAAAAAAGAAAAAAAAACCTCTAAGAAGAAAAAAAAATAAATATAAAAAAATTTAACATTAACAATCTAAACTAAACGAAAAAAATAATTCAAAAAGAAAAAAAAAAGCAAAACAAATTCCTGGTTAACTTGTCAAACCAAGTTAACCCGGGATTCGTGTCATGAATGTCTGGTAACTAAAAAAAAAAAAAGTAAACATTAACAAATTAAACTAAACAAAAATTAATTAATTAAAAAGAAAAAAAAATCCAGGTTAACTCGTCAAACCATGCTAACCCGTTAAACCTAGGATCTGTGTCATGAAAGTCTGATAACTAAAAAAAAAATTTAACATTAACAAACTAAATTAAACAAAAACATTTATGAAAATAATAATAATAAAAATTGACGGGTCAACCCGGAATTAACTGGGTTCACCCGTAAAACCAAGTTAACCCGTGAAACTCAGGATATGTGTCATGAAAGTCTAATAACTAAATAGAAAGAAATTTAACATTAACAAACTAAACTAAATGAAAAAAATTAATTAAAAAGAATAAAAAGCAAAAAAAAAAATTCTATTTTAATTTGTCAAACCAAGTTAACCCGTTAAATCCGGTAAATGTGTCATAAAAATCTGACAACTAAATAACAAAATTAAACATTAATAAACTAAACTAAACAAAAAAAATTTGTTAAAAAAGAAAACAAAGGAAGAAGCAAAAAAAATCTCAAAAAACATAAAAAAACAGCTAAAAAAACTAAGACAACTTAAAAAAAAAAAAACGACTAAGAAATCAGTATTTTACTATGGAAATAAAAAACTTAATTAAAAAGAAAAACCAAAAAAAAAATTTGAGTTAACCCGTTAAACCTGGAATGCGTGTTATAAAAGTTTGAGATAGAAAAAAAAATTTAACATTAAAAAAAAATGAAGAAAAAGAAAAGCAAAAAGTAAAAAAAAAATCTGAATTAATTGGGTTAACCTTAAAACCAAGTTAACACGTGAAACCTGGGATTCGCGTCATGAAAGTTTGATAAGTGCATAAAAAAAAAATTGACAGGTTAACCCATAATTAATTTAGTTAATCTATGAAACCCAGGTTAATCCATAATTAATTAAAAAGAAAAACCATAAAAAAAATCTGGATTAACCTGTTAAATCCGGAATACGTGTTATAAAAGTTTAAGATACAAAAAAATTTAACATTAACAAATTTTTTTTAAAAAAATATCCATTAAAAAAAAACAAAGAAAAAATGAAGAAAAAAAACAAAAACAAAAGGCAAAAAGCAAAAAGTTAAAAAAAAAACGAAAAAAAAATCAGCTCAGTTAAAAAAAAAAAAAAAAAAAAAACCGGAAAGTAGCAGGGATTAGCGTTTTACTGTGGACTGCACAGTGCAGTCCACAGTAAAACACTGATCCCTTTTAGCTATATACTAGTTACATGCCCCGCGCGATGCCGCGGGTAAATTATTTTTTTCATTTAAAAATAATCAAGATCTAAAAGTGTTAGGTTTTTTTGCAAAATTATACCCAAAAGTCTTAGGTTTGGTTGCAACCTGACTCAAGAGTAATATTTATAATATTAATAATAACATTAAACTTGGGTTAACCCTTAGCATAAAAGTGTCTGGACTGCAATACCAAACCCAATAGCATTGGACGTGGATTTGGTTGGAAGGTCGTGTCATAAAAGTGTGATAATTAAATAGATTAGTTAAAAAAAAACAAAGAAAAAAAACAAATAGGAAAAAAAAAATTAATGAAGAAAAAGAAAAAAAATAAATTAATTGGGTTAACCCTTTAAATTGGGTTAACCCGTCATACCTTGAATTCACATCGTGAAAGTTTGATAATTTAAAAAAAAAACAAATTAAGAGGTTAACCCAGAATTAACTGGGCTAACTTGTCAAACCAGGTTAACCTGTCAAATCCGGTATCCGTGTCATGAAAGTTTTATAACTAAATAGAAAAAAAAAATAACGTCAACAATTTAAATTAAACAAAAAAAATTTTAAAGAACAAAAAAACAAAAAAAAAATTATAGGTTAACTCATCATACCAAGTTAACCCGTTAAACCCCGGATCCATGTTATGAATGTCTGGTAACTAAATAAAAAAAAAGTGAACATTAACAAACTGAACTAAACAAAAAAAATTAAATAAAAAATAAATTAAAAAAATATGGGTTAACTCGTCAAATCATGTTAACCCGTTAAACTCAGGATCTATATCAAGAAAGTCTGATAACTAAATAAAAAAAAATTAACATTAATAAACTAAATGAAACAAAAAAATTTATGAAAATAAAAATAAATAAAAAAATTGACGGGTCAACCCAGAATTAATTGGGTTCATCCGTGAAACTTGAAATATGTATCTTGAAAGTCTAACAACTAAATAGAAAGAAAGTTAACATTAACAAACTAAACTAAACAAAAATTAATTACAAAGAATAAAAAGCAAAAAAAAACAAATTAGGTTAACTTATCAAACCAAGTTAACTCGTTAAATCTGGAAAACGTGTGTCATGAAAGTCTAATAACTAAATGGAAAGAAATTTAACATTAACAAACTAAACTAAACGATAAAAAGAAAAAAAAATTAGGTTAACCCGTTAAATCCAGAAAACGTGTCATGAAAATCTGATAACTAAATAAAAAAATTTAACATTAATAAACTAAATCAAACAAAAAAATTTTGTTAAAAAAAAAACAAAGAAAGAAGCAAAAAAAAATTCTCAAAAGGCATAAAAACAGCTAAAAAAAAGACAACTTAAAAAAAAAAAAACGTTAAGCAACAGGGATAGTGTTTTACTGAAGAAAAAAAAATCTGAATTAATTGAGTTAACCCTCAAATCAAGCTAACCCGTCAAACCCGGGATTCGCGTCATGAAAGTTTGATAACTACACAGAAAAAAGAAATTGAAGGGTTAACCCATAATTAATTTGGTTAACCCATGAAACCAGGTTAGCCCATAATTAATTTAACAAAATAAACTAAACAAAAAAATTAATTAAAAAAACCAGAAAAAAAATCTAGGTTAACCTGGAATACGTGTTATAAAAGTTTGATATAGAAAAGAATTTAACATTAACAAATTTTTTTAAAAAACAAAATCCATAAAAAAAAATAAAGAAAAAATGAAAAAAAACCTAAAAAAAAGCCAAAAAAAAAAAACGAAACGAAAGAACGAACGAAAAAAATGACAGCTCGGCTAATCCATTAAAAAAAATGAAAAAAAAAAATGACAGCTCAGCTTTTACTGTGGATTGCACAGTGCAATCCACAGTAAAAGGCTGAGCTCTTTTAGCTATATATAATGTAAGGTGATGCAAGGATTTCTAAAAAGTTTAAGAATAATTTCAATGCTCAGGTTGTTAACTTGGTCGTAAAAAAAAATTTCTAATTTAAATAATACAAATAAAAAAATAAAACAATAGTAAATAATTGATAAAAAAAAACCTAACTCGAGTTTATTTGTTTAAACATGTAAAATCTATAAACTGGTTGTGATATTGAAGTAATCTTGTTGAAAGTATACTAAATAAAACTATAAAGCTTAATTTTATGAATTAAATTTGATATAAAAACAATTTGAAATCAAATATCAAGAGTTGAAATTGAAAATGAAATTCAATTAGAAAAAAGCAAAAATAAAAAAACAATTAAAAGAATAAGGATCAAATTTGATGTAAAAATAAAATAAAATCAAATGATAAGGGCAAAATTAAAGAAAACAATCAATCAAGAAAATGTTAAAAAACAAAACTAATAGTAATCAAAAGAATGAGAATTAAATTGAAAAAAAAAATAAATGATACCTTTATATTTTTTTTTCAAGGAAAAGAAATAAAAAAGAGGAAGAAAATAAAAAAAAAAGCTCATTGAAACCCAACCACCTTGATTTCATATACACGTGTGCCACCAATGAAAAAAGAATGTCAAGATGCTTCTAACACCATTCTAGAAGGTTGCTTTTGGATGTGGAACAATGTCACACACTTTGTCCATTTCCTAGCACTGCAATGCATGCAGCACCAATTTTTTTTAATAATATTTATATTAATCAAAAGATCAAATTGCTTTTATGTAAACTCATTTAAAAAGAAAATAATTTGAAAAGATGAATAAAACCCCAGATACAAGTTCACTAATTTTTATTTTTAAGAGAAATATAATATTTACATGGTGTTTCTAAAAAAGTAAAAAGATAGAATTGCCCATGTCTTTTGCTTTTTAGATTAATATAATTGTTATATTATGCAATTAAAAAATAAAAGATCTAATTTTCCACAATCTTATAATAATTAATGTACCCTAAAAAAACTATTTTACCCTCAATAGTAAATTTATTGATTTTTTGTTGAAAGGATAAAATAATAACTATACTGTATATATCTAGATGCACAATAGATCTTAGTTTTTATTAAATATCACAATTATGCATACGCTTGGCGGTGCCTAGCAAGGAAATGGTTGGTGGGCCTCACTTTAAATATCAACGAATGAATATGGGCAAAACTGGAATAAAAAAACTAGTTCTCCTATAAAAGTTACTTTATACCGATACTCAAAATATTGTTTATTATAATAGAATAATGATAAAATTACCTTTGAATTATAAAACCTTTAAACTAGTGAACGGAGGTAAGGTGGCTTTCACTATAATATAATTGGTTTTTATAAATTGTATAGGGTTTAGATAAGTTATTTTATTTTTCAATAATAAAATTACTAATTTAACCCTAAAATAAAATAATATAATACTTAATATCTAGGGGTATTTTTGTCCTTCTAGTTTTTCTAGAATAATGCAATTGCTTTAATGTTCTTTCTATCATTTTACATTGATTTTATTGTAAATTCTAAAGCTTTTTAGGAGCATTATTGTAATTTATATTTATTAAATATTATTAAAAAAAATACATGTTGGCTTATGCACTCGTTAGCATATTGATAGTCCCTTGTCGTTCAAGCAACACATGTGAGGTCATCCAGCTATCAAACATTGCCTTTCACGATAACATTTAAAAGGTCTCGATACCCCTGAGTTAATAGGGTGGCAAGTGCCCCAAACTCTCCTTGTTTTTGGTGCCAATGATAACTTATTGTTTTCTCTCTCTTCACCTTGAATTTCATATTAACCCTTTAAAAAAAATCAGATTAGCCCCTGTAATTTATTTTTCCTTCACATTTGATTCATGTCTTTCTTATTGTTATTTTTAAAATTTTGAATCATCTATAAAATTATAAATATTTCTCAATTTCATCTATTTTTTAATTTATAAATAATCTATCAAATCACAAATGTTTCTCAATTGCACCCCTTTTGATTTTTTTTTTATTGTTTAAATTTAATCTTCATTCTTTTGATTAATATTTATTTTTGTTTAGGATCATTTTTTTTTTAATTTCATCCTCCATAGATTTTTTTTTATCAAACTTTATCCTTGTTATTTATGTTGCTATCTTTTTTGCTTTTGCAAGTTTTTTTATTAATATTTTTATCACAATTTTATCCTTTAAAATTAAATTAATTGAATGAGTTACGAGTTTTAAAGAATAAGTCAAGTTTAAGAGATTTGTCCGAATTTGCTTGGTTTTGCCCCCTTCTTTTTCTAAGCTAATGTATTCTTATTTTTATCTTCTATTTTTTTTCTATTTTTTATCTTTTGCTTTTTATGAGTTAGCCCTGATTTCATGACTACAACCACCAATTTTAAATGCTAACACAAGTTCACTTTTGTTTAGATTTGTTTTTTTTTTTATATCATTTTTCAAATTGTTTTATTTCAATTTCACCTTTACATTTTTTTTTCTGCTTTTTTTTTAAGAGATTATTTTAATTTTATGTCCATGATCATTGAGTTTGCGAGTTCATTCAATTTAATAAGGTTTTTATTTTTCTATAATTTCACTCTTCAACATAGGATTCGCAAATCAATATGGATGAGCTCATGTTTGATATATATATATATATATATATATATATATATATATATATATATATATAAATTTTTGTTGTTATTTTTATTTTATTTATTATTGTTACTTCTTTTTTTCATTACTGGCGTCCTGGACTTTTTTATCCTAACACTTTTTTTACATTGAAAAAAATATTTGTCCAGAGTACATTAGAATGTAGGCAACAAATCTAATTATTTTATGAAAGAAATTTTTTTTTTAGTGAAAATGTATGTCTAAATAGTAGCTTACATACTCATAAAATATGAAAAATCCCTTAGTGCAAAATTAAAGAAATGATTTTTGTTTTTTATTTGCTATACATTGACTTTATAGATTATGAAAACAACTCATGATGTTTTTATGTATCCGATGCACAAAAAATTAGAAGCGTAAAAATATAATTAAAATTATTTTTTAAAATATTTTTAGTTTGAAAATATATTAAAATAATAATATTTTTTATTTTTTTAAAATTTATTTTTAATATATCAATACATCAAAATAATTAAAAATAAATAAATTTGAAGCTAAAAAAAACAACCCAACCACATTAATAAACGGGGCTACAGTACATGACCCCACCATCAACATGAGCTGCCGGTGCATAGAGTCGTGAAAGTTCCAAACCAATTTTCTCATTTCATTTCATGTGTAATAATAATAAGAATAGAATACATTGGCGAATCTTTAAAGAAAGCAAAACCTTTCATTGATTCTTGTAATGTTTCTTGTCTCTCCGATAAGACAAGAAAAAGCTCATTTTAATTGTTCATTCACCTGTCCTGTTTTGATTGATCATATCATACAGGAATGCCTCAACTGTAGTGCATGAGTAACTGTTCATATGTTTCTCTGGCAGAATCATCGTTTTGCAGGTAATTATAATAGTAATTATGGTTCAGCTGCTCCTGTAGCTTGTTAAACAAACAGTCTCAAAAGCTTTGGTTCACCTCCCTCGTGGAATCTGCAATTATCCCCTAAACTACTCTTCAATGTCGTGGTTTCAGACTCTTCTGATGGTGACTCTGATCCCTGGTACATCAAGCAAAGATCAAGATCAGTTGTCTGTCCGTATTTGGCTCCATCATCATTCCTCTTTCTCTTCAATTTTTGTGATCCTGAACCGACATGATCTATCGGCGGCCTAAAACCACCACTTTCTGAAACACTATCGAATTCTGGTCCCAAGACTCCGCCCTCCAATTCTGGCAGTGGTTCTACTGTGCCGCGGCGAAGCACTGCCATCACCGCCTTCTGGCATACATGCCAGTTTCCTGTCCAGAGAAGCCCCACTGCTCCACTTACTGGGTTCACCGCTCTCCCCACGGCCTCAAACAAAAGCGATTGAAACAATGCTGAAAAGACAAGACCACACCAAAACAAAACTTTTAGCTTCAATGGTTCTTCAATAAATATTATCAATGGCTCTCAATTAGTCAGGTTTGCTTTTGATGCAAAAGAATTGAACTTCAGATCTGATAGTTGTTCTAGTGTGATGTATGGTTTCGAGACTTACACGGACGTTGGCTTTGGGGCACGGAGGACATGAAGGACATGAGGCCGGCACGGCCAAAGAACTTGGCAACAAAGACGGTGGCATTAGCTTGAGCTTGGGGATTATTTATCCAACCTATGCCTTGTCTAAGAACACAATCCTCGCTGCATCCCTTTCGAAGAACTCGACAGCCATTGCAGCTCATTGTTCAAGATTTTTCTAGGGCATGAAAGTAGGATTCTAGGCAAAGAAAAACAGGTTTCTTACTCTAGTAACGAGTAATACCGGTCAGAGAGAATAGTTGGTGTTTGAGCAGGAGAGAAAAGTAAGGGACAGGTATGCATATATAGAGGAGAGGTTTAATTATGGTTAGGTTTAATTAACCGTGGTTTAGTAAATTAAGACTCAATTTTTGTTGTCGGGTTGAGTTCCAAGGAAGAGGGTGAGAGAGCAGCTGCGTGTTTCCGCGAATAATCGGGTTTTTGGGCCATTTGACTCATCTATTGCATTCTTTCTCTTTTCTTCCGTTTCCCTCTTCTTCTTTCATTTTGGAAGCACAAAAGCACTAAATATAAAAAAACCAGGAAGAACAATTCTTGATAGATTAAATATTAAAAAATAATTAACAACATGGAAGGATCCAAAATAAAAAAAAATTATTTAAAAAAAAAGACATGAAACACCTAGTTTAACCTGTTAAACCCATGAGCTATGTCATGATTATAGGATAACCATATATATATATAAGAAAAAAAAAACCATGAAACCTATTTTTTAAAAAAAACCAATATCTAGTAATGAGGCCAAAAAATAAAATAAGTCTAAAAAAATATGAAACCCATATCAGTTTATAAAACTCGTGACCTGACCATTTAATTAGAAGCATCAAATCCAGAAAAACTATAAATCCTAAAATTTTAAAAAATCAAATGTTAAGAGAAAAAATTAAAAAAAATCACAAAAAAAAATTTTAAAATAAAAAATAGTAATTAAAAGAATGAGGAAAAAACTTTAAAAAAAAATGAGAGGGAAAATTTTTTTGGATTAAAGGGCTAAATTGAAAAGAAAATTAATCTTACTAAATAATTAAAAGAAAAAACCACCAAAATAACAAGGACCAAATCATAAAAAATCAATAAATTAAAATTTTGATTAAATGATAAAATTAAAAAAAAAAACCTAAAAGTTTACAAAAGAAACGGAAAAAAAAAACAAATCAGGACCATATTTGAAAATTCAAAACATGAAAAATTTAGATTGAAGGATGCAATTGAAAATAAACACTTATAAAAAGGCAAAGGATAAAAATTAACAAATCAAAAAAATAAGGATCAATACCCAAATATATCTAATTAAGGGGATTATCCTGAGATTTTAAATAAAAAAACATGAATCTCGAGGGAGGAGAGGAAAAAAAAAACAGCTTCAATGATAATTTATTTATCAAAACTCAACCATCTGGGATGGGATGGAAAAGGATTTCACGAGGAATCCAATATATATAAATAATAATAAAAAAAGCAATATTTTGATTGTATAACGGGGCACGCACCACCAAACCACAACAACTTCTCCCATGCGTCTCAAAAGTTATTTTTTCTATATATACATATAATTAATTAATTAATTTAGAAAGCCAGATTACCTCTCAACTAATATGCTTATAACTTAAAAACCTACTCGAAAATATAAAATTACCCCTAAATCAAGCCTAAATTAATTTTGAGATAAAAGTTAATCTCGTGATTTTATCCTGCTAAGAATAATAAAAATTAAAAACAAGCCTTAATTAATTGATTAAAATGTTCATCGTTAATTCTGACATAAATGACAAGCTAATGATTAAAATTTGCAAAAAAAAAAAAATGAAATAATAATAAAAAAAAGCTTTGGCAACAAATAACTTTTGGCTTCATATATTGCGTGTTGCCAAGAAAGCAATCTCCAATGCTCTCACATTAGCTATAAGAATGAGGTACTGTTTTTGGCGTTTTAAATTCTATTACAAGAGGCTTCATATATTGCGTGTATGCGGATGTAACAGTAGTTATTTTTTAAAATATTTTTTATTTAAAAATATATTAAAATAATATTTTTTTTATTTTTAATATTAATAAATTAAAATAATATAAAGATATAAAATAATTTTTTTTGAAGGTTATGCCAAGGAGAAACTTGCCGAGCTCGTAAACCTTGTAATAGTGGTTTGTCTTGTACGTAGTTTACAGTCCCTCCTCCGCCCTCCCCCGCGAAAAAAGAAGGAAACAATTTGACAAAAAAAAAAGGAAGATGAGGCATTTTTTGTCAATTGGGTTTTTTTATACTTTAAACGATAGGAAATAAGACTAATTGCGACAATTTTACTCTGTTTTTAGGCAGTAGACTGACCATTTACCTTGAGATAAATGGCAAGCAAAACTACAAGCTTCCAATTATTACAACTAAATGGAATTAACAAGAAGATTATTTGATTGGCAACTTTCATAGTGCCGTTGGATTGCATAAATTATTTAAACCATATGCTTTTGGGTAACTTGTAGCCGGCATTACATCTAGATTTTAGCTACCTTATGTTGTACAAAGATACTAGGATTTCCATAGTTTTAAAACTTGATCTGGTCCTGCAAGTTAATCCAAAATTAAAATTAAAATGAGTTTTAAAAAAATAAGAGAAGTCAAAGATTCGGTTTATCCGATAAGATTCAGTTAAAAATTTGGTTGCAATTCATTAACTATTTAATTTTTTTAACCAAAACAATATCATTTTGATTTATAAAAAAATATTAATATCATTTTGATTTATAAGAAAATATTAGGATTGACCCGAGTAACCCGGGCAAAACTTGTGACCCGGGCTGAACGGGTTTAAAAACTTGGGGTTTTTTGGCATAATTTTGCAAATTGTAATAATTCCTCGGAAATGCGAGAAATTGTATTTGACCATTCTCGAATTTTGGTGCTTCAGTGAGTTATGTCTTCGCAGTTAAGATTTTGACAAATTTAATGAAGCTTTAGGAGTTAAAGGATCATAACTTATTATTAGAAAAATAATAATAATTATGAGAGGATTTGTTCCCAATACTTCACTTGAAAAAGGGAAAGGACTAATAAATTATTTGGAATTAATTCTCTAATGTAATTAAATTTAATTAATAAATAAATTAAATTTACATGTTTACAAAATATAAAATTCAATTCATGGGGTTTCTTATATTATCTTAATCTTATTACTTCAAAAAAAAAAACTAAATTAGTATTTTGAAAAAATTAAATTTAATATTAAATTTATTTATTTTAAAATTAAAAATTAAAAGGATTGATATCTGATTTATCATTATAGTATTTTTTTAAATATCGAATTAAAGAATAAAAGTGTCAAAAGGAAAGGCAGTGCTTTGTAGTTTTCCTTAATGTCTGTATGAATTATAGATACCCACCCGACGTGTAGAAAAGTGGGATTCAAAGAGTCGATTATGTTGAGAACAGACGGCGCAAACTACCATCATTCTTAAGCTTGTTTTGTTCGATTTATGCCAATAAGGTTAAAACATTCCTAGTCTATCATCGGAGCAGGCTCGCCTCCTTTTCACTACACTTTTCTTGTCCGTTTCTCCAGTAAAATATACACAGGGCGGTGCCGGCTGCCAAGTGACAGTGACCGGTGAGAAAGACGACGGAGGAAGGCTTCCAACCCCAAACTTGAACTAGAGTCGGCCCAGTTTAGTGGTCCAACCATTCATTTAAATCGCGGCCCGAACTTGCAAGTCAGGTGTAGCCCAAATAGATAAAACCATGTCAGGAAATTCCCAATTATTTAAGTTCTCAATTATTCCCATTTGCTGAGGAATTCCAATCAGGAAATTTTTATTCTATTCATGATGTTCTTGCTAGTATTTGTAATATACTCGTTTATTGCAGCAGTAATATTCACTTCATTTTGCTCTTTTAAGAAGATAAAACACCGCTCTTTTCAAGCTGTTGGAGTCATTAACACAGGTAAAAGGCCAATAAAGAAACATGTCAAGAAAACTACTCTGCATCATAACTAAATTCTACTAAGAGACTGAGTGCCTCCTATTTCTGGAAGGTGTGGATTTAGCTTCTTCCATGTTAGCAGAACCAGCACTCTCTGATGAATCGGAGCCACTCTTCTCACCCTTTTCTCCTTTGCTTGACCAGAGCTTAGTAAAGATCTTCTTCGACTTAAGCATCCCTTTCAATTTGTTACTGGCAGCCTTATCTACACCATTTCTACCATTTGCCAATCTCAAGGAAGCTACCTCCTCCTTTAGAGCCTTGAGCTCCTCAGCAGTGGCCACAGCATCCCAATCTTCTTCAGTGTTAGTAGTGGTTGACCTTGAGCTCCTTTGAGATCCATTGTTAAGATCCCTGATGCTTTTAGGAAGGTCGGGAGTGCTACTGCCTGATGACGCAGCCACCCTGACCTGCTCGAAGAAGAGTACCTGCACGACTACACGCAATGGTAGTCTGTCATTCTGCATCGCGTGCATGCATGCATCAACTGATAGCTTCTTGCAGTCCATCAATTTGCATATCCTCTTCCTCTCACTCTTGCTGATCCCTGGGTGTTCCTGCATCAAAGAACAGCAGCACTCTACACATCAGTAACCACTGAGAAATAGAATGCACCCAAGTTTTATGATTGGCTACACTCACTGGACATGCTTTCTTTCAATTATGAATGTGGATTTGCGGGGTCAAACATGCTGTTTAGGTATCTTGAAAACTTTTGATGTGAATTTAAAGAAAATCTCGAGATTACCTTGAGATACATGTCAACTGCCCTGTAAAGCGCATCATGAGCAGGTCTAGAGATACCAGATACCATCTCAGCAAGTTCAACAAACTTCAACAGGGGCAGATTTGGATCCTTTGCTATCTCAGCTAGATATCCATCTATCAGTTTTGCCACCATGAGCTTGGAAGCATCAGATAAAATCCCAGGTTTTCTCGTCTCCTGAACCTCATGGCCTTCTTCTGACTCAATCTCAGCAATCTGATCTCGCATCAGAAACTCCTCGACCATTTTCTTTACTGAATCAACATCATACATCATAGTCTCTCCTTCCCCTGCGCGAATCAAAAGATCATTTACAGAAGCCTCCTCTAGTTGCTGACCTATTTTCTTTATCAGCTGTCCTTTTGTTGTGTCACCAAAGTCAGCATATATGGCTGCTTTTAATAGCTTCAGCAAGAAACTACAGGAGACGCTGCCTCGCTCAGCAGGCAACAGCCACACAATGGTATCAACTGTTGATCGATATTTTGCTGCTTGTCCACTCTGGATCATACCCTTGCTGAAACCTGGCAACCTTCTGTAAGCATAAGCTTTCAAAGCTTCTCCAATCACCTCATCAGAAAGTATGGCTTTGGTCCTAATCGTAATAACAACACGCTTATATAATCCAATTTCAAGCTCACACAAATCCTCAACCCACCAGTCCCTTGGCACTGACCGGTTTCTCAGACCATTCAAGTTTGATTCAGTCCCATTCTCCTCAGGGAGATTTTTTCGATTGTATGAATAGGACCAGTCAACTTTTGAAACATCAACACAGGCCTTTGCAGCTATGGCATCAATGCAATGGCTGATCACCTTCAGTTCCTCGGATAATGGCAAAAGTGACCTTGTGGTCTGAAGAACAATGATCGAATCCTTCCAGCTGCGGAAAATGCTAGAACTAAGGAAGACTTCAATTTTGTAAACGAGGTTCCCTTTTTCGATAGTCTCATGCATTCCCAGGTACTCAGCCGCGCATCGGGCAGCAACAACATTATAAGCATTGATGGTTACAGTCATGCCATAACAAAATTTTGCACATATCTCGAAGGCAGAAGGCCCACCCGGAATATCAGAAATGTCAACTTCATCACCGTTTTCTCCATTGGCAGTTGTGACCAACTTCTGCAACTGAGCGCTTTTGGACAGAAGAGGAAACTGCAAAGCAGGGTTTTAAATTAATTAGCATCAAAATAATTGTAGCAACATAGCATATTAACACAGATTCCTATTGGCTTCCAACACAGTTCCATTTCATAACACTCTACCCAGCATAATTGAAGCCTTAGTCAATGATGCCTTTGACAAAAGGTTAGATGATTTATTCAACAATAATAGTGAATGCATCGAATCACTTTAAGTATTGCTGCCATCCTACTATGCTTGTTTCAGACATTGCCAGACCAAGCTGAGCTTGGTCAGATCATTGTCCTCGCATGGCAGAACCAAAAATCACAGTACAGGCTCACTTATATTGGATTGATAAGCAAATCAGCTACCTAGGGTGCCGATAGTGTCATGTACTGCATCATGCACTAAAGATACAAAGATCAAGATGAAGTTACAGAAATAATACCATGGTCATCAATTTGAAATGTTTACTGGATTGAAAGATTATGATTACCTTATGCAGATAAAACTTTATATCCCCAACATTAACAGTGATATCAGTTGCCAACTCGGTAGCCACATACCTGCACATGAACATAAAGTCTCGGTAATGTCAGCAACAGTTCAAAAGATTTTTAAATGTGGCAATACGCATACTGCCAAGTATAACCACATGCCATTCCGAATATCTAAACCATTCTTTTACTTTCTTTGAATGTATTAAGCTTCACAGGCTGACCAAACTTTATGAGGGCCAAGTGCATAAATATGACCCCATGGGTGGAAAAATACACTATAATCATGAGCATCCAACAATAACTTTGGACCAGAACAAATTTCAATTCCTCAAATAATCAGAAACTGAACAATCTCTCCCTTTGAACCACTTGGTATTTCAAAGCAGCTCCAATTTCACGGAAGATAGAAATAATCAGTGCACACTGGGCTCATGCATGAAAGTGAGATCGTGGAGAAATGGAACTAAACACACTGGCAAAACATTTAAAAGATTATTTCATTTTGTTAAAGCATCTGTGGTATTAGCAACTACCAACAGAGGCTGAATAAATCCTCATTTGCTTCACTTTCCAGCAATACAAATGTTGTATGGCCTTCCAGTAGAGAACCCAAATTTCATGTTTCTTTAAAGAAGGTAGTCATACAACCAAAGTAGCAAATTACCAAGCATCTGTGCAGATTCATCAATTAGAGGATTAACTTAAAAGAAACCAAAATGTATCAAACATAAAAGCAACTCCAAGAATCAAAATAAGATTTTCAGAAAGGAATAAAACAAAATGCAAATTACGCTACAAAGCATCTCACCTAATACTATTCCCATCTGTTTGAAACGAATCTGACTTTGATCCAAGTTTCATGAACTTCATCTTGCCAAACAAGAAGATCCAAATAATGTAGCACTGCAAAAGGAATATTCTTCCCCGCACTCAATTGATCACTCCTAAATCAAACACCTTTGCGCTATACGCTCGCCACCACACATTCCCAATGAAACATCTACATAACCCAACTCGAGGAATTTTTTCCTGAATTGCAAAGGACACTCCTGGTGTGGGGACCAGGTTCCTCAATTGTAACAGACTTCTTGGCCTACGTGAGAGTCACTAAGGATCTGAAAGGGTAGTGAACAATGTGTACCAAGTAAGGTATGTGCAAATCTTGAAAGCAACCGAGGCAGGAAGGGTAGAGAGAGAGAGAGAGAGAGAGAGAGAGAGAGTTAGAAAGGGATATAAAGAAGATGGGATCGAGTAGTTTCTCAACTAAAAGGATCTCTTATATAAATTGAAAGCCAAAGAAATGGCTGTTGCCTAGATCGGCGGCAAAGCCCACAGAGTACGGAGGCAATGAATCAACCCAGGAGACATAGCCAACAGGCACTCTACACTAAACAATTCACTAAATAGAAACAACCCACAAGCATAAATCTGATTCCACCTCACTCACACTCTATTTCTTTTATCTCTCCATCTCTGATGTCTCTGATACGTTGTTTCCTCCCTTCTTTATTTGAAGATTCATGTATCAACAAGAAGAATTCAGCTTAATTAAATGTCAAGTTCCAAACTTGACAAGTATAAAGAATATGTATATTTTTACCGTTGAACTTTGAAAACCTGCAACAGAAACAGCATCTCGGTATCAGTTGAATAAACCACCAAAAACGCAGACAGCAAGCATCTATCTTCATTTTATTTTTAATAAAAAGGCCAAGTAGTCAAAATGCTTTAGTAGTGAACAATCAAACTTCAACTACCAACAACAAAACTGAAACCGAAATCAAAAGAATCTACCAGAATATGTAACAAAAACCTTGCTAAACAACAAGCATCTAGTTTAATAATAAACAAAGTTCATAAAACCTAAAGCTAAAACCCCATATGTTGACGTTTGAATAGAACCAACTTGGAAACCAAAAGACAAAAACTCCAAAAGCCACTCTCCGTGTAAACCCCGATGAAATCCAAGACTAACCCC
This sequence comes from Populus alba x Populus glandulosa, assembly GCA_033617975.1. Taxonomy (NCBI): domain Eukaryota; kingdom Viridiplantae; phylum Streptophyta; class Magnoliopsida; order Malpighiales; family Salicaceae; genus Populus; species Populus alba x Populus glandulosa. Next base: position 30,771,029 of record CM066143.1, on the reverse strand, counting down.
ATGTATCCATGCTTACAAAACCATAAACATTGCTACCATATTCCTAGGACCAATGTAGATATACCCTCCAAAAAGAACCCTATTTCAACAACAATAAAAGGAAAAAAAATCGTCAAAAAGACCAGACCTTGAAGGCAAAACGTGAAGATACAACAAAATAGATAGAGGCACTCACCCAATAATTGCTATGCTAGTACCATTGAAAAGATGCGAATTTTGAGTCCGAACTAGCTAAAAACATTAACGAAGACAAAACTCTAAGGGAATCACTAAGGAAAATCTCCAAGAAGATGAGTCGTCACTTGGTTACAGAAACCGAAAACCCCACAAGTTTTCTTACCCAAAAACACAAGCTAGATACCGATGTTTTATCACATATGGGTGTATTGCCGCCAATCCTACATTTTACAGTTATTACATCAAACCAAAAATAAAAATGGTCTTTGAGTGTCTTTTCTTGTTTTGGTTTAATTATTGTGAAAGAAAGTAAAGATAAGCTCTTTCAGTTTTTGGAGAAGGGAGCATTAAAGATGTCACTCACCGCCACCTTTGCTCAGTCATGCACGCCAAAACTGACACACAGCTCGCTTTCTTGTTGCCACTACACTGCCTTTTAAGAAATGACCCGTCTTTATTAGCTCTTAGGATTTCCGTTCCTCAATTTACACAGTTACTTGTTTGATAGTAGCCTAGTACCCTGAGCCCCCATGGCACGTCTCTGGCTCTCTCATTTCTCTCTCTCAATAAAGAATGGATGCAAATGATGTCCGTCTGACTCAGGTTAATTAAATGATTACTGTGCACCCAAAAAAGCAAAGAATACAAAAGAAAGTGTCGATTATGTTAATTCTGCTAAATTCATGGCGCATTGCTGCAAGCTGGGGTTGATGGGATTGGCCCCATACTTTCAAACCCTGTTACAGCAGATAGAGTACAGTAAATTGTAATCAACTTTTTTGATGAAATGCTGTTCCAAAAAATATTTCATGTGCTTATTTTCTTATCACTAGAAGTGCCATAAAGCATCACACGCATTGTTTAGTTCATTCTTGAAAAAGAAAAAAACTTGGTTAAGGACATCTTATATCTCGAGTCTGGATTTTCAAGAGTCTAAAACTTGTAAAAGGTCAACATTTTCTTTTAAGAAAACTCTGTGTTGGAATGGTGACCAAGTGATTAAAGAATAGGTTATGGGGTAGTTGATGAAAGCACTCACAAGAAGATTCTCATGCATCGGCTATATTTTAATCAACAAGCTGAGCCCTGCTTGGCCGAGAGAGTAGCTACTGGCTAATCAGATTGGTCTAAACGTGACTTGACTATTCGCCAGCTTTGTCCAAGAATCCCATCCAGCCCTAGAATCACCAAGAAACAGCAATTTACATTATAAAACTAACAAAGAACATCTCATATTCCATTTGGGCATATCCCTATAAAAGTGACTCTTCAATCACACCACGTTTTAAGGTCCCCATTATTTATCTTTTCTGTAAAGGGTTTCTGAACTCATACACATGGTGCTGACTCTACCACTTTAAACACTGCTAGATTCTCTAACCCTTACAAAAAGAATTTGATTCCTTAAGAAACACTTGATTCCTATTGCTTCGAGCCTTTCAACTAATATTTTAAAAGTCATTGTGTGGTGTGGGTTTTAAGACGTAATTAGTCGACAACTTATCGTCACGCCAATTGTTTTAAATCATGATAAATGCTTAATCTTAACAATCAGGATCTCAAAGGAATATAATCTCTAGTTTTGATCCCATATGCTTGTTGTGGAAAATAGATCCCCAGTGTCAACTCTGACCCAACCACATGTTTTTTTCTCCTTGTTTCATACGCTTTGATCACATTTGGTTATTGCTAGTTGCAAACACTCCATTCCTTACATCATTGTCTCATGGCTAATCTTGAGGAGAATCATCTTCGTATCCTCTACTGTCCCTAACTTTGCTAGAGAAAGGGAGAATAATTTGGAGACAGTGTATGAACAATATCAGACTAGGAGGATCCAGTATCTCCCTTAACTGCAAGATTTCGTGATCATTGGTTATTTGCAGAGTACTAGCTAGCTAGCAACTGGTTGCTTTCTGCCTTTTTGGCCCAACCTAAAAGCAAGCACATTTACAACTCATGGATGTACTAACAAGGGAGAAAGAAAGGATTTTCTGTGCTTGATTGTCCAACACAGTGCACATGGTGGCAATGCAATACTGTTTAGCCAGATCACTTTAAACAGCATCACATTAATCAAAAAACTATTCCCTAATCATGATAACCGTCGGGGCGTCGATGCTTAAGCACATAATCGAGGTCTAGATCAGATTAATCCAATTATGATCAATTTGCACGTGTCGGACTAAGATGCTTCTCGACAGCACTGCGATGAACTTTCTATAGATGATGTAAAATGAATCAAAATATGATCAGGGCCACCACTACTGGCATCCTCCCCTTGTTTTGCGATTGGTTTACCAGTAAGAATCAGATTGGATCCAGATTTGCATATTAAAAACTTGAAAAGGTACAAAAGCACACACAAGATCATCACATTGCATACACCATTTTCACTTTATTATAAGCATAACATGCGGACTAGAGGCATGGTAATGGTAATTCCTGGCCTTGTTTGTAGCAAATGTAGTGAATTAATCCATGCCAGAGAATATAAAAGTTCATTGAAAACGCATAGAGGGCCACTCCTAGTGTGAGCAATTATGTTGATTATGATGATACCATGTTGGGTTCATGATGATTTGCATGAAAACCAAGCAACTACATATCAAATATCCATGTTCAGAAGATTTATTGAAAGCTTTCTAGTTCGTTGTCATGCATTGCAAATATTCATGACTAGTTATGGCTTGAATTCAGGGCCATTTAGAGGTGAACAAAGGTTGTTTAGGTAGCTTGTGTTACTCTTTTTCTTCTTTTCTTCATTATCAGAAGCATCATGGTGCTTGAACTCGCAATATATAGCAGTTCTCTCTTCCCAGATGATCTCTCTCTTCTCTAACATGAGCGGGATTTGAACTTTGGCAATGTGTTAATTTGATGTCATCTATTACAGTTTTTCCAAGGATTGTTGTGATATAATTTCTCCAATATATGTGAAATTCTATGACAAATTAAAGATGCCTCCTCGAGTTTTTTGAAAAAAATAAATTCAGAGGCTCTGTCTTTGTCTCCACAAGATTCTCTTTTTTTTTTTTTTTTCTTTTTTTGATAAATTTCACATTTTTAGACTTTTATCAATAGCTATATAGTTTTTTGAAAATGCTCATTCGGCATGGTGGGAGTGATTCTAAACCATGATTGGATTTCATATGTAGTCTAATAGGATGTGATTGAACACCAAAACATATTGTTCATGAATTTAGTGGTGGCTTTGGATTTTTGCCGAGGCACCGAAAAACCCACTTTGCATTTAAATTGATTCTTAAATCCTGTTTATTTTTATATTTAAAAAAAAATTTTAAATTTTTTTTAAATTAATATTTTTTTAATATTTTCAAATTATTTTGATATGTTGACATCAAAAATAATTTTTTTAAAATAAAAAAAAATATTATTTTAATATATTTTCAAGTAAAAAACATTTTAAAAAGTAATAACAACTACACTCTCAAAAACTTTCACATTATAACTTCATGGTGTATATCATGTTGGCAATGACGAGAATTGTCATATCAACGTGTTTGATATTATTATATAAAATAAATTTTAATTAAAATTATATTAAAATAATATTTTTTGTTTTGTTTTTGACATTAACACATTAGAATTATCAAAATAATTCTTAAAAATAATTAATTTAATGATTTTTTAAATAAAAAAATAATTAAAAAACACTTTTAAAAGAAATAAGTTATAATACAAAAATAAACACTTATTAAAAACTTTTCACTGAAAACGCCCTGTTTAGGATCACTATTTTCTGGTGGAAATTATTTCGCTATATATGACCTTTTTAGGTTGTTTGTTGGCAAGCAATGATTTAGCTTATCCCATGGAGAATGCAGCTATCAATCGAAAGCCAGAATGAGAGAAGTAGGAAAGGAAAGAAAATTTGGAATTGCTTTTTAAATGGTGTTTTTTTTTAAGTAATTTTTTCTGTTAAAATTTTTTTATATATTTTTGAATTGTATTAATATACTAATATTAAAATTATTTTTTAAAAAATAAAAAATATATATTATTTAAATATATTTCTAAACAAAAATTATTTTAGAAAATAATCATTATTATTCTTAGAATAAATTTAAGTAAGAAAATCATTCCCAAACACACAAAAAACGTAAATTGAAATCTATGAAATAAGATTTTATTTGAAACCGACAATCATGTACAGAAGAAAATATATTGAAATTTATATTAAAACAAATAATTAAATTTTAGATCCGCGGATGAACTAGTCACGCATTGCGTGGCAGTTTAATGGCGATGACTGGATTAATCACTTGACCTAAGTAAACGATAAAAAATTTCAGTTATAGGATTACAATGTGTTTCGCTCCCTCCATTTCAATTGTTAAATTAAATAAATAAATAAAAACTAAATCTTATAGGAAAGTTATTTTCATCGAGACTCATATTACCTTTCGTTGCAACAATATAACGATGAAATTGCACCTTAGCCATTAAATTATTTAATTAAGCTTTTGGCAAGGTGGTTTATATATATATATATATATATATATATATATATATATATATATATAATTATCTCTTACAAATTATACAGAATTAGATTGGCCATTTTACTTTTTGTTCATAATAAAATTTATTAATTTAACTCTAAATAATAAAAAAATATAATGCCTATTATTAAAGGATGTTCAAGTCTTTTTTATTTTATTTTAGAATAGTTTAATTACTTTGATGCCCTTAAAAACAAAATCAATATAATTATCTTATAAGAGTTTTTTTTTGTCAATTTACGTTGGTTTTATTGTAAATTTAAAGATTACTTAAGGGTATTATTGTAATTTACATATATTAAATATTATATAAAAAAATTATTAACGCTTGTATAGCACGTGTTAGCATGGGGACGGGCCTCGAGCTGTTTAGGTGGCGCGTGTGAGGTCATTCGACCATCAAACACTACTTTCTGGAATGGTGTTTGGAAGGTCTCGGCACCCTAATGCAACGGGGAGGCACATATCCCAAATGCACATTGGGTTTCGTGTACAAGACTGCTTTTTTTTTTTCTTTTTTTCTTTTCTCTATCCCAACCTCAATTAGCATTATCCCCTTTAAAAAAATTAGAACAACCCATACAATTTATTTTTCTTTCATATTTGATTTCTGTCATTTTAATTATTATTTTAACAGGTTAATATTTAGAGATTAGTTCAGGTTAAGGTGGTTTAACTGGGTTTGCTTTGTTTTATTTTTTAAAAGCTAATATTTTCTTCTTTTTTAGTTTAACTTTGCTATTTTTACAAGGTTAACTCTATTTCATGACTATAATCATCAGTTTCAAAGGTTAATGTGGATTTTTTTTAAATGATTTATTTTAATTTTATTGTTTAAATTTTTTTTATTTTATTTTTTATGAAATTATCACAATCTCATGCTTATAATTGTAAAGTTTATGAGTTTACCTGTTTAACAAGTTTATCACAAGGTTTGTTTTTCTTTTTAATTATTATTTTTTATAGTTTTACTTTTCATTATTAGAATATATTTTTTTAATCGAGATAGATTCAAGTTTTATTCTTTTTATTTTTATTTATTTATTTATATTATTTAAATTATGAATTTAACCAATGACTTGAGTCTCGGATTCTTTATCCTTACAATTTTTTATACATCAAAAAAAAAAATTGTCCGGTCCTTGGCGATAGCGTAAGCGACAAATCTAGTACTTAATTTCTATGTATATTTCTTTGGAGCTGATGGGGTAGACGAGTGGCATCTTACTTGTAAGAATATCAATTAGCAAATAAAAGGGTCCGAAAAACCGTCTATCTTTTTTAGCTACTCCTTTTGATACATAGCATGCTCACTTGAGATAACCCAACGGTTAATACTTTGCCATCTCTCCAAAATGTTTTTTCCTGCAATTGCAAAGGCTTTAAAACCAATTTGATCTCTTCCCAACCTCTGCTGTAAATCTTACCAGCCCTTTCCATCGCCAGTATCAAATGGCCTTGATCGTGTTAATTCCAATTTATTCCATGCTTACACCAACGGAGAGTTTTGGTTCAGAAACTAAGCAAAGGCCAAGAAAAAAAAGAATTCTTCGAAGGAGAAGGAGTTAAACTTAGCCTATAAAGAAATCCACTTTCAGCACCGGAAAACGACAGTCAGGAACCTCTGAACTTCAGGCAAACCTAATATTCTGGCAGCCAACAAGGATTGCATTGAAAACGTTTCGTATTGGATGATCGATGGCCATGCAATGAGAGCTTTGTGATAATGGAGCGCACACAGCTTAAGGAAATGATTATCAAGGAACTTACCACGCAAAAGCCTAAAACTTTGCGACAGACACCTCATGGCACTAAGGGTAGGGGAGTGATGATGAGCACTCCTACTATAGGGCAATAGGATATATAACGAGTCATATCGCGGGGCTTTGCTGCAGGCCAAATATATGTTTTTTTCTCTGTAAAAAATGATATTCATTCAACGCAGGATGAGGTTTAGGATTAATACACCTCCACTGTAGTACCCTTTACACGATAACGAAAAAGAAAGATGGATTAATCATTCTTTGGATTAATCATTCTTGCATGAACGTGTGGCGTCAAAACTGGACTCGTAAATGGACCCTCCCTTGCTCAAGTAGTAAAATCCAAGACTGACAGAAAAGAAAAAAGAAAAAAGAAGCAGGTTTAGGTGAGGTTTAAAATGGCGGGCTACAGAAAGAGAGAGATCGAGAAAGGACGGGGGAGGGGGGATGCTAGATTGTTCCAACTTTCAAGTTTCAACGAGGGAGATCGAGAGAGAGAATTGCAACGGGAGGAGCGTCTGCTTTCAAAGAAAAAGGGGGAAATATGATTTAGAATTTAAAAAAAAAATATTAGTAGAATTGATCCGGTTCGATTTGAGTTTTTTTAAATTGAAAATCGGACCATACCTGGTAGTTTCTTCGATTTTTTTCTCTTAATTTGGCCTTTTCGATTAATGTTTTCCTTTTCTAGTCTAATTAATTGATCGGTTATTATAAACATCTCTAAGCTAAATAAATTATGATGTCCTTGCAATGTTGGAAATAAAACAACTTACTGCACTCTCTCTTATTGAAATCAACGTAACAATTGGCTTATATAAGCTTTACATGATGGTAAGCTGAAAACATAACAAACCCACATTTTACATTGTAACAAATAGAAAATCAGTTAAAAAACTTAGTACGTGTCCTACTAAATATGATTTTTTTAACATAATTACTTTGATAATGTCAGCAATCAAAAATCTCAACATTGCCTCTCCTAAACTAAATGTAGTAATTCTTTCAGTTTAGTTCTGGTACCTCATACACACCCAAAAACTTACGCAACTTTAAAAATACATCCAGCTTGAATGGTTTTGTCATAATATATGTAATTTATTTTTGTGTGCCACAATGCTTCAGTTCCACAACTCCATCTCTAGTCAGATCACGCAAAAAATGAAACCTTACATCAATATATTTACTGCGCTCATGCATAACTTGATTATTCGATAACTTAATTGTAGAATTGTTGTCACATAACACAGTAGTGCATTTTCCTTGAGAATTACCAAGTTTTTCCAATACTCTCCTCATCCACACTCCTTGACATGCAGATAATGTAATTGCTACAAACTTTGCTTTAGTAGTGGATAAAGTAATAACTGATTGTTTTTTTTTTAAGACCAAGACACAGCTCCTTCACTAAGTAAAAACACATAACCAGAAGTATTTTTCTTGTCATCCACATCTCCTGCATAATCACTGTCTGTATATGCCAACAACTCTTTGTTACCTTCCTTTTGATAAAAAAAAATTCTCAAATCCATCGCGCATTTCAAGTATCTAAGCACCTTTTTTGCAGCTTATATGTGTATCTCAGTTGGGTTTGCCATAAATCTACTAATGAGACATACAACATACATCAAATCTGACCTTGTTGCAATTAAATACATAAGACTTCCAACCAACTGTTTATACACAGTAGCATTTACTTTGACTCCTTCTTCATCCTTCATTAATTTAACACCATGAACAATGAGATTCTTCACATTATTACTTTTTTCCATCCCAAACCTCTCCAAAACATCTTTTACATATTTCTTTTGACTAATATAAATGCCATCAGAATTTTGAAAAACCTCCATACCAAGAAAATATTTCATCTTGCCCAAATCAATCATATCAAATTCAAGTTTCATAAAATTCTTGAATTTAACAAACAAACTTTCATCATTACCAGTAAAAATTAAATCATCAACATATAAGATCACGATCAAAATTGTACCTCTATTTCCAGTTTTTATGAATAAGGTGTTGTTCACAGCTACACCGCCCAAATCCTTCTTTGACAAAGTATGTTTCAATCCGGCTATACCATGCATGAGGGGCTTGTTTAAGGCCATATAATGCCTTTTTTAATCTGTACACCTTGTGATCTTCACCTTTCTTCTCATAACCCCGTGGTTGCTCAACAAACCCTACTTCATTTAACTTGTCATACAGAAAGGCACTTTTGACATCAAGTTGATACACATTCCAACCATGTCGAGCTGCTGAAGCAATCACCATTCGAATTGTATCCCATCTAGCTACCGGTGCAAATACTTCAGTATAATCAATGCCATGTTGTTGTGCATACCCTTTCGCCACCAACCTAGCCTTACACTTGTCAACCTTGCCATTTTCGTTGAGTTTAGTTTTGAAGACCCATTTTACTCTAATTTTCTTCATTCCTTTAGGCAAATCTGTCAGCTCCCAAGTTTCATTTCTTTCAATTGCGTCTATTTCCATTTTCATTGCAATTCTTTATTTGGAACACTTTACTATTTCTTCAAAGGTGACTGGATCAGTGAGTGAAGTGAATAAAAGCAAGTTTTGCTCAGCTTTTTCTTCTGTAAATTCTCCTCCACTCGCATAATCTTCCATCCAGAATGACACTTTTCTGCTTTTTTTTGCCGGTGAACCTTCTGTAGAAGAAATGTGCAAGTTGTCTGGTGAACTTTATATGCTTGTCCCTACTGCAAATGATCTGCTCCTCTCTTCTGGTGACCTTGTTGTTTCAACTTCTGTTGAGTGTGCTGCAAATGAATGTGAATTTTCTCCAGATGGATTGCATGAAGATGAGTCGGCTTCTGCATTGGCTTCTGTATTACACAAAGGAAAGCCAACTTCTGTTTCTTCTTCATCTTCTTCATTTTGATTAGCTTCTATTTCTTCTTCTGCTTCATTTTGATCACGTTCACTTTCTTCTTCATAGTTGTCTCCCTACTCAAGAGTATCAGATACTGGTACTTCATTATTCCATTACCAATTCCAACACTCATTTTCATCAAATACCACATCTCTGCTTGTTACTATCTTCCCGGATATTGGATTATATAGTCAATATGTTTTAGACTCTTCACTCATCCCAGCAGCACCCATTGAAAACTTTTATCATCCGGCTTCTTTCTTAAATTATCTGTCACATGAACGTGCCCAATACATCCAAAAACCTGAAAATAATTCACATTTGGTTTAACACCACTCCAAGCCTCTTCAGGAGTCATCTCTTTCATTGCCAAAGTAAGACTTCTATTAAGAACACGTGTTGTCCAGTTTACAGCTTCTGGCCAGAATTTCTTTGGAACTTGTTTCTCCGATAACATGCTTCTGACCATGTTCATGATGGTCCTATTCTTGCGTTCATCCACTCTATTTTGTTGTGGAGTATAGGCTGCAGTGAGTTGTCTACTTATACCATGATCCTTGCAAAAATTATTGAACTCAAGAGAAGTAAACTCCCCACCTCTCTCTGTGTGCAGACATCAAATGAAAGTTCATGCTTCTTTCTCAACCATGTTTTTATAATTCTTAAAAACAATGAATGCTTGAGATTTTTCAGCAAGGAAGTATATCCACACCTTACGACTATAATCATCAATAAAGCTTATGAAATACCTCTTATTGTTATTGGAAACAAGTGTGATAGGACCGTAGATTTCAGCATAAATCAGTTGTAGCCTTTGAGATGCTCTTCATAAACTTCTTTTTGGAATTGCCTCCCTGTGTTGCTTGCCCACCATGCAATCGATGCAGATTTTGGATGAATCTTTCAACTGTGGTAATCCTATGACCATTTGTTTATGCTGTAATATTCTTAGACCCTTATAACTTAAGTGTCCATATCTGTAGTGCCAAAGATGAGTATTCAATGATTGTTTGAAAACAATTGGTAGTTTTCGGTTCAAATGTTGCATGCAATATGAACATTCTATTTGCAGACATTGTTGTTTGCATAATAAATCCTCTCTCTGGATGATAGAGTTTACAAACTCCATGCTTAATTAAAATAACTACTCCCCGTTCTTGCATTTGTCCAATGCTTAACAAATTATTCCTCAACTCAAGTATATAGAAAACATCTATTATTACCTAAGTAATTCCAGCAAGCTATAACCGTATGGTACCTTTTCCCAGCACAACCATTTTTGAATCATTCCCTAGCTTTATAGATTGCTGAAATTCTTCATCAAGATTAGAGAACCACTGCTTATGTGCACATATATGATTGCTGCACCCAGAGTCAAGAAACCAGACACCTTCTCGTCGTGATTGATTATGCTCCACATATGACATTAACAACAACTCTTCTTTCTCCTCAAGCTCTGCATAATTTGCTTCCTTCTCCCATTTCGGACATTCATACTGAAAATGTCCTAATTGATGACATTTAAAACACTCTATTAAAGCTTTGTTAAATGCTGGATTGATTCTTTCTCTGCCTCTTCCCCGAAATGCTCCACATCCTTGACTGCCTCTTCTTCCACCAAATCTGTTATCATATGTAACTTTCAATGCCTACTCATCTCTTTGGTGCTTATTCATGGACAAGTAAACTGCTATGTAATTCATCAATGGTTAAAGTGTCTAAGTTATAGGATTCTTCAACAGAACACACCACATAATCGAACCTTGAAGTCATTGATCTCAATATCTTTTCAATGATCATAACTTGTATATTTTCACCATGAATCTTCATCTTGTTGGTTATGATGAGTGTTCGAGCAAAATATACATCAACACTTTCCCCTTCTTTCATTTGTAGAATTTGAAACTGTAACAGCCCGGCCCAACATGTTGAATATTGTCCATTTTAGGCCCTACCGCCCTCACGGTTTTGTTTCTGGTGACGCGAGCCCACTACTAAGCCCGACGTCCCAAAACGCGTTCAACATGTTAGCACCAGCACTACTAATAAGGCCAGCAAAACACCCCTCACCCGTCGATGTGGGATCTTACAGAAACTCTTTTTGAAGAGCTTGAAGTTATGCTCGTTTAACTCTTGTAGATCCCTTGTATTTCTGCTCCATAGAGTCCCAGATGTGCTTGGCTATTTCTCTATTAAGAATTGTTTCCATAAGAGTCCAATCAATAGCTTGAAACAAGTAGTTTTTAACTTTCAAGTCTTTTAGCTTTTGGTCTGCAATGGATTGTCGCTATGCTTCAGTAATCTCGACTCCTTCAGCTGCAATAGAAACACCATTCTCCACCAAGCTCCAATATTTTTTTGAACGAAGAAAGTTTTCCATAAGCATGGACCAATGATCATAATAACCATCGAACTTAGGAATTGTAGGTTAAACAAACGAATTTTCAGCTGCCATTTAATAACTTTCTCTGTGTTTAAAACTCTATATGTTTAACTCTCCTTAAGAAACTGCAGTTTCTTGTCTCTCACGACTAAATCCTATAGCCTGCTCTGAAACCAAAATTGTTTGATGCTGCACTCTCTCTTATTGAAATCAACGTAACAGTTGGCTTATATAAGCCTTTACATGATGGTAAGCTGAAAACATAACAACCCACGTTTTATGTGGTAACAAATAGGAAATCAGTTGAAAAACTTAGTCTACGTGTCCTACTAAATATGATTTATTTAACATAATTACTTTGACAATATCAGCAATCAAAAGTCTCAACATGCAACAGGTACATTAAAATTTTAACTCTACACATAAAAAAAAAAAAGGTTAGGAAAGCCCTTGCAAAGGGTACATTAAAATTTTACTTTTAAAGAAATATTCAATCATTACATTGTGCTAGAAAAAAAATCAAATACCAATATGCTTCCAATGAACTTTGTAGACCTTTTTGTCAAGTTTAAAATATCATTTTATCCTTAGGAAAAGCTTACAAAATTAGGGAGTGAACGATAAAATAGTAATTAAAAAAAGGAAAAATGATATTTAAAAAGAAATAAAAAAAATGATATAAATAGGCCAAGTAAAGAAAAATAAATGGAAAAAGTAAAAAAAAGTAAAACAATCCTTAAAAAAAAACATAAAAAATTCAGGATTCCAAAGAACACATTTTTTTGCAAGTTTTTTTTACATTATGTGATCCATCCTAGAAGCTGCATAGCTAGCAGCACATGACTCTCAAACACTACATGAGACTATACAACAACTATAACATTATATTACATTTATTGTCCTCGCTGTTTTATTTTTTTTTAAAAAAACTTATTATATGCAGACACATAAGTTATTTCTTAAATCTTATTAAGAGATGTAAAAAGCATCACAATTGGATCCTACGTGTATCTTTTCTTTGGTTTCGATGGTGGCTTGAACATATTTTTTTAATTCTTATTCAGTATGTGTTTAATAATGTAGTGTAAGGGCTTTTATTTATATAAAAAAATTAAGAAAAAATTAATTTTAGTATTATTTTATAACTTTTCTGTTTAAATATACTTAAGAAAATACTTTGATACACAGCGTAAACATATTAAAATACATAACTAAGTCCTCTAAAATTGCTTTTAATTATCCTATATGATATTTTACTTGCAATTAGAATGAGATAAATCAAGAAGCGTAGAAAGGTATTTGAAATTTTCTTACCATAATTAAAAACATATTTTTTTAAAGATTGCTTTGCGGCTTTCTCTCGATTTTCCTTTAACAAATGCTCTATCTTTCAATTTAGAAAACGTTTTCTGTTTTCGACATATTTAAGTGGGATTGATTTTTAATTTTTGGAGTTCGAAGTCGTATATAAAAAAATAATGTTTTAAAAATATTTTTTAAAAATTTTATTTTTTTAAATTAATTTTTTATGTTTTAAATTATTTTAATGTTATAATATAAATAATATTTTTTAAAAAATAAAAAATACTTTAAAAAATAATTATCAATATATTTTTGAATGAAGGCGGGGGAGCTAAGGGCAGTCGACTATGCCACTGTGGCCACACCACTCTCCACCGCAGCCCCATTGTCATTGGGCCACTCCGCCCACTCCCATTATACTAGGCGGAGTCCCACGAATGAAACCCAATGCTTTAGCGATTGACCCGCAAAGATATACATAAAACTGCCACCAAATGGGCCATAACCCATATGGATCCGATAGCATAGCCCCAGATAACAAAAAAAAAAAAAACTAAAAACTAAAAACTATAAAGCACTGTTTAATTAAGAATTTGTTGATAAGTTAATTTAGTCAGTATCCGGGATTAATCCGGACCGACTCAAATCAATTTAAAAAATTAAAAAAAAATATTTGAAATTTTAATATTTATATGAAAAGATTAAAAAACATAAATATGAGTTATAAATATTATAAATAATAAAATTTTAAAAATTATTTTAAAAGATTTTATATCTCATATTAAAAAAATATTATATTAATATATTATTTTTTTAAATTGAAGTATTTAAAATAAAAAGTTTTTTTATTCTATATTAAAAAACATAATTTTTTTTCTTGTGAATATAAAGTATATATACTAAAAAACTTTAAATTCCACATTAAAAAAAATATTTTTTTTGAACATAAAGTATATATATTAAACGGCTTCAAATCTCACATTTAAAAAATAAATTATTTTTCTAATATTTATATAGTGAACTTTAAAAAAGAGTTAATAACCAACTATATATATATATATATATATATATATATATATATAAAGTATCTCTAGTTAGGAGGAAAAACACATTAAAAAAAAAAAACATGGGTTTCAACCAGGTTTTGTTGGGTCTCCATGTCACGGGTTCATAATTCCTTTTTTTTTATTTACGTGGGTGTCCGGGCCAGCTTGCGCGCACCACGACTAATCCCTCCTGTAAATTCAGTGAGCATTTAAGGCACCGCGGGGATGACAGGCGTGCACGATGAGGTTTGAACCCTGATGAGGTGGAAAGAAACAAGACCCTTCCACCAGTAAACCAAGACCTCAAGTGCTTCATAATTCCTATTTTGTTCACACGTTACCTTGCAATCCTGATGCAAACGCTCACATACATTATTCCTATATTTCCATTCCTATTCTGTTTCATTGCTTAAAACTCTTCCTTTATGTTGAGCTCTGAGGGTTTCCAGTTCCTCTCACTAACATGGAAGTAATCATCTTCTAGTCAAAGAAAACTTCAAGCAAATGGAATTAAGTTCAAGGTTTCTGATTTATCATATCCACGAGTCTGTAACTTTTGTGTATGACCAGTGACAAGTTCAGTAAGATTCGCAGCATGATGTAATGGCAAAGACAGTACGTAAGAACAAACCTTTTAATAAGAAAAGCTTGCCTTCTTTTAAAGATTCAACAAGTCTGTTGCCGAATACACTGGAACTATAAGAACAAAAACCCATAAGTTGCTTGAGGATGCTGCTCTCTCTTCTCCCTCCTTGATAACAGAGTCTCTTATTTCTCTTGGAAGGATCTAAGTGCCCTCTGTTTTGTTGCGCTTACAAAGTCTATTTGGTGTGTCTGAATGTGGCCTTTTACAGGAGAATCTCAATCCTTTTATGAAATGAAACAATCATCGACTTCATGAAAACCGAATCCTTGAAGATTTTCCTGATGAATCCGGACTGGAAACTAGCTTAAGTGTTGGCCACCAACCCTTTTTGGCTCGATCTGCGGGGAGAGAATCAGGGCAGAAAATGTGATTTCTTACTTCAGGATCACGGACAACACGTTCAATATTACGGGCATGTGTTTTTTGTTTCCTGGGAGGATCAATTGGTGGCTGGGACTAGGGCGGAAAGAGGGCAAAAGATCAACTTCCATATCGTCAAAACCCAGAATTTCTGCAGAAAAAAGCATCGTTTTGTTTGAAGATTTAAACCATGCTCCTCCCCAATTTAAAAAAACCTCCCCATTTCACGTAACGTGAAACGATGTCGTTTTTGTTCCTCAACTAGAATTAGGTTTCCTAATTGAATTACACTAAGCTTCATATCAGTCCCCTTTTTTCAATTCTCTTATTTTTGTCGATTTGCACCTTTTCCTCTTAATTTATTTCAATCTTGACCTGACCGAATTAAAATATGTCCTTTGATTTCTCCATTGCTCTTATATCAGCCCTTGGCTCTTCGATTATTCATTTTTAAGCCTCACTCCCAATTTCAATTTTCTTTTTTCAGTTAAGCTTTTAATTGATTTACTAAATTGGCAATTTATTTCAAACTCATACTTGAACTTTCAATTATTTTACCTTCAACCAAATTAAACCAATTTAAACCTTTTTTCTTCAATTCAAACCTTAGTTATGATCCATAATTTCTCAAACTCAGATTTTGCATGTGCTACTCAATTATTGGTATGATTTTAACCCCAACTATATATTTTATTTTTTATTTTTTGGATTTTTCATGATTATCTCTAACCACACAAAAATTAATAAAAATTACTAAAACAACAAAATGATTAAAAATTGACTAAATTTACCCTTGCACGCGCACATGCATATATATATATATATATATATATATAATGTTTTTTTTTATTAGAACTATATAAAAATGGAGGGCCAAAAATTGAGTTTTGACATCAATTAAAATTACAGGGATTAAATGTAAGCAAAAACAATTGAAGGGATTCATCTAAAATTTTGAAGAGGCTGATATGGAATTCAATGTGGAGAAAGAGATGAAGGATAAAAAAAAAAATATGGCTACCGATGCCCATCTAGAAGTGTGACACTTGTCGTCTTATTACAAAAAAGGCGTCAAGACCATTCAAATATCATTGTAGAAAGCAGGATTTGGTGACCGGATGACCTCACATGCTAATAAAGTTTTTTTAATATATTAAATATTTGTTAAAATACAAAAACACTTGAGTTAACTTGACATTAGCACAAAAAAAAAAACATGATGAAAAGACCAAAACATTCTAGAAAATAGTTTTGTTAATTTTGAACCCATGGGTATTTAAGTAATTTAACTTTAATAAAATATTGAAAAAGACATAAAAAAAAAGCCCTTTGGCTTAAGCTACCTTTTTTTTTGTTTCCAAATAACTTTTTTATTCTAAAAAATTAAAAAGACTAATTTGAAAATAACATTAAATCACGGTAAAAGGATTATCCTACCCCCAAATCCTAACTTAATATTTTTTTTCATCTAGAGGCATGTTTGTCAGATCATTATTCCAATGAATAATGTTCATTGGCCTTTTACCCTACGGGTTAGATTAAAAGTTATTTTAATATACAAAATATCTACGCCTTGCTAAAATCTTTCTAGTAAAAAAAAAATTTAAACTATGTGGGTATTGACCAGATTGACTTGGCAACTCAAATGTTGAAAATAAATTATGAAAATTAATTTTTAATATATCGAATGTTGAAAGATGAAAATTAAAAAAAATTAATTCGAGTCAACTCAGGTTAACCTGTCAAACTTGCATCCCCGGTTATAAGACTAGCATAACTCAATAAAAAGCAAATTAAAATAAATTATGATACTCAATTTTCAATAAATCTTGCATTGAAAGAAAAAATTGAAAAACAAAATAAAGTAAAAAAAATGATATAAAAAACAACTTGAATGAACTCGAGTTAATTTACAAAACCTGTCGTCTAAGTCATGAGACGAGAATAATTTCATAAAAAGCAAATTGAGACAAATCATGAAGTATGAGTCTCAATTAATCCAATTTTAAAATATGAAATTAAAAAAAACTCAATTAAATAAAAGGGATGAAAACTCCAGTGGACTGAGTTAAGTCAGAATCGTGGTCCGAGTCATGAGACTGAAATAATCTTATAAAAAATGAATTCCAATATTCAATAAATCTAATGCTGAATAATAAAATTAAAAAAAAAATTGATTGAAAAAAAAATCCAAAAAAAGGTGAAAGACTATTATAATGGATTTTTTTTTAAAAAAAAAAACCTTCCTCCTCTAGTTTTTTGTTAACAAGATTCTCGAATTAACTTTATTCAAAATGGTGTTATGGTTTTAATATATAAATTTCTTATTTATAAATATATTTAAGTTTTAATTAATAAAATTTTAATATCTAAAGAAATTGAACACATACATTGAGTATATCTTGTCACTATCTTGTCACTAGATAAAAATTGAAATTAAAATATTGATAGCAAGTCAGAAAAAGAAAAAAAATATACCAAGGAAGATTTTTAAACTAAATATTATATAATCAGAATTTATTCCCATAGATTTATTGTAAATTCTTCTTTTTCAAATCAATAGAAAGCTAATATCATAACTTTTAGTTTGAGATGCATATAAAATATTTTTGAATAAGAAGTAAAAACAGAAAAATCAATAAACTCATCTCCCATGATAGATCAACACATATCAAGATTCATTAGCTAGTAGAGGAGTTTAATGATGTATTATTTATTTCATTTTTATTTTTTAAATAAGCATTCTTTCTTAATAAAATTATAAAATCAAGTAATACATTAAAAACAGAGATAATAATTAAAATTTTAAATTCAATAGACATCAAGAAAATAAAATATATTTTATATATTTTTAAAATAAATACCTTATATTTTGGTTTCACAATATAAGTTTTTTATTATAAAAAAGAGAATAATTAAATATCTAAATTTGATATGCATTGAAATTTTTTTTATATAATTTTAAAAACAATTAACTGTTTTTGAAGTTTCATGACATAAATTTATAAAATTAATTTCAATCCATAAAAAGAAATTTAAAAATTGATACAAGGTTGAAAAAAATAAAATGCTATAAAAAATATATAAAATTTAAGTTAAATATTTGTATGGGTGAAATTTTTGTTAATGTTCTTGTTCAAATACACATGATATAACGACTATGATAACACACACAAAAAAATATTTAAAAAGACATAATTAAATTATTAAACAATTATTTATGTATGAATAATTGAATGAGTAAAATTGATTATACATGAACAATTGATTATGACTGCAATGTGGGGGCATACGATTAGTTAAATTATATAATAGTACCTTTGTTTTCAGCTGACATAATGTTTATTTCAACTTGCAAGTAAAGTTGCAAAATTGGAAAGTATCCTAAAGACCGAATAATTCTATCTTATCCATAGAAAAAATAAAAAGAATAATTACAAAAAAAAAAATTAATGCAAGTAAAAAACACTTTTATAAAACAAGAGAAACAATTAGAAAAAATCTAGCTAAATTTTAAAATGTGGTGGCAATTGAAAGGATCAACTAAACACTTTATAACATAAAGATTCATGTATATGTAGTAAAACTGAGACTCTTTTAATATTTTGTAATGATTCATGAAAAAAGTAACGACTCCTTATTTTAAATTGCAACTTGGACTCTTAATGGTGAGACGACTAAAACATGTTGAATCACTAAATCAGGAACTGATAATATAATAGAAAATAAAAAAGATAAGAAAAAGCTCTGATGGGCCTTAACCCAATCGAGTCCCAACACACTCGGTTGGGTCATGGCCCAACTGAGTCCACCACACTTGATTGGGCTGTAGCCGAATCAAGCTCCTCTCTCTTATCCTTTTCTCTTTAATCTTCTAGCTTGGTATGTTCTCATTTACTATTCATGAATAATATTTACTATGCAGAACTTGTT
Source organism: Populus alba x Populus glandulosa (assembly GCA_033617975.1). Classification (NCBI taxonomy): domain Eukaryota; kingdom Viridiplantae; phylum Streptophyta; class Magnoliopsida; order Malpighiales; family Salicaceae; genus Populus; species Populus alba x Populus glandulosa. Next base: position 30,751,997 of record CM066143.1, on the reverse strand, counting down.
TTGAACAAGTCTAAAACATAGTTTTAAACTTGACCCAGTGGTTGACCTGAACCAAAACCTGGGTTAACAGTTTTGACTTGGTCATCCCAGGTTGACCTTTAATTTTTTACTTTTTTTTTTATAAAATAAAATGTTGTTATTTTTATTCAAAAAAAAAAGTAGACAACAGCTTGCAATCGGGTCACTCGAGTTTTTTCCTTTCTTTATGTTTTCTTAAACTCGACCCAGTTATGGCTTTGGGTGATCCGGGTTCCAAGTTGACGGACCTATCAAACCAGCTCGAGTTTTAAAATTATGGTCCATAATCCCAGACTCAGTCAAACCGAGCTCAACCCCTCCTCCTCTCTCTCTCTCTCTCTATCTCTTTCCTTTCTCTCTCATCTTTAGCTTAATATAGTCTCGTTTATTATTCATGAATATTGTTTACTATGTAAAACTTGTTCAAAACGAGTCCCAAGTCTTAAACTTGGTTAGACCAAGCTCATCTCTCTCTCCTCTCTTTGTTGGGTCTGACCAAGCTACCTTGTCTCACCTCGTTTTGCTATTTATGAAACATATTATTTGCACGGCACTATTCATGCATCGTACTATTAATCATTATCCATACTATTTATGAATAATATCATTTCTCATATATTTATCCACATACTTTTCTAGATATTTTCTAGATATTTGTCATATATGTTCTAAGTTATATATTCTCAGGTTTTCAGAAAAAAGAAAAAGGGGTCTAAACACTTATCTATACACTTCTCTATTATACAAATAACACGAGACAAAGAACACACATATCTTCTTTACATATAAAAGCACCATTTTTATCTTCTTTAATTTTTACTTGTCACTTGAGAAAAACTCGAATACTAACTCAAGCATTGAAGTGTCCTTCATTTTATGAGGGATTTGTTTTACAGGTATGACTCGGGCCTAGGTCTCATCAGCTAGGGAAAGTCAGTATTTTTTGTGAAGTTTTTCAATGACTTCATCAATGGCTTCGTTTATATGAGTCTAAACAAAAAATTAGTTCATTCTCTTTTGTTTTTTTTTTTTCAAAAAACTTTCCATGATAGACGAGACTCTAGAATAGAAAAGGGTGATTGATCTACCCGTAAAGACTGCAGCTCCTATTGGGCTTCAAGAACTTTGCAATCAAATTCATTTACGTAACGATGTTGTTGTGGTGATGCAACTGTATCTTCGCATTATTTCTCATACACAACAACAAGCCTCTATACATGTACTAAGTACACACACATACAATTCCATTTCTATAGAGAAACAAGTTAAAATGACTTATATACGAGTAACACTCGCAATCTTACAATAAAAATGAGATACACATCTCATTCTTACACGAGACACTCCAAATATTCTAGTCTCCATCAGTTTTCATCACCTCACTCCACCATATAAAGACCTAGGTGTCAAACAACCTCCATGACTCCACTAGTCTGTGAGCCACAACACAATGCTCACCAAAGACTCTACTTTGTCACATAGTGTTACAAACTCAACTCATCAAAGACCGTGTCTCTATAAAAATCAGTCTAGATAACTATGAAGGATTTATAGACCTTCAGGGGAACTTTTAAAATGTGAAAAACATCCTAGAGCTTATCACATAAAACATTGATGTTATGTATAAAGTTCTTCCAACAACTTTTTACGAATATGTTAAACTGTGGTATCATAGCCTAAAACATACCTCTACCATAAGTCTTCATAATCTTTTTGTGAAGCTTATCTCTCACTTTAGCATAAGTATTCCTTTCAAAAAAGTACCACATAACTCTTCATAGTCATATAATGAAAAAATAAAAGTACTAGAGCCTATCTTCAAAGGTTCAATGAAAAATTCTTAAGCGTGGAGAATATACTTAAACTCATCGCCACTAAAACTCTGATGAATGGGGTCTATAACTATTCCTTATGAGAAATGTTATACACACTCTTTGACAAAAATCTTCTCAACATCAAACATGTGATGAAAAATTACAACAGGTTAGAATAAGCTAGCGTGACTAGACAAAATCATCCTGTTTCCAAATATAGGTAAAGTCTTCACCACACCATCAATCTCCAATAAAAAAATCAAAAAGAAAAACTAGAGGGCACATCTATGATTATTTGATATTTTCTAAGCTCATGACCATACCTCTGACCACCACAAGAATAAAGGTGTTAACTGTTATTCAAACAAAAGACTTCTTATAACATCCATTTCCAATACAATATGGTTTAGACAAAAAAAAAACCCCAATAAGTTTTATCTTTTTCACCATGACAATGAGTATAACACTAGGGAGTGTCATGCACTAAAAAACAATAAAACAATTGATTATCAGTGGTCACCTCCACTAATTTATAAGAGAGAGAAAAAAATAGCCAAAGCTAGGGAGAGAAGTCCATGCACTTCCATTGTTGCCTAGGATTAAATAAACCATGGAATATCTTAAAAGATTTGAATCTCCATCTTTTTTGTCTTTGAATAGAATAAACTAAACTATGCATGGCTTAGTTAGTACTATTATAATATTATGCATAACTTGGTTTTACTGTTTATGAATAGTAGCATTACTTTATGCATAACTTGGTTTTACTATTTATGAATAGTATTTTTCAAGGCTTGGATGAATCGAGCTTCACGTTCGATTTACTATTCCATGAATTGTAATAATGGCTACTGGCTTGTAAATGATAAGGAGTTTAAGCGATATTAGCTAGTAAATCTTTTAATCACAAGTTTATATGGCCACTATCTCCAATTCTTCAATTCTTATGACTGAATTTCTCTAGGTCTTGGTGACCAATATCTCTAAGTCTTCATGGCCATGTCTCTAGGTTCTTGTGAACAACTATCTTTAGGTTCTTATGACCAATCTTTCCATGTCTTCATGACCATTATCTCCAAGTCACAATGACCACTCTCTTCATGTCTTTGTGATCAATGTTTCCAAGTTCTTGTGACCTAATGTCTCTAGAAAGATCATGGATATTTCTCCATCAAACATTAACAAAAATCGTTTAATGGAAAAAAATTCAAAGGCATGCCTATACAACTGACACTTTTGTGCAAGCATAGCAATAAAAGTAAATTTTTGCACTGTAAGTATTTTCTCCCCTTCTTTAGCTAGATAAAGTCTTCCAAAAATATATGTTTATAAGACTTTGAGGTGCAAGTTATAATACAACAAAAAAAAAAGATAAGAAAAAAACTTGGTTAGGTCGTGGCTTCATCAAGCTCTTTTCTCTTCCTACTCCTCTCTCACCTCTTAGCTTGTTATAGTTTAATTTACTATTCATGAATAGTATTTACCATACTCAATCAAACCGAGCTTCAACCCCTTATTTCCTTCTCATCCCTTAGCTCGATATAGTACTGTCATTTACTATTCATTAATAGTATTTGTCATACAAAACTTGTTCAGAACAAGTCCTAAGTCCTATACTCTATTAAACTGAGCTCCACACTCTCATCTTTTCCTCTCTTTTCCCTTGGTCGATTCGACTAAGTTAAATTACCTTATCTCGTTGTACTATTTATGAATAGTATTATTTGCATGGTAAAATTCATGCATGGTACTATTCATCACTATTACCCATTATTTATAAATAGTATATTTTTTCATATGTTTCATTAAATGTTTTTTTAGATATTTGTTATATATTCTCCAAGCTATATATTCTCAGGTTTTGAGAGAGAAAAGGGGGCTTGAACACTTACCTCTGCACTTCTCCATCATATAGATAACACAAGACAAAAAAACACACATCTCTTCTCTACACACAAAAAAATCTTGTTCATTATTTGCTTGTCACGTAAGAAAAACTCAAATACCGACTTACGCATCAGAGTGTTTCTCTTTCCATGAAGAATTTGTTTTACAAGTATGTCTCAAGCCCATAACTCAACAACCAGGGTAAGTCAAATATCTTTCTATGAAGTTTTTCCACGACTTCATCAAGAACCTATTAATGTTCATGAAACAAACAAAAGTCAATAATATATGAAATTCACTTTCACAAATTAATTATTATGCATGAAATGTCACACTATTTGATTACTTTTTGATGTAACACTTGATTCTTTTTCTTTGTTTAACTGATAAACTTAATGTATTTACAGGAATCATGTATATGATGTCAAATTACAAATAAACTATGTATATTATAGAAAAAAAATGCAAAACATGGAATTCAAATAGAAACGAGATGCAAAGAATCAATGAATTAAAATAAAAAAGTAGAAGGTGATGGGCTAAAATACTCATAAACTAGGTGTTGTTGGGCCTAGATGGATATGCTCACCTACTTGATTCAAAACCAAAAATTCGAAGCCGTTTAGGTTTGGAAGCCAAGTTGGCGCACCTGGTTATCTTTTTTAAATAACACAAACGATGCATTGTTTTCTTGGACAAATGACATGCCATTCACCAATTCATTTTCAACCATCTTCGGTGAAGGAAAAATCAGGGTTAAAGTTCAAGATCCAAAAAATTAACTTTCAATTTATTTTCACCTCAAAACACCTCAAGAACACCCATGTAATTTCCTTAAAAACAAATTAATCAAACCGAATTAAAACAAACTTTATGAATCTTGATATGTTTTTTCTTACTAATGTTAAAAGGGAAAAACTACATCTATTGAAATCTCTTCTTTAAGATGAACAATTTGACATCAAAATCAACCTTTTTTATGACTAAAAAGTGGTTGATTGAATGTTTCTCCCCTCTCTTTTTTCCAAGAACTTTACCTCTTCTATCCCAGGATAAAAACACAAACAAAATAAACTTTAAGACTTAAACATTAAGTCTCAAAACAACATGGACCAAATAATATAAACAAATTAAAACTTTAGAGACCAAACTGATGTTTTTCTCATCTTTTAAAAAACAAAGACCGGAATGATTGTTTATTTTAAAAAAAAAAAACTAAACCCTTGTTTTTTTAATTTTTTTTCCAACAACAATCTATTTTGTAAAATTAATGTTTAATTCATTGATGAAATATTTGCAAAGACCTCAAAATATATGATAGCATGTAAATAAAAGTAAATTACAATGCATAAATGGATCCAGAAATTAAGTGTAATGATGAAATGATAAAGAAATAAAAGTTGAGAATTGAAATTTTTTTAAAAAAAATCATCGTAAGGATGAACATTGGTGTCAACAATAGTTTTGTGAAAACGTGCATGTTCTGTCTTTTGATTTTTTTTTAATATAATATAACTGCAATGCTAATTTTATTTTTCTTAATTTTTGCTAAGATGAACTTTAAATTAAGATTAAGCAGTATATTTGTTTGGCCACTCAATTTACTTTAATAAAATAACAGATTTTTGTTCTCTCCGATAAAGATATTTGAAGCATTTATCTTTCACGCTTCTCATGCCTTCACTTCAATGCCTATCATTCGTTTTCGATCTTACTCTAATTAACATTGAAGGCTTTTACTGCTTGGCAAATTTGCATCTCAAGAAGGTCAATTCATCTAGAAAACCAAAACTTGCAGTCAATCCTCAAAATAATCAATCGACATTAATTCAATTCACCATGTTTACAACTTGAATATCCGTGACCAAGCACAACAATACAGTTTTTTTTTTTTTTTTTTATCTTGAGAGGTATATTTTAACTGGTCAGATCTTGAATTTATTTTTTAAAAATCATCAATTCGAGCCTCACAAACCTCAAGATCAAAACTTACATGATTAACTTTAAAATATCAAGGGATTAATCAATGTACGTTTAAATTGACCCGGACACCTAGCTTACCATATATATATATATATATATATATATATATATAGCTTCTTTGCTTCTGTATATATGACTTGCTCCTTCCTGGGACATCTCCCAAGAACAGCAACAAGATAGAAGAGTTCATGACTGCTAGAGGTAGAGGGCTATGATCTAAGCGTACTAATTAACTAGGAATTCTCTAATTCGAGGCTAGAGGCACGCGATTTGCAGTTTGCGAGGGTGGACCAAGTAACAAACATTTTTCAAGTGATGTGTTCATATTTGCCTCCCACACGCAAAGAACTCCTCCACTTTCGCTTGTTTTTTCTTCTCATGTTTTTCAATGACTTGGAGGCTTTGAAGATCTCCTACTAACCTAATATTATACCCTTGTCGATGTATACATTTATCTGGTAGTGTACGTGTCACCTAAAAAACTTACTCTTCCTGCTTAACTTGTATCCAGACCTTGAGTAGATATCCAAACCATGGAATCTTGGAAATGTTTCACTTTTATAGCGAATTAATTTAACATTAAAGTTTAAATTCTTAAATAAAATCTTAATATATAATTTATATTATTTTTTAGCATATCTTTTTAAGTTCTAAGCTTGAAACTTGCACAGATTCCCATTAATTTATATCTAATTTTTATTAAATAAATAAAAATATTAAAATTTAAACTCATAATCGCTTAATTATTATGATTAGATGTCATATTAAAGATTCAATTTAATTTAAAAATTTAAATTATTAACTAAAATTTTAAAATATAATTTAAATTATTTTTTAATAATATATTCTTCTCTATCTAGAGAAGGATTAAAGGATCATCATCGATCCTATCTGGATAGAGAAGTGTAGAGGCAATACTAATAGCACGGCACGCATCGACTGTTAACGTCTTCAAGCATCTATATCCCCACTGCCCAGGCACTTCAATGCGTCGTCAATTGTACCACGTGATTGTTTGCTATTTTGCCCACGTTATCGTGCTGGAACCAAACCAGTTTAAAACTTATTTCGAAAATATTATATTTTATTTTCATATAGACTCTAAAATATACTAACCGCTAAACTAAAAAAATAATAAAAAATATTCATTATAGATCGTCTCCTTAACAGCCTAGATTTCCATTAGCTGACAATAGATAGATAGTATTATTAATGAAAAATGTTATATTATTCCAGTAATAACAAACCTCAATGGAAGCAAAGAAGTAAGGAAGAGAAATATATGGAAAGAATATGAAACAAAAATTACAAATAAATTAATAAGTTTTAAATTTTGTTTAAACTGTATAATTTTTCAAATGTTTTTTAATTTATATTATCATTCCTAAACTTTTAACAAACTATATTATTTTTAAAGAAAAAAACTATAAAGGTGTAACTCAATTGGTCAAATCCTGAATTTATCCTAAAAATAACTTATTTAAGTAAAATAAAATTTAAATAATCAGAAACTTAACTCGTAATTAATTTTAAAGTTTTAAAAAATTAATTAAAATATATATAAATTATCTAAACACCTACAATTAAATAAAAAAAATCCACAATGAGAGGGATGTTTGAAAACTCAAGCAATATCCATTAGGCATCCTGCAATACCGAGGATTTCACATCAATTCAAAAGTAAAATGTAAATGAAATCAACACACAGATGTGAAAGCTCCGCCGACCGGAAATAGCCTCCAGAATTAGGACAAGACCTTGTACTGAAGTGGGTGTTGGGCAACTAACGCTTACAGCTACAAGTGTCCTGAGCCACGCAAAAGACGTTACATCATGATGCCAACACGTGGATTGAGGGCATGATCACATGGGAGGTTATTGGTTAAGACCACCACCTCATTACTCTTAACATGGCTTGGTTCTTTGCTTACAAAGACCATCACCACCACTACCGAGTGCCCCGCCTCCCTGCCTGCCTGCTGTATCTGCGCTGTTCACGCGGCAATGACTTGCTTCCCTACTAGCCCACACAAAAAGGGTTAGGAATATTTAAAGACTCTCTCCGCTTTGATTGAATGGGTATTTACGACGCGTATAATGCAGTACATGAGCTTGACTTCAACATTCACAGGCCGCCGTGACCTGGATGTTATGGCGGTGCATTGAGATTGCGAGCCTGTATGTTATTCCAGCGAAGCCATGTTTCTTGAGAAAATTAATTTTTTTGATTTTTTTTATTATTCTGAAGTATTTATGTGAAAAATAAACTTTAAAACATTTTTCTACCGCAGAAGAGAATGGTTTCGTCGTGTTTGTCACTTTGTTGGGCTTCCTTGGGCACTTCTTTTGAAAAATATAAATTTAAAAGGAGAAATTGAACTGTAAATACCCACAATAATAGGCATTTAAGGCGTGAGGAGAGAGTTGAACCGTCCGAAAAAGAAATATGGAGTAGAATTAAAACATGTAATTAAGAAGAAATCCATTCATATCCACGAGTATAATAAATAATTGAATATGAATCCCACGCAATTTTTATAAAAAAATAATAGTAAAAGAATGAATTAATGTCCAATGGTAGAATAACAGAGGAAGTCTACAAACAACGAAGACAAATCCCTATACAGAATCAATTCATTATCAAAGCAAACCCCAAGAGACAACACCATAGAAGAGTGATGAAAAGAAAAGAAAAATCCAAGAATCTTCCTAATTAAACCTAATCTTAAATTCTAAATTCAAATTTACGAAGAACCCATATCGGTCTTTTCTTGCTTAAGCGAAAACATTAATCTTGGCTTTTTCCCTGGCAAAGGACTTTCCACTTCTTGATCACCGTAGAGTGCTTGTTGACTGATTCTTGGAACCTCAAATTCAGGCAAAGCAGGCAAGTTCAGGTCAAAGTCAAACCCACCACCACTTCTTTGACTTTTACTCTGGCTCACGCCACCGCCTCCAACAGCACCACCGTCTGAGGTGGTGATTGCAGCGCTAGCACTGCTGCTGTTGTTGCCCCCAATTGTGCCCTCATAGTGACAACGCTTGTGTCCGCCTAAGGCCTGTCCAGTAAGGAAAGTCTTGTGGCAGATAGAGCACTCATGAGTCCTACCATTGGTGGTCGTGGTGGTTGTGTTAGTTGTGGTGGAGGCTGATGGGTTTTCGGCGGCTGAGGCGACGGTGGACTCGGAGGAGGATTTCCTGTGACTGGCTTTGTGACCGCCAAGAGCCTGGTAAGAAGAGAAAGCCTTGTTGCAAACCGTACACTTGTAAGAAAGATCCAAAGTTGGTGGTTGGGGTGGTGCAGGGGAGGCGGAAGCGGTTTTCTTGGCGGTTGCGGCAGTGGAGCCGCCACGAGCAAGCATGATAAGGCAAAAAGCGAGGTATTCTTCCTCGGTCGAAGGGGACTCACTACGAGGTCTCTTAGAGCGTTTCCTCTTAATCCATGTTTCTTCATAATTTAAAGGAGCGGCTGTTGTAGGAGAGTTCAGAGCTTCAAGAGCCATGATTTGGATTCTTGATACTGAGTTTTTCTTGTGTGAGTGGGCAACGAGGGCTACAAAGGAACAAGATTTCCAAGGAGAGGAAGAAAGGTATTGAGAGAGACAGGGAGGGGAGAAGGCCGATCACCGATCACTGAGTGTAGAGTAAGGAGAGGTTTTGTTTATATATATAGGAAGTTGTGGTGGAGTGGGAGAGTTGGTGGGCAGTGAGGTCGGTCAACTAAAGCCATAGAGAGAGGTGGGGTGGGATTTGTGGAGACTGAGCTACTACTAACAAGAGAGGTTGTGAGGATACGACTAATTCCATTTTCCGAGTCAAAACAAGGGTACGCTTGCCTTTTTAGCACTCATAAAATAGAAGAGGTAATTTGAGTCATAGGTGAACTCGGGGTCTTTTGGCCGTGTGGAGCACGCATTATTGTGTCAGCAATGAGGCATTCACAAGGTGGATAAGCTTGCAAAGATTGTATTTTTATTGCCTTTTATTTTTTAGTTTCGCGTCCCACAAGTAAATCTTGGGATGCTTCGAAGATTATTCTATCAAAGTGACTTGCTCCTTTCCGATTTCTTTCCTTCTTCGGAGTGGTATGAGTTTTTATATATATATATATTAAAAAAACAATACCATTCAACTTACTCGAGGAAAAGTAATCGCAAGTCATTAATCTTTACTGCACGTGACTAATACTGCCGGTTTCCGATATCTTATTGATGCTCGTTATCAAATGGTACTTTTCTTCTCTTACAAATAGAATCAAGTATAGCTTTGAAACTGAAATTAGAATCCATTTCTTTTTAATGTTGAATAATAAAAGTAAAAATAACTTAGGTTTCTTTCTTCTAGTTTTTTTTTTAAATTAGACACGTGCAATGAAGAGTGAGGGACAATTTATTAAATAACTACGGTTTTTATGTACTTCTCCACGAAAATTAACTAGGGAAATTTAACCCCATAGCTGCCATTATATTTAATAATGTTTTCAGCGTTATTTTGGCGTTTCCCATGCATTATTCCTATATAGAAATGAGATCTAACGTACGATAACAATGCATAGGACTGATGAATCCACACTATTTCTTCCTTGCAGATTAAGGTCTTACTCGTCGTCGGCCATTTCTTTATAGTATATGTCTTGGACGGCGAAAACGTCTGGCGGTGCTTGCTTGGGCCGCCGGTCTTCCTTCTCTAGAAACAAACAGACATCCCTTGCTCTGCTTCCTCGTTACTTCTACGCCGTTGATCGTTGACACTCACGCGCTGATAAGTGCACAGGAAATTCGTCTGTTAGTTGCCAGTGACCTTATCTAGGAATTTCGAGCTTTATGCTTGGTTTTGGTAGTTTCTTGTTGGTTGGCTATCTAGAAAGACAGCTATCTAATGTTCGCCCCAGAAACATCTCTTTCTTTGCCACCTGGACAACTGTCATCCCATGATTATCCCTCCTTTGCATTCTAGAAAATACAAGCCACTCCCCTCGAATCACTCCTATCAGTTGTTCGGCAGTGTCTGTAACTGTGTCGGATACTGTTTTTAAAAATAATTTATTTAAATATATATATATATATATATTAAGATTTATTTTTTATATAAAAAATAAAACGATTTAAAATTATAAAGAAAATGATTTTGAAATAAAAATAATTAAAATATTTCTTAAAAACAAAAAAAACACGGTCTAGGTTACCCCTACCCTCTAGATTTTAATCTTGATACAAAGTACAAGATAATTGATTCTAGTTCAATTACAAGGAGGGATGAGAGAAAAAATTGATACTAACTGATTTGAGAAAATTAAAAAAATAATTGAAAAATAAATTATAAAAAAAACCAATAGATTATAATATTTAAAAAAATTGGTTCGATTCGGATTTATAAACCTAAAATAAAAAACAAATCGAATTGGTTTAGTTAAGAAATAAATCAAACCGAATCAAATCAAACCGAAAACAAACTGAACCGAACAAAAAAAAAACCCATTAGAAAATTAAAAAAAACTTAAAAAACAATATATTTTTTAGTTTTTAATGATAACCCCTAGCTATAAGTGTATGATTTATGAGGTTATGGTGTTTTAAAAAAAATTATTTCAATTAAAAAAATATTTGAAAATATTAAATTTATATTTTTAAATAAATATATTTTTAAAAATAAACTTGGTTAAAATCCCAGAGACACTTCTCCTGGAACCAAAATGTAGTGGTTATTATTCTGAATGCTAGAAGAAAGCATGCGTTGGGTAATACGAATAGACTCATAGACCAAGCGTATAAATTCCTTTATGAATTAACGGAGTGATGTATGGACACGGAAGTGAATCTTGCGCTCCATTCCATTACATGACAATTCAACGTATTTTTTTTTTTTCAAAAATCAAAATAAATAAATTGCTATGGTTCTATGGGTTAGAGAATAATATAAATTATATTTTAAAACCTTACCTAACAGTTTAAGCTGTTTAGTTGAGATGGTTCTTTGACATGGTATCAAAGCCTTGATGACCAAGCGGTCACGAGTTCGAATCTCACCATCCCTAATTTATTTGATAAAAATTAAGCACAAAGTAATGTGAGCATGTACAAGTTTTAATCCCAAAAGATTTTTACTTGAAAGGATATGTTAAAAAATAATATAAATTATATTCTGAAATTTTACCTAGCTTAAGCTGTTTAGTTAAGATGGTTCTTTGACATTATGATTTTTTTATGGTCAAATTGCAATACTTTATTGAGATGTTGAAATTGGGATTGTTATTAATTGAAGTAGAAAAATGAGAAAAGATAAATAGATTACAAAATAAATATCCACGTGTTTTTTTATATTACTTTTTAAGTTTTAAACTTATTTTTTTTTATAGCAGTAAAAGGATTTGAATGGTGAGTCCAAGACTACCGTAATTTAAAAATAAAAACTATGGTATCTCGTCCCAAACCAAGTTTAGTATAAGATATTTCTAAGTAAATTTCATCAAAACTACCTGCTTTAAGAGGCATGATATTCTACCCGAAAAATTACAAGAAAATTATAAATCAAAAGATTTATGAAAATTAGCATTATTGCCACTATAATCCATGTTTAAATAGTAAAAATTTAAATTTTTTTAATTTTTGTATTGTTTTAATATACTAACATTACAAATATATTTTTAAAAAACAATAAATGTCGGTTGAACCGTCCACGTATCCTTAATTTTTTTAAATCATAAAAAGGGGGGGCAGAGAAGGGTTATTGATGTCAAATAACATTACAGTTAGCTAGTACAGTCTAGTAGTAGCTAGAGAGGGATAGTGGACTTCTGAAAGCGTCACCGACGCGCAATCGTCAGGGCATACGGCAAGCAACGCGCCAATCTTCTAAAGTAAACACGTGTCACCTCCTTTTTGCTGGTTTTCACATGCTTGCAAACAAATAGAGATAAACCGACAATATATTTTTAATGACCAGCATTACCCATCCATTGGCTAGGGATCTCTAGCAAATCGCCACGTGGAAATGTTTATGTATGTTTTGCCACGTATAACCCTCTTTCTGCTGAGCATCCCTTGCCGCTCTTGACAAGCCCAGTGGCATCTCTCTCCTTAGTGCCTCTTCAAAATTAAATTATGACACTAGAAAAACCGACCCATAAATACATAATTAATAATTTAAAAAAATTCTCATAAACTTATAAAAGATATATTTTATTGATTATTAAACCCGGAGAGAAATATAAAACATGAAAATTGCAGAGGAAGAGATTGAGAAACAATAGTGCAAAAGCCAAGGAAAAGAGGACAACACTCCTTCGCTGCAATTCTTCCAAGTTTCTGACGTACTAAAACTTTAGACCGTAGTGCATAAACTACAATTTTGTAAACTAACAAAAGCTACTCTTCCCAGTAACGGTATAATGATATTTTTGTTTTTTCACCACAAAAAAAAAACTTAGCAATTAAGTATATTGAAATTTTTTCATCTGTACTTATTCAATACTAAATTAACAGGAAACAATTTAATTATAAGGTTAAATAACTAAAATATTATTGGAAGCTAAAAATTTAAAAATAACATGAGGAGTATTTTTTTGTTTTCCACGATGATTTTTTTTTTTATTATAATGTATACTAAGGTGTAATTTAATATTTGATCAAATATAAAAAATATTACACAATTAAAAAGTATAGTAAAACTACCAAAATATTTTTGAAAGTAAAATTTTTAAAACTAGACTCGAGGGGAATTTTCATCATTTCACAATAGTTTTTTTTGTTATTATTAAATTAGTTTAGGAACAATTTGGTATTTGACTACATAAAAAAACAGAAAAATGGGCAACCGTAAAGCACTTTCCTTGACGTGTGAGAGATGTCCACATCCTTTGGACGACGAGTGTGTCCCTCCCCGCGTCTAAAAACACTCATCCATCATGTTAATGGAAGCACCGTCACATCTTTTTTCTAGTGGAATAATGCGTGTCGATGGTGATGGTTTAGTTTGTCGTCGATGAGCGCTTTTTTATCTCTTTTCTTCTTTAAAAATTATAGTTTGACCCTCTTTATTATTTGTATTTCAACTTCAATTCTTATTCATTTTATTTTTTATTTTTATTTTTGACCCTTTTTATAAAAGTCTTATTTGTTTTCAATCTCATCCTTCTATCCCAGTTCGCTAAATATTATTTTTTTCAATGATTTTTGGGCTCTTTTGTTAAATTAATTTTTCTATTCAATTTCACCATTCAATTAATAATTTGTTTTTATTTTTTATTTCAATTTCGATCCTTATTATTTCGATTTTTTTTTTTAGTCCTTTTACTCAATTACTTTTTCTTTTCAATTTCACCCTTCAATCAAAAATAAATTTTATTTTTTATTTTAATTTTGATCCCATTACTTTTAATTATCATTTTTTGTTATGGATCCTTTTGTACAATTGATATTCTTTTCCAAGTTGATCCTTAAACATTTAATTGGTTGAGATATGAGTTTCGTGTTTTTTCTATATAAGGTGCTTTTGGTCTAATATCCCGAGTCATGAGTTTGAAAAGTAAACGCGAGTTGACATTGCTTTTTATGAAAACAAAATTATTTTCTTTCAAGCTTTGTGATTTTTTACGTTTTCTTTTCTACCAGGTTATCCGGATCTCGTGACCTAGGATACAGGTTTAGTGGATTAACTCTAGTTGGCTTGCCTCTTATTCCATGAGTTACAGGTTTGTCATGCTAACTCAGATTGACTCGAAAGGAGTTTTTTTTTTCCCCTTTTTTTACTCAATTTTGTCCTTCCATATTTAATGGATGAAGAATTATGCTACTTCGTGTCATTATCTATGTCAGATTGAAGAATTATGTCCTATTTACAAAAAAACATTCTCTATGTTATCATTATCACTACTTTTTTTAATTTGATCCATTTGGTGTCATTACCTATTTTTATTTATCATCTAATTCAAATAAAACCAACTTATTTGACCCATTCAGATTTATGATTCGAGTCACATATTTTTTTCACTTCTTTAGAACGTGCTTGCACTATCTGAATATCATTTTTAACACAAAAAAAGCACCACACAGAGTAGCGCGAGTACATAACTAGTTATAACCTAATTGTAATTCCTAGGTGATAGTTTGAGATATATCAACAACTAGTAATATATTGAGTTGATTCATTGTTTTGTTTATTTTTTGTTTGTGTTGAATTGGATCATTCAAAGCAAATCACATGACAAATCATGTCTAACAATATTTTAATATGATGGATCAATATATCCTTGACGTGACTCAAATTTAAGGTAATAACTTGATGTATTTAAGCCTTGCAGGATGCCAAACCAAGGTGACATGAGC
This sequence comes from Populus alba x Populus glandulosa, assembly GCA_033617975.1. Taxonomy (NCBI): domain Eukaryota; kingdom Viridiplantae; phylum Streptophyta; class Magnoliopsida; order Malpighiales; family Salicaceae; genus Populus; species Populus alba x Populus glandulosa. Next base: position 30,736,972 of record CM066143.1, on the reverse strand, counting down.
ATGACTTTGCTTCTAGACCCAATGTCCTTGACGTCTAAGTGACATGGGTCTAGCAAGATGACAAGCCCAACACCTTAGGGTTTAGCTACGCCCTAAGCCCAAGATATAGGGGGTACAAAAGAAGCGCAAAGGTCATCATAAGTTACTGCAAAGGCGTCCGAATGCTTGGTGACCAAATTTAAGAGATTTTGACCGCTTTCTCTTCTCTCCAACCTTGTCGGATTGATCATTTTTCTGGAGCAAAGCAAGCTTAAGAATGAATCTAATTGAAATTTAGGTCTCTTTGGAAAATTCTTATTTCCTCTTTGGTGAATAAGCGTCATCTATGAAAAACTAATCAAAAAGCTATCAACTATTCTTTCAGAACTGATTTTTGACATCCTTAGTCGTTATTAATGGTAAACAATCAAGAAAATCCTAGGATGAGACATGTCACTCACCTCCCTACAAAAGTTAACACGTCCTCTTTGTTAGATTTTGAATGACTCATTAATTAGGTGCAAGCCCTTACCCAAGTCATCTTGGCATCTTAATGGCAACATCAGGTCTTGCCACCCCAGCAAGTCCTAGCACATGAGGTAGCTCCCTCGGTTCTAATCTCCCAACCATAACTAGCTGCTCCTGCATGGAGATAGCTATCTTATATAGAGAAGGCCGATCATAATGACTTGAAAAACTTTCCACCTCGATGATCTCGTAGCCCCTATAAAGATCACTCGTAATCCTTCTGGTCATTACGGGATTGAAGTAAAACACCTGGGTAAGGCCTTGCTAAGCGATGTTATCATTGATTCAGAAATTAGGCCAATTAATGGGATGTTAGAATTATATTGAAGGGCTCGTCTAGGAACGCGGTTGAAACCACACTTCCTAAAAAAATAATGTTTTAATTTAAAATTAATTGTATTTTATATTTTTAAATTGTTTTGATTTGCTGATATTGAAAATAATTTTTTAAAAAATAAAAAAATATAATATTTTAATATATTTTTAAATAAAAAATACTTTAAAAAATAATTACTTTCATACTCTTAAAACACCCATTTCATAAGCATATTCACTGGGAGTGCTTTGGTATTTTATTTATTTCCATTTCAATGATTACTGTTTGCACGAGTGATTAGCTGGGAAATTGTAAGTTCGATAAAGACATATGAGTGGATGGGTACAACAAACAACTTAATTAGGGTCGTGCTGTCGTTGTGAGTAAAAAATCTCAAGTTTATTGAATTAAATCACGATTCATATCTAGTCTATACATGTTTATTATTATTCTTTTTTTTTTTTATTGGAAAAGAGCATGCCATGGGTTTGGGAATTATTGTTCAAGAAGGCGTAGAAGATTAGATGTATTTCAGAGGGACACAGAGAGTAATTGCCAGTGCATGCAGCGAAGATGAGAGCACCATGGGAAAGGTTCACCCATGGTGCTCCTTTCCCCGAGGTAGAGAGGCCCTAGACGGCTAATCAAACGCCAAAAACATCTGGAAATCGAGATGTGTATATCTCACTCAAGCTTAATCTTGTATTTTATTAATCACCCAGCAAAGAAAAAAGAAAAGAATTATATGAACAGTAAGTTTAAAGAACTCTCCGTCATTAAGGAAGGGGATAAGCTTAAACGCGGGAGTTCATAAGAGTGTGAATTCTCAGGCTTTTATGCTCGCCGGAGTCAAGGTTCATCTTCAGAGAGGACAGAAATGAACTAGGGTTCTTATTTTTTTGTGTGCTGCCAGGCACTCCTCTATCTAAACCCTTGCCGTGTCAGAAACAACAAAGTAGAAGATACGTAGCCTTCTTATTTTTTATTCGTCAGCCATTACTCATTCCAGACGTCACTTTTACAGGTTTTATATAATATCCGGTAGAATAGGAGGAAATTAAGGAGTGTACACATTCATGTATTGCTTTGTGATCCAACTCACTTTAGCTGGAGTTAAATGTCAAAGGCTGTTTGTTTTTGGAACCATTTAATTATTTTTAAAATGTTTTTGAAAATTTTGAAAATTTTTAATTTTTTTTTCAAATTAATATTTTTTTATATATTTTTTAATTATTTTGATGTGTTGATATTAAAAATAATTTTTAAAAAATAAAAAATATATTTTAATATATTTTTAAATAAAAAAATATTTTAAAAAATAATTATAATTACATTTCCAATCAAACGTAGAAGAATTATACTTGGATGCCGTGTCGTTGCTGGTTTTCTTTTACCTGAATAGTTATGAGTCTTAGCAGCGAAGGCAAATAGATTAAAAAAAACCCACCCAATTAATTAATTAATGCTGCTGAAGCCACAGCCTTAAGTAGAGCAATTACTTTCTACTAGAGTTCGAGAGGTGCATGAACCTTCATAGATTCTGTATCCGTGTATTGAGAGGATGTACATATACTTAAAAAAGAATTTTCATATAATGATGGACATTATTTCCAACTTAATTAAAAGTCTATACTGACGGGTCACGATTCTATCTTGTATAGAAAATTAAACCCTTTTTTTCTTTCATTTTCTTAACATAGCATATTTACAACATATTAGTCTAACAACACATGTTTATTTGATATTTTAATAATAATTATTTTTAAAAAAATACATGAAAATAATTTTTTATTTTTATTTTTAAATCAAGAAGAAAAATCAAAATATTTTAGAATCGCGACTGGAAATAAAAAACAAACCGCACCTGAATATGTAATTTACAAACTGGAATTTCATGCACCAACGAATTAAAGGGTCTTTTCTTGGCTGAGAATCATGTGATGGTCAAATTATCTCTTCATGCCCCGTTGCTTCCTGGAAACAGGCTGGAAACTTCAAGAAGGTGAGGAAGAAATGGGATATATATTTGACCTATTGAATGATGAATTAGTCAAGTAATTAACTGCTCTTTTTTTATTGGATTATTTCGTTGTTTTCTGTTGAATTTCCTTTGTAGGAATCAACTAGTTATTTCACGTAAACTTCGCAGGGGTCCGATAATTTTTTTAATAAAAAAATAAATATAATGTGTTTTTTTACAATAAAAATAATAATTATAAATTAAAAAGCTTTTGGATGCATTTCATTAAATAAAAAATGAATTATTTGTGGCACTAAATATAAATATATTTATTCAACTTGAATAGCTGCAAATCGAATATTTTTTTTTTAATGCAAGTAAATTAACATCTAAGTTTTACTAATAAATTTTTTTAAAATAAATAAAAAAATATAATTGTGAATCAATAATCCGATATTTATATATTATAAAATATAATGAATATTATGTACATTAATAAAAACTTGTAAATATTTCAAGCTTGTTTTTAATATAGTATAAAAATGAGATAGTGTTGCAATTGCTACATTGACAAACCATTTATTTATTCTTTGTATAAAAATTTAAACTTTCTTTAGAAAAACTTGTTTTCAAATAAGGAAAAAACAACAAATTACAGATTTATCACCGCTAAGCAAAATTCAATGGTGTAATTTGTGTAGTAAAACACCGTACATGTATAATAATACTTGTACTGAGTGTGTACTTGAACATACTGATTGGCGAAGTAGTGTTTTCCCTCGTTTTCTAACCCGAATGAAGACTTGGATAAGGCCCAACCAGCATTGGAATTGACGTCGAGAGCTAACCATTTAATTTGCCAAGTTACTTGCTGCTAGTTTTTAATAAACAATGGGGGCGGCCTTTGGTTCCAGAGATCTAGTGCGTCCTGTTACTCTGCTCCAGAACCGTGTATAGTTTTTCCATACCAAACTCGAATTAGTGGAAGTCAAATACAAAGACCAGCAGACTTCATTTTACAGCGTCGACACAGCACCTTTTGTTTTTTTTTTTTAATGGGAACTTATCTTCCTTTATGATGGTAGATCTTGAGTTGCGTCGACTTTTCCAAATCACAGGGAGAGAATGGAGATCTTGTTGACTTCTGGAGGAGGTGCTGCAAATGGAACTTACACCTGTGGCTGCCTGAACCTGGAGGATGGATGAACAACAAGAACTAAATCCAGCCGAGCATTTCCATGGAAAGATAAAGAATCCACCAGCCGAGCTAAAACTAGGTTTTGCTACTTTGCTCAAGAACTAGCCTGCTAAAACTAGGTTTCAATCAATCTTTTCTTCTTCTTTTTCTGAACCAGCAAAACTTGTTGAAAGCACCCATTGTACTCTCCAGTACTGTCCACAACCAAAACCAGAAGGGTCAAGTTGTGCATTATTGACTTGTAGTTATTCTTTCTAAGATGATCGAAATTTGAGCCCTCGACTCCAACGAAGCAGCAGCAGAAATTGAAAGCTGACCTGGTTTCTGGTCAAAAAAGAGAGAAGAAAAAAAAGGGTCAAGTTGTGCTTTCCTCCGTCTTTTAAACGGTTTTCAATTTCGACATGTTTGTTAGAAGGTGATAAATATTGATTTTTAAATTATTTTTTATTAAAAAATATATTAAAATAATATATTTTTTTTTAATTTTTAAAATTTATTTTTATACTATTGAAACGAAAATTTATTTGTAAGAATTTGTTTTCTAATCCTTAATGTAATTACTTTAGTATCATTTTAATTACCAAAACAAAATAATATTTTATAGTACCGATATTTTTATAGATCTTGTTAAAATAATACAATGGTTTAAGATAAAAAAAAAATTTATTCTTTAAATCAAATAAAAAATTATTTTTTTAATATGAGATATGTTCCTACTTATATAAATAAAAAAACGGTTAATTCTTTTAGTAATTCTTTTAAATCTTGAACTAATTTCATGTTGTATGAGCAAACCGAAACTCATTAAATAACCAATAATTTTTAACATAAAAATTATTCAATATAAAAAATTATTAACTGTTATTTTTTAAATGGAAATCCTCCACAATTCTCATTTTTTGAACATGAGATCTTTAAATTAAATAGAAATCGTAATTATTAAATGCTACGTATCTCCTACTTGACCTCCTCTAATTCCTTTCTTTGAAAGTAAAGAATTATTCACTGTCATATAAAAAGAAAATAAAAGCAACGAATTATTCTGTAAAAGCCCACATCCATGCTCTTGCAAATTGTTGCAATAACTTCTTCTTCTTTTTCGGTTTAGTAATGCAAGAGGAATGTGTGGGACTTTAGTAGTAATTTTTAATTAAAATTATATTAAAATAATATTTTATTATTATTATTATTTAAAATATTTTTAATATTAGCATATCAAAATAATTTGAAAATATAAAAAAATTATATAAAACAAAATTATTATTTTTTAAAAAACACTTTTGAAATATAAAGACAAATAATTAGTTCTAAAGTGATGATTTTTTTTTGTTGTGGCACCGTGTTTTTTAAAAAAATTGATTTTTTTTTTGTTTTAAGTCTTTTTTTAATTGCTTTAGTGTGTTGATATCATATATATATATATATATATAATAATAATTTTTAAATAAAAATTATTTAAAAAAACAATATTATTCTAATAATTCAAAGTATGTGGGAATGATGGGCCTAAAGCAGCTCTGTTGTTGTTCTTCCTAAAGTGCGCTCTTCTACCCAAGTCTGTTTTGAAAGAGACAAGTCTCTTTACATGAGGTCAGGCCCAAACCCAAATTCAGATACGTACTCGCTCTTCACTCTCTAGAACCAACCAGTAAAAAAGAACAAACCACAGAGAAAGAGAACGAGACCCAAACGCACCAAAACCTCAAGCTTCACTATCACCGCTCTCTCCAAGCAAAGAGAAATCAGTAATCACTCGCTCCAGTCTGCAGTGCACATAGAGTATGGCGACTTCTCTGCTATCTCCAATCCCAGAATTGGTCAGTTCCTCTGCTCGGTTAGACAAATCCTCCTTTCTCCCATGCTCCAAACTCTTTTTATTAAGCACTCCAAGAAAACAAAGATGCCACTGCTCTTGCAAGTCCCCTACTGCTTCTGGGAGGTCACTGAATCATATTCCCAGCCAGTTTAGACAAGAAAACCTCAAAGATGGACGTCAGTCTCTCTCTCACTCTGCTCTGTTTATTTAGTTTGTTATTGCCAGCTTTATTGATTATTATTTTTTTAATATGGGAATGTGCCCTTGTTTATATTTTTGAATCATTAATAGCTTTTTGGTTTTTCTTGTTTATGGAATTGTTTGTGTTTTAGAGTCTTTAATGGAAAAGACAGCAACATTGGCCATTTATATACTTGATAATTCGGAGACTGCCTTTCAATCTTCCCTCATCCATGAGCTCGATAAGTCATAATTGCATTGCTATGAGATGAGATGAGAGTCAATGATTTTAAGGTTATGCCGGCAGTATACAGATCACTTATTTTGAATGAGACGACTCCTAATTATTCAAGTTGAGACCTTCAGGTTCATGCCATTTAACTGCAGTCTCTGTTCTTATCGGGACACTTATCTTTCTATGGTTTTATGGAATACAAAGTGGCCTTTTGTATTAGAATCTGAGAGCTGCAATGGTTCTAGTGTCTTTGACTTGTTAATTTCCCAGCAGCTCCGAATTTGATACTTGGAAGCTTCAAATTCTAACTTCCATTTCTCTTTTATCTTATCCTTTGCAGTGATGGAAAATTATAAAAATTTACCTCCATCTCTTTATGGTCTTACTCCATCACAAATGGACATGTTCATGACTGAAGATAATCCCGTTCGTCGTCAGTCAGGAAGTGTCACAGAGGTTCTTTCTTCTTAATCACCCCTTGAGATCACCTTTCTAGCTTCAAGATGATCTTGTATTGATTAATTGCATAACAGTAATTTTTCTTATTGCTTGCTGGAAGTCGAGTTTATCTAACTAAATCATATAGTGGTAGTCCTCATTTTTTTCATTACCTTTGTTGACAGGAAAGCATCTCATCTAGAAAGAACTATCTGGACCATGGAGGGATGTATAGTCTATCAGGCATGATGGATCACGGTCCTCCAAAATATAGTATGAGTGTAACCATGTACCGTGGAGGGGGTAGAGGATATGGAAGACCTGAATCTGCTCCACCGGATTTACCTTCTTTGCTCTTAGATGCTCGAATATGCTACCTGGGAATGCCAGTAAGCAACTATTTTTATATGTCATTGCTATCCTCAATATCAACTAGAATTGTTAGTCTATCTTGCCAGGTTGTCTGACTTGTAACATCTTGATAGATTGTGCCAGCTGTCACAGAGCTTCTTGTTGCTCAATTCATGTATTTGGATTATGATGACCCTTCAAAGCCTATTTATCTATATATAAACTCATCCGGGACACAGGTTTGCACTTGAATTCCCCCCTCTTTTCTTTTCATTTTCTGGTAACCTGTTTGTGTTGCCCTAGATAAGCCATCAACTTGTGTTGAAATCACATTAATGTGGTTGAATATGTGTAATCATTTTCCCTAATTTCTTTTCTTACTGTTTAGAATGAGAAGATGGAGACTGTTGGATCCGAAACTGAAGCGTATGCCATTGCAGACACCATGTCTGTAAGTATCATAATCTAGGATTTTCTCTGCACAGAGGTTATTATAAGATCTCTTTAGCTCATGCACCAATATCTGTGTGTGCGTGTCTGTTTGTTGTGTGTCTGCACACAAGATTTTCTGTTATTTTGTCACCTTTAAGTTTATGCTATGGAGCAATATTAAATGTGCTTGTTGCATGTCTGCATGCAATATTTTCAATTATTTGTTAATCCTTTCATCAATTGTTTAATGTGATTGAAACTTATCCTGTGCATCTCTTTCTATATGCCTGAAGTACTGAAAATCAACTATCTATACTGTGAATTGTGGCATGGCTTATGGTCAAGCAGCAATGCTTCTATCTCTTGGAGCCAAGGGTTATCGCGCTTTACAGCCAAACGCATCCAGTATGCTCCAAACTTCTCTTTAAGTTTAAAAGGATTATCACGACTTGTTTGGAAAATGCAATTGCTATTTGGAGCTATGGGAGCAGTAATGTGTTTAAAATTATTTATAACTTGAGAACCTATTTGAACTTGAATGGTTTAAAATTATTCCCTTCTACATCATGTCTTCTAACTGTGTGGCTGCTTAAGTACCATTCTTGAGAAAAAGAAAATGTGTCAGAACAAGTGAATGACTGCTAGGGTGAAGTTCTATCACCTAAAATTTTGCCGGATGTCAGGAAAGTGGTATGATAGTTATGGGAGAGTGTTTATCACTGGTCATCTGTGGCTTGACCTAATCACCAATTTGACAGTTTCTGGTCCTACAGGAAGGCGCACAATCTGTTTTCCACCCAGCAGATCCATCTCCTAACTTCTCGTAGCCTTATAAACTTAATTTCTTATAAAAGAACCTGTGAAAAACCTGTACCTGTTTGCTTTGCTGATCTATTTTGATAGCCTTGGCATGAGTGACTAGCCCATGCAGCCTGTTGATTGCTCGATCAAACAATGTGGCCATAGGTTTGGCACGTCTTTCAAGTAATGTAAAGGGTTTAGAGCATGAGGTTCTAATAATTTGATTCTGGATTGTAGCAAAACTATATTTGCCTAAAGTCAACAGATCAAGCGGAGCTGCAGTAGATATGTGGATCAAGGTTCTCCCCTACACTCTCCCTTCGTTTTTCTTCCTTCATCAATTTTCGTAACTAACTTTTTTCTCAGGCCAAAGAATTGGATGCAAATACTGAGTATTATATTGAGCTATTAGCAAAGGGAACTGGAAAGCCGAAGGAAGACCTTGTTAAAGACATCCAGCGACCAAAATATCTCAAAGCTCAGGAAGCCATAGATTATGGGATTGCCGACAAACTACTTAGCTCAAGTGATGATGCATTTGAGAAAAGGGTAAGTTTTTCATTGCATTTGGCTTTTGTTTTGTGTTTGATTTCATGTGCATTTGAGTGACAACAAGCCTTCGATGTTCAGGACTATGATGCATTGCTTTCTCAAACAAAAGCCATGAAGGCACAAGCTGCTGGGCCAAGAGCAGCTCCCTCTGGTTTTAGATGATGACAAAATATAGTATAGCTGATTATACAGAGGAAACTGCCAAGGTAGGATACGCTTTTGTTGATGGCAGTGCTGGTCCGTGTGGCCAGATAGCTCTGGATCCGTATGCTAATCTCAAAATGCTGTATACAATGTGTATCTTGGGCAAGGGCTATGTTAAAGTTACATGTATAGCAATACGCCACTGGTTCGTAATAGTAATGTAATACAAACAACTCGATATTTGTGTTTTGATCTTATTGAACTCCGGGAGCGAATTTATGCCTTTCCAACTAGAGATGAGTTCTCTTTTGTGCAGGGTGTGAGCGAAATATTTTTCACACCCAGACCTGGAGCTGTTTTAGGTCACAAACTTTCCAAGGACACTGTAATTAAGTTGGTGTTGAACTGCAGATCCCAAATCTGATTGTTTGTCAGGAAAACTGGTTACAAATACTACATAGGGCAAGTTTGTGACGGTTGCATTTCATATCATGATTGGTTGAGATTTGAGAGCTTGGACTTCATTATGGTTGCTCTTGATGAAGTGCTCAGGGAAAGGCATCACCATCTTTAGTATGATTTCATCTCTTTTAATCCATTGACAGCAATTGAATTCATCGGTTGATGTTTCAACCATTCAATGTCTCCGTTTGAGCTTTAAGAAATCAAAAGGAAGGCTGACACCTGTTTGTGTCATTGATAGCTTTGAATTCACTTGTTTATTTGCACTTCTGCTAATTCCAGAAATATAACCAAAATGCCATGTCTTTTGAAGAACATGACTATTTTTGCTGCTATTGAAGGTGGAGAAGACGTTAAGGAAAAATACTATATAGAGCAACTAGTTTAAACTTGGCAATAGCCGACAGAATAAATCCACAGAAAATAGATTTCTTAGAAGTTACTGATGCCTCACAATTAGGCTAGCCTATGGCTTCAACCTTCTTCTTGTTGATCTGATTGCAATGCATCTCATAACCATCATGATGATGAATAGATTGTACTGAAAGCTATTGTTATGCATTTTTTCCCCCGGGAGACGTGACATTTACAAATCCATTTGCATTATTACCTGTGCTGGACACATTCATCCAAAGATCGATTGTTTGCTGTAGCCTGTTCAGCAGGCTTCTTCACCTCGGTGCAAAACTACTTTGCCCAAAGATTGATTGGCTTCACCGTGCAAGTCACACGGTTTACTAAGCACCGTTCATTCTTGCACAACACAGGAGTTTTGAACCCCAATAAAACTCATACACGATAGATGAACAAACCCATTCAGAATCTGCACACACAAAAATGGGCGATGCCCTTGTAATGCACAACAGCTTCATATAGTCTTGTGCTTGTATTTACTGTCAAGGCTGCTGCATCCATTATAATTCCCTGTTAGCTGGTAAAACCTTCAGTAACTTCGCAATATCAAATGACTTAAAGTCTTTGCCAAAGCATAAGCTAAGATCCAGGGGTGTGATTCCATCCTGAATAAAAAAAAAAAGCAATTCAGCATTCCCTGGAACAATTTTCCCATCAAATATAAAATTGCAAACATTTACCTTAGTTCTTCTGGTCTTATCTGCACCATTGACCAACAAAACTTTAACTATATCTCTATTTCTGCTTTGGACTGCAATGTGCAATGGAGTCCATCCTTCCTGCAAGAAATGTTATAAAATTTCTGGGGACCAGAATATGATCAATTGAGCAAAGGGTTCAGAAAAAATTTGGAAACTTGTACTGACATTATCGGCAGCATTGACATCAACCTCGTATTTCATCAGCAACTTTACAGTTTGCATTGCACCAACTTGAACTGCATAGTGCAGAGGGCTAGCACCATCCTATTACAGGGATAAATAAATGGCAACAAATGTTTTCCTTAGAAATGCAAACAAAATTAAACAGGGGCAAAAAACACTTGCTACAATCAAAATATTAACCTCACCCGATCTCTGATATGTGGACTAGCACCTTTTCTTAAAAGATGACTAATAACAGCCTCCTTTTTGCCAATAATTGCCTTATGCAATGCCGTGAACCCATCCTATGTCAACAATTTCAACTTAAGATTTATGCTCAAAGTATAAGCTATAAACAGAATACAATAAAGGAATGAACTCACATTATCCTGGTCATCAATATCTAATCCATCATCAAGCAACTTGTCCATAAATTTTATCTGTCCTGATAGAGCAAGGGTATGGAGTGGATTCCATTTTGCCTGAAAGGAGATTTTGCATGTTTACTACTATTTTTTTCATAGCCCATATGCTTTAGCAAATGGCAGCAAGTCAATATATATAAACGCTACTTCTTAATGAAAAAAGAAAAAAACATATTTCAGCAGGAAAATAGCTCTAAAACGTTATCATCATAGGTTACAGTTGATATTTTGCGGAGATTAGGAGATGCATTCTGTTGGAAAATTGCTCTCTCTTCTGGTCCCAGAAGTTGTTCAACCTCTGCAGTGGTTACAGAACAACGTCAAATTCATTCATAGGGTAAAAAAAAAAAATTCATCCCTAAAGGAATAGTTCCACTTGAAAAAATGATAGCATTGCACTATTAAAATAGGGGGGAAGGGAACAGTGAACCCCACCTTTGAAAAGATCCTCCCCGTAGTTATTTTCTGTAGTGGAGTTAGTGACAGTGGAAGTAGCTGTGACAGAATTCTTTTCTTCCTCCCAGTTACTCTCAAAATCCAAGTCGTTTTCTTTCGCTTCTTCTTCATCTTCTTGGTCATAATCACTGCCGCTTCCATCATCAGGATCTTCCCAAACTCCGTGTTTTGTTTCCAGAGATGATGGTGATGATGCCCATTTTGACCCGGCCGCATAAGCACTAACTCTTAAGCATTCCTTAGAAATAAATAATGGGAATCTTCCAAAACTTAAAAGGGGAATAGAAGAATAGTTGAAAGAAGAGAATCGAGGGAGTAGATAATTGGAATGACAAGTCACTGTAACTCCGGCGAACGCCATGATCAGCTAACGAGGTGAGTGTAGGCGTGGAAAGAACGAGATGGGGACGAGGATAAACAGATGACGCGAAAGCTAGTTCAAAGAAAAAGCAGACGACGAGAAGGCTTCTCTGAGAAGGATATTTTGAAGGGGTTCGAACTACAGGTCGTTCAGAAAATAAAAATCATCAAATATTAAAATATAAGCACAATACATACGAATGAAAATAGAATCAATGCCCGTTTGTTTATTGAAAAATAATTTTTTTTTAAATGTGGTTTTTTTGGAGAGTGAATTTCTGAAAAATGAATTATTTTTTTATATTTGGTAGTGTTATGAAAAATAAATTGGAAAATAATTTATTAATGAATATTTTTTTCAAATTTATCTAATATATAAAAAATATTAAATATAAATATTTAATCACTTACAATAAAAGAATAAAATCTAAAAAGTGTAATGATTTTTTTTTATTATATTCTATATTCATCTATAGCTTATTTTATAAATATAACTATATAAGTTATATAATATTATAGAGATATAACCTTGTGAAATTTTTCATAAATAAAACCTATTAATATATTTTTTTTCAATTTAAAATATGTTTTTTTTATATACGAAGAAAGCCAAACTAATTTATGGTGTTAAGTAAGAGTTAGATATTTGGGTTTTTTTGGTATGAAGATTTTTTTAAAAGATAAATAAATACAAAAATATTTTGATGGGTTTTTTGGAGAAATATTTTTTTTTTACAGGTATAAGCAATTATCCCTTTAATATCCCCTTAATATATATCAAATAAGCATTAAGAAATAAATATAAATATCTTACATCAAACATAATCATGCATGAATATTAAGCTTTGATGTAATACTCATACATATTAGTTCAAATTCACAAACATAAACATAATAGACCAAATTAAACAAGTAAACATACTTGTCAAAAAACAAACATAAACTTTCTTATCATAGTGAAATCATCTAGCAATCAGGCCTGTAGCAGTGTTGGTTCACAAAATTATGAACCCAAATTTTCCTCAAATTAGTATTTTTTGCCATGAATGCTTTTGCCAACATTTCATTTGGATCAAGTGATCAAAAGCATCACCAAGAGCGATCTCCTCAAAGCCTTTAACTTTCATCACTTCTGTATATAGCTCATTAACATCAAGTTGATTTTTGCTTAGGCTTTGAATTGCAAACGCTACATCTTCAATCTTTTTAGACAACTTTTCAACATTATCATCTTCATACATTCAATATCTCTTCTTATGTTGCCTCTTTTAGGTATTCGAGGAAGATATCTCTTTACCTTTTAAAGTTTCTTCATATTCTCTTTCATTTTCAATTGAAATAGATTACACTTTAATATTCTCTTCCAGGTTGATATCAACATATGATTTGGCATAATTTCCGGTTGCCATATCTTTTCCAACAACAATTGTCATTGCTTTATACATATCAAGTTTTTTGTTGAGATACTTGTCATGATTCGGATGTGCCTATTCATAAAAATTAGAATATACAATTTTAAGTTCCTTGTATAAAGTTTTGGAAACAAAAGGAAATGTAAAAATTACATAAAATACATTATTTATCATACATTTACTTCTTCATCATATACATCTTTCGAAACCGTAATCATCTTCAAACAATCATCCCAACCAAAACCACTTTTATTTTTAAGTTGGGTTATTATTCCCCATTCTTTTTTCATAGTTTTAAGATGATTGTCCACATGCTTCGGCTCGCATTGCACGTTGAACTTTTGACTCATTTCTGTAGCTACCTTTGCAAAAGATTCCGCTTTGAAGGTGGAAGAAGGCTTGTTTCCTTTAAGTGCCTCCTCGACTAATATCTCAAGTAGCATATGAGACATAGGCTTAGACCATGTAAAGTGCTTACCTTGTATTTTTCATTCTTTGCAGTATTCATTTCTACAAAACAAATTCATAAAGTTATACAAAATAAAATTATACAATATTTAGATTGAACTAATTTTATACAAAAAAATACAACTACTATTTAAAAAAGAACACATGAAATACGTAATAAATTATAATAAAGTCAACAAACAATTCAAATATATAACAAAGACAATACAAACTCAAGAAAGACATAATAAAAACAAACATATATAGTTAGCACTCAATTACTAGTTTCTTTGAGTGTTATAATCATTCCACATGGTTGATGCAATCATTTCTTTTTTTGTTATCCACTCTCTATTCTCTTCCCTCTCCTCCCGTTGGCTTAAGCTGATTGTTTTTCTAATTGGTTTACTTTCCGAACATATTTCTTTCATATGAAAGTCATAAGGATCAACTCCCATTATGCGATTATGAATAATACAACATGCAAGCACAACATTCACTTGTGTTTCATAAGACCAAAAAGGTTTTCCATCAATTGATCTAAAACGACTCTTCAAAATACCAAACCCTCGCTCACTAGCAATTCGTAATGAAGAATGTCGAAGATTAAATAACTCCTTTTTATTTTCCGGTGAATGTTTTGTAAACTCATTCAAGTGGTATCGAACTCCATGAAAAGGAGTAATGATTCCTTTTCGAATACCATAACCAGCATCACCAAGATAATATTTCCCTACAAATAAAAAATAAAATATATTATTATCTTTATCTAATTAGACATTTTACATGTTTATTGCATATTGTAAATATTTAATTTATACCTTCTAGAATTTTTAGTCCACTAGGTCTTGATAGTGCATCACCTAAAACCTGGGAATCGTGTGCACTTCCTTCCTATCCAGCTAAAACATATATAAATTTTAAATCAAAAGTTATAGTTGTTAAAACATTTTGTGTTGTTTCCTTTTTTCGACCTCGAAACTTTCCTTGTATTTCAACAGGAACATTTGCAGGAACATGGGTACCATCAATTGCTCCCACACAATCCTATATAAACATGAAAAAAATAATTTATAACCTTTTCTTCTAGATGTAATTAATTAATATATAAAAATATTGATATTGTTCTCATACCTTAAAATAAGGATATAATCTGCGATTATTCATTATCTCCGTGGGAACTATATTCCCTAGGTCTTTGATAAGGTGTTTGTATAACTTAAGAACTACTTTTAATACAATTCTAAAATAACGATGGATAGTTTCAACAGACCTATAGTATATACCGCTAATAAAACGAAATCTTTGGTTTCGATCTATAATTTGTAAAAACACAATTACTTGCTCCCTAATAGACACATTTTGAGTTGATCGCAGGTTACGACTTGTGAGAACATCACACAAATTATATAACACAATTGGTTTCATACGAATTTGTTCGATGCAATGTCTATCACCTCGATTCAAAATGCTATCAATATAGAATTCTCGTTGAGTAATTGCATTTATACATGGTTCTCTTGGTATATAAATTCTACTTCTTTCTCGTTCAATAATAGCTACTCCTGCAACTATGATAGTTATAGCTGCTCACATACATGTTGCATGATTAATCTTACTATCCATGATAAGAAAGTGAAGTTTTCTGATAATGAAACCTAAAAAGTATGGAGAAATAAACATTCAAAAAGCATATCAAATACTTACACAATCAATATAAAAAATTATGATCAAACTGACACAATCAATATATTTGGATAGCTAGAAATACTTGTAATTCTAGATGTCATGTTAAGTTCAATTATGTAGTTTAGATGTCATTGAAAATAAAAGCAGAAACAATTACCAGATAATAAGTTTTGAATCAAAATCTAACAATCATCAAAACATGCATTCGTACATATGAATTGCTGCTCAGATATAAGCACATGAAGTCAGAGAGCGTGACAATAATTAACAACCACAATTCCTAAATCATTTGTTTCTATTAAACTAAGAATGAAGGAGAGATTGAACAAAGACTGACTTCTTTCTATTAAATAGGATTTAATTAATACGCTAATCATGTTGAGATAAAAAAAAAACCCTGATATTATCTAGAAACTTATTGCCAGTACAGAAAAGAAAACAACATTAAGTATTTCCAAAAAAGAAACAGAAAGAGAATTAATTGGCCATTAACGAAGCAAAACCAGAATGGTAGTGTTAACACATAACAGTGCTTGGTAATTATATACATGCATGCATTTGCTTGTAGTAATTTGCTCAAGAAAAGATCAATGGTTCTCTAGTTGTCTTCACCATGCTGAAAGGGATAAACTAAAGAAAAAAGTTTATTGTGCCAAGGCAATGGGTTCCCTCCATGTCAAAGAAATTTTCCTTCTCCGGGCAATAGCCATAACTCCCTCTACTGCCTGAACTATACATATTGTCAATCAAGACAGTCTTGGGGCATGGAACAAAGATAGAAACCACGCTCTCTTCTCAGACCAATACCTAGAAAGAATGATGTCCTAAGTTATTGAGTTTTGAATTCTATTGACGGAAAGCTAAAGATTGAAAAAGTGTGGTGGAGTAGAAATGTGGCAATGAGATGAAAAGCTAAAGATTATCAACACGCACATTAAACAAGCAAGATTTGAGATCCTATACAAAACATAGCATGGAATTATTCTGATTTTTTCCCAAGAATTAACAAGCTCACAAGATTTATACCATAATCACAATTAAAAATTCAAATAAAAAACAGGAAAAAAAAAGATAATATAGAAATATTTGAGGAAAATAATTACCTGAAATAAGATGATCTTTTATTCCAATAATGAGATATGAGAAAGGGAGATTTACAGCCACGCAAAGTAATTTTTTGAAGAGATTAGTTGTAAAATTAATAAGAGAGAAGGAGAGATTTGTTTCATCCGTAAGTGAAAAAAAAAAAAAGTGTTTTCCAAGAATAAAAAGGGGAAAGCACTTTCCTGCAGTTAAAGTTAATATTTTTCTTTGATCAGAATTTAATTTCTCTTGACTAACTTTTCATGTATTTGCCAAACATGGAAAAGTGAGGAAAATGGTTTTCAGAAAAGTGAATTCCTGGAAACAAACATGGTCTATGTTCCGAGTTTCTTTATATTTATATTTCATTTAGGATAAATGATTTAGATATTTATATGCTTTCAATAGTAAATTTTGATATAATTTTATTTTTATTTTAATATTATTCATTTGTATTTTCTTGTTTTTATAATTTCAACAATCATGATAATTCAAAATAAAAGGTACCAATATTGTATGATAACATTACAAGTAACTTAAGAAGGATGTTTTACATCATTTAAGGTTATAGTTGTGTATACATAAGAAAACAATGGAAAGATAAATTGAGAAATTTTTAGGAATTAATAAATTTGTACAAAGAATTTTATTAATATTGATCATTTTCTTTAATTAGAGGTGAGGTTCAATTTATAAAGTAGTGTGCTTAAGCATGCAGTAATTTAGAAGTTATTAAATGTATAATAATCAATTAATGTTTTTGTTTTAAGTTTTGGTTTTTATATATAATTATTGATATACAATTTACACTTATGAATATTACCCATCATACTTAAAATTGGTTATTTGACTTGTTCCGTGCTGGGTTGTAAAATATTTTTTAAAGAAAAAATGGGTATAGAAGGTATTTTGATTTTTTTATATATATAAATATTCAAAATATAAATAAAAATATTATATAAATATTTAAGTATAACATGTAGGTGAGAGATGAACTTATAACTGGTGTTTTCCATTTAAATGACAAATATATCTCCAAAATCAGTGGCAACAAAACCAAGCCATAAATTTTACTAGCATTCCACGGCCAAAAACCTATTTAAATTGTATCAAAAGATTAAAATAATAATTATTTTTTAAAATATTTTTATTTAAAAATATATTAAAATAATATTTTTTAAAAAAAATTTTATTTTTAATATCAGTACATCAAATTAATCTAAATATATCAAAAAAATATTAATTTAAAAAACAAAAATTAAATTCTTTTAAAAATACTTTTAAAACACAAAAACAAATAAATATTTAACTGTGTTTATATTGGTAATACCTTCGGATTATCATTTCATTGAAACTGAGCTGTCTAGACATTACATCCAACATAATCATACAGAACTTGTTCCTTGGCTGCTACTCTGGCATAATGATAATTGTTATTATATCTAGGAGACTAGATATATGAATAATTACAGAACCCAAAGTTCTAAGCACAGACCTACACGATCACTTAAAAAGAAATGAAACTACAGGGTCACTGGAAGCGAAAAGGTGTTCCAACTTGATTCAAGCATTAGCACACATCAAGATTTGAAAGCTTCATAGGAAACAAAAACGCCTAGAAAACCATGAGATATTGCACATCCAAGATTCTAGTGACCAGTGGTTTTCGAAGGGCTCACTTATGCTGGTGGGTTGGGGTAAGCTTTCGGCTTTGGCTTCACTTCTATTTCATTTACACTTCGTACAAAGATAGCATCTGGTTCATGGCTGGAAAGATGAACATGCAACAATCAGAGAAAACATGGAAAGAGAAATGGCGAGGTAAGATTAGAATGACTCTTACGGTTTATCTCCCTCTTCATAAGTGTAACTTGATGCCACAGCCAACAGACGACCATCTCTGCTAAATGAAAGTGCGGCAACACTCGATGGATACTTTGAGTACTGAAAAGAGCAAAATTGTAACAAGCTATAAGCTTTCCACAAGTAAATTAATACTGTCAAATGTTCTGTAAACATGCACCTGATATAGTCTCTTTTTGTTGTTCCCGTCCCATACGTTCACAAAACCATCACAACCTCCAGTTGCAAATGTACCATAGCTGCAAGTTGAGCTTGGATGTAAGATAAGTGACCAAAAATAGTAGAAGAGAAACAGGCTAGTAGTATGACTACATGCCAAACAAGACATCAACTTCAGTCATTGTAAGCTCAAAAATGGAGAAAAGAATCCAGCTTTCATCTTGATCAAGACATAATTACTTGGATGTTTTCAATGAGATTATGTTAGGCAAAACTATTAGTTACGGGTTTCTGAATCCTACAAACAGAATGAATGTTCCTCTCTAAATAAAGAAATTCATCTAATTACTCAACATAAGAACTTGTCAGCTAGGAAAAAGTTGTGAATGTCAGCTAAACATACACTAGAGCTTCAAAATGCACATGGAATGGATTTTGATGTTCATTTTGCTTCTGTCTTACGTATCATATTGTGGTTTGGGTTCGAAGTCCATCTATTCATACAATTTTAAGGTAGAGTAACCTTCTGCTTAGTCAACCCTGCCCTTAAACAGCAAGTGCAAGATACGCCATTTATCATGAGCAAGTTACCATAGCATCACATGAACAGAGACAGAATATAAATTAAGATGCTGCACAATAAACAAAGCATGCATTACATGATAAAAATCAACGTTTGGTGAAAATCTAAACTTTGTTTATCCTTTTTATTTTGTCTAAAGCTCATATATTCAATGCATGAAGAGTATTCAGAAACTTACACAGGATGAAAAGCAATGGCATTTACAGGATAGACAATGTCCCTTCCAGCCTCAGATTTTCGATGACACTTGAACGCATATCTGCACAAAGTTTCAACTCTATCAAATACATTGAATGAAAGATAAAGGATATTATTTGTTAGTATACATGGGCTGCCTTCATTTTCGCACAGTTATAACTTATACCCTAAGTACATCCATATAATGACTAGGTAACTTGATACAAATCACACATGCAAACTACCATCACCGGATTATGGAGAATTCACATTGAAAATGATACCATGAAAACCACAGCATTTTTTGAGAATATAGAGCACACACCACCTGAAAGTACAAAAAGCTCACCCCACAAAAGGTGAATTTGGTGCTTAGTCTACCAACTTTTCCATATACCAAGTCAATCGTGACATGACACATGGATTGATTCTTCCTCTGTAATGAAGGGTACATTCACTTTTATACACATTTCATATCATTATTGACCTAGTCTCGGATAAGTTGATAGACTACAATCTACCTCACAGTTTCTCCCACAGAGGATGAGCTATAGGGGACAACCAAAAGTTTAATTGTATTGTACCGTATGAATTTCTTTGAAAATACCCATTAGTGCCTGAAATAGGCATCGAAAAGGAGTAAATTAAACATCTATCATGCAACATTAAAAGTGTTCCAACCAGATATTTACATAGTCATCTAACCTAAAGACATGAAAAATCATTTAAAAAAAAAAAGAGTAAAACACTATCAGGGAAAAGACAAATCAAATTTGCACTATGCTGCATGGTATAGAGGAAAAGGAACCGTACTTTTTTGCTTGACTGGCCTCTGAAGGATCAAAAAATTCCATTGCAACTCGTCCTTCAACAGAACTGAGAGCATATCCTGCATCATGTAATTCAGGTGAAGAAGAGTCATCCATGAGAGAACTCCAACGCAACAAAAATTCATGATATAGATGAAAATCATCACTGCATGTATAAGGCACTTTCCCTGCCAATAATATACTTAATTGAACTATTTGAAGCAAGAGGATGCTATTCATGGAAGAGCAGAACATAAAACTAAACTATACAAGTATATAGAAGATTCCTTTGAACACCTTTCAGTTTTAGTGAATTTTTCGAGATCTAAAGCAAAACACAAGCAAATAAAAATAGCCTCATGATGAAGCAATTCAAGCAAGTCATTGCACCAACAAACTTAAATGCAGCGCAAACAGAATGGCTTGTAATTGAGAGGCAGCAGAGCTAGCATATGATTTTACCCACCATAAAATGTAGCAACAAAGACAGTGAAAATGATGTCAGTTCAGTGTCATGATCAATACCTGTGCCATTGGGATAGCACCGCACACATCGAGTTTGATATTTCAGAGAGGATTCTCTCCTTTGCTCAGGTAGAGACATATTTCGCAGATCGTAGACATTAACATGTCGTCCTGCAGTAGCTACAACTAAACGATTTCCAACAAGAGACAGGGAGTAAACACGCTCAGGTTGTGGATATGTGCCAACAAGAGTGCGCTCTTGCCCACTAGCTCCTCTGGGATCCCAGCACTTCAGTGTTTTGTCCCAGCTACCAGTGATTACTTGCCCTGTAGTCGGGGAAAGATGGGAAAACAATAATTAAAGAGAGGAATGTGCCATAATCTTTTTATAAGGAGAAATTGTTCCCCGGTATTCTATATAATTATTTCAGTGATGGAATTCTTTACAACCTCATTACAAGTCAAGAGAGCGAAGGCAAGCACATTAGCAGCATGACATCTATAAACAAATCAACTAACATAGCTGAACATCTGAAAAATAAAAGTTCAATGAGCACAAGAGAGCCAGTAACTACAAGTCATTTTCTGCAGCTTTTTCTTGCAGTCCTGCATGTTTGTTTGTCTTTAAAGCTTAAAATAATTTTTAAGCTTTGCCCATGTGTTGACTATTTATCTTTTACCTTCCGAGCCTATTTTTCTTTTGATTGACTGGTTTTAGCATTTTCAAATATTATTCTGTTTTTTCTGTTTCAGGGTCTCATTTGTGCATTGCCGTACTTGGGATTGCACATTTGCAACCCTAGGGCCTGTTACTAAATATACCTTTACCTTTACTGACAAAGATATCCAAGTAAAAAGCAATAATCAAATAAGCAAACCATTTGGTCCATGCAAATAGACAACATTAAAGCACAACAGATCAAGCTGGACATATAAACATGCATCAACAAGATCAAACACTAACAAGTGGTAATTAGAGGCAGATTGTCTGACAAGTTGGACATACGAGAGAGTGTCAATGAGACCAAACACTAACAAGTTATACACACCAGAAGTACCTCGCTTTCAAAATTACACAGCTTTTCAGACAATCATAATTCAAGCACACCTACCTGCTGCATAAGAGTACTCGATGCAGCGAACAGGTGCATCGTGCCTTCCCAGAATATCCTCCTTCCCGTGGTTAAAAACCAACCTAAATCATCAAAATTAAAAAAAGAAAATCTCTAGACAGTCTTGCCATAACATACTACTCAAAGTCAATTCCTAAATCCATACATTTTGCAGTTTAGTATAAAATCTGCTTCAATATACCTTCTCGAGAACCAAACAAAAAAAATAGTGAAAATCAACTAACTAACCGTCGCACGGTATTGTCCCCGCTGGCACTGAACCCAGAGGAATCGTCGTGGAAGCAGCAATCAAGCACGGCACCACCGTGCAAAAACTCTCCTCTCAAAGCATTAGCACTGGCGTCGTATAATCTCACAGTCTACAATAAATAAATAAAAATCAGATATTGAGTTATTCAGTAAAATTTGAAGAATGGGAGTGACTTCATTGGTGAGGGCGTACCTTGTCCCACGAGGAGACGAGTAGGAGATCGCTGTGATTGGAGAATCGAAGGTTCGAGATACCGTCTGCTGGTGGATTCGAGAGTTCGCGGCCGGAGAACGGTGGCGGGATGACAGCTGTCATCTCGTGATTGTACGGAGGGATATTCAAAAGAGCGTGAGAAAGCGGGTGTTCTGAGTGTTAGGGTTTTGAGGGAGAGTAAAGGGGGAAGGAGATTTGAAAGTGCGAGGAGGGTAAACCTTAACTTTCACCCGTTTTTTTTTGGATTATTTTGAGGAGGAGAGAGGGGAATTTGAATTTTTAAATTCAAAATAAGATTGGGGTAGGCAACGGTGATCTACTTACTGATGCATTGATCAATAGTGATCGTCACGGTTTTCAATCTTCCATGTTTTTCCGCTTCTTTCGTTTTGTTTCGGAGTTTGATTCCATTTATAACTTCGAGAAAACTACAGATCAGTACGCAGCTTATACAGCGCTGTACAACTCAGTTTCCACTCTTCAAATCTTTGCTAAAACTTCATGATACTCGTAGTTTATGACTAATTGATCAAAAAAATATATTGCACTTTCCATCAACATGACCTTAGTCCCTAGCCCTTTTCTTTAATCTTATTTATATCTTCAATCTTTCTTTTTTTCTGTAATGTCATCCCTATATCCAACTAGTTAAGTTTAATAAAAAAAAATTGGATTGTAATTCAAATTAATGTACAATCAAATTTGATAAACTGGAAGGTGACATGGACAGAGGGATGGTATTGTAAAAAAAAAAAAAAAAAAAGAGGCTAAAGACCTAGATCAGATTAAAAGAAGATTAGAGACAAGTTATTGGTGGTTTTTTATCCTAATTGAAGGGCTATTCCTTTGATTTCTCTGGCAAAGGGGAGATTGGAAATTAAAAGATGGAATTGAAAAATACATTAATATGCGAGGGATTTTATGAAAAAGACATTAATACGAAAAATCTCTCCATCTTTAAAATAACATAATTTATATAATTTATTTTTTAAAAAATATTTTTTTTAATATAAAAATTCATTTATATTATTTCTAGTTCCTAGATAGAAAAAGAAGACAAAGAGATCACCATCTTCTGGCAATAAAAGAGTAAGTCACCATTTAAGTTATTTCCGATCATCAAAATGGGTTTTTTTAATGTCTACGAGTTTCATGCGATGAAATAGGTTTGATGGTGGTATTATAAAGACTTAATATTATCTGAAAAAACATATCTAAGTCGAATAAGATAAATCTAACTCAATTTGATTTCAAGTTTTTAGATTTTTTTTGAGTTGATGTGTTGGTTTGTAGGTATTCCAAGGATGTTATAAGTTTTTTTATTATTATTGAAATGACTTAAAAATTAGGTTTGATGGTGGTTGTCTGCCTCGGCTTTGCTTAAACTTTTTTAAACAAAGTTTAAGCAAAGTCTAGACATACATGCTTGGGCGCCTTAGCTTTTCCTTGCAATTAGTTGGGGACACTAGGTCATAAGCCCACATGCCTAGATTTTTTTATGGTCTTTTTTTAAATAATATATTTTTTTATTATGTATTTTTAAAATATATATATATATTAGTCGTGTTTCAATTAATATGCCCTCTTTATTATTATTTTTTAGCATTTTTTGAATTGTTTTGCGTGTATTTATTTATTTTTATAAGATTATGTTGATTCATCTATAATTTTTTTAATCTTTTGTATAAATGAGCTTTATTTTTTTAATATATATATATATATAATGTTTTTAATATATACAACCTTGCATAATATTTTTTTCTCTCTTTTATTTTATTTAATCAATTTAATATGTATGTTTATTTCTATTATCATTTGATTGAATAAAAAAATATTTTTTAATAAATAAATTCAACAAACACAATTGGATAAATATCATGTTGCAACATCGAATATCTTAATCTATATTTGCCTCTTGATTTTTTTTCATTTTATTTTTAGTTCTTGTTAATATTTTTTTTGTTTATTTATACAAATGGTTCTAGATTTATTTAATTAGATGCGTAGTCAAGCTTTTCTATTTACATTTAAGATTTTATATGTATAAAAACACGTCGGAAAAGTCTATATAAATCTATTTAAAAAAAAAACAAATACCTAATTTATGGTGAAACACAAGACAAATAACTAGTTTGACACAATAACTTGATAAGTTAATGTGAGACATGTTAAGTAGCTGATCAAACCCCTTCAACAAACTAATTTTAAATAAGGTTAAGCTCAAATTATAAACACTCATTAATTTTATATAGATTTTAAGTGAAAATTAATTTGAAAATTTTGGTGTTGTGACAAAAAAAAAACATTATTTCAAGCGGTAGTATATAGAAATACAAAGAAATCG
Source organism: Populus alba x Populus glandulosa (assembly GCA_033617975.1). Taxonomy (NCBI): domain Eukaryota; kingdom Viridiplantae; phylum Streptophyta; class Magnoliopsida; order Malpighiales; family Salicaceae; genus Populus; species Populus alba x Populus glandulosa. The sequence goes on along the minus strand of CM066143.1, from coordinate 30,712,435 downwards.
AGTTATTTTTTATCAGCTCAAGGTTTAGCTCATTAGTGCTCAGATGGAGTTCATGTGTTAAGATTATTTACCAATTAAAATCTTTACCTTTTCTTTTTTCCAAACATAACCCATTAGGCATAAACAAATTGAGGTCAAACTTAAAGAAACTCAACTGGTTTATGTTAATGGGATGTCTCATGTGTATATAGCATGTTTGGAATACTATAAATTTAATTTAATTTAAAATTTTAATGAAATCTCATGTTTAAATTATTATAAGCATAAAAATTGCATTTCAAATGGAATTTAATATTTGAAAATGCTATAAAAATAAATCAGATATCAATCACTTTTGTTTACTCGTGTGAAAAGAAAAACTTAATGTTAAAAGTAGTTTTTTAAAAATACTCATTTACCCGTATCTTTTTTTTTTATCACTTTTCTCACTCTTATCAGGAATAGATATACACCACAATTGAAACATTTACCATGCCATACCAAAATACTATTATCTTCTCATTCCATTGCATGCCATATTGTTTGTGCTTAATTTTAAGGCTTGAGAAAATAAGACCTTAGATAAAAGTATTTTGATTTGATTTTTTGAGTTATTTCTACTTATGGTGGTGGAGGAGTAAGATGAAGATGATGAGGTTAACATAGAAAACAAAATGAATTGAATTTAATGATAAAATATCTTTTTCAAACATGATAATTAAATTTATTTATTAATTGAATTCAAGCTTAACATATAATTCGAATGAAAAAGAACTGGAAATGCTCTTGTAGAATAATATAATATACTTTTTGCTAACAAATTTTATTTATTTTGTTATCCTTTATCATGCTATTTTCTTTCATTGTAGTAATTATTATAAGAGACTTTAAACGACGTGGATTACAATAATGATTTACATTATTCATTATTCACTTTAACTTGTGTCATTATTCAAACACACACAAAAATTCATTTATGGGATGCAATAATAAATATATTTTTTTTATTTGATCGTTTATTTTTTTTCCTACTCAATTAAGTCCTTTTATAGCCAAATTGATAGTTAATTTTGGTTAATTCGCTAAGAAAAGGAAGGATTTAAAGTTGGATGGCCAAAGTGAAAAAAAAAAAAGAAAAAAATTGATGACAATTCAAAAATTGAGGAAACAAATCTCACTTTGGTCCGCATTTTTTTTAAAATAACAATAATTCGATCCTTCTATATTTCAAATTGTGATACAAAATTTTATTTTTCTAGTTCTTGGTCCGATAAAAGAGAGAGACGTATCGGTTTTGTGGTTGTAGATAGAGAAAGTTAATGGTTGACTTGATTTCGACCATGTTGATTTTGGTGTCTATGGGTTCCATTTGATTAATAAAGTTTAGCTTGAATGTTATTTCACCTTATAATTACTTGAGAAGATAGATCTAACCTCGAAAAATTTTAAGTTTCTAGTTATTTTTTTATGAATAAATTTTTGGATTGTTTGAAGGCATTCAGGGGTTTATATGGATCTCTAGATTGTTTTTTTGGTGTTTTAAGGGTGAAAAAAGGTTGAAAATGAATTTTTGGGGTTGAAAAACCCCAACCATAATTTCTTGGCAACCCAAAGGTAGTTGAAAATTGGAGATAAAGACGACATGTCATTTTCATTGTTTGCAAGGAAAAGAAATTGGTTGGGCCAATGACATATGGTCCGCCCAATCAGGCAAAAAAAATAAAATAAAATGGCAAGCACGCGGGCTTTAAGCTCAGGAACAAGGCCATCAAGGCCAAACTCATGGGTTCCTTTATGAAAGGGTGTACCTTCAATTTTTTTTTTAACTTCATTATAAAAACCAAAGAATATAGTTTTTTTTAAAATCATACACCAATAACTTTTTTTAGATTATGGCGGGATAATTTTTTTTTTTACTCTTTTTAAAAAAATATGTTATTTTTTTCTATGAAGTTATATCGATTTCATGATCCAAATTATGGATTTAATGAGTTAACTTGAGTTTTTTTTTTTCGTTTCTTTTTTAAAAATGATTTCCCCCTAATTTCATACTTTGACAATGTATTGGTTAATAATTTCCTATGTATTTTTTTTTCCTATGAAAAATCTTATTTTCATGACCCATGTCAGGAGTCTTGCCTTTTTTTAAAGTTCAATTAAGTAACTTTTTTTTTAAATTGATTTTTTTTTTGTTTTCAATGTTAGATTGACTAAAATTGGGCTTTACAATTTGTTTTTATTTTTTTTCTATTGGGTTATCATGATCTAATGACTTTAGTTGTAGGTTGGTTTCTGTCGATCCAAAATGTCACCATAGTAATTGTTTTTTTTAATATATCATTCATTATATTATAGTCTCAATAGTTTATAAATATATTATTTAATATGCATAAGATTTTAGACTTCCTAGCATTTTTATATCTTTTTGCTGTAAAAAAAGAGAGGATTTGACTCACTGTGTTATGCGAGTTAAATAGCTAGTAATATATAAATAATGAGATACATTAGTAAAGATTTAAGCTAAGCCTATTCTTACACCATAACTTAGAAATCAGTTTTAATGACAAGCCTTTGATTTCATAGGATCATCATGAACTGATCGAATCAAGGTTCACAACATGTTTGGAACCAAATCACATGCTGAATTGAATTTAATTCATAAGCATATTTGAATTTAATTCATAATCTATTACAATTTTTATGTTTGGAATAAAATACTAAACCACACAATTAAATTCGATTATAGTGATTGGAATACCTATGGAAATGAATTGAATTAGCTATATTGATTATTTTGCATTTAATTTATAATTCGTATTGTTACATAAATTATTTATTTTTGCTACAAAGACTCTTATATTTATTTAAAATGACATAAAATATAGGTATTTTAAAGAATATATAAATAGATTTATCTCATATTAGTTGTTTATCAGATATTTTTTTGAAAAAACTCAAAACATTATTAGCTCTAATAATTCAAAAGATATCACTATACAAAATAAGTTTTTGACAATTGCATAAAATTTATTTCTAGCTTCCATGCTTAACTTAAACTCATCAATAATATATTACTAACCCATCTTTTTTCGCTAACCATTCAAAACATGGTTCTTCTGGTTAATCAAAAAATATTCTAATAAAATTAAGATGATCTATAAGTCATTTTTTGTACACTCTAACTATGTGAATGCTTGTTTACATGATAGAGACAATGAAATCATATAATTTTTTTTGTTATCATGATAACCATGACATAAACTATAAATCCTTATCCATGAGTTTTTTTAGATTGAGTATCCTTATTATGGATTCAGATATCCAAATTGATGATGATGGAATTAAAGGATAAATTTGAAATGGAAATATGGTTGAGTTTTTTTTTGTTGAAGGCTTATATAGTTAAGTTAGGCTTGGTTTGGAAATTTTTGGATTTATTCCTTTTTGGTTTAGGGGTTTGTTTTTTAAATAAAACATAAGGGAGTTTTTTACAATTTGATCTAATAAACCCATCTTATAAAATCTTAGACAAGGACCAAATATTTGCTACAATATTCCACTATATGAAAGAAAGTGTTAGGAAAGACTATCAAGTTTAGGGAAAAAAAGGGAAAGAGATTGTGAAGGGTTTTGTAAAAAATAGGGTTTGTGATAAAAGTATTTTTGGAATAATATTTTAATGTCAATTCCAAATATTACTGTAGCAAATCAAAGGGTTTTCCATCTATTTTGTTTTTAGTCATTTTTTAGCAATTGAATTTCACTGGGAATTCAATTCAATGCTCTTAAAAAGGTTGTAAACTAAATAATTTATTTAATCCCTGGAATTGAATTCAATTCTAAGAGTTCTAAACAGCCTGTGAAATAATGCAAAATATATGTCACCGAATCATGTGCCAGAAATCCAGACATTCCTAGTTTTGACTTGGTTGAAATCTCAACATCCCTACCTTTTTGTGCCATGTCATCATCTTCTCTATCGTTAACCACGCTCCTCTAAATTCTTTACTGGAAAGTCAATAACTTTCTCTACGAACCCCTTTGTTTTTATGGTTGTATCCATGTTTTGGTTGAATCACAGAGTGTGAGTGTTTGGTTACAACTAAGATCTGTGTCTTTAGTGGTGGGACCTATCACTTACTAAGGTTAAACCTTAATCATGAAAAAGTAAGTTAAAGTTTCTTTTTGCACATGAGTATGCAATGACAGACATTTGTCATCGTTGAAGCATTGATAATGACCATTGTAGCCTCTTCTTTTTCTTCATTCTCTTTAACTTCAATAATAGAAAAAATAATTACATAGAATAAAAGTCTCCATTACTAAAAACAACAATCCCAAAACATAAATCAAAAGCTATCAGGTTAGTGTGTAATAATCTTGCTTCACTTTAACACCAAGCTTATAATTTCTATCTAATTAGTTTGATTAATAGACCAATCCATATGAATGCTTTCTCATTTTCATTTTTATTTGTTTAATTAGTTTTAGAAATTAGTGGGTTTTTCCCTTGTTTGAGATTATTGCTTATCGATTTCAAATCTTTGTCTTATGCCTACATATAACTTAATTTATTGATGTTTAGATTAGTACGATGTTTAAACCAATCAAGGTTAAAGAAATACCAGTCGCTGCACTTTTAATGAAATGACTTTCCATTTGTTAATGTCTTGACATAGATGCTTGTATAAATTGACATCTGAATCTACTTTAACACTAATTAATTTGTTTTGTGTAATGATAATTTAGAAATGCAGTGCCTGTTATTGTTTGCATTTGACATTGCACCTTTATATAGATCAACTACCTAAAAAAAAATTGAAGACATTTTAGGTTCGCAGATAGATTTGAAAGGTAGATGGAATATTTAGGTTTTTTTACAGTAGCATGTTGTATAAAACTTTTGTGTTGTGTCATGAATATCTTATCTTGACTTCTATTAACAAGCTACAAGTCCATTGAGTTCTTCTCTATAAAAGATATATAGTCCTACAAGTAAAGTCATATTGCTTAAATATGTAGTTATATTAAGCATGTGAAATTAGCAGAACTTTAGTCCAATCAAGTCTCCTACAATCCATAGCCAGTAAGTATCGGATGTAATTGTAGTGCAACATATCTAGAATATGTTTTTGTCTTTAGTACTGAGCTTTGATACTACAAGAAGTAAATACTAGCTTCTACCATGCATTTTATTTTCAGGTAATTTAGCTTGATTTTATACATGCACCCCATTAATGAATCTATTTTTTTATTGTAAAAAAAGGAAGGAATAAGTAGTCCTCACATGTGTTTTGTCCTTGTCCATATACATATATTTAAATTGTTTATTTAATTTTTCTTTACTGTTTAATATTTTTTATGAAGAAAATGAATTACACATTATTACATCTCATTGGTTTTCAAATGATCAATAAATGTTGTGGAGGTTGTAGGCTTTTTGACTTTTATTTATTTTCTTTCATTACCTTATCAAACATAGCAATAGATGAGTCTGACATACATAATAAAGCTTATTAGCCCAAAACAATGTTACACATGTTTTGTGACATTTGTATTAAAGCTGTTAAGAGATGCATGAGACCAAACACCTATTTCAATAAAGTTGTCTGGAAATTTATCATACATGCATTAAAAAAACAAACAAGTCTTCCTTTAACAAAAACATAACTTAAAAACAAATGGGATGGGATTAAAAAGGATTAAAGGGTATGTAAAAAGTTAATATTTGAAACTGGAGTTGGTTGGAGTAGAGAACTTGAGACTATTTCTGCAACTGATGAATGGTGGAAAGCAAAAATCTCAGGTCACTTATATTTGTTGCTATCTTTATAATTTCATTTATATTGTTGCATTATTTAATTAATCTTCTAGTATTGTTAACCATATTCAACTTTTATTATGTAGGAAATGAGATGAAAATTTTTTTTAGTCATTACAGGATTGAGCCCTCGTTGTGTGCCAAACATGACATCATATTCGGTAACATAGTGGCCGTGAGACAATATGTTTGGACTCCTTTACAAAGAGTGTTACCTGATGAAGATGACAAGGGTGCTAAATTAAGAAATATGAATAATTATGAAATTAATCTAGAAGGAAGTGGCGATTTCAAAGAGGATACAATTCTTGATTTTGTACATGATGTTAGTAATATAATTGGTGGATGCAATGCCTCAAGTAGGGGTGATCATTTTCGGTTCGGTTTTTATAAAAAAAAATAATCAAACCGTTAAAAAAAACTCGAAACCGAACCGGAATTGAATCAAATCGATCGATTTCGGTTCGGTTATTTTAGAACAAAAACCGATTCAAATCAGTTTGGCTTGGTTTTTCAATTTGACTTGGTTTTTTTGGTTTGACTCGGTTTTTTTTTCCGGTTTAGCTCTGTTTTTTCAGTTTGACTTGATTTTTTTTTGTTTGGTTTTGCTTTTTCAGTTTCAGGCTTATAAAACTGAAACCAAACTGTTTTTTTTTTTTTTTAATTTTAATCGGTTTAATCAGGTTTTTTTGGTTATTTTGTTTCAGTTTTTTCGGTTTAATTGGTTTTTCAGTTTAGTCATAAGCAATAGTAACAACCATGGTAGTGTTAAGAGAAAGTGCATAACATGTTACACCTCAATATCATGAAATGAAAAGAGGATATAAAATGAGAGCACAATTATTCGCACTCGTGGATCGACTTATTGAGAGTGTTTTGATGGCTAGCAATTGCACATCAACTTCTAGAGATAAGAAAGGATGTAGTATTAAGAAGATTGTGGAAGAACTATATTTTATAAATATAGTTATCTTTGGTCGTGAATTGCATGCCTTTACCACTAAATTGTTTTGTGCGGGAAGCAAGAAGAAGATGTTGGCTACAATGGGATTTATTGATAGAAAATTCTAATGGCTGAAAATAATGTTAGATCGACAAAAAAATCCATAAATGAAAAGGGTCAGGTGTTAACTTGTTATCCTATTTATATCATTTAAGTTATGTTAAATATTAGTAAAACTGAATTTTTATGTATAATATTAGTATGAAGTATCTAATTGTTTGCTATTAGTATGAAGTATGAAGATTATCTTTATATAATAGGTGATTGCAATATGTTTTTGTTGAATTCTTTCTTTCAACATGAGGTTTTTAATTTCTTAAATAGGCTATCTTAAAAACTTATTGGTGTCTTTTTTATTTGTTAAAAGTAGTATGTTTGACCCAACAATCCAAGCTTTTGGTTGATGTTAATGCTTATAGCTGGGGAAAACAAACATGGCATGAGAAAGTAACATTGAGTTTATTGCAACCTTTAATGTCTTGTTTGTGTATATTCTAGCAAATTTTCACTTGTCTTTGTTGTTATTCCATTATCAAATTTCTCAGACTTTTTATGTTGTAGTTGTTATTGGATATATGTCATGTTGTCTATGTATTTCTGCTACCAAGTATTTGAATTGCAGAACTTTGTAATTTTTCAACTTATTAACATTAAATATTGTTAGGTTGAAAGTTCACTTGGTAATGAACTTCGAATGTTTAGTTTCTTGATTTTGAATTTTAGCTTTTATATATAGAAACCGAAAGCTCAACTTACATGTACACATCTAATAATTATTATATAAATAACAAAATTGTGAAGAACAATGTTCTTTAGAAGTTAGTAAGAAACTTGTTGTCATTTTCTCATTACTTTTATTTTGAACAAGTAAGTTTCCTTTTATTTTCTAAAATTACACAACCTGATTCGATCAATATGTAAAAGTTATATATGTTGTTGCATTAGTTATGTTATGAGGAAAAAAAATGTAATGTTGCAACAAACCACTTATCTACTTCTATAATGTGGTATTATTTGAATGTGATGGCAAATGTTAGGTCTTGTTTACAGTTTTGGTTAATTACACCACCTAACACACGATACATAATACACATATTTTTCTTACGGCAATTGACAATTCAAATATAAAATTTTCTAAGCCACTAGAAGGTATTAATGGACCAAAATATGTTATTTGATCTTATTTCTGATAAGTTAATGTTATTTTAGTTATTGTAAAATACATTAGAAAGTTAGTATATGTTTTTACAGGGAAATACTACTTGGTTGATTCAAGATATCCTAATGAATATAGATTTTTAGGTTCATATAGAGCCTAGAGATATCATCATTTGCAAGAATTTTACAAGTGGGGACAATCATAAACTCGGGAAGAAATCGTTATTCATGTCCCTTATTCAATACGTTGTGTGATAGTACGTATATTTAAAGTTTGAAAAAAAAGATGGAGAATTTTGTAGAATATATCTTCGTTTCTTTACAAAGTACAAGTTTAGATTGTTATTGCATCCATGACAATACAAAACTATATTAGAAAAATGTCACTACAAGAACATGATCACCATCTCAATTTTGTTTCTAAGAATATTTTAACTAATATGACTCCACATTCAAAGACGTATGGAAACCACAAGCCTTTCCATATGGATTATGTATGTGATGTGATTGCAATAAATTTAACGAGACAATAAAATTGTTGTTGTAATTTGTTTGGATCTTTTTACAATGTAATGGTAGTGAAATTAACCTTTAGGTAATCTGAAATTAAGAATATGATCCATGTACTTTTAGGAAAATTATATTCCATTAATTTCAATAACAATTTTTAACCAAACGCCTTGAACATGTTTTTTGATGAACATAAAATTATTCATAATTTTAATCAAATATATTTTTCAACCACACCAATAACAAGAAAAAAAATGATTTTTCAAAACTTGTTTTCTTCACACCACAACCATAAAAGTTATCATAATAATAAATACACTCCACATTTTTTAATTTTAATTGTTTAGTGCTTTCCACGAGGACACGAAATGTAAACCAAAAAGTATGTAAAAACCAGACCTTACAGCTATGATATCCAAACAAAAAACTCTTAGGATGAAAAAGAAAAAAAAGAGCCTTAGAAACCTTAAAAGCCTGTTTATTTTTATATTTTAAAAATATTAAAAAAACCTGAATGTTTTTATTTGTTTTACTTCTAATTAATTTTTTTTATATGTTTTCAAATTATTTTAATGGATTAATATAAAAAATTAATTTTATAAAAATAAAAAATAATTATTTAAAATAAAATATATTTTAAGAAACCACTTTAAATTTATCATGCTTTAGCAAGGCAATAGAGGCAAGAGAGCACATAATATTAAGTCTATGTCACATAAAGAACGCTTAAATATTTAGATTTTTTTTCTTAAGGCTAAAAACCCAAGCCAATTCCATAGTGTGTGTGTATTTGTTATGTTTAAATTAATATATATTTAGAGTTTAATTTTATATTAATATTAAGCTAAAATTAATTTTTTTTATTTTAAATTAATATATATTTGTTATGTTTTCAAATGATTTTGATATACTAATATCAAAAATAATTTTTAAAAAATAAAAAATATTATTTTAATATATTTCAAAATTTAAAAAAACAACCACCATCCAAACAAACTTACTAAAAACTTTTTATGCTAAAATACATTAAAATATTTTTTTTATTTTTTAAAAATTATTTTAAACATTAACGCTTCGTAGTTTAAAAACACTAAAAATATATTAATTTAAAATAAATAAATAATAAATAAAATTTAAATTTTTTTAAAACATAAAAAACAAACAAAACAGTGTCACATTTGCATGCTTTGAATAGAGGACCGCGGGGTTCATGAATGGAATCAGCATGCTCGTTTCCATGGACTTTGGGAGGTTCAGATATTCGGACTTGAGATGTCTCTGTAGATGTATTACAAGTTTTCTCACACAGTATGCTAGTGATTGAATCATATTTTCAATAATACCGAGAAAAATCATTAAGAACCTCAACAGTGCAACTAGAACTTTATCCATGCATGGCCTACTTTGGAAACAAATTCCATAAACAATGTGTGACTAAATAACCTCGACTAATTCATTCATCTGCGTGAAACAAGGTCTTCAATATCAGTTACACCCAAATTTGTAGGCTTCTTCTCATCAGGCAAGTTGATCACCAGCTGACCACAAGCACCACTTATATCCTGACCCATTTGCTTACGAACTGTTGTCCGGATGTTATTTACACCTCTAAGAATTTTCTGGAATCTCAACACTTTCTCTTCGCTACTGGTTCTGAATTGACTCAGACTACCAATTGGATTGAAAGGTATCAAATTCACGACCTGCTTGGAAAATAAAAGAGTTGAATGGGAATGGAATTGTATATTCAAGTAGCCTGCAGCTACTGATAGATATGAACTCACAACTGAAAACATGAGAAAAGATATGTGAAAGTGACAACAATAATGCAAATGGACAACTCATAAAAGACAAAGGGCCACAGAGCATTCAAAGTGTAAAGCTGGATGAAAATTATGAAATAAGTGTAATTAAATTCCTTCAGAAGAGTTCAGCCTACCAAAACTTTCATTGTCATTCATCATACCTTAAAATCATTAAGGTATGTCCACAGTTGGGAATTTAGGTTCATAAACATCATAATGAAGCTCATCCACTAACCCTGTCAGTCATTATCACCGGAGCAAAATTATAAAGTTAAAACAAATTTTTTGGCGTGTTCCATCCTGTGAGAGTTTCTTTTCTTCAAGAGAGAAATTCAAAAACTATGATTTGAGTTAACAATTATAAACTGGGGCTTTGCTTAAATTCCTCAATCTAGTGATCTGGAAAGTACTTGTGATTCTAACTGGTTCCAGGTGTTTGGTTCTCCATCATCAAAATATGTTTTTCTAACTCATAGTAAACTCCCAGTCAATGAATAAAAAAAGGGGATGTGAATCTGTAACCAATAGAAAAGTAGGTTCTGTGAAGTGACATCGAAACTATCACGATTCATGAATGACAAAAAAAGATGAGTAGTTATGAGCAAATAGAAGAATACACAGATGCTCATTGGGTGTAAGTCAGTAGAAATTTCTTTAAAAATAATACTCAAAATTAAATTGGTTTGCAAGATGAAAAGCTGTTCTTCAATAATTAAGACTCGCTCCCTATCTGCAAGTAGTTTTTCAATGCCTTCCAGATTTTGACACTCAGCAAGCAACAAACCAGATCACAAGCCTTGTTATAGAGTTCCACACATAGCACCATCACATATAAAAATTTTGTGCTTAAACTCAAATTTAAGAGCTCACCACATCAAATGTCTCAAGCAATTTGCCTAGCTGGTGGGCATGCTGCTCTTCATCATTCACCCCATCAAGCATTATGTACTCAATAAAAATCTTATGCTTACTGAAAATTAAAATACCAGCTGTGAGATAAACAAGTTGCAAAGACATGTAATTTAGAAATGAATTACAGAAACATAAGACTAGCAAAGTTTTACCTGTTCTTTTGATATACTTGCAGAGCATCCATGAGTTTTTCCAAAGGGAAAGCCCGAGCTGCAGGCATTATCTGACAGCGAACATCTTGAACTGGTGCATGTAGGGACACTGCCAGGTTCAATCCAGGTAGATCTTTATGAAGCTTGTTGATGGCGTGAATTATTCCAACCTACAGAGGATTAGATTGAACCGGAATGCTTGTAAGTCAAGTTTTCCTGCATTCAATAAACCAGTTTAAAAATTTCAACCTACCTACATACTTCTCCTTAGGAACAGTTCTGGTTTAATAGATTATGAAATCCATGTCAAATATATCAAATAAAAGTGGAAGAGATAAAAACAGACAATAAAAACTGACAGTAAAAGGAATCTTGTCTCGACTACTACATATGATGTCCTCAACATTCCATTTCCAAAATTATAAATTGTGTGCTTAACAGGACCATTAAAAGATCCCATTTACTAAATTAAAAATCAACTCATATGCACAAAATTGCATTTTCATATATTTATATGTTAAAGTAAGGTAAATCACAAAGATTAACCACCCGAGATTCTTCAATTGCAAGTTATGAGCAGGCCGAGAGAAGGAAACAACAAAGATGAAGATGACAAAACAACAATGATGAGTTAAAAGAAAAATTGTTGTAGATTTATTCAAGAAATTATGGATTTCATCAAATCTCAAAACCTAGAACATTGTAAATGCTACAGGCTTGATGATATGTGATAATTGAGGATGATATCCAGAAAAGTGTGGGCAACGAGGGCCCAATCTTTCAAATTCTACTGGAAGTAGATGTGACAAGAAATTCATCTAGGAGAGAGCAGGGCAATGATTTAGTAAAGTCAACAGCTATGGAGCGAGGAACTCTGGAATAAAATAGACAAGGTGATTGTAGACAAGCGAAAACAATGTCAGTGCACTTACTGTTGATACAGTTATTCTCTTTGGAGATAGCTGAAACGGGCCTGACATAACACGTACTGCTTCCACCAAGGCAGAGTAGTTATTCAGTGGTTCCCCCATGCCCTAGTCACATAACAGAAAATCAAGAATTTAGACTCATTTTCAAACCTCATTTTGGACCAATATAAAGGCATGGAAATTGCAATTTGGTTGGGGAGGGGGGGGGGGGTGCTGACCATAAAAACAACATTCCGTATTTGTGATAAACGAGAGGCATGAACTAATTGCTCAACAATTTCTCCCGACGACAGATTGTTTTTGAATCCCATACTTCCAGTTGCACAAAATTTGCAACCCATCTTACATCCAACCTACAATAGAAAGAGAAGAGGTTAAAACAAACATTGTGCATGGGCACCACCTAAATGCATAAACCAACAACAGCAAGGAGACACAAGAAATCAAAGGTGAAGGAAAACTTCCTACAGATTAAAATTAGGGACAAGAGATGGCCCAAAATATCATTTTTCAAACACAAGCCAAGCTTCATCTTAAGTTGAAATCAATGCACTGAATTAAAAATGAACAATGACTCAAATTTTCTGCTTTCCCGTATAAAAAGAAAGCAATGTTGTTGTGCAAGGCTATTTAAAACATGTCTGGTCAATAAAGTTTTGAATCGGCTCAAGTCACACATATACATGCAAAAAATGCTACAGCTTTGCAAGGCTACATTTCTCTCTATATATAAAAACACGGATACAACATTCATACCTGAGATGATATGCACAAAGTCGATCTTGGACCACCAGGACGGGGTTTCCCACAATATTTCCCCAACCGGGTGTCATACCTCATAATCACCGCCTCCACAAATGCTCCATTCTAATGATTAATCATCATAATGTAAACCCAGATCAAGAAAGACCAATAACAGCGCCAATAAAAACACACAAAAGCACACAATTTCAACCCTAAAACTCATCTTAATTTATCTTTTCAGTAAACCAAAATATCATCAGAGTTACAATGAAACTAAACAAGTCAGTAGAGCAGCACCTGAAGCTTAACGAGAAGTTTGGTGGTGACCCCATCATTAGAGTTAATAACAGAGTCAACACTTGAAGTAGAAGTTTTGAACTTGGAACGCAAAATTGAGTATGCAGCTGAGGGTAAATCGGGTATTTCATCCCATTCACAATTAGGGTTCTTAATCACATACCTTAAACAATAAAAAAAACAAAACATCAAGGGACATTAATTTCAAAATAAGAAGAAAAAGACAGTCTTCTTGTAATTACTTACTTCCAAATAAAGGGAATGAAGTGAGTGTTGATGCCTGCTTTCTCAAACTCTGCCCGTACATCAGCACCGTCGAAAATCGATCCAACTCCCATATTAGTAACAGTTTAGCCCTTCGATTTTCTCTGTTGTCTGTTGGGGGTTTCTTTCTTTCTTTCTTCTCTCTTTGTCAGCTCTGTCTCGCATCCTGGTTCTGGTGATGTCTTCGACACAAAACATGCTTCCAGCTTCAACACGATGTCGTTTCTATCTGGTAGTTAATTGATATTAATCATATTCCCTTCTTTAAACGACGTGTATTGTGAACCGTGATGCACTTTGGGTAATGGACGCATGGCCCAACCATCGCAGCCCACCTCCAAAGCAACCATATGCTTCAAAAAATCAAAATTGTATTTCTTTCGCACTGTTATTAAACATGGCTCCATATATGTATCAGCCCAGTCATTTATTCATTCAGAACTTAATTGGATTAGGTTTTAAATTAAATTAGATAACACATAATTTATTTAACTCGATTAAAAAACCTGGTTTGATCTTTTAAAAAAATTTAAAATAATATAATTTAAATTTAATTTGGTTTAATTTATCTAATTCATAATGTAAACTTTGTACCATTGTTTAATAATTTTGATATCATGTACATGATTAAAAAGAAGAAGAAGATAAATTCTGGAACATATATAAAAATAATAAAGAATGAAATAGTGGATATTTTAAAAATATTTTTGATGATACAAGTTTAATAGGATAAAAAAAAAGTGTTGACAAGTTTGAGTTAAACTCATGAGCTAGATTTGAACATTTTAGTTTCAATTTAATTACTCCCGACTTGGTCTGATCATGGTCAAATCAAGCTCAACCAAGCTCATTTTGGGCTCTGTTTCAATTTTTCTGGGCTCGATTTGATTCTGATTATGTCAAGCCTAATCAAGCCCATCTTGTTGCTCGATTTGATCCCTTTCAGGCTTAGTTAGTTTGACCGTAATCAAATTGAGCTCAACCAAGTCCAAGGTTTTGTTTGACTTGTTCAAACCTAACCCAATCAAGTCCACCAATGGTTTGCTCCACTTGGAGTGTATTTAGGGATTCGATGCAAACTGTATTATCTTAAATTTTTAATTTTTTTTTGTTAAAAATAATTTTTTTTATGTTTTTAGATTGTTTTGATGTATCGATATAAAAAAAATTAAATAAAAAAACTTTATTTTGATGCATTTCTAAATTAAAGCACTTTGAATTGCCACTGTTACCACAATCTAAAAAAAAACCGAAAAAACCGAACTGAAAAAAAAAACCGATTAAACCGATTATTTTTTTTGTAAAAATTTCCGGTTCGGTTCGGTTTCGGTTTCCAAAACCTGAAACCGGTAAAACCCCAACCGAACCGAACCGGCTCGGTTTAAGGGGTACTATAAATAGGAAGAAAAAAAACTTAATCCTAGACCTAGACACTCTCACTCCAGCAACTCCTTGCAGCCGCTCCCTCATCCTCACGACCACACCTCACAGGCTCACACAACTCACACTTTCACTCACTCTGCAAAAAAATCAAGTCAATTCATCTTTGATTCTTCATCCATATCCGTTCAACCCTTCTAGTCCTAACTTTGCTTTCAATGGACCCCATCTGTATCCTTCCCAGCGACCCTGCTTGTGTCGACCAGCCAAGCACATGTGATTCTATCTCTTCCTTTTCCCCATTACTTCCCTAAAAGGTTTACTCTCTCTCTTTACTCGTTTCACTCCTTTCCGTGAAGAGCACACTAAGCACCAAGTCGCAGTGACAACGCCTTCTAGCGGTAGTCCTCCGGTAATCAAGCAAGAACAAAGAATCATTCATCGGAGGGAACAAAAAAATAATACAGGTTTTCCGGTTTTTCTGTTAAAAAAACCGGACCGAACCGAACCGAAACCGGTCGGTTTGAACCGGTTCCGGTTCGGTTTCGGTTTGAATTTTTAAGTTTTTTAAATTTCGGTTTTGGTTAGTTTTTTAGATAAAAACCGAACCGAACCGGTTTTGCTCACCCCTAGCTGCTATGATGGCTTGATGCATACGTCATATCTTAATATTTTTTCTCATGTACGAAGAAGAGATGAAGTTTTTCGTTCACAATTACACATTTTTGCAATTACTTTTTTATATTTTATGATATAAAAAAAAAATTCCTCAAACATTATACTTAGCTATTAAAGTATTGATTTACAAGAAACACCAATGTCTATAGCTCAGAATTATTCACCAAGAAAACCAAGGTAAAAATAAATCTCTTTGTTTTAGATTGTGATGGTAGCGGTTCAAAGTATTTTTAATTTAAAAATATATCAATTTTTTTTTAAAATTAGCATATTAAAATAATGTAAAAACATAAAAAAATATTTTAAATAAATAAAAAAATTAAAATTTTTAAAAATATAATTTGCACAACGTTTCTAAACACATTTTTAGAGCCATATGTGACATTTAAGGATGAATCATAGCATGATTTTGACTATTCCTATTGTAAAGCATCGTAATGTTCTTACAATAGTTTCTGCATATTTTAACATGTCATATATAATTAATTAATGTCATATGATATAGATGGTAATAATCAATTAACATCCTTAAAGGAAATGAAAAGTGATTTAACGCTCTTATTAAGGATCTCAATTAAAAAAAACTAATTTGTAGTTTTCTGTAGGTTACATTTTGTTTATTTATTTTAATACGTATAATTTACATCCTTATAGAACAAAAAAATAGATATATTAATTAATGAAGTACATAAGTTGTATTACATCTTGGGTTTTCGAAGATGACATGTTTGAACTATGTTGCACTGTATACCTTAAAAAAAAAATATTTGAAAAAGTGATAGTAGTTATTTTTTAAAATATTTTTTTTATGAAAATACATTAAAATAATATTTTTTATATTTTAAATTATTTTTAATATTAACACATTAAAATAATTTTAAAATATAAAAATTAATTTTAAATAAAAAAATTTAAATCTTATTCGATTCTCGTTAATTAGAATGCAATTTCAAACAATATCTGTGTATATGTTTCCTAATAAACGCCTAGTTAACTCGGTTATGGAATCAAAGTATATTATTATTATGAAAATAATTTACAATTTCCTTTTTTTTCCCCTTTCGGATACACAATTATCTTGCAACAAATTAAGTACAGAAGAACATGATACAAAGTAAAAATACAAAAGAATCAAGAACAATACTGTCGAGTCATCTTCAACACTTCGAATCTCTTATTGTCGAATATTAGCTTTGTTGTTCACTTGCTTGCCCATTTGATGAGGATACGCATCAAACTTTGAGCCGCCAGTCATCGAGGGAGAGTTCACAGAACGTTTCCTCAAGCTCCCAGATCGGAGAAAATCTAAATTGGCCCACAGCTCCAAAGACTCCATGGGTGGTGGCTGGTAGTCTGATCTGGTTCGCCGATGAGATGAACCATTAACCGACTCCCCTTCACCTCCCATCAACAAACGGTAGCCACGGCTCGACCCCATGGAGAGAGACCTGTAGCTGTTATGAGGCTTCTGTTTCTTGATTGAATGGAGAAGAAATGGAATCAAACCTTCCATCACTTTTTTCTTCTCTCCTTGCAGTGCTCTACTCAACTATCTCGGATAAAACGTCGTAGATATGAAAGTGCGATTTGGTGATGCTTGAAATGTCACGGAACAACCTATATTTATAGCGACCATATAATTGGCACTAGTGGATAACGGTAGGAGGAAAAATGTTCTGGTCAATGAAGTTTGGTTAAATAAACGTCGGGCCTTTGACAATTCTTCTTTGAAATGCTGACAGCTAGCTTATGCAGCAAACAACTCTGTGCTAAAGGGAAGTCGACCGAATTGGAGCTCATCTGTCATTAGTGCAGAAACGTTTACCAATTTTGATTTGATGAGAATCGTAAGGTGAAAACTGAAGAAGTCTATGAAACAAAAACACGGTGTCAACAAATTAAACATTTAAAAATAGACTCGGTTCATTAATCGAGGATGAATTAGCCGACCCTAATCGTGAAAAGTAGGCAAATCACAACTTGGAAAGATTGAACTGAGGAAGTTTTGATTTTGGTTTGGTGGCTTGCCAATTGAGAAGTCAAAATTAATAGCGTGTCCGTGTCTTATTCAATGCGTGCGGCTCTACGAGCATGCGATCATCCTTAGCAAATGCGAGTAGCAGGTGTGACGTTTCTCCCCCGATCACCTTGCCAACGGTTTAGGTGTAAAACAAGATTCTACAGAGACTCAAGAAAATCTAAATAAAAAGATTGAATCCCGGCATGCATTCATGATTCAATTGAGATTGCTCCTCCTCCTCCTCCTCCTCCTTCCTTTTTGGTTACTGCTATCAATTTGCAAGTGGACTGAGGTATACATTGTGAGTTCTGAAACATTGAGACCATTTACGAGTCAAAAAATATTTAGAAAACAATCCTTTTATCCAAAAATCTTATACAGATCCACCACGTATATTTATATATGAATTTCATATAAAGATTTTGTTTATATATATATATATATATATATATATATATTAACATGAATGTCCAGGTTAACTTGCACGTATCTCAATCAATTTCACGTATTATGAAGTTAACGAACATATAAGTTTTCAATGATCTTAAGATTTGTGGACCCGAACTGATGACTTACAGGAAAAAAAAAGTTCAAAGTCTGAATAGTTTAAAATAAATAATATTTGAATTGTACAGTGGAGGGATAGATTCATTAAAATAAAGTATGAATTGTTATAAACTCCAACAATTCCCTCTATAAACAGTCACTCTCTTTCCTTTGGTTTACCAGAGCAAGTTGTTATTGTTTTTCTTGTTTAGATATGGTCAAAGTCAATCTAAGCATTAGTTTTGATAGCATGGATAATCATATTTCTAAACAAATAAAATTAACATATATTCAAATATAAACTTGTTATTATGTGTAAATTACGTGATTGATTTTGATGAATTAGTTTAAAAACCTTGCCTAAATGATAGATTAGAGACTTAATTAACATGTATGAAAGGATAAAATTAATTTAAATAAATATATTAAAACATATTAAAAAAATATTTCATTATAATAACAAATCAAACCATCGAAGTTGTATTTTGATCATTAAGAAGACCGGACATGCAATTGACTATTTATTTAATAAAAAATCCGATTTAAAAGAACCCATAGTCGATAGATAATTACCATAAACGTATGTGAAAATCGACTTTGAAAGGTTGCTTTAGCAATAAACAATGGGATTGGTGGATACTTTGTCACTGTCATTAACATTGCTAAACAAGTAAGTGGAAAAACTTCTAATAAAAATATTAAGATGATGAGTTATGAGCTTTTGTTATATCTATAACACAAGTTTTGTTTTGGTAGAATAAGAGATATTTTAATGTTTAAGTTGATATTTAAATTTTTTTCTCGAGTCATAAATGGTTAAAAATTTAAAAAGATAAAAATGATATTTTTTGTTTGTTTGTAGAGAAGAGATATGTGTTACATGTCTCATTGATAATATTCTTTATACAATGTTGTTTTAATGAATAATCATCTTTTCTTTTTTAAAACTTGAGAATATATAATCTTGAAATATATATATATATATATATATATATATATATGTGTGTGTGTGTGAGAGAGAGAGAGAGAGAGAGAGAGAGAGAGAGAGAAATACAATGAAAAAAAATACTATTCATGAATATTACTATTTATGGATAGTAATTCGAGGTGAGCCAATTCGAAGACCGAAGCTTGAGCTTGGTTGGGCATAATCAAAGTAAAAGAGAAAAAAAGAAGAACACATGAGAGAAAGGAGGGGTGGCTCGATTGGGTTGTGGCCCAACCAAGCCAAAATAGCTTGGTTGGACCGTGGCCCACGGAAGCTAAAATAGCTAGGTTGGACCATAGCCCAACCAAATATCAACATACCTCTATTTTTTTTTGGCATTATCATTTTCTCTTGAAATCTTGTAAACATACATGTTTAGAAGACTTCAACTAGCAAGAGAAGAGAAGAAAATAATTAGAGTGTATGCTTGTATAAAAATGGTACATGGGCTTGCTTTTGAATGTTTGCTTGTTTTTTGAATTTGTGAGAGATATTGCCAATGTTTTGTGAAGAAAGATCCATGATTTTTTTAGAGGCAGTAGTTGCAAGAACGTGGAGAAAGGTGATCGTAAGGACATAAAAATGGTCACAGGGACCGAAAGACGGTGGTCACTAGAACCTGGAGAAATTGGTCACGAAAACCTGAAGAAGATTGGTCACAAGGAATTGGCAACATAATAGAGATTAATGGAGACTTCTTTATGGAAATTTCATGGAGACCTTTTGGGTTTAGAGACATGGAGATATACTATTTTTTTTTTAATTCAAATTATGATGGAGATATAATTTATGAGATTTATCTTATCTAAGGTAGTACATCACATGGATTGTTTACTATTTGTTCACATTGTATCTTCTCCTTTGTAAATTCTTAAAGGTACCATTTATAAATCAATCTTTCTATCTCTTTTATGAGTGCATGATACTTTTCTATGTCGTGTCCATGATCATGGTGAAAAAGACAGAATTTGTTGAGGTTCCTTGTGTTTGAACCACTTTTTATTGGAGATGGGTATTGCATAGAGTCTTTTCCCTTTATAATAGCCAACACATCAACACATGTTGTTGTAAGAGGTGTGGTCACGAGCTTGAGAAATGTCAAACGATCATGAATGTGCCTTTTGGTGCTTCTTTTAGAAGCTCTAGCTAGATATTGATGGTATGGTAAAGACTTTTCTTGTGTATGGAAGTGTGATTGACATTTTCTGGCCACATTAGCTTCTTCCACCCTGATCTAATTTTTTGTAATGTGTTTGTTGCTAAAGAGATTTTTGTCAAAGAGTGTGTATAACCTTTCCTATAAAAAAAATAGTTATAAACTTCATTGACCAGGGCATCGATTGTGATTGGTTCAAGTAGATCCTCCACGCTTAGCTTTTCCTCGTTGAATCTTTAAAGTTATGCCCTTGTGTTTTTATCATTTTGCTGTGCAATTGAAAAGAGCCTTGTAGTGTTCTTTTTAGTAGGAATGCTGGTGCTAAAATGAGAGATAGACTTCACATAGAGATCGTGGAGATCTAGGATGAAACCACAGACTATGATAACACACCTTATCATTCCCACAAAAAGCTGTAGGGAAAATCCTACACATGGCTTCACTTTTTGTTTGCACTAGCTTCAAGATGCTTCTAACATTTTATATGTGCTCTTTATGGATTGTAAAGCCATCATAGCTATTTAAGTTCGTTATAGAAGCGACACAATACTTGGTGAGGTGAGTGTGTAACATTACGTGACAAAGTGAAGACTTTTTCACTTGCTGGGAATAATATGCAAGAGTTGGGATTGATGTCATCTTGTACATATTATGCCTAGATTTTTTATAACAGGGGACATCTGAACGAGAAGACCAAGATTTAAAAGAA
The DNA here is from genome assembly GCA_033617975.1 of Populus alba x Populus glandulosa. Taxonomy (NCBI): domain Eukaryota; kingdom Viridiplantae; phylum Streptophyta; class Magnoliopsida; order Malpighiales; family Salicaceae; genus Populus; species Populus alba x Populus glandulosa. Next base: position 30,691,384 of record CM066143.1, on the reverse strand, counting down.
GATTAATGGCGATAACTATATTTATATCTTTTATTTATAAGGGAATGCTAGTTTATTTGGAGAATTGAAGTATGGTGTCTGTATGACATGTTTTTTTGTGTAGTTTCTTCATGAATCTAAGATTATCTGAATGCACCTTGGATTGACTTCTATGATGGTTGTACTAAAGATAACGAATATTTAATCTATTGACACCTATAAGTTAAAATTTAAAATATTTAGAACTAACTGCTCATCATAAACTCCTCATCCATCAATAGACGATAACAACAAGTATGTTTTGTTTTATATTATTATTTATGTAAAAAGAAAAAATAACACCAAACTTGAGTTGGAGGCCATCTCTCCTTTACTGTTAATAGCCAACACTTTCTATATCAAAATAATTGTTCATTTGTTGGAGGACAACATCCGTCATTTCCTTGTGAATGATGAGATTCAAGTGGTTTCAAGAAGAACAAATGTTACATGCTCTCTATCGGTGCTCTAAGCGACGATAAATTCATGAGACTTTCAATTAATCTATATTTTTCAATTTTTTTCTTTAATGAACTAGGTTAGATTGTTTCTTCTTCTTTTACCACCCAGATTAGGGTTTAATGTTTATGTAATTATCTGGGTTAATTTCTTTGTTCCATTTAATAAAAGGTGACAAGGAATCACCCTTTTTAAAAAATAATTATGAAGTATTTGGACAAGTAGTTGTGTTGGATGTGTCGTGATGATGACTTATTTGTCAAAAGCATTTTGGAAACCTTAACCGACTTCCATTTTTATGTCTAGAAACTTTTGTTTTCTTTCCATTTTTTTTATGTGAAGCCAGCCACCTAAGTCAACAATGGTGGGAGTAGGTGAAGCCATCATTTACACCTTAGTCAATAATTATAGGCACCAATTCGATGCCCTTTGCAGCACCAATTCGGTATCACTTGTCTTTTGCAAGACAATTAGGATGTACCACAAGAGAGAAAGAAGAGAAGAGTAAGAGAAGGAAAGTTCCCACAAAGTTGTGAGGAATCAGTGAGAGAGTAAGTGATGTATTTTCTCCTATTAATAGAGAGATTTTAGGTGTTCTTCTATTAGTAGAGAGAGGTTGTAATTTCCATATTACTTAGTAAAATCCTTCTATACTTGCCCGTGGAAGTAGCCAAATTAGGTGAACCACGTAAATTATTGTGTCATTTCTCATTTTATCATATCCCTTACCTTTTATCCTGTCAGGTTTGCATGCCAGTATTCTAACAGCTTTCCCACTCAGTTTTTTTTAGCAACAACAGTGAAAACCAAGAATTTGCTTACCATGTTTTGTAATAGATGTTATTGTAAAGGAAATCAAGGATTCAAACAACAATGTTGAATGCATGTTTTTTTCTTACATGGTAACAGATTTGCTCAACCAACTAATCAATAGCTTGTTAAGGCATCTAGACTTGCTTGAATCCTAATAACCTCTTGTCAATTATCACAATGCAGAAGGATGTTTCTTTTAGTAGTTATTAATGAAGTCGATAAATTTTCACTTTGTTGTGTTTTAGAATGATTTTGCACTCTAGCACCATGAGTGCGATTTGCAAGGGTAAAATCATGTGGTGTTCTAAAAAAACGACAGAAAAGTTAAAACATTTTAGGTTGTTTATAATTTTTTTTTTATTAACGTGAGGTGTTCGGGTCTACTTATATGTACCTTGACTAATCCCATGAACTTTGAAGTTAACGACCATGTAAACTTTTAGTGGCCCTGAGATTTGCGGGACTCAAATTAGTGATTTCTAGAAAGCAAACTCAGAATCTGACTAATTGAGCTACATTCCTTAAAATGAGTGCCATTTACTGTGGTTTATGGTGAAGGGAGATAAAATAGATGAGAATCTTCCTCAACAGTCTTGAACTAGCCACCTTTTAAAGATAAAATACCATAACTGGAATTACCTACACACTGCCAAATTTGAGTCGGAACCACATCATGTCATGAAAATCCGCTTATCATAGAACAAACTTGCGAGTCAAAGAAAAAAAAATATCAAGTTAGAATAGCTCAGTTGGTAAGATCTTATGGTTGCTAATCATAAGCTCGAAACTTCAAACCCTTCCTGTAGCGTTTTCCATTATTCTATTTATTTTTCCTTTTCTTTTAACTAATTTCGAGTACAAATATCATAAATACTAGTTATCTTAAGCTTAAGGTCGCGGGGTCGCCTGGTATCCTCAGGTTAGGAGTCCGGACAAGAACTCCAGGATGAGGACACTTATGGGAAATTAATCCTCTTTCTATTACATAAATGTGAATCCTCCCATGCTTCCATTTTAAGCCAGCCTAACAATGAGATGGTACCTCATTTGATGCTCACTCGGAGATCCAATTATAAATGTATGTTGTCCTGTTACCAGCTTCCTTTGTCCTTCGCTATCCATAAGACTTAGTCCCTTGTACACATCCACAGCCAAGGTTATATTATTTGTGTTGCCCTTTTTCACATGTACCCTGTCAAATACAGCCAGTTGCATATTTGGTGGACCTGTTATCTCCGCTGATTTAGGTGGCTTCCAAAAGATTAGCACCACATGATCTCCATTCATTGGCCCATTGTTTCTCACACCAATGACTAGAACAAGTTGCAAATTGGTGCAGTTTACACTCGAAACATCAATGGCTTGGCCATTAGGATAAGGGTCTTGTTTGAAGAGATAAACAGAGGGAATGCCACTTAGGTTAAGAGAAGATTTCAATGGAACTAGTAAGGTAGAAGGGGCATAAATAACAAACTTGGAGAAAGTTGAGTAGCTTAGTCCATGGCCAAACTCATATAATGGTTTTCTAGTGTAGAACCTGTAGGTTCTTCTAGGGAAGTTATCAGTTGCATTGGCTTTTAGGTTAATGTTTGTCATTGGCACTTGATCGTAGTACTCTTTTGGATACCATGTAAAAGGAGACCTCCAAGCTAATAAGATGAAGAGATTGTCAGTATAAAGGTGGTAATTTGTAACCTTTTTTTTAGCTAGAAACAAATATAAATTGGGAATAGAATGCTTAAACATGAGATGCAGAAAATTATGTGGTTTAGAAATTGAAATAGAAAGATTACCAGGATCGTGGTCTTCAAATATGACCTGAGCTATGGCATCTCCTCCAGCTTGACTAGGGTAGCCTACCCACAAAATCCCTCTAACCTTGCTCTCATTCTTGGCAAAAGAGATATCGATAGGACTAATAGACATTATAACAAGAATCATTGTTCCATTTGTAGCATTAGCCACATCTTTTACAAGTTTTTCTTGATATCCTGGCAATATTAGGTTCTCCCTATCCAAGTGCTCTTGCTCTATAGATTGATCAAGCCCCATCACCAACACCACCACATTTGCTGTAATAGCAGCCTTAGTTGCTGGCCCGGCAAACAATTCATCAGTGTAATTCATGAATGGACACCCGACTGTATAGGTGACAAATGAGATGTACTTCTACAGTCCTTGTAAAGGCATAGTGTATTCACTAGGTATACCAGTATAGATGTTTATCATAGCCACGGTAGCATTACCATTTGGTCATATAACAACCAAGTTTTTTGTGGTGCTTTTAAATAAAGGAAGAGCTTCTTTATTGTCTAGCAAGACTATCCCTTGCTTTGCAACATCAAGCGCTAGCTCTTGATGTTCTTCAGTACATACATCTGATGGTCCAAGATTTCCAAATGGGTGTAATTTTGGGTCCCTGTCAAAGAAACCAATTCTCATTAGGACTATATAATTGTAGATTAAGGCTTGGTCTATAATAGATTCTTCAATTTTGTTTAACTTGATTGCATTCTCTATATACCTTGGCAAAAAATCACTGCAGTTCATGTTAAACCTGTATTACATAATCATTATAAGGTATCAATACCGAAAAAGAGTTGGAATCTTTAATTTTCAGACAGTCATTAAGAATTCTTGCAAGTGCATTGCATGTATATTTTAAGGCCAGGGTTAATGCATCTTCAGGTGTGGCTGCATATTTGATTCTATTGTTGTAACCCATTTTTGGGTCCCCACAAAAATAATAAATCAATTTAAAAAAAAAAAAAAAAAATCGGCTGGTTACTGTTCATCTTCTTCCCCGAAAAAGCTGCCTGAGTGGCTGCTTTCCAGGCGTGTTTTCCGGCTCGTGTGGTCTCCAAATCCGACACAACATACACCAACATATCCACATGAAACCCCTTTATCCCGGAGAATGATCAGGTCGGGTCGAAAAAGTCATAAACGGCTCCGGTGAGTGGCTCAAAGTGGCCACCTCGGGCAGTTCACAGCCTGGAGCTGCCAAATTTGGCAGCTCGAGGTGCACACTTTGAGCCAACGGTTGAGATGCTTCCCAATTGAATCAAGGGCTGAAATTTTTCCCCAACGTAGACAAGATTACCCTCTTTCACAGCCTATAAATAGAGTCGGATTTTATGATCTGAGGGTTGAAAAATTGAGGTCCAAAGTCAGCCAAAAACCAGCATTTTCGCCCAATTTCTGCAGATTTTTCTTCTTCTTCTTTCTTCCTCTGCAACAGGAAACCGACGCCGTCTTCCTCCAACTCCACCGCTGCAACCACCAGCTGAACCACCTCATCACAGCAGCCACAACCTCTTCGGCCAAGTGAGCCCCTCTTCCTTTCCTCCTCCTTCCTTTTCCTTTCCTCCTTTTCTTCTTCTTCCTCCCTGTCTACTGTTCACTGCATGAACAGTAGACGTGAAATATAATTCACGTCCTACTGTTCACGCAGGACGTGAATTATATATATATATGTGTGTGTGTGTGTATTATTATATTATATATTATAATATATTATATTATATATGTATATATATGTATATTTTTTTTTCTTTAAAAAATATATTTTGAAAAATCTTAAAAAAATATTGTTGATTTTTCTGCATGTTTTTGTCAAAGTGGTTTAATGTTGGTTTGTATTTTTATACCGTAAAGATACAAAACCAGTGTTAAAAATACCCGGTTTTCATAAAAAATATCAAAGATTTTCAGAATAAAAAATGTTTTTGCTTTCAAAAAAATTTCTAAAAAGTCCTTAAAAATGTTGTTGATTTTTCTGCATATTTTTAGCAAAGTGGATTAATATTGGGTTGTATTTTTATACCGTAAGGATACAAGCCCAGTATTAAAATACCCGATTTTTGTCAAAGCATAAAAAAAATAAATAATATTTTCAAAAATGGTTTTTGTTTTAAAATACGGCCTAGTCTCTCCAATATATATATATAAATATTATAACATCATATTTTCACACAACAAAGGAAATTTTCAAAACAACATATTTATTAGCATGCATTTTTGGCTTTAATAACCAGTTTATTCAAGTCATGAGAACTAGGCCAATATTTCAAAAATTCTAAAAATATCTTTTTGTTTTCTTTTAGTATTTGGGATTATGAATTTATACGTAAAACGTATTCCTAAATATTATTAATAAAGTTTTGGTATAGACGTTAGAACGGTTAGGATTTTACCCGATAAGATAAAATACCTTCTTACCGAGGAGGATTTTTCTTGAACCATAGACAGACCAACGACTAGAAGTACACTAACACCTTAGTTTTTATCAGACAATAAAACAATGCAGCTTACCTTAGGTAGGGCGTATTTGGGGTGCTAATACCTTCCCTTTACGCAACCAGTCCCCGTACCCAATCTCTGAGACCAGTTAGGGTTCCTAGTGACCAAAATACTAGGTGGCGACTCCCATTCCATTTTCTACCAATAAAAGACAATATTTTTGTTGTATCCCCATAGATATAGATAGATTTACATTATAGATTAAGAAAATGGAAACAACACTTTATAATTTTTCGCCGCGACGCCGCAGACGTGCGACAGAATGGCGACTCCACTGGGGACCTTGTAGACTAAGCTTTGTTTTTGTCTGATTATTTTGTGTTGTTGTGTGTTTATTGTTAATATGTCTTTCCTTTTATTCGCGTATTTATTTTTATTCTACGCATATTATTCATGCATTGTATACAATTGTCTCATGCATCACTTGCCTTATTTTTGAAAAGCACACACAAGCTTTAAGTTAAGTGGGGAATTAGCGATTTACCCTAGGACTATTGGTCAGGGTTTAAATGCGTGAAACACCCAACTCATATCTGAGTGCCTGCTTGGTAATGGTGGGCATACGTGTCTTAACTGTTCCTTGCAACGCCCCCATACTTCTTTACAAAGAACGTCACTGGGCAGATATGAAACCCTTCAAGACCAGATAGAAAAACTACCCACTCTCACTTAATAAATAGAGCTTGTCCTTAGGTTATGTATCTTATTTGCAATATTATACTCATCGCGCATCACTTGTGCATCACATTTCATCACGCATTTTGTTTTTAAATTATATGCATTCCAGATCGTGAAACATAGGTCCCCCTTCCAAAGTCCACTACACTAGGCTAAGATCAAGAATGGAGAATGAAGAGAGGGCCATCCTAGAATCCCGCTACCAAAGTGAATTGGAATCCGTAAGGAATGAAGTTTCTCGAATGACCAATCTGCTTGAGCAACTTTTAAGAGCCAAGAACGGGGAGGGAACGTCTACCCAACCACCTATAGGAGCACCGCCAGCTCATGCCCCGGGGGTATCTCAGAACTTGGGGGCAGATTCAGTGACGGAGCAGCACTTTGCACCTGCCATTCCCATTCAGCCCCCTCAAGCTCACATTACTGTAGATGGGCCTTTCGATAATAGGTCCACTAGATTTATGAACGATGACAAGATATCAGCCTTGGAAGAAAGGTTAAGAGTAGTCGAGGGAAATGACTGGTTTGACCCCATGAGAGCGTCTGAAATATGCTTGGTACCAAACATCACGGTACCAAAAGATTTTAGGATACCGGAGTTTATAAGGTACACTGGGTTGGAATGCCCAAACACTCACCTTCGATCTTATTGCAATAAGATGGCTGAGGTGATTCATGACGATAAGTTACTGATCTACTTTTTCCAAGACAGTCTATCGGGGTCGGCGCTAAGTTGGTACATGAGGCTGGATAATGCCAAGATCAAGAAATGGAAGGATTTAGTTGAGGCTTTCCTTAAGCAATACAAGTTCAATTTGGAAATTGCTCCAGATCGAACGAGCCTTATGTCAATGGAAAAGAGAAGCCAAGAGTCAGTAAGGGCTTATGCGCAAAGATGGAGGGACGAGGCCACGCATGTGCAACCCCCTTTGATAGAAACAGAGATGGTGACTTTGTTCGCCAATACATTCAAGGCACCCTACTATGAGCATTTAATGGGTAGCTCAGCTCAGCATTTCTATGATGCTGTACGCATAGCGGAAAGAATAGAGCAAGGGATTAAAGCTGGACGCATAATTGAGCCATTGGAGACAAAGAGTTTCATTGGAAGAAAAATGAAAGGTCCCGTTAACAACTTCGAAGGTGGGTCCAATGACAAGATAACAGATTCATATAACCCACAAATACCTACCTCTCATGTGGCCCATGTAAACTTTAACAAACCTTTTTCCCCTAATCGAGCAAATGGTCAGTCAAACACCCAAAATAACCACCAAAGACCAAACACAAGATACATTTCAGAACAACTACCGCCATTACCCATGCCTCTGAAGGACATATATGGCAAACTACTGAGCATTGGACAAATAGCTCCTATCCCTACATTACCACTACATCCACCATTCCCCATCTGGTATAAGCCCGAGTTGACTTGCGAGTACCATGCTGGTATTCCCGGGCATTGTCTTGAAACGTGCTATGGTTTCAAGAACAAGTTGTTGAAGCTCATCAAGATAGGATGGGTGTCATTTGAAGACACACCCAATATCAGTTCAAATACATTGCCTGGTCATGACAAAAGTGATAGAGGATAAAGGGTTGGAAAACCTTGGTCAAGAATCGTCAATAATGAAGAAGGCGAGATTGAAGGAGAAGACAAGGAAACACAAGTGGGGAAGGAAGATGAAGCATTGCCTCGGTTGACTTTCCACCCACTAGAAGAAGTTTCAGAACGGGTTGACCCAAGAACTTCTCGTAGTTTTCAAAATGTAAAACAACTTTATTTGCCTTAGCATGTTTTTGTCATTTGCTTTTGTCATTGCTTTTATTTTCTCTAATGGGCAATCAGGGCTCATGATGTCAGCCAGATTTTGTGTTTGTCTTTGAGCCTGCCTTTTCTTTAAATAAATGATGAGATTATGCATTTTTTGAACAAGTTTGAGTGGTTACCTATAAAGTATCATAAAAGGGTTTAATATGAAATTTAAGAAAAGCTACCCTTGAAATACAACCTCACCTCTGGATAACATAATGAATTGATACATCACCTGTAAATTTTCTTTCAAGATAAAAATAGAGTTTATCAATCCTAACAATGTGCATTTTTGAAAAAAATTATTATTGTCCTTTCACTCTCTAAAGAGTTTTTTATTGGTGGTTTTGTTTTGAGTCGGAATGAATTTCTTCTCTATATAAAAGCCCAGACTAGGATCGCACCCCTATACTGGGGGGCAAGACGAGATGTTTTATGAAAAGTTTTACGTGTTTAAAATTGGATGAAAGCCTATAGATTTGAAAACCAAGCTAAAGCATTTGACAAAAGCATGACAAAGAGGCATATACAAGTCATACATTTTGAGAAAAGGACTACTTGAAGAAAGTCAAAGACTTCTTCTCCAAGAATATGATAGGCAACACGAGAGATAAATCCAGCACACGACTTCAAAAGCAAGTTCATGTTAAGAGGGAGTCTCATAAACTAGAAGAAGAGGCTGGGACCTATGTTTCAAAACCAGGTATAAATGCATGCATTGCATCTAACCATAAATCATTGCATATATGTTTTTTTGGATCGTTACAGGAGGAGATCTTAGCGCATTCCAACAAGATTATGGACGAAGAAAGAATCATTGAGTTGATTCTAGAACAACAAGAAGAGAAGATAATGGTTTTCAAACCCTGCCAGCAGGAAGAACGATATCGATAACATTCGATAAAAAGGAATCGCCAAATAGGATTCCAAGTTGTTGAGATCGACAGAAGGGATCTCGTATTTCGATGGAGGTCGCCAGAAGGGACCTCAAATTTCAGCTTTGGTATAAAAGGAATCGCCAGATGGGATTCCAAGTTGTTTGGCTAAAAGAGATCGCCAGAAGGGATCTCATATTTCGATGAAGGTCGCCAGAAGGGACCTAATATTTTAGCTTTGAATAAAAGGAATCGCCAGATGGGATTCCAAGTTATTTGAGATCGCCAGAAGGGATCTCGTACTTCGACATTCATCAAGGAAGGTCGCCTTTTATACCGTAAATATACAAAACCAGTGTTAAAAATACCCGGTTTTCATCAAAAATATCAAAGATTTTCAGAATAAAAAATGTTTTTGCTTTCAAAAAAATTTCTAAAAAGTCCTTAAAAATGTTGTTGATTTTTCTGCATATTTTTAGCAAAGTGGATTAATATTGGGTTGTATTTTTATACCGTAAGGATACAAGCCCAGTATTAAAATACCCGATTTTTGTCAAAGCATAAAAAAAATAAATAATATTTTCAAAAATGGTTTTTGTTTTAAAATACGGCCTAGTCTCTCCAATATATATATATAAATATTATAACATCATATTTTCACACAACAAAGGAAATTTTCAAAACAACATATTTATTAGCATGCATTTTTGGCTTTAATAACCAGTTTATTCAAGTCATGAGAACTAGGCCAATATTTCAAAAATTCTAAAAATATCTTTTTGTTTTCTTTTAGTATTTGGGATTATGAATTTATACGTAAAACGTATTCCTAAATATTATTAATAAAGTTTTGGTATAGACGTTAGAACGGTTAGGATTTTACCCGATAAGATAAAAGACCTTCTTACCGAGGAGGATTTTTCTTGAACCATAGACAGACCAACGACTAGAAGTACACTAACACCTTAGTTTTTATCAGGCAATAAAACAATGCAGCTTACCTTAGGTAGGGCGTATTTGGGGTGCTAATACCTTCCCTTTACGCAACCAGTCCCCGTACCCAATCTCTGAGACCAGTTAGGGTTCCTAGTGACCAAAATACTAGGTGGCGACTCCCATTCCATTTTCTACCAATAAAAGACAATATTTTTGTTGTATCCCCATAGATATAGATAGATTTACATTATAGATTAAGAAAATGGAAACAACACTTTATAATTTTTCGCCGCGACGCCGCACACGTGCGACATCTATAATAATAAACCTCGATGGAATCATAATCTGATACAATATATATGCCAAAAAACGCACAAAACAGAAGTTAAAACATGAAATATATAAATTAAAAGAAAAAAGTTTCTATTGTCTTGTTACTTGATTCAGTACTCATATATGCCTAGGAAAGAAGTAGAAGTCAACAAACCCGTCAAGATTCCATTGTTCTCTAATAACCCCTTTAAGTAGGTCTGGATCAGCATAATTAGGAATGCCATTAACCCTGTTATATGAACACATCACACTGCTCACACGACCCTCCTCCATACAGCTCCTAAATAGCGGTTGAAATGTGTCCTCTAGGTCCTTCTTTGTCACCTTCAAAGCAAAAATAGCCTTATTATCAATATTGTCATTGGGAAATTATACCACAGTTGAAAGAAAGAATTCATTAAGAAAGTTATCTGCTGGCTATATTAACACATTGATGCAGTGAAAATGGCAGTTCATATCCAAGACTCACACATACCTTGGCATTAAAGTGAAATCGATCGACATCTTTCCATTTGTCAAGGTCATATGCAGTGTAATGCTTACAACAACTTGATACCTTAAGTCTATTACCAGTGGAATTTCCTTCTTCGCCAATTTCTTGCAAGCCCCTAACATAATTCACAGCATATTTTGACACCATTAGCAGATCCTCCCCTGGTGTCTCTTAGCCCTGACCCCACCTTGGGTCTCGGAACACATTAATGATGGGACTCCAATATGTTAACCAGGCTAAACCGATATTATACATGGCCCGGGCCTTAGTTGACACCACTTGTCCCATCTTAAGCCATAATGTTGTATTAAAACTAGCACCGGCCAAAATCGCAGCCGAGAAGCTAGTGGGACCTAGTACTATAGCATTAAAATTTAGACCATAACCGATACTTGCCACGCCATGAAGTGCCTCAGACCACCACTCGTAAGCAGGGACACCTAGGGGCCTGTTTGTTTTTGCGTTTCAAAAGCGCTTTTGAAAAAATTTGAAAATTTTTTATTTTTTTATTAACTTCAAATTAATATGTTTTTAGTGTTTTCAAATCATTTTGATGTGCTGATGTCAAAAATGATTTTTAAAAAATCAAAAAATATCATTGGCATGCATTTTGGTACGAAAAGCTATTTGAAAAGCAACCGCAACCACACTGCCAAACAAGCTCCTAGACAGGAAATCCTAGCAGCATGATTTCCTAGTTATTATGCCTTTTCTTGTAAAGTCAAGCACGGGATAAGATTCTTGGCTCTATTCTCGTATGATAGGGATGTGTTATAGAAGGGAAACTGACTCGTTTCCAGAATGTTCTTGTCACAAGCAAAATTTTGAGCGAAACAAGGGGCTATTAGGAGCGACGAGAGAAGAACTGCTAGGAAAAGTTGGATTTTCATGGTTTTTTTTACCGTTCGTTTTGTTTATTTCTTTGCATTATTAGCAATTGGCTGAGGTTTTATAGCTGAAGCTTAGCCTTTATGTCACCAACATCGTTTCTATGCCAATTAGGCGGTTTGCTTATTGATTGAGGTATACAGATAGGATGGGCCATTTATTTGACTGATTCCTTTCTAGTTTAAGATGTGATAATGTTAGGATGCTTAGGAAGTTTGTGGATAATGATATGGTCCCAAATTTATGTCGGGGACATTATAAACTTACATATACCTCCAGCATCAATTTTTTCGAGTTATTACAGAGCACGAAAAGTAGACTATCATTCTTTAATCTATCCTTTTCTTTTATTTTCTTATTTTGATTTTTTTAGCGTGTAGAGTCTTTTAAGCAAAGCATTAGAGAAGCCTGCCCATGAAAATTATTAGCTGTCTTTTCAAGGCTTACGTTGTGTTTTGGGATTTGACTGTTCTATGCTGACGCTTTCTTTCACGGGATCACTTTCCCAAATGCACCCTTGCAATCCGTATTGAAATTAGAGGTTTTCACTTATGTAACTCTGACCTCAACCAATAAAATTGGACCACATCTCAACAAACTTTATTCACTTCTCAAAATAATCAAGCTAGGGAGGCAGTATGATGATAGACATCATGATTTTTTGTTATTTTAACTCTACAGTAAGGAAGCAGCTTGATCTTGGCTTGGTATAATATAAGAAAAAGGGTCTTATTTATGTGCAGCCATGTAAGAGTGTCTGCTAAGGAATTGTAAGCACAACACTCTACTTTCCATATAGCAGCCCACCAAATCAGTAATTTGCAACAAAAAAGGGATCAAGTTGATTTAATAAAAAGAACCGTTCTTTGGAGAATTACAAGACTGACTTGCACTTGCTGATGGTTCGCTAGGAAAGATTTTCTGAACCTTGAAGGAGTTATTGTTTTAAAGTTTCGGTTTCTTAAGCCAGCCCAAACCTGATTTGTGCTCTCACAAAACGTATAGGCCAAGCCTGGTTTATTATTTTGTTATTTTTGAGTTCTAATTGTAATTTTTATCGTTTTTATTGGGACAACAAAGTTGTAAGTAGTTCATATTCCATAATCCAATGCAAAGGGCTTAGAATCTTTCCCTTTTGAATATTTCTAACTTTGTCTATTTGAAGATAATGATCTAAAAATGTCTTATCTGAAATCATCAAACAAACTAAAAACAATAAATTTAGATAATTCCCTATTTTGGACCTCTCCTGCTGTTTGATAGCCTATAATCACTTATTCGTCAATCTTCTTCATGAACAGAATCAGGATTTCAGTTTCATTGATCCAAGAAACTTATTTGATGTTTCATAAAGCCAGTCTATTGACTTGTACACTATATAACATTCTTTATGTTTCAAGATCTTGTGTTTCTCTTATCACTATTTTTTCAAGAAGATGGCAGAGTTGAAATCTGGGGTTCTTGTGAAGTTTCTTTAAGAAATGGATGTTGATGGAAACACAATACGCGATTGTAAACCTATGTTGTTATAGACTAGAAGTATAATTCCTGTGTTAAGAAAAGGTAATCTTTGGCCTAATCAAGGATTCTTTTTTAAGATCTCGGATTTGACACATGCATTGTATGTTTCATTGCCTCGAGAACAAGATGAATTGATTCTATATGACAAATTGCATCTTGGGCAATTCATGTATGTGGAGAAATTGGAGGCTGCATATCCAGTTCCAATGCTCCGAGGCATTAAGCCTCTTCCGGAAAGGCATCCATGTTATGGGAATCCTAAAAAACTTCTGTCGATTGATAATTTGAAAAACTTTCTTGGTGTATCCAGTTCGGAGACGATGGTTGAGGATTGCATTGAGGTACCGAAGAAGACAGAAACAGAAAAGCCTCGATCTTTAAGTGTTCCGAAAGTAAGTGCATATGAGGGGACATGTTATAAAACTAGGGGACCTGATCAAAGTGGTTATGGTATGGTAAAGAAACCAAATGTAGGATCTTGCTCCATTAGTGCTTTAATAATAAGCTCACGTGAAGGAATACCTGGAAGGGCACCGAATTACAGGCCTTACAAGATGGAAGTTAAGAGTGCCTTGAGTCATAGGCCTAAAAAGAGTGGTGCTGGAAGCAATTATAAGGGACTTGCGAGACATAAATCCACGAATGCTTATGAAGATAGTGATATGGAAAGTACAATGTCATTCACCTCTACATCATCAACATTCAAGAGAAGAAGTTGGCATGGTAGGGAAGTTCCAGCAGTTGATATTGCTGACACCCCTATTGACAAGAATGAGTTGGGGATTGATAATAGAAGTAACAGACTTGCTATGAGTTCTTGAACTTCTTCTTTTGCTCCTTTGTCATATAATTGGTGAAGGTTATGGTCTCAAGATTTAGTGACTTCTCAAAAAGAATGAATCGTGGATTCCGGATAGTTATCATTAAACAAACTGGAGCACAAAGCTGTGAAACAAACTTGACTGCATATTTCAAACTTAAAAAAGTAAAAATTCAAAATGTTTTTAGCCCAATTATCAACTATACTAGGGAAACAATGGAATTCTTCCTATTTTCTAAAATTTACAAAATATTTTTCGCCAACTAAATAATTCATGTTTAAGGAGTAATTACTGAATCAACTTGCGATTCAATGATTTAAAATCTTGTTTTTGTCGTATGAAATGGTTGCTTTGTTCTAGTAATGTGTGCTGCTCAAGAAGTTCTTTAATCTCTTCATTATGATAATATTTTATTATAACTCCATGCTGTCTCTTTATGGACATATTTCGCCAATTAATTCGTTAAAGTATGATAGCTTTGATGACAATTCAAGCTCCAGATAGAAAGGAACAGTTGTTAGCTTATCTATAAAATCATCCAAGATTTCCAGCAAAGGTAGTCGTATCTCAGTGCCAGGAAAAATAAGTGAAGATTATGTTGATAGAAAAGTGAATTTCAGTTCGTTAAACAATAAAAACTCGACAGGCACTAACATATCATGCGATTTCCTTCCCTCAACTCTGATGAAACTTGGCCAGGTATTGCATGCGCTGTACTTAGCTAAACTTTATGAGCACTTGCCTTGACTATCTGTCTGATAAATGGGTTGATATGTTCTGCAGGAGGTGTCAAGACAAAGAGACATTACTCTGCTTGCTGCTGTTGAAGCTTTGCAAGAGGCTTCTACTGCTAAGAGATTGCTTAAATGCCTAAGGTCTGTATATTTATGCTTCTGGAGTGTAATTTTAGGAGCAGCCAACATTTTATTGCACATCATTCAGATCATGTATATAATTTAATTATGTTACTCGGTTAAAATTTCTTCCTAATATATGAGCTTTACCGTTTTTTTTTTTGTAAGAGTATGTGTCCCTACGAGCACTTGATTACCTTATCCTTGCAACTTGCCAGCTTTCATGCATGAAGGTTTCTGCATGACAGGAATGAACTAAGTCCATTCGTGGCAAACATAACGGGGGCTTGATGGCTAGGAAACAAGTAAGCAATGATGAATTGTATGCTGGGTTGGCACTTGACATGGACAAGCAACCAGATTGGGTGAAAAGGAGTTTTTCACCTGTATGTGCTAAACTAGCAAATTCCTTGAACGATGAAAGTAGAACATGGTTTTTGAGTAACCTTGAGGAATATTTAGAATGGTTCAGTAGCAAAACAAATTCCAGAAAGTCTGATAGCCAGGTAGCTGAAATGATGTTCATGATCAAGAGAGTGAATGACTGGGTAGATAATGTGAGACGCAAAGATGGTTCCACATTGAAGGATTCTAAATTAGAAGCTTACAGGAGGGTGAGGAACAAAATATATGAGATACTGTTGAAGCATGTTGAGAGAACCTATCAAGAATCCAATGGTTTATCCCGGCGAGAGACATTAGCGACGAGGTTAGCTTGTATGCAACAGTTAGAAGATGTACTGAGATTTTCCCAATTACAGAAGTACTATTCTGCAACTAATATATGGTGTTGTGGCCATGGAGGTAGAGACTAACAGGCACGAGAAGAGGGGCGGTTCCTCCTTATTGTTTTCATTAAATTCACAATAGTCCTTAATAGTCTTATGAGTTCAGAATTGCCCCCCGTGACTCCTTGGAATATAATATTGTTGGATTCTTTATTCTTTTATAGTAATTTTTCTCAATTTATTTTTTTAATATTTGGTTATTTAATAATTTAGATGTATAAAATTAAAAATAAATTGAAAGATGAAGGGACACAAAAACTTGACCCCACCACGTGTAAAATTCAGGTGTTTTTATTGAAGGGCTGGATATTCGCTGTGGTGAACCACCATCAAGACTTAAGAGAGATTATTTATGGTGCGAGTAACCATACGATAAGAATCCAATTCTTTATTGTCGGCTTCGACTTTCTTTTCTTTCTTTTTATTACAAAATTATAAAATATCACAATAAGTGGCTTGTCCTTAAGATTGGTTATGCTTTGTCATCTTAACTCGTAATTGGTCAACTAGGTAGAAAAATCTCATATGATCAACTTGTAATGATTGAACCATGAATTGAGTGGTGTAGAAGCACTTGAACACCCAAAATTCTTCTGCTATTTTTCTTATTACCATACTTTAAAAAACAAATTGGCAAAATAATATATTTTGAATAATAATGGGTAAAAGTGTATAGTTTGTAAATGTTAACACCTTGTATTTATTCAAAAACATAATATTTTAAAAATATCACTCACCTAAATAACTATAAGTCTTGAGTACCTCAATGCCAAGAAAATAGTTCAAGTTCCTGAGGTTCTTTATAGCAAATTGTTTGAATTTTCTCATAAGATATATAAAATGTATTATTATTTAAAAAAAAAAAAAACATGCTAATCTTTTTTAAAAAAAAAAATATCAATTCTTAAAATTTATCTAAAAAGATATGAGGACAAGATTAATTAATAATATTTTTTCATAAAAACAAATAGATGGGTGCATAAATAGTGGATCATACATGAAAATATATTACTATATCTTTCATGTTTATATAAAAGTTAAGAAAAACTATATTAGCATCTTATCATTTGGGGTTAAACAATGATTACACAAAAATTGCATTTCATATTCTAGTTTAACAAAAAAAAAAAACTCATATAATAACTAAATTATATATATATATATATATATGACAAATCATTACACCTTTATAAATTAAGTTTGTTGGTTATGAGTTTTATTTTACTTAAATGTATTAAAGAGATGAAAAGGTGGCATACCACTAGAGATTTTTTTTTACATGCTTAGAGGTGTAAGAAGAGTATGATTTAAAATGTATCAAGCCAGTAAAAATTTCGAGGGGCTTAAAGGGTTAGGTTCTGGTTGCACTGTTGATCCTGATTGGCTCTCAAAATAGGCCCCAACATGTTGCCTAAACCCATGGGTGCTAGGCTCCGGTGCCAAACCCGAGCCTATGAGCGGCTGGTCCCAGGTATTTGCTTTGGCCCCTGGTTTTTTGGGCTTTTAAAGGTCTTTTAGGCTCATTAAAGTTGGTTCAAGTCAACAAAAACTTTGGTTTGAAAATTGGTTATTAATCTTGATTCATCAGTATCCTTTTAAGTCCTTATGATATTGATACATAAAGACTTATAAAAATATCCAATTACCATGACTAATTTATTGAATTTTTTTTCATATAAGAAGGAGGTGGAAACTAAAGGTTATTTACTAGAGAACCTATATGTAGCATTGTGCATCATGATTAAAAGAAAAGTGCTTATGTCATATGAAATACCTGAAGAGAATTCATATTTAGAAAAAATAAATTATAAAGCTAAAAGGAACCCATAATTAAAACAATTTTCTAGAAGGTTGATGGGAACTATAACTCATACTTAGAATATCTTATATAAGAAGTTGAGGGGAGCCCATACTAAGAAAACATTTCTAAAAGGCTAAGAGGAACCCATGAAGAAACTCATACTTAGAAAGTTTTCAAAGAAGCTGAAGGGAATCTATTCCATGAAGGGTTATTTATTATGATAACGTGAGGCCTAGAAACCCTCTAAAAAGTTGTGCTAATTCGAGATTATATTGGAGAGTAGAGGGTTTGTGGTCTTTTGGGTGATGGTTTGGGGCTTGGAAGCCCCGCATTATAGAGAGACCACACGGGAGAGTAGAAGGTATGTGGCCTTCCAAACGATGATATGGGGCTCAAAATGCCACCACTGATGAAAAATCTCACTAAAGAGTAGGAGTTTTATGACCTCCTCGATAATGGTGTGGGGCTTGTGAGCCACTCACTAAAAAAAAAAAAATCTGATATCATACTTGAAGATATTGCGAGGCTTGTGAGCCTCACTAGAGAGTTATGCTAGTTTGATGATGTATTAGAAAGGGAGATCTGAGATCAATCCCTGGAGATTGTGTGAGGCCTAAGACCTCTATTGGAGAGTCATTTCAGTTTGAGATTGCACTAGAGAATAAGAGATCCAAGATCAATTTCTAGAGATTGCCTTGGGCTCAAGAGCCCCACTAAAGAGTCATGTCATTCAAGACTGGACTAGAAAGCAAGAGATCCAAGATCAATCTCTAAAGATTGTGTGAGGCCCAAGAGTTATACTAGAGAGTCATATTAAACCAACACTACACTAGAGAGCTGTAAATAGAAAATGTATATAAGAGATACAATATTTTTATTTCAAAAATAAAATTACATTCTTATTGAGGATAATGCATCTTAATGTTATCTTAGTGTCAAATCTAAGGAAGATTCTTCAAACCATATCTTGGAGGTGGTAGGTGTTTTCTTTAACTACCATATCTTGATGCATCTTGATAACTTTGAATGAGTTATCATAGTTTGATTCGGGGATGTATAAGTTTTTAGGATATACCAAACATCCATAAGCTGGTTCCTCCTTGTTCTTCCTTGAGCTTTCATTCCTACTAGGAGAATGACTCTACGTAAAAGGTTTTTCATGTTGATTATCCATATAAAAACATTAAGGCATATGTCATAACACACTTGCCTCTTCCACTCGTATATGATTTTTCATGACTTACTTCACCTCGAGCAAGTTTCTATCTGGTAGGGCATAAAGCTTTCCCCATATAGCACACTCATTTACCCTCTTATTAAGGCCTTTAAGGCCACTGTATCAAACAACTCTTTCATCTTGAGCATATTTAAGTATGCTTGTGTTGATTCACCCTATGACTGGGTAACCCCAAATAGCTTTATGGAGCTTTTCTTAACGAGTATACCGGTGCTAAAATATACCACTAGTTTGGCATAGAGATCATCGAACCCTTCAATAGAGCCTGACTCTAAATTATTATATCAAGCGCGCACAGACCACCAGAAGGTTGTAAGGAAGATTTTGCATATCGAGTCACTATCCTGGATAACTAACTCTAAGCTATTTTGCATATTTTACACATGATCCCTTGGGTTGGTAAGACCATCATAGTTGTCCAATCTTATTTTTATGGAAATATGTCCCTGGAGAATCGAGTCTTCAATACTCGTTTGGACAAAGAAGAACCCTTCACCTAATAGAGGTTGTAGACATACTTTTAGTTATGCTCAAATGTATATCATCTCTCGATCATTTATTTGTTAAGCTTTAAAGAGCTTGGGGAGTTTGGTGTGGAACAATGAGATTAATAACTGATGTCCATCTTGTGATATCTAAAAGGAGCACATTTAGAGTATCGAATCTATGCATGAGTATTGCAACAACGTGAATGACCCATTGAGGGACTTAGTGAACGCCAAGGTAAAACATTCTACTGAGTATCATTCTTCGTAAGCTCATCAAAGTAGTGTAATTTTCTACAGGTGCTGGGAGCGGTTAGTGATGGCGGCATTTAAGCGTTGTGTGTTGGTGAGGGTAACAGGACCTGATTTTTCCTAAAAATTACCATCACAACCTTAGTGAGGAGTTATACTTTATTAATGAGTTATTGAAAGTCTGGCTGGGTAGTAGTGCTCGAGGTAACAAGTAGATTCGTCATGCGTCTTGGCCTAGGTTGTCTTGGTTATTTACCATGGAATGACCTTGAAATATAAAAAAACAAGTTTTAGAAAGAAATTAATGGTTTTATTATCAGTTTTCCATAAATGACGTTTTAAAATCCAATGTGCTTAGAAATAAGGCTTATGTGGTATGATAATAGCTTAATCACTTAGTTCTTGTAATATGATTCATTCTCCTTGGTTAAGGTGGGTGGTAACTTGATGTGAGAAGTTAAGGTAGATGGTAACTTGATATGGAAAGCCATGGTTAGTTGTAGCTTAAAGTGAAAAGTCAAGTGCCTGCGAAAGGTTCCATTTTATAGATTTAGAAACTCTTAGATGCTTAAGTATCTTTATAGAGAGAAGGTGTAATGATATTTTAAAGAAAGAGATCATGCAAGAATGGAGAGATTGTGAACCCTTTATTTAGATAATTCATGAGGTATTTATAGCCTATGAGTCTTGTCTTTTTGTGGAGTTGAGAGGTTAAAGAGTCGTTCCATCATTAAAAATTAATTTTGTTAGCTATGAACTATATTCCACTTAAATATATTAGAGAGATAAAGAGTTTTGTAAGCTTGAGAGATTTGTTTCTACACTTAGAAGTATAGGGAGAGTAGGATTCAAAATATATAGGGTCTTTAAAAATATCGACAGATTCATGTGGAGTCCTAAAAAATTAGGTCTTCAGGGTAGGGCTCGGGTTGCGTGGTTGAGCCTGATTGGAGCCTAAAATTTACCCAAATGCTACTTAGGTCCATGGGCACTAGGCTCGGGGACGACACCGGAGCCCTATGGGCATTGGGCTCACCTCTAGGCTAAGCCCATAGGCTATTAGGCCCATGTATATTGCATGACCCATGGACGGAAAATATTGATAAATCTTGATCTATCAATATAATAATAAACATGTTTTCTTATTTTTTGATGAAAAAAAATATCTTTTCAGGTAATCAAATTCTAAATAACTTTTTATTTGTTATTGTGATAAAATGGGAAGTCTGCTAGTACTTATGGACCCCCTTTGATTTTGAAACAATTAATTTAATCATTGGTTTTATCGATACACGACGTCGGGCGACGGCTCCGCTCTTTTTTCTTTATTTTAACAAAAAAAGATCGTTTTATTTTTGGGGGAAATAAAGATTTTATTGGAGTCGCCATCTAGTAATTTGAGGGAACTAGAAATCCCAAATTCAACACTGGTCCCAGAGATTCGGATACTGGGTTAGTTATGATTAAGGGAAGGTAGACACCACCCTTAAAACATCCTTTCAAAAGAAAGGTTACCCTTACTTGTGTGTTTTCTTTATTTGTTTCAAATGATATTATATTTTGAGCTTATTTGCAATTTTATTATTTTTTTTATGGTTAACGTCGGTCCCTAAAAATAGGAGACACGTTAAAAATGACATCAGTCCCTAAAAATAGGAGACTTGTCTAAAATATTGACGTTTAAACCCTAAAAAGGAGAAGTACGTCTGAGTTACCAAAAAAAAACTATGGACATAATCCATTTTGGTATTTAAACTTTGGACATCGGTCCTTTTCTGAAAAAAGAGACGTGTCGACAAACAGTATTTGTTTATAAAATTATTTTTATATCGTTGAGAAATGGGTATCTGTATTTGATAATTGGAGCTTTGGACTCACGAACGATAACACGATAGGATGGGTGTTGGACCCGCGTTGTTTTTCTTTTATATTTATTTTTATTTTGTTTTTCTTTTGTTTTTATTTTTTACATGCAAGAAAATTTATATACAAAATAAAAAATGTTAGAAATCAAAAAAAATTACCCGAGTGCCCCTGTATAGGTGAAAGACTGAAATACCCTCGGATTTCTCGGAAATTAACGAAAATGCCACTGGCGGCGCGTGTGGCTCACGCGCAGCTACTGTTGGTGGCGGCGAGATTTTCAGGCGAGCTTTCCGGTCAAACGATGGTCGATCCTGGTAGATCTGAGGTCTAGGATTCCGATGGTGGTGGTCTCGACGGCCGTTGATGGCTGACGAGGGAGAATCGACGACTTGAAGGTTCGGTGGCCGACGACGTTCGCAGCCTCTTTCCGGCCAGATGAGGCGGATGAAACGATGAAAACCACCGGGGTTTTGGTTTTCCGGAGATTGGCGACCTTTCTGTGGTGGTGCGGAGGCTGTAGACGGCCGGAGATGGGAGATCGGAAGAGAGAGAGAGAGTCGCCGGCGAGAGGAGAGAGATGCTCTGAGATTAGCTACGGCGTGAACGCGTGCATGGTACACCGGTACCACTAAACACTGTGCGTTGTTGGTTCTCAGATGAAAAGATCGGACGGCTGTTATTGGCTAGATCTGCAGGTTGATCGGACGGTCCGGATGAGCAAATGTTTTGATCTGGTGTGGTGCGGTGCACCGAAAGCTCGGTACACCGGGTGACGTGGCGCAACCGGATCAAATCTTGGATTATTTTAACGGCTCAGATGTGTTGGGATATGTTTGGTATATTTTAATTTGTTTTTTTAAAATAATAATATCCTACTCTGGTGAAGAAAAACTAAAAAAAATAGAAATAGTAAAATCAATTCTTTCTTTTCTTTTCTGCCTCTTTAATTTCCCTCGGCTCGTGGCTATTTATAGCCAATTACGAGGGGACAACGAGCATCTTCTTTAAATAAAAAAAACATATTAACACAACTGCTCCCAACTGCTCCGCTCTGCTCCGTTGAAAAATTTTGCTGTATTATTGATTTTTTGTTTTATTATATATAATAATAAATATTTATACAGGTAAAATTAAAAATTCAAATCAGTATTAGAAAAAGCCCGTTTCAACCGCAAAAAAAGAAATGGAATACAAAAAAAACATTTGATGGGTATCGACCCGGTGAACCGGGTTTTGGTCGAAAATGACGGTTTTGACCCGAAACAACCCGAAACTCATTTTTTGCCCTGGTCAACATGTTTTGACCCGTATTGACCCGGTGAACTCGGTTTTGGTCGGAAATGACGGTTTTGACCCGAAACAGCCCGAAACTCATTTTTTACCCTGGTTGACATGGTTTGACCCGTATTGACCCGGTGAACTCGGTTTTGGTCGGAAATGACGGTTTTGACCCGAAACAGCCCGAAACTCATTTTTTACCCTGGTCGACGTGTTTTGACCCGTATTACCCCGGTGAACTCGGTTTTGGTAGGAAATGACGGTTTTGACCCGAAACAACCCGAAAATTATTTTTTACCCTCGTCGACATGGTTTGACCCGTATTACCCCGGTGAACTCGGTTTTGGTAGGAAATGACGGTTTTGACCCGAAACAGCCCGAAAATCATTTTTTACCCTCGTCAACATGGTTTGACCCGGTGGACTTGGTTTTGATGGAAATATGCGGTTGACTCGAGAAATTTTTTTTTGAATTTTGAACTTTTTTCTTATTTTTTTTTGGATTTTTATAAATAATAATATAAATAAAATAACATTCAGAAAAATCTTGGTGAATCCAAAATTGGGTTACAACAGGTTTAATACATCCTTATCTGCTTCATGGTGTATGGTATAAAAAAAACATTGTAATTGGGAAATTATTATATCAATGGGTATAATAACAAGGACACTCTTACTTTGCTTTTATGATAGCCTATGTTTATTGGTTGGAGACCAAATTGTCAGGATTTCATTTGAAGGACTTATTGATCTTATATTAGTAATAGTTTTGGTTTAGAATCACTTGTGGAATGTTTTTCTGATTTTTTGTTAAAAAAATTATACAACTAAAAAATGTGTTTACTAATTGAAAATTAAAATTATTTTTAAAAAACACTCGTTTCTAATTATTCACCTTTCAAGAAAATTAAAAAAACACTAAAATTGTTGTTTTTGAAATTCTCCACTATGAAAATAAAGACTTTCTTTGGTTAATCTAATATTTTATGATCATTTTTTTTTATTTTAAAAATAATTACGTGCTTTCTATTTAAATAAATAAATAAATCTAATAAACATGTTTAAAATCTCTTTAAACACAAGAAATATATATGGCAATAATTTTATTTTCGTTATTTTTAAACTTCATATATCTCCCAAAAATACTTGGTAATTTATTTTAGTTACTAACACAGAAACCGACTCAAACATTTAAGCATCGTTTGGAAGTAAGATTCAACCTGTTTTTTTTTTTTTTGTTTTTTTTTAATTTTATTATTATTAAATATAATGTTTTTGCTTCAGATTAATTTTTTAGTGTTTTGGATCATTTTAATGTGCTGATGTTAAAAATAATTTTTTTTAAAAAAATATTATTTTGATACTTTTTCGAGCGAAAAACACTTTTAAAAGAAATTACTATCACATATCAAAACACCTTAATAATTTTATTTTCACTCTCTGTAAACTTGTAAGAACAAATTGGTATCACCTATTAATTATTTTTTACATTTTCTTTCTTATGATGTTTCAAAATTTAAGATATGTTAGGGAATAAAGTTTTTTTGATGATTGGATTATGGGTTAATCAAATGTTCATTCAAATAACTCTTTTCTTCAAAGTAAAGGAAAATATCTCTTGATAAATGTTAGTTGATACCTATAAAAAAAAGTTATTTTTTAGTGGATTTGAGGACTCTCAGGTAGTAAAATCAGTAATCTTATAGAGAAAAAGAGTAATAAATATGTTAGAAAGCATCAAATTCCAATAATAAAGTTGTTCTTATGTTGAATATGGATGGTTTTTAAATGTAAAATCTTGTACCTCTTACCTGCATAGTTCAAAGGGTATTTATAATCGATGAACCTTATTTTTTCTTTAGTAGAAGGGTTGAAGAGTTATTTTATCCTATAACATTAATGAAATATAAAAATTCCTTACACATGCATCAACCAGAAAAAATATCTTTTGCACATGCATTCATGAGGGGAAATATCTCTTATGTATGTATTAATGAGGGAAAATATAATTGAGCTTTAAAAGGAGGCTAAGACCTAAAGGATCGGGTATATCCCTCGAGGCTGGGCTCGGTGAGCTCGCAAGGTGCTAGGTGTTTGCCAACACCTAAGCTTGAGTATGCAGGTATTGGATATGAATTTAATAATTAAACTTGTAATTATTATAGGCTTATGCTAGAAATAAATATTCGTGAATTAAATATTAAAAAATATCAATAAATCTTGATTGATGACTTTCTAGATTCAATTATGTGCGAAACTTTTAAAGACAAGCTCTTGAAAGATTCAATTGATGTTTAGCACAAGAAATAACCCAATCATTTTTTACATATCCAAAAAGAGAAAATATCAATTTTTTTTCTCGAATCCATACAAAATAATATCTTTTTGTGTGTGATTATGATCATATTTTTTTTTTAAATTACTTGTTTGGGAACATGATTACAATTGATTTTTAAAATATTTTTTATATTGAAATACATTAAAATAATATTTTTTTAATTTTTAAAAATTATTTTTAAGAGTAACATATCAAAACAATTTAATACATAACAAAAATAATTTTTAATAAAAAATTTTAAATTTTTTTAAAATTTTAAATACGAACATAATCTAAAGTGACTGTCAAACCATGTGAAGAGTTGACTAGTTCGAGAAACTTACAATCGGATTTGTGATATAGATTTTTAAAATTAAATAATAAGGTACTTGATTGTTTACTCAAATATTCTGGTTTGAAATATGGGAGTCGGTGTTTAAATTAATTTATATTTTTAATACATTAAAATAAACTAATTTAAAAAATACATTTATTTATAAAAAAATACACACATCTCTCCAAGAATGAATGAGTGAAAAAGAAGGCAGTCTTCACACACACAGACGAGAACAATTTTATTGGAATAAATATATCATCATTAAAAAATATTAATTAATTTAAACACATGCATGCACAGAGAGTCTCACAGTCACAAAAAATCGAAAATAAATCTGAGTCTTTACTCGTTCGCACGCATCACTGGTATTTCTATGATGCTTCCTCTCTTTTGGCAACAACAAAACCAACACTGAAAGAAACCGAACTTCCTTTCCAGACTTGTTTTTTTTTTCCTTACAAAACTCAAAAAAGAAAAAAGAAGAAGAAAGAAATACCCACTGTTTGATCTTTTGATTATGCTTTCAAAGAAACAAACTTTCTTCATTCAGCACCATTTATAGATCAAAACAAGCAAAGCCCACAAAAAAATCCCGTCTCTTACCCATTTTAATAGAAAATGGTGCTAAAGAGATCGTCTTTGAGTCTCTTTTTAGGGTTTTTGCTGATTTCTTTGATAGCACCAAGATCTATAGCTAGATTTGTTGTTGAAAAAAACAGTTTGAGGGTTACATCACCAGATAAAATAAAGGGTACTTATGATAGTGCAATTGGGAATTTTGGGATACCCCAATATGGAGGTAGTATGGCAGGTGCTGTTGTGTATCCAAAAGATAATAAAAAAGGTTGCAAAGAGTTTGATGGATTTGGGATTTCGTTTCAGTCGAAGCCTGGTGCTTTACCCACTTTTGTCTTGGTGGATCGTGGAGGTATTTACCCTTTTGATATTTTTGGTCAATTAGTTGTTTTTTTTCTCGTCTGTGAGTCATTGTTCCAGGTTTGCTTGATTGGATACGTACCCTTTTTGCTTTTGAGGTTAGTTTTTGTAAGATTTGTGGTTTTTTTTTTTAGTTTGGTTGATTGTGAGGTGCCCTTTTGTTAATTTTATTAAGTTGCACATTTTAATTTTGCTTAATGTTTTTTTTTTTTTTGCCTAATTTGATTGTTGTTATGATGTTTTGAGGTGTACGGTTGGGAAGCTACTCTCCTTTTGCTTATGGTTTATTAATGGTTTTCAAGTTTAGGTTGTTGAGAAGGCACCCTTGTTTAATTGGGATCATTTACTTATTTTAGCTACTTTCAGTCAGTATAGATGTTTAAGGAGGTTTCCATCTGTTGTTTCAGATTAACTTGCTGAAATTTTAGTTCTTTTTAGACAGTGTGAGAGGCACCTATGCTGCTGTTCTAAGAAAATTCTTATTTGATTGTTTTGCTTTGTATGATAGATGAATCATCAGTGCACCAAGTTATTTTAGCTCCTTTTAGGCATTTTGCACAGCATACCAATTGTTTCCTGGTTCCATTGCTTTGGAAACTACTGTACTGTCCTGAATATGCGAATTCTTTACTTGTTTTGTTGGAACAAGCTTATGAAAGTCTGAACACGTTGCAACTTGATTTTCCCATAGTATTTAAGCTATTTTTCTTTCTTTTACTTTTGTCCCCCTTGATCTTTGGTTTTTCTTTCTTTTACTTTTGTCCCCCTTGATCTTTGGTTCCTTTATGCTTAACCAGGATCACATTGTTTGGTATGTTGCATATGCTGTTAAGGAATTATTATCCATCTAGATATGGGTTTTGTTGGATTCAGGACTTTCTTCTGTTAAACTACATTCCTTGAAGACTACCTACATAGCTGTAATGCTAAATCTATAATTAGTTCTTTATATTGCTTTTCAGATTGCTTCTTCGCTTTGAAGGTCTGGAATGCCCAAAAGGCTGGGGCTTCTGCAGTTCTTGTTGCAGATGACATGGAGGAACCATTAATAACCATGGACACACCTGCAGAGGATGTTTCATCCGCACAATACATTGAGAACATAACAATACCTTCTGCTCTTATCGAGAAAAGCTTTAGTGAAACGTTAAAGAAGGCACTTAGCAATGGGGATATGGTAAATGTGAATCTTGATTGGAGAGAAGCTGTTCCGCACCCAGATGATCGTGTGGAGTATGAGCTATGGACCAACAGCAATGATGAATGTGGGGTTAAGTGTGACATGTTGATGGAATTCGTGAAGGACTTTAGGGGTGCAGCACAGATACTTGAGAAAGGTGGTTACACTCAGTTTACACCCCATTACATTACTTGGTATTGTCCTCAAGCATTCACCTTGAGCAGGCAGTGCAAGTCTCAGTGTATAAATCATGGAAGATATTGTGCTCCTGATCCTGAACAAGACTTTAGCTCAGGTTATGATGGGAAAGATGTTGTTCTTGAAAATTTAAGACAACTATGTGTTTTTAAAGTGGCAAATGAGACCAAAAAACCTTGGGTGTGGTGGGATTACGTGACTGATTTTCAAATTAGATGTCCCATGAAGGAGAAGAAGTACAACAAAGAATGTGCTGATGCTGTAATCAACTCTCTAGGTAAATATTTCATAACCGCTTCCTCATATTTTAAGGATACTATTGATCACACTAGAAAATGGGAAAACCAAGAGTTTTTAGTGTGCTAAACTTCTTATGCTGTTCACTTGTCAATCATTAGGGCTTGATGGTAAAAAGATTGATAAATGTATGGGAGACCAAAATGCTAACTCTGACAACCCAGTTTTGAAAGAAGAGCAAGATGCCCAGGTAAATGTTGTGTTATTTTTTATTCTTCAGCTTAGCATGACTCTTTTAAGGGACCGTTTAGGAACGTGGTCCAACCAGCGTTCCCAAAAATTTTGATTTTTTTTACTTAAAATTATTAGTTTTTTAATGTTTTTGGATCATTTTGATACGCTGATACAAAAGTAATTTTTTTAAAAAAAAGAAAAAAAACATTATTTTGATGCAATTTTAAGTGAAAAGTACTTTGAAAAGCAACCGTAACCACACTCCCAATTACACCCTAAGTCTATAAGTTTGGATACTTGTGCCTGCTTGCAATTGTTTTAATCTCTGATACCATTTAAACCATATATCACTGCTTTACAAAGACCTTCATGTAGGTTGGAAAAGGAACAAGGGGTGATGTAACCATTTTGCCCACCCTTGTTGTCAACAATCGTCAATATCGAGGTCTGTTATTGCCTACTTGTATTCCTGGATGAACGTTACATTTGGCTATTTATTTATTTTTGAAAAAAAAAAACTTGCTTTTTCAGGAAAGTTGGAGAAAGGTGCTGTTCTAAAGGCTCTATGCTCTGGTTTCGAGGAAACAACAGAGCCTGCTGTTTGTTTGAGTGATGGTAGGTTTTCTTAAGCTATTTGTCCTGATTGCCTTGATATTGAGGCCATCATTCGATGAATGACCCTGACTAAGAGGATTTGAGTGCTTGGTATTGTGAGTAGTCACTGAAAGCATGCTAGACCTAGAACCATATTTCATTTTATATAACGGGTCCAATACCCTTGTTGTTGAGACTTAACATCTAGTGCCAGCTGCCTTGGGTGATTTGTGTACTCTCAACAATAGTTCCTGATTGGGGAATTCCTTTGATACAGATGTGGAGACAAATGAGTGCTTGGACAATAATGGGGGTTGCTGGCAAGATAAAATAGCCAACATTACAGCCTGCAGGGTATGAATTAAAACTTGCTGCAAGGCATCACTCTAGCTTTTGATGTATTTAGCTCCGTTTGACAACCGTTTTTATCTGTGTAGGACACGTTTCGCGGGAGAGTATGTGAGTGTCCTCTGGTTGATGGCGTGCAGTTCAAAGGAGATGGTTACAAGAACTGTGAAGGTAAGCTCTAGGCTTATTTTTCCCGTTTATAAAAGCGTAAACATGTAAAATGTAATAATATAGCTGTTCATTCATTCAGTAAAGCTTGGATGTTCTGCTGATGATGATAAATAAATGTCTGAAAAAAGTTATTTATGGACAATTATGGGCTTTTATTAGGGAAAAAAATACTCGCAGTACTGACTATATTCATATTCAGTAGAATTGCAAGATTACCAAAATGGAAATCTAGTTCGATTGACGATACATGGATCTGATGTATACTTGAGCGACAGCCTATGTTGTTTGAGGGTTTTTGGGTGAAAGTTGGGTAGACTAGGCAGGAAAGTTCCAATCCTAGTCAACTGGAATCAAATAATAGTGACTGGTTTTCTTCTATTTCATTTTTTTGAGGATTAGTGGGGTGGGTGGGGGGAGCATGGTTTCAAATAGCTGTTCTAGCCATCTCTCACAAATAACTCTCTGAGTAGGATTTCAGCCTAGGTTCTGGACCCAGCATCAATAGATTTACTGCCTAAGCTAACTAGCATTACACTTGGTGTATTCTGTCCCAAGGTTCGATGAATCATGCTCTTTTAAGCATGTGCTCAATATTAACTATATGTTTTGAGGTTCATGTTTGATGTTTGACTCTCAGATGTTAGTATTAGATGTGTTTGCACATGTCATAAGGGGCAGCTTGTGTTATTTTCTAATTAAATCTGTTTGATATGCTTGCTTACCAATCTTAAAAGTGTGCTATGCTTTAAAGCAATTGTATTGTTTTACAGTGAGTGGATCTGGGAGGTGCAAGATTAACAATGGGGGCTGTTGGCATGAATCCCGGGACGGACATACATTCTCTGCTTGTTTGGTTAGTGAACATCATGTTTCTCAACTTGTTATTCTCCAATAAATATATTGAGTTCCAGTTTCTAATTTTACTGTGGACAGGATGTTGATGGTGGTAAATGCCAGTGTCCTCCAGGATTTAAAGGTGATGGTGTGAAGAGTTGTGTAGGTAAGAGATTCCTCCATTGTCATCCTTAGTATTGTGGTTTTATCAGGATGGGGAGCTTGATTCATTCTGAAAGGAAATTTTAGGATTATGCATGCAAATTGAGTCTTCTGAAAATGTTATGGTGCCTGAGGTGTAAGTTGCAAACAGAACAACAGGCCATGTTTGGTTGAAATATTGCATAATTGTTAGGTTTTGAGAACGCACTCCTTGACTTTGTTGAAAACAAAATCCTGCCAGAGAAATATGCATGTTCGTTGATGCTCATAATTAACATTTTGTCCTATCTACTTATCTTTGACTGTGCAGATGTCGATGAGTGCAAAGAGAGAAAAGCCTGTCAGTGCCCTGCATGTAGTTGTAAAGATACTTGGGGAAGCTATGAATGCTCTTGTAGTGGGGATCTTCTTTATATCAGAGACCATGATACCTGCATAAGTGAGTTAGAAATCGTACCTCCTTGTTTGTTTGTTTAGAAACTTGCAATAATATGGTCCTTGTTTTGATGTCTGTCCTCCCCATGATCAATACCAGGTAAGAGCGGCACTGAAGTGAAATCAGCATGGACTGTGGTTTGGGTCATATTTATAGGCCTGGCGATGGTTGCTGGTGGAGGATATCTTGTCTACAAACATAAATTGAGGGTAAGCATGGTGCCCAGCATTTTTTTCCCTTTTAAAACCATACCTTTGGTTAAGTTTTGCCATGTTTTCTTATTCACTCCAGACACCTGTCTGTTATATGAACATTTGGAATAGCTGTGTTATCTCTATCGTAAAAATCTCTTTGCAACTTTTGAGGGGTATCTATTAATGCAGAGATGAAGAGTTATCTCTATAGTAAAAATCTCTTTGCAACTTTTGAGGGATATGTATTAATGCAAAGATGAAGAATATGATTATCCGCAAAGTTTCTTACCCTGAACTTGAGCCATCTATTACTACTTTTAGGATCTCTTGGTAAGCAGTTTATACCTCGTTTGTATAGAACTTGCATCAATGTTTGCATAGCTGGAACATTTTAAAAAGGCTAAATGACCAAAAAATACCCTGAACTTGGGGTCAAACTAAACTTGGCTCTTGAACCTTTTTTTTTTGGTCATCCAGCCTTAAAAAAAATGGCTTAAAGTATAGTATGGTAAGTTGGTAACTATGCTAACCACTTGTGAATTTAATATTAATTGCCATTACAATGAAGCTAGAGAGCTGCATATGGGCTGGCCGGGTTTCAGGTTTACGTGTTGGCTAGAAAACTTCAAGCAGCAGCCAGATCAATGAGAGTTGGGCATCAAACTGAGTGTCTGGATTGCTCTTTGCAACATTTCATCTTGAAACTCTTATGCATGTCATTGTTATACTTGTGTTGCGGTTGATGCATATTCAGTTGATGTTTTTTTCTTTCTTTCTTCTTTCTGTTTTTTTTTTTTTTTGCAGTCATACATGGACTCAGAGATAAGAGCTATCATGGCACAGTACATGCCTCTGGACAGTCAAGCAGAAGTTCCAAACCATGTCCATGAGGAGGGGGCATGAAGAAAAAAACGCCCAATCATTAACACTCTTTTGTTGCTGGTAACAGCAGTGTTGATGCGGTTCTACTGTTGCTCTTCTTTATCCATTTTTCTGCGTGAATTTATGTACATGGACGATAAGAGTGCAGATTAGAAATTGTGCTTCGTCTATTAGGACTGTAAAATCTTACACTTGAAGTAGAGATTGGATTTGGGGTAGACAGGAAGGGATTTGGCTGTAACGTCCAAGAATATTCGTTCCCATCCCTAAATTTGTCACGTAATCTATTTTAATTCTGTAACCGATCCATCCCTTTTAGACAGGTTGACCTTCTTTTTGCCGTTACGTACTAATTCAAGGAGAGTTGTGTTTTCGTTTGTACGGATGATCAAATTTGTGGTGGAAATACTCTTGCCTTGTTCCAAAATTGCTGCCACGTGAAGCTGCCATAGCCCCATGATGTTCTCTGTCTGTTCATTATCTTTTCTCCTTCCCTTTCTTTTTGCTTGCTTTCTGATCTTCCCGAAGGATAACCTAGCATCGTCCAGGACTTCACAAATTCAAAGGCATGGTGCAAGTAGGAAATCATATGCATAAGAAACCATGAAAAATAAGCAGTGGTTTGTAAGTTGCGATATCTGTTGTGGATGGTCAATGAAGTGCAAGATTTCTCCGTTTCTGTTCGTTGGAAGCCTCTGCGGGCACGCCGTGACTGGTCTGCGCTACAGCAAGTAGGATTGTGTAATGGTCTTGGTAATTAAGGGAAAGATTATTATTATTGCTTTTCTTGAACTTGAGCCTTAAAGGTAAAATTTGAAGAAATTAAAACAATTAAAAAGAAATATTTTAAAGAAATTGAATAGAAAGAAAAATGCAACGTAATAAAATAAACTCTAATCTAAATTTTTTGGGCCCGGGTGAATGAGATTTGTTTCAAAGTAATTTTCTAACTCTTTGCAGTTCCTTCCTCTCCCTTCTATTATAATTTTTGGTTAGTTGAGAATTAGGAATAACAGATGGGCTTGCCAGCTATATTTATTTATCTGTATTGTATTTGAATTCCTTTTCTTCTTTCAAACGGTGTCGTTTGTCTTTGAACTTATTCCTGGCCAGTTGTCAATTGCAGGGACTTTCTGATCTCAGCCCTCCACCTAAGTACCTCTTAACCAAACTTCACCATACATGTGCTAACCTTATTTTTCTTGCTGCAGGTAGTCTTCTCCAACATGCCTCCCTCATTTCTTCTCCGGCTTCAACTTTGGTTCTGTTTCTTCATGCAGCCGGACTGTTACAGATTGCATGGAATGAATTTGAAAAATCTTTTGGTTGAAAGTTGATCATTGATATTCTTTCCAGCAGATTTTCTTTGGAAATTCATTTTGGTTGCATGGAAAGAATGCACCTTCCTCCTTCATGCTATGCAATCCTTAGGGCATTAATATGTAAAAAATGTCATCCTCAAGGAAGAAAAAAACATCAGTTGGTATCGGTAAAAATCATATGCCAGTACAGATCAGCAAATTCTTAGATTTTAATAATAAAAAGTTAAGCCACCTCCTGAGATTGACTGTTCTATAGACAAGTTCATGTATGTTCTTATGGACACTTTTTTATATTCAAGAATAAAAACTCTGCTCGGATAGTGTTCACCATGTCAAGGTGTCTACATGAAAGAATTTCTCACGATGATTACTCCTCGTGAATTAATTTTATAAGCAAAACCCTATCTATACTCGTACAGTATAAAACCATTACAAAGTGGCAATGACTATATTTTAATCTCATCACATATGCTATTAACAGAAATAATAATAAAAATCACCACCCTCCTCTTAACATCTACTATCGTCTTGGTGTGGTAAGCTTCAGATGATCAAGATCGATGTCCATACCATTGTACGCGATAGGAGCATACATCCACAGGTCTTCAGAGCTTAGCAGCTGCAGAATTTAAAACAAGAAAATGGGAAAAAAAATGTATCAAAAAATTTGTTTCATGTCAAGATATTGCTAAGTTAGAAACAGGCAACGTTAAATTCTTTTGTAGTATAAAGAAGGAATTTAATTTGCTCTTACCTTAATTTGGAGTTGCAAAAACTTCACATACTGGACAGCCTCTTCAAGCATTGTGCTAATGTCAACCTTCCATATCAATAAATCAAGCTTGAGAATTTTGCGAATCACAAAATTTATAGCTGATAGAATCAGAGATGGTATCGTGAAAAATACTCCATATATACCTTTGTTCCATTGGGGACAAGGTTTTGTAGAATTCTCAGCCTCTCATTTATTCTTTCTCTTCTTTTCTGCAATAAGAAAATAAAAAGATCTATCAATTCCTGTTACATTGTGGGTGGGTGGAAGAAAAATGTTTCATCAAATCTGGTTCATTGAAATACTGTGCAAAAGCATTGAGAAGGGTAGCTACCCTTGCATAGAGGCTCTGGGGATCAGTGGCTGTTCCCTTACTGGCTCTTGTTTTGCCACTTGAGTTGAGAGTTGTTGTCCCTTTTGAGTTCAAACTTGAACTCGCTCCTCCATTGAGCTCCTGGGAGGCATTGGATTCATCCTCTGAGCAGCATCCGCTTGAGACAGGACCATTAAGGCCACCATTGCTTTCTTCATCATTGTTGCTAGTCGAGGCAACCTTCTGGCTCTTCTTTGACCTTACGTTCCTCTTGTTCTTTTGGCCCTACTCATTAGAATCATAATTAGACAGTGCCTTGAAAAAGTAAAACTGGTTGCTATACCCTCTACAACAGGAAATAGAACTCCATCCATTGAGTCTGTAGCAAATTCTAAGGAGGGGAAAATGCTGGTTATTGTACTTACATCTCCCGTACGTCGTGATCTTTTCTTGGAATTCTCAGGTGGCTTTCCGCTTTTATCTTCCAGGGGTAGTTCAGATGCTGGCATCTTTGATTCTCTCTTGGGTTGCAAATTGCTTTCAGGTTCAGGAAGAGCAGCTACAGTCTGGTTTCCACCAGACTCTTCCACATTTCCATTGCTCAATTCTTGGTTTGAGAAGTCATCGCCATCGACAACATACGAGTCTCCCATGCAAAAATCCATTGACATGGAACTATTAGTGTTTGCCAAAACTGGGTGAGAATCACTCAGGTAGTAGCTTTCTCCACTTGAGTTGGGAAAAAGAATGCTACTACCATCACTATAACCACTGCTCACTTGTGAAAATTGGTACAGATTAGTATCAGCAATATCCAAAGAATACAATAAACATTCATTGGCCCCTTCCATGTTCATTGTTGATTCATGGTTAGGCCAAAAACTAGATGGAGCTCCAAAGCTTGAACTTGAATCAACCTGATTAGGAGGACAGTTGACAAGCAACTGTTCCATGAAATCAGCCTCCTCACTTGTGTACATTCTACTAAGAGAACTCCACTCTCCCTCCGCAGTGGCTCCAATAGGCTCCATCTTTTTTTCTCGTTTATTTTTTGTAACCTATCAGGGAAATCTCTAGTGTTTTTGTGAGTTAACTGCTGGCAGAGGCTCGATTAGAGGATGCTTGAAAGGAAACAGGGATTAAAAAGACATATTTATACCCAGCAGCAATGAAGAATGTTGAGACAAACATTGACTTCACTTGTGTAACAATATCTGAATTTATTATTATTTGCAAT
Organism: Populus alba x Populus glandulosa; assembly: GCA_033617975.1. Lineage (NCBI taxonomy): Eukaryota > Viridiplantae > Streptophyta > Magnoliopsida > Malpighiales > Salicaceae > Populus > Populus alba x Populus glandulosa. Next base: position 30,656,170 of record CM066143.1, on the reverse strand, counting down.
TATTAACATATGAAAGGGTCTCAATTCCTTGTAACCAATTGGGACCAGTTCGTAATGGGGGCCAAGTACAACTCACCTATAGGACCTAAATCAAGCAATTATGGAACTAAATTTATTCAGCAACCTTTCATTAACGCCTTAGTCTTAAACTTAAAAGACACATGAAGGGAATGATTGTAAGCCTCTAAAGAAATAGTTTAGTTTAAGGGACTTAACTGTGTTTCTGTTTAGGATAACTGTTCAATTATTTTAGGCTGCAGGTTGAGAGAAATGAGATGTGGTGGAGGGTGAATAAAGAGAATAATAAGGAGAATCACACCTGGAAATAGATAGACGTGGGAGGTTCTTGTTGAATATGATAACACAAAAAAAAATAAAAAAAAATTGTTGAACAGAATGAAAAGGACATGGATATATGGACGGCACCTAAAGGTCGTGAAGAGATGAGACTTGACATCCTCAAAACTACCCTGGAACCAGACAATATATCAGTTTACTGGATTCTTTGTCTCCTCCATCAGTCCTCAAAACTTATCAAGTGTCCCTTGAACTCAGAACTATTTTGTGAGAACCTAATCTTAATCAACTCTTAACCATCATATCAATCTGTCAACAAATACAAACAAGATTTCCTTGATATACAGTTTAATTTCCAGGGAGCTTGTTTGAATGTTCTAACTTTACGTCATGCGATCTATGGACTGCTAAAGGGAATATACATGGTGCTGCTGATCCTGCAGACTGTAACACTGAATTGGGATTGGTGATGCAGTTTTAACCTTCTGTCTTCTAAGTTGCCTGTTCTCAGGACTTGAACTCACAGAGGTCTGCTAGCTAGGTATAGAGTAACTATTTCCTCCATGTAAAGCAGCTGAGTAATTGTTAACCAGTATGGTTCTGCGTAGTTTCCAAGTCATAGACATTAACGATAGCATCATGTTTGTAGTTTCCAAAGTTTCCAAGAAAATTACTTTTACAAGCACGCTATGCATATTGCAGAGCCACGTGGTGAAAAAAAAAAAAATACTAACAGAAGTTCACTCAGTCGTAAGAAATTATGGATCAAATGTAATTCTGCCTTGGTGTTTTATGATTTATGTTGTCTCTACATATTTTTCCAAAACGAAAAGATCTCCATTTTCTCCCACAAAGAACTTATAAAACATTACCATATTGTATTGTAGTGGTCAATATATTTAACTTGAAACTGATTATGATCACCGTGTGAGTAATGAGGAAAAACCAAAGTCATTAATGTCCTATCCCAAAGTTCTAGACCCCTCAGAATCCGGCGATCTTTACGCTTTATTGCACGCGTAAAATCAAGCATTCTTAGAATTAAGAAATATCAGAGGAAGGTTCATGATGAGAATTTCCATACTACTTGCTCAATATTTTTGAGATTTGTCGCCGGCCATTGCACGATCTCTTGTAACTTGCTTTTGCTGACGTATTGACTGTACAGGAATAAAATCCTTGCATTGCAACAATATTAGAAAAACTCTTGTAAATCTGATATTGATCTACTCAGCAGGAGGAGAACATTAAATTAAAAATATTGCAAGAACGAGGGTGTAAGGGTTTAAAATTATGGTTTCTTGATTCTTAGCCAGCCTGCACGACCCCGACCCATCCGGAAGGAGAAGGCCGCATTTCTTTACTGGCTGGCAGATGGTGCATGTCCCCTTTCAACTAAATTAGAACCCCAGACACGTTTGTGCTCTGTTTAATTTAATGCCCTGTGTTGATATTGTTTTATAGCTTCACAAGGGATCATAGTTCATTGATGAGATGATGAAAATCGTAGTGTTTGTGCTTGTATGAATCTTCTAATCAACTGTTTTGAGTTTCTGTAACTTTATTTCACATTTTTACTGTAAAATATATCAGAATTTGACAATATTTTACAGCAATTCTTGCAGCTTTTAATTTACTGTACTGATCTTAAAGCAGCGCGCGTATCCCTAACGTTTAAGTTAAGAGCATTTAAGGCTGTAATAAATGAATCCACAGCCAGATGCTGTGTATTGATGGAGAGAACGACAGCTCCCATTAATAATTTATTAGCGAGCGATGTCGCATATTTTATCCTCCAAGTCTTGCGCGTAAAACGGCAAGAGTAATACAAGTCAAGAATCCCAATAAAAATACAATTCCTCTTCTCCATTTTTATGAGTGGAATCTTTTTCTTTTTCTTTTTTTAAAAAAGGATGAGTTGTAAAAGGGAATTAATTAAGATGTTTTTTTTTTGGGTTACATGAATTATTAATTGTTAAGGAAAAAGAAAACAAGTTGCAATAATATTAATTATTAAATATTCATGTTCATTTACTCCTTATCTATTTCTAAATTAATATCGTGAATCTCGATTAATATGTTCATGATAATATCCTTTTTTATTTTCTTACTTTGTGAAAAAGTATCGAGATTTTCTTTACGATGGCTAATTCTCGATCATTTGTATGATGATTGTAGTATATAGGCTATAGCTGTGACTCTTGTTATGCTCATTAACACAAAAGTGTCCTTTTTTTCTTTTTCTTTTTCTTGGTGGAAGATGAACAATAAGAACTTATCAAAACGGAAAGATCTGCCCGTCATCGAGCTGATGGGAAAGGAATAAAATCTTTGTGTTTCAACAATAATGAAAGAATATTGTGAACATTTAGAATTGTGAGAGCGATATTGTTCTACTGTCAGAATGAGAATATTACTACAATTTAAACTGTTCTTATCATCACAGAAATGAGAATGTTAACATTTAAAATCCTGATCTGATGATTCATGGCAGGCCTGCACGACCCTTTCAGAACGAGAAACGCAGCTTCTTTTTGGTGGCCGGTGAACTGGTCCGCGGTCCCTGCAGGAAAATAAAAGAATCCCATCCACCACGAATTCATCATCTCAGCCTCTGGTTAATTTCTTTCCCATTAAATTAGAGGGAAGTTATCGGATATTGTTGCCCTCCACGGATGAGCCACATTGTGCGCCGGTTAATTTAATGCCCTAAGTTTGACTGGGAAGAAGAAGAAGAAGATATCTCCGGGGAAAATAAAATTTATTCAAATATTTAATTTAGAAAAAAATACAATAAGCCTAATTAAAACAACTACAATAATATATGGCGCCATCATCTACAGGCCTTTGGAGCACAGGAAGGCATCGATCTTATTGGAGAGAGGAAAATTGATAAAAGATATTGTACTCTTTGAATATATATAATACTGTACAAACAAAGTCTTCGTGCAAATATATATTATACAAATATATAATACTATACCTTAATATATAATACTATACCTTTATATAGTAGGGGGCAGCTTCCAAATATTTATAATAAGAAAAATCAATTTTAATTTTTTTTATTCCTTTGAGTTCGTTTATTTTTTCTATTTAATTTTGAATGAAATTCAAAGAGTTCTTAAACAACTTTCCATTTTTTTTTTCAGAACTTTTACATTTTTTTTTCAAATTTTTGTTAGGATCGTTTTATTGTTTTAGTAATTAGTTTAGGATTTTTAATTTTTATTCAATTTTAATGGGTATTTTGGATATTTCATTCATGGAAATTCTCATTTATCAAATATCATTAACAAAAGGACTTATTAGAGACTTGATGTCTATTAGCTTAATTTTTCTTATTAGGAAAATACCATCTTTATTATTATTATTATTATTATTATTATTATTATAAAAAAAGTTGATCAATTTTTTAATTTTATTTATTTATTTATTTATTTATTATTATTATTATTATTATTATTATATAAAAAATTGATCAAATTTTATATTTGTTTTTCATGCAGAACCAATCATTTACCACTTCAAACATCTATTTATATAAAATTCCATCATGGAAAATTTGTTTGTAAATCATTTTCTTAAATTACCACACAAAAAAATACCATTAAAGAGTACAATACTCTTCATATTATAAAATCTATAATTATATATATTGAATGTTCATTAGAATTTCTTGAATTTCCATGACTCTTGAGTTTAGTTTCTTAGATATTTAGGATACTTGGGTTTTCTAATATCTTTTAATGTTATCATTTTTTTTCTCTTATAAATAGATTATTTGTCTTATATTCTGATGATTGAAAAAAATTCATAATAATAAAGATATGAATTTTTCTTTTAAGATTTATTTTAAATATCTATGTTCTTATTTGTTTTTTTATTTTTAACACATTATTATCATGACACTCTAACACGAAACATATAATTTTTTTTCATGATAAAAAAAAAGGAAAGAAAAAGTATATATGCACACAAAAAATTATTTGTTTTTGTTGTTTCTCGGCCATTGCTACAATACTAATCTTTGGTCATTGAACTGCCATTGATCACTCTTACACGACTTGTATCAATTTTAATTTTTTTTTTCTTTTAATTAGTATTCATACTTTATAGAATATATTTGGTTCTATAATTTATTTTGGCAAATTTTATTTCCTTTTTATTCATTAAATTTAAAGTTTCTAAAGAACTAGTATTATAAATTCTTGAAGAATTAAATAAATTAAATACAGTTCTTGAAGAACTAGTATCTTTAAAGAACTAAATAAATAACAGTCTTAAAAGGTTGTTTTTTTTTTCCTTTTATATTCATGATTTTTTTTAATAAGTTATTTTCCTTTTTTATATAGATATATAATTTCAAATCTAATGACACTTGAATTTACCACTTTTGATATCTCTATGACTAATTATTTTTCATAGGCTATGAATATTAGAGAAACCATCAAAGAAATAGTGTATCCTTGTAGGATTGCACAAAAATAATAATTTTCATTCGTCATCATCTCCATAAAAGATTGAAAGTCAAATATCTCATAATAAAATATTCTTTTGTTCTATGGAGAAATCTAAATGAAAGATCTGACTTCCAAAAATTTACCATACTTCCTCAAGTTCGTTATGATTGGTTGCACCTGAGTTTACAAGACTTTAAATTAGTTAATGAATATAATTTTGTTTTAAAAAAAAAATATTTCACAACTAAAATTGTGTGGTGATAATATAATATCATAAAAGATCAAATGTTAGAGAAAATATTATCTACCTTTCATGCCTCAAATATTGTCATGTAGTAACAATATAAAGAATGTAATTTCAAAAGGTATTCAGAACTAATTTAATGTTTTCTTGTGGTTGAACAAAATAATGAGTTTTTGATAAAAAATCTTCAATCTTATCCCACAAGTTCCAAACCATTCCTTGAAGTGAATGAAACCTTTGTTCAAAAAACAAAAAAGAGCCAAGAGTATAGATATGAGAAGAATAAATTAAAAAGAAGAAGAGATAATCCTTTAAAAGAAAACTTATCATATTACCAGAAGTGGAGACATTGTTAACCCAAACAAGAAAAGAGCAAGAATTTGCATAATCCTGGGATTACAGAGGATGGAGCTATCGTACTAAAAAAAACCCCTTCCAAGAAGATTATGCAATCACACTAGAAATAACCCATTTCAAAGAGATTGTGCCAGAGTACAAAAGCCCTCACCAAAGATCTGTAGATATAAAATGTATGTTAGAGAGATAATTATTTTACTTTAAAAATAAACTTATTTCCTATATAGGTTAATATATTCAAAGATGATTTGTTGGGCTCTAGGGAGCCTTCTGATCCATCCTTTAGAGATCGGTGCTATTGCACTAGGGAGACCCCTAGTCAATTCCTTCCAAGGCTAGGGCTGTCGCGGGTGCCAAGACTTTTGAGATGGTAAAGTTTTAATTTTTTCCCTGCGCGGCCAACACAACCTGAATGAGATGTTGCACTTGGTTGACGAGTCGTTAGAAGTTCGAATGGGTAGAAATGCTCGCGATAACAAGTAGATCCATCAAGTGCTCTAACTTAATTGTGTCATAGTTGTGTGTCATGTAACAACTTGAAAATGTCATTAGAAAGAAATTAACAGTTTTTTTATTCGTTCCTCACAAACGACATCAATAATGATGTTCCAAAAAAATTCAAGTGGTTTTGGGGCAAAAATTATGTGTTGGATAATTGGTTAGTCTTTTAGTTCTGGCAATCTGATCTATTATTTTTAGCCAAGATGACTCGTGATTGATGCATAATACCTGCAAAAGATCTCATTTAATGAATTTAGGGACTCTTCAAAGCTTAAGTAACTATATTTTTAGAGAAAAGACAATGATATTTTAGAGAAAGACTCTCAAAGTAAATATACAGTACAAAATAAAAATTGAAAATCTTTTGCTTGAAGGATTCATGAGGTATCATATAACTAATAAGTCTAGTCTTTTTACGGAGAGGAAAGACTAAAATATTATTTTTTAGAAATATAGTGAGTCATTGAGAAATTTTTTATATACTATTATTTACACAGCATTAATATTGATGGGAATATAATAGGTTTTCAAAGGAATTTTATACATCTAAAGATATAAAGAAAGTAATATCTAAAATATAGTTGAGCTTTTCTCTTAGATTAAGCCCCTGAGAACTAAGAGTTCTTCTCTTAAACTAAATCTATGAAAGCTAGGCTCAAACACATTACTTGAAACTATAAATTTTTAAACTTGTTATATTTGAGTTGATCATGGGTCACTTATTTGAGTTTTATGCTATATTTAAGAAACAAAAACAGTGTGTCTATATATGTTTGATCATCAAAGTACTTTAAATTTCGATCTCTATTGTGATCTTTCTAACTCCATGGATGGATGGATGGAAAGGCATAATTTTCCATGGTGGATTTGTGACCAATCCTTGATGATACATCAAAATTGAGGGAGATGAAGAAAAAATAAGAATTGATAATGCTACCACCAACTCTCCATTACTTCTCATGATTGTAAACGAGATGGCCATTAAAATGGTCACATCAACTAAAAGTTAGCAAAATATTTTTTTTATAAGAAAGTGATGGTGATAATTGAAACTACTTGCCGCGTTGGAGTTGAAAAGGTGACACTAATTTTATTTGATTAATGTACATAGAATTTGTATTTTTAATTGTTCTCAATTTTTTTAAAATACTATTGCATCATTCTATTTCATAATCTTATTAAAAATCAATTTGATTAAAAAATAATAAGGAATCTAAATGAATTCCTATATTATCATAATTTTTTAAAGAACTAGAAGGACTTTGATATAAGTTGATGTAGAGTAAAAGATGTGTTTCTTGGATTTTTTTTTTGTTTTTAAATCTTACATATAAATATTTAATATATATCTTAAACTAAAACTTATGACATGAGTTTTTTTTTTCTGGGTTAAAAAAAATGAATTTATAACAAACCTATACTAAAAAACTATGATTTAAAATATTTAGTTGAAAAAATCCCTCATATTTTCTCCTTTATTTCAACTTACATCAATATTTTGATTTTTCTAATTTTATTTGCCTATGTAAAAAGATAAACTCGGTATGTGTTTTAATTTTTTTTAATAGATATCAAAATATTATTAATTAAAATTTAAATAGACAAATAAATAATCAATATATTATAATTGCATCGCTATTTAAATTGCATCCATTTTGAAAATCTTACATGGGAGGATGTAAAATCATACACTTAGCAAAGAAGAAGAAGAGAGAGAGAGAGAGATGAAATATCCACTTTGGGTACATTTTAATGTTTTGACCTTAGCAGATACATTATTTAAAGTTTAATTGACAGCTCATGACAAACTGCACGATCCAACTCTTTCAGAGTGAGTTTATGTGCAGTGGACTCGTTCCTCAGTCTACTCTCCTTGTGTAGTTCTCCGCTTTTGAATCCTTCAAGATTTTTGTGACTTCCAATTTGGTGCTTGAGTCAACCCTTTAAAGCTTAAACTATTGTTATCCGAGTGAAAGGTCAACCCATAAACTATTGCCTCCTAGTTGACTGAAACTATAAACCCGCACTAGCTGCCTCCTTTTAGACGCCCGGATTGATGAAAGCCATTGAATTGACTTTGTCGATATTGATTTTTATTTGCTTGTATCGTATCATTTTATTATCTGGGTTGACATTGTTATAAATTAGTTATGTTGACTTGAATTATTATTTTTTATTTTATAATATTAAATTAATTAAGAATTGAATTTTATAATTATAATTATAATTATTTTTATATGAAGTTATGATGTTCTCTTGATCCAGATTACAAGTTTTGACTCAATTTTTCATGATCATAGTTAGATTTACTTTGTCGATATGGAGTTATCCTGGTCTCCTCACCCCGGTTTAGCAACTTAATCTCGGTTGACTCGAGTTATTGTTTTTTTTTATTTAATCCTTCAACATTAAGTTGATTAAGAATTGGACTTCATGATTTGTTTTCTATTTGCTTTTATGGAATTATCACAGTCTTATAACCTAGGTCGCGAGTTAAATCGATTGACTTGATTTTTTTTTTCCTTTTTTTAGCTGAGTTCCCCCCTCCCAATTTTATCCTTCAAATATTGGATTGATTGAAAATTAAGCTTTCTAAATTGTTTTAAGTTTACGTTTTATGAGATTATTCTAGTTTCGCGAGTTAGGTCACAAGTTTGTTCAATTGATTCCGGTGGTTTTATGTATTCTTGTTTTAATTGATTTTTTTATCTTATTCTTCAATTGAGTTTAATAATTTATTTTAATTTATTTTTTATAAAATTATCATGATCTTATGATCCAGGTTTAACAGCTTAAACCAAGTTGACTTATTTATTTTTTTAGTTAATTTTTTTTTCAATTTCATTTTTTATTGATTGAAAATTAGATTTAATAATTTTTTTATTTACTTTCTAATTCAGTAACAAATTTGATAGGTTGATTAGATTCAATCTAATATATTATTATTTCAATATTTAAAAAAAATATTTTGATTTTTTTTTTAGTAAAATATAATTTTCATCGGTGATTTGAGTTGGATCTGTAAGAATAATAAAGTTGAACGACCAATAACGATTCAATCCAGAGCACCTAAATCTGATTTTGGTTCCACCTCTTGCACGGATCAGATTGTGCACCACCTTCCAGTAGGAAGCAGAGGAATTTACATGACAGGAGAAGTCACGCACTATGGATCGGATACCCTCAATTCTACCAAACAAATAGGGCCTCCGAAATTTCAGGGTAGAGTCTAATCCGGTTTTTGCCTAGGCAAATAACAGGAGGCTGTTTTGAACAGCACAAAAGCAACTTACTAGCAACTTGACATAAATTAGTGCCCATGCTGTAACTCAAAAGCTATTTTAGACAGGAAAACATACATGAAAATGACAATGTTCCTTGCCCCTGAAGTTAATAGCAGAGCTCCTTCCCAAATCCAACCAGCCCTGCGGGAAGACCAGAAGACGACTAGGCAGGTTAAAAAGGAGGGTCTAGCTCATGAACCTTTCAAATAGTATTTTCCCCAAGTTTTATTAACTAAATAGGCGTGTATAATTACAAAAACAGGCCAATTTAATAATAATAAAAAAAACATCTATCCTTTAACCTGATTCTCCAATTCAATTATGAATAAACCAAAGAAAAAAAGGCAGAAAAGGTGGACAAGAAAGAATTTTACATTTCACTCAATCACTAGTAACGGGTGCGTGGATCAAAGCAGCCATACAAAACGAGAAGCAGCAGAAGCACCATTGCCAGCAGGCATGCATCTAAGGGTACAACGTATCATTGTCCTATTCCATCACAACCTTGCATAAATCACTGCTGCTCATTACCTGGCTGCTCCTCCCCAAAACCCCGTTGTGCAATTCTGTAATATAGTATGCCCATAGTTGCCATACAAGCCCTGCAAGAGATCACACCACGCTTGAATTAGTGAAAACAGTCATTATAGTGCGCTTGCACTTTATTAAATAGTCTTTTGTTTCTTGTTCTGAAGGGTGGGTTCGTTGTTTCAGTTAGAAGTAAATCAATCCACAGATAACTGTCTATACAGAAAACAAAAACCACTCTTCAAGTTTGGAAGCCTTTATGTGGGCCATTATAGACATTCCACAAGTACCAAACCAACAATCTTTTGTTATCCTGTCAGCCAAACATAATATGATGGTCCAGAAAAGGAGCACAGAAATTACATGATTGCTATAAAGAGGAGGATTTTTCTTGGATCTGTCCTTGAACGTTTTTGCCTTGTACGACCTTCTGAGGGATCATCTGCATTTGATGCATCTTTACGTGGAGGTGCAGTAACTGGTAAAATTGGTAATGCACTGGACCAGAAAGGAAGCAAAGCTCTGAGGAACTTGTGACGAAATGAACCTGGGTGAAATGAGTTGAAACTGAGATGGTGTATGAAACCAGAGAAAATTAGAGAAGAAGATTGATTTAAATTTTTTTTTGATATCACCATATCAAAGACAAAGAGTCGAGATTCACTGAGTATGGCTGTTTCTAGTTTAAGAACTTCTAATGAACTGCTCACAGAATAAACAAACTATTGGAAATGAATAGTGAATAGGATAAGATTATAAAAGGTGAGGGTAGGTTCGCAAATATTGGTTTTGTAAAAAGCTCAGCAAGTTTCATCATATGATTTGAAATGAACTTCACATATATGCAAATTTATACTCACCCCTTCGACTGTACTTTTTATGATTCCCATCTTCATCATCTGCATAGTATGAAAGTTCAGAGTTTTGCCGCTCAACATGTACGCCAACCTTCCGTGTTGCAGCACCAGGCTGGTTTGCATTACAAAACAATACAAGAAATTGAAGTTGGCAAACATTTTTTTTTAAATGAGAGAAAAAAACCGGGGGAAGGAAGTAAAACCCTTACAATGCCAGGACTTGAGTTTTTCATATAATTCCCTGCAGAATTGGGGCTATCAATCTCCACAATATCCGACACTGAAATTTTAGAAGACCCTGTTCCAGTTTCATCTTTTGTCACCAAGGATGACGAAGAAATGGCAACCAAAGGATCTGAAGTGAATGTGGGGGGTTGTGCCAGCAATGAAACTGGATGATTTCCAAACAAGTTCTTTTCCAAACCCGTCTGCATGTTTGCAAAGAAAAAGAAAAGTAAGTAAAATCCTACTTAACATAAGGAAGAAGACCATATAACTTCAGCCCCTGTTTCAAGGATCCTTAAGCTAGTTATGATTTAACAGAAAATGGATGCCGAATTTTTCCCCTTTAAAATGCAAAAGGTGAAGCTTCCTTTTCTAACCAAATAACAACTCCCATGGTAAAGATAAAACACAAGAACAGAGGAATAAACAGGAGATTTCTACCAGCACCCATGTTCAGCCAAAACCTTTATTCTAGCAGTGCAGAAAAACATGTTCATATATCAAGACAACTGCAAAGATCTTTCATAAGGGGATTCTGTATGATTGCAAAGTCTATGAGCAATCCAGCACCTATACAAGAGGCTGTTTGTTTTTGCGTTTCAAACTGTGTTTGGGTGTGTTTTAAAAGTGCATTTGGCTTGAAAAAGCATCAAATTAATGCTTTTTTTAGTGTTTTTCGATGGTTTTCATGTGCTGATATCAAAACTGAAAAACAAAATCTGGAAAAAAAATCATTTTGATGCATTTTCAAGCGAAAAGCACTCTGCACCAAAATAAGAAACACACATTAAACTGACAGCCATCATACCAGCAACCTCTAACTATAGTCCACCACATCAGAACCTGTATATCACAATCCTCCATCTGTGCATGTGGTGTGTGGGTATGCATGTTTGTGTGAGACAGAGACAGAGTAGAAGTCAAGTTGGCTTAAAACTACCTAGAAAAGGAAGGAAATTTGCAAACTGATTACCTTTGCATTATTAGTATTGCTTTACCCCCAGGGATCTTAACTTTTTATAAGTACAAGCTATTTAATCTAGATCACATTTATGCATTTGCTACAGAAAACAAATCAACAAAGAGCACATATATCATAGGTGACTTGCAAGAAAGTACATTGGGTTTGGGCTATTTGCATTTGGGTGACTTTCAGATTTTGGCATTCAGTGTAATATTGTTTGCTCCATTAACATTGACCTTAACTTCATCAGTTTAGTGATAATGAGGCTAAAAATATGCTATAAAATTCTTTGCCTTCTAATTTTTTCCACACTATTACTAAACTAAAAGCATTAAAGTCAATGCTGATGAAAAAAGATACAAGACACTGAGCCACCAAAATTTAAGCCTTTGTCACATGAAAATGACCCAGACCATATGGTGTGTATTTTTCATTTTACCCTGTCATAAGCTAGCAGAATGGGGCAAGGAAAGAGGAGGATAATTCCAGACAAGCCATTGAAAAAATAAAAAACCCAATAGGTAGAAGAAAACTGAGGGTTCAGTCACATAATATATAAATAACAAGCATTTGACACAAAAACTAAAACGTACTAAAGTTACATTCATAAATGAAGTTCTGTAGTTAGATGATATGATAGTTAATGAAGTAAAGCAATAGTGCAGTACCATAAGAAAAAAAAAAGAGGAGGAGAGGAAACTGAGAGGTTGTAACTATTGAAGCATTAATGATGGAATACAGTAATCCAGAAACCAAGCTAAAACATTACCTGCATTATGGCTTCTTTCAGCTTTGAATGAAAACGGGATCCTGAGTCTTTCACATTTTTGGGAGGCCATATCTGCACCAACAAAACACCATATGGAAATAAACCAAGGCATACAGAAAACACTGCTACAAAGAACTTTTAAACAGCAATAGCTTAAAAACTGTAAACATAATTAAATGCTGGTGATGAATTGATATTGCTCTACCGGTGTTGAACACGAAGGGCACACATATCCAGCTGGTGCTGTGTGTGGAGGAAAGCTTTTGATATGTGAAACCAAACAATTTGTGTGTATAACATCTACAATAACACCAAAATAAATAAAATATTATCTTGTGTGTTTCAGAAAATTTTGCAACTGAGAGTGTAACTATATCAGCAATGTTACGTACGCAAGCAACCCAGTCGAGTGGTTTGAGGACCATCCCCCTCTTCAAGCACAGCTTGGCAGGAGCAGCATTTTGGAGGCCAGTCATACTCTCCATCTATCACCCATTCAGAGTATGTACGAACCTGAAAACAGTGACAACATTAGCATAGTGTAAGCCAGTAAGCCGTACAGTGAGCTTTACATAATTTTTCTTTTTAAATTATATATGCAAATACAAACAGGCACACATCTATAGTCCTGAAAAAAGTTGATTTCATGATATGTTTTTGACTTTAACCAATCAAAAACATCTAATTCTAATAAAGCCAAACCTCAGACAGTTTTCAACCAAGAAATTGATGCCAAAAGTTTCAGAAGACACGTTGATATTCTATAGCTCTTTTATTCTTTTTGGATGGACGATTTGTCATCTCATCCATAATTTCATGCTTAATGAATGGGTACTGGGTAGGCATTCACTTTGGTAGCTGCCAACAATGTTTCCTCTTCTGCCCTAATCGCATCTCTCCTATAGTTCCTCTCTTTTAGCTAGTACTGCCTGCTGAACTCCAACAACTTTTACTTCTTCACACCCTTTCTTCGCCTTCTATCTCCTTATTCGTTACAATGTCAGACTAAGATATAAGGGAATAAAACCTTTCTCGTGAAAACAGTCTCGTTACACTAAGATATTTCTTCGTCATCAAGTAGAAACCGTAATGCAGGAACAAGTTTTTTTTATGATAAAGTCCGATATAATTACCACACAGATTTGATGCTCTGGAAAGCAGATACATTCCCCACAAACGGGAACTTTGTGCACGAAACAATATAACTTGGTAGCCTGAAACACCAAAAAAAAATCCTCAATTTAATTCAATCAATCAAAAACGCCTAAGAAATAACGAAGCGTAAAATCATTTACTCTAGATCAGAAATTTGATTCCGAAATTAAGCGATTGATGTGAGTTACAGATCTAAATACAAATCTCGATCGATCAATCGATTAATCAGAAACAATTCAATGAAAGTGAGAGAGAGAGAGAGTGTACCTTACGACATTTGCAGACCACCATTGCAGAGAGCTGGGGATTTTAGCGAGGGAGCTCGAATTTGTTAAATGGCTTAAGCGAGGGAGAGAGATCTGACTGATAATGAAAAAAAAATCTGACGTTTAATTGTGATGAGTGTTATATTCCTGTTCTTTTTTCTTTTTCTTTTTTAATTTCAGTTAATTTGTATTTAGTTTGTAAGTGCGTGTTAGTGTATAGAAAGGGGGAAAGTCCCCGTGGATTTGTAATTTTAGCCATGGAAATCCCTTCTGTTTTCGGATTCTCTCTTGAATTTTTATTTTTTTTTAATATTCAAAACGAACTAGTTAAATAGTCGTAATTGGCCTGGGCTAAAAAATGGGTCGAGATATTTTAAACTGGGCTCTATAAAGTGGGTTGATAGGCTCATTGAGCTTATATACACTCTTCCACCTCCTCATCTCTCTGATTTCTCATACAGCAAGCAAAAATGAGGCCAGTGGGATACGGTGCCATGTGCGGTGCTTTTAATGGCGAGGAACACGGTTTCTTTCAGCCCACACTGTGGCACCGGCAGGATGTTCCTCTTTCGTCGTATGTTTTCCCTCTTTGTGCAGTGGGGTTTTCTGCGCTTTTGAAGCAAGCGGAGGAGAGCAGAGCTATTAGAGGCATTCCGATTAGTAGACGCACCCCTGAAATATCGCATTTACTCTTTTTTTTCCGACGACTGCTTGTAATTCATCATGCAACCACAAATTCTGTGGAGGCTATCAATAGCATTTTCCACTCATATCAGTGTGCTTTAGGTCTAATGATAAACTTTGAGAAATCTGTAATTATTGATGAATACACATTATAGTCAAATTGTTAAAAAATTAAATATGAATAATTAAATTTATATCAAATTTAATGTCAAGTGTATAATTTCTTTTAAATTTTTTTTAACATGGATGTCCGGGTCAGCTTGCGTATACATTAACTAATTCTATAGGTCCTGAAATTAACGATCATGTAAATTTTCAATAATCCTGAAATTTATGAGATTTAAACTGATAACCTCTAGAAATTAAATCTAAAACCTGACTAGTTAAAATACATCTCTCATACTTCAAGTGTGTAATTTATTAATTATTCTCTTCTTTGCGTCACATTGAATTCTCAAGTTCTAGCAAAATTGAGTTGTGATTCCATGTGTTTTAATGTTAAATATTTTTCTCAATAGTTACCAATCGGAGCTTTAATTGTTTATGGAAAAATAAATAATCAACTCACCTTATTTATCCAAGTAACTCTTCCTATTCCAGACATCATTAAAAACAAATCAGCATCTCTATTGAATTAGATTTTTTTGTTTAATTTTAAACAGTTCCAACTATAATTTTTTTTTCCCCATTCAATCCCGAACTAACATTGAATGAAGTACTAAAATAGCTTGCATGGGGAGTTTTATTATGAATAATATAACATTTTATACTAGTAAATTGAATTATGACAAAAAAATAATTGTAAATTCAAAGGTGATCTCTAATCATGAATTGCATAATTTATGTGGAAAATATTGGCAAATTAAATTAAAAAAAAAAAACGAAGTTGGTTAAATAGTAGGAAAACTCCCATCAAAGAGGGATTTAATACATAATAATCAGGCCATTAAATAAAGCGAGTATATGTGCATATGTTCTATCAGATTTTGTGTTAAATCGCAACTTAAAAGCATGGTTTTTTTTAAATACCTAATTAATATTGATTTTATTGGACGCATCAATTTTAATGAAAAAGATAATTTAATTTTATTAAAATTTATCACGTTAATATAGAAAATTTAATTTGATTTTAGTGAAATTAATACAATCCAATTTTGTAGAGATAACATTGACATAGAGTTCTTGAATATTAAAATAATAGTATTAAAATACAATCAATTTAATATTCTTGAATATTAAATGTTATCTCTACAAAATTAGTTTATTATATAAAAATATTTAACTAAGCTCTATGAACAATATAAAAAAAATTTACATTTACAAAAAAAGAATTATTTATAGAAAAAGTTAATTATTTCTCTTTATTTTATTGATTTGAGAAATATCAAACTCCGCGGAACCTGTTTGGGAATATGGTTGCAGTTGCTTTTTAAAGTGTTTTTTATTTAGAAATGTATCGAAATAATATTTTTTTTATTATTTTTTAAAAATTATTTTTGATATTACCGTATTAAAATGATTTAAAAATATAAAAAAAATATTAATTTTTTAAAAAACATTTTTAAAACACCAAAACAAACAGTACCTCATATGATATAGAAAAGCTTACCATCATTTACTACATGATCGCCATAACTTTGAGCCGTCATAATAGAGTAAGGAAGTCAAACAAGAAATTATAGAAAAAGGTCAAAGGAGAATTATATAAAAGGAAATAATTTATCAGTGGTGGCCAATTATATAAAAGGAAATAAAAATACCAATAATTAGCCATATATGAAAAAAGGAAACATTAATGCAACTGCTATTAATTATAAATTATTAGAATTCATTGAAATTGTAAGAGGATATTTAATGGAGGCTAATTATAGAAAAGTGAAATGAATAAAACATGGTATTAATGCAAGTATTACGAAAAAAGACTTATAAAAGACATTAGTGGAATTAAATATTTTAATATTGAGATGGTGTTTTTATAATATGAATCACGCATATAAAATATGCTCCTCATTGACTCCCTCAGCGACTCCTTCACCTGGATACAAAGATGAGCAACTCGAAACATAGGAAACGAAGAAAAAGAAGCGCCGGCAGCAGCAAAACCAGCAAAGCTCCTCAAGCCCCTCTACTTTTCTCCAACTTCGGCCAGAAACCACTAGGTTTATCTGCTTGATTGCAACTTTCCTTTGTCACTTTCACTTAATTCAAGAAACTCTCTACAAGGATGATTAATTTGTTGTTTTCTGATTTAATCTGATTTCTTGGTACTGGGGGCTGATGTCAGTTTTCTATTGAAAACTACTCTATTCTTTTACAAATTTTTGATGCATTTTCCATGCAGACTTGGTAGAAGCAGGCTACAGTAAGGATCATAAATTTAGCATCTCCACATGTAGTACTACAGGGGCGGTATGCTGTGAGATTTCCTTTATTGAATTTTGCTACAGCAGAGTCCTACTGTTTGTCTTTTTATCAGATTTTTTTTCATTCTTTCTCGATGGCTAAAAGAAAAGGAAAGAACTCCATTCTTGTTTCGTGTGAAACTTGGCATATATATGTTTTCTGTCATTTTGATCCTAATCCGGTAATGTTATAGAGCCCTAAATTGGTCGTGTTGCATTCGTCAGAAACTTACTTCAAGTGCTGTCAAACGCGGACAGCTCTCAACTGCAAGTGTTGCAGCACAATACAAATACAAGGATGCTACCATTAATGTCATAGTTGATTCAAAATCACCAGTGAGTTGATTTTTCCGTTTTGAGTGGAAAATAAAACCCTTTGAGAACATTTACTAGGTTTTCAGCTGTTACTTGTAAGCTTCAAACTTAAGCATCTAATGATGTCGTCTGTACTCATGGCAGATTTCAACAACTTTAACATTAAGTAGAAAGTTCCTTCCATCTCTGAATACTTCTGCTTCACTGAAATTGCCAAAATACGATTCCAGCACGGTATGGACTGTTTTGTTCTATACTCAAGTAAGGTTCTCCTGTGAAGTTTTTTGTCATTTTAAATACAATATGATTCCCACCTCCCCCTCTCCCTGATTGTAGGTTGCCTAGTTTCCATGCGTGGATTGTCCTATGTTGAGATCATTAATGCCAATCAAACAAATAATTCATGCTTTACCTCCTGTTTTGCCCAAGAAAATAGGCTATGCAGTTAAATGGCTAACTCAGAACTAATTTACAGGCAAGTTTCAGAACACAAATAAGAGGATGATAACATTTATACTTCATTTAGGATATAATATCTATCATGAACTTGCATTTGGGGATGGATCAACTTTATCCCCAAATGCAGAGACAACCTGGAATATCAGCAATTAAGATGATAGTAAAAAGGTAAAATACAACAAGATGATTTTTAGTTCCTTTTATGTTTTCAATGCTCAACCAAAGTTTTTTCTTTATGTTAATTTCTTTTTTGATTGAATGCATTTGCAAAATAAATCTTCCTTATTACCACAAAAGCAAAACTATACCTTCTTGTTTCTATTTCAGCTGCAAGCTCAATACCTCCACAAATATGCTGCTTTAGCCACGTCTTTTTCTTTGCACCACACCCCTAAAATTCAGCTTTCTGCATCTGCGGGTACTTCAAGCCTTGCATTTGGTATACAGACAAAGTATGAGATTGCTTCTAGGCAGTTTCGTGAGATTGATGCAGGCTTTAGCATGACCAAACCGAATTATGATGCGTCAATTACTATGTAAGTCTTTCTAATAATAAGCATGATTACTGCTTGTGGCCGCTATCATTCATAATTATGCATTCCTTCCCGCCATGTATTGGAGGTAATTTTAAGACAATCTTTTCTCTAAACTATTCAGGGGAAACAAGGGTGACTTCCTAAGGGCATCATATATCCATTACTTCGATCACAAGAAAAAGGTTGCAGCTGCGGCAGTGATCTCTCGTAGGTTTTCGAAGAAGGAGAATGCTTTGACAGTTGGAGGATCATGGATTATGGACAATATAACTACAGTTAAGGCAAGGGTTGATGATCGTGGAAAGATTATGATGCTTCTGAAATATGGAATCATATCAAAGTCATGCTTAACAATTGCTAGTGAATTTGACACCAAATCCCTTAACAAGATTCCTGGAATTGGATTAGCCTTTTCTCTTGTGCTCTGAATGGTTCCCAAAATTGATACAACTATGATCCATCGTTACCTTCTCTTGGTTCTCTGTAAGAATGAACTAAAGATATACTGTTTTTATCACTTAATCACCCCATTCAAAACATACTTAATTGCTGATTAGTTCCAATGATCATGTATCCACATACAGAATCACTTCAGCTGTCAGTATGAACTATGAAGTATCTTTTTTTTGTGGTCATTTGTCAATGCTTTCGGGTGGCTTTGGTTACTTGATTATGCAATTCATCAAGTCAGATCGTTCCAAAAATACAAACAAACTGTAGACTCTTCAAGGTGTCCGCAGACAACCAGGATTTGTTTTCACCAGAACTCAGTGTTACAACAACACAAGCTTAAAACAAACCTTCAAAGTGTCGAACCTTGACGCCAATGTTCCTTCTTTCATTCTTTTCTTTTTTAATATATATAATAAAAGCCAATATTTCAACTGAAAATAATAAAACGTTACCCTCTCAAGAGATTAAAAAGTCTATATTTTCCTTTTTGGTAAGCACACATCTAATTTACCGCGTATATATCCTATTAACTCACCTCAAACTTACATAATGCACGATCGTGTGTCAAAGCTAGTGATCGTATAAACGACTCAAGAACTTTCAACTTAGTTAACCAAACATTTGTTTAGTGAGGACCTTCTGGGCTAGCAAGAATTTTATAACGAAACCTATCCATTCTGCCGCCTCTAACCTTCCCCTCTGACCAACAAAATTCTAAATAAAAAATATGGGTGGCTCTAACATCAAGATACCGCAAAAAAACCGACGTTCTAGATTCCTCTCCGACTTTATAAAGCCTGCTGGAGGTTCTTTTTTATTTTCATGTCTTTTGTTTTATCAATAATCTTATCCTTCCTATTTGCAAGCTTTCTGGTTGTATACCATATTGCTCTTTGCTTTCCTAATTTGTATCTCTCTCTCTATCTCTCTCTCTCAAGTCATATTTATGGCAATGAATTTCCCGTGTATTCTTTTCCATTTGTTTGAGATACTTAACGAAAGAGATTGAATGACAACTTCAAGACAGATTTCTGTGTTTTTCCTCTTTCTTGAAAATGCTTCAATGGAAGTTCTTCATCATTTGTACTTGAAATGAACGTGGAATCTTCTGTTCTTGAAAAACAAAGGTCAAGAGTTTAAATTTGAAGAAGAGGGAAATGTACTGAAATTGTCGAAGTGTAGAAGAAGATAAACGGTATTATTCTCTGCTAAATAACAAAGAATCGTTTTGTCTAAAAACGCATCGTTTAGCCTTAGTAAAACGCTGCACCTCACTCACTTACTACGCGTCGTTTTGTTTAATGTTTCAGTTTTTTAGTAATGCCACGTGTGTGGAAAGAAGGCTGATTTTCTCTCTTTCTACTATAATGCTAATATAATGCTAAGATGTGATATATGCAACAAACTCCCTCCCTCCTTCTTCTCCTTCTTTTACATGATTTCAATACAACCACCATTGCAGGACACTACTAAATACAACTTTTATATTTGGATTAGCACTCCTAAACTATATTCAAATTGGTTCTAATAGAATGTTGCTTGTAACAAGTGGTGCTAACCACTAATCTTCAAACACAAGTTATGACTCCTGACATCATGTCCCAAGGATCTCATGAGGTTGGAGGAATCATTGGAAGTTGCAACATACTCCTAATAACACCAAAAATGACTATCAAGCATTCAACCAATAGGATTTTGCTACAAGTTCATGTTGGACCTTAAAGCTAAAAAATTTAAGTTAGCTTTCTATTATCTAGATGTAATAATCTTGATTTGACACTAAGACTTCATGAAACGAAAAGGTAATCAAGAGGTGACTTGGGGTGAATATGTAAAGGCAATATGCTATTAGTTTAGAGGTCAGAAGGATTCACTAGAAAATCTTAAGGATTTAGATAGATTGAAGATTTGAAAAGTTACATTAAAGACTTTTACATACAATGAAACAGGGCTGAAATTAGTGATAACCAAGCCTTGATATTTTTCTCAGGAGGATTGAAAATGAAAATCAAGAACTTAGTTAAGATGTTCGAACCTAAAACCTTAAATCAAGCCTATAACCTAGCACGTTTACAAGACAACACGTTAGATTATAGAAGATCCCATCAAAACTATACCAAATTTGTCTTATTAAGCACTAATCAAAGAACTCAATCCAAACCTAGCAATAATCAAACACCTTACAAAATTTCACCCACATTGAACACTAACAATATTAAATAGCCACAAAACAGCCTATTACCCGCTCTTAATCCATATTTTCAATGCAAATGAGACTCACTAAGTATGTGAGGAATAAGGAGTTAGATGAGAGGAAAGCCAAGGGATTGTGTTTTTGGTGTGATGAAAGGTTTGTGCCAGACCATAAATGTAAAAATAAAAAATTATACTCCTTATATATAGTGGATGATGATGATAAGGAGGTAGAGAAATGTAACAATATTGCTGAGGAAAAACATAACCCTGAGCAAGTGACCCTTATTATATCTATCAATGTATTGAAAGGAATTGCTAGTTTCCACACTCTTATGATCACTAGTAAGGTGGATAAACACCTAGTTTTTATTATGGCGGACTTAGGAAGTACCCATAACTTCATTGACTCCACCATAGCCATTAAGTTGCAATGTGACCTTACAACAATCAAGCTATTAGTAATGGAGGCAACTGATTGGGAAACAATGTTGCGTGCAGCTGTTTGTAAGAATTTTAAGTGACATGGTATTCATTATAAGCAGGGGAACATATTCATAGCTTATGTATTCATTATTGAACTAAATAGTTGTGACATGGTATTAAATATATAGTGGTTGGCAATTTTAGGAGACATCGTATCATATTACAAAGAAATGTGGATGTCTTTTAATTGGAAAGGAGAAGAAGTGGTGATTAGAGGAGATAGTCCCATCAAGTTACAAACTATCATATTTGAATAGTTCAATAATCTAATGGACAATTCTACTTAGATAGCAAAGGTCAACTTCTGCAGTCTAAAGCTGATTTTAAAAGTGGGTGGTAAGTTGCATTTGATGTCTTCTATCCTCTCACGTAACACAAAAGGGAATCCTGCTCTGGAATTACTACTAGAAAAACATCATGACCTATTTAGATAATCTAGAGGCTTGCCACCACCAAGTCTACAATATCATTCAATTTCTGTGAATAATAGGGCTCAACCTATTAGTTTGAGACCATACATACATTTTGAACTCTATGAAGATGTGGTAGAGAAGATGGTCTCTGAAATGTTAAAATCTTGGATTACATAGCCAAGTCACGACCCTTTTGCTTCCCTAGTAATTTTAGTGAAAAGAAAGACAACTTATGAAAACTTTGTGTGGATTATAAAGCACTAAATAAACTTACAATAAAAAACAAATATCATATATTTTTTATTGATGAATTATTGGATGAACTAGTGGGTGCAACTGTCTGATAAATCACAAATTATGATGCATGACAGGTGAATCACCAACAAACTGGATCAAATGAATATTTCTAACGGAGTGGCTGTATAACACCGATTTTTATAACTCAACTAAAGCCACTCCCATGAGGTATTGTATAGGCTCACTTAACCTATTCATATACCCTATCTCCCTAAAGATTCTATGGTGGGGGTTGTTGATAATTACTAGACTAGCAGAGAAGAAATGCCAATGACAATTAGGGACAATTTACTATCTGCTGAGCACAAGATGGTTCGCATGGCAAACAAAAAGAAGAGTGAAAGGATATTTGCAATAGGAGACCTTGTCTATCACAAATTGCAACAAAAAACTAGAGCACACATGATTTCCCAAAAACTGGCATCAAAGGTCCACCTTGTCTATTCATTTTTTTGTGATGCCTTTTTTCTTTTTCCTACTGTTTGTCTCAGATTCTCTATTAGAAAAAGAAACAATTTCTTGTTATATATTCTAGGATGAAATTTGACATCCCACTCCCACATTATGATTAATCCTTCCATGTAATGCCATGTATTGATGAGAAATGAATGGCTTACATTTTTCAGACTGATGCTTCAGATGCTGGCAAGAAAGCGCTAGTAGCAGGTGTTGCAGCAGAATAAAATCACGAGTACATTCATGCTTCTGTTAAGGTTGATGTTTCTGTTACTTTACTATTATCTATCATTTGTAAGTTGGAGGATCACGGATCATGGATGATCTTATGAAGATTAAGGCGAGGCTTGACAGTCGTGGGAAGCTGGCTACTCACCTGCAGCATTAAATCAAGCCCAGGAGATACGTTACAATTTCTTGTGAGTTTGACCCCAAAGCCCTTGACAGGATTCCTGCCTTCAAATTTGATCTCTCTCTCTCTCGTGCACTGAAAGGTTTATCCATTTCTCAGCTGTGTGTCCAGATGATGGAATTCTGATCCTTCATTACCTTCTGCTGGTGCTTTGAAAAAAAGTAAAACAAAGACACACTGCTTTTATCATGCGCAGAAGATATATAGTTACTGGTAATGGAGGCTAAAACTAGCCTTTCCATTGTCTTTTGTTTAGAAATCAAAGAGCTGAAAAGTCCCTATGACCATTTACCTAAACCTTGATTCACTTGAGCAGTCAGTTTGCCTTGTCAAGTAATCGTGTTTTTAACACACAGATACACACAAGCTAATTCTTGACAATACAAGCAGAGAGCCTGACGGTTGAAGCTTTCTAATTCAACAGTGAAATAAAATTTTTAATATC
The DNA here is from genome assembly GCA_033617975.1 of Populus alba x Populus glandulosa. NCBI lineage: Eukaryota > Viridiplantae > Streptophyta > Magnoliopsida > Malpighiales > Salicaceae > Populus > Populus alba x Populus glandulosa. The sequence continues at coordinate 30,632,709 of CM066143.1, read as the reverse complement.
CTACACAGAAACTTGGGTGATATGTAGTTGCTCTTAACATGAAGTAGTCACATTGCAATGTGATAGTTATTATTTCCAGAAAAAGAAACAACAAAACGATTCCTGAATCTACCTGATGCACAAAAAGAGGAGGGTGAAAGGAACTGACGAAGCCGTCGCTTTCTCAAAGCAAGACACCTTCACATTTAATGGCTGGCTGCTGTTAAAGATTTTATTTCTTAAAAAATATATATTTTTTTTTATTTCTTGAACATTTTAGGAAGTTTTATTTTTAAAAAATAATTGTTTGGGTATAAAGTAATAAATATTCAAACTAATTCAACATTCTTTAATTTTTTTTCTTTTTTTACCAAAACTTTAGTTACATTTGTTTCTCGAGGAACTTCTTGTTTAGCGAGAAGTTCATAGAGAATCCTTCTACATTCTCTTACCTTCACTCTAAACCGAAACATAAAATGAACAGCTCTGATCATCAAGAAAGCGCAAGAAGCAAAGAAACCGGAGGTCCCAGACCCTTCTCTGACTTTGGAAAGCTTGCATATGGTACTTTTTAAACTCATGCATCATCTTGTTTGCAAGCTTTCTTGATCTGTATCTTGTTTTCTCTCAAGTCAAGCTCGTTTGCATTCTGATTAAAGATATTCAGTGCCAACTTTAAACGAAGATTTTCTGTGTGTTTCTCCTTTCTTGAAAATCTCCAATGGAGCTTCATGTTGAATCAAGAAGCAACGACCAAAACAGTTTCTTTATCTGTTTCTCTTCTTGAACATATCATCCCTTTGTCTTGCAGGGTTCTGTTACGTCCTTTCATTTTTTTATTCTTCATTCTATGAATTCTGAGCAAGTAGAGACTTTAAGGGTACTTTTTCTGCAAACTTCTTAATGATTTTTATTATTTTTTTGCAGACCTCCTACGCTACAGAATTAATCAGTCTTTTAACATCTCGACCAGTAGTGATAATGGATTGGTATGTTGTGGATTTTCTTAAGCGTAGTTTGCCACCATAGTAACAATGTTCAATTTCTTTGCTCTGTGTTTTTTTTTATAATTTTTTATTATCAAACCCTTTACATTTTTTCAAATTGTCTGCAAGAAAGAAAGAAATCACTTGTTATTCTAGATGGCACGCTATGATTTTAATCCTTGTAATGTTGTTGATGAAAAGTTGAATATGTTCGCATTAATTTCTTCAGACTCTTACTCCGTATGCTGCCAGACACAAGAAACTATCGAAAGCAGGTGTTACAGCAGAATACAATCTTGAGGATACTCATGCTACTATTAAGGTGGATGTTAATCCCGAATTGCAGGTGAGTTTGTGGATTGGTACTCAGCTAGCTGTTCTTTTATGCTTTATATTATGCATTGCCTATCTGATGTCTTTTGCATAATGACAGATTTCAACAACTCTCACAATGAGCAGAACATGGCACTTCGTGGAGAACACAGTTTTGGTGAAATTTCCAGATTACAACTCTAGAGAGGTAAGGACAGTTTTTGGGCTTTACCTAGAGTCTGGTTCTCATGTTAAGGTTACTCAGATTCAGTCAAGATAAATGAAAACTGCAGAAAAATGACTAATCGCGAGTTCGCATTTTTATGAGAACCATAGAAGATGATAAGAGCATTGAAACATCTCTGATCACTTGTTAAACCATGATCTAATCTCAAAATCTTGCAATTCAAATGAAGCTATTCCTAACATGATATGCAGCTTACAGTCTGCAATTCCTTCAATTATGGTAGAAATGAGATAAACCTCAGATCCCAAAAAACAATCTGCATTTTTGTACTTTCTCCTTTTGTCTTTAATCAATTGAATCAAGCCCTCTTCGCTAATCTCATATGGTTCAAACGCATTTTCAGTGAGAAATTTAGTCGTCTTCTCTTCTGGTTCATTGCTTGTGCAGTTTCAAATTCTGCATGAGGTTCAATACTTCCACAAACGAGCTGCTTTAGCCATGACACTCCCTTTGCTTCGCTCCCCTCTAATTCAGCTTTCTGCAACAGTTGGTACTGCAAACCTTGCATTTGGTATGGAAACAATATACAATACTAGCTCTAGACAATTTCCCATGTTCGACGCCGGTATTAGCATGAAGAGCCTGAATTGTGATGGGTCAATTGTATTGTAAGTTAATTTACCTGCACTTATGAAAAACATGAATGGACATTCCTAGTTAAACTCACTACATATTGTAGATAAACACCTGTTAATTTTGTGACTGCATGCTTATGGCTTTAGTATTGTGCTTTGTTTCCTCAACAGCCAGTTGTGAAGGAAGAGACTTAAAACAACTCACTCTTCTTTGGAACTTTTCAGGGAGAACAAGGGTGATTATCTAAGGGCATCTTATATACATTATTTTGATCATGAGAGGAAACTCGCAGCAGTAGCAGTGATCGGCCGGACGTTATCAAGAAAGGAGAACGCTTTTGCAGTAGGAGCATCATGGATTATGGATGACCTAACTACGATTAAGGCGAGGTTTGATAGTCGTGGGAAGCTGGTTACTGTCCTCCGTCATAAAATCAAACCCAAGTCATACTTTACAATTTCTGGTGAATTTGAACCCAAAGCCCTTGACAAGACTCCAGAAATCAGATTAGGTCTCTCTCTCGTGCTCTGAAAGGTTTGTCCATTTTTTAGTTGGGTTATCCAGGATTCTGATCCATCATTAATTGGTGCTCTGCAAGAGCGGCGATGAAGATTCGCTGCTTTTGTTTCTTGAAAATGCTTCAATGGAAGTTCTTCATCATTTGTACTTGAAATGAACGTGGAATCTGCTGTTCTTGAAAAACAAAGGTCAAGAGTTTATATTTGAAGAAGAGGGAAATGTACTGAAATTGTCGAAGTGAAGAAGAAGATAAACGTTATTATTCTCTGCTAAATAACAACAAATCGCTTTGTCTAAAAACGCATCGTTTAGCCTTAGTAAAACGCTGCACCTCACTCACTTACAACGCGGCGTTTTGTTTAACTAGACACTGACCCACGCGATGCCGCGGGTCAGTTTTTTTACATAAAAAATATTAAAACAAATAAAAATTTAAAAATCTTGGATTTTTCTATAAAGTTATACCCAAGAAACTTGGGTTTGGCTGCAACGCCTGACCTAAGAGTAATATTTATAATATTAATAATAAAATTAAACTTGCATGACCCAAGTTTAAGTGAGCCTGGCTGCAACATCGGGCCCAAGTCATAAAAGTGTGATAATTAAATAGATTGATTAAAAAAACAAAGAAAAAAAATCAACAGAAAGGAAAAAACTAATGAAGAAAAAGAAAAAAAATTGAATTAATTGGGTTAACTCTTTAAACCAGGTTATCCCGTAAAACCTGGGATTTACATCATGAAAGTTTGATAACTAAATAGAAAAACAAATGACGGGTTTACCCATAATTAACTGGGTTAACCCATCAAACCAAGTTAACCCGTCAAGCCCAGGACACGTGTCATGAAAGTATGAAAGTCTGATAATTAAATAGAAAGAAAATTAACTTTAACAAACTAAACTAAATGAAAAAAATAATTTGTCAAATCAGGCTAACCCATCAAACCCGAGATCCGTATCATGAAATATGATAACTAAATAAATAAAAAATTAACATTAACAAACTAAATCAAACAAAAAAAATTCATTAAAAAAATTAAAAAGGAAAAAAAGGAAACAAAATAGTTATATAATATAATATAATATAATATAATAATATTTATAATTATAATTATAATTATAATATTTATAATTATAATTATAATATAATAATTATAATAATATAATATATTAATAAGTAAATATATTAGTAAAAGGCGTGACATACCCGCGCGATGCCGCGGGCTTGTGGCATGCTTGTGTATTATTGTGGATTTGTGAAAAAAATCATATAAAAAAAATGTTACCATCCACAATATTTTAAAGGAAAAAACTACAAAGCTATATTCTCAACCAGTTCAATACTAAAAAAAAAAATCGACAAAAACAATTATAAAAAAAAATGAAAAAAAATGAAAAAAAGAAGATGACAATTTTGGAAGAAAAAAAAAGCAAAAAACAAATAATAAAAAAATAGAAAAAAAAATGTTGGGAAAGTTAAAGCTAAATTTTCAACCAGCTAAATATTAAAATCATTTAAGAAAACATTGTGGCAATCTATAATGTTTTGTGAGGAAATATACAACTATAATTCTCAACCAGCTCAATATTAAAAAAAAATCAATAAAGATAATTTTGACAAATATAAAAAAAAAAAAAAAGGAAAAAAAAACATCTATGAAAACACTATAACAATCTATATTGTTTTATGAGAAAATCTACAGTTGTAATTTTTAATCAGCTCAATATCAAAAACAATAAAAACGACAAAGACCATTTAAAAAAAAAAACATAACAAAAAAAAGCATATGGAAAAACTCTGTAGCAATCAACGATGTTTTAAGAAAAAAAAAGCTAAATTGTTAGCCGGTTCAGTATGAAAAAAATAAATTTGACAAAAACATATTTGGAAAAAAAACATTGAAAAAAAAAACATGTGGAGAAACACTGTAGCAAGGCAAAAATCATGTGGGAAAACATTGTAGTAATCTACAGTGTTTTAAATAACTACAAAACTAAATTCTCAATCAGCTTAATATAAAAAAATAAAATCGACAAAGATAATTCTGAAAAAAAAATTATTTAATAAAAAACCATGTAGAGAACCACTGCAGCAATCTAGTGTTTTAAAGAAAACAAACTAAAAAACTAAATTATCAATCAGCTCAATAGTAAAAAAAAAAAAGAATCAACAAAAATAATTATGAAAAAAAATATATAAAGAAGAAAGACAATTTTGGGAAAAATTTAAAAAAACAAAAAAAAACGTGGGGAAAGCTAAAACTAAAGCTAAATTCTCAACCAACTTAATATTGAAAAAATAAATTCGACAAAGATAATTTAAAAAAAAAACATGTGGGGTAAACACTGCAGACAAACAAAAACCATGTAAGGAAAACACTGTAGCAATCCATAGTGTTTTTTTTTAAAAAAAAAAGCTACAAAGCTAAGTTCTCAACCAACTTAATATATATATAAAAAAAAAACTGACAAAGACTATTTTTTTTAAAAAAAGTCAATTTTGGGTAAAACAAAATGAAAAAAAACATGTAAAAAAAAAGAAACAAAAACAAGAAAAAAAACACGCGGGAAAGCTACAGTGTTTTAAAGAAAAAACCAAAAAAACTAAAATTTCAACCAGCTCAATTGCAAAAAAAATAAAATCAACAAAAATAATTCTAAAAACAAAAATGTAAAAAATGATAATTTTGGAAAAAAATAAAAAGAAATAAAAAAATAAAAAAAACATGTGGGGAAAGCTAAAGTTATATTATCAGCTAGCTCAATATTGAAAAAATAAATTCGATAAAAATAATTTTTTAAAAAAATATGTGGGGAAACACTGCAGCAAAACAAAAACCATGTAGGGGAAACACTATACCAATCCATATTGTTTTTTTAAAAAAAAAAATTACAAAACTAAATTCTCAACCAACTTAATATATAAAAAAAAATCTACAAAGACCATTTTGAAAAAAAAAAGAATAAATAAATCATAAAAAGGAAAAAAGAAAAACAATGTATGAGAACATTATAGCAATCCACAATGTTTTAAGGAAAAAAGCTACATAGTTAAATTTTCAACCAGCTCAATATTTAAAAACAAATTAGTAAAGATAATTTTGAAAAAATAATTAAAAAAAAGAAAAAGAAGAAGTCAATTTTGGGTAAAAAAAAAAGAAAGAAAAACATGTAAAAAAAATGAAGAAGAAACAAAAGCTGAAAAAAAAAAAAGCTAAAAAAAAAACAGAAAACAAAAGGGCTACAGCCAAAAAAGCAAAAGCAAAAAAAAAAGAAGAAAAAAAACACTAAAAAAAAACTGCTACAGAATAGAAAAAAAATATATATATATTGTAATATAATAATATAATTAATATAATAATATAATTATTATTATATTAAGTATAATTAAAAGGCGTGGGGAAGCTACAGGGCTTTCCCCACGCCTTTTAGAGTTCTTTAATGTTTCAGTTTTTTAGAAATGCCACGTGTGTGGAAAGAAGGCTGATTTTCTTTCTTTCTAGAATGGTAAGATGTTATATATGCAACAAATTGTAACAGAATGCATGATTTTGAAATGATGAAAGAATTAATGATTAATTAATCAGTGCAATCTCTCTCCCTCCTTCCCTCTCCCTTTCCCCCTCCCTCTCCCTCTCCCTCCTTTTTCTACATGATTTCAATACAAGCACACCATTGCAGGACTACCAAATACAAGTTTTATATTTGGATTAGTACTCCTGAACTATATTCAAATTAGTTTTAATACAGTGTTGCTTGCAATAAGTGTTACCAAAGCCACTAATCTTCAAACACAAGCTATGACTTCTGACATTATGTTTCAAGATCTCGTGAGATTGGAGAAATTATTAAAAGCTACGAATAAGAAACAATTATATAAATATAAACAAGTTATGAAATCACTAAAAGTTATTAAACTTGTTCATAAAGCTAAGTTTGATGAGTTCAAAGTGGGTTATCTCACCAGAAACTCTTTTTTATAGAAGTTGCAACATACTTTTAATGAACCTAACACCAAGAGTGACTATCAAGCATTCAACTACAAGTTTAGATGAGGCTAAAAAATTTCAGTTAGATTTCTATTATTTAAATGTAATAACCTTGTTTTTGCACTAAAACTTCATGAAAAGAAAAGGTAATCAAGAGGTGACTTTGGGTGAATATGTAAAGGCAATATGCTATCAGTTTAGAGGTTGGAAGGATCCACTACAAAAGCTTAAGGATTTTAGACAGATTGAAGATTTGGAAGGTTACATTAAGGACTTTGACATATTATAGAACATGACTGAAATCAGTGATAACCAAGCCCTATTATTTTTCTTAAGAGGATTGAAAGTGGAAATCAAGAACTTAGTTAAGATGTTCGAACCTAAAACCTTAAATCAAGCCTACAACTTGGCACGTTTACAAGACAACACTCTAGCCTGTAGAAGATCCTACTAGAATTACACCAAATTTGTCTTATTAAACACCAATCAAACAACTCAATTTAAGCCTAACAATAATCAAACACTTATAAACTTTCACCCACATTGAACACTAGCAATCTTAAACAGCTATTAAATAGCTTATTACCCACTCCTAATCCACATTTTCAATGCAAACCTACTATGAGACCCATTAAGTCTATAAGGAATAAGGCGTTAAATGAGAGGAAAGCCAATGGATTGTGTTTTTGGTGTGATGAAATGCTTGTGCTAGACCATAATTGTAAAAATAAAAAATTATATTCCTTATATATAGTGGATGGTGATGGTAAGGAGGTAAATGATGGTAACGGTAAGGAGGTAAATGATGGTAACAATATAGCTGAGGAAAAACCTAACCCCGAACAATTGACCCCTATTATATATGTCAATGCATTGAAAGGAGTTTCTAGTTTTCACACTTAAACATCCAGGTTTTATTATTGTGGACTTAAAAAGTACCCATAACTTCATTGACTCCAACATAGCCATTAAGTTGCAATGTGACCTTACAACAATCAAGCTATTACTAATGGAGGCAACTGATTAAGAAACAATGTTGTGTGCAGTTTTTGTAAGAATTTGAAGTGGAGAATGCAGGGGAACATATTCATAGCTTATGTATTCATTATTGAACTGAATAGTTGTGACATGGTATCAAGTATATAATGGTTGGCAAATTTAGGAGACATCATATCATATTACAAAGAGATGTGGATGTCTTTTAATTGGAAAGGACAAGAAGTGGTGATTAGAGGGGATAGTCCCATCAAGTTACAAACTATCATATTTGAATAATTCAATAATCTAATGGACAATTCTACTTAGATAGCAAAGGTCAACTTATGCAGTCTGAAGCTAATTTTAAAAGTGGATTGTGAGTTGCATTTGATGTCCTCTACTCTCTCACCTAAAACAAAAGGGAACCCTACTTTGGAACTATTACTAGAAAAATATCAGGACCTATTTAGATAATCTAGAGGCTTGCCACCACCAAGGCTACAAGATCATTCAATTTTTGTGAATAATAAAACTCAACCTATTAGTCTAAGGTCCTATATATACTTTGAACTTTATAAAGATGTGGCAGAAAAGAAAGTATCTGAAATGTTAAAATCTGGGTTTATACAGCCAAGTCACAATCTTTTTAGTTCCCTAGTTGCTTTAGTGAAGAAGAAAGACAACTCATGGAGACTTTGTGTGGATTACAAAGCACTAAATAAATTTACAATAAAAAACAAATATCATATATTGATGAATTATTGGAAGAACTAGTTGGTGCAACTGTGTCTTATAGACAAACTGATATAATTAACAATTTTTATACCTTAACTAAAGCTACTCTTTATGAGATATTGTATGGGTTCACTCCACCTATTCACATACCCTATTTCCCTAAACATTTTACGGTGAAGGTTGTTGATAATTACTTGACTCCTAGAGAAGAAATGCCAAGGACAATTAGGGACAATTTACAATCTGCTGAGCACAGGATATATAGTTCGCATGGCAAACAAAAAGAGGAGTGAAAGAATATTTGAAATAGGAGACCTTGTCTATCTCAAATCGCAACCATATCAACAAAAAACTATAGCACACATAATTTCCCAAAAACTGGCATCAAACGTCCATACTTGGTTATGGAGAGAATAGGATTATATGCAGGTTGGCTCTATTATAGTGTTGCTTGCAACAGAGTCACCCCTTTGTCTTGCCGGGGCTTTTTTTCTTTACTTTCTTTCACTTTTGTAGACATTCTAAGCTACAAAATTAATCTCTGCTTCAGCATCTCAACTATTAATGGTACTGGATTGATATGTTGTAATAATCTCCCTTTACTCTAGCTTACCACAGAAGTAATAGAATTCAATTTTTTCTGATGCCTTTTTTCTTTTTCCTGCTGCTTGTCTCAGATTCTCTACTAGAAAAGAAAGAATTTCTTGTTATATATTCTAAGATGAAATTTGACATGCCGATCCCACATTATGATTAATCCTTCCATGTAATGCCATGTATTGATGAGAAATGAATGGCTTTCATTTTTCAGACTGATGCTTCAGATGCTGGCAAGAAAGCGCTAGGCCTAGCAGGTGTTGCAGCAGAATAAAATCACGAGGACATTCATGCTTCTGTTAAGGTTGATGTTTCTGTTACTTTACTATTATCTATCATTTGTAAGTTGGAGGATCATGGATGATCTGATGATGATTAAGGCGAGGTTTGACAGTCGTGGGAAGCTGGCTACTCACCTGCTGCATTGTTAATGGAGGCTAAAACTAGCCTTTCCATTGTCTTTTGTTTAGAAATCCAAGAGCTGAAAGACCATTTACCTAAACCTTGATTCACTTGAGCAGTCAGTTTGCCTTGTCAAGTAATCGTATTTTTAACACACACAAACACACAAGCTACTTCTTCACAATACAAGCAAGGAGCCTGACGTTTGAAGCTTTCTAATTCAACAGTGAAATAAAATTTTTAATATCCTACAGAAACTTGGGTGATATGTGGTTGCTCTAAACATGAAGTAGTCACATTGCAATGTGATAGTTATTATTTCCAGAAAAAGAAACAATAAAACGATTCCTGAATCTACCTGATGCACAAAAAGAGGAGGGTGAAAGGAACTGACGAAGCGGTCGCTTTCTCAATGCAAGGCACCTTCACATTTAATGGCTGACTGTTGTTAAAGATTTTATTTCTTAAAAAATATATATTTTTTTATTTATTTCTTGAACATTTTAGGAAGTTTTATTTTTTTAAAAAATAATTGTTTGGGTATAAAGTAATCAATATTCAAACTAATGCAACATTCTTTAATTTTTTTCTTTTTTGACCAAAACTTTAGTTACATTTGTTTCTCGAGAAACTTCTTGTTTAGCGAGAAGTTCATAGAGAATCCTTCTACATTCTCTTACCTTCACTCTAAACCGAAACATAAAATGAACAGCTCTGATCATCAAGAAAGCGCAAGAAGCAAAGAAACCGGAGGTCCCAGACTCTTCTCTGACTTTGGAAAGCTTGCATATGGTACTTTTTAATCTCATGCATCATCTTGTTTGCAAGCTTTCTTGATCTGTATCTTGTTTTCTCTCAAGTCAACCTCGTTTGCATTCTGATTAAAGATATTCAGTGCCAACTTTAAAAAAAGATTTTCTGTGTGTTTCTCCTTTCTTGAAAATCTCCAATGGAGCTTCATGTTGAATCAAGAAGCAACGAGCAAAAAAGTTTCTTTATCTGTTTCTCTTATTGAGCATATCATCCCTTTGTCTTGCAGGGTTCTGTTACGTCCTTCCATTTTTTTATTCTTCATTCTATGAATTCTGAGCAAGTAGAGACTTTAAGGGTACTTTTTCTGCAAACTTCTTAATGATTTTTATTATTTTTTTGCAGACCTACTCTACAGAATTAATCAGTCTTGTAACATCTCGACCAGTAGTGATATTGGATTGGTATGTTGTGGATTTTCTTAAAGCGTAGTTGCCACCATAGTAACAATATTCAATTCTTTGCTCTGAGTTTTTTTTTTTAATTTTTTATTATCAAACCCTTTACATTTTTTCAAATTGTCTGCAAGAAAGAAAGAAATCACTTGTTATTCTAGATGTCACGCTATGATTTTAATCCTTGTAATGTTGTTGATGAAAAGTTGAATATGTTCGCATTTCTTCAGACTCTTACTCCGTATGCTGCCGGACACCAGAAACAATCGAAAGCAGGTGTTACAGCAGAATACAATCTTGAGGATACTCATGCTACTATTAAGGTGGATGTTAATCCCGGATTGCCGGTGAGTTTGTGGATTGGTACTCAGCTAGCTGTTCTTTTATGCTTTATATTATGCATTGCCTATCTGATGTCTTTTGCATAATGACAGATTTCAACAACTCTCACAATGAGCAGAACATGGCCATTCTTGAAGAACACAGTTTTGGTGAAAATTCCAGATTGCAACTCTAGAGAGGTAAGGACAGTTTTTGGGCTTTACGTAGAGTTTGGTTCTCATGTTAAGGTTACTCAGATTCAATCAAGATAAATGAAAACCTGCAGATAAATGACTAATCGCGAGTTCGCATTTTTATGAGAACAATTGAAGATGATAAGAGCATTGAAACATCTCTGGTCGCTTGTTAAACCATGATCTAATCTCAAAATCTTGCAATTCAAATGAAGCTATTCCTAACATGATATGCAGCTTACAGTCTGCAATTCCTTCAATTATGGTAGAAATAAGATAAACCTCAGATCCCAACAAACAATCTGCATTTTATACTTTCTCCTTTTGTCTTTAATCAATTTAAGCAAGCCCTCTTCGCTAATCTCATATGGTTCAAACGCATTTTCAGTGAGAAATTTAGTCGTCTTCTCTTCTGGTTCCTTGCGTGTGCAGTTTCAAATTCTGCATAAGGTTCAATACTTCCACAAACGAGCTGCTTTAGCCATGACACTCCCTTTGCTTCGCTCCCCTCTAGTTCGGCTTTCTGCAACAGTTGGTACTGCACACCTTGCATTTGGTATGAAAACGATATACAATACTAGCTCTAGACAATTTCTCATGTCCGACGCGGGCATTAGCATGAAGAGCCTGAATTGTGATGGGTCAATTGTATTGTAAGTTAATTTACCTGCACTTGTGAAAAACATGAATGGACATTCCTAGTTAAACTCGCTACATATTGTAGATAAACACCTGTTAATTTTGTGACTGCATGCTTATGGCTTTAGTATTGTGCTTTGTTTCCTCAACAGCCAGTTGTGAAGGAAGAGACTTAAAACAACTCACTCTTCTTTGGAACTTTTCAGGGAGAACAATGGTGATTTTCTAAGGGCATCTTATATACATTATTTTGATCATGAGAGGAAACTCGCAGCAGTAGCAGTGATCGGCCGGGCGTTATCAAGAAAGGAGAACTCTTTTTTAGTTGAAGGATCATGGATTGTGGATGACCTAACTACGATTAAGGCGAGGTTTGATAGTCGTGGGAAGCTGGCTGCTACCCTCCGTTATAAAATCAAACCCAAGTCATTCTTTACAATTTCTGGTGAATTTGAACCCAAAGCCCTTGACAAGACTCCAGAAATCAGATTAGGTCTCTCTCTCGTGATCTGAAAGGTTTGTCCATTTTTTAGTTGGGTTATCCAGGATTCTGATCCATCATTAATTGGTGCTCTGCAAGAACGGCGACGAAGATTCGCTGCTTCTACCATATCGAGACCATATACAGCTACTAATGCTGGTGGCATAAGCGGGCCTTTTCATTGTCTTGCTTTTAGAATATCAACTGCTCACAAGAAACTATAAACAGAAGCTCTTAATAAGTATGATTCAAGGAAGAAAATTCATTTCATTTCATACACCAATCAAACCTATTTCGTTTCAGAATCGACACCATCCCATTCTCAACAAGACAACGTTTATTCATCACTTTGGAGAAGAAAATCAACTGGCTTTTTTTTTTTTTTTTACTTGGTACTTCAGAAAATCAACTACAGTGGTTTCTCTGCTTGTTCTATCATAAGTAGAAATTGTGCCAATAGTCCATCATCTGCCAAGCTTGTTTTCAAGTTCCAGAGTACTCGAGGGTGATAACATTCCTATCAGGGTGTTATCAATATGATATTTGAACTAACATATTCATGAAGTTTTCGAATCTGAAAGCAACTCCATAAGCAAATAATAGACATTGAAGAAATTAGTAAGTCTTCCGGGTACACAACCCATAATCAGACTAAGGCAGCCACGTCAAAAACTAAAAACAAAAACTTCCAAATTTATATCCTACCGAGCTACCCTGGATTAGAGTCAAGAGAATGCCAACGGTTTTTAGCCCAAAACAATTGACTGCAACCTGAAATTTGAAGTATTGAAAGTGTGCCATTTTTTTTCAGGGGGGTAATCACATATACACATTGTTGTTATCCAGTTTTATTAGGGAACGTTTGGTTATTGTTTCAAAAAGATGAAATCAGTGAAAAGATAAAAGTGTTTTAATTGGAGGGATAGAAAGAAAAAAAAAAAATTGATTCTGATAGAGTCTTGGAGTAAATTTAAAAACTTGAAATGCACCAGCACATGTTCTCTCTGCTCTCATTGTCCCAGTATTGTAACTAAAAAAACCAACTTGTAATTTAGTTTTTTTTTTTTTTTTTTACCATTGACAACCATACTGCACCAAATATGCATCAAACAACCAAGTCAACTATCTAATTTCAATCATACCTATTAGACGGCGATTGGAACAAGGATAGAATGACTTCATCAGAATGTTTCCTTGAATTTATGAATTTATAAATTTAAACGTTAAACATTTGTGCAATTTCTTGATGCAAATACAAGGTACGTTCATAAGTTATAATTTGGGTAAACTTTTCAAAATGTGAGATGATTTTCACATAACCACCAAACTATATAGTGACAGCACAAATTATTTCCCAATAAACTATACAAATAAGGATGTTAAAAAACTGCTGCAGAACAACACACCAAATCATGAAGGATGAACATCAAATAATCAAATTATTGATGTTACTCATACTATGATTCCAAAAATTAGAAACATTCCATTAATCAAACACAAATAACTAAGAAATAAACAAAGGAAGTACTGAAATGAGAAATATAACATAGTATATCCACTAAATGAGGGTTAAACCTTGAAAACAAAATTCAGCAAACCAAAAGCACCAAGGATAGCACTATCTAAGAAACTACACATTGCAGATTTAAAGCTAATTACGAAACCTAAACCAAAAGTAACTACTAACAAGACCATTTACGTACAAAAACCCCCACCCCACCCCCCAACATGTTCCTTCTCGGCCTCCCTAATCCTTTTCAGCTTTAAAAGCTGCCAGCATTAACTTCGCCTGTTCTCGTATTAGTTCATTCCGCTTCAAAAACAGCTCCAACTCAGCCACATGCAACTTCCTCCACTCCTCTTCCATTTTCTCCTTCTCGGTTCCATGCACAAAACTCAGTCCCGTCCTCACAACATAATCCTCCATTCTTTCAACACTCACACTGCTGTCAAACTTCAAAACTCTTTTGACACTTGAACCTCTCCCCATCTCGACTTCCACTCTGTCCTCTTCTCCCACATCCATACCCAACTCAGGCTTAGATGCTTCTAGTTTCTTCGCATTCCCTGTCTTATTATTATTACTAGTATTACCACTATCATTTTTCCTACCATTAGCTTTAATACTCCCATCGCTGCCCCAAATACTTTTAGACAAATCAAACCCCTTTTGATCATGTGGTTTACTGAAAGTCTTATTTTCACCTTTTTTACCTTTCACATGATTCTCAAATTTCTTCTTTAACCTAGAAATCTTATCCTTCAATTGAGTCATAGACACATCAAAATGCAACGACTTCTTGATAAAATCATAAAAAGCATTCATATCCTTTGATGGGTCATAACCCTTCTTTGCAGTAAAATCAATTATACCTCGCAACAGTGCAATCTCATCATCCTCAGTCCACAACCTTTGAAAGAGCTGTTTTTTGGAATCCTCGGGCTTCTCAGGCTCGGGTTCCTTGTTCTTAGCCCGTTTCGAGTCTTCGCGATCAGTCTCGTTACCTCTCTTCAAAGCAGTTGTTTTCTCCGGGGTAGCAGTTGTAGCAGGTTTCGATCTGGGTTTCTTGGATGCTGCTGATGCCGCCTTTGGTGGGGTCTCCTCCATGGGCTTAGACGTTATAGGCTTGACAATCTGGTCGGGTTCGGACTCGGAATCGGATTCCGACTCCGAATCAGATTCAGATTGTTGAGTGGTGGTTTCGGTTATCTGGTGAGGTGGGTTTTGGGTTTTGTTTTGTGGTTGTGGAGGAGAGGGTTGTCTTTGTTCACCATCAGATTGTTGTTGTTGTTCTTCTTCTTCTTCCTCAGCGCTGGAAGAATCTTCCTCCTCTTCTTCAGAGACAGAAGCAGAGGGCGGGTCTTCAACAGGAGGAGGGCGTTTAGGTGCCATGGAGAGAGTGACAGGGATTGTTTTTAGGGTTTTGAAAGAAAGATTGTTTGATTCGCGGCAGGAGCGGAGCAGGGAGGGGAGCTTTCGAGGGAAGGTAGAAAAACCGTCCTCTAAAGGCGTTTAAAAAGAAGGCCGATACGGTGACAGCCGATTTCCTTCTCGCTGTTGGATTCCTCACGGTAATCTTGATTTTTAACCATCCGGATATTATAAAATAATATTCCCATTAGCGCTGAACGGCGTCGTTGGGCGCTTCGAGTTACCTCTTGTTTTGATTATTAAACAATAGCCTTCATATTTAACTCCTAAAATCATTGAAATACACAGAAGCCTGAAAATCCATGGAGGACCCATCCTATTATAACTTCATTAACTAACTAACTAACTATTCATCTCTCGGAAGTGTTCAATCAGGAAAAAGGACCAAATGATTAAGAACATTCGCAGATGCCGAAATTCTCGGAGCTTTATGTTAGGTGAAATTTTATATGATGAGATGTAATATAATTTAATGCAAGCCTTGATAAAGTTTCATTTTAATTCCTGTGACTTTAAAATATAGTACCTATATTTTATTTTTGTTAGAAAACTTTTTATCCTTGTATTTTATAAAATTTATAGTTTAGTCCTTATATTAATAATGTTTTTTCAATTAGACCCTTGCATGATTACTTAATCATGTAAAGGTTTTTGTGGTTAAATTTTCTTTTTAAACTACTTTTAAAGTTAATGTTTTTTAAAATATTTTTTTGATAATTTTAATATGTTAATATATATAGTTTATTATATTTTACACTTTGCTATTCTTCTTCTTCTTCTTTTTCTTCCCTTTCAATCTCCAGCAAGTACACACCAAATTCCACCTAGAAATCACTAGCCACCATGGTGGACTTTTGATTTCATATGCATGAGCGAGAGTGGCAAGAACAACAACAATGGCATCATCCTCCCAATCTTTCAGAAAAGCTTGGGTAGTTGGTAAATAAACATTGACAAGAAGTTCAATCCCACCAAAAAATTGCATCCTTTTCAACTTCAAATCGCCGCTCTCTAAATGATACTTCAAACCAGTTGTTCATGGCAGATCTTGTTGCTTTAACACCCAAATCTCATTATCTTGACTAACTCACCTCCCGGCTTGACTTTCCTCTTTCTGTCGTCCTCTCTACAAAAGTACCAATTTATCCATCAAGCATAAATCAAACACCATCAATTATTATAGAAAGTTTAAAGAAATTGAGATTTGTGTGGACCTAAGGCATGATTATGTTGGGATAAGAAAGGGAAAGGGAAAGGGCAGAGGATCGTTTTATTTTTTAGTTTTTCAGGTAAGCTTAATTCACAACAGTCTAGCATTTCGTCTGTTCCTTTAAGCACTTTGAACAGGTTAGCAAGAAATTTATACAGAACAACCTTCCATTTCATGGACACTCTCCTCTCTCACTGACTCTCATAGAAAAATGAATGACTTTGATCATCAAGAAAGCGAGAGAAACAAAGGACCCCAAGGTCTTAGATTCTTAGCCAACTTTGGAAAGTCTTCAAGAGGTTTTTTTTCAATTTGAAGTATCTTTTAGAAACCTTCTTGTTGTATATCATATCGTTCTCTGTTTTCTTATTTTGTATCTTGTTTCTCTTGAGTTACATGATTCTGCCAGAAAATTTCTTATATGCTTTATATTTTCCTTAAAAGACTTCAAGAGAGATTTCTCTGTGTGCTTTCCCTTTCTTGGAAGGGAAATCCTTCAATGGAAACATGTACATACATAATAACACTCTACATAGATTCTTGTGTGTTCTCCCAAAACCTTGTTATGTTTATTGTTCTTGGTTTTTTTTAGAATTAACGAACTCCAACTTTCGTTATACGTTATGTAACAATGTCGAAGCGACAAGAGGAGGATTTTCTGTATTGTTTTTCTGTTCTTGAAAAACACATGCATAATCCTTTATTTTACCAAGGTTCTCTCTTGCTACTTTATTTTATTATTTTGATAAGAAACTCTCAACAAGTATTTACCCAACTTAATTTTCTTTCTGCTCCATTGCATGTGTAGTTCCTCTTTCGCCATCAAGTTCATTACTTCTTGAAATATGCTGCTTCAGTCTTTTGTGTTCCATGGGTCCGCTCTCTCCTGCTTTGATCCGCTATCTTCCTTTGATCATCCCCTGAAGCTCATCTTGCATTTGGTATGGAGAAAATATTCGATGCAAACTCTGGACAATTTATCCTGTTTAATGCATGCATTAACATGACAACGCTGAATTGTGATGCATCGATTGTCCTGCAAGTTTCTTTACCTCCACTAGCTAGTTAAGAATATGTGCAGTCATTCCTAGTTGAACTCCTAGCATACTGTACGATAAAAACCTTGCTAAAAGTAAACATGATCACTGCTTGTGGCTGTTGTTGTTATGCGTTGTTGCCTCAACAGTGAAGGAGAATTATAACATAATTCAAACTCCCTAATTTTTTCAGGAAACAAAAGGGTGACTTTCTAAGGGCATAATACGTCCACTACTATGGTCATGAGAAGAAAGTTCAGCAGCAGCATTAGTCTTTAGGTGGTTTTCGATAAAGAAGAACTTTCTGATCGTTGGAGGATCATGGACTTTGGACAATCTAATTGCAATTAAGGCAAGGTTTGATAATCATGGAATGATAGTCATTCTTCTGCAGAACGAAATCAAAACCAAGTCAAACTTAATTTCTACCGAAATTGACGCCAGAGCCCTTGATAATAGACCTGCGATTGGATTGACTTTTCTCTGGTGCTCTGAAGGTTTCTCTATTCTTCAGTTTTTTTTTTTTTTTTTTTGAAATCAGGGCTAAACACCTAATTAAACTAAATGCGGCAAAGTTGATCCAATCAGATCATAATACAAATTATTGTAAAGACCCATGGGAGGGTCATTAAGGGAAATAGAAAATTTATCAAAACAACTCCTAGTTAAACCATACTTAGCTAGCTAATCTGCCACTAAATTTGTTTCTCTGTAGACATGGATCACCTGAATATCCCAATCTTTTGTTAATAAATCTCTCACCTGCATGTTGAGATTATAATTTTTGTCAATAATAACCTTATCTTTAGTAATTAAATCAACAGCCAAAGATGAATCAGATTCCAAAATAATTTTATGAAATCCTTTGGACCAAGCTAACTACAATCTAGTGGTAATTGCCCATAATTCAACACCTACTAACATGCAAATCCCGATATTAATAGCAGAACCTACAATCCATTTTCCTATAGCATCCCTAATGACTCCACCAGCTCCAACAACCCCTTGGTTTCCCTTGTTACAACCATCGACATTAATTTTCACCCAATCAATTGGGGGATATCTCCACCCTATGAATACCCTCTGCTTGCTATTAACTATGATACCCGATTCTCTAACCATAGAATGAATAATATCATCCACAAGTCTCCTGATAACTTGAACAGTGTTGGTGTAATATGATACAGTAGAGTTAAAAATTTGATGGTTTCTCTCTTTTTATATTTGCTATAAGGCAATGCCGAATTCAAGTCCCCAAAACTTTCTCTTAAAGCTCATATGATTATCTCGTAGGTTATTCAGAAGCCAAG
The DNA here is from genome assembly GCA_033617975.1 of Populus alba x Populus glandulosa. NCBI lineage: Eukaryota > Viridiplantae > Streptophyta > Magnoliopsida > Malpighiales > Salicaceae > Populus > Populus alba x Populus glandulosa. Next base: position 30,614,060 of record CM066143.1, on the reverse strand, counting down.
TGTACTAGTTAAGGGAGTAAAAAGCCTCCCAATTTGCAACTTCAATAATCTTGTCCCAAACCCCACATGCATTTGGATAGTCTTGGAGAGCATGGATAATTGATTTTGTCTTTGTCAAACAATGACAACAAAAAGGGTTTGCAGTGATTTTCCTTCTTCATCTGACTTAATTTGTCATTATGGCGCCATGAGTGATTATCCAAAGGAAGATTTTCACTCTTTCTAAACCCTTCTATTTCCAGATGATGTTCCATAAAGGGTCAAATTGTTGTTGAATAACTGTACTGTTTTCTTGAATCAAATAAGCTAACTTAACAAATAATTGACCACTTGGAGAATGTCTCCAATAGGCTTTATCCCCCCGTCCCAATTAAGGAGTTGGAGGATTATAACCTGCCAAGATCATTAACACCTGAATTGGGAGGAGATGAGCAAAAGTTTCCCATTGTCATTGGCCTCTATTATCCACCATATCGGCTACTATACAATTAATCAGATCCTCAGGAATAATCTGGTTAGTGTGCATATTTAAAGGGCCGTACCCTTCTAGCCGAGAGTCCATCCAAAACAGCACCTTACTTCCACATCTCAATGCCCAGTTTATACCTTGAGTGACAAATGGCCACACATTGCAGATACCCTTCCACGATACAAAATCTCTTTGTTGGGCTTGAGGATAAGGAATTAGCTCATGCTCCTTGACATATTTAGATCTCAAAACCCAAACCTATAAGCTTTTATTATTCTGAAAAACTCACAATGCCAACTTCATAATGAATGCCCTGTTCATACCATTCATTTTCCTTAAACCCAAACCTCCAACTTCCTTTTGCTGACACATAGTCCTTCAATTTACCAGATGAATCTTATCTCTCCCATCCTTTTGACCCCATATGAATCTTCTACACAACTTCTCAATATCATAACAAATGCTTTTTGGAAGTAATGTTGATTGGATTGGATAAAAAGGAACTGATGAGAGCACTGCTTTACATAAGGTAATCTTCCCTGCAAGAAATAAACTATTTGCTTTACACCCCACTAGCTTACTCTGCAAGTTATCAATAATATACTTGTATGTCTGCTGTGTGACCCTTTTGATGCAAAAGTGGAATACCAAGATACTTCCCCAGGTCCTTTGTTGTCTTGAAACAACGATTCCTACTAATAGTATTGGTTAGAGCTTGAGAGACATTCGTTGAGAAGAAGATTTTGGCTTTAACCATGTTCACCTTCTAACCTGAAACTTTACAGAATGAATCTAGACAATCCAAAATCCTATCCAATTGATCAGTTCTAGCTTCAGCAAATAACAGTATATCATCTGCAAAACATAGATGAGAGATAACAGGGCCAGTTCTTTTTATTATAAAAGGACGCTAACTGCCATGTTCAACCTCCTTGTTAATAAGATGACACAAGCGTTCAAGACATAATACAAAAATATAAGGGGATAAGGGATCTCCTTGTCTTATACCTTGAGATGGTTTAAAATCCATAGTAGATTTACCATTCCATAGAACATTGATAGAAGTAGATTCTATACATTTCATAATCAAAGACACCATATCAGATGGCAGTTTTGTCTTTGTAAGAGTATCACCAATAAAATCCTATTGTAATCTATCATAGGCCTTTTCCATATCCACTTTGATAGCCATCATCTCCTTTCTCCCTTTCATCTGTCTTATGGAATGCACAATCTCCTGGGCCACTATGATATTATCTGTGATGTTCCTTCCTAGAATAAAACTGCTCTGGGATTCGCTAATCAGTTTTGGCATTATCAATTTAAGTTTTTTTACAAGAATCTTAGTCATAATCTTGTAATTGACATTGCAAAGGCCAATTGGTCTAAATTAGTATAGATATTCTAGAGAATTCACTTTTGGGATGAGAACCAAATAAGTCTGTTTCGCTTCCTTTACTTCAAACTTGCTATTAAAAATGTTGTTGATAAAGTCACACGCTGATTTGCCTACTAATAGACATTGTGATTGGTAGAAAAAAGGCCATAAACCATCTGGTCCGGGTGCAAAATAAGGCTTCATGTCAAAGATTGCAGCCTTAACCTCATTATCAGTTACCAACTCTGATAAAATACTTAAGTGAACTCAATCTCTGGAAAACTGCTCTAAATTTGATCACCTTGAAACACTAAAATCTCTTTTCAAAATAAGTTCTGAAAAAACATGTTGGCCATAATCTTCAATGAGTCTTCATTCTCAACCCAACACTGAAATCTCTATCCTTCAGTTATGTTGTCTAGTTGATGCATGTTAGACAATTGACATTTTTTAACTCTAGTGTTTCATGTTGTTTAATTGTTATTTAATCAAGTATTGTCTGTTTTCTTTTCTTTCATTTCTGTTTTGATTTTGTAAAAGTAAATCCCTTGTTTTTCTGAAGTTGTTGCTGAGATTAGTGGCAGCATATTGTCCACTACAGTTAGTGGCTAGTGACAGCACATTGTTCACTACAGTTAGTGGCTGATAACTAAGGAGGTTTGTTAAATTTTCTCATGTATTTAAAGACATGCAGCTAATGAAATACTTACTGAGACATTTCATCAAACACCTTGTGTGTAATTCGTGTTCTTCAATATCCAGCATTGTTGTTCTTGATTGTGCATCCCTTCACCTGCACAAAACACAGCAACACAATTCTTAACAATGCAATTTTAATCCCTTGTTACCTTCTATTAATGGTGCTCTGGCAAAAAAAAAATGCTTAAAGATTCATTACTTTTACCATATCCATAATGTACACAATTACTGGCAATGAAGGTTAAAACTAGCCTTATCATTGTCTTATGTTTAGAAATTCAACTATTATCCAGTAGTTGCCTAAACCTGATTCAGTTGTGAAGTTAGTTTGCGTCATAAAAGTACATGAAACACTTTCATTATTCCTTATATTGACATGTTCTCTAAAAAATCCTACATTGTTCTTCTTTGGATTTGAATCACTGTTTTGATCATTGATTATTCGGTCCATTATGATTCAGTTAGTTATATCAGTCCAATGCACATAACCACACACAAGGTACTTTATGGAGCTTGAAAAAAACTTTATTAGATATAGCTTTCTTTACGGATAATAACATGCTAGGTAGTGGGTGTTACCCACTAAAAGACCCTCCACTGTTGAAATTAGTTTAGGGTTTCCATGTCATCTATTGCAGGTGGCAAGATGAAGTTTTAGCATGTATAACTTGACATGCCCAAAAAAGATAAGAGATAGATAATAAAACAACAAGATAGAAGAAAGAGACAAGGTGATGAGTTGGGCAAAAATCAAACCTAGTGAGGTTTGGTTGGGCCCAGGCCCCACCAAGCTAGCATCTATAGCTTGACATGAAGAAAAAGATAAAAGATGGATTATAAAAAAAAAAAAAAGATATAAGAGAAAAAAAAAAGAGACAAATTGGGCAAAGACTAAACCTAGTGAGGCTTGGTTGGGTTTCGACCCAAACGAGCCAAAAAATAATTTTTGTATTATCATTTTCCTCTAAGTAAATTTTTAACAACTACAATGTTAAAAAAAAATACTTTATCAAAATACCAAATTTAGTGGGGAAAAACAAATAATAGATGATATTTTCAAATACATCCATGAAAAGCGTGAACTTACTGTGAATGTTAGTGATATCATAGTTGATAGTTATGGGAGTAAAAGTCTATGGCTATGTCAGGAATCTTGAGACACTTTTTACATGCTTATGCACATGGCAATGTTATAGAATCTTGGTCCACTATGATAATAACAAGAAATTTTTTTCCACTCCTTCATTGTTTAACATGGCTATGCTAAAATCACTTTACTTTGATAATAGTTGTTGGCAAAATCACTACTATAAATAACTAGTAGCTCCCCTTTTATTCAGCATCACATTCTTCTTCGTTTTATATTATTTATGGGTGAACCTTTAGTGCAAAGACAGACGTGAAGAACCTTATTCTTCTTTTTATGATTTTCTACATGCTTTTAAATATGTTTATCTAGATAAAAAAAATTAGTAGAGGAAACTCTAAAGGTGGTACTTTTGTCAATAAAAGTAGGGGGGAGCTAAACATTCCCATCACACTGGTGGGAGTAAAGGCACTAGATCTTCTCATGTAAGACATTTGTCCTTCATGCCCCTATCTATTCAACCTCTCATCCATATAGGAGCACTGTAACTATTGGTGTTATTACTTAATTAGCCTTAAACATGAAAATATGTATGAGGCTAGGACTTCACTTTCCTATGAAAGAATAAATAGGACACTAAAGGCAATAACTTAGAATTTTAAGATCATAGCTTGTATGAGTATGTTTAAGTTGGGTATTACTTTCCATTGTTAGGTTTTGTTATAGATGTGTTTTTCTACTATAACCTGTCTATTTGTCAGTTGAACCTAAATACGTGGATAATTGTGGTAGCTTTTGACAAGTATTTAAAACTTAAAGGTTAAGTTCCCAATGTTGATAGCTTGTCTATTTCTCTTGAGTCTAAGAAAAGTATGGCATGATTTTATACTTTTTTTCTAAAAAGATACAAAATCCATTGAAAGAAATTTTTCAAGATAAATCATTATCAGTAAAGAAATGATTGGTTTATATTGGGTTATAACAGTTCTATAACCTTTTGCTAAAAAGGTGTATAGATGTTCTCCAGTTTGGAGAGTATCTGTTGCGAATAATGTCATTTCTTTAAGCCCAAAAGGGGATAATGCATTCAAAAATCTTGTTGATAATTGTCAATACTACCTCCTTCGATTGGCCAAAAGTTATTGTCTATAAGATAATATTTATGGTATAAGAGATATTAGTCATCTTCCTTGCTTTTTGGCAGCATAACTATTATATTGATGTTTATCTATATCGTTTATATATGGGTCCCACTCTTTGAGACAATTGAATAAGAAGGAACAATAAGCTTTAAATTTTTTTATCATCGTTTAAAGAAACATAAAAGGAGAGTAGGTAATAGTCTTGGAAGAAGAAAGAGACAACAGCAAAATACCTAAAATAGAGGTTATGGAAGAAACTCAGTAAGAGAGTGGTGAGACGGACACCAATAATGATATGAAAACAACTAGGAACAAGTATGTTTTGCACTAAAAGAGTTAGAAAAAACGTAGTTTACAGCCTGTCATTCTTGATTCTCTTATGACAATAACACCCACGCCAAGTAAAGTACTAAGCCCTACACACGTAGTTACTCCAAACACTACTACTGCTTGAATATTGCAACAATTCCTATTAACATTCTTGTTGATATAAATTTAAGTGGTAATGTCTTTTTAGTAGCTCTTCGTATCATTATCTTTGGTTTCATAATCCTTCCACCTTAAATCTTGTAAACTATATAACTACTAGTGGTCTTTGGTAGGATTTCAACCTTCTAGAAAGGTAATCTATACTTATAGAGAGGGGGACTTTATGACTTCTATATTTAAGGATAATCATTCATTTACATGTAGTTATTGCTAAAATATAGATATTTTTGCTAGAATGTCTTAGTTTCTCAGGATATACAATGATTTGAAAAAGATAGTTTGTCACATCAATTGACTAGCAACATGTCTAAACCTTTCCATATAAGCATGAGGCTATTTGATCTCATTATTATTATCACTTATTATTTTTTTCCACTACTGATATAAGTTTTTCTTTTTCTTTTTACAGAATTCTCAAATATAGTTATTAGCTCTTTTTTATATTAGCTCATTAGGAAATTTCAAATTGCAAAGAGAAACAACCTTGGGTAAATGAGAGTCTTCATGAACTACAATCAACCTTTTGCTCTCTAACCATAGAAAAAGATATTTTACATACAAAGGTTGCATCCCTTCATGTTGTCATAGTGGAGTCTAAACGAAAAGTGATTAGTTGCAAGAAAAAGAATTGAAGAGCTTGAAAATATATTTTTTAATGCTTAGAGTTCACTAAATGGTATGCAAAATAAACTAGTCCAAACACAAGGTAAGGCGACTCGGTTACAAGGAGAATGTTTGTTAGTTTATATGCCCTGTAGTCATGGCACTATTTTATTCATGTAGAACATATTTAATTTTATTAAACAAAGGCATTATTTATCTTTAAAATTCATTTCTATTTAATTTATGAATTTAATGTTTGATAAACGAATCTAAAGTAAAGATAAAGTTTATGGAACAAAAACACTTTGCAAATGAAATTATAAAGATGTTATAATTATGGGATTCATATTGCATCAAAGTATTGCTCTTAAATATTCATGGTCAATGCTCTCTTAATACTGGATATTTATTAGAGTTGTAAAGACGGGTACATATTATGTATTTTTCCTTATAAAAAAGAGCAGATGTTCTTATAAGTTAAGTTATAAGAGATATCTAAAACTAATATATAGGTGTTTGTCATAAGAAATGTACATTGAACTAACACACATAAGAATTCCGTATGGAGATATCACATGTGTCTATGAAAAGGCTCACAAGACGGTCATATAAGTGATCCTTAGACTTGAGATTACTAAATTATCTTATATAAAAAGTGTTATGTTTTGATCTTGTTACACGTTATATTGGTAAATGTAACAAATGAAAAGACATTATTAGAAAAAATGTTCAATGTCACCACCAAAAAATTGATAAATACAAACGAAAATATCGATGAAATATTTTTGCTAGTAAATTGCCGATGGATTTTACCAACGGAAATATTCTCTTGGTATTTACCGAGGGAATTATAATAGGGAAAAAAATTAAAACAAAGCAAAAAAAATAATGACGTGCCATTTTTACCAACGAAATTAATGACGGAATAAATTTCGTCGATAAAATTGTTGGTAAACTGTGAACACTATAAAACATGTTAATTACAAAGGGAATCATCAACGAAAACTTCCATCAGTATATTATAAAAAGCTATGAAACTATTCACTTCTCAATCGTACTGTTAATTATTGTTCTTTACAGACAAAATCACCGACTGATTGAAAATTCATCGATGTTATTTGGTGTTTTTCTAAAAAATTTAGCTTAAATTAAAATTTTAAATTAAATATTACAGACGAAATCACCGACGGATTGAAAAGTCATCGGTGATATTTGGTGATTTCTGAAAAAAATTTATTAAATTTAAATTAAATATTACAGACAAAATCACCGACAAAATGATTAAAAATATTAATATTTAATTATCCGTCAGTAAAACACACCAATAAAAAGCCTAGAATCCCTAATTTCACAACAGACTCGTGTCCTTTCTTCTTCTTCTTCTTCTTCTTCTTCTTCTCTTCTCTCCTTAACTCCTTCACTTCTCCTCCATTCTCAGGTATGTCTTCTTCTTATTCTTCTTTTTCTTTTCTTCTCTCCTCTCCTCACCTCCTTCTCTTCTCCTTCATGCACAGATATGTCTTCTTCTCCTTTCTTATTTTTTTTCTCAGTTTTTTTAATTAGTATACTTTATGAATTTATTTTTTTTCTCTTCTTAGCTTCACTTGCAACTACATTAAGCTTAAAAAAAAAATTCTCCTTTTTTCGTATTTTTTCACTATATTTGTTTTTTATTTTATTTTCATTGTTTTTGTTCTTAATAATTGTATGAATGTTGTTGTATGATTTTTGTTTCATATGAGATCAATTTTTAGTTGATTTATTTATAGGATTTTTAAATTTTTTTCATATGAATTTTTTTAGTTGAATTTATTTTTTCATGTTATTTATTTGTTGCAAAATTTTTTGAGTTGATTTTCTTCTTCTTTTTTCCAAGCATTTTGAGTATTATAGAGTGTTGATTAATATTAATTTAATTGTTTTATAGTTTTGTAAAATAGATTTTTTAAAAATATATTTTTAAATAATTACCAATTGAATTATCTACGGTATTTTTCCGAGGGAATTACTGACGAAATAAAGTGGGTAATTTTTTTTTACTCGCTTTTTCCGTCAATAAATCCATCAGACTACAGCAGCAGATTCAAGTAATAATATTTTTTTTATTACCGACGAAAGATAAAAAATTACCGATGAAAGATTCACTGACGAAGCATTTTCGTCGGTGATTTCGTTGGTAAATTAATTACCAACGAAATGGTAGTGCAAATACCGACGGAAAATTACTTCAGTAAATCTAAAGATTGTGATAATGCGTGTTCTCAAATAGTATTGATTGTGAAATCTTTACACATGGTGGAAGAGATTTGAAAAGAGTTTCGAATCTTATTCAAATTATCAATGGCTATAATATTGCAAACAAATATGATTTGATATGACATAAACATTCCATGCTAAAATATATAAATCAAAATATTATTGCTGAATGAATAATAATTACACTGAAAAATCACCCAAATCATTTATAACTTAACTTTTTTAATAGTGATTACTTTTTTAATATTGATTACGCAGATATCCGGAATGAGGTAAAGCTTGGCACAAATTGGAACACCATTTGAGTTCTAAGAATTAAAACTTTTTGCTTACCCCAGGGATAATACATATTCAATTATTTGATTATTTGTATATTATCTCTTATAAATTTCTTGGTGTTGCCGTCCTTGTGTCATTTCCGCAGGATAGGGATAAAATTAGAATATAAACATGTGTTTTAATCATGAAACACAATTAAAATTGCTTCCAAAGGTCTAAACTCGGTATTGGATTTCTTACATCAAATGAGTTAAACTGATTATTTCATTAAAGCATTGGGATGAAACAATAATTTACTAGATTGTATAATTACAAGGAATTGCCGTCGGCAATTGGTAAGATTGGTATTAACGACTGTACAAGTACAGTTTTTCTGTAATATAGAGAATTATGCAACTAAATCTACAGGATTGGGAGGATGCAAAATAAAACGCTAGAAATTCTGATTGCTCTTAGCAAAGAACATGTCAATTGAAAGATGCCCAACTTCTTTTGGAGATGGCTTGCGCTTCTTACGTTTGCTTTGGCTTGAGATGCGGTCCTTCTGGACAGACCTGAAAGAGTTTCAAACTGGTCAGATCAAACGAAGATCATTACAGGAAATGCGGAAGCTATCCTAAGAAATGCAGTTTCTTTCGTATATGGTAAGCATAAAATCAACCCCATGCTCTAGCGCCTAACCTAATCTCCCATATCTCATACAAGGCAGCTAAGATGATTGATATGGTGTTTGGACAAGAAAAGGAAAGTAAAAGTTACTGACACCCAATACATACAGATAACATCAATGATCACTTAGTTTAGTAGAACCCCTAGGAAAAAGAGTAAAGCAGTGTCCGTGATCCAAGTCCAATCCAAGACTTCATAAGCTGCGTTAAGGTTGAAGAGGGAGAGGGTCATTGTGTAGTCCAGTGAACACTGATCAGAAAAACAAAATTATAGGCGCACGCACAAACGTATATGAAAAACAACCTCTGCCTCGGTGTGGAAGTTCTCGAGTCCATTCTGGACTCATCCTTTTGAAGCCTCTCTGCAAGATGGAAGTCAGAGTGCTCTTGTCTTTCTTCATCAAAATATGGCGGCATTTCAATCCCACATAGCGAGCACTTGTAGTCATCCACCCAAACTAACCCATCTTTCTGTTCAGATGAACAGACTGCCTCATTGTCCATGATGACCCGGTTCATTCTGTCAGGGCTTCCCCCCTCAAGCTGTCCAGGTAAGGACAAGCCTGATTCCTTCAGCTGTGACACTTCCCCTGCCATATCCTTGGTAATCACCTTGAAAATGACAAAAGAGAAGAATAAAGCTAAAGAGAAAAACTAAGAATCAAGAAAATCAGAATTCAATCTAAGTTGCCACTCTAAAATGATTGCATGGTCATTTTAGAGATTGACATAAGTAACCAGATAACAAGAACTGGGGAGCCCGCTAATTTGAATTTATTTCTAGTCAAGTCATGGACAACTCTTTCTCCTTGCCACATACCTTGTCCGCAATTTTGTTGCTTGAAGGTTCCTGGATTTTCTCAGCTTCAACACTATCAGTGTAAGTGCAGTGGTGAACATTCAAATCCTGTAGATTATTGCTGTCCAGTGGATCTCTAATTCCATAATGTTGCAACTCATGACTCTCAATAGAAAAGGAACCTTCCATATTGTTCATTAAGTGTTGATCATTAATATCCAATCCCAAGGATTTTGGATCATCCAAATTTTTCCTAGATAAATCTCCTGACACGATGAAGTTGTTGAGAGTTTTTTGTGTTGGATCAGATGGGGCACCAATATTGTCTTCATTGAAATGAGACAAGCGTAGGCCTGAAAGCAGATAAAATGATTTGTCATTTTATAAGTCCTACAAGGCATTAGATTATGCTTATTCAAGATTCCTTCTCCATCCAAACACATTTCCCAGTATGTAAGAAAACTCCCGGAGAGAGACACATGCATCAAAACACAAAACAATTCGTTTTCACCTTCAGACAAAAGGCTGTATAAACCATAATGCGAATTCTTACCCATCAACCTTAAAGAAATAGGAAGTTCAGCCTTTAGCAGCTTTGAAGCATACTTCAAGATGTCTTCACTTGAGCAAATATATTTTTCCAAAGTCACAGCTCTGCTTCGAACCTGTTGATTCATGATGGTCAGTAGACTTCAGAGCATAATGACAAACATAGTAATAAGTGCAAGGAGAGGCCAGGTAGCTTAAGATTAAGCAACAGTAACTTGCAACATCTTCCCATTACAGTCTGGTCAGTAAGCATCTAAAAACTTCTTTTAACCATTGAAAATCATTGTTCCTAGTATATTTTTACACTTGTTGACCAAGAATTAACATTGATATTATTTTTTTGTGTGTGCATATAAAAATATAACCCGTCTTGCAATTTGAGCTGCCTTCATTTTGTTGGCTTATTTATTCTCTCGTATTGAATATTCAGTCCTCTTAATTAATTATGAAGCTTGGCTAAATTTGTGGAAAAACCGAAACATTGTGGTTGGACTACATGTGGGTGTTTAGAGGACTAACATAGCTTGCTTGCGATTTTTTTCCTAGTTTAATATGTTATTACTTAGTCTCCAAGATAAACAAATAATTATATGTTAGCTTTGATTTTATATTGTGTTTTACTTGCAATTGTCGTTTGTGATCTCAATCATAGTCCTTGGATTAGTATCACATGCATTTACAAAGAGGCCATCTAGTACATAATTCAGAACTCGCAATTGCTATGGACCCGAACTTTAGTAATGTTCTTAGGGATATTCAAGAACAATTACAGCTCATGTGAGCTAATATGAACAACATGTCCAATCAGATGAACAACTTTTCTAAGAGGATAGAATTCATAGAAACTTTACAAATAAGACAATCTAGTAAGAGTGTGCATTTTAATAACAATATTAGGCACCGTCAAAGGCCAATTCCCCGGAGACAGTTATTGATTTTGTGAGATAATATTGATGAATTGATAAAATAACATATTATTTCTCCTCTAAATTTTCTCTTCTTCCTAACTTTTCTTTCCCTGTTTTTAATTTTTAGCTTCTTTCTTTCTTTCTCTACTTTTAGTTTTCTTTAGTTTTTTTGTTAAGCATCAAATGCCCTTCTTGAATCCATTAGCAATGGAGCATGCCTCCTAACCTTAATCACATCTTCCGCAGGAAAATGAAAAGCCAACAAAAGGTGCAGAGAAGCAAGGAACTTTAAATAGCATTAACCCATTTGCATCTTATAATTTGCCCTCAAACGTTCTCATAGAGAAGGCAACAAAAAATCAGAAAGTACCTCAAATGATGCAGTTTTCAATTTTAGAGTCAATGTTCGACCGCAAAGACCACCTTTTTTCATGTCAGCGCATAGCATCTCTGCAATATCAGCTGCCAACACAATTCAAACAGGCTTACTAAAGTAAAAAAATTTATTAATATTCTAGATAATTGTGTGACATCGAGTGTCAAGCAAAACCAAATTGATTATGTGTTTTTTGTATTAAAGCCAAAAATGATATTATTACTGCATTTCTAAGCCCTTTGTAATAAGAAATCTTCAGAGAGTTTTGAGGTGTAATAGAGCCAAAAGAAAGCAACTGCTCCATCCCAAAGCATTACATAATTGTACATACACTAGATTAAAAATAACATTAGATATGCCAAGGAGGCTTACCTAATTTCTGATAAAGAAGTGTCTCATCATCTGTGGCTGAAAAAGTTCTCTCACTGCTGATACTTTTTCGGGACCTGACTTGAGGGGTATCTGTCTTCCCAATCCCCAAACCCACAGAGAGAAAAAAATCTGCAATAAATCAGCAAGAATCACTCTGATGGTAAGTGTCTACCAATTCTCTGTGCACATGAGGCATTCAAATCTATGAAGTTTTATTTTATAAAAAGAATTTGAAGTCACTTCCACTTACTGTCAGAATTTCCAGCCTGAATAAAGGCCTCCTGGATTCATTTTACATAGATATTGTAAGGGGAACATCAAAATAATGTAATTATGTATTGATTCAATGCTCCGTACAAGTTGTTAAGCAGATTTTATTGTCCTAACCAATTATTTCTAAAGACTAACATTGTTTATACCCTAATATATTAGGCACATTGTTTATACCATGACAAAGAGGAAAACACCAGACAATGACTACCTGCTGTGGAATGAGAAAACAGTGCACAGAGGAGCCCACCCTTCTGGAGCATCTCTTCACATGTACTAATACCAAAAGCATCCCTCAGTATATGTTCAGTAACCTTACCAATGCCTCCAATCTGTATAGAGTTCGATGATGTGAAATCATACTAAGACTTCAGAAACATTTTAAGAAAAAGAATAATTTGCATTTTCCTCAGAAGAATATGAAACATCTTTCATTGAAATAAAGTCAAAGAAAATATACCTTCCTTATGGGGACTGAGGATATAAATGTCATGACAGCCATCCGATCATTTATTAAAACAAACTGTCCATTGGGTTTATTTATATCAGAGCAAACCTGAGGACACGCACATGTCAAGTGAATATATATGGTAGACTTTTGTACTGTAAAATGCATTATCTAAATGAAAACCTCCACCCCTTTCTAGGTTACCTGTTTTGTTTTTTTTTTGGTAGCATAATCCAGTTTGATTAGGTGGCAATAATTTAAATGCAAGAGCATGAGATTAGTCTTTTATGAGTTTACTACTGAAGATAAGGATAATTCATTCAGCATAATATCAAAGATGACATTTTGCAGACTTAGAAATTCTTTGACCAATTTTTTCCTATTCTAAGGCCTGATCAAGTATGCATGTGATCAAAATTCAGGTAAATAAAATGTCAAAGCCATTCACTCAGACATCATAACATGAGTTTCACCTTGAATTGAATGCACTCAAGGCTACAATTACTGAACAACTTACATTGGGCTATTGATGAGATTTCTAAAATTGACTTCACTGAAACTTAACCGTCTCGACACCTTTTTTTATGTTTAGCATGCTTCCTGCACATTTCAGAAGGCCATTAATGCCTCTAATAGTTACTTGCAGCTTATTGTGTAATAGATAAGCCCTTTATATTTGATCAGTATAAATATTTTTAAACTAGCTTGCTATCAAAAAAATTTATTGTATGTCATCCACTAAATTAATCTCTCATCGTGAATAGTTCTTAAAGTTTTTATCCATGGAGACATCTGTTCTATAGTGAATTTTATCAAAATTGCTTTTTTCAGTACTTTCTATATAACTATTAAAAGAAATGGGAAGATGCAAAATGTAAAGTCCATGCTGGACGCAAACCGCAACGAAATAAGGGAATAGCTAAAAGAACCTTAGCAAGTAAGCGGTTTGGGGCCACTCCAGCACTACATGTCAGGCCAGTCTCTTCGTTGATGCATTTTCTAAGTTCTTCGGCAATCTTCACAATTACAGCATAAACAGAAAAGTGAATGTCAAAACCATATAATGTAGAACAGCATTCAATAGAAAAGCAAAAGTAAGAAAACCCATCAACATACTTCTCCACAAGACATGCCCCTTTCTTTGCAGACCTCGGTTATATCCAGGTATGCTTCATCCAAACTAGCAGCCATGAAATTAGGATCGTATTTCTCAAAAACTATAGAGAAGCATGTGTTAGTCAGATATTTGCACATGATAAGAGAAAGCATTACATAATCTCTATTAGAATCCTATTGACTAACCTTTTCTAGTTAATTCACTGTAATGAGTATACTTATTGAAATCTATAGGAACAAAAATTAACTCCGGGCATAATTTACGAGCAATGAAACCAGGCATTGCAGCACGAACTCCAAACCTCCGTGCCTACAAAGTAATCAAATATCATTTTCACAAAACGAAGAGTAACGAACCAGATACACAGACATGCCACCAACAGTAACATCCAATCTAAACCTCATAATTAGCGGTCGAGATCATAGACATGCCACCAACAGCCATCGGTTTCCCTTTCAATGAAGGATTGCTCAATGTTTCAACAGCGGCATAGAAAGCATCCATATCCACATGTAACCAAATCCTCGAAAGATCACGCGTGGCTTCTAGCTCTAAAATTCTTCTATCTGCCAACTATAAATCATAGTATAAATTAAAAACCATATAGATTTCCAAGAGGAACAAAAATAAAAGCCACGGACATTTATAGGGGGTCTTGAGCTTTACAGTTTGATAATGAGAGAGATCAGCAGCACTAAGCTTGGCACGTTGGGCACGCATGTTTTCAATTTTTTGCCTCAATAAAGCCTCCTTTTTTTCCTCGTTCTCAAAATACTTTGATCCTTTACTGCTTTCATAAACTATTCTTTGCACTTTCTCTTTGTCCACTCCTTCCATACCTAAAAACATTTTTTTACAACACATTGTTTAATCTAATTTCCAATAAAACATATCCAACATCGATCAAATAACAAAGAAACTCGAATAAAAATGCCAAGAATTTGCAAGCACGAGGTGAAATAATTGTGAATAAATCAACCCATGTAGAGATTTTTATTACCTGCTTTGGCGTTAGTGTAAACTGTGTGGTAAGATTGCCATGGACGAGATTTATCTCCTGACAAGGTCTCATTTTTCTCCATCTCTCTCTCTCTCTCTTTCGGCGCCCTCGGTCTATCTCTTCTTATTTTTTAGCGCGATCTTTTTGTGTTTTGGGTATTGAAAAAGCTTGCTGGAGAAGGAGGAGGGAAAGTGAGAATTATTCAGGGTGTTTGGAATATTTTTTTATTTTATTGTACAGATTTGAATTAAGAAAAATGGACTTCCGAACTCAAATTTAATTGAGATATGGCAAAAAAAATCTATTTTTTGATTTTTTTATACCAAATTCTTTTTCAATGTATTTGATATTGACATAGTTTTTGTAATTGTAGTATAAAAAATTAAATTTTAAAAAATTAATTTTTGTTATGATTGATGTTATTGGAATATATATTTGGCTATTGATATTAATATTTATAAATAAAATATTTTCAATATATTTGGTTAAAAAATACTGTTAAAAAACCATCATTCCACAAGAAATGTTACACAGGTTCATGACATTTGGGTTTATAAGACTAGTTTGATGTTGGCTCATGTATTTTGTAGATCTATGATATTAAATTTGTCATTGTCGTTAAATTAAAGGTTTATAAAAATAAAATAAAAAACATTTTGTTTCAACCTTGAGTTCAATGTTAGAACTCATTCATTTTTTTGGAACACCAGAGAAAGGAAATTGGAAAAATTCCTGATTTATATTATTGTGAAATTAATTTTAACTTTATATAATGTTTGTGCTGTGAGTGCTCGCCGTCTCTTTTCCTGTGACCCGTTTAGCCAAACAGGTCACAAAAAGAGAAAGAAAGCTTTTACATTGACTCTATCTGTACTTTTCATACTTCGATGTTTTAAAGCACTGAAACACAAGAGGAAGAGGCCGCCAAATTCGGAGTGGGCGAGGTTGAGGGCCCGAGGCTTACAAATCGGTGAAGGTGGGCCTCCATTCGTTTCGAAACCCAAATACTTAGGCCTAGCTTCAACTCTTCTTCATCGTCGGGCCTTAATAAAAAGAAATCGGTAGGTGAGCCCAACTTTTATATTTCTTCTTAATCAAATCCAACTTCTTTTTTATTTTTATTTTTTATTAATATGAGTTTTTAGACCAGTTTACATGCATCTTAACTAATTTTATGGGTTCTAAAATTAACGATAATATAAATTTCTAGTGACCCTGAGGTTTATGAAACTCAAACTAATAATATCTCGAAAACAAACTCAAAACCTGACCAGTTAAATTATACTCTCAAGGTTAATCCAATTTTTTTTAGTAATTTATTTGAGTAGATCGTGTTTATACACATATGTGTGCGGGTCTTGCTCGATTGAAGTTAGCTTTAGATTTTTAATTTAAATAAAAAAAAATATAAACATACTTGATTAAAAATCCTGTTTTTTGTTAAAAATACTTATTATTTTCAAAAGTTATTTTTATAAGTAATGTAAAAATATATATACCTGTTGAATCATGGTTTAGGGTCCAAAATTACATTTCTCAGTAGGAGTACCAGGGAGGCTCCTGTCTCTTTCCATACAGCTGGATCAAGCTTATTTTCGTGCTGTCTTTTTCTCTAGGAGGTTGTCATCATGTCGTGTTATACCATAGGAAACCCCACACAAACGTGATAAACGTTGGACGGAGTTATACACGAAACCCATAAATGTGATAATATTTTTTTACTATTATTTTAAATTTATTTTTAATATTAATAGATTGAAATGATACAAAACACTAAAATTATAATTTGAAAAAAAAATTATTTTTAATAAAAAAACAACTTGAAATTCACTCTCAAGCATGTTTTTAAACTATCTTGTCTAAATTTAATGGATTTGAGTTATTAAATTATTGGTTAGCCTATATTTTTTTCAATGATAGATAAAAAGAAATTAATTTGATAAATTATTGATTAATTTAATATTAAACTTGGTTAGAATTAATTTTTAAATTAATTTATCGGACAAATTATGATTTGTCAGGTCCCTCTTATTTATTTTGAGGGGCGGATAAATTATTGTCGTTTTCGTTGTCACATGTAAGCCTGTCCCACAAAATGATTACTTTGTTTGTAGCGGGGAACATGCCGCGTTGATTGCCTTGAGCCTTTTTTTATCTTTTTTGAGCATGCTATTTTATTATACTGTCTATTTAACTCGTTTTTTCATGCTGGCTGGGTAATTATTTTTAATGTAATATTATTTTTTATGTTTTTTAAATATAAAAAAAATTCAATTACAGATTGAAAATTTTATATATGTATTTAAATAAATTAATTAAAAATTATTTATACAAATAAAAAAAATTATAAAACTCAATTTTTAATCAACCAAAATTAATTTGTCAAATTCATAATCTTAGTCATGAACTCAACTGAAACAAATAATTTTGTTCAATTGTATTTATATTCAAAACATATACCTATAAAATTGAGAGCCAACCAAATATCAAGACAATTGGATAAAAATTATCAAACTGGAACTAATTATGTTTTTCAATGACTAATCAATAAAATATTAAATAATAAAATTAAAAGAAAATTAAGTAAGAAAAAAAATTATGTGTGCAAGCTTGGAGCAGCCAACGTACTTGGGCTGTATTTTTTTTCCTCAAACTTAATTTTTTGAAAGAAAATGGTAGGTGACATGCTAGAAAGCAAGTTGTGACATCCCTACAAAAAAAAAAATTTTATTTTTAACTATATTTCAACATCAAAAAACTTTAAATACCTTAAAAAGCAAGTTGAAACAACTAGCCTGAAACAAAAATTGTTTGGGAGTTTGGATCTACTATATAAAGCAATTTCAAAGGAAAAACCATTGGATAAACTCCCCGTTAAAAGATATCCATTGACACCAAAATCACTATTTTCATGATCTTACTTCGTGTAAATGGTGACTTTCTTTTTCTACCATAACAAATTCAATCACTTACTCTCTCATCTCGAGTTAAGAACCAAAAAACAAGAAAAATAAAGTTTGGGATCAAAATTAACTTTGTTTTTGTTTTTTTTAATTGAAGGGACCAAATAATTACAAGTGGAAAAGTTTGGGGACTAAAATAAGCATTCCCCCCAAACTTTGCCAAAGCCACCAATCCCCCCCCGGTGTTTTGCATTTTGATCCCGTGTCTTTTAATCTCACATTCCATTAACTAAATAACCTAAATTGGCCTTCAATTTGCCAATTTAAGGGCAAATTTTTTAAAAAAAAAACAAAGAGTTTTAGGCAAAAAAAAATCATTTGTTGAAATCCATAGTGAATCGTGAAACAAATCTAAACATATCTCAATGTCGCTTTCCAAGTCAGTGTTGATTGTGCCTTACAGCTCTCATCACGATGGAGAGGCAAGTGTGGTAAGATCACCAATTGAGCTTCGGCCACACATTTGTTTTCCCTTCCTCTTTCCTCTCTCGTCTCTTAGAAAAACATGCTGGCCCTTGAAAAAAAATAAAGATGGATGGTTATATATTTGTCGAGTCAAATTATATCTTTATTATTTTGATTGTATTATATATGATCTTGAATTATTTATTAAGTTAATTTTATTTTTTAATTTAATTTATTGGCATTTGATTTTTATATCAAATTTAGTCTTTGTTTTTTAATTATAATGTATTTGATTTTGAATCATTTATTGAATTAGTTTTTTTTTCTCAACTTCATCCTTTAACATTTGATTTTTATATTAAATTTGATACTCATTTTTTTATTTTGATTTTTAGTTTTTCTTATCATTTTCTTAATTTATTTATTTTTTCAATTTCATCCTTATAATTTGATTTTTTTGGTCAAAATTTGTTCTTATTCCTTTCAAATCTACATGTTTTTTTTTTATTTCTTATCTATTTTTTAAGTTTTTTTTTCAAGTTTATCCCTAATTATTATTGTTGGTTAAGAATTTTACATTGCTATTTGTTTTTATTTGGTTTTTATATTATGATTCATCCTTGTGATCCGTGTCACATGTTTTTAAATATGGATTAGGTTAGCTTTGTTTTTTTTTTTTTTCATCCATCGTCATTAGGTTCGTTGAAAATTGATATTTTTTATTTTTAAATTTTTTTATAGAATTATCCTGATTTCATATATCAGGTCATGGATTTAGCAGGTTTACCAGGTTTAACTCGGGTTTTTTTTTCATTGCTTTTTAATTATTATTTTTTATCTCGAGTCAATGACTAGAATCTTAGATATATTTTAAAAAATATATATTTATATAATTCTGAATATTTTTTTACAATAAAAAATCAATTTTTAAAATTAAAGATTTTCCTACAGATAAAATGTCAATTACATCTCAGAAAAATCAATAAAACAGTGGAGAACATGGTAATTTGGTGTTTAATCACCTCTTGTGCAATCGTAATCAACTAACAATTAAATTCAAGATTCCAACTTGTATGATCGTCACCGTTACGTGGTTGAGAATTTAATCTTGTTAAATAGGTTTTGGACATTTTAATATTTCACAACGAATTGCATGAATAAAAACCTATTGGCTTTTATGATGACGTGTATATTTTAATCGAGAGATGACGTGGATAAGATGTGATAACTAATGTGAAAACCCACTAAATTATAATATGAGTAAAATAAATAAAGTATTGAATAAATTAAATAAAAAGATTTTAAGTATTGTAATTGGATACAATAGAATAAAATATAAGATGTTATGGTGTGAATTAAGTAAAAAAAGAGAGTTGAGTGACAAAAATAGAAATAAGAAGAAATGAGGGCTAATGTGTAAATTGGAAAAACTTAGACTATAAATGCTTCATCTTCTCCTCTTTTAGCCGTGAGTTTGAAACAAAGAGAGGGGGAAGAATTGTGTGATTTTCTACTTAAATGCTCATTGATTTCACTAATTAAAGTGAGTAATTAGAGTGATTAACTTAATTAAACATCAAGAGGGGGTTGATTTTAAGGTGGTGAGTGCATTGAAGGAAGGATTTCAAGCTAGGATTTGAAGAGGGAGAAGAAGAAAACTTGTTCTTTCTTGCATTCTTTCCTTAAATCCTTATCAAAGTGAGGTAAATAACATGTTCTAAATGATTAATTCCTTTAATTTTATGTTTGATGAAGGATTATGCAAAATGATGATTATGTGAAGTTGTGGATTTATGTTATAATTTATAGGAATAATGCAAATTATGTTTGAACCATGTTAGAAAGCATGAATTATGATTGGGTAAGTGTTTAATTTTAAATAAAAGAAACAAAAATTAATTTTCCCCATTTTAATTGAATATTTGGCCAAGAGAGGAATAATTTAGGGGATTTGAGGTTTAATACAATTGTTTGGAATATATGGGAAGATGAAAGTTTATAAGTATTGTTATATGAATGGAGTAGGAATTTTTCAAGGAGAAAAGAAATATATTCACTTCCCTCCCTAGGTTGTTTTTGGCTAAATGGAGAAGAAAATTAGAGAATGGAGTTTAAATGATATTATTGAGGAGTTTTTGGCTAAATGGAGAAGAAAAATTAGAGAATGGAGTTTAAATAATATTATTGAGGAACCTTACTAAATTTAAGACAATTGATGTTGATAGGTTAAATTGAATGGAGACTTTTGTGGAAATAATAATAATAATAATAATAAGAAAATGTTTCAAAAAGGGGGGGGTTTATCCCCTTTGAATTAAAAGTCAATTAAACTTAATTAAGGGTATTGGATTTAATCAAAGAATATGTCATGGGTATTAGAATTTTACCGGTTCAAATGAATGAACAAATGACAAAGTAATTTTGTTGGTGCAGAGGAGGCCGCAGGACCTGATCAGCAACAAGGGACCTCTTCACGCGCACATACACCAGGTAGGTGTTCAACACCTTTGAGTAATTAATCAATTTATATTTTTATTGTACAAGGAACTTTATAGATTATAAATATTAGTGCTAGTTACTAGAAACAATGCCCTGGTGAATGGGCAAGCCTTGAAAAATTATTTCCTGGTTTCTGGAAATAATGCCCTGGTGAATGGGCAAGCCTTGTAAAAAAATTATTTCCTGGTTACTGGAAATAATGCCCTGGTTAATGGGTGGTTACTGGAAATAATGCCCTGGTGAATGGGTAGTTACTGGAAATAATACCCTAGTGAATGGGTAGTTACTGGAAATAATGCCCTGGTGAATGGGCGAGCCTTGAAGATCATTTCCTGATTATTGAAATTTATGCCTGGTAGAATGACCATGTTAAGAAAAATTAATTTGTCAAATTAATGGGATAATCACTCGATGTAAAATAAATCATAGAACTTTGAAGTTAAATATGCTGGGTTATGGGAGACACTCTGGATATTTTTTATTTTAGTAGATCTATCCCTGTCTAGAAGAGAATTTATGAAATTAGAAATTTCAAAAAGAAAATAAGACAATCAATTCTATGATATGAAAATCACCTTAATGTATATAAATAATTAGTCCTTAATCAGTTACTTATTGAATTGTGCAATTGTTTTAATCATGTTTAATGCAATTATGTTTTTAGGTACATCGCACCCTCGATCTGGGAAGTAGATGCTCGGATAAATAATTTTGTTATGTGATTAATGTACTTGGAAGAACTAATATTTTGTTGTAATATGCTTCCATATCTAAAATTATAATGTTTAACTTATTATCTTGTGTATGATGTAATTTGTAAGGTTATTATTATTAAGTTGAATTATGGTTGGTTGTATATATATAAATATATATAAAAAGAGACGATGCATGTTAAGAATTTATTAGTTTTATTGTAGTGTTCTATAGAAAATAAAATTGAGATATCAAAATATGCTTGAGTTTTTGATGTCCAAATGATGGGACGAATATTGTGATTGATGTTACAGGTTGAGAAATGATTGAGTCGATAACTTGGTACCTAAAGAATACAAAGGAAACTCTGCCGAAATTTCGAGAAAATATATATATATATATATATAAAAAAAAAATTAGTAACTACGAATATACATAATATATTTTTAAGTTTACGAATTGAGACTGTTACAACTAAAATATAAAAAGTTGATAGTTAAGTTTAGGTTTAATTAATCCAAAATATTTAAATTATGGTGGGTGGTATATTCTTAATCTTTTTTGGTTTCTTGTATTTGTTAGATAAGGGATAGATAGTATCTTCGACAGTACCCTCCTACTCACCTATTACCCATGGTTTAGGCTTCATAGGATCTTCAATAAATTTATGTGTAATTAATTAAGAAATCAAATCAGTTGTTTTTTATTTAAAAACAGTGTTCGGTTAACTTTATTTTGAAAGTAAATCAGATGTAACTTCAATTATTGTTTGTTTGGTAAATAAGTTTTATAGTTTTAGTATATCATGATTAAGTTGTATATTTGATATATTAATCTGATAAATTTGAGCTGAGATTTTTTATTTTTTATCTTTTATTGTTGTTAAGTTTTCTTGATAATTTATTTATTATTATTATATTTTTTCTATTTGTATTATTTAAATTAAATAAACTAATTAAACTCAATCAAGTCCATAATTCCACTTTCGAATATGTTTTTGCTTTTTTTTTTGAATTACTGTTTCATTCTAACATCTAGCTATCTAGTATACTCTAAAATATGATGTGTTAAACAGGATAAATAAGTGCTTTAAAGATTTTTTTTAATAAGTCCTTGTTAAGATTAATAAGATGTTTAAGAGTATATTAATAGTTATTTTTTAAAATGTTTTTTTACTAAAAAATATATTAAAATAATAAATTTTTATTTTTTAAAATTATTTTAGATATCAACACATCAAAATGATCCAAAAATATAAAAAAATTAATTAAAATATTTTAAATTTTAAAAAATATAATTTCAATTGTATTTCTAAACATATAGATACAATCACTTCCTTAGCTACTTTTAAAAGTTAGGTGACATGGTATGTTTGATTTGTTTGCCAATCTTGAGTGCTTGGGTTTCATTTTTAAATGTTAATAAATTTAACTGTACATAATTTTTTAAATAGTTTCATCTTTGCCCTTTAGAACTAAATAACTAACAAAATATGC
Organism: Populus alba x Populus glandulosa; assembly: GCA_033617975.1. NCBI lineage: Eukaryota > Viridiplantae > Streptophyta > Magnoliopsida > Malpighiales > Salicaceae > Populus > Populus alba x Populus glandulosa. Next base: position 30,591,095 of record CM066143.1, on the reverse strand, counting down.
AAAATTTCGACCAAGAATTCCTCGGTTTTTAAAACAGAAAAACGAAAAGGCAATGTCGGTAGGAAACTAGCGAGAAGACCATGCTAAAGAGCGAGTGCGTGTATACAAAAGACTGTAAAGATTAAATCTTAAAGATAGTAAAAATCACATACCAATAGCATGAATATTGCAAAGTAGCCTTGGTGTACATGCTTCCCCGTGAGGCGAGATTTTGTTTTGGTGTGAAAAATGATGTTTAAGTATTGTAAGTTTGTTTTTATATATATATATATAAATAAAAATATATAAATTGAGTCATAGACTAGATTGAATAAAATGATTTTGTTTTAATTAAATAAAAAAAATAAACAATGATAGCATACAAATCATTTTTTTTCTTCAAAAAAAGACAAATGAAGTATATGAATTTTCACCCCATTAAATATGAAAGAACAAAATAGGATAAAAACACAAAAAAAATATCATGGTCAACTTGAGTTAGCGTAATAAACCAGTAACTTTGGTAATCATGGCCAAGTCGGCCCAAGATATTTCACCAAACTTGTGATCTAGATCATGAGATTGAGATAACTTGATGAAAAAGTAAGGAGAATTATAAATTCCTTTTAAAAAAACCATGTTAATTTTTCAAACCCGTAATTCAGATCACTAAACTTGAAGTACTCTATAAGGAAAAACCATGAAATTCATTTGACAATCAATCAAATATTGAATGATGAAATTGATTTTTTTTTAATTATACACAATAATTAAAAAACAAGTAATTAAAAGAATGATGATCAAAATTAAAATACAAAGTAAATTTTGGAATAATTACAAAAAAAACCTTATATACTTTGATCCGTTTTTCGTTTTCAAGTTAAGGTTTGAGAAATTACATTTTGTCTCCTGAACTTTATACACGCACTAAAACTTTACATCTAAAAACATTTCAACAAAAAATATATAATTATTTATACATTTACCTTTATATCCATTTTAATAACTAAAGAGCCATTGGAGCATCAAAATAATAAAATTATCATCTATAATTTATAATTACAACAATATCATCCATAATTCCATTAACATAAATTCCTTTTATCTTGCTTTGGACTATGAGTTAGAAATCAAAATAGCGAGAACCATATTGAAAAATATAGTACTATCAATTTGGATTGAACGATGAAATTAAAACCCAATAAAACTCTTACAGAAGAGTAAAGGAAAAAAAATTTAAAAGAAGAAGGACTAGTTTGAAAATATAATATTTGGTAAATTAGGATTGGATGAAGAAAAAAAAAAAAAACTTCTATGAAAAGAACAAAAACAAAAATTAAAAATCAAAGGCATAAAAATTAAAATTAAAATATCAATAATAAAAAAAATTAAACTATAATTTTCAAGAAAAAAAAAAACAGCTAACCACAAACAAGACAATCAATACCAACAAGTATTGTTTCATAAGAAAGATGACTTGGGTGGCGTTTCCAAGAGTAGAATGATATTCTTATTGTACTATATAACTAAAAAAAAAAAAAAATCTCATTCATTCCCTATCAATCTAATAATGATTAATATGACATTCCAAAATAACTCAAATCTCTTGTTAAGTGTTTTTTTTGGTTAATAGACAAAATTGTCGTTGCATTGTTTAAGTAATCAGTACAAATAAATCTAGAGATACATTAAAGGCATGCATAGTACAATTCAATTCCATTCATCCAGACCACACAACCCAGAAGAAAACGACAGCCTGTCCAAACATGATGGAAGCAGAAGATAGAAACCATGCAAATGTCCGACAGACACCTGTGTGGCAAAGAGGGCAGTCCAAAACCATCTCAATCATTCATTAATTCCACAAAATCACTTGGCAATTGCAAGACAGATTATAATCCACTAACCAACCATTCTGCATCACAATCATGGGATCGTGTCAATAATTTTATCAGCCTCAAGAAAAAATTAAAATACACCCAACCACTTCCGTTCCTTCTTGTCGCCTTTCTTTCCTAATTCACGTTTTACAAAACGTGGTAGTAAAATTGTCATGCTCAACAACCCCGTCTTTATCCTCATTACACTCATATTCTGATACATGCATTGATATATATAATCATTCGCTACATTTCGTACCGTTTTTTGTGTGTTTATTTTTTGTTTTGAGCAATGAATACTATTGGTTTTAAGCCAGCACTGCCTGTAATTTCGGGCTCGAAAAAGCTCGGACTTTTTAGCTTCAATGGTGGCAATCAACCCATTGATTTTAAACCGAGAGGGGTTTGCCTGATCAAGGTTGCCATGGAAGAGACACAGACGCTTAAAGTGGATGTTCAGGGCAAGGTGGATAAGTTGGCAAATGGGCATGCAGGTAACTTTTTTTATTGGGTTTAATTTGTCTTTTGTATTAGTAATTGAATTTGGACCTGGTGAAAAAAGTACAGAATTCAAGGTTTTTGACTTTTGATCTCGTTTTCTTTCTTGAAAAGTGTCTTGATTAAGGTATTTATTGAGATTGGGATTTATCGATTGGATTCTTGTTCTTCTTTGTATAGTTTGGATTTTGACTTGATTCTTCAAATGAGTTTTGGATACAGGGAAAAATCACAGCCATTTGTCTACAGTAGGGAATTCAACAAACATAAAGTGGCATGATTGCCCAGTTGAAAAAATTGACAGGCAGAAGCTTCTCCAACAAAAGGGTTGTGTTATATGGATCACCGGTCTCAGTGGTTCAGGTTTGTCATACTTGGCTCCATTGAATTCTTCCTGTGGTTTTTTTATTTCAAATAAAAAATTGGGTTGATTGTCAACTGATTGTAGACCAAGTCTTTCTGATGTAAATCAACAGTGTTTGACGAGCTTTTTAGTTTTGAGTAAATTCCTGTAGCGTGGTTTTTGTTCTGACTTTTTGAATCAAGGATGGCAGGTTAAATTTTTCTGATTTTAAGTGCTCTCACACAAACACCCATGAAGTTCTAGATTTCTAAATATTTTTTGTATTTCTTCCTCTACCTTTCGTCGCCATCTTGCTCTTCTATTTCATGCCTTCTTATGTTCTGAAACTCAATTGATAGGGAAGAGCTCTGTGGCATGTGCCTTGAGTAAAATGCTGTACCAGAGAGGAAAGTTGTCATACATTCTTGATGGCGACAATGTCAGGCACGGCCTCAATCGTGACCTTAGTTTTAAAGCAGAAGACCGTGTTGAGAACATAAGGAGAGTTGGTAAGCATTGTATTAACTGCTTGCATCTTGTGATTTTTCCTTACAAGTATTACTTGTTATACCATCATGCTTGACAGTGGGGACGTCTACTCAGTTAAAATGGTTGATTAACAGTAATCTGCACTCATGGACCTTTGGATGGCTGAGTATGGAATTTTGTAACGTGTCTCTTTTGTGTTTAGGGGAGGTAGCGAAACTATTTGCAGATGCTGGATTTATCTGTATCGCCTGCCTGATCTCTCCGTACAAAAGGGATCGGGCTGCCTGTCGAGCAATGTTACCAAGTGGAGATTTCATTGAGGTTGGTGCTTCTCCAGCTTGTGATTGCTTTATTTAAGCTGCAAAGTTTAGCAAGTCGGGTTTTATTGTAGTTCTTTGTTATCTTTCCTTAATTTGCTACTTAGTTTGGGATCCAACCTTCAAATGTTGCTCATATTGCTAAAGATGCCTGACGAGGCTTGTCATAACAGGTGTTTATGGATGTTCCCCTCCGAGTTTGTGAGGACAGAGACCCAAAAGGCTTGTATAAGCTTGCTCGTGCTGGGAAGATCAAAGGTATTAATTCTTAGGGAACTGCAATGCATCTGAGTTGTATTGCATGAATTAACTGTAAAGAGCTCTGATGTTCCTGCAGGTTTTACTGGCATTGATGATCCATACGAATCGCCATTGGATGCTGAGGTAATTGTGTGAAGTAAAAAAGAATATTCTGGTCAACATAAATGCTCATATGCACTGTAAAAACATGCTTATAGACCTGCATGGTTCACTAATGGGATGCAATGTGCTTTTTTTCTTTCATTTGGATGATCGATTTTAATGGAACCTTATTAATGATATCCTAAAAGGTCCTGGTAGCTTGGGGTAAGATTTATGTCTTGAATAATTGGTTAATTTCTTGGTTCTGTTAATATGATTCATTTTTTCTATTCAAGGTAACCGGAAGCAGGTACTTGATAGTTGCAAAAGGTTCTATTTAGTGAATTTGAAGACTCTTCGATGATTAAGTCATTAATTTTTTGATAAAAAAAAACAATAATTTTACATAAAACCCAAAGAATGTGAGCCTATATTTATAAAATATTATAAGAGGTTGATGAGAGCGAATCTCTATTGTCGTCCATACTTGGAAAATTTTCAAGGGATGGAGGGGACATATCCATATCAACACCTATACTTAGAAAATTCTCTAAGAGGTGGGGGGAAACCTAATGAGGGTGGTGCTATTATATTAAAGAGGTCAAGCCATTCCTTTTCTTAAAAGAGTTATTGTATTTTTTAAAAAAGTTGAAGGTCTGTGACGTTTCTAGTGATGACATGGGGCATGAGCCCTTTATTGAAGAGAGAGACCCAATCTAAAAGTAAGAGATTCAAGATCATCTCTAGAGATAGCAAAAGGCTCCAGAGCTTATGTAGAGAGTTGTGTTAGTTCTTTAGGTTCTAATTAGCTTTGGTGGTATATATATATGGCCATATGATGGGGGTCATGTTGCTTTGTTGAGGTTGACCATCTCAAGTTGTCATGGAGGGTGGAGCTATCGCACTAGGAAGAACTCTTTCCAATGACATTATGTGATCGCACTAGAGAGAATCCTTTTCAGGAAAAGTGTGCGATCACACTAGTACGAACCTCTTTAGAGGAGAGCATGTAATAGTCCAGAAGCCTTCATTGAATATATGTAGATAAAAAGTGTATGTCAAAGAGACAATTATTTTAATTCAAAAACAAAACATATCCTGAGGTGATTTGTTGGACTCTAAAGAGACTTCTGATCCATCTATTGGAGAGTTGTGCTATTACATTAAAGAGACTCCTGGTACATCCCTTGTAGGGTAGAGTTGCCCCGGGTGCCAAGACTTGCTGAGATAGTAAATTCTAATTTTGCACCTGAGCAGTCAACACAACCTTGATGAGGAGTTCTACTTGGTTGATGAGTTGTTAGAAGTCTGAATGAGCAAAAGTGCTCACGATAACATATAGATCCATTAAGCGTTCTAGCTCAGGTGTGTCATTGTTGTATGCCATGGAATGACTTGGAAATGTCATTAGAAAGAAACTGAAAACTTTTTGATCAATTCCCTACAGACGACGCTAATGCTAATGTCCCAAAAAAAACTAAGTAGATTGGGGACAAGGATAGTCGGTTAATCTCTTGGTTTTGGCAATCTAATTCATTCTTTCAAACAAAGGTAGTTGGAGGTGGGTGCTTGATATCTGTAAAAGGTTCTCTTTGATGAATCTGAAGAGTACTCTTCGATGACTAATTAAGTTAGTGATTTTTTGAGAGAAAATACAATAATAATATAGAGAGATATTCTGAAAATAAATATGCAGTAGATAATGAAGATTTTGAACTTTTTATTTAAAGGATTTATGATTTAGTTGTAGCTCATGAGTTTTTTTTTATGAAGAGAAGAAGCTAAAAAATAATATTACCTTGATAGTATTAAAGAGGAAAAATATCCTTGATATACGTATTAATGTTGATGAAAAATATCTTTGACATATGTATTAATAAGGGAAGCATATGGTGGGTCTTTAAATGACTTTTACATATTATCTCTTACATGATATCAATATCGATGGAAATATAGTAATTTTTTAAAGAATTTTTATACACCTAAAATATATAGAAAGAGTAGGGTTCAAAATATAGTTGTGCTTAAAAGAGGTGGGTCATTACGTTGATTGAGCTCAATAAAGGGCGGGTCATTATTATATTGGGTGAGTCCAAGGGAGTTGGGTCCTTTTCTTGGCTGATCTTAGAGGAGATTGGATTATTTTCTTGATCGAGCCTAAAAAAATTGGGTTTATTTTTAGCTCATCCAAGAGAAGTTAGGTTTTATAGAGGGTGTTTTTGCCCATTTAATGTCGATTTATTACTTATAAATTGTGGTGCTCCTGATTTGGTTTTCCTTTACTATAATTGCCTCTATTCTGTTATCTTAACAATTATGTTGCTGGCTTGTATCTATATTTACCGATGTGTTGTGAAGCCTTAGTGGCTCATCTCTTACTGAGCTACTAGTTTCACTGTCATTAACTAATTCCTCCACCTGCGCGCAGCATTCTTGCATATCATCAATATATGTATTTGGTGTTTAAATGTTCGTTTACTTTATTTCAGATAGTATTGAAATGCAACACAGGAGACTGTTCTACCCCAAGCGACATGGCTGGCAAGGTGATTTCTTACTTGGAGGAGAAAGGGTATCTCCAGGCATAAAAATATTGCTGCGGCGGTCTTGACTCTGAGCCGCTGACGTCTTTGTTGATGTTGTATTAACGGCAACGGTGGAAGCTGCTCGCTTCCCTAGTTGCTACATATCAAATATATTGATTAGACTTTTGGTGTTTCGTTAGTTAATTTATCGATTAACTAACGCCACCATCTTGGCCTATGCAAGAGGCCGATGGAAATTTCATTTCTTTTGATTTGTATGTTTTAATAAAGCTGGAATTGGTTTGGGAAATATTACGGGTATGGTTGGGAGTTTGGTTGTTCTTATTTTTTAAAATAGTTTTTATTTAAAAATATATCAAAATAATATATTTTTTTTATTTTTAAAAATTAATTTTTACATCAATATATCAAAATAATATGAAAATACTAAAAAAATATTAATTTAAAGTAAAAAAAAATATATAAATTTTTATTTTAAAAAAACATTTTTAAAATATAAAAACAAATAGGACCTACAGAATACTTACGAAAAGCTTGTTTGCCATGTAGTTATATCTAAAAGAAAAAAAAAAGTAGAAGAATTCATATTTGATTTTTATTATTATTAATAAAAACAAAGTTATTTGTTGGTGGTGATTTTGATTATTAAATAAGTTAAAATTGATATTAATGAATTTTATTATATGAATACATGTTTATATAATAATCAATTTAATTCTTATATAAATCTACATTATTTTATATTTAATTATTATTAAATAATTAAGGATAGTAAAATTTAAATTCACCGCCTAGTCATTAAAATTTTGATACTATGTTAATGAATCAATTAAATATAATAGCTTAAAATGTTAGATAAAATTATTTTAATATATGATTTGTATTATTCTCATATACAAGTTAATTTTTTATGTGATAGTAACTAATTTTTTTTTTATTTTAATTATTAAGGTTTCATAGGACCATCTTTTGTACAATCAAAGCCATGAGTTTGGGTGATTAATAGTTATTTTTAAAAAATAAAATAAAGAAAAGCAATACATTATATATTATAATCCACAGCTTAATTTATGCTTTATATATCACAAAAAAAACTGATTATTTCTCCCAAACAAAGAAAGGTGGGAAAGCAAATTGGATTATTGGAAGAATGTTTTTTTCTATTTTCTCTTTGAGTGTATTTCTGTCACCAGCCCCGGACACTTGACTTGAAGAGCACTGTGCATGGTGGTAACACTGGATCAACAAGCCACGAGCGAGGCCGCTACAAAGATTCGTTATTTTATTTACTTGACCGATGATTAGCGAGGCGCAACTTTTTTCAAAATGCGCCAAACTGGGCAGGCTTGTAATTTGAATGATGTTGGAGTTGATGTGAGAAAGGAGACCTAAACAAGCCACACTGTGTTCGCAAGTTCTTGAGCATCTCACCTTAACAGCTTTTTGAAACCCTAAGCAACAGCTTTAAAATTGTTATTCTTTACTCTTTGTATATAAATTAGGCACCGGAAATGAAATAAATATTCTTTTCAGCGAAATCAAATAAGCCCAGAAATGAAGTATATATACAGAGGCCAATGGATGCCTAGATACGCAGAGATACCTCAAATTCAGGATCATCTTTGAAGGAATGGAAAGCAGATTCAAGCCGGTTAAAAGCATATATTAGTGTTTCAAGTACATAAAATAAGAGAGTCATGGCAAATGTACAAATGTTCTGATTCCAATAGCAACAAGAACATGGTGTATAAACGGAGATCACACTGGATCCCCCTTCTGTTATCTCAGATGGCAGACACATTTACTATAAAAAAAGAGAAGATTCCCAGTTTTCTTTCAATACACTGACAGCGCAAACAGCGAATCCCAAGAACTGATTAGCACTAGTTGTGATTTGATATTTTCTCATGAAGACCCCTTGTGTATATATATATTCTAATAGCCGAACCACTCCGGGACTTCCAACCCACCAGATCCCTGCACCAGAAAGAGAGAGAAATATACAAAATCATCATCGTGAATTTTATTTATAAACAGAGAAAGAGAGGGAGTGATGAATTTACCTTTCTATATTGTTAGGTTTGTTGCCATTACATGTGCAACAAATGGTGGCTACAACCATTGACTTTGGTAGCCATTATTGTTGAAGAAGAAAAGAAAGTTGGCAACCACCTTTGTTGAAGAAGTTTGGCAACCACCATTGTTGACAAAAGAGTATGAGAAGCTACCATGGATGCCTATAAATAGAGGCATACATTAGAGAGCAAAATGAGAGTGAAAATAGAGCAAAAAATGTGAGAAATATAGGAGAGAGTGGGCTGCCACAGCAGCACCAAAAAGAGAGAAATAGAGTGAGGTTGAGAGTTGTTAAAGAAGGAATAATTCCTCCTTCTCTATTGTTGTAAATCTTGTTCTCTCCCTATATAATCAAATGGCTTCTCCCGTGGATGTAGGCGGTCTGCCGAACCACGTTAAATATTGTGTCAGTGTGCTTAGCCTCCAATGGGCAAATATCAGAACATCACCGGTCGAAATTCCCTACATATATATCAATGTCGCCGTCCGACGAATTGTTAACTACGCGTCATCCATAATTTTAAAGCGTTCGTTCTGACCCAATTTATAGCAATCAGAAAAACTGATATTCTCAGAAGCAGCTTCATACTCTCTCAGCCCGTGCGAATATGCTTTCTATTGATTCTAGAGAGATGCAACCCTTAGCATTTCAATGATGTAGAGTTAATGGAAGATCTGGTACATCGAAGCGATTTACAATGCTCCAGAATAATTAAGTTCAGTTAGCTCAGGAAGTTGCTTGATGTCAGCTGACATCTTCTCAAAACTATTCCGCGTTAATGTCAATTTTCTCAATGACAGCAAAGAGCCAAAGCTGTTGGGAATTTCTAACATGCCACAGCTCTCCAAATTCAAATATGGGAGACAGTCCCCAATTTATTTGTGGATAATGCTAATGACCTTGGGTTCTCTGGCAATTCATTCAGCCAGCAACAACCCCTTACACTAAGTGTTTCAAGAGATTCTAGACCATATATGGATGTTGTTTGGAAGACTTGCTAGCTTGTTGCAAGGACCAAGATCATGCTCTATGAGACATTTAAACTCGCTAATGTTGTTTGGAAGGCTCGCTAGTTTTTAGCGAGAAAAAAGATCAAGCTTTGCAACAAGACATTTCAACCCCATCTATGCTGTCTGGCGATGTACATGTTTTTTTTTTCTTTAAATAAAACTTTCATCAGTGGCTCAATTGATTTTATTAAATTCAGCTAATCTAAAAACACTAATAAAAAAAATACGATAACAATAAATAAAGTAAAAAAAAACAAACAATAAAGAAAAGGTAAAAAACCCGACTTAAGCCCATTTAGATTAGCATGTTAAATATGTAATTTGATTGTCATATTGGAGTGACCTAGCTCGTCAAAGCAAATTGAATAAAATTAAAGAGAAAAGAAAGAAAAAAAAACAAAAAAAAAGACCATTAGCATCAAACCAGAGATTCATTGGCCACACTTGTTGTTGGATAGTGGAGGGGCCGTTGCGACAATTCCAATGACGCCGCAAAGATAATGTTTGGTTATTAAAAGGACCTATTCTCGCCGCTCGAAGAGTTCAGGAGATGCCAACTTGCTAACACGTGCAACACAAACATCAATATTTTTTTAAATAATATTTAAATTTGTTAAATTACTAAATAACCTGTAAGTGAACTTGAAAATAACAAAAAAACTATAAGAAAAAGATGGAAACACCCATGGAAACCATCGTTAGAGTTTTTTTCATTTTAAGGTTGATTTTTGTATTTCATCATAAAAAGAAATAAAAAGACCGAAAAGCTTTTTTTTCCAATTCTAATAGTTTTTTTTTTTAAAGTATCAATGTGATATTACTTTGCAAAGAATATTGAAAAGATAAAAAAGTTCATGAACAAAAGCTATATATATATATATATTTGCTTTTTAGGGCAATAAAACCATTTTATTCTACTAAAAAATATATTCATACCAATTTATTCCTAATTAATTTGGTAATATTTAATGAATTCCTGTAAAAAATAATTTTACCTTTTTTTGCAAGCTCCGTTAGCTTTTTTGAGAATGGCAAAAATATAATTTTATTGTTATGTTTTACAGTGAAATGCTGACAGGTATTAGTTTTTTTTTTAATTTTGTACAATCATGAATAAAAAATCCATTTATCCATTGGTTGCGAGAAATCTGCACAGAACACATTTGATAGTTTTGGATGGCATGCTGTCTGTATATAAGAAGAAGAAAGAAAGTACAATTGCTGCTACGGATGCCAGAACATAATCATGCTATAAATCAGCTCAATCCGCCAATGGGTGAAGAGAACTTTTTGTACTGAGATAAATTTTTAGTCATGGTCAACTAGATCAAAAAAATTATTTAGTTAGAATATATATATATATATATATATATATATATATATATATATTGAATTGGATATAATATATAATTGCATTTCAATTTATTTTTTTTTTACATGCAAAAGGAAACATTAAAATTAGAGGTGAGCAAAAAAATAAAAAAAACCAATGAAATCGAGAAAATTAAAAAACAAATAATAAAAAAAACCGAACCGTGAAAAAAACCAATTAAAATTTTAAAAAAATCGACCGGTTCGGTTTTGATTTTTTAAACTTGAAACCGAAAAAATCGAATCGAGCCCAAACCAAAAAAACCAGAAAAAAACTGAGCCAAACTGAAAAAAACCAAGCCAAACCGGAAAAAATGAGCCAAACTGGTTTTAACCTGTTTTTGTTCTAAAAAACCAAACCAAACTGGTTTTAATCGGAAAAATTTAAAATTTATTTTTGATATCAACACATTAAAATGATTTAAAAATTATAAAAAAACTAATTTAATAATCACTCCATTAATTTAACATAAACAGCTTATACACACTGTCTCCAAAATGAAACCGGTCAGTTTGAACTAGTTCCGGTTTGGTTTTGTTTTTTTTTAAATTTCGGTTTGGTTATTTTTTTTTAATAAAAACCAAACTAAACAAAAAATAATCACCTTATTTAAAATAATTTTAATATTTTTATAAACCTATTATTTTTTAAATCACAATCAAAAATATTTTTATTAGACATATAATTTCTTTAAATAGCAAGTACAAAACACCAAATCTGATGACAGAACTGCTGCTCTCACTTTCACTGTTAGAGGTCGAGTTTCTCTCTCTCTCTCTCTCTCTATTAGTGAGACAGAAGCTTAGAGTTAGATCTGAAACAGCACTGAGTGCTGACAGGAACCAGGCGACTGTTTTGTCTCTTACAATGTGCCCATGGCGGAGAAGACGGAGGATCTGTCCACACACACAGACACAGATATTATAATGCAAGAGGATGGTCAGCCCTAGAAAAGAATACTAATTCTTGAGGCTGTGAGAGCTTTTTGTGGAAAACCTGTAGTGAAATCCTCGTCTGACATCATTAAATTAAACAGATACCAATCGCCACATACCATGCTTTAGAGTTTACACCAGCAAACGGACATAACTTAATGGTTTAATGAAGAAGAAAAGGAACATATAATATAAACAAAAAGAGGGTCCGGTCATGGCTAGCACGTAACCATTATTCCATCGTCATAGTTGCTATTAATTAGCTTTGTAGTCTATTTCTGATGACTAATCAAAACCCTTAAAAAATTAGCAGTCAGTTTCCAATTTGCCACCCCAGAGGGCGGTACCCTTGTTTTTTCAGCAGATGTCATCTGCTGGAGTTATTATTAATGATTTTTCTTGATATTATTAGATTAATTTTATTGAAATTTTTTTAATGATATTAATAATATTATAATTTGAATTTTGATATGTCTCTGAAATTGTTTTTTACTTTTTTAAAGTATGTCATTTTTCTGAATAACATCAAGTTATAAAATGCATCAAAATAACTAGTTTTAATCAATATTTTTAAATAGTTAGTGACTTTTAATATTCTTAATTTGTTTTTTTTTATATATTTTCAAATTGTTTTGATTTGATTATAATAAAAATAGTAAAAATATTATTTTGATATATTTTTAAATAAAAAAATATATTTTTTAAAAACACTACAATTACAATGTTGATGCTGACTTACCACCAAATCATTAAAATTTCCAAACTAATGATTCACCTTGATGAATGATTTTGGTCTTACTTCCATTTTTTTTAGGAGGATATATATTTTAGTGTTTCCTCGAAAGCAACACTTGGAGGCCGTGCCAGTTTTCTCAAGCAAGCAGCATTCAGGATGCAGCATCCAAGAGGAAGAAATCGCGTTTCCATCTCTCTTTCAAGTCTGGAATCTCGTCGTGAATCATTAGGAATCGACTTCGATTATCTCTTATGGGTGAAGATGTGGCGGCTCGATGAAGCGAAGGGACATTGCAGAAGATCAAGAAAGGATAATTTATCAAAGATTCTGCATGTGGCCCCGGAAACCATTGAACTTGCTCAATATAACAAGGTCAGAATGGAGTAGCTATCATGGACCCTTTATTCAATAAAATACCTGAAAATGGTTGAGGCAACTTGCTCTTGATTAATGGAATACACGTCAAAATAGAGTTGGACAGTACAGCAAGGAATCTTTTAATAAGGCAGAGAGAAACAATAAACATTCAGGAATCGTTTCTTTCCTGGAAACTGATTTCTGAAAAATTATTTTCCAAACTTTTCTGTATTTATTTATCATTAAAAAAGTTGGTCAACGAAAAATACTTTCTCGTCAACGGAAAACACTTTCCAGTCAATTTTAGTCAATGAAAAATTTGATTTGGTTTTCAGGAAAGTGTTTTCCCTTTAGCTGTGTTTGTTTTTCAAAAAGTGGTTTCTGGAAAATCACTTTCCAAACTTTTTTATGTTTGTTTGCCATTAGGAAAGTTGGTCAATGGAAAACACTTTCTAGTAAAAGGAAAATTTGGCTTGGTTTTCAGGAAAGTGTTTTTCTAAAAAATTGGGGGGAAAACACTTTTCGAAAATTATGAAAAATTTAGAAATGTCATTATTTGCTGATTATATCAAATTTGATTCTCAAACTTTTGATCGCTATATATATTTTGTTTTTAATATTTATTTCCAATTTCATCTCTTAAAATTTTATTTTTATATTAACTTTGGTTCTTATTTTTATAATTGCTATTTGCTTTTTTCTTATTATTTTTTTATTGAAAATTTTTATCTATCAGATTTGATCCTCATTCTTTTGATTGTTACTTATTTTATTTGAAATAATTTATGAAATGTTGATTATTATTATTTTAATTTCTTTATCTTTTATTATTTTAATTTTTTAGATTTGATCTCTATTATTTTGATTATTATTTATTTTATTTGAGATAATTTATGAAATTATATTTTTTTTTCAATTTCATTCTCAATCAACTTTTTCATTTGTAAGATTTGTTTTTTATTATTTTAATAAACTTGAGAAAAATAAAATGTTAATAACTGGAAAGTGTTTTCCAGCTTATTTTCCATTACACTACCAAACATCGGAAAATACTTTTTCGGAATTCACTTTTCCGGAATTCACTTTCCAAAAAAAAACTACTTTCCAGCAAACAAACGGGTCCTCAATGGCTCATCTTCTACTTTCCAAAATTTTTACTTTCACTGATCTTTGAAAATCAATGCTCTTGCTGTAGAAATAGTGCCCTTCCTATCTTTCCCCGAGTAATTTTTAACCTTAATTATTATGTTTACACAGTTGACTTTAGGATGCCTGCGTTGATAGAGCACGCGTATAGCTAGCCTTAGGGGATTGATTATATAACTAGAGGGGTGTCACAACTGAAAGAAGAATAAACTCTCTCATATTCAGAATCTGTGGAAGGGATCTCATCCTGAGAAAACTCTCAACTTCCCTTAACAGCGTCATTCTTGGCTTTGGTTTACTGCATAAAGAAACTTGATACAAGGGTCTTCAGAAAGCGAGGTACTTCCTCTACATCTTTCATTTGTTGATTTATGTCATCCAACTGCTCTGTGTTTAATGTCCTCTGCTTCCATTCTCTTCGTTTTGGCTTGTGAGATCCTGCAAGACCTGATAAAAATATAGATTCTATGTACCTATGATGATACCAGTTTACTTATTTCAAGTTTGTGTTAGTTTGCCATAGAACCGCGGTAGGTTTCTACCTCTGATCCATCTGTGATTGCAGCGGACAAGACAATTTTAGTTGAAGCCATGGTTCTGCGGCTTGATCATATCGGATTCTTGGATACAAGCAATAACAATCCTTCCTGGAAGTCCCTCCTTTTATTTTTCATCTTTACTGTTCCATGGTGTTCTGCCTCGTAACACTTCTCTGCAATTTCGATTTAATAGGTTGGACTAAATACAAATTTGAAGAAAGATCGGTATGGAAGGTGATGCCTTCAGGAAAAATACAATATTCAGGACCACCCCGGACACTTTTATGGACTTGAATTTCACGGATGAACTCTTGGTTCAAGGATATTGGTGCGAGAGAAGCGATGGAGTCAACTTTTTCGAGCCTGAACCTTCCATCTCTAGTGTTGTGTATGACCCTTCACCGTATTTGCCTTGTATGGGGTCTGGTCATTTGAGTATAAACACACACCATCTGAACTATCAAGAAGAAGCAGAGAACTCCCTTGAAAACTCTCCTCCAGTTTATTCTGAAAACGAGGAACAAGTGATTGAGACCATCACAACTCCAGTACACTCTGAAAGTTCTCAACCTGAAAGCAATGAATTGGTCCCGGAATTCTGCGAATCATGGGAATGTCTGAAACAAGAACCCGAGGACGAAGAGATGTTCAGAGAGACAGCTGACTGGGATAACAATGATTTAGACCTGTTCCGAGAGCAGGAATTTTCAGAGTTTGGAAAGCTTCAACAAGATCCTGAACACTGTACAGTTGAAAGCGGCCAAGATTCTTATGGTCCCTGGAGTAATTTATCAGGCAGCAGAAAGAAAGGCAAGAAGAGCCAGACCAAGACAGAGAAGACAATCAGCTTGCAAGTTCTTCGAAAATACTTTTCTGGGAGCCTTAAAGATGCTGCTAAGAGTATTGGTGGTAAAAAAATATGCCACTATATTTGAATCTCATTTTCTTTTTTCTCCTTTTGTATTTAGTTTTTTTATTTTTTTAAAGTTAAGGCTAATTTCTCAAGAAGGCACTGTTGCCCAGCAGACCAATAAATTCCTTTCCGTTTTGTTTTGCTTTAGCCTAGTGAACAAAAAGGTGCTTACACAGTTTGTCTCCATTGCAGTTTGCCCCACCACTCTAAAAAGGATATGCAGGCAATATGGTATCGACCGTTGGCCTTCTCGAAAGATCAAGAAGGTTAACCACTCTCTGAGGAAACTCCAAGTTGTAGTTGACTCTGTCATGGGTGCTCAAGGTCTCATTGAAGTTGATTCTTTTTATACTGCCTTCCCAGAATTGAGCCCCCCTAACTATTCTGGACATAATCCCTTTTCATCTTTCAAGATAACCGACTACTCAAGGGATTCAAATCCAAAACCTGAGAGTCACTTGTTCAGCCCTGAAGGAACTGATTCAAAATCGCAGTCCTCTTTGAGCAGTCAGAATTCTGATTTGAGCATCTGTCATGGCCAAAAGCAGCTTACCCGCACAGCCAATGGCTCGGGCACTGGACATGCTTCAGCTGTAGAAGACCCTGTCGAGGCGCTGAAGAGAACTTGCAGTAAATCAGAAATAAATTCCTTGAATCAGGAGGAATTTGCTAGAGCCAAGAGCCATGAAACACTAGGCCAGAATCAAAATCTGGGGACTCAAGCACGCCTAGCAATAAGTAATAGCCAGGGTTTACAAGATGGAGGTGCCTTTAGAGTTAAAGCCACTTTTGGAGATGAAAATATCCGTTTTAGCTTGCAACCAAATTGGGGTTTCAGTGACTTGCGACGAGAGATTGCAAAGCGTTTTGATATATATGATTTCAGCAGAATTGGTCTCAAGTATTTGGACATCGAACACGAGTCAGTTCTTCTGACTTGTGATGCTGATCTTGAAGAGTGTAAAGATTTGCTTGGCTTCTCTCAGAGTCGCACAATCAAAATAACCCTCTATCCGGTCTCCACACCAATTCTAGGAAGTTCATTCAGCAGCAGCAGAGACTTGTTCTGATGCCAAGGCCAGTTCCTTGCTGACTTATAGTGCATGTGCACAAAATAGAAGTGTTCTGCTACAGAGGTGGAAGCTTTTGTAATGCTGGGAGATTTCGATTTTGCTAGTAATCCTTTCATTTTCATGTTAGCGTAACAGTCATCAATCTCTTTTATAAATCAAAGACTATTAGAGAGTTGTGAAAGATGATAAGAAATATGCAGCCTTACTTGCCAGAATCACTGGATCAATGGCTGCATATTATATTATGTTATTAGATATGTAGCATTAGATTTTCATTAGTGACTTTGATTAGAGTGTATCAAAAGCGGAAAAAAGTAGTAGTTCAGGCATCAATAATGGTCTCTAGTTTATTGTTATACATAATGGGTACAGGAAACTTGAGACTGTGTACCCTTTGGCTGGAAAGAAGGAATTTAAGGTCTCAGCATCATAAAAAGAGAGTTTAAAATGAAAACAGATCTGTAGTTAACCATTGATTGCTATGGCATGACCAATAACATCATGTAACAGCCTGTGGTCTCCCTCTGCTGCAGGTTGTGAAAGAATAGGAAGAGGGATTGGGTTTGATAAGGCAGAATGAGCAACATGTTCGGCAACAATTAAGGAGACTAACTCTAAGGGAAGAACGTGTGAGGGATTAACTCCACTCAACAAACCTCTAGATAAGGAGATCAGAACTTGAAGTTCATCTCCCCGGCAGCAGCGTGGGGAGGAAATTTAAATTTCCTTTTCCAGTTTCTTTCGCCTTTTCTGTTCTACTTTCTTAGTATAAACAACAGTCATTGTTGGCTGCAGGAGGGCTTCTCACAGTGAATTCTATTATGTCTTAAGTTTAGAAATTGAGGAGTTTGGCTACCTCGAATTAGTCAGAACTAGGAACAAGGCTTAGCTTTGTTATTTACTTTCGTTGTTTAAGTTCCAGCAGTAAGTTGTTCAATTTTCCAGCAGCAAGGCTTGTGACGCATTCTTTAAAAAAAAAAAAACAAAAAAAAGGCTTCTTGACCTATAACATTGTTCTATATATAACACACAATCTATCAGATTGTAAGAACAACAGCTTGCTTCCCTCTGAGGACAATCATTTGAATCTTTGAAAAGATGTCTTCGGGGGATTTTAATAACTACCAAGTATTTATATATAAAAGAAGAAGAAGCATTCTTGTGAGAAAGCGAACTCATGCGATTATAACACAAAAAGATATCAAGAATTTGAGGAAAAAGAAAATAAAGAACAACAAAAACAATTCCACCCAGTGCTCCTAGGTGTGGTGGTCTTATATTTACCATGCACCACTCGGTCCTAGCAACAACAATACAAACAAACCTATCAAGAGTAAAACAACTCAGTCCATGTCCTGCCTGCTGAAAATCACCAGAAACAAATTAATGGTTAATTTCATCGTCTCCTTATAGCTATAAAACACGATACAGCAGCCATGAATACTGACGCTGCAATGGAACTTACACCATCAAACACATTTGCAAAGCGCATTTCTTGCAGATCCCACAGAGTTGAAACACATAGACATATCCCTTCAAAGACATCTACCAAGATAGCCATAGCAATCTTATGTAAATGAAATTATAGCTAAGAAATTAATGCCTCCTACATGTAGAGTACGGCTTAGAGAGTGAGGGGCAAGAGTAAGTTCAAAGCACATAAATATGCAGCTTCGTTAATGGAAAGTGAAGTTATTGTAGAATTAGGTGAACGGAGTTGGATTTTTGCTGCCTCATGGGAATGACTGCTGCTGCTGCTTCTAGGATGCTTCCTTGTTATTTCATGATGATTCCGTAGCAGGTACGAACATGGTGTCACTTGAAGTAACTTGCTGTACCATTGACAGAATCTCCATGTCGAAAATGAAGGGCCTAAACTGGGCTGGGAAATATTTATCAATCATGTATTATCAGGCCATCCATGGGCTAGATGCCCTCGTTTAGACTTGTGTTCTCCACCTCAATAAACTACTTCCATGGCTGTGGACACTCGGTGTGTATAGGGGTCCGATTTTGATTAAATTGATTATTTCAGTTGGTTTTTGTTTTTATTTAATTTGGCTGTATTAATACTTTTTTATCATGATGTCTTTCACACATTGTTCTGAGTAATATAATTAACACAGATTCTACCCATTTAAAACTTAATCCCAGTTCCTTATTGTCCCAAATTTATTTTATATCACACCTGCACAACTTAATTGTATCTGTTTAACCTGATGGTTCTTCATCAATTGAGATTAGTTTTTTTTTTTTTTAAATATCACACGACTAAAAATGAAAAATCTATAATATATTAAGTGATTGTTTAGGAGTGTAGTAGAGGTTGAGTTTCAAATCATTCATAAATGCTTAAAAATAAATTTTATTTTATTTTTTAAATTTTATTTTTAATATCAATACATCAAAACAATAAAAAAACTAATTTTATTAAATTTTAGACAAACAATATTTTAAACACAATATCAAACACCCTCTAAATTTAACATAAACAGAATATATATATAGACACACACACCATCTCCATTAATTTTTACAAGAGAAATGGAAGATAGGAGTCTAATTCAATTTAAGAGAGAATAAAGGGTTTGATATTTGAAATTTATGGCTATATTTAGAAAATGCACTGTTTAATTAATTTTTTTTTTTTTTTTGGTCGTCGTGGTGGATATGATTCTAGAATTGCTACTAGTATAGGTAACATAATGAGAGCAAATAATTTGCTCATAAGGAAAAAGTGATGAATCGACTAAATTCTCACACTCTCTCTCTCCTTCATTATTAAAAATTATTTGGCGACTGTTGATATTGATTCTATTGTCATTTCATTTGCAGTATTAGAGCCTTGGATCTTCGAACACTAGGCATGGCACCTAACACAAGGTCCAAGATCTAAGAAAACTAGAGGATTCCCGTGACTCTATTAATAAGGAACAAATGCAAAAATATGAGCAAGCGATGAAGTTACTGAAAGTTTATGGGCAGAAACTAAAAAGTGTTTAAGCTAACCATAAATCCAGAATATAAGAGCTAAAGGACCTCATTAGTGGGCTCTTTTTTCAACAAGGCTCGATTTTGTAGAAGCTATAATCAACTATTGTTGAACATGGTCCGATGAAAGTTTACTGGGACCTTCACGATGGAGATTCTGCTTTAAAACCTTGCGGGACAATTAATATTTTGTTACGAGGGAGATAGATGAATCTAAAAAACTTAAAGTAGCCTCTTATTCCTTAGATAATGTGGCTCTTTATTGACATTAAAGTTCCATGAAAAGTTTAAGTAGTCAATAGATCTCATAGGGTGAGTATATAAAGGCTTTATGTTGTAGGTTTAGGCGACAAAATAATTCTTTAAAAGTGTTGAAGGATCTTAAATAAAATAAGAGACTATTTTTATATTTTATGAAACACGGCAAAGATTAGGGAGAAGCAAGTCTTAGTGTTATTTATGGTGGTTTGGAGGTGGAGGTTAAGAACCTAAGCAAGCCTATAACTTAGTCGCTTACAAGAGAATGTCATGTACTATTGCAGAAATTATTGTGGCACTCGATATTACAGTAATTTTTTAAAATTGAAAATTATGGAAGAATAGATTTCTGGCATGTTATTCTTAGATAGAAAAATACCTTGTTTAAAGAGTCATCACCTAGTATTGTGTTCCCTAGAAATTCTAATTTGTCAACAAAGATTCTATGATACAGGACTAGTTACGTAAAAGAAAAGATATTATCATTCTTTAAACGTTCTACTTGAGGTAGATTGCATTACTGGTTTTGTATTAAATTGCTAAGAGTTTGTTGGTTTATGCTATGATGGTCTATTTGTGATATTTTTGACTATGATGTATTCTCGACTCTAGCGTTAGTGAATAAACTAATAAAATAAATTTAAATCAATGCATATATATATATATTTTTAAAAAAAATATATCGTATACCCGATTTTCATTTTATAGTAAAAATTCATAAATCAATTATACAATGAAATATCTAAAAGATCAATTATACTTAATTTCCAGTCCAGTTGATTTCTTGATTCCAGTTCTAAAGCAATTTTTTTTTTGTTTTGTTATTAGTGTAGTAAAAGAATAGTATAATCTAACATGAAAAGTTAATTATTTTTGCTCCTTTTTAATTATTAAAAAATGATATCAAAAGAAAATAAAGTTTTTTATGGAAAATTAATAGATATTGTGGTTAGAAACTGCAATATTAATTGAAATTATATGGATATTTCTAATCACAACACCAATTAAATGTCACAGTTTAAAAAAATTTCTACTGTATCATTTCGCTTTTTATTTTAATTTTATGTGTTAATTTTCTAGTTTATCACAAAACAACTTGGCTTTTTACGATACAGCATGGATGTCAGCATTAATATTTGTCTTTTCCTAGAAATGATCTGCTTGTCAAAGGTGCATGAGGTATACAATGATAGCTCTAGTTGAAGAAGAATCATTTGTCTCTGTGACCCAACCGTCCATGATTTTTACAAAATTTGATTTTTTTTAAATAAAATTTTTAAATGAATTTAAAAAATAAAAAAATATATTAGTTTTATATATTTTAAAAACTAACCACTAACACAATATCAAATACCACCTAAATAAAAAATTCAGCAAGATATTGTAGCTGGTGAAAATGAGAGACTGAACCGTATAGTTAAAGATAATTTAATTTGGTAGTTTAATAAAAAAAAAAAGGCAGAGGGCTTAAATCCATGATTGATAAGGAAGCTGATATTATATCACATATGTGAGGCACCATGCTGATATCTCCAGGTTTCTCTCTTCCTTTCACCTCCTGAATCTGGGGATTCTTATTTTGCTTGATTTGGCTGGTGAGAAAAAAAAATAAGCATGAGATTTTGATTTGTTTTGAGGTGTGATATTTCTATTTCAATGATTTTGTTTGATTTGTCAGTGAGGAAAACATGGGTTTCTGGAATGTCTGAAAAATATGGTTCCAGATATAATCAGGGAGTTAACTTTTGCTTGATTATATCTGGCATTACCAGGTCATCAACCTTCATCTGCTACTGCTCTTCCTGAAGGTCTTCGCATGAAGCACGGCAAAACCCAAAGGACAAACCAGTTTCTGGAATCCTTGAAAGCAGAAGATGAAATGATTGTTGAAGACATGCAGCCATCAATGTTAGCCCAATATACATCAATTGCTCAAAAGCTAACTGATCCTGTCACTTTGATCGCGGAGAAGAAACTCAATGTCACTCTAAAACGGGATGCATGGTGGAATGAGTAACTTCGATGTTCAAGGGAAATTATCACTTCAAATTCTTAGCCAAGAAGATGGGTTCATCCAAGTTCAGGTCTACCATCAATCTCTCTCACACACTCATTTGTGAGCATGAGGGTTTCTACCATCTTCCTAGGTTTACTATTGTTTATGAGCAGAATGCTCATCTTTCCAAATCAGCCTCTAATTTATTACTGCTCTTTTCTAACTAACTAGAATTTACATAAACATGCATGTGAAATGCATACACTTGATTTGATAAAGTTCGCTTCTTAATTTGGTCTTTATCATCTGCAGCCATAGTGGGATATTGCTGAAGGGTTGGACCATTTATAGTAAATCACACCATTCTCTCTCATTGATAAAATGCTTTTGAAATAAATTGTTTCTATGTCTTATAATGGCTACCTAACATTTACAGATAACTAGAATTTCATACCCTTTGGCGAGACTTTCAAACATTTAGTAGCATATATGTGTGTGTGTGTGTGTGTGTGGCTTTGATTTTGAAGTTACTGCAGTAGCTTCTATGCTTGGTCTTATTAACATTATGATGTCTATTTTGTTTTGCAGATTGAAACTAGGGGAATCCATGCGTCATTTTCAAGACACATCCTAACATGAACGAAGAATTATTCGCTAATGAAAGCATTTTAGGCTTGAGGGATCCCAACAGGCCTTTCCCCACTGGTCAAAACAGGGATCCAGGTGTTGGACTTTGAAGTGGAGAATGCAAAGAGTTGATGAGTCAATGGCGCCCCTGACACGTGGATACAAATCTAAAGCAATAGCTTATCTGATCACTCTACACTTTCTGTTGTATGTTTTAATGCTATGTGTAATTCGTGCATATTGCAGTCGATTGCTGGCCATCTGATTCTGGAAATGAAACATATGTCAGCATCGAGTATGAAGCTTCATCAATGCTTGATCTATGAAACATTGTGATTTCAGTTGATGCACCAAGTGTTAGGCAGATTGATGGAGAACAGAAGTAAGAATTTTGCTCCATTCTATTGTTGTTTCATTGGTGTATCAAGTTGAAATTAATTTGGTGGAGATCCATATGTTGGGTGGAGTAGAAATTGTCAATTCAAGTTTTGCTGACAGCATTTCTCTAAAAATCAGTGACATTTAACTTTGATTTCCATTAAAGTTGCTTTAAAAAAACTAACACTCCCACTTTACACTTCTATAGCGCCTTCTTTTAATCAATCAGCTATTCAACCGACACATTGCAGCTTCTCAGACAGCACTTGAAGACATCACAACAACCTTTGGAATTTCTACTACATGATGCTTCCCTTTCAAGCGCTGAGAAACGCAGGCAGTCTACATCGCCCTTCACAAAGGTCTCATCTGTCATCTGTCTCCTAGTTTTTTTACATATTAGACACTACAACTACAATTGGGATGATAATAATTATCATATCCATTTGTTCAAAAACATCATTCACCTTTATCTCTATTGGTTTTCCCCTTTCCCTGTAGAGAAATAGACATCTGTTAAGCATGATGACAGTCTATGTCATGTTCATTGTTTCTGGAAAGCATCCACTCAACCTGATTCGAAAGCAATCAAGAAGCAAGGATAGAATCTTTGACCTCTGTTTATGAACTTGAGACCTTTTGTTAAACCTTTCGAACCATTGGTAATTTTATGGAAATAGCTAGGCCTGGCTAGGTTTGGTAGGATAGACGGGTATAAAACCCTTTTTTTCTTATTGAAAGTGGACATAATTAAGTTGCCCAACATGAATTCACTGTGAAATCATACACTCGTGTATGCGTGTATTTTTAGACACACATTTTGGTTACAAGATCAAACTACTACATAACTCATCTTTCACATCAGTTTTTCACATTTATTCCACTTATAATCAGATTACTTTCCCTTTCTCTCTTTGCAGGACCTCTAACGTAGACATACAATTTACACCAGCATTACTTCGGATCTCTCCTTTATGTACACATTTCAGCTTCTTTTTGCTTGCTTCAGCTGCAGTATGCCTTTTTGCTTTGAAACTCCTTTCATGTTTATATACTAACAGAAACTTTTGCATCAGTTTATGTGTAGTTTTGTATGCACAAGTTCACCTTATTATAAACATCTACTTTGTATGAAACACCACTGAAGTTTTTGTAGAACAATTCTGGTGTTATGTATCCAACTGTTCCTCTTGCTGTAGTAACCGTGACAGTTTATCATCTCCCATTTAATATGAGACTTGATTAAATTTCAACTAGGATTGTGATCTATGATCTTAAATGAACCTTCATCACTTTTCTGTTGAGGCATGCCCATGCATTCAACGAAGACTTTCAGTCCTTCTTTGCTTGGAACAAATAATTTCCACTGGAAATAGGGAACCCAACTTCGACCATCCTTCTCCCAGGTGACTTTAATGTTATACAAGGCTTTAACAACCTGGGAATATGATATGTGCCTGGCCTTTATCAGTTTGTTCAGGACATTTGTATCGTAATAAAAGAAAACGTAAAGTATATATTTAGTGTTAATAATCAATCTACCAATTTGAAGATCTGATCAGTTTTTGTTAGATAAGTATGTTATATCGATGATTTTTGTTAGATAAGTATGTTATATCGATGATGGTATGAGTATGGTAATAATTGTTTTTT
The DNA here is from genome assembly GCA_033617975.1 of Populus alba x Populus glandulosa. NCBI lineage: Eukaryota > Viridiplantae > Streptophyta > Magnoliopsida > Malpighiales > Salicaceae > Populus > Populus alba x Populus glandulosa. Next base: position 30,566,640 of record CM066143.1, on the reverse strand, counting down.
AAAGTATTTTTATTAAAATATATTTTTTCAAAAAATTATTCTTACATCAACATATCAAAATATTCTAAATTTACAAAAAACAATTAATTTAAAAAATTATAAAACATGATTGCGATTCCAGATAACTTGTTAATGTAGAAAAGAAGAAAAGAGTGTCAAAAATTGTATTGTTTGCCGATAAATTTCAACATTGTTGTCATATTGCAAATTGGTGTTTTGGAGCACATTATCATGTGATATTAAAGTATGTTTGGAAATTATCATGTGATATTAAAGTATATTTAGAAGTGTGGTTGCGGTTATTTTTTAAAGTATTTTTTATTTGAAAATGCATTAAAATAATATTTTTTTATTTTTAAAAAATTATTTTTAACATTAGCATATCAAAATAATTTCAACACATCAAAATAATTTAAAAAAATGTTAATTTAAAAAAAAGTATTTAAATTTTTTTTAAAATATTTTTAAAATATAAAAATAAATAAGTACAAAGCTTAACATAAAGATTGTATTAAATATATAATTATTCATTCTCATGACTTGGGACAGTGAAGAATGATTGGAGAAGGGTGCCCACCATTTATGGCTTTATATTCTCAAATCATTGAATCAGAAAGCTATTATAACAGCTGTTACCCGCGGGGCCTCACATCTAGTTAAAATGCTATAAAAACATACAATTTTTATAATCATAGGCACATGTTATACAATTTCCTAAGATTATAAAATTGTCATGTGCTCAAACGAGACTCAATTTTTTAATTTTCGGTTTGAAAAAACAAATGGCAGAGAGCCAATAAATGTCGGTCCAATCAGTTGTCTTGGTCGGTCCGCTAATCGGACAACCTGGAGATCGCAACTACGAACTAAGAACCTGGCAGTTAGCCAGCCAATGCAGAAGTGGAAGAAAGCCAAATCCTTTCTTCCATTACTCCACGTCATGGTTTTACCAAACCCCCCATTTTCATCACTAGCGCGTGTACGTACTTCTCCAACAGTACACCTTCCGCCACCACTATATAATTGGTTCAAATTGACCAATCTCTTTCAAATCGCGTGGATCTAAAAATGGCGAAAATCCCTTACGCTAAAGTGATCGTATCACTACATTCCACACCCTCTCTCCCCATCTCACCTAAGCGCGTGCTATACTTCACCAATGAGGTTCTCACACGAGCTAAAGCTGTGCAAACCCACGAGGGCCACGACGATCGGTTCAAATTGACCTCTCTCTTTGACAGCGCGTGAGGACATTATTATTATCTGGCGTTTCTATTTTTAAAAGAAACAGGGAGGGAAATAGATTTCAATAAATGAAAAGGAAAAAAAAAAACAGCCAAAACATACTGTCTGTCTGTCCTTCTAATTCTAATCTTCTCTCTCCTCTCTCAGCAAATTACAAATCATTCCTTTTTTCCTTCTTATAGCTTCGATTTCAAACCCTAACTTTTCGAATTGGTGACCTAAAAGATGGGGTTATGGGAAGCTTTTCTCAATTGGCTACGAAGGTATAATACTTTTATCTTTGTGTTTGTTTGGATGCTGAGAATGTTTGGAACTTTTTTATTTTTGCTGTTTGGTTTATTTGTAAAGATTGATTATTGGGGAATTGTGACTTAAAAATTGGTTTCAATGGCTATTTGGGTTTTGATATTGATTGATAGGCTTACTGTCAAATTAAACCATTAATGAAAAAGCTCAAATTGTTTTTTATATAATTTAATTGGGAAATCTAATGGGATTTATGTGAACTTTGGATTTCTTGTTTAATTTATTTGGAGGGAGTCTGGAATTTGTTTTACTGGTTATTCGGTTATATGAATCATAGGATGGAATACTTGATTTTCAACACCTGGAATTAGTTTTAATTGTTTTTCTGGGTAACCTTGGCTGCAAGAGTGGAACTATGGAGGAATTGCGAGGCTTTTGTGGTATTGCTGTTGTGGCAGTGGTTGTTGCGATTGGGAGGGTAGAAAGGGGGTGTTGTTAATGTAATTGTCATGCCATCAATTCATTAGTATGAGGTGTGTTAATTTATGGTGGTAAAGACGGCTGTGATGATGAGAATAAGGGCAATGGTATAGTATGAATGCACACCATATGATGATTGATTATTATGAGCTTAAAAGTCTTCAGTTTAGCTTCACTAAAGCTCCATGAACCTGATACCATGAGTTTTTGAACCGGAGCAGCATTGATTTGTGAAGAAAGAAAACGACAGCATCAATTGCCATTGTTGTTAAAAAAATTTAGAAAATTTGAAGCTGTAATGTTCTGGCTGTACTGAATTATAGAAATGTTTTTGTAAGAAGTGTGAAAAAAGGAAAGATGGTGTTAGGTAGCATGTTGGCAGCCTTGTTAGTCTCTTTGGTAGTATGGTGAGGTGTGGTTGAAACTACTTCTTATTCCAATCACAGTTTTGAAAGTGTTTGGTTAATTAACGCATACCACAGTTTTGCATGGTTTCACCGAAAACTCTCTTTAAAACTTGGTAAAGAAAAAGCTGCTATTTATAGGTTTTTTAAAACCTATTTTTTTGAACCGTAACTGCAAAAGCTACCACAGCACACACTTATAGTGTCTCGTTTATTCCACAATGTTTTGTCTTTGCTTTCAAGTCTTGTTTATGCTTCTTTCTGATTTTCCATGTGGAGAGACAATCAGAAAAAGTTCCACTTGTATTGAACAGATTACTGGTTCTTAAGATAATCGAAAAGATTTTGATACACAAGTCATGTACCCTTCTGCATGAAATTCATTTATTTTTTCAGCTGTTCCTATGAAAAAAATATTCCATGAGAACTTTAAACCATGCTGTTTCCACTGGCCTTTTTGCTCTTATTCTTTTTGGATGGGCTTTAAAGATTTTTTTCTGTACGGAAAGTTATTTTTTGTGAAGCCTTATGCTTTAAGGCAGATTGTTCATTTGTATTTGATTGTCCGTATCTCCAATATTGAGATGGATGGCATGAATGTTCATTCTTGGATTGGGAGTTTCTCTATATTTATTGCCAGGCTGTCTGGGTTGAAATGAACACATTTATCCTTGCTGCTCATCTTTTCCGTTGGTTTCGAACCTGGAGAGACTTTTACACATCATTGAATCTTTCTATCTAACTTGTTTTCTCTAATGTGTTTATAGTCTCTTTTTCAAGCAAGAAATGGAGCTGTCTCTTATAGGACTTCAGAATGCTGGGAAAACTTCTCTTGTAAATGTTATCGCTGTAAGTAAAAGTTCTTGTGAGGGTTGTGATATATATTTTTTATGCTTCTCTTCTACTTTGGTTTTGATGCTGATGGCTGTATTTTTGTTTCTGGCTTGTTGATTCTAGACTGGTGGATATAGTGAAGACATGATCCCAACAGTATGCCATTATCTCAAAAATTGTCATTCCATTACGAGGAAAATTATACCTGAGAAGCTTTCAATCAAATTGCAATTTTTTTTTATTCATGATGATGTTAATCCTATTGACATTTTAGTCACCTCTTTTTTCCTACAGGTTGGATTTAACATGAGGAAGGTTACAAAAGGCAATGTCACAATAAAGTTGTGGGATCTTGGAGGTCAACCAAGGTTCCGCAGTATGTGGGAGAGATATTGTCGCGCAGTTTCAGCCATTGTGTATGTCTCACACTTTTTAATATTCGTATAAAACTGTCTTCGAACTCGGGAATTCTCATTATATTAGTTTTAAAAATGGCCATTGCTTATTATTAATTACGGAGGACATTTTGTATTTTCTTTTTTTTCTTTTTTTTGTTTCCCTATGTGAAATAAAACATGTGTTTTGTTGGTCTTTTAGTGGATGTTAATCTCCCATAGAAATTGCTGGTCACTTTTTAAATGCTTTTATAGTGTTATTGGATGGGATTTTGGACTAATAGAATATCCTATTCATACAGTGCCCTAAATAAAAGAGTTGCAATTTCACGATGGCCTTTCATTTACTTCATGGTTTATGTTTATCCCACTCCTTCTGTTGCATCTGCACCTCTGTATTTCAAAGCTAAACATGTGGATTACAATGTACCATTTTAGTTGTGTGGGGGCTGCAAACTAGTTAAATTAGTGAATGTTGTTGCACATGGTGAAGATTTGCTTATGGATAAGATGTCTTCTGCATTCAACTGTCTGGTAAATGAGCTTAGTAATTTATATTACTTGTTTTCTCTGATTTCCTTGCAGATATGTCGTGGATGCCGCTGATTTTGATAATTTATCTGTCTCGAGAAGTGAACTTCATGATCTTTTAAGTAAACCCTCTCTGAGTGGTATCCCTTTGCTGGTACTGGGAAATAAGATTGACAAACCAGGAGCCTTGTCCAAGGAAGATTTCATGGAACAAATGTAAGCTTCAACTAAATATCTTAAGATCCATTTAGGAGGCTTGTCAAACGCTTTTGTATTGTCAGTTTTCAGAGCATTTTATGGTAAGAATAATGTTATTCTGTGCAGGGGGCTTAAGTCCATCACCGACAGAGAAGTATGTTGCTACATGATCTCATGCAAGAACTCAACCAACATCGACACAGTTATTGACTGGCTTGTAAAACATTCAAAATCGAAGAATTGAGCATCAGTTCCTGTACTTTTCGCTGTCGCAGTTATGATTTTGAGTTGCTCATTCTCAATTTTTTTTTTTTTAATTGTCCGCTATGTCTAACTGGGTTATCGATGTCTGACCATTGTCTTTATTTTCTCCCGGTGGCCTAGTCATTGCATGTATCATTTGAGTTCACATCCAAGTTTTATTGACTCGCCAGTATGCTGTTTGGTTGCTTACTGGTTTGATTTTTATGTGTGAATATTAATCAATTGGTGTGATTTCCGAATGCAAACTCGCTACTCATAGTGGTTTTGAATGGAATAATGGATTTTGCTTCGTCAGTTTTGTATTTCTTTGAGGTGCTGGCACTTGCCTTGAGCTGATGGTTGTATATTCCCTGTGGAATAGTCGCTGTGCGTGTATGGCACGCCTGTTGGCTTCACCTATTTTTGGCTGCGGTCTAAACTCTGAACACCCATGGCCTTATGCAAGTTGAAGGACTCGTTGTAAAGAAATCATGCCGCAAATATAACAAACCTATTTTGAGGGTAGTTGATTTTCGCAAAACAACATCTACTATTTTAACTGGTGTCTTTCTCGATTGAAAGAACTAGCTTTCTTGTTTAGTACAAAAACACAAAAAAAATAAAAAATAAAAATTAGAAACGCTTCTCAATATTTGAACATCGTAGATTAAATATTTGTTTTATAAAAATATTGTATATACTAATTTTTTTTTGTGTTTTTATACCTAAAAATTTATATAAATAAAAAACTCATGCATATATATAATCAAATAAATAAAAAATTATGTGGATTAATGGCATGATGAAAAGATTAATATCTTATTCTAAGTGAGAAGTGTCGAAATAATAAATAATCTGGCAAGACTAAGATTGAACTACAAGGAAGTGAATTATATAAATGGAGAAAAGAACTTTTGAGATGTGATATTGATGTAAAGATTTAATCAAAGATAAAAAAAAAAAAAGTTGTTAATGTTAGAAGATCCATTAATGGTATTTCAAATAAATATAATATAATTTATTTATTTTTACTCAACTGAAAACCACACACATAGAAGGTCTCAATCGGATGATTTATCGTTATTAGCTCATTATAAATTATTAGCATGATCATATTAATTATCTTATCTAACTAACATTATACTTGTAAATATTGTTAGGTATTCATGATTCTAACTTATGTTAACAATAAATCAAGTTCCTCTCATAACAACGATGTCGCCCGAAAATTATAAAGGATCAAACATTTATTATACAAGGTGTTATACAACATAAATCTAGATTAACCATTTAACAAGTAAAGTATTAAGAATGAATAAGATAAAAATGAAAAGACAATTATAGATTAAAAAACTCGAGATATAAAATAAAATAAAAAATATTATGCAAGGCTTTATATATTAAAAATATTATCTAAAAGTAAATATTTTTATTTTCAAAAATAAAGTTAATTTATATAAGAGATTAAAAAACAATTATAGATGAATCAGTATAATCTTTTTAAAAATTAAATACACATAACATCATTAAAAAAAACGTTAAATAAAAACAAAAACAAATCATTAAGGAGAGATATTAATTGAAACATAATTTTAAAGAGAAAAAAGACATTAAAAAAATATAACAATTAAAAAAGTAATATTAGAAGAAAAAAAATAGTTTGGATGTTGTGGCTTAACTCGTCATATTTATGCTTCTCCATAGACTAAACCAAGTTTAATAATTTTTTAAAATTTATATTAAACCTTAAAAAAACAAAAGATTGTCAAAAAAACATCTCTGGCTCATGGTGCAATGAGCTTGGGCCATTACAAGGAAAAGTTAAAGCGAATGGGTGAGCCTTCAAGCTCTTAGGCTTGGTTTTATTTTTTTATATATATTTTAAAAAGATGTTTTTTTTAATATATATATATGTATATATATGTGCGGATGACATGTCGTCTACGAGGTCAGATTCCGACATGAAATTGGGACAATGCCTTTTTTGTTCAAAAAACTTAATTTTTAAGCCATTTCAACCAAAAACAAAAACCTCACCTATACCTTTAGAATACCTATAAATCAATCCATCAACTTAAAATACCTAAAAAATAATCTAAAAATACAAAATCAAATCGAGTTAGATTTATCTTTCTTGGTCTAGATTTGTTTTTTAGGCAACATCGGGGTTTTAAACAACCACCATCAAGCTCTTCTCATCTCATGAAATCAGAGAACAAAAAAAAAAAAACTTGTTTTAGTGGTCGAAAATGGCTTGAACGAAGATCTTCTCTCTCATCATCGAATCTAGCAACTCCTCTCTCTCTCTCTCTCTCGTCTCTCTAACGAAGGACTGAAATAAACTTTTATACAAAAACTGATTTTTGTGAAATCTAAAAGGACCTAAATTATGTAATTTGCATTGTTTTTAAAGTTTTGAGAACCTAAGTGTATTTAAAAAATAAAATTTAGCACACCTCCATGTTTGATGACTTTTTTCATTTTGACCCCTCTCATTTCAATTCTATCATTACCTAAGAAATCAAAAGTATTTGGTCTGCAATTAAGTTTAAATTACCCAAAATAAGACTTTGAGGATCAAAATGAATTATTGAAAAATACATGATATATCCATAGTTTTTTATGAGTGAATTGTCTCAAAATACATTTTTCATTTAAATTAATTAATCTAAACAAAAACCAACTTTAAATTTTATAAAGATTTAATAGTGATGAGATTCAATATGTCAAAAAGAAAAAAGAAAAAATAAGATGATATAATATAAAAGAGAAATGATGAATAAATAGGTTACTGAAGATACGTTAGGAATTCATTCTTAACATATTCGATATTGTTAGAAATATCTTAATAAAATGATTATAATCATATCTTACGATTCTATTTGATAATCTTCTAAAATATAATTAAAATTATCTTATCGAAATCTGTCTGAATACCTGTCGAGAACAGATTCTCAGTGCATCATCGGATACGTCTTTTTTTTCTTCCTCCTTTCTCTCTCCTATTGTATCATCTGATCTCCTCTCTCTCTTTCTTGATACGTTGAACCAACGCTGATATCTCCCATAGAACGTATTCAAATTTCAAGCTATGCCTGTATAGTAATTACAAACTCTTTACCCTCACACTCTCTCCCCCTGGCTTAATAATTATAGAGTATGATTGAGTAGGCAAATTAAAGGTACGACAAGCGAAACCTTGTAGTGATAATTTGTGGGTTTTGGTTACTTTTGTTAGCTATGTAAGCTTACCGTCGTCAAAGATTGTTTTGTTTATAAAGATAATACTGGGCAACTCTTTGAAGCTTCTGGGTTGCAGCCTTTTCCATGTTAAGTTGTACGACTCTTTTTTCTGGGTTTTGTTTTTGTGTAATTTTTAATTGAAAAACCTTTTTTTTTTTGTTTGGTGTCAGTTATAATGTTGGATTAGATGTCTGGCTGCATATTCTTTTATGTTCTTATTTTCCCATGTATTTTTTCCCTCATGTTGTGGCTGTATGTAGTTAAGGTTGTGAATTTGTTGTTTTATGTTTCATGCTGGATGTCGTAGTTTATCTGACTTTGTGACTGATGGTTGTCTTGCCATTTATACTCGACCATTACTTTTTAATAGAACATCAAATCAGGGTCAGCAAAACTAAAAGTTCATTGGCATGCTCTGTGAAGTTCCATCAACTTCATTACTGTCTCTGTTTTGGCAGAACGGGTGGGCAAAATCGAGGGCCTTTTGGACCTAATCAGGCTAAAGGTTATGTTCATTTACGAAGCCTAAATTTTATCGTGTTGTTTCAAGGCAGTGTCCAGTTCATTTTTGTCACCCGTGCAGTCCATTCCATTCCATATTTTGGCGCGGTAGTAAATCAGACACTAGTCAATGTTGTTATTTTTCTGGAATCATTTACCACTCAAATCTGCAGTGGAGCTTCTCTTCTAAAATGATTTTTGCACCTGAACATGAATAGTGTGCTGTAAAATAATGTCTCTGGTTTCTTCTTGCATGCCCATCTCAGCAGTCAACTCTATCTATTTATTCTTTGTGGGCTGAGTTGGGATTTAATTCTGTGTTTCTTTAATTATTCTGTAGATATCGAGGTAACCAAAAAATCCTGGTTTCATCCTGTCATGAATAGCATGATTCCAATGGGGCATTCCGAGAATTGAACTCTGGACCTCTTGCACCCAAAGCAAGAATCATACCACTAGATCAATGCCATCTATGATCCAGGAAAGCAAAACCTACATGGCCCTTTAATTCCTGAAACAGGCAAATGGGCCGTTTTATGCTGGGATTGGTTGCTTTGCACCCAACCTGAGAATTTTCCCTAATCACTTTGGATTATCTAACAACATATTTTGTTATTCACTAACCGAATCAGATACTTCCTTGATTCTTAAACTATGATTTATATCAATGAAGGTTCCTCATATGATTTTCTTTTCCTTCTGCACATTAACAGGGTCTACTGCATTGAGTAGAATGTTGCCAAAACAGAAAAACTCATGTTATACAATGTGTTGATGGAAAGCATATAGATCGTTGACATTAAACTATATATCCTAACGTTTTAGTTATTTGGCAAGACTGAGCTGACTGTAAATTTGGCAGAAACCAATCACTGAGATTTCTTGCCCAACAGACTGAGCCTTTAATGTGTAGATATACAAGCTGACTTTCAAATTCTTTCCCGTGGTATAGCATGTCCTCTTGCATTAATTGTAGCTTTCGGTATGTTTCTGCTCTCTTATTTTGTCATGTCAATTGAGTTACTGAACGCTTTGCATCAAATTGATGCTTACACCATTTGGCAGGTTCAGGTAAATGACTTCTCTCCAATGTCTGAAGCTAGTGACAGGTGTGAGCCTAGCTTGCATACCTTGATTTCTGCAGAGTCTACTTATTTATTGATCATTTTATTGGTAATGAATCTTACCAGAAAAAAATATACATCTAGATTTTCTTTAAATTATTATGTTCTCCTGCTAGAGTTGACTTTAGGTTCTTTGCTAAAATATCTGAACCTGCATGGGAACCAAAAACTATATGCACTTTTAACTTCCTGGGAACCTAAGATTTACATTAATCATTAAATATTGATCTTTAGCTCATCACGCATGATGCAGGCATAACTCTACCTTCTAAACCTTGCTGGGTTGTTTGTTGATATGCATTTTCGTACCATCTTGAAGGGTTGAGACTGGTGGTTCTGCATTGATTGCCGAGGCCACAGGTATATTTCTTGATTTTACTACTTGATCTAATGATCGAATGCTTATATGTACAAAGTCAATTCCTTGGAGAGAGTTTTGAAATGTTCATATTGCAGTGCAGTTGACTTTGAGAAAGATCATGGAGTCAAATTATTTAAATTACTATTGGAAACCTACCCCTGAAAAATAATATGCTGGCAATAACAAATCAGGTTTCACATGAGTTTTTAAGACCAAAAAACAGTATGAAACTGGGGCATTCCGAGAATATAACTCGGGACCTCTCGCACCCAAAGCGAGAATCATACCACTAGACCAAATGCCCATTTCTTCATTTTCTTATCTTTAATTTGTAATTAATCTGTTAATTAATTAGACTAAGGAAACATCATGCCAAGCAACCAAAATTCTTTTAGAGGGATGCCAAGTGTCATGAGTCTTCTTTTTTCCTTGAATGAAGTTGAATCTGTGTGAATGAAGTTTCTCATTAGATGGCTTGCTGTTGATGCAATGCAACATGTTTTAAATATGGGATAGGGATGAAATGGCTATGCATCACTACAATGTCTATACATTTGATTGTGTGTGTTAGTGCTGCCATTTGGTTGGGTTTAGTGCTTACTTAACCCTGCCAAATGGGCTTCTTTTTCCTGATAAATGAGGTGAGATTGTGCCATTTCAGTTTTTTTTGTTTTTCCTGTCCTTCGATAGTGACCATGAGAATTGATTTTAAGTTAGTTTCCTTGGCTAAAATATTTCAAACTGGAATATATCATGGGAACTAAAGAATTAATTAGCAAAATTTGCAAAAAGAATGGGGCATTCCGAGAATTGAACTCGGGACCTCTCGCACCCTAAGCGAGAATCATACCACTAGACCAAATGCCCATTTGCTGATGTTCTCTCTGGGTGTTTTTCTTATTATTTACTGTTACTTCGAAGTGAAATATGGGTAGTGGTTCAAATTTCAAAAGTCTCTGGTCTCTTGGTCTTTTATTCAATGCATTTTTTTAATCTTTACTGTCACTTTCCTGGTCGGTTTGGGTGTAAAGGCTTTTTAAAGGTAATTTCCACCGTTTAGATGAACTGGAACTCAGATCTACATGTGGTAATTATACTGAATACTTGTCATGTTTGATGCAGGGATATTTCTGGCCTGACCACCTTGGCATTAACATCCACAGCTAATCTATTTTTAAAGGTTCAGTGGATTAGAATCTTGTCAGGAAACTAATCTATCTGCAGATCAAAATATTATATCATTGTTTTCATGTTGTTGTCTTGCTACATTTTAAGATGGATAAAAAAAATGTCATATATATGGTTAGAAATAATAACTTGGGACCTCTCGCATCCAAAGGGAGAATCATACGGCTAGACCAAATGCCCAGTTGGTGATACTCATCATGCGAAATTTCTGCTACTAATGCATTTGCTAGCTTGAAGTTTTAGATCTCAGTTTGTCTTGGTGTAAGTCTTAATGCCAGAATTATAAGGGAAAAAGCACAATCTTTTTTATTGAGGAACTGAACTTCCGCTTGAAATTGTGTTTTTGTCCATTCTAGCAGGCTCAGAGGCTAATGGTCTTGCATTTATTGCCTTGTCCAAAGGTGTGTTTCTAGACTTTTTATCTTGATTTTTTGACCAAATGCTTATTTATTCCACAATCTTTTAAAATATATATATATATATGTACGGTCTTGGAACTTTCCTATTGTAGTGCAGTTGACTTTGGGAAAGAGCACGGGACCAACGCCAAACTGCGTAAAAATTAATAAGCGTGCTGTTACTGAGCTCTTAAAACCAAAAAGCAGTATGAAACTGGGGCATTCCGAGAATCGAACTCGGGACCTCTCGCACCCAAAGCGAGAATCATACCACTAGACCAAATGCCCGTACGATGCTCAAGCTTCTATTCCAATTATAATTAAAATAATAAGTATTTTAGACGAAGGCTTCATTAAACTACTTGACTATAGAGTCGTCTGTATGATTTAAGTTTACGATTTTTAGTTAATACTAGCAAGGAATGCGAAGCCTTCATGCCTTATTGCTTTAGATATGGACGGGGATGGGATCACTAGCTTGTTAGGTGTGAAAAAAAAATAAGGAAATGGCATGTCCTAGCAGAAGGCAGAATTATTTATTTGCAGCAATAAAAAGTGAGTGCACTTGCATATAGTATAATCTGTGCACGTTGGAATGTGTGTGTTTGTGTCTTAATGGTAGTACCGGTGGTTGCCATCGTCACCTAGATTGGGGTGTCATATATAGAATTTGAGCTTGAATGATAACGAAGAGAACCATGCATCTGGGTGCAGTGTTTTTGTTATCTAATGTACGTACGTAGTTGTCTTGGTCAGTGGTTGTTTGTATTAATGCCACTAGTAAACAGCTCTTCTTTTACGAGATGAATGAAGCTACACACAGATACGATCCCACCTTGGCCATCCTGATTCCAGCACCATAAATGCATATATATACATGCTCATCGATTCATTCGGGTTTGTTGCGAAGAGCACTTGCAAGTGTTTTCATTCTAGGTTAGCTGTCAAAAACATTCCAAAGTACTGTGAGCATTGAACTCAGGGACCCAAAGCGAGAATTGATTTTGGTTTTGTAATTGTTTGAAGTTTTTGATGTATGGCACTGTCTCTGGGGGTTTGGTAGCTTCTGGTCACCATGAGTATTTTAAACTCACATTGGTGGCTTGAGTGCAAGTTGTTAATATTTTCCACTCTTTGAGGACTTGGTTTCTCATATATCTTGATGCGGGAATCTTTCTATCTTGTCCACCTTGTTTTCAACGTCTACTGCCAATCTGCTTTTCTTTTTTCAAAAAAAAATATATTTTCATAGAAACTAGTCGGTAAAACCTGTAATATCTGATCAGAAAAGGTGACACTCAAATGTTGTGAAGTTGGGGCATTCCGAGAATCGAACTCGGGACCTCTCGCACCCAAAGCGAGAATCATACCACTAGACCAAATGCCCAATTTGTGAATATTGATCATCTACTTTTAACTTATCTGTACTTCACGTTTTTCCTTATGTACAAAATTCACTCGACTAATTCAATAATCTGTTGAATTTTTCATCTTTTGTTTCCAAACTCCCATGACACCAAAAATCTCGCGATTAATATTCCTCACCCGAGTTGTAGGTTAGGACAGCTGATTATTTTTTTTAGTTGATTTGTTTTTTAATTTTATTATTTAATATTAAATTGATTAGAGTTAGATTTTATAATTTATTTTAGTTTATGTTTTATAAAATTATCATGATCCTAGAACATGATGGACCAATAAAATCTATATTATAAGATTTTTTTAGTTTTTTTTTTTTATGAAAAATAACTCTCACATGCCTTAGAATAGCAAAATTTAATAACACCACTTACCTCATTGTCGGGAATGCATTTTTAAAATATTTGATCAGGACAATACTTGAATAAGTAAGGATTATCCCAATAAAAATTTTTCATTTCACTTAAAAACTTTTATTTATCTTGGATACTCTAATGAGCTGTTAAATTTCTGTAGCAAGAAAATTGATAATATTAACAAACCAAAGCATTATAATAATAAAGAATAAATATTTATTAGAGAAGTAATTATTGATTGGTATAACATCAAATATTGACTCCATTGTCGATCTTGACACTACATTTTCAAACACATGAGAACTAAGTGATTATTCCTATTTTGGTTATTTTATTTTAAATAACTATTATCAAATATTGAAAATTAAATTTCATGATATTTTTTTTTAAATTATATTTTTATTGGTTATTCAAATTGTTTTTAACCTATCAAGTTAATTATGTCATATAAGATCAATCATCATATAATTTATTTTTTTATTGCTAAAAAACATATTAATAATATCTATATATTTTTTTTATGCATATAAAGAATTTAATTTGATTTGCAACGTAACTCGTGTAATGATCTAATGATGAAAAAACACAATAAAGGGAAGGGAAGTTAATGTACCATTATAATAGTGTACACAAGGAACAAAACACTAGTGTAATGATGAAATTACTCTTGAGCCATATAACATTTAAACTAGGTATTTGTAGTAGGATGAATTTTTTTTTAATGTATAGTAAATTACTAATTTAACCCTAAATAAAAAAAATATAATGTCTATTGCTAAGGGGTGTTATGGTTTTTTCTTTCTTCAAGATGTTCTTAAATACAAAATCAACGTAACTCTCTCACATTGATTTTTATTTTTCATCATTTTGCATTGATTTTATTGTAGATTTAAAGGTTATTTAAGATCATTTTTGTAATTGATATATATTAAATATTATTATAAAACATTGTTGATGCGTGCATAACATGTATCAGTGTGTGGAAGACCCCCACATCATTCAGAAGACATGTATGGGGTCGTCTAACAGTCAAACACAACCTTTAAGGCTAGGTTTGAAAGGTAACAACGCCCTTAACCAGAAGGGTGGCGCGTGCCCCAAAAGCTTCTCGAGTTTGGTATCAACAACCGTTGACAAAAATTCAGACCAGCCTCTGCAATTTATTTTTCCTTCATATTTTGTCCATGTCCTTATGAATATTATTATTTTTATTTTTGAATTATCTATAAATTACAAATATTTTTTAAAATTTCATGCCCTGTCATTTTTTTAATTTATAAATAATTTAACAAATTACAAATATTTTTCAGCTTCACCCCTTATGATTTTTTAATCTTTCAAATCTGATGTTCATTCTTTTGATTGCTATTTGTTTTGTTTGAAATTATTTTTTAAATTATTTTTTTTAACAATTTCATCATCCTTAGGTATTTTTCTATCAAATTTTATCCTCATTCTTTTTTGTTTTGCTATCCTTTTTGCTTTTGAGTTTTTTTATTAATATTTTTTCTTGATTTTCCTTCAAAATTAAATTAGATATGAATTAAACTTTTTTATTGAATTCAGGCCTATGATTTCATGAGTTGCGAGTTTTAGAGATTAGATTAGGTTTATGAGCTTTGCTCGTATTTGCTTAGTTTTTCCTCCTTTTTTAAACTGGTGTTTTCTTATTTTTTGATTTTGTTTTTTTTTTTACTATTTATTTTCTATGAAATTAGTTTTAGGTTCATGGCTAGGATAACCGGTTTCAAAGCTTAACACAAGTTCATTTTTTTTTTTGTCTTTTTTTTTAATTTATTTATTTCAATTTCAATTTTATCATTTAAATTTTTTTTTCTTGTTTTTCTTTACATGAGATCATCCTAATCTTACGTTCTTGGTCGTGAGATTTGCGACTTCACCTGATTTAATAGAAAAAAGGTATTTCTAGGCAAAACACCCTTCGTCGTTTTGCCATGAATAAATTTGAGGTGAACATATGAAATCGACATGATTTTTAGCTTTAGCCAGCAAATTTGAGATACAATGATGACAGATTTACGATCTGATCTGATATAATAGACCACAATTTCCAATTATAATGTTGAGCGTTGTTGAAGACAAATTTGCATTAACCCAAGAGCTCACTCGGTCACTAGCAACATGGAGCATCATTGAAGGCTTTGATTGATGCCAATCACCTAATTTTTAAAAAAGATTATCCATCTGATGAATCACTTGCACTGGCCGATTATAATTCATGGAAAAAGTAATCAAAGAATAAAACATGACACCGAAAAAGAAACGTCTAGCAAGGCATCCAGCCAGGAACTTCATGATGATATTCTAGCACTCAATATAATTCAAGACCCACCACCTTTGTGAAAAAGGATTTACTCATCATGTTCCCCTGTGATCTACCGAGAAAATCAACTTTATATCAATAATAACTTCTCTGTTTTATTTCCTCGAATATTAGCTAAACCGAGAACATTTCTAAGAAACAGGAAAAAAGATAAATTTGGGAGCCAAAAGCTTGGATTGTCAACTTCCTTGGAATCGCATGTGTTTTATAACTGCACCTCCCAGAAATAGAGAAAGAAAGTAGAATGATTACAACAGAAGGATTATCCTATCTGATATGAATTACTTAGAAATCGGACAAAATGATAGCTAGGTGGTGCCAGGCCATCCCTGTCAATCATGTACAGATCTGCTTTCATGTCACCCGCGATTATCTGCAACCCTATCTTCGGTATAATATAAGCCAAGACACAGCTTGAAGAGAGACAGGACAGTAGGGCAAAGGCTAAAGACACAACACAAACGAGAAATATCACAATCGGTGCGCAAGTTTTAAGGTTTCTTGCTCTTCATCTTGCTATTCATCTCTGAGGGAGAAAAAGGATATGGCAGCCTTTGCAGGAACCCAGCAAAAATGTATGGCTTGTGACAAGACAGTGTATCTTGTTGATAAGTTAACGGCTGATAACAGGATTTATCACAAGGCCTGCTTTAGATGCCACCATTGCAGGGGTACCCTTAAGGTAACAGCATATCGGTTCTGTAATATCCTTGTTCATGTTTTATCCATCTTCTTTGAACTGTAATGTCTCGGGAAAACCTTTTTCTTCTCAAAATTGCCTTTTTTTTATATATTGTTTTTTGCTAAAACCCTTTCCATCAATTTTGTTTCTGATCAGATCACACCATGTTCTTCTTTATATCAATCTAGTTCCAAATTTTCAAGGCCCATTAAAACTTTTTTTTTAATATATACATATGGCCAGCAGCATAAAACATGTTATCAGGCTAATCTAAGAGCCGGGTTTTCTGAGAATCATCTTTCATTTTCTTGGTTCTTTTGAAATTGCTTTCCATTTTCTGTTCATGGAGAGGAAAGTCAAATTGCTGTCCTCAAAGCCAATTAACTACTCATTGCATTTCTTGATGAGCACTCATCGGCGTACTGTTTTGTGTTTGCAGCTAAGCAACTACAGTTCTTTCGAAGGGGTTCTGTACTGCAGACCTCACTATGACCAACTCTTCAAGAGAACTGGCAGTCTAGACAAGAGTTTCGAAGGTAAAAGCACAGTTAAGCCATTATCAAAATTTACACACTTCAAATCTTACTATTATTATCACTAGCCAGTTAAATTCTTTTAACTTAAATTCAATTTACCCTCTCATTTTCTATAATTAATTTCTGACAGGAACACCAAAAATTGTGAAACCAGAAAAAACTGTTGATAATGAGGTGATCTCTTTAGTAATTGATTGGGAAATGATAGCATGTTGTTTCTTGCTATTTATTTTATTCAATTTCTATCCACTAAATGATTAAACTGAACTTGATATGTCTCACAGAACGCAAGCAAAGTCTCGAATTTGTTTGCTGGCACCAGAGAAAAATGTGTTGGGTGCAGCAAGACTGTCTATCCTATCGAGAAGGTAAGAAATGAGGACTTTACTCATAGAAACAGAGGATCATCCTCTTCAAAGATGACCGACATTTCTGAAGAGTGGTCTTTGATCTTCTTCCAGGTTACACTAAATGGGACCCCATACCATCGGAGCTGTTTTAAGTGTACCCATGGAGGTTGTACTATTAGCCCATCCAACTACATTGCACATGAGGGAAAACTCTACTGCAAGCATCACCATATCCAACTTTTCAAGGAGAAAGGGAACTACAGCCAGCTTGAGAACGAACGCGAGAAAAATCCAGTCACTGTGAATATCACCGCCGTGGAAATTGCCGCTGAATCATAATCAACTAAAGACTACTTGTCCCCCTCTTTAGCGCTTTCTAGTCCTTCCTACCATAAATGGCATCGCAGGGTCTTCATGGATTTTCTTCTCTTCTACATGTCAAGGATTGGTTTTCGCTTGCAAGATTGGATGTGCTAGTGTCCCATTGCTGTAATTTTGTGGGAACTCTGAGTGTGACGTGTCAGATGAAATTTCTGTCAAGATTTGAGTAACCTGAGATACTACGTGGCACAGTTTGTATCCTCTGTTTCCTCAGAATACGTAAAGATTTCGGTATCCTGAATGGGTTATCACCGTGTTCTATTTAGAGTCTATTTGCTATTGCTAATACTCTTGTGGTTCTGATTTTAAAAAATTTATTTTATAAAAAGTAATTTTAATTAAGGTTGGTTTGAAAAAATAGGTGTTTAGTTAAAATTGTGGTTGAAATTGAGGTAAAAAAAATTGTTTTATAAAAAGTAATTTTAGTTGAGGTTGGTTTGAAAAAATAGGTGTTTGGTTAAAACTGTGGTTGAAATTGAGGTTGAAAAAAAAATAGTTTAATGTGTTTGGTCAAGAATGTTTTTGAAATTAATGTTATAAAATAATTTTTAAAAAATATATATTAATATTGATGGTTTTAAATTTAAATATTATAAAATTAATTACTCTTATTATATCATGAAAAAAATAATACTTTATATAAAATATTTTTTATTATTCCATTAAACTATTTATAATTCCATTACGTATAAAATTTATCCAATAAAAACTACAGTTTCCATAATTTTTTGAGCGTGTTATAAAATTAGATAAAATATTATCAGATATAAAATTAATTTATTGTGCGAGTAAATTTAATTCACTCTATACTAGTTTTTTGAGAAAAAAAATAGTTTTTTGAGAAAAAAAATATTGTTCATATCGCGAATGAATTTAATTCTCTAAACTAGTTTTTTTTTTTTTAAAAAAAATTAATACAATTAAAAAAAATGAACTTCGGACAGTGCAATTTACTCGTGAACAATACAGTGAATTGCACTGTTATTTTTTTATAAGCTGCAGTACATGAAAAGCATGTTTTTATAACTTTTTATTTACAGAAATCACGTGGGCTCCATACATAATAAATCAAGTTTTTTAATTACCAAACTGCTGCGAACTACATTTTAAATATAACGCAGTCATAACCATGTAGACAAAGAGAGTCTTAGTTGTGAACAATTCAGCTTAAAAAAGCTTCATAACTTCTTCATGGCAGAAGCAGTTTCTGCCAGGTGGCATGCACAGACCACAAATTTTCCCAGTGAGTTTAAAGCCAACAGAAAATGCATCATCCTCAATCGCTCAACATAAACTTATACAATTAAAATACAACAGGCAGTACTGAAAGGAAACATACACAAGCTCAGAAACTTTGTCATTGAAATAATCTAATAACCCAGTTCATATTACTGTACTTTATGCAACTGGCCTATGTTTAACCATGTATATACAAAGGAATTGAACTCTATTCCCTCCTCCTTTCCTTTAAAAACACCATAAATACAATAAAAGGCTCTACAATGACAAGATAAGCATTGGCTTTCATTCTGCAATGATTAAGTTGTTCCAAAAGTTCGCCATCTTCCTTCACACTGCACAAATTTTCACTTCTCTTTGCCGAAAAGCCCCTTTAGTATGCCCTAAACCCCTGTTAATTACTTTATGCTTTTCATCACAGAACAAAGCCCACACAGACCAGAATTATACAAACTCCAATCTCAGCAACCCTTTATGGTTTTATTGTCCTTTAGTATCTGAGCTGCAAGTATCAGAAGCTCCACCATCTCAAAACCTGCAGCAGAAACAGAATCTATCTTCTCACTAATGGGGTTCCCATAAATATCAATTAGCTCATCGCAGACACTTTCACCAATTGATGCATCATCTGCCTCAGCAGACCAACTAATAGGTAAGGAGCTTCCAAGGGCAGTCTTCACAAGTCTAGCCTCAGAAATGATATCATTAAGAGCTTCTAGCAAGCCAGTACTAGTACCTTCACGAGTATCTGACTCTTTGACCTATAGATTATGCAGCATCAGCAACAGAAAACCTATTAGCTTCAAAATATGGACAGATTATCTAACCAAACATCATGACAAGAACCTTTACGGAGCAGGTAACGAAATCAGCATCATATTAATATTATTATGATATTGCATGACCTAAAGAGAAGGGAAAAAAGAAAAGAAAGGCAAAATTTCAACTGTATCATCATTCCTAACAGTATTTATATTACTGTAGCATCCTACAGAGCTGATCCATTCCTGAGCCAAAAAAGAAGCACATCCATGCTGTACATGTGATGAAGAAACATTTACCTTTAGAAGTGCAAGGTGAAGTCTGTGAATTGAAGAAATTAGGTGGTCCATACATTCCATGCTTTCCTTGAGAGTGGCATTTTCAATCTTCATTCTGAGAACATGCAACCATAAACAACCATTTCATTAACAGTTAGTTTGTAGAAGAGTTGGGGGCATCAGAGGGTATGATCTGACATGCAGGCTTCACCAATCTAGTCTTCTGTTATGGAATCCAATTAGTTTTTACTAACCTGGCAAAATCCATGTCATTTGCTCTTTTCCCAGAGAAATTCCCTTCACTACTCAGGCAAGTTTGAGCTTCATTTCCACGAAAATCCATTGTGCCCATCCAACGTTTTAGATATGTCCTCTTCAACAGGTTTCTTACCTTTCCATCTCTTTCTATATTAGAGAGTCTTATCTCCCCAGTGTCAGCTGAAAAATCTCGTTTTATTTCACTGTCAACTTTTCTGCACGAGTTACACTCATGCAGGTAGTTTTAGTCATCAGATCAAAGTATGCATATGTTGCAAGGGAAAAGGAATTCATGCATACTTTAGTACTTTTTTTTTTAACAAGAGTTACCAGTTACTTTAATGACATATCAAGAGAAAACCACATCAGAGCAAAAACAAGAAGCTCCATAGCTTAGGGGAAAGGTCCTTATCAAAGTCATTGGCAGCATTCAAGTTCCAATAAAAGAATTGCCAGCAGAAAACAAAAGTATAGAAAAACAATGATTTTAACAAAGCATAATTGCATGCTATGCTTTAGGGAAAAGAAGAGATCATACTTTTGTAGTTGTTGATATTCAAGCTTTAACTGCGCCAACTCCATAAGAGCTTTAACCTTTTCATTGGTGACCTAAATCATCACAACATCTGTGCACTCATTATGAGGTTCAGGAAGGATATGAAAATTTAAATTTGATAAATTCTTTATCAAAACTTCATATTAGAAGATATCCAGATTCAGTGAGGAAAGAGCTCCATGTGACACATACCAAGGAGAGAGGTCTTTCATCCTGCCTACCAACATTTTTATAATGTCTCCTCCATATATGATAAGATAATTACTATAGTGAAGCATAATTCTCAAAGTCCATAAGTAAATTTGCAAAACTTTTGCCGTGTTATGTGTATTATTCAAGTAAACAAGAGGCAAACATTCAAGACGTGCAAGTTAAAAAAAATCTACAGGAATTACTTGTAGTAAGTTTCTTTGAAGTTCCCCCATCTTTTTTTGAAGAGCTGCATTGACATTTCTCTCCAGTAAATGTCTTTCTTCCTGCTGAGATAAAAGCAATAATGCTGCAACCTGACGAGGAAAACAAATTGAGCAGAAAGAAGAATAATTATTTCAAATCAGCTGCATAACTTGAACATCCAACCGACCAAATATTTACAGAGAACAGAGATATAGAAAGTAAATCATAGGGCATGAAATATATCACAGAACCTTTTCTTGCATGGCCTGTGCAAGGGCTTCAGATGTGTTGCCTTCTTTATGAGCCACAGTATCTAGTGCGCCTTGGTCAATTCTCTACAGCAGGTGATGAATGTAAAAATGTATAAATCAATAAACAAGAAATAGAAATTGCTCATATGAGAAACAGTAGGACAAAAATTATTTTTGACCTTCTGATTCTGTTTCAGTATTTTCCTTAATGTTTTAAATCTCATCACAAGTACAGAGACAAGAAGAATTATCAAATCAAACCAAAACAGAAGGCAGAGTGAAGGGCTTGTTGGTAAAAATATGTAGGGTTAGCTGAGTGAGGTTTGGTGACCAGGACAAACAATTCTACAGGGATACTATCATCAACTTGAACTATTGAAATACCATACATCGAATCTTTGACACAAACACCTATGTATTTTCTCTTCATGCTCAGATTGATGGAGGTTCAGTGCAATCTTTTACTGAATCTTTGTTCTGTGTTAAGTGAAAAAACTAGGAGAGGTTCAGTGCAATCCTATTTTGTATTAAGTGCATACTAAAAAACCATCCAGTAGTTCAAAAAAAAGATTAGAGCACTAGTAATCTCTTGTCTATGAACAAAACTCTCAGTTCAAAAAGTTGGTAGAAAGTACAGGATATCAAAGGACTGAGGTATGAAAACATTCTTGAGAGGTGGATGCCTGACTGAAAAATAGATAATAAAAGCTGATCTCAAGGAAGTTTAATCACTCTATTGACCCATTTTTCTTCTCAGATTATTAATTGCAAATTCTGGAGTTGGGTCTCGCATCAAATTGCAAAAGATCATTGGAGACAAGGTCAGCTTTAGCAGAGTGCTTCCCAGTTTCTATTTGCTAACTTCTCCCAGTGCCGCTGTTTTATACTTATAAGCGAGCTTCTAATGGAGTGGAATTGGAATTTTGCTGCACCAAAATACTGCAATTGCAGCATTCCATGAGCAGGATTATGCCTATAACTATTTTTAAAAAAAGTTAGCAGACTAATATGTTTATCAAGAACTATTTATCTTGGTCAGGAAGCATTTGATGACTCTTCCTCCCAGCTTATTATCCCACCACTACCTAGCTAGTGGCTTATTGAGGGCCCTGGCAGGAGGGCTGAGGCACCATAAAGGAACCATTTACTATGGCAAGTACACAGGAAGTGATTCTTCATGAGCCTTAAGAATTTACTTGTGATGGTGAAGCAAACTATTTCTATATGCACTGCAGATAAAGAGAGAGAAGATGAAGTACAATGATAGTAGCTAACCTACCTTGGGTGCCAAGTCCGGATCAGCATCAGTACTCATATGCACATCTCGAAATTCATTTTCTTGCAGTCTTACCACTCCACAAGGCACCAAATCCTGTTCGCTGATCACATCAAATTGCTTGATCTTTTCTTCTGCCATATCAATAATTGATTTGATATGAGATCTTTCCTTGCTAAGTAAACTCGTGATCTGAACTCTATGGTGAGAATGGTAATGGCGTAATTCTGCTATCCCCTCCATAACCATTTTGTCCCAAAGAACCTGCAGAAAACGTCAACAAGTTCAGTTATTAGCAAAGGGATTCGATGATCAAATTTAGAAGCTCAAACATCAAGACATTAGTCTACCCACTTGCTTCTTTTCAAGTTCAAGAACTTTCTTCTTTAAGTGATTTTCAATTTCCAAACCCTATAAGCCACAACAAAATCCATATTAAGCAAACACACAACATAATAGTACAATTAAATAAAACAGACATTAACCAGATAATTTCATACCACTCGTATTTTGCTTTGAAGCTTATCCAGAGAGTTCCTCAGTGTCTCCACCTCTTCTTCTAATGCACTCTGTCTGATGAGAAGTTATTCAAGTTGCATGCAGAAACTATGACGAAACTCTAGTGACTATTCAAATTCTTGTAAAAGCTGATTTAATTTCTGCTCAGTGTGGATCTAGGAAATTAATTAGACTGTCAATTTCTTTCACCTAGCATACTTGCTTATGGATCTGGTAACATGCTCTGAATAACAAGTATTTGTGGCTTCTAAAATAGTGGGACAGCAATCCTAAACATAGGTACATCATGTAATAACACTAATGTGTATGATGGATACTCAAGGAACAAGCAAAAAATGAGGTCTTGAGAACTTACAATGTATTTAGAAGTCGAGGAATCATTATAACTCCACAACTCTTCTGAGTCATGTAACAGACATGCAAATTTATTGTCCCAACTAGTATCCTCAAATCCCTCAAGAGAATGCTGCATGATCTCATAAAACTTGTTGACAACCTGTAAATGAAAGGTCAATAGGGACTAGAAGATGCATCCTAAACTTCAAAAGTACAACGAAATCTGAAGTTCACCGCACAAACAATTTCCATGTTTCAAGTAGTTCTTGGCACTATTTCCGGTAGTCTATATGCCAGAAGTGTAAAGGTTTCAAGTACACTCTTGCTATTACCCAAGAACATGAAACAATTACCTTCTTGAAAGTCTCAATCTGCTCATCTTGCTTTGATAAATCACTCTGCAGTGTATCATTTAGTCTCTTCTGTTCAAGAAAATCTGAATTAAGCACTTCTAACCTGCACAAAAAATTCTTTAATCATGAAAAGGTATTCATTCAACCACCGACATCCTAACGATGCATCACATAACTACAAACCATAAAATCCCTTTGAAAAAAAGAAAAGGTCACACATGATAAAGATACACTATCTGTCAAAAAGTTTCACAAATGAAAAGTCATGATAGTCATGAAATCATGACCACGCAATGCCACAATCTTTTTCAACGATTAGAGAAGACTTTGGAAGGAACAAGACATCACCATAAACTATTTATAGCGTTCTTACATTTAACTTTTGATGAGAAAGTGGAACATGACAATGTTCGGATCCGTAGGAAGTGTAACACTCAAACACTAAGAAGATATGCACCATAATCTCCAGATTACATAATGCAACATAATAAGGAGTCAGTAGAGAATAACCTTTTAATTTTGCGCCTCTTAACACAAGAAAAATAGAGCATAAACATAACAAGTACCTCTGCTGAATTTCATTAAATTTCTGGGACATTGACTCCTCCTTCTCCTTTGCCTTCTCAGCCTGCCATCAACCATTATGGAGACTCAAAACCTTAAGAATATACACTCAGGAATACACTTATGAAAGGTTATGGGTAAGAAAACAAAGACAAACATATAATCAACAAATGTCAAAAAGAGTTTTCATAACCTCCATTATCGAATTATCACGCTCAGCAAAAGCAGCAGCTACACAGCCTTGGAAAAACTTAACCTGTTTCTCTGCCTCCATGTTCTGGAAAAAAGGAAATGAAACAAGTCAGGACTAATGATGAAAGCAAAATTCCATCCACTGCAATCTAAACACATGAAATATTTTGGAAAAGAAAACAATAAAGGGAATAGAAGCATTCCACAAACATCATAGCTTGGAAAAACAGCTAATCCTGTCACCAGCACAAATTGCTTGTAGGTGAAACCTATGTCATAACTTTGTTGTCATCAAGTTAGTATCTCCTCCAAAAGAAAATATGGTAATCAATCATGATAGATCCTCAATAAAGCTAACACAAGAAATGACAATTGAAAGACAAAAGAATCTTGAATGCAAAGCTTATGAGTCTTTCATTTGATCAAATGTTGCTTTCAATGATGCTGAAGTATTGTCTATTCTCTCCTACTTGGTCAATGTTGTCATTTGGTAGTGTTTGATTCATTAATTCCCTCTGGTAGATGTTTGATGAAAATAATCTCAAGAAAAGAATGATTGACACCACATAAGAGGGCATGCCCAGATAAACCGGCACAGAGAGAGTGATAGACCAACCTTTGCAGCCTCTGCTTGGTGTAGTTTGGCCAATTGGGTCTGATGACAACATAGCAAACGCATAAGCCTATGATAGAAGGCCTCAATAAAAGTGGCATAACGGAAAATGAATACAAAATTCATCTCACTTTGATTCGGTAAGCCTCAGAAAGCTCCTCTTGAAGATTAAGATTATCTCTTGAGCAAGCAGCCAACTGCTTTTTCAAATTCTCAATCTCCTGCTCCAATCCAGCTGTCCTAATAGAGCAATAATTAATAGTACAGTCCTTACGTCCTTTTCACTAGTAGCAACCTCGCAGAATCATAAAATGATAAAACCCTGATCCTATAAACAGAAAAAAAATACATAAATAACTATACCTTTGAAAATGCATTCGAGTAGCGGCAGCAAGATAACCAGGTCCAGCTTGCTGCATACACAATTGTTCTATATCTTTATGCAATTCACCACGCTCTACAAAACAAATATAATACAATCATATCATGGAAAGTCATTCAATCACAATGGAAAAGGAGGTTATCTGCAGAATTGAGTTTCTTTAACTATCTAATAAAGTGCTGTATTTTAGATTCAGTGTGGTCTCCATGTCTAAGAATAAATAAGAATTCTTGAATTAGGGTTTAAATAATTGAACAGGGAATTATAAAGAGAAAGCAGTATAGTGTAAGAGAACAACATCACTGCAGTTTTAAACAAGAAAAGAGCATCCTTTTGGACAGAGAGGAAAAAAATTGTAAGAGAGAAGAAAGATATTACCATATTCCAATTGTTGGATTCGAGCAATCATGGACTCCTTGTCGTTTAAATTTGTATCCATCTCTGTTAGTTGAATAGGGGAAATTATACAGTAAAACAGAACTTGGAAAGGGAGAAAAGAAATTAAATTGATTACGAATATTTTTAAATTAAATGGATTTGATTATTGCAGTTGAACAGAAGAGAAGGAGGGAGATGAAGAACTGCAGAAGAAGGAAGGAAGGAAGACCTGAAGAAGTCAAGGGCAAGACAGGAATATAATAATCTCCCGAAGCAACAACAACCTTATGATTGGGTTTGTGCAATGATGCCTTCTTTTTCTTTTCTTTTTTTATAATTTAAAAAAAAATTATTTTTTTATTTTAAATGAATATTTTTTAGTGTTCTCATACTATTTTAATATATTAATATTAAAAATAATTTTTAAAAAATAAAAATTATATTATTTTAATAATATTTTTAAATAAAAAATAATTTAAAATAAAAGACCCCTTTAATGGTATATGAATTAATGAGAAGGACCATGTTTTTTTAGATAAGGCCTCCAATCTATTATGATGAAAGATATGTTAAGGATTGTGGTTGTTATTATGTTTTAAAGAGTTTATTTATTTGAAAATATATTAAAAAATATTTTTTATTTTAAAAAAATTATTTTTAATATTAAAATAATAAAATAATTTAAAAACATTAAAAATATATTAATTTAAATTAAAAAAAATTAATTTTTTTTAAAATACTTTAAAAATATAAAAACAAACAAAACCGACGTAAAAAATGTTGAAAGCATTCCACCATTACCCTTTGCATGGTGGTCAGAAGCTTGTGAACAGTATAAGAGCAGTTGGTTTCAGTAAATATTTGTTTTCTTGTTTTTATATCAATTTTAATATTAATATATGTTTATTATTTATTTTGTGTTTAATATTTTTAAGTTGTTTTTTTATTTTATTTCTTGTTATGTTATTTTATTTTATTTTTATATTCAATTTAATCCTTATTTTTTATTGTTTTTTATTTTGTTATTTCATCTTTTTTTTATCTATTATTTTAAAAAATATATAATTTTTTTTTATCATCTCAGGTTATATGGATATTAATTTTGGTTTTTATTCTTTTAATTGCTATTTATTTTATTTTTAATATTTTTAAGTTAATTTTTTTTTTCAATTTCATTCCTCACCATTTATTTCATTTAATTTTTTATTTAATTCTAATTCTAATTCTAATTCTTTTTATTTCTATTTTATTTATTTATTTTTATCATTTTCTAATTTATTTTTTCAATTTCTTCCCTCAACATTATATTTCATTTAATTTGTGTATCAAATTTGGTTCTCAGTTTTTATATTTTTTTTTATCCTTTATTACTTTACTTTATTTTTCAATTTAGTCTCTCATCATTTTTTTTATACCAGATTTGATCCTTATTATTTTGATTACTATTTTTTAAAAACAAAATTGGATGATTAGGAGTTTTGTTTCATGATTTTTTTCGTGTTTTTTTTTTGTATAGTAATATCGATCTCATGATTTCTGATCACAAATTTCAAATATTAACCCAACTTAACTTTTTTTATTTTTTTATTATTTATTTTTAATTTTATTATTTAACATTAGGTTATTAGACATTGAGCTCATGATTTTTTTTTCTACTTTTCTTTCTGTGGGGTTATTCCAATTTTATATTACAGGTCATTAGTTAGTCGAGTTAGACCTTGAAAATTGATTTTTTTTTTAAATGTTTATCTTTCATCATTTAGTTTGCTTGAGAGTGACATTTTTTGCTTTATTCAATTTCTTTTATACGGGGTTATTTCAGTCTCGTGATTGAGATGCAAATTTGGCATGCAGACTCGAGTTAGTTTTTTTTTTTGTTTTTTTTTTTAATTTTCAATTCATCCTTAAACTTTTGCTTTATAGGTAATTGAGTTTGAATATTTTTAATTTTATTTCCTATGAGATTATCTCAGACCCTTTTATTTTTTGTTTTATTATCAAATAAAATTGTTGAGATATTTTAAGCATGTATAGAGGGTGGATTTTCATGATACTAGTACGCTTTATTTTTTTTAATAGTAATTGATGTTTTCTTTCTAGGTTTTTTTAATGTGTCATTGGTTTTTTTAATCATATTATTAAATTAATCAAGTTATTAAATTCATTCGAATCAATGACTTAGTCCTAAATTTTCTTGTTTATTTAAAAACACTATCATTATTTGAGCATCTTTTTATTACATTAAAAAAAATTTAATATAGCATGCGGTGAAGCATGGTCATCTATCTAATAATTATTTATATTAAGTAATTGATATTAATTATACATATTTTAAAGTTTGTAAAATTTGTATTTTTATTTGTACATATGTTTTATTTTATTTTATAGAATTATTCAAAACATATTAACTGTAGAATAAAATTGCCAGGACCCACGACCCCACGAGGATTAGCTGTGTCAATTGAATAAATGAATTATAAATTGACAGATAGATATTTCCCCGTTCAGAGATACTGAAGTTTTCCTTACAAATTTGTATATGAAATTGATGTAAATAAACACTTGGTCAAGAAATTAATTGAGGAGACCCGATTCTGCCAATACCAGGACTGGAAGTTGATATCTCAAATAAAATTTACCTGTACTGGACAGATGGTTTCACGTTTCTGATTCCATCATGGATAAACATTTCAAGAATCCTCGTAGCCAAGCAATCTTTTTGGTCTAAAGCTGAGCTAGTTTTTGATTTTTTTTGATAAAGATTTGTTGGAAATTAGAGTCAATATCAATCAAAGCTTGATTTGTGGATAAAATCTCAACAAATAAATGAGATTGTAATTATTGTAATTAGATCATAGTTTTTAGATCCAGCTCAGCTAAGACCCGGGTTCTGAGTTTTGCTCGGGTTGTCCAAGTCAATTCTGTTTTAAAAAAAATCAAAATAGCATCGTTTAAGTAAAAAACAAAAATCAACAGGTTGCAACCGGATTTTTGACTAGGTCTTGCCAGGTCAACTCGCTAGGTTAGCTGGGTTACATCGAGTTTTTCCTTCCCCTGTTTTTTCTTTAACCAGGCCAGGTTCTAGTCCTGGATCGACCTGCCGGATTAGGCCAGGTTTGAAAACTATGAATTAGATACTAAACTTTGGATATTTATTTGACAATTTACCTTTTTAAACTAAATAATATCTCTTTATAAACAGAGTAGGTGTTTGGTGTTGCGGTAACTGTTATCGTTGTGATTTGAAAAAAAAAATTGTTTTATAAAAAGTAATTTTAGTTGAGGTTGGTTTGAAAAAATATATGTTTGGTTAAAACTGTAGTTGAAATTGAGGTTGAACAAAAAGTAGTTTAATGTGGTTGGTTAAAAATGCTTTTAAAATTGAGGTTATAAAATAATTTTAAAAAATATATATTAATATTAATGATTTTTAATTTAAATATTGTAGATTTAACTATTGCTATTACATCAAAAAATAAATAATATTTTATATAAAATATTTTTTATTGTTCCATTAAACTATCTACAATTCCATCACGTATGAAATACATCCGACAAGGACTACAGTTTTCACAAATTTCTTAAAAGCGCAACAACATCAGGTAAAATATAATCAAGAACAAAATTGGGATTGTGATTAAATTCTGCAAATTTTACGCCATCAAGCGATTTCCGTCTAATTTATATAGTGTCATTGAATAATGTTTAACACTAGTTTTTCGAATAAAATACAATTAAAAATAAAAAAAAAAATTATTTTGCTGGGTCGGACCCGATTCAATGCATTTTTAGCTTTGGACTGGACCTAGTTCGATTCAATGAACAGTGAAGAATGTCTCCACTGTTCACGTGAATAGTGGAGGCATGTTCCACTATTCACATGAACAGTTGGGCATGACTACACTGTGATTTCTCCACACAAGAAGCAGCAAAGAGCTGCTTCTTGTGATTTATGTAAACTTGTGGCACAACCACAATTTATGGTGGGCCTTACCAATAAAAAAATATGTTTTTAGCAATACCAAACAATAATATTTGTGGTCGAGGGTGAACCTTATCCGCAATTATAATACCAAACAGCACCTAAATGAGTTGTACAAAAACAAGAAAATAAATAGAAGCTTTTATTGTTTCTTTTCTCCTATATCAATTTTATTATGGTATAGAGCACCATCTTAGTGCTTGATATTGCTCACTTTTGCTTTTGCCAATATTTTTAACCATCATGACAAACTTCACCAGATAAGAAGTCAATGAAGGTTATGGAGTTCAACAATTCCTAATATATTCACCCTTCATTTCATAGATTTTAGACTCGGTTCAGTTCAGAACTTGGGTTCCTGATTTTGACTGGGTTGTTAGGGTCAATTCTTTTTATTTTTAAATCAAAACAATGTCGTTTTAGTAAAACAAAAAAAAACAAGAATCAATGGGTTGTAACTTGGTTTTTGACTAGGTCTTGCCAAGTCAATCGTGTCACATTCCTCAGCAGAATCAGAATACAGATTCATGACCTCTTTACTTGTGAATTAGTATGGCTCAAATACCTTTTGCAAGACTTGTGAGTAACACATTTACTATCTGCCTTCTTATATTACGATAATCAGGCAGCCCTACATAATACAGCCAACCTCGTGTTCCATGAATGCAAGAAACAGTGCATGAGAGAATACAATCAAGCTTAATCAAGACAACTCATGTTTCTTTAGCTCAACAGATAATAGACATATTCATTAAGGCCATGTTTGTTTCCCGGAAAGTAGTTTCTGGAAAATCATTTTCCAAACTTTCTTGTGTTTGTTTGTCATTAGGAAAGTTGGTTAACGGAAAACACTTTTCAGTCAACGAAAAATACTTTCTAGTCAATAGAAAACACTTTCCGATCAACAAAAAATACTTTCCCGTCAATTTCAATCAAAGAAAAATTTGGCTTGGTTTTCAGGAAAGTGTTTTCCCTTTAGCTGTGTTTGTTTTCTGGAAAGTAGTTTCCGGGAAATCACTTTCCAAACTTTCTTGTGTTTGTTTGCCATTAGGAAAGTTGGTCAATGGAAAACACTTTCCAGTAAAAGGAAAATTTGGCTTGGTTTTCAGGAAAGTGTTTTCCTGAAAAATTTGGAGGGAAAACACTTTCCGGAAGTTGTGAAAAATTTAGAAATGTCATTATTTGCTGATTATATCAAATTTGATCCTCAAACTTTTGATTGCTATATATATATATATATTGAATATTTATTTTTCAATTTCATCTCTTAAAATTTTATTTTTATATTAACTTTGGTCCTTATTTTTATAATTGCTATTTGCTTTTTCCTTATCATTATTTTATTGAATTTTTTATCTATCAAATTTGGTCCTCATTCTTTTGATTGTTACTTATTTTATTTGAAATAATTTATGAAATGTTGATTATTATTATTTTAATTTCTTCATCTTTCATTTTTTTTAATTTTTTAGATTTGATCTCTATTATTTTGATTATTATTTATTTTATTTGAGATAATTTATTAAATTATATATTTTTTTTCAATTTCATTCTCATTCAATTTTTTAATTTGTAAGATTTGTTCCTCATTAATTTAATAAACTAGAGAAAAATAAAATATTAATAAGTTATTTTCCAGCTCATTTTCTATGACATAACCAAACACTGGAAAGTGTTTTCCAACTTATTTTCCATTACACTACCAAACATCGAAAAATACTTTCTCGGAATTCACTTTCCCTGGAATTCACTTTCCAAAAAGAAACTACTTTCCAGCAAACAAATAGGGCCTAAGCCACTTGGCAACTCATTGTTTCATAATCTCATTCACAAACTACGAATTTTGGAGATCCGCATTTTAGCTTGAGAGGGTATGTTAGAAATCAGAAATTGTAATTATAGAAATTAGATCCTAGATCCTTAGACTTTAGATATTTGTTTGACAACTTACCTTTTTAGACTAGATGTTATTCCTTTATAAACAAATTAAATGAGGTGTACAAAGACTAGGAAATAAATAAAAGCTTTTGTTATTTCTTCTCATTAATATCAATTTTATTAAGATTTCTTTTTAAAATGTTTTTTTTTCTTTGAAATATATTAAAATAATTTTTTTTTGTTTTTAAATTTAATTTTGACATTAATATATCAAAATAATTAAAAAAATAAATTAAAATAAAAAAATTTAAAAATTTAAAAGAATAAATGAACTGTAAAAATAAATATCACATGATTGTGGTGTTTATTGGGAGTATTTTTTATGACCACAGCCTAATCATTACCATGAGATTCCTTAATAGAGTTTGATGAGTTTAATTTTTTTATTTTTTTAGAATGTTTCTAGTTTTAATTTTTATATGAATACATCAAAACCATAAAATAATATTTTAAAAAACATTAATTTAATGCTTTTTAAAACAAAAGGTGCTCTGAAAAACATAAGTTAATACAGTGCCAAATAGGTATTTAGCATGCAGCTAACGTAGTTCCTTTCGTTTATATTGCCACTCTAATATATTTCTTTATTAATTGAAATTGAAAAAAATACCTATAAAAAGCCAATACATGTTATCGCTTTTTTTTTTTTAAAAATGATGTTAAAAATAATCTTAGTACGTATGCTTGTAAATCAAACCCTCTTATTTGTTTGTCATATGCTAGGTATTATGGTGTTTTATTTTTTGAGTTATGTTTTATTTTTTAAAATTATTTTGTATTTTTTTTCTTATTCAAAAAAGAAAACAAAATAAACTTAAAATGCATAACATATTTGAAGGGTAATTGAAATGAATAAATCAATTACATATCAAAGGTTTTATAGACCAACTATAAAAGCAAAATAAGATCTCTTAATTTTTGGATATCTAAAATTATTTGTATTAACCACTTAATAAATTATATAATAAATTGCAAGGTCA
Organism: Populus alba x Populus glandulosa; assembly: GCA_033617975.1. Taxonomy (NCBI): domain Eukaryota; kingdom Viridiplantae; phylum Streptophyta; class Magnoliopsida; order Malpighiales; family Salicaceae; genus Populus; species Populus alba x Populus glandulosa. Next base: position 30,533,928 of record CM066143.1, on the reverse strand, counting down.
TATAGAATATTAACTAAAGAAAAAATAAATTCTATTGTAACTTTTAAAATATTCAAAACACATAACAAAACCCAATTGAAAATTAAAATACCACATGAAAATTAGACTCGCCCCAAGGCTAGAATTAAAAAATTAGCATGCTTTCAGAGTTTTGTTAAAAAAAAATGTTATGAAATTATACATTGCCCGTAAATGTCTATTTGTCTTTTTTTTTTCATCTTCGTTTTCATTCATCATCTCCAAAATCATGTGAACTCTACATCTTCTTATAATTTCTAGGCTTACAAGTATTAATGTATATTAGATTATATTTAAGAGCAGTGTTGAGATGATATTATATACAACTACATTTACAATGATATAAAATAAAAATGCTCTTTCTTTGTTTCCCTAATATCTATTGTTTTTATTTATTATGTTTACTCTTTATTGGGTATATCGCTTGCTTCTAAATATATTGTTTTATAATATGTTATCAACATGATTGCTCCATGTTCTCATCTTCAAATGAATAAGCATGTTTGATTTGTGAATAAAAAGTAGAAGATATGTTTATCTACTTAATTGTTTTCCTTCTAGTTATTTAAATGAATCATTTTTTTTCCGGTTCATAACAAATTTATTCAATATCTTAGCTAATGTTTGTTCAATATTTATTATAATGTTTAAACTAAATTTCTAGCAATTTTGATATTTTTTCATGAATTAACCATGACAAATCTTGCCAAAATTGAGTTCATGGCACTTTATATTATGGGTAAGAATTATTTATCATGGTTTTTTAATGTCAAAATCCATATGGATGTTGTAGGTCTTGGAGACACCATTAAAAATAGATATGGTGCATCCAGTTAAAGTAAGGCAAAAATCATGATTTTTTTACGTCATCATCTTAATGAGGAGTTAAAAAATTAAGTATCTCACAATCAAATATCCCCTTATTCTTTGGCAAAACTTGAAATAAAGACATGATTATCAAATGATAGTTATTCTCCCTAAAGCCTGTTATGATTGAATATATTTATGATTATAAGATTTTAAATCGGTAAGTGAATATAATTTTGTTATGTTTAATATTATTTCTAAAATAAAAGTATATGGAGATAATATTATTAGTAGAGATATGTTAGAAAAACATTCTCTACTTTTCATGCCTAGAATATACTCCTATAACATTAATATAGAACAGGGTTTAAAGAAATACTTTGAACTGATTTCATGTCTCCTTGTAGCTGAACAAATAATGAGCTTTTAATTAAAAATCATGAATCATGATTAACTGGTTCATCTCTATTCCGTGAAGTGAATGCCATGAGATATAATAATAATTATGATCATGGTCATAGTAGAGGTTATAGACGCGACCATGGGCGAAGACAAATTAATTTCCACAACTATAATGATCATAATTCTAACAAACCTTCTTAGAATAAGGAGAAACAAGGAAAAAAAAGGAAGAATATACATAGCAAGGATACCAAGAAGATAGAAAATATTTGTAATAGGTGTGGAATAAATGGACAATAGTTACGCACCTATCATACGACCAAACATCTTGTTAGTTTATATCAGTCCTCATTGAAAGGAAAGGAGAAGGACATAGAAATAAATTTTGCTCACCCACATCAAGATAATAATGATATTTACTTTTACCCCTTAGATATGACATACCTTGATGTTGTTGATTTCTTTGAGCAAACTGATGAGAAAGTTAATATATCTTGTAATGATAATAATTAAATAGTTAAATATAAGAATGTTAGAATTTAAAATTCAGTTAATATTTTAGGCGTGTTTCTTTTATGCTAGTATATTTCAATATATTTTGGTTTGTTACTTTTGTGATAACTTGTTTAATGTAAAGGATTGTGTTATAATAATTTTTATACACAACTTTAAGATCTATGTCATTTTATGAATTTATTATATATCTATTCCTTTTGATGAAGAAAACATGGATTTGCATCATATTATAAATGAGTCCGATATCAATGGTGAAGATATATGTTCAGTAGAGAGTGCAATGACACACACCATTCTCACACATAAACAATATTTTTCAAATCTGAGAATGATGAAAGCAAAAGTAAATACAATGTCAGATTTAACAAACTTGATTGAAGGCTCGGGAAGAGCCAATAAATGCTTTATAGGGGAACAATATTTACAATTGATAATACTTTATTCTCCACCAAATCAATGAGAAATCTACTAAGTTTCAAGGATATATATCATAACAGGTACCATATTGAGACTACCAATGACAATGGTATAAAATATTTTTATATTATATTAAATATCTATACTAAAAATCAAATATTAGAAAAATTATATGTTTTATCTTCTAGTTTGTACTATACAAGGATTAGTACAATTGAAGTCAATGCAATAATAGACCAGAAGTTTAATAAACCAAATAATTTTAATATATGGCATGCCTACCTAGACTATCTTAGATCAATAATGATGTAAAGAGTTATTGAGAATTCTCACGGCCATCCATTGAAGAACTATAAGATTTTTCAATTAAGAATTCTCGTGTGCTATTTATTCTCAAGGTAAACTAATTATTAGACCATCACTAGCTAAAGTTGGGATTGAATCCCCAAGATTTCTATAATGTATTCAATGTGATATTTATGGGCTCATTCACCCACCATATGGACCATTTAAATATTTTATGGTTTTAATAGATGCATCTATTATATGGTCATATGTGTTTTTATTATCAACTCGCAACCTGGTATTTGCGAGATTGCTTGCTCAAATTATTAGATTACTAACGTAATTCTAGATTATATAATCAAGAGAATTCATCTTGACAACGCTAATAAATTCTCATTCCAAGCATTTAATGATTTTTGCATGTCACTTGGAATAAACATTGAAAATCTTGTTGCCCATGTCCATACTCAGTGCCATCACCCATTTTTAGGTTATTCCCTAAAATTTACCCTTTTACAAAAAATTAAAAATATAATAATAATAATAATATAGTAATAATAGCAAGAGGACTGATATTTTAGCAAAAGTAAGCTTGAGAGATTTCAAATATAGAGGAAACTCAAGCTATAATTTTGAATGAATTGGGAGCTTAATTATACTCATTGTACCTAAAATTAGAGAGACAATACAAATTCAAGATCAAATTAAATTATTATTGGACGAATCTGTATAAAAATTAAGTCTAAGGATATAATTAGATTTTTAATAGGCCAATTTGGTTTAATCATGGGCCAAATTAAAGGATTTAATTATGTTTAAAAATTTATTTGGGTCAAGTTAAAGGATTTAATTAAGTGTAAAGACTTAATTATATTTTAAATGTGTCAAATTAATTTTATTAGAGACTTAATTGGTGAAAAACTAAGTTTGAGAGCTCAATTTGGGCTTAATTAAAAAAAATTAGAATTTTAGAGGACCAAACTTAATTTTTACAAAGTCAATTGGTTGAAATTAGAGGTAAAATCACAAGAAAATTAAAGTTTATGGTCAATTAAGGGCTAAATTAATTTTTTTTTTGCAAACAATGACCTTTTTGAAAAGGGCATCGAACTTTAGGGATTTAAGTAATTGAAATCAATGGTAAAATTGAAGAAATTTGAAAGTTTAATGGTAAATTAAAAGTCAATTTATATAAATCCAAAACCAACGACCAAATTAAAAAGATGTTAAAATTTGGGGTTGATGTGTGAAGTTTGACATGAGTAAAAGTGCATTAAATTAAAAGTTCTAGGCCAACCAAGGGTGCAATTAGAAGGAGGCAAAAGTCGAAAGACCAAATTGAACTTTAGCTAAATTCAAAAATTAAAAACCTAAGCCAAAATGGTGTCATTTTGATTAAAAAAAAAACAGATGACAAGTCGTCTAGTTACTATTCATCATCTTCTTCTTCTTTTTGCTTGAAAAACCTTTTTGGATGGCTACTTTTCAGGTGCATTTAATGATTCGCCTCTTCACCAAATTTGACAAAACATACACCACCATGATGGCCACTTTAAGCCACTAGTTGAGATACTTTTGAACGGAATCAATGGTCAGTATTTGTTCCCAATAAAGAAAAAATGTCATTCTTTCATTCCTTATAAATAGGGGTGGATTCCATTTATTGAGAATGAATAAATTGGAGGACAAAGTTGGCCAAAAATCAGCCTCCTCTTTATTCTCTTTTTTGCCATTATGTTCTTCTTCTCCTCCACCATGTGCTCAACCACAACAACCTCATCATCAACTCCTCTACTATGAGTCCCTAGCATGGCTACCAGTTGGCCTCCCCCACATCTGGAATAGCCACTTCTAGCTCCTTCCTCTCTACCACGATCTTCTCCTCCAGCAACCTCACCAACTTATTTCTTCCACCAGCGTCACCTCTATGCCATCGTGAGCCACCAACCAACCTTCAAGCCACCACCAGCTCTTCTTCTTTGGTCAGGTAAGCCTTCTCCTTCCTGTTCTTCTTTTTCTTCTCATCCACCCCAACTGTAGCCGTTGCATGAAGAATTCATTCTGCATGCAACAACAAATTAGTTAATATGGTCGTTGGGCTAGGTTAGCAACCATGTGGGCCTAGGCTAGACCTGCTGCAGCCCAACCTAGATGGCTGGGCCAAGTCTATCCTAAACAAAAAAAGTTGCTGGGCTGCTAATCGGCCTATCCTAACTGAGTCGAGCTAGACTTGTTTCAGCTTAGCCCGGATGGCTGGGCCTGGTCCAGCCCAACATATATTTAATAAAATAATAATAATAATAATTAGATATATAAAAAGAAGAAAAAATTCAAATTTTCAAAAGGGTATTTTAAAAATATTTGTGGGTCCCTTGCATGTTTTCCCAACTATTTTGCATAATATCAGATTGTAGACTTACACTGTAAGATACAAATTCGGTATTAAAAATACCCGATTTTTTCCGAAATTTTTCCTTAAAAAAAATTAAATTGATTTCCTCTTTCCAAAAACACCAAAAAAAAAATTTCTTTTCGTGCGGCCAAATCCTAAAGGTTTTTCATGCATATTTTCTAAAAATAAAATCATATTTTTATTAAATTTTTTTAAATGAAAATTGATATTATAATCAATTTATAATTATGCATTAAGGTTTGGCTAAAATATAAAAAACCCCATAACAATTATTTTGTTATTTGGAATGCTAGGACTTAACTATATCCAAGAAATAAATAATTTTGGCTTTTAGAATGGTTAAGATTTAACATGATAAGGTAGAAACTTCTTCACGAAGGGAGATCTACCTTGAATTTTAGACAAGACCAAAGGAAAGAAATGCGACTTATAATAATAATCAAACAACAATGCAACTTACCTCTTACACAACTAGTCCCTTACCCGGATTATCGTAAATCATAGATTTTATAGTAACCATAATACTAGGTGGTGACTCTTGAACTTTATAATCATAATTTTTTATTAAATCCAAAACCCCTTTCACCATCACTCGGGAGGCAAACCCGCCATGCACGCCACGACACTTAGAATGGTCTTACTGAATCATTTATTAAATGCCTCCAATTAATTATGAGGCCATTACTCATGAAAACAAAACTTCTTGTCTCTATTTGGGACCATGATAAAAAGAGGAGCAAATCTGAAATCAAAACAAAATAAAAGAAAACTAATATTTCAATATTAGAAGATGAGATTGAAAAAAAAAAGAATTTAATAAAAGGGCCCAAAACAAAACAAAATAGTAATATAAAAAAAATGAGGACCAAATACTAAAAAGAAAAATAAAGGGGAAAATAACATTAATTGATTCAAGGGTAAAAATAAAAAATAAAATCAAACATTTGACAAGAAATCAAGCGGAAATCTAAAATCAAAAGAAAGAGAATCAAACAAGAAACCAAGACAAAATAAGAGGAAAAATAACATTTCAATCACAGATGAAATTGAAAAGAAATGTAAAGTTCACAAAATAAACTAAGACATAAATCATATAATCAAAAGCAAGAGGACTGAGTCAAATAGCAAGACAAAATAAGAGGACATCGTGAATTTTCTGATTGGACATGTTTTTGAAAGTAGAGAGAAAGAAAAAAAAGAAAAAAAAAACATCATCTAAGTCGAACCGCCTATTGAACCATCTCATTTGGAAGAGGACACATTGATCTTTCTAACGCTACCATGGATGACCAGTTTCCACCACCTAAATCCTCTGTATGCTTCACTGGAAGCATATGAAGTGGCTTTACACAATGACGCGTGAACAAAATACACCAACAAACTTTCTTCTTTAAATATCTTTTGAAAAATACCAAATTGTCCGTGTCTTGATTCCATTACTAAAAAAAAAAAAACTAAATAAAAGGATGAACAAGCCTTTAAATCCTAGTTTAAAATTTTATTGATTAAAAAACTTTGCAAATTTACTATTTATTTTCAAAGCAAAAGATGAATGAGCCCTTATATCCTAGTTAACATAAATTTGTTTCAAGAGGCAACAAAGTAATTTTAATGAGTTTTTCTAAACAAAAAAACAAAATCACCCCAGTATCAAAGCAATTTTTTTTTTTTAATTTCAAGAACATCTCAGTCATTATACTATACCATTAAAAAGAGAAAGACATCCTAGACTATAATAAAATAATAATAACTGATTAGTTCATGTGCAATTACAGTTACACCCCCTGAGGCATAGTGATTTCTCCACCTCTTTTAGTTTTTTGTTTTTTTAATAATTTAGCACTGGGACAATTGAAGCAGCAAGATAAGAAGCACACGACAAGAAATGTCTAATGTGTAAAATGATGAGTGAAATAATTCAAACACAATGGCCAAAAACATCTACGTTATTTACTCACATCATTGATCAATTTAATACAAGCATGGAGAGGACTAAAGTAAAAAACAATCTCTCCCGGTCCAAATCGCACTGCCTCATTTTCCTACACTGTAAATGCTCCTGTTATGTATTTTTCAACAATCCTACTGGTAGTAGATATTGACAAAAAAGTAGAAACTGAGGAAATGAAATTGACAAATTCTGATTCAAAATTGACCCCAGAGTGAGCTGCCTTTGCAATCTAACAAACCACCAGGATCCAGTAAAGGTCGAAGCAGCATAGATCCTCCAAATGGGCCTTTAAATATGTACAGAGAACAGAGTCAGCAGACTAGTGTGGATCTCAGTGTCCATCAAGCTCTCCGTTGACCTTTTCAGAGATTTCCATCAAGATCGAATCGTCTGCACATATTTGCAGAGCAACTTCATTCAGAATAAAAAAAAAAGAAAAAAAAGAAGGTAAATTCTTAAAGATGCACTGAAGCATTTAGCTGCGAAAGAAGCACGGAGAATTAATAATGCATCATTACACTGATGGATTGCCCAGAGTAGATACATGCAAACCAGCAGTCAAGTCATAAGCAATTCTAAAAACAATTCTGGAAGTGACTAATACGTGTGAATTTTTTTTTTACTTTAAATTTCAAAAGCAAATCAGCTAATTATTTTGTTACAGAACCACTTATAAAGGGCTGGCTTCTCAAACATTTCAAAACAAATCATTCAGAAAAGATGCAGTGATAAAGTCTACCATCTTGGGGGTGGTCCTTCCTTTCAGTGTCTTCCTAGCTGTTTCAGCAAATGCTTGTGCTGCCTCTGCATCAGCTTCTGCTGTCTCGGCCTCCCTTGTTGCCTCTTCAGCTACTGCTATGGCAGCTTCTGCCTCCGCAACTGCTCGAGCTGCTACCTCAGCAGCCTGTTCTGCAGTCAGAGTCCTCATCCTGCCCAGATCCAAATCAATCTGAGACATTGTAAACATATTGAAACCATCCCTTTCAATTTTAGGAGAGATCCTCTGTCTTCCTTCCAATAGTAAGGGAGAAACCCTTCTTCTCTCGGCAAACACTGAAGTAGGTGCAATTCTATACTTCCGTTTAACCTGCAAAAATACAAAGCAGCTGGATGAGATCCAACATTAAGACAATCAAAGTACAATTAACGAGAAAGTATACCAACATGGTGACAGTGTATTTCTTTTTCTAGCTGAAGCAGGATTTACCCAAACTAGACATTCAACTCAGCTTAAAATCGTTTTCAGACTCGAATTCTAATGGGAGATGAAAACATAATTGAAGAAAGACAATATATAATGTTGTGGATGATACACATCCTCTCACTGACTTCCTTATACCCCAGCCTTCAGGAAATTACTGAGCGTAAAAAATAACTAGCAACTAACAAAAGCAAACCTCTAGATCTCTAACATCACCTAATGTGTCCAGCTGGTTATCAACAATAGTCGGTCATAATCCATGTGTCTAAATGCATCACTAAATGTTCAATTCTGATCCAAAAAATAGCATTACTCGTAACAAATAAAATTATACAGGAGACATTTGAATTAACAGCATTTAATATTCTATGCCATTTAATTGCAAGCATAGCAATTACTAGTGTCGAATAAGTTACCATTACACCACAATCTTGGAACATAATTACCTTAATCAGTTTACCATTAGCTGCCAAATACTTCAATTTCGCTGATAATATCCTCTTAAAGTCATTTGGTGGCCAATATTGTTCCTAAAAAATAAAACAGGAAGGTAAGCTAATTAAAAAAATAAATTTCTTAACGTGAAATTATATAAAAGACACAATATTTGCTGCAGAATGATTCTTTCAACATGATATGGCCATAAAAAGGGAATGACAACAGCAGAAAATGTCAACAAAAATATTACATTGCTCAAAAAATTGTTATTAGCACCTGTCCTGGATATCATCCTGGCTGGAATTTTTTGGCTCACCATATTATTAGTCGTGATGAGTTATAGCAATATAAAAGGGCAGTAGGTTTTAAATTTATTTTTATTGCATTATCAAGTCGGGCAAGGGCAATCTGGTGTAAATTGCTCTAAAATTATTATAAAACAGTAATATATATAAATTCCTTGAAGCAGAAAAGTTGAAGTAGGACCCTTGATATTGTTTGGCTTCAGACAAGCAATATGATAGAACCTTCTTAAAATAACCAATAATTGTTTATCTCTGTATAAGATAAATAACAGAGAATTATCTGAAAACCATCCAGTCATGTGGTTCAATCAAATTTGAACAAAATTCAACTCTGAAATGATTGAACAATAATAATAAAAAAAAGCACCTCAACCTTCTGTCTAAATTGTTGAAGCAATAGTGGTTTTGCCATTTTTGTATTGCCTGTTTTAAAACTTAAATTTGCAGATTTTGTGTCCAATTCTTTAAATTAGTAGTTGCATTAATAAAGGCTCATGCTACTTTTAAGTTGGATCTACTACAGCATTTACAAATGGAAGAGTACCTCTATGTATGAAGCAATTGCTGTCTTATGTGAGCCCCCAGGCTCCTTCAAGCTAGTTATTGCCTCCATTATAAGATTATCCAGCCTGCAACAATGGCTACTGTTTATCAAAAGTCATAAAAAAGGTGAATAATATCTAACAGTTACTGATTGTGATTCATATAACCATCCAATGGCCACATGCACTAAAAATTCTTCAAGGTCAGATAATGAAATTATAACAGGAAAAAAAAATCTGAAGTCTCAAACACACTAAACAAACAGTTAAAAGAAGCTAATAAAATGTGACACAAGAATGATAGCTAATGGTGGCGTGTGAATACAAGAGAATGCACGAATTCAGTGATAAGTGCTTGGTTTCTTCTTTTTTTCTTTTTCTTTTTTTGCTGATAAAAAAATGTCCAACCTTACAGTAGTTCTCTTTGGATTGGCAACCAGCAATGCACCACTGCTAACTGCGAGAGGCTTGGCATCTGAAATATCTTCATCGGTTTGACCAACAGCCATAGGGTTCTCATCCTGTCTTAGGACATGGTGCACCATCTTAGGTGCTAACTTAGGCTTCTCTCTTGATCCATAGCCATTTACCATTACACTTATGTTTCTCCATTTGTCCTACCCACACAAAACACCAAACAAATCTATGACCCTGAATTGCATCATAAAAACATAAGACAAACTTCTGATCCCACAAATTCACTAAATTGATCAATCAAATAGCGGAACATCTAAAGCTTACAGCAAATTCTACAAACATGAACGCCCTCCTTTAAAAGAAATGCTTAAGCAAGCTAACCTTAAGATCCACATTCGAACGCAGATACAAGACACCACTAAATTCTGGATCTTTAAGAATCGTGCGCCATTTTCCAGCTCCATGCTTAATAACTCCAGCTTTTAGCGCTGCTTCTTCTTCTGCTGTCCATTTCTGTTTTGGTGCACCCATCAAGCGTACCAACAAATAAACTCCTCAGACACACCTATCAATTACCAGTACGTCATATAAGCAAATGCAAAATAAAAAAAACCAGGAGAGAGAAATTAAACCATCAACAGACAACACAATCAAAACCCGCAAAAAAAAAAATGATTCTAGAAATCAAACAATCCTCGTCCATGACATTTACAGTTACTCCTAACATTTTTTAAGCTCAAAGCATAGGAAACGGAATTTCCATGCATATCTTAACTAATTGAACAAGCATGCTATTGATCTGATCAGAAAAAAATTATATATACAAAAAAATATCAAATTTCCATAATTCACACACAAACCAAGTTTTTCTAGCTCAATTTTTATTCAATTTCACTTGCTCACCAAAATTACCAACAGAAATCATTGAAGTCTAGCAAAAATATAATTCTCCAAAAGAAACCCGAAAAAGAACACAGATTCTCAATTCATATTGAAAATCGCCGCTTAACAGCATCACAGAAATTATAATTGAAATCGGATTCCGAAAACAGAGCGACGGTATTGAAATAGTAGAGAATTAATGACCACGAATCGATGCTATCATCTAACGAACCCTAAACCGGTGGGAAGATTTTTTAAATGACTGAAATATCCTTGCTGAATAGAAAGGAGTTTTTCTTTGTTTTTTATCATAACATTCTGTAGCTTCTTCGGTCTTGTTGCTTCTAGAAGCTAATAGTTGGCTATCACATAAATATTTATCATGATGTATAAAATATCTAAGTAGTTTATAAATAATACTTATGAGTTAGATAATTAGTTAATTTTTTAGTTATAATAATTTAACTTAAATTTTTTAGTTAAAGTGGTTAGTATTTGGAATCTAGTAAGCTAAAGTGACTAATAATTGATAACTGTAAAAGGTTTTTTTTATAGATAAACTTTGAAAAATATATATACTAAAAATAATGAGAAAGAAAAGATTATAAATCATTTATCTAGATAGTTCAGGAGTATTTAGAGCCCTTAAACTTTGTCATGTTGCTAGAATGGAGGAGTTAAATAATCATTTCCTTCTTATAGTATTGATGAGGCATAAATTGTTGGAAAGTCAAATATGTTATATCCTTTGTATCATTAACAAGTATTTGTTTCCCGTTTGTATTCCTTAATTATAGTTAGTTTCCTTAGAGTTTTGCTGAATTGCAGCTATAACAGCTTAATTGTAGGAAGTGATAGACTTGTAGAAAATAGTTAGCAAGTTGTATAAATTAGCACTCTGACATTAATGAAAATCGATCGAGCAAATTCTCTCTTTCATTCATTTTTTCATGGTATCAGAGCAAAGTTGAGATCCTAACTCATCTCTGCACTCCAATCTCTCGTATAGACATCTTCTTAGTTTTTCTTTAATGTTATGGCTAACGATGAAGTTCTACAAACACCTCTGTCAAATTCTGGCAATACTGCTGCCTCCTCTGGTTCATCTAAATAAGAGTTTTCATCAAATTTCTCCAAATCTGACATCTCGAATCCTTATTTCACTCATCACTCGGATCATCCCAGGATTGGTTCTAGTCTCCAAATCTTTGAATGGAGACAATTACTCTGGTTGGAAAAAGGGCTATGACTTTGGCCTTGAACTCCAAGAACAAACTCGGATTTGTTAATCGTTCTTTCGAAGCTCCTTCAGAAAAGGTTGATCCTGAAGGCTATGCGACTTGGTCGCGATGTAAGGACATGGTTCATTCTTGGATCGTCAATACCCTAAATCCAGAAATTGCAAACAATGTGATCTATTATTCTACCGCTCATGAAGTTTGGGAAGATCTACGTGAGCGATTTTCTCATAGCAATGCACCTCGCATCTTCGAGATTCAGCGAGATATTGTTTATCTTCGTCAAGAACAACTTTCTGTCTCTGCCTATTACACGAAGTTGAAAGGCTTATGGGATGAATTGGCTTCATATTCAGACACAACACATGGAGCACAAACAGATCAACAAAAATTGATGCAATTCCTAATGGGTTTGAATGAGACTTACTCTGCTATTCGCGGTCAAATCCTTTTAATGAATCCTCTGCCTTCCATCCGCCAAGCCTATTCTTCAGTTTCTCAAGAAGAAAAACAAAGACTCCTCAGTGTTACACAGACCGCAACTGAGCTTGGAGGGAGCGCTGCTATGGTGGTGTGTCACAACAACCGGGGAAAACCAAAAACTTTTTCAAGACCAGATCGCCCATATCAGTCCCCAGCGAACCGCTCATCTCAGTCTCAGGATGTTCGACCGCAAGGAGAACGACGCTTTGACCAAGATCAACACCGTTTTGGATCAGGAAGGGGACGACCTCAGTGCACTCACTGTGATGAAATGGGCCATTGGGTTCAAAAATGCTTTAAATTACACGAGTACCCATCAAGACATCCCAAGACAAGAATGCATTCAGGCCCAATTTCAAATCACCATAAAGGATTTTCTGCTGCTAATCAGGTATCTGAGGTGTCACACAACGATGAGGTAAGTCCTACGGTTTCATTGTCAGAAACCCAACTCAAGCAACTTTTGTCACTTCTTGACAATCACGACGACAGTTCTAGTTCCAAAGCGAATGCGGTAACAAAGCCAGGTTTGTCCAAACTCAATTTCCCTAACTGGATTATTGACAGTGGGGTAACATATCATATTACTTCTTCATCCAAGTTGTTGTATAAAAATAAAAATTGCTCATTACCACCTGTGTTGTTGCTTAGCGGAGACAAAGCGAATATTACTGCAAAAGGATCTTTGCCTCTGAATTCGGTCTATTATTTGATGTGTTATTTGTGCCTACATTCAAAGTTGATTTGATGTCAGTTAGTCGTTTGACAAGGAGTCTAAATTGCTCAATGACCTTTTTGCCTTATTGGTGTATTTTGCAGGATCTGGCTACGAGGAGGACGATTGGTTTGGGTAAACAATGTAACGGACTATACTATTTGGTGGCACTAGCGACAGAGAAATCTTTGACCAATCTTTCCTCATCTACAAATCAACCTGCATGCAACCTAACCATTTCATCCACCGACCTTTGGCATAGTCGCTTAGGCTACGTATCACCCTCTCGCTTAAGTTTCATTGCTAAGAATTTTTAAAATTTTTCTGTTGAGTCAAAAAATGCTTGCCATACATGTCCTTTGGCTAAAAAGAGTCATTTACGTTTCGGTACTAGTACTATTTCCTCTACAAAACCATTTGATATTATACATTGCGATATTTGGGGTCGTTATCGGCATTCTTCTATTTCTGGTGCTAATTATTTTCTTACCATTGTTGATGATTATACACGTTTCATATGGAATTTTTTTAATGCGTCACAAAACTGAAGCGCAAGCAATTTTAAAACACTTTTTCAGTTATGTTTTCACTCAATTCGAATCTCGCATTAAAACTTTTTGAAGTGACAATGGTGGGGAATTTATCTCACTTCATTCTTTTTTTCAAGATAATGGTGTCATTTTTCAACATTCTTGTGTTTACACTCCTCAACAAAATGGGGTTGTGGAACGCAAACATCGTCACATCTTACAAGTGGCTCGTGTTTTAAAATTTCATGCTCAACTCCCTTCACAATTTTGGGGAGAATGTGCTCTCACCGCTGTCCACATCATCAATCGATTACCTTCACCGGTTATCTCTTTCAAAACTCCTTTTGAACTTCTTTATTCAAAACCACCCTCTTATTCTCATCTCCGAGTATTCGGTTGTATTGCTTATGCCACCAATGTTCACACTTCTCACAAATTTGATCGTCGTGCCTTGCCCTCCATCTTCATTGGCTATCCCTTGGGTCAAAAAGCATACAAATTATTTGATTTATCAACCAAAAATGTTTTTACTAGTCGGGATGTGAAATTTCATGAAAATATTTTTCCATATGCCTCTGTCAAGCCTAATTCTGTTGCACCTTTGTTGGACCACAATTCTGGCCCTATTCCATTACTGACCCATGATCTTTTTGACTCATTTTTTACCCTATCCCCACCAAACCTCCACCGCCTCCCATTACCCAAACAGATCCCACTTCACCTCTCGCACCACAAATAGCCTCCGGCCCGCCATCTACGGCCTCCATCGAATTGACATGGCGCTGTCTGACCCATCATTAGCGGCGCTAGTCGACCCACCTACTCTCTCTGCACACTCCTCTTCTGGCTGGTAAGACTCCCATTGGTTGTCGTTGGGTTTTCAAGATCAAACATAAGTCTAATGGATCAATTGAGTGGTATAAAGCGCGTCTTGTGGCAAAAGGTTTCACTCAATTAGAGGGGATTGATTATCAGGATACTTTCTCTCCAATAGCCAAGATCATCTTTGTTCGTTGTTTATTGGCTCTGGCTGCTGCCCGTGGCTGGTCTCTTCATCAACTCGATGTTAATAATGCTTTTCTCCATGGTGGCCTTTATGAAGAAATTTACATGTCTCCACCGCCGGGGCTTCAGAGACAGGGGGAGGAACACTTGTTTTGCCGTCTCCACAAGTCATTATATAGGTTGAAACAGACATCTCGTCAATGGTTTACTAAATTCTCTAAGGCCATCCGTTCAGCGGGGTATGAACAATCGAAAGCTGATTACTCTCTGTTCATCAGAAAGCAAGGTAAGTCCTTTACTGCTCTTTTGATATATGTTGATGACATTTTAATTACTGGCAATGATCCCGTGAGTATAACTGATATCAAGAAGTTCTTGCATAATAAATTTCACCTTAAAGACCTTGGTAAATTGAAGTATTTCCTTGGTATTGAGATTTCTACATCTAGGATTGGTATTTTTATTTCTCAACGGAAGTATGCATTGGAAATCATTAAGGATGCAGGTTTACTAGGGGTAGCTCCCATCAATACCCCCATGGAACGTGGTTTAAAATTGTCTGACAAGAGGGAGCTACTCAAAAATCCAGAACGATATAGGTGATTAGTTGGGAGATTAATATATCTCACAGTTTCAAGGCCAAATATTACATATTCTGTCCACATATTAAGCAGGTTTATGCATCAACCTTGAAAGGATCATTGGGAAGCAGCTTTACGGGTTGTGCGGTATCTAAAATCTACGCCTGGCCAAGGCCTCTTCTTCTCCTCAACCAGTGATCTTCGGCTGCGAGCTTACTCTAATTCAGATTGGGTAGGATGCCCTCTTACAAGAAGATCGACTACAGGATACTATGTATTTATAGGCCCCTCGTTAATTTCATGGAGGTCGAAGCGCCAGAAAACAGTCTCCTTTTCTTCAGCCAAAGTAGAGTATCGTGCAATGACAGGAGCTTGTTGTGAATTGACATGGCTTCGTTATTTACTTAGAGATTTAGATGTTTTGCATCAAGAGTCTGCATTGCTATATTGTGACAATATGGTTGCAATACATATAGCAGCGAATCCTATTTTTCATGAACGTACAAGGCACATAGAGATGGATTGTCATTTTATAAGAGATAAGATTCAAGACGGTTCTATGGAAACAAGATTTGTGAGTTCTGAAAATCAGCTAGCTGACATTTTGACCAAGGCTTTGGGAAAAGAATTTTTTTATACCTATGGTTTGCAAGTTGGGATTGCAAGACATCCACTCTCCAACTTGAGGGGGAGTGTTGGAAAGTCAAATCTGTCATATCCTTTGTATCATTAACAAGTATTTGTTTCCCGTTTGTATTCCTTAATTATAGTTAGTTTCCTTAGAGTTCTGCTGAATTGTAGCTATAACAGCTTAATTGTAGGAAGTGATAGACTTGTAGAAAATACTTAGCAAGTTGTATAAATTAGCACTCTAACATCAATGAAAATCGATCGAGCAAATTCTCTCTTTCATTCACTTTTTCATAAATACCCCTTACACAACATTAATAAGATATAAATATTTCTTATGCAATATTAAAGTTTATGAAAATATAGCAAGCCCTTAGAAAATTTTTAGACACCTATGCATGTAGAGATATGAGTATTTTTAACATTAACGTTTTATGTTAAAATTCATAAGAATAACACAAATGAAGCATCGTGGCCCAACATGGGACCTATAATGATCATCGGGTGAATACCTATTTAGGCTTAATATATATATATGAATCCAAGAACGATGGGCCTAGCAGCTTACTCGACCCATATGTACTTGGACTTAGCGTATAATTGAGCCCAATGATGTTAGGCCTAACAGCTTGCCAGACCCATATGTGTACTTAGATTATTACCATGTCTTTGGCCTTTTTAAAAATGAACTTTGGCTAAAATATAAATTTTAAAAATATATTGATTCATCAATAGCTCCCCCAAGTCTTTAATGAGATAGGTAAAGATAGGTTATCCTAAATGTATTGAATATGTTAAGATTTGAAAGGTTGTCATCTTTAATGAAACTTTTTACCTCCTTCATGAGATAGGTTATCCCAAGTAGGACTGTTGGGATTCTTGTAGCCAAATAACTTGTCCTTATTGAAAAAAAAATCTTCTAGGAAACAAAATAGCAATGTTCTCCAACTATGGCCTAGAGCACTAGGACCGAATGCAAATAGCCTGAGATGCATTTAATGCCGTAATGGAGTAGATTTCTAGAGATTTATGGTGTCATGAAAGGTTATTCATTCAACGATGATGATGAGAAATTATTTCCTTTATAACCCTTGTTATAACCCAATTTTAACCCATTTGCATTTAATTTAATTTTAAAGGGGTTAAAATTTGAAATTAAAAGATCAATGATTGATTTTAATTAAAGGTGTGATTTGTCAACTTGTGAAAAAACTAGGGACTACAATGTGCTTTTGTCATTCTCTCCTTATCATTAAGATAATGATAGTTATACTTTTTTAAATTTGATTCTTAATCAAATTCAAATTTCAATAGGAGAATGAGTTTATTTGGAATTTTATTTTCCATATGTTGTGAGACTTTTATATTATAAATACAGATCTCAATGCATATAAAAAAAAGGAGGACAAATCAAAGATTTTGGAGAGGCCATTACTAAAAAAACCTAAGAGAGCACACAAATATATATAAAAAAACAAAAACCTAATTTTTTTTTACAGTGCCGCCACTCTCCCTCATCTTCACCGTTTTTTCCTTAGCTGGAAATCGCCATAACCAACGAGCACCAAATCCCCTCTCCTTACAAGTTACAAACCCTCATCATCAGGAAAACACAAAAGAAGACTAGAGCTCATCTTTTTCTCTCCCAGTCACCGACCACCAACAAAGGAAACTAGTGACCAAGCCTCCTTCCATCCATTTTTTTCTCTCGCAGTTACCAGCCACCAGCAAAGGAAACTAGCAACCAAGCTTCCCCCCATCAACTCTCAACCGTGGGGAAATCAAAAGAAACACGCACAAATTGCTCCTCACTTTCTTTTCTGTGGTCGATCCCTCGAACCAACCACACATTATCTCCTTCCCCTATTAGTAACTCTTCTTCTTCCTCAACCGACTACCAACAACAATGGAGAAGCAACACTTGAAGACCTTATAGCTACAACCACAAGCAGTTTCGAAACTGTGAAGAGCTTTCCTCAGAACTCAACTACAGCAACAACCTTTTCTTTTTGGTCCAACACTTCAAGCAACACCAATATCATAATGCAATAGTAGCAGCAATCATATCCTTCCTCCAAGAGCATCAAATAGCAACAGCAGCATGACAGCCGAATATTCTTCTAGCCTTCATTGAATCAACATTTGGAAGATCTTCTTCGCGCCAGTACCCTGTCCCCACCTTGAACAACATGTTAGATTGACAACCATAAGCAACACTTAACTGTCTCCCTCAGCCTTACCTCCAGCAATAGTCGTGCCCGGGTAAGTTCTTCTTTCCCTGTTTTGATAAATTAATTACATTGTTATTGTTGCATGCATGCGTGAATTATTCAAGGACAGAGACAATGCTTTTGTTGGTTGAGTTTTGTCAATTGCGTATTATGTGGGGGAGTGGAAAACAAGGGTGTTTTCTAGCAACCAAAAGAAAGAAAAAAAACATGCGTGTGACCCAATCTTGAAGGATTGGGGTGAGGGGCGATGACTGGAAGGAAACACCAAGCTTTTTTTCTTTTGATTTTTTTATGGGGTGGTTGCACATAATGATGTTCTTTGTTTTTTCATCATAAGAAGTGGGAAGGGACGTGGATGACAATGATATATAATGGGACGGTCAGCCTTAGAGATAAGATGCAAGAAATCTAGGGTTGGGCCCATTATTTAAGAGTACCCCCTTTAAAGTGAACAATAGGCCCTGTTTGAGCTCAAATGATGATAAAACATGTACTATGTTGGCCTCGACCTCAACCAAGCACGACATTAAAAAGATGACCAAAGGGAATTACCATGCCTTATTGCAAAGTAAGCAACTTGTTTATCTTTTGTTTATGTGCTTCAAAATATTCATTTTTTACCTTGGTTTTTGTAGGGTTACTAACCAAAGGAAAATGAAATATTTTAGTAAGGTTTGCGAATGAGAGTTTGTTTATATTATGAAGGGGATCTTCATCTCTTAAATTAAGTGGATTTAGGATCGGAGTAGAGATGAAAAATGATCTCATCAACATAAATGAGCTTTCTTTTCCTAAGAAAACTATCCATGAGAAAACAATGGCCGGAGCCATTACTATCATGGAAAAGAAGAGAGTCACCACTCCTCTGGTTGAGGATCAGCTGGAGCTGACCCCTCTTGAAGTGGTTGTGGGTGTTGCTGTCTGTTTTAAGAGAAATGGTATCCACCCCTGTAGAGTTTAACATTGTAACCTTAACAATAAAGAACTCTCATGTGGCACTGTCAATGCCTTCACCCTCGATTTTAGTTGTAGAGACCTCTTCAATTGTTAGGACTTTTGCCCATGATGTTTTTCAAGGAGTCAGACAACTTAGGTTTGAGGATACTTTTGCCAACCTTGTTTTTAGTCGAGCCATTTATACTTTCCTTACTTTGATTAAATAGGAAAAACAATCCCTAAATGGCAAATTTTTCTCTACAGGGGTTAAGAATTTTTTTAAAAAAAAATTCAATTTTTTTTTTGCTAGAATTCCAAGTTAACCCGACAGGTCTACTTATTTCCTCCAGCCCAATTGCAATCCTGAATTTCGAATGAAACAGACCCAACCAATGTTACTGGGTTCTAATGGTGGGTTCTGCTTGCAACTCTAGGTCCACCACTACCAATTCCTGTTGTTAGCAATACCGAACAACAGTGAGTCCTGATGGTAGCAAAGCCAAATTTTAATGGGACCTGCTTGCAACTTTAAACCCACCACTACTATGTCTTGCTGTCAACAATACCCAGCAATCGTGGGTTTTGCTTGTAGTTGGACCAACCGCTGCTGGGTCCTGGTGGAAGCAGAGCCCAACTTTAATAGGTCCTGCTACAGCTGGGCCCATTGTTCCTGGGCACCTAGACCCGCCATCATTGAGTTTGACAGTAGAGCCAGACCCAATAAACTTGGGTCTTGGCAGAAGGACCCAACAATTGGATATCCATATTGGCCCAACACTACTGGACAACAGGACCTAGCATTATAGGGTCATGCTTAACAGAATGACCGAACAACTAGGTACTCATCTGAACCCAGCATCATTGGATCATGCTTGGTAGAAGGAGCTGTTGGGCAGCAGGGCCCAACATCATAAGGTTATGTTTGGCAAAATGACCGAGCAACATTGGCTCAAAATAATATTATGTTATAGTATTTATGAATTGTTTTTTAATGTTTTTTATTGTTAAAAAATTCTTTTATATAATACAAATATATAAAGTATATTATGTGAATAAAACAAATATTTAGAGTTCCATCAACTTTAATAGACAATATTAGAATTATAAATTTTTTGAAAGCTTTTATTTTGAAAAAAAAAATTCCAGAGTAAATATAAATAAAAATCTTGATTTGAAGTTAAGAAAAAAATATATTTTTTATAATTTTTAATAGCATTTTTTAAAGGAAAAAACAAATATGTTTCAATAAAAAAATTCAACCCAACCTCAAATAAAAAAACAAATTTTATCTATTTATTTTCTCTTTACTATATGAAAAAAAAATATATATATTAAAGTCTTGAGTCCTACCGGGGGCAAGACCCAACGCTATTGAATCTTGCTATAACGACTCAACAACTCTTTCTGACTTACAAACAGAAAAGACAATCCCTCCTATAAACACTACAGTGTTGTTCACAGTGCAAATACTTTATATTTATAGTGTGTAATGAGTCTGTGTTCATAATAAATATACATTGTTTTTCCCTTGTATTTTAATATAAGGTGTGTGTATATGATATAATATAATATAATGTATAATAAGTACCATAAAGGAAAAGCAAAGCAACAATCAAAAGCCGCGAAAAGCAACTGTGTAATCCCACACTTAATTGGTTCTTGGTTTACAGTACATGTTTAGTAAAAATCCCAATAATTTTAGAGTTTCTTATAATAAGTCATTAGATTGGCAAGCTTTTGTATCGTATTGATTCAGGAACAAATTTATAATGAAATTTTTTAAAAAACTTCAGGATGTTTAGAGTCTTTGAGTCATTTTTTAAAATATTTTTAATTAAAAATATATTAAAATAATATATATTTTTTATTTTTAAAAAATTATTTTTGATATTAATATATTTAAATAATTTAAAAATATTAATTTAAATTAAAAAATAAATTTATTTTATAAAATGATTAATATATTTTAATATATTAATATCAAAATTAAATTTTAAAAATAATAAAAAATTATTTTCAAATATTTCTAAGTTAGAGTAAATTTTAAGTTTTGAAAAAAAAAATAAAAGTAAAAAAACCTATCATAAGTTTAATTATAGTTTTAAAATCTGATCCAGCAGACTAATTTGGGACTCGAAATAGAAACCAGGCCAGGTTTAAAAAAAAAATAAAAGAAATCAAAAGCCCAAGTGATCTAGCTAGTTAACTCGGTTGGTTGACCCAGTTTACCTGACAAGATTAATAAAAAATATAGTTACTATTTATTTTTTTAATCAAAATAATAACATTTTAATTTATAAAAAAAATTGAGATTAATCTGGATAACTCGGATAATTACCGGACCGGATTAAAAAACCATGGATTTAATTTGGCCACCCATCCGCCATTAACAAACCTTAAAACAGTATATTCATTTCTGTCCCACAAGAGGTAAAACTGTCATTTTCTTAACAGGCAGACAGTAGATGCCAGTCACTGTCAATCTGCTGCAGTTTATAGCTTTCCTTTCATACAAGAATAAAATCTCTCAAATTCCAACAAGCAAAAATCCTAGAAACTAAAACGAAAGGATATATGTAAGAAAAAAAAAAAAGAGTTAATGCATTTAGTCAGATCAATGGCTGCCTAACGGACTCCTCTAATACTGCCTACAATTCTCTTCCCTGTTGCTTGTTTCTGCCATTTAACATAAAGGAAAACAGAGAGAGAAACAATGGCAGTTGGAGGCGCTGCTAAAGTTGGCGTGTTCGCCCCATTTCCTGTCAAAGACCAGCTCCCTGGCGTTGATTCCTGTGTCTCCAGCTCTCCTTCTTGGCGTAATAATTACTCCTTTGCTTTGTTTTTAAGTTTGAATGCATTGCATTATGGAAACTCTGATTGTCTTCTCCTTCCTTTTCTTCCTTCGACTACTCTTCTTTTTCATGCCTGTTTTTGCTCTTGATTACCACATTCTCTTGACTTCACCATTGAGAAACCCCCCCCCCCTCTCACCTGACAAAATTAAGATTTAAATACTT
Organism: Populus alba x Populus glandulosa; assembly: GCA_033617975.1. Taxonomy (NCBI): domain Eukaryota; kingdom Viridiplantae; phylum Streptophyta; class Magnoliopsida; order Malpighiales; family Salicaceae; genus Populus; species Populus alba x Populus glandulosa. The sequence goes on along the minus strand of CM066143.1, from coordinate 30,511,968 downwards.
ACATTGATTTAAAGTTCTGTACTTGATTGTGATTATGGTATAGCCAATACTAAATTTTAGTGCAGTAAATCAATTTTTCTAAAAACTTGTTCGATTGAATGCAGCTAAAGCAATACTACTAGGTTTTCAGCATTACCTAGTGATGCTCGGCACTACTGTGATCATTCCTTCCATATTCGTTCTTTCGATTAGCCGTGGCAATGTAAAAACCATATATGTGATTAACAGATTTTGATTTTGATTTTGATTTCAAGTTTGTGTTTCTATAATTTCCTTCTAGCTGGATATTTCTATTTTTGTAGGTGGAGAAGGCTGAGATGATTAACACGCTGCTCTTTGTTGCGGGTATAAACACTCTATTGCAGACATGGTTCGGCACTCGGCTTCCTGTGGTCATTGGAGGACCCTATGCTTTTAGCATCCCCACAATAACGATTTCTTTATCTACTAACAATAGCACTAATGTCATATTTCGTACTCCACGTCAGGTTAAGTTTAGTTCCCTCCCTCACTTTGTAAATGCCATTCTCAAATTCTATGCCCGTGTTTGTTTCTTGGAGAATATGCAAGGAAACGCTTAAAATTACCCGTTATTTTTGGAAAGTGCACGAGGAAAGTTAAGGAGTTAGAATTGACTATCATATTTCTATCACATTTGTGGTTGTTTTTTTTAAGGTTTGAGCTATCCATGAAAGCTGTACAAGGAGCTTTGGTTTCTTTGGATTCTGGAGACTCTTTGCAAGGTATGAGGCTGCGATATTATGTAAGTGTATTTGGGATGACTTAATGCACCATTCACTTGCTTAAGGAAGCTTGATCTTCATGTTCCGTGATGCAGATTTCTCAGCCCTGTTGCTGCAATACCTCTCGGGATTCTTACCGGACTTGGGCTCTACGCACATGAATTCCCACGAGTAAGAATGCCGAACACCCAATTCGGGAAATGCATACGGTGATAATTAAAATCTCAAGCTCTAAACCTCTTCTATTGGAGATGCATGTGCTTCAAAATAATATGCAAAGCCCATTATGTTTGCTGAGAGGAGCAAAACTTGTTGGTCGTCATATTTGCGTGATTTCTTAATAATTAAGGGAAAACTTCATTGGAAGCAGGGTTTTTTTTGTCTTTCTTCCCTGAGTTCATACCTCTGATCTTTTTTGGATAACAACTTCCTTATTTATGTTTTAAATGTCTTTCTTCCTTTGTGCATTTCCCAATAGCTTCTCTGACCATTCTTGCCTCTGTTCCTACAATTGTTGTTAGCATTGTCAATATATTCTCTTTTATTTCAACTCTTTAATAGCTGTCAGTCTTTCCTTTATAGCTGTCAGTATATTCTATTTCTTTCATAGCTGTCACTATATTCTTCTTTCTTTGTTTAATTTCTGTTATAGCTGTATATCCCTTGATTCTCTCTAAAGTTCTCAATTATTGACTAGGCCTAGTATTAAAGGATATGATTATGTTTTCCTAGAATCAAGGGATTTGATACTTCTTGATGTATATATATATTGTAACTCTCTTAGTGAATGGGACAAAACATTTCCAGAATTTCTCTTGTATTATCTTGTCATGGTATCAGAGCTATACCTTTGAATTTGTATCCCAAAATCAGGTTCTTTCTTGTTGTTTTCGGTTTCTGGATTATTCTGGATCAGTCCTAGATACATAGGACTCTCTGTCTCCTGGCTCTTTGCAATCAGTCCTAGATACAGAGGACTCTCAGTTTCTTGGTTCTTTTGGTTTGGTTCTTGGTTGTCAGTTGAGGTCTGTATTCTCCTGGTTCTGTGATTTTTTTTGTGTGTATCACTACAAAGATGTCAAACAATTCTGATCTGTTTGGTGTCCGATTTACTGGGAAGAATTATTCAGCTTGGGAATTTCAGTTTCAAGTATTTGTCACAGGAAAAGAATTGTGGGGTCATGTGGATGGGAGTGATCCAGCCCCTACTGATGCTAAAGAACTGTCTTTATGGAAGGTCAAGGACGCTCGGGTAATGTCCTGGATACTAGGGTCAGTCGACCCCCTCATTATTCTGAATCTGAGGCCATACAAAACAGCAAGAACCATGTGGGAATATCTGAAAAAGGTTTACTATCAAGATAACAATGCTAGACGTTTTCAATTAGAAAACGACATCTCTAATTATTCTCAAAGCAATCTTTCTATTCAAGAGTATTATTCTGGTTTTCAGAATCTATGGGCAGAATATACTGATATCATTTATGCCCAGATTCCAGTAGAATCCCTCTCGATTATTCAGAAGGTGCATGAGCAAAGCAAGCATGATCAATTTCTCATGAAATTGAGATCTGAATTTGAGATTACTCGCTCAAATTTGATGAGCCGAGCTCCCTTGCCTTCCTTGGATGTTTGTTTTGGGGAATTACTGTGGGAAGAACAGCGAATCCTTGCACAAAGTACTCTAAAGCAGGACAACCCAGCTGCAGTTGCCTTTGCTGCCCAAGGAAGAGGTAGAGGCCGGAATATGGGCAATGTTCAGTGTTATAGTTGCAAGGAATATGGCCACATAGCTAACAATTGTAGAAAGAAGTTCTGCAATTATTGCAAACAGCAAGGGCACATAATCAAGGAGTGTCCCACTCGTCCTCAAAACCGGAAAATACAAGCCTTTCCAGCGGTGGTATCTGAAAACTCATCTGTGACAGTCGCTACCAGTTCTCTTACTCCAGAAATGGTGCAGCAAATGATCATTACAGCCCTCTCGGCCCTAGGGCTACAAGGTAATACTTCCAATTCACAACTTTGGCTTGCTGATTCCGCTGCTTCAAATCATATGACCAACTCATCAAGTATGCTTAAGAATGTGCGAGAGTATCATGGTTCATCACAAATTCAGGTTGCTAATGGTGGTCATATACCCATCACTAAAATTGGAGATATTGATCCCACCTTCACAAATATTTTTGTATCACCAGAACTGTCTACTAGCCTTATTTCAATTGGTCAACTGGTGGATGATAACTGTGATGTGCATTTTTCTCGTAATGGTTGTCTTGTGCAGGATCAGGTGTCGGGGAAAGTAATCGCGAAGGGGCCTAAAGTTGGACGCTTATTTCCGCTGCATTTTTCCATTCCTAGTTGTCTTTCTTTTGCATGCTCGAATGTTCTAAATAAAAGTGAAGTCTGGCATAAACGTTTAGGCCATCCAAATTCTGTTGTTTTATCGCGATTGTTGAATTCTTGTTTGTTGGGAAATCAAGATAAATTTTCTTCTTTCGATGCTTTGATTGATTGTTCAACATGTAAGTTAGGTAAGAGTAAAACTCTTCCTTTTCCTTCTCATGGTAGTCGTGCCACAAAATGTTTTGATATTATTCATAGTGATGTTTGGGGACCTTCACCGATACTCTCATGCTCATTCCAAGTACTTTGTAACTTTTATTGATGATTATAGTAGGTTTACTTGGGTATACTTCCTACGTTCCAAATCTGAGGTTCTTTCCGTCTTTAAGACATTTCTTGCCTATGTTGAAACCCAATTTTCTACTGGTATTAAGATCTTATTCGGGTGGGGAATATATGTCACGTGACTTTCATGATTTGTTAGTACAAAAGGGCATTATTTCACATCGTTCTTGTCAATATATTTTCTTTTATTTCAACTCTTTAATAGCTGTCAATCTTTCCTTTATAGCTGTCAGTATATTCTATTTCTTTCATAGCTGTCACTATATTCTTTTTTCTTTGTTTAATTTCTGTTATAGCTGTATATCCCTTGATTCTCTCTAAAGTTCTCAATTATTGTCTAGGCCTAGTATTAAAGGATATGATTATGTTTTCCTAGAATCAAGGGATTTGATACTTCTTGATGTATATATATATATATATATATATATTGTAACTCTCTTAGTGAATGGGACAAAACATTTCCAGAATTTCTCTTGTATTATCTTGTCAATTGCCAACTGGAGAGGTATAGCAGGTCCATAGAAAAACTGGTGTTTCATGTCTTTAGTTGGTTGCCTCAAGATAATTTAGTTTGAATAGATGGCCGTTTAAGCTTTGCACAGTCTAGTAGGCTTGATCTATTAAGCTAGTGATGTTATAGATGGAACAGCTGTCAATGATACTACATGTGTTAGTGCTGCTTTATCTTCCATTTGGGTATCGAGTTTTGTTTAATATGCTTCTCTTTGTTGATGCTTGTAGCTGGCAAAATGTGTTGTAATTGGAATCCCGGCACTCCTTATCGTGGTCTTCATATCTCAGATGATCAGCATCCTCAATTATTTTCTTGTATCGTTGAGTAAAAGATTTCACTCTTTTTTTTGTTAATTGAAAACGTATTTGTAAGATCAGAGCCTCTCTAGGATCTTAATTGATATTTATGTTCATATTCCTAGTTGGCAGAAGAGATCATTAGCAAGAGGCATCGTCTCTTCCAATAAATTTGGTTTCCTCATCTACTACAATTGGCTTATTAACAGAAATTAAGGGTGGACTACAAAAATAATTCAGTAGCCAAGTGTTTTAATAGGTAAATAAAGGAGCAGGGTTGGTTTCTGGTTCCTAGGCAATGGCCTTGTGTCCTCACTATTTGCTCATCTTTAGATGGTGTACCTTGGATATCCTGAACTTGTATATTAAATTTGAGAATGCAAGGACTTTTTTTCCACGCAATTATGTGCTCTAACTGGATACAAGTTAGAGAGAGTTACCTTTTCTTTATTTTTATTCTTTTCTGCTTTTGGTTTTTCAAGTTTTCGAATAATTTTACCTAATATCGTTGAGTTTCTTTTTTCTTTTCTTACACAATAAACAATATTGCAGTTTGTTCCTCACATGATGAAATCAAGGAGCACCATATGCAGTCGGTTTGCTGTTGCAGTTGTATGGGCATATGCCAGCAGGTTTGGCTGTGGCTGGTGCATATAATAATAAGCATCCAGACACACAACTTAGCTGTCGTGTTGATCGTGCTGGGCTCATTAGTGCTGCTCCTTGGTGAGCTTTGATCTACTATAGAAACGTTGAATCATTTAATTCCTTTTTTATGTAACATATAAATTCACAGGATGAATTATTAATATTCAGGATAAAGGTTCCATATCCATTTCAATGGGGACGTCCCACTTTTGATGCTGGTGATGTTTTTGTGATGATGGATGCTTCTTGGTTGCTATAGTTGAGGTACAATTTATCAAGATAATTCCCTACTGAATTCCTTTTATAGATGCCAAATACAATGGTTTTCCTAATTTAAGTTCACTGATAGTGAGGATTTCACCAGTTCCAAATCATATTTGTGGATGCTAGTTCTTTAAATAACTTTAATGCTTGGTGTATGAATATTGTCAGATAGAAGATGGATTAATAAACTTTCTTTTGTGAGAATTTATATGTGGATGAATAGTTGAACCCTATCATGAATTGCTTGAATTCTGAGTCCTCATCTCCTGTTCTTTTATAATTCTTTTTGTTGAAAGTTCCCTAACAAGCACTCCACTTATTTAATCAATGCTGTCAATGCTGTTAATGTTATTTTACTTTTCTGCAGTCTACTGGTACAATTATTGCGGTATCAAGATATGGGAGTGCCACTCCTCTGCCTCCTTCTGTACTCAGCCATGGTATTGGATGGCTGGTAGGACATAACCAATTGGTGTCTCGTTATATATTTTTTTCAGACCTTTTACGTTCTATCTGTTGTTTCTGGACACAAAACTCTTTTCTAACTTAACTAATACCCCGGAAATGGATCCACTGCTTCAGTGTAAAAAAAATGAACTTTTTGAAGTTGTTTTGTTTTTTGCTTTTGTTGAAGGGTGGATTGTTCAATGAGAATGTGATGATAATCTGACCCTCATTTGACTATAGTTTACCACATTCATAATCTATAAGCAAAATGCTTAACCTACTTTCAGGTATTAGACCCATATGGTAGAATTCCATGGTTGCTGTTGTAAAATTTGTTGTTAGGTACTATCAGAGAAAAACTTTAAGGAAAGCTGACATTGGTTGGATAAATTAGAGCTAAGGATCTTGATTTTACAATCCATATGTTGATTTGCAAACTATTATGTTGCTTGTTTAAGATGCTCTATTTATGCAGTATTCCACATTGCGATCTTGTAAAATATCGTTGTTGTTGGGTGTGATGAATTGATGGATGTTCTAATGCTAGTATCTGTAGCAATTGTCAACCTTTTCTCCAACAACCATCAACTACTACCATGACTTTTGTCATTGTGCACGTGGGCTGCTGTTGTTCTGCACATGGGCTGCTGCTGCCAAGAGCTTCCATCTCTCCTATAAAGAGAGTGCAAGAGAGGAAGTGTCAAGTGCAGAGGAAGGTATGGTGAGTGCAAGTGAGTGCAACTGTGAGAGTGAAAAATACAGATTTGAGAGAAACACCGAGTGTAGAGAGAAACACTGGGTTTTGGGTATGTATTGGGGTTGAGTTTGAGTGTTTGTATTATTCCTTCAAATATATACAATTTGCTGCCTCCGTGGACGTACCCGATTTTGGGGAACCACGTAAATCTGTTGTTTGTGTTTTATTTTGTGTTTGCTTTCGGTCCAGTATGCACAACAAATTGGTATCAGAGCGTTTGGGAAGCTAGAACACTGAAAAAACACGTTTTTCAGCTCTCGGTTCGAAGTTCCAGAATTTTCAAAGTTCTCAGATCGTGATTTTGACCACCTACGGAGATTCCTCTCGTCGATACGAGTCCGGCGATATAAAGATCATCGAAATCGGAGTTGAAACGAGCCCTGTAGAGCTCGCCGAAGTTTCGCCGGAAATCTGCCGGAAAAACCAGACTGCCGGAATTCTTGCCTGAGAAGACTGCCACGTCATCCGCCACGTCACCAAACAGTGACAGAACATTCTCTTGACAGAATGAGAATATTCCGTTAACAGAGACAGAATATTCCGCTAACAGAGACAGAATATTCCCTTGGCAGAGACAGAATATTCTCTTGACAGAATGAGAATATTCCGTTAACAGAGACAGAATATTCTCTTGGCAGTGACAGAATATTCCCTTGTCTTTGACAGAATATTCTTTATCAGAGACAGAATATTCCTTTCCTGAGTCAACTCGGTCAGATTGGTTTTTTGGCCAACTCAGTGATTTTGTAGCCCGTTTTTGGCCGAGTCAAGCTTGTTCCTAGCATTTTCAACCGTTCCGGACGCAACCGTGGTGTCCGTTTTGTGAAACAGCACACGGAAGTTACTGTTTTAGCTCTTTTGAGCATAAAAGTGCGTGTTTTAACAATTTCGGGAGTCCATTTGTAATCCAAAGGCGTCATAATGGCTGATGTTCCAGAAGAAAAATCAGCGGGGAATGCTAGTATACCTCCACAATACATCCCGGTATCGAATACCAAATTTGAGGTGGAGAAGTTTGACGGGAAAGGTAATTTTGGCATGTGGAAATGTGAAGTTATGGATATGCTTGTCCAAATGAATTTGGATTTCACTCTAGAAGATAAACCGGAGGATTTGGATGCGAAAAGCTGGGAGAGGATAAATCGGTTAGCTTGCAGTTCCATCCGACTTTGTCTTGTTAAGGATCAGAAGTACGCCTTTTCAGAACAAAACTCTGCAAAGGAATTATGGCAAGCACTGGAGGACAAGTTTATGAAGAAGAGTATAGAGAATCGTCTCTACTTGAAGAAAAGAATCTTTCGTTTTCAGCACAAGAAAGGTACTTCCATGAATGAGCATCTGAATGATTTCAATAAAATGATAGCTGATTTGAAGAATTTAGATGTGGAAATAGATGATGAAGATAAAGCTCTGTTATTATTGAATTCACTGCCTGACACATATGAACATCTCGTCACCACTTTACTGTATGGTAAAGAAAAGATTAAATTCATTGATGTGTCCAATGCTTTGGTGAATAATGAGTACCGGAAGAAGGACCAGATTGTTCACAAGGAGTCAACGTCAGAAGCATTGACAGTTAGAGGCAGAACAAACCCTAGAAGATTTCGAGGGCGAGGGAGATCTCGCTCAAAATCTAGAGGAGAATCATCAAACAGGCGATATCTTGCAAAAGATGAGTGTGCCTTTTGTCACAAAAAAGGGCACTGGAAGAAAGATTGTCCAATCAAGGGCAATAAGGACAAAGATGAACCAACTGTGAACGTTGCACGAGAAGAAGATGAACGAGACTTTGCATTCATGGTCTCATCACCAGAAAAACATTGTGGTGAATGGATTCTTGATTCTGCATGTTCTTATCACATGTCCCCTAACAAGCACTTATTCTCGAGACTTGAGGAGTTCGATGGAGGAGTTGTGTTTATGGGCAATAATAATGTTTCTGAGGTTAAAGGGATTGGGACTATCCATCTGAAGATGCATAATGGGGTAGTCAAGACACTAACAGAGGTACGGTATGTACCTGACTTGAAGAAAAATCTCTTCTCACTTGGAGTCTTAGAATCCAGTGGTTATAAGATTATCATGCATGGTGGAGTCCTCAAAGCAATCCGTGGTGCATTAGTTGTCTTAAGAGGCACGAGGATAGGAAACTTATATTTCCTAGATGGATCTACTGTTACTGGTATAGCAGCTGTTTCCAAAAGCCTAGAAGATGCTGAAGCAGATAATTCCAGACTTTGGCACATGCGCTTAGGGCATGCTGGTGAAAAGGCTCTGCAAGGACTAGTCAAACAAGGTCTATTAAAAGGCGTCAAGACTGGGAAGCATGAGTTCTGTGAGCATTGTGTTCTTGGAAAACAGACAAGGGTCAAGTTTGGCACTGCAGTACACAACACAAAAGGGATTCTCGATTATGTTCACACAGATGTATGGGGACCTTCAAAGAATGAATCTCTTGGAGGTAATCGTTGGTTTGTTACTTTTATTGATGATTTCTCAAGACGAGTATGGGTGTACATGATGAAACACAAGGATGAGGTCCTTGATATCTTTCTGAAATGGAAGAAAATGGTGGAGACTCAAACGGGAAGGAGAGTTAAGACTCTTCGGTCAGATAATGGTGGTGAGTACACTTCAGATCCTTTCTTTAAAGTTTGCCAGGATGAAGGGATCAAGCGACATTTTACTGTGCGCAAAACACCACAACAAAATGGAGTAGCAGAACGCATGAACCGCACATTGGTGGAGAAAGTCCGATGTATGCTATCACATTCGGGACTAAGCAAAGTGTTCTGGGGTGAGGCATTAAGCTATGCTCGTCATATTGTTAATCGGTTACCTTCAGCAGCATTAAATGGAAGAACCCCCTTGGAGGTATGGTCAGGTTCTCCTGCAAATGATTATGACTCTATGCGTATATTTGGTTGCTCAGCATATTATCATGTTACTGAGTCTAAACTAGATCCTAGAGCCAAGAAAGCTATATTTTTGGGCTTTAGTGGAGGAGTAAAAGGCTACAGACTCTGGTGTTCTGAATCAAAGAAAGTGATTTTGAGTAGAGATGTCACTTTTGATGAGTCTGGCATGTTACAGCAGGAGAAATCACAGGAGAAGGAAAAACAGTCTGGTGATGCACAACAGGTGGAGTTGGAGACTTCAGTCATCCCTATAAAGACTGTTCAGACAATCCCTACTGAAGGAGATTCAGATGAAAGTTCAGATGAAGAGGATGCAACAACTCCAGCAACCACACAACAAGAATCCATTGCAACGAGTAAACCGAAAAGAGTTATCAAGAAACCTGCTCGGTATTGTGACATGGTGGCTTATGCACTTCCAGTGATTGATGATGGAATCCCCTACACCTACAAAGAAGCAGTACAGAGTGTAGAAAGTGCAAAATGGAAAGAGGCAATGGATGAAGAGATGAAATCTCTCCACAAGAATCAGACTTGGGATTTGGTACAACTCCCTAAGGAAAAGAAGACAATTGGTTGCAAGTGGGTATATGCCAAGAAGGAAGGTAATCCTGGAAAAGACAACATCCGATTCAAAGCAAGATTGGTAGCAAAAGGCTATGCTCAGAAGGAGGGGATAGATTATAATGAGGTATTCTCTCCAGTTGTTAAGCATTCATCAATTCGTATTTTGCTAGCCTTAGTTGCACAATTTGATTTGGAGTTAGCCCAACTTGATGTGAAAACTGCCTTCCTACATGGAGATTTGGAAGAGGAAATTTACATGTCTCAGCCAGATGGTTTCAAAGTCACTGGGAAAGAGAATTGGGCTTGTAGACTGAAGAAGTCATTGTATGGCTTGAAACAATCTCCTCGCCAGTGGTATAAGCGATTTGATAAGTTCATGACAGAACATGGATACACACGGAGTCAGTTTGACAACTGTGTATATTTTCGCAGACTTCTTGATGGTTCTTTCATCTATTTGCTCTTATATGTGGATGATATGTTGATTGCATCAAAGAGCAAGGTGGAGATTGATAGACTGAAAGCTCAACTGAGAACTGAGTTTGAAATGAAGGACCTTGGAGAAGCTAAGAAGATTCTTGGCATGGAGATTCAGAGAGACAGAAGAAAAGGCACAGTCTGTTTGACACAGACCCAATACTTAAAGAAAATTCTACAGAGATTTGGGGTAGATGGTAAGACTAAGCCGGTAAGCACACCTTTAGCTCCTCATTTTAAGCTAAGTGCTTCAATGTCTCCACGCACAGAGGAAGAGCGCAAACATATGGCTCAAATTCCGTATGCAAATGCAGTTGGTGCATTAATGTATGCAATGGTTTGTACGAGACTAGATATTTCACATGCTGTCAGTATGGTGAGCAGTTATATGCATGATCCGGGAAAGGGTCACTGGCAGGCAGTTAAGTGGATTCTACGGTACATTCATGGCACAACTGATATTGGTTTGAAGTTTGAGAGGGATTATAGACTCGAACAAAATTTAGTTGGTTATGTGGATTCGGATTATGCTGGTGACTTAGACAAGCGTCGTTCCACAACAGGCTATGTGTTTACACTTGCTAAAGGGCCTGTAAGTTGGAGGTCAACTTTACAATCAACAGTAGCTTTGTCAACAACTGAGGCAGAGTACATGGCAGTAACAGAAGCTTTTAAGGAAGCTATTTGGTTACATGGGTTGATTGAAGATTTGGGAATTGTTCAAGAGCACGTGGTTGTCCATTGTGATAGTCAAAGTGCTATTTGTCTTGCAAAGAATCAGGTTCATCATTCCCGCACCAAGCACATCGATGTTCGTTTTCATTTTGTTCGAGAAATTGTGGATGAAGGGGATATTCTGCTACAGAAGATTGGTACCGCAGATAATCCAGCTGACATGCTCACAAAATGTGTCTCAGGGATCAAGTTCCAACATTGTTTGGACTTGATCAACATCTCTCGATGTTGAGCACCTTCAGGGTGCAGCGCCATATGGCGCATTGGAGGCAGCAATGATTGATCACGAGGATTGGATGGAAAAATCTTGCCAAGGTGGAGATTTGTAGCAATTGTCAACCTTTTCTCCAACAACCATCAACTACTACCATGACTTTTGTCATTGTGCACGTGGGCTGCTGTTGTTCTGCACATGGGCTGCTGCTGCCAAGAGCTTCCATCTCTCCTATAAAGAGAGTGCAAGAGAGGAAGTGTCAAGTGCAGAGGAAGGTATGGTGAGTGCAAGTAAGTGCAACTGTGAGAGTGAAAAATACAGATTTGAGAGAAACACCGAGTGTAGAGAGAAACACTGGGTTTTGGGTATGTATTAGGGTTGAGTTTGAGTGTTTGTATTATTCCTTCAAATATATACAATTTGCTGCCTCCGTGGACGTACCCGATTTTGGGGAACCACGTAAATCTGTTGTTTGTGTTTTATTTTGTGTTTGCTTTCGGTCCAGTATGCACAACAGTATCCTCTCCTACCAATTCAGTAATCTAATTTTCCTCTGTTATGCTTACAGTGAAAATGCAGGTCTTTTGGGATTAACACGAGTTGGAAGTCGGAGAGTTGTTCAAATATCAGCGGGCTTCATGCTTTTCTTTTCTGTGTTAAGTGCAGTATTCCACATTGCAATCTTTTCTTACTAGTCAGTGTATACCTCTATACTGTAGTTGTTTTTGTAGAAAGTTTCTACTAGAAACCATATGGCATTCCTAATTCAAGACTCAACTTCATAAACTGAACAGATAGGAATTGCTGTGGTAAATGAAATAGTGAGCGACAGGAGAAAATGAATTTAGTTTCTATGAGATTTTTCATCTTTCTGTCTGTTGGTTAGGAAAGATTGATACATGCTGTCACTTTTTTTCAAGCTCACATAATAACTCACTGGTTGGAGCCAAAATAGGGTGGTATCTTCGTAGTGCAAAGAGGAAGGGTTGACTTAGTAAGAACTTTCACATGGAAAATAAAGATCAAACAAGAATCTATGTATTCTATACTTGTTTTTGAACGTGGTATATAAAGATCAATAGGGATCAATTTGTTTTGTAATAGCTCTTAGTTATGCTCCATTGTTCTACTGTCAACTTCCCTTCAAGGAAACCATTTTAATCGACTTTTGACTCTGATATGTTTGTGGGAGAAGCAGCTTCTACTGGTCTGGGATTTCTCCAGTTCTGCAACTCAATAGCTTCAGAACGAAGTTCATCCTTGGCTTTTCTCTCTTCTTGGGCCTTCCTGTGCCACAGTACTTCAAGGACTACCTTTTGGTTTCTGGTCATGGCCCTGTCCACACCGGTGCCACCTGGTTATGTATGTTTGAATTGCATCTGATCGTATAGCATAATCGTTGTTCAATAAATTTATTAAGAGAGTTGTATTTTGATGAAGTTCTGATTTCTTCGTTTGAATTGCATCTGATCTTATAGCATTATCGTTGTTCAATAAGTTTATTAAGAGATTTTTTATTTTGATGAAGTTCTGATTTCTTCAGTTCAACGACATAATGCAAGTGATCTTCTCCTCTCCAGCAACAGTGGCAATTTTAGTTGCTTGTTTCTTGGGCTGCACTCACAGTTTGTCGCACATCACAACCCGCCGAGACAGTGGCAGGTACTGGTGGGAGAGGTTCAGATATTTTAGTCAAGACACCAGGAGTGAGGAGTTCTATACAGGTTTTTCCCTTCATTCTAATTTTGGAGCTCTTCCTTGGCATAAAAAAAAAGCTGAAAAGAAGTGAAAATAAACAAGATTCTGAATTTGTTGCACTCCTAGTATTTCATTGTTAGGGCAACAATGTTATATATCAAAATGAGAATTACATTGTATAGGAATAGTTAAGCCAGACACACCAACTTGGTAGTCTAAACATGTGATTGCAATATTATTTATAAATATTAAATGCAAACAGTAATGATCGTTGAAAAATTTACTGCAGATAGAATTTTATTCACGATAAACAAGTAACAAAGTGAACCTAATTCATGTGCCTTTATAAGAAATTGATGGTAGCTTTATAACGCATTCTCGAAGATAATGCATGTCATATTTTTAATTTTAGCTTGTGATGAACCTTTTTATCTCGCTTCTTTTATGAGAATAAGAATCTGTCGTGCTTTGTGAATTGGCCTTTTTGATTGCCAAGGATTTCTTTTCTTTTTATTTTATTTGGATGAACCTATCATCCGTTTTTCCTACAGATGCTAGAATGCAATTCAGCTTTGTGTGAGAGCTGGTGTTGTAATTTCTCAAAAATCACTTTTGAAGGTGTATGAAATAGAATTTAGTCTCAATCAGATGCCCTTTTTTATTTTTATTTGGTGTACTGTGGAGTACATTTTGGCAAAGCTATGTGGCCTGGCCATTGCCACACCTTTAAAGTTCAAACGTGACAAAAAGTTTATCTTCCATATCGCATCATCCTCTCAGGAGGACTTTTCACGATTTTCAGAAACGAGTCAGGGAGTGAATAGTGACTAAAATCTCGAAGCCCTTTTTCCCTGGTCATCTGCTGGACCCAATTCCCGTTGAACAGGAGTAACATGAAGTATTAGAACAGGAGTGTAGAACTCCCAAGTCTAAGGTCTTTTTAAGTGTCACTTCGGCAAGAAAGCATGGTTGAATTCGGGGATTGAAAATTTTGTGTTGAAATCAGTTTGGTCCATGCTCCATCATGTTGAACTGGAATTTCTGATTCCTTCTAGCTGTCTTTCCTTCTCATTCATCATTCCTTGCCTTGCAGTTTGATTGTCAGAACGCCTCGATTCATGGAAGGTTCAGAGTGTTGGCATGTGATCCTGGATGTTTAGCAGTCGAGGGTTCAATTATATTTGCGACAACCCCGTAAAGAATTGCATTCCCATTCCGTATGATTGCAACCTCAGAGTACTTTTTCACAAATGAACTGCTGATGGGGTTTTGTCGACCTTTTGTATACCTTTCAGGTCACTGTGGATGCACAGGGACCCATCGTGTAAACATGAGTACTTTTTGTACAGGTAAAGTTTGTTTTTAAAAGTATTTTTAACTTAAAAATACATTAAAAAAAAAGAGAGAGAGAAGAAGCTGAACATAAATTCTAACTGTGTTATGTGTTATACTGTTATATGGAGCTGAAGCCCGAGATACTCGAGCGAGAAGCAGATGAGCGTGGTTTAAATCAAAATAATGTCACGGGCAAAAAACTAAAAAGAAAAAAAAAATCAAGGTCATATCATATCACATCACACGGTGAGCCCTGTCCTCGATTCATTAAGGCACAAAACCATAAATAGCAAGCAAACGCTGATTAATAAGTTGGCAAAAAAGGTTATTTGTTTAGCGCGCCAGTTAGGTAACAAAGGAGAAGACTGAAGTCAAGTCATTTGGAGTAAAATCTGCTACTTCGACAAAAGAAATGCAAATTCCTCAGTAAAATCAGCTTCCTTCCCAGATTTTTTATTTTTTCTACGTAATAATATGTTTCGCAGAATGGTATTGGTTGCTTTTCAAATAGTTTTTCATGATGAAATGCATACCAATGATATTTTTTTATTTTTTAAAAATTATTTTTTACATCAACACATTAAAATGATTTAAAAAGTACAAACCGTGTTAAATTAAAATAAAAACTTTTAAATTTTTTTAAAATATAATTTTAACTGTGTTCCAAACACTATAATTGACAACACAAAAGAATTCAAAATCTAAGAAATGCCATCAGGCTCTGTGCAAGGAGAAGCACCTTGCATTATCCGTCCGCCCCGCTCCATGGAAGAAGACAAAAGAAAAGGAAAGGAAAAGGTGGTTTGGAGAGAATGAAACCAAATTGTAACAGTTGCAAATCTCGAAGGTCAATAATGTGGTGAGCCTGTGCTTCGATACGATGGTATTTGACAGCCAAATACACGATACATCAACCCTAGTTCCCATATACGAAGTGTACGGAACACATGGGCTTGACTGTGAGCGGGGTCACTCAAGATGTCTTCAGCCTATAGGGGCTTTACAGCTAGGACAAAAAGTCAACAACTCCCTGTATGTTGATATTTGATCAACAGCGGTAACATGTTACTATGTTAGTAAAATTCGATCTCTCTTGTTAGGTCTGAAAAACTTTGATATCTTATTTGTTATCGGAAAGATTTCTACATCTTTGTTGGACAAGTTGTACAGGGCCTGCCGCTTAATTTTGTGTTGGGTAAGGCAATCTAAATATAATTTTTAAAACGTAACCAAATACAAAACTGACATAAAAAACCATTTTTTTGAGGAGGCTAATCCTTGTTTTAATATTTTTTTCTTACTTAGGTATTTTTATATTTTTTAAAAAAAAATAAGATTAGTCCCATTAGATTCGTGATTATCCTTTTTAATAAATATATGTTTTAAAAATTGAATTTGTATTATTATATTTATAAAAATATAAAAATATCTTAATCATTAAACAAACATTTCATTGGTAACCTTGTCTTATAATTTTAGCACAAAACATTTAATATGTCGATCCATCGAGCAACAATTCTTGTGTAGAGTGAAATCTCCAAAGGGATCTACTAGCACTGCGCGTAGATTAAGCGCACCCTTGGTTTCTTCCTTTTTCTCTCTTTACATGCATTTATGCACATGATAGTATAATTTCTATTTACTTCATGCTACCAATTAAATAGAAATGCTATGTTGCCCGTAACAGACAATGGAGGTAGGTTCAACACACAAATGAAGGGAAAGTAAATTTATTAAAAATATATTAAAATATTCTATTAAGATTTTCATTTATTCTTTGCATCATCTATATAAAAAAAAAGTAAATTTGATAATTTTGAAGGTGGAAAGCAGTTTTAATGGGTGGAAACTTTACAATAATTGCGAGATTAACAAAAGAGAGAAGGGAAAGTAAACCATAAGTTGCAAAAAGCTCTCCATTTAATTTTGGTCAAAACAAAATCACCATTCATAAACCCACGTGAAAAGATCGATACACGGCACGCCCCTCTCCATTTTCTCATCCCTCGACAAACGCACACTCTCTCCTCCATTATTCAAAGCTCTGCAGAGCCAGACGCAAACAAAAAAAGAAAACCCATCAAGAGAGGAAGAGAGAGAGACGCACACAACAACAGCGTCCACCCGAAACATGTTATCCCCAGAAGACCCATAACCAAGCCATGTCCAAAACCAGACAGCCACCACCAAACACCACCAACACTCTCTTCCTCCCTCTTTCCGCCGCTACCAATGCCGTTGTCCTGCCATTAACCACCCACAGTCACCCTCACTATGTCTCACTCTCACTCTCACTCTCACTTACCGGACCACTCTGCCTCTGCACTTAACAGCCTGTACTGTGGGGAGGATGCCAGTGAGGTGGTCCAACAGGATGCCGACACGTGGATCTCTAGCCACCCTCAATTCCCACCACCATCACCCTCCATCATCCTTTCTCTACCATCCGATGAGAATACCATCACCAAACTGATTGACTCTGAATCTCACTTCATGCCCTTGTCGGATTATCTCCATCGTTGCCGTCACCGCTCCATTGACATCACGGCTCGCCAAGATTCCATCAACTGGATCCTCAAGGTACCTACAGGTGTATAGATACGTAGGTGTCTACACGTGTGTATGTATTGATGTGGTGGTGATATCTATTGCTTTGGCAATGCAGGTGTATGCACACTACGAGTTCAGGCCATTAACGGCGTTACTCTCCGTCAATTACTTCGACCGTTTTCTTTCCTCTTATTCTCTTCCGGTAAATAAATAATAAATCACCCTCCCTTCTTTTTCTTTTTTTCCTTTTTCCTGCTAAACTCCATTCTCGCCCGAGAAAATCTCGGATTTTCCAGGAACATTCCATATTTATATTCAAAATATCCCATTCTTCAACTTTCCCTTTAAATTATCAGATTTAGCGGGAAAGTGAATTCACACATTACACAAAAGAGTGATTTTTATTATCTTATTGATCTAAAGCTCGGGTTTTCTTAATTGAAACAGGAAAATGGGTGGCCGTTTCAGCTACTATCAGTGGCATGCTTGTCTTTAGCAGCGAAAATGGAAGAACCTGACGTGCCATTGTTATTAGACCTTCAAATACTTGAACCTGGATTCATATTTGAGCCCAAAAACATTCAAAAAATGGAGCTTCGGGTCATGGCCAATCTCAATTGGAGATTACGATCAATCACTCCATTCGATTATCTTGATTACTTCATTTCAAAGCTCCCTTCTTGTTCCTCAACAAAACCCGGGAATTTCAATCGGGTCTTGAAAAACTCATCGGATCTCATTCTCAACACCACCCGTGGTAATTCAAATCTCATCCAAAATCTGATTGACGTTTGACAATTGGGATTTTTTCAGTGATTGATTTCTTGGGTTTTGCACCGTCGACGGTGGCAGCTGCTGCAGTGATATCAGCTGCGGCAAAGAATTTTGATACTATACCATTGAAGGCTGGTGTTGGGCAGTTCTTTCATGCGAGAGTAAACAGGGTAAATATTTATAATCTTTGGGGCGTAATTGATAATTTTTGTTGTCAGTAGGGTCTTTTCTGGAAATATATTTATTTATTTTTCCGAATACTCACCACCTTTACGAGAATTAACTGAGAGATATTGAAATCTGTGTAATAAAAACTAAAATGTGATCTTTTTGAAGGAAATGGTGAGAAGCTGTCACCAACTAATAGAGGAATACCTGATCGACACGTGTCCGACGGCCCGGCTTAAGGATTTATCGGATGATGCCCTAGTTGATCCGGCTAGCCCAGCTGGCGTGCTCGACGCAGCCGCTGCTTGTGGGAGCTGTAGCACGCGTTCCGAGAATCCCATCTCGGCCAGCAGCCAAGCCCCTGAAACTGAACCGATTATTAAGAGGCTAAGATCTACTGCACCGGATGTACAGGAACCGTAGATAAGACCATTACCCAGCGCCTTAGATGCTCTCTCCTGCTTCTATTACCTTCATTAGAGGGAGAAAAGTAAAGGCCTCCTTTTTTTGGCTTGTTTTTATGCGTTGATTATAAAATGAACGGACGGGATTGGATAAAAATGAAGGGAAGAGGGATTTTGTTATATTACTTTATTGAATTGATTAATCTTCATATAATTTTTATTTACTATAAAGTGACATTTTTTCATGGGTCATAATTTTGTTATTGGCTGGGCTTTTTGGTCAAAATGTAAACTGGGTGTTCATGTGAGGTCTAATGATGTTTCAATTATTCTCGTAAATCATCTGCGCATGAAAACTAATGGGGTCACACCGGAAATCTAATGATCAGCCTTTCCCTCTCTTTTCTCTTGACAAAACTACCCTTGTGAAAATCCTTGATTATCTAGTTGTTTCTGTTAGAATATGATGGGCTTCTCGGTGTCGTATAAAATTAATTTTTGTTAATGTTTTTAGAATATATTAATGTAATAATATTAAAAATATATTATTTTAATATATCTTTAAATAAAAAACATTTTAAAGCCTAACAATTGTATTTTCAGATAAACTTTTAAAAGGATTTTTTTAAAAGGATTTGGTGGGATAAGTTTTTGACACAAATCAGGTAAAGTTTGAATAATAAATTTTTTATTTATTTTAAAATGTATTAAAATATATATTTTTTAATTTTTTAAAAAATTTATTTATGAAATTAATATATTAAAATAAAAAAATTAATTTCTCAAAAAACACAGCGTGTCGCATAAACAATTCAACTCTCCTGTACTGTGCATTAGAAAATGGAAGGGATTATCCATGTTTCTACACTGCCTTTGTTATAACAAAAAAAAAAAAAGCTTCGAGAACTGGCAATGTAACATTGGAGGAAGCTCATCCAGATCTTTTTGGGTTTGGATCTAATTTGCAATGGGGATTTTTGGCAAGCATATTAATCTGGAGACGGGTAATTTATCTAAGAATCCATTGGATACACAGGAGATCAGTAATTCTAGATAACCTATTACAGAAATCTGATGGACAGGAAATGAGTTATGTCGAAGTGAAAACTAACTCGCATCGGGGATGTGTCGTAACTTTGGCCGGCGAAGGAGGGGGCTTGGTGGTGAATTTGGATCCGGCTCGGAGCATCGGGGAGGCGATGAGGTGGGCATGACGGATAGCTGCCACGCAAGGGGGGGGGGAGATTTTGAAACTGGAGGGAAAAGAAGCGGGCGGCGGTGTCGTGGGAGACAGAGAGGAGAAATGAATCAGAGACGACCAGGTGTAATGAAGACAAGAGTTGTAGCGATTGAGGGCAAAGATATGATAGATATGATGGGGTGGGGGAGACTAACCTGTCAAATCATCATCTAGGAGGTTGTTCGGGAACAGGAGAACCAAAAGGCTAGGGTCCATGCACTTCGTAGGTGTGTATGTATGGGCTGTTCTTCTGGTGTCCATCGGATAAAAGGTTTGTTCCCTTTTGTCACCTTGCAATCAATTGCGAGGTAGCTTTCAGGACAATTTTGGAGTGTCGCTTGATCTCGATTCTCAGAATAAAAAAAAAGAAATCGTTTTTACTTATATATGTATAATTAACAGGAGATGTTTCGGCTGGTTTTTCACTGCTGCTATACAGCATGGACACGACCTTTTAATTTATTTGTTTTTGATTCAACTGTTGTAGAACATCTCCATCATACCAGACAGAATGAAGCATGTTGAGCAACTACGTTCGTTCATACGCCTGTCTCTAGCTACTCCATGGGAGAGGATGGACAGAATTCCTTGAGCACACGATGCAACCTGTTTTCGACAGCTGATTAATTACCCCTTCATTCAAGGTATTACAGAATTTCTACCATGTTTCTGGCTATTTCAACTAGCCATTTCAAAAACTAAGTACATTCCTGGTATTGAAGAGCCATCCTGTAGAATTAAAAACGATCTCTCTCTCACTTCTTATTCTTACAAGCGAGGCGTGTATTTTGGTGTATGTGGCTATGTATATTCATACCACTGGTTCTTGCAGCTGATAGACTGATTGGTCTGTGTTCTAGATACATTTTGATCCCAGGCCCAGTGTTCATCATCGCATGGCAGTGTAAACTGCAAAACCGAAGGACATTGTCTTTAGCCTCCTCTATATAGCATCCTATTAATTTCTACTAGCAGCATGTTTTTGTCTATTTTATTTGTCATGACATTGTTCCAGTTCCATACATACATACATACATACATACATATATAGCTCTCGAGTGCCGAGTGTACTTCCACACGGAGACCTGATTACACGTTCAAGATGGCCCATTTCAACATTTCCTAACATCTTCTTGTGACCATCATAAATTGAAAGCATGTTTTGTTAGTATTCAAAGCGTGAGGGAGGGGTTCGTGTTTTGAGATTTAAGATTCATAACAATTCCATCCAAGTTGGTTGAGTTATGAAAAAATTGATTTTTAAATAAGAAAATCCAAACATATGGAATTTGATCCTGTTATTTTCTCTACCTTTCTGCAACTTCTGTTGTTGGTTTGTTAAAATTGTTTGCTTCTAATCAAACGGATGCCCCAGTCACCCCGCGTCAGGTGCTCTCTCCCGCGCATCTTTTCTTGGGTCTTCTGTACATGGACATTTTCTCTTTTCTCAACCCTAATATATATATATATATTTTGGCTTATTTCTCTAGTAAATCACCTTTGGTTTTTATAATATTTTGATCATCTTCTCCCTTGACCCCTTCCCTACCATCACCGTCACCTCTCTCACAATTTGTGGCTGCTATTTCCCATAAAAATAAATTGGTCAAGAGGGGTCCCATATCCAGGCTGTATGCAAAAGGTTGAAAAAGGGACCCAGCCCCCTCACCAAATTTCCTGCAGCACAGGAACAGAGCACAAATGAAGTAAAATGTGTATACATATACATGAAGTAAAATGTGTATCCATATATATGCAAGAATGTGTGTACCTGTGAAACTGGGGTCGGGGCAGAAATGGGCCCCAAATGGCTCACAAATGTCCAGAAAAGGGCCTACTCACAAGCTACATTGATGGTAGGAGTGAAAGCCCTAACAGCTTTTGGGGAAAAAAAAAAAAAAGGTCTAACCCTAGCGATGGGAGTGAATGGAAAGAGCCAAAGCATGAGACAATCAGGCGTTAACAACCCAGATCAACACCTCCCGTAACCGGCATCCCATTGTCCTCCGATTGAACCACGCCACTTGGCCTCTCCTGCTAAGGTGGTTTGTGGTTTGGTTTTGTTGATTTATGCCATGCCCTCGCCAAGCTACTGTAGTTTTGTAGAGCAAATCATCATAACTTAATCCATGCAGTTCAACAAAAATAACGACTCAGTTCTCGAGATATAAATCGTGTTCTTTGCAATGGAGTCCTGCTAGTGTTAGTGATCACTGTGATTGTTGGTGGAATAAATCTTAGGAAGACTGTGTTCTAAAAAGGAAAAAGGAATGGGAGTGCCTTGCTGTGTGGTCCGCTCCCTCCATCTAGACCCAGAGGCCCTTCTGCCAAATTCTGCAGCAGGCAAATTGCCACTACTTTTTTTTTTTTTTTTTCTATGGATTTGAAGAAATTTTATTTTTCAGAAAAAGTATATTTTGGGCCTAAATAAGTGATTAAAACCACAACTGTTCCAGATTATTACAAAAAATATACGTTTTAATTCAAACTCGAAACCTGCTGTGTAGATTTCAAACCCTTTACCACCAGGTCAGAGACATAAATTGCCATTACACCAGTGCCTGTATTAGAAACTGTGGAATTTCTGCCTGCAGAAAGAAAAAAATGTCATGTGGCAGCTGGCCGTGCAGCTTGCACAAACTCGTCTACTTCGACGTGGCTAAGCTGTTGACGAGACCTGGCGCAAGAAAATGGAAGCCCGCAATCAGCTTTTCAGGATTTCTAGGTTAACAATCAGAATTGAGAAGAAATAAATAATGCGAGAGGAAGGACAAGAGGATATATGATGGATCCCACAGAGATCAGGAAAAAGAAAAGGAAAAGAGAGAGATTTATTCACATTGACACTTGAAGTTGAAAATTCAAGCTTCGTCCAGCACATGGTAAAAGATGACGAGCTTTCGTGGGAGACTGAATTATTCTCCTAAATTGTGTTTTACAGTTGACATCAACTCACAACCTGTGACAATCATCACTGTAGATTGCTTTTACAATTGCAGTTCTTTATGTACACGAATGATTGGAAGAAAATAAAAACCTCGAAGAAAAAAGAAAAAGAAAAAGTAGGCAGTAAAAATAGTTTCGTGGATTCAAAAACTTTACGCGAGGCAAAATTAATTAGATTTTTCTCTGTTCATGGTGATCTGTATTTCAAATGCATAGATATAAAAATATTTCAGTAAACAAAAAAGAAATCACATAAATTCTACTTAATTCAGTTATGTCTACGTTCATAAACAAATTGTTGTTGTTATTATTGTTATTATTATAGTCAAGATATTTAGAAAAATATATATTAGTCTAGAGGATTAATCGTAATCCCAATCTCACAAAGATTAAATTCCTATACAAAACATTCCCCAACCTATAAAGTTTTCATTATTCAATATAAAGTTCCTAATAAATTCATGCCACATTTCAATATATCCTACCAGAGATAGCATCCCTTCTGTTGTTTCAGTGTGTAATTTTTACTGTTGCAGTTTTTTTAAAAATAAGTTTTTTTAAAAAAAAATTGTTATGATTTTAAAAAAAATAAAATTTAAAAATATGTAGTTGGTTACAATTATTATGGGATTGATTCTTGCATGTAAAATAAATAAATCTTTATGAATAAAAAAACATGTTAATATAGTTTCTATTTAATGTTTGAGATGTAATCATGTGTGAGGTTCTCTGTAAAAAATAAAAACTATTTAATTAACCAAATTTTTTTTCTATAGAAATGTAAAAAAATAAAAACTATCCTAATACCAAACATTAAATAATATGTATGGGATTCAAAGAGGTAGAATTTGAATTAATTGTTTTTTAAATGCTTTGTTTTTTAATGATGGGGTGTTTATGATTGCAATGCATGATTTTAAAAAATATATTTTTTCATTAAAAATGCACTAAAATAAGTTTTTATCTAATTTTTTTTATTTCTAACATCAAAACCATCAAAACAAATTTAAAAAAACATTGGAAAAAAAATGCCCCTTCTACATCCATATACGTATACCGTATTTAGTCAACTGCCTGGTCAAAAGGAAAATAGGAATAGAAGATGTTGATAAACTAAAAGGGCAAAAAAAAAATCGCAAAGTTGGACCATGAACAGAGGAACGCATTAAATAATCATGTTTGAGTGCCATATTTCAATATTCTTACCTTTACAAAGGGACAGACGGATTTTCCCCCCAGTGATTCAAGGACACCCTTCTAATGTCTGGTTACCTACCACAGGGGAGACACGACGCCACAGATGGCTGTTGGGTAGCTGCAGCTCATAAATATGACATGGAATAGAAAGTGTTTATGAGTGTTGGTTGTGATTATTTTTAAAATATTTTTTAAAAAAATAAATTATTTTTAATATTAATAAATTAAAATAATTTAAAAAAATAAAAAATATTAATTTAAAGTAAAAAAAATAAAAAAAATTTCAAATTTTTTCTAAAATATTCTTAAAATATAAAAATAAATATAATCAGAGACTTTTTAAAATTTATAATGTGCAGTTGCTTGTATATTCGTGTTCGAAATATATATACCATGCTTATCCATATCAAGATACATGCCTTCAATGCACTTGGATGAAGAGGAACATTTTTTTTCCCATAGTAGTTTGATCTCTCGTAATACGCTACCATATTAAGTTTTTTCTTCCTTTTTTATTATTATCGAGAAAGATTCTAGTTGAAAACTAAAAAGTTTATACATTTAAATGGATAATTATATGTTTTAATAAGAAGTGATAAATTTGTTGATTATAATAGAATATCAAGAATGGATAGTTAGTTGGATAAGTTATTTTATAGGCCAATTTAAGCTATGATTTTGAAAAAAATAAAATAATTTATTTTGATTTTAAAAAATTATTTAATATAGCCTAACATAAATCTAGTTTCGAATCAACTCGATAATTATAGAGTCATTATTAACTCTCCTACTTCTTCTTATAAATGGATAACTCACAATATTTAAAGGATGAAGCACAATTTATTCAATCACTAATGGCTATATATAAGCCTTTACAGAGGAAAAATAGAAAAACAAACTTCATGTTATTATTTCCCAAAAATATGGTGAGAAATCTAGACCAATTCAAATAATATTCTGCATTAATAACTTACCCCAACAATCAGGGGATTATTAACTGAAAAACATTAAAACTTAATGCATGCTTCAACATATCCTCTTTTAAATTGAATTGCAAAATTGCAATCAGTTTACTGACTTCAAACACATACCAAGCCTGTCACGCAGCTTTAAAAACGCTTCCAATTTGAGAGGCTTTGTCATTATATTAGAAAGTTGTTCCTATGTATTGTAGTGCACCAGTTCCACAGTTTCCTCTTTTGTCAAGTCACATAAAAAATAAAACTTTACATTTATATGTTTGCTCCTCCCATGCATGACTGGATTTTTCGATAGTTTTATGGACGAACTGTTATTACAAAAAATGGTTGTGCATTTACTTTGAATATGTCCCAACTTTTCAAGAACTCGTCTCAACCAAACTCCCTGGCATGCACAGTATGCTAATGCAATGAATTCAACCTTTGTAGTGGACAGGGTCATAACTGGTTGCTTCTTTGAAGACCAAGAAACTGCTCTAGTTCCAAGCATGAAGGTGTATCCAGAAGTGATTTTCCTATCATCAATGTCTCCTGCATAATCACTGTCAACAAACCCCACCAATTCTTCTTCTCCACCTCTTTTATAAGCAATCCCCAGCTCAAGTCGTTCCCTTTAAATATCTTAGAATTCTCTTCGCAGCTTGCAAATGTATTTTAGTAGGCCTCTCCATATATCTACTAATTAAGCAAATAGAGTACATCAAGTCTAGCTTGGTAGGAGTTAGATACATAAGGCTGCCTATCATTTGCTTGAACATTGTTGTATCTACAGTAGCTCCTCCCTCATTCTATGACAATCTAGAACCTGAAATGATTGGATTCTTCACTGAGTTGCTATTCAGCATCCCAAATCTCTCCAACACTTCATGAGCATATTTTTTTTTATTGATAAATATTCCATGATGATCTTTTATGACTTCTACACTAAGGAAATACTTCATTTTACCAAGATCAGACATGGCAAATTCCTTCTTCATCGACTCCTTAAATCTCTCAAACATATCCTCATTGTTTCCAGTAAAAATCAAATCATCTACGTAAAGGCTTACAATGAGAATCTTACCTCCATCTTCAGTTTTCACAAATAGTATCTGTTCACAGTAGCATTTCTCAAAACCCTTTTTAATGAAGTACCCTTTAATTTTGCTATACCAAGCTTGGGGAGCTTGCTTAAGTCCATACAAAGCTCTTCTAAGTTTGTAAACCTTATGTTCTTCTCTCCTTTTTATGAACCCTTATGGTTGATCAACAAATACATCTTCATTTAATTCTCCATGCAAGAACGCACTTTTTACGTCCAATTGATACATATACCAGCCCTTTTGTGCTGCAAGAGCAAGAACCACTTTGATAGTATCACATCTGGCCACCGGAGCAAACACCTCATTTTAATTAATACCATGTTGTTGTGAGTAACCCTTTTCCATGAGACGAGCCTTAAACTTGTCAACCTCACCCTTCTCATTAAGCTTGGTCTTATACACCCATTTCACTTATATTTTCTTTACTCCTTCTGGTAATGTTGTTAACTCCCAGGTCTCATTCTCTTCGATAGCTTTGATTTATAATTTCATTGCTTCTCTCCACTTCAAACTCTTTATAGCATCTTCGAAGCATGCAAGGTCTTTTAAAGTAGTGAACATCACCAAAATTTCAATCTCATCTTCTTATAATAAACCTTCACCTGACACATAAACTTGCATCCAAGAAGGCTATCTTCTGTTCCTCCCTTTAAATAGATTTAAAGAACCTTCTATATTTGCATTTAAGTCTCCAGATGGAGAATTAAAACCTCCTCTGTCTACTTCTTCAATCTTAGCATTCATACCTTCTTCAGATTCTTGAGTCTTGATTTCTTCCTCATCACCCCACTCTAATCCATCAACTTATATCTCTTCATTGCTTTTTTCCCATTCCCATTTCTCATGTTCGACAAATACCACATTGCTACTAATTATCACTTTCTTTGAAACCGAATTGTATAGCCTATATGCTTTGGACTCCTCACTTACACCTAATAGGATACATTTCTCATTTTTATCATCCAACTTTGATCTTCGTTTGTCTGGAATATGGACATGAGCAATGCATCCAAATACTCTAAAATAATACACAGAAGGTTTGTTACCACTCTAGGCCTTTTTAGGTTTTACCTCCTTTACAACTAAAGTTGGACTTCGATTCAATTTATGTATCGCCCAATTGACAACCTCAGACCAAATCTCCTTAGGAATTTGTTTTCCTGACAGCATGCTACGCACCATATTCATGACAATGTGGTTCTTTCTCTCAGCCACCCTGTTTTGTTGGGGTGTGTAAGAGGTAGTAAGTTGCCTAGTTATTCCATTTATGCTGCAAAACTGATTAAACTCCAACGAGGTGAATTCTCCACTTCTATTAGTACGTAGGCAACAAATAGAATTACCGGGTTTTTTTTTCAACAAGTGCTTTGAACTTCTTAAATATATCAAATGCCTCAGATTTATCTAATAAGAAACAAACCTAGGTCTTCCTACTATAGTTATCAATAAAATTAATTAAGTACCTTTTATGATTGTGATTCAGGCTTGATAGGTCCGCAGATATCAGCATCAAGATGTTATGAAGCTATCCACATGCTCATCTTGGGAATAATTTCTTGATGTTGTTTTCCCACCATGTAGTCTAAACACACATTTGATGAAGCTTGGAGAATTAGTAGTCCTCTCACCATTTTCTTGTAGATAAGAGTTCTTAGTCCCTTGAAGCTAAGATGTCCAAATCGACAGTGCCATAAATGTGAGTTGTCGTCAGTCACAGTTTGAAAACATGTTGTAACTTGAGGCATTACTAAAGCCAACACAACAAACATTCTATTTGTTGACATTCTGGACTGCATAATTAATCCCCTCCATGGATGATAAATATTACACATACCATTTTGAATAAGAATGGTGAGACCTTTTTCTTGTAGTTGGCCAACACTCAGAAGATTATTTTTTAACTCAAGTACAAAATAAATTTCAGTGATTACCTGAGTCATGCCACCCACTTAGAGTCTGATATTTCCTTTCCCCATCACCATCATCTTTGAATTGTCTCCAAGTTTCACAGACTGTCTGAACTTTTATCAAGGTTTGAAAAAAGAAAAAACTTTTGATACCACACATATAGTTACTGCACCCGGAGTCTAAATACCAGACATTCTCTTTTGTTGTTGAATTATTCATCTTGATGTATGACATTAACAACATCTCTTTATCTTTATCCAACTCAACGTAGTTTGCAGCATTTCTCAAATGAGGACACTCATATTAATAGTGACCAAGTCTGTAACAGTTGAAACATTTCACAAGAGCTTTATTGAAAGGCTGCTTATCCCTGTTTCAACCTCTTCCTCTAAAATTCCCATGAGCTCTTCCTCTTCCTTCAAACTTGTATTCATCTCTTCCTCTATCATTTTCTGAATTAATGATATTCAGAACATGTTCTTCCTCCTTCTGTCCATGCATTCTCTGTTCGTGGATCAATAGACTGCTTTGAAGTTCATCTATGGTCATAGTAGACAGATCATTAGACTCTTCAATCGAACACACAATATAATTGAATTTAAGAGTCATTGATCTTAAGATTTTTTCAATGATCACACTCTGCTCCATTTTTTCACCATATGTTTTCATCTTATTTGCAATGATTAGTGTTCTGGCAAAGTATTCATTGACCTTTTCACCCTCCTTCATGTCAAGAATCTCAAAGTCCCTTCTCAAAGCCTGTAACTGAGCACGTTTCACCTTTGTAAAGCCTTGAAACTTTAATCTCATCAAATCCCAGATAGCCTTTGCAGTCTCCTTATTGAGAATGGTCTTAATAATATTTCTATCTATAACTTGGAATAGATAGTGCACAAACCTCTGTTTGTTTCTGCGTTTCAAAAGCGCTTTTGAAAAAATTTAAATTTTTTTTATTTTTTTTATTAACTTCAAATTAATAAGTTTTTTGTGTTTTCAAATCATTTTGATATGCTGATGTCAAAAATGATTTTTTAAAAAAATCATTGATATACATTTTGGCACAAAAAGTTATTTGAAAAGCAATCGCAACTACACTGTCAAACAAGCTATCATTGGCATAAATATTTTAGTTTCAAATCTGCAATGAGCTTACATTATGTCTCTGTTGCTTCTTTTGTTCCTATAAGTATCTTGTTTTTTTTATCAAGTCCCAATACTCCTTTGACTTGAGAAAATTCTCTATGTGCATAACCCGATGATCGTAATGACCATCAAACCGTGGAATGGCCGGTTGAACAAAGTTGTTGTTTTCTGTTGCTATAATTCTCCACTTTTTTTTTTGTTTGATCACTCACTCACTCTTGCTTCTTTCTTAAGAAACTGTAGTTTCTTAGAACACTCAATCAAGTTCCTGGGATGGTAGCTCTGATATCACTTGTTAACTCTCCTGCTTCTGATAAATGGTTAACTCATAATATTTAAAGGATGAATCACAATTTATTTAGTCACTAATGACGGTATATATAAGTCTTTATAGAGAAAAAAATAGAAAAACAAACTTTATATTATTACTTCCTAAAAACATGGTGAGAAATCTAGACCAATTCAAATAATATTTTGCATTAACAACTTATCCCAAAGGGGATTATTAACTGAAAAACATTAAAATGCATGCTTCAACAGTCATGTCAAATTTTATAACTTTTTTTCCCCGTTAAAATCCCAAAAAAACTGAAGCACACTTATAGAAGAATACCACAAACCGTGATCTATAAAATTAAATATTTTCCCCGCTGGCAAACTGTATACTAATAATGGAGAGGTGGATCAGTAATTTAACGCAATTAAATGGCCCAAAAACAAGAATAAACAATTAAGATTTAAGAAAGAGAAGGTTATTTATTTAGGTTGGTCCGACTTTCGTAATCGGGCCAGACTTGTTTAGCTGTCCACATTTTTCAACGACTCTCTCGACCCTGGATTGGGTTAAAATAGGTCTGTGCGGATCGAATCATAGCCTTAAGCCCAAGGGAAATCACGCGCTTTATAACACAACCATTTCTATTGTATATGATTGCCCTTTTTTTTTGTTTTTTTGTTCTGATCGATTTACTTAATTTAGTATATAATATGTTGAATTAAGGAAAACGCCACATATCTCGAATTTGTGTTGGAATGACAGACACGTGAACTATATAATTAAAAAGTCCCACGCTCATGCTTAGATTAAATACCCAAGTGTAACTCTCAAGAGTAAATTATAACCTAGTTTCTGTCCAGAGGTGAGAAAAAAAAATAAAAAACCAGATTGGAAATAAAACAGATTAAAATTTTGAAAAAATTAATCAATTCGGTTCGATTTTAGTTTTATAAACTTGAAACAAAAAAAAAACCGAACCGAACCCAAACTAAAAACACCGAAAAAAAACCAAGTCATACCCAAAAAACCGAGCCAAAATGAAAAATTCAAGTCAAACCGGTTTGAACTGATTTTTATCTAA
This sequence comes from Populus alba x Populus glandulosa, assembly GCA_033617975.1. Classification (NCBI taxonomy): domain Eukaryota; kingdom Viridiplantae; phylum Streptophyta; class Magnoliopsida; order Malpighiales; family Salicaceae; genus Populus; species Populus alba x Populus glandulosa. The sequence continues at coordinate 30,481,911 of CM066143.1, read as the reverse complement.
AAAAACTGAACCGAGCCAAAACAGGTCGGTTTGAATCAATTTTTTTTTTTAATTTTTAATTTTTATTTGGTTGCTTTTTATTTATAAAAACCGAACAGAACCGAAAATGATCACCCTTATTTCTATCTATAAATAAATAAATATCTTGAAATTAATTCTTGATTTTCATTTACGTTAATAGTTGACTGGGTTCTTTGTTAGTGATTTGTTGGTGAAATGCTAAGCCGGCATTGGAATTTACTTTCAGTTTTTGCTAGTGGTTCCGAATATAAAAAAATAACTAATTGATTTAAAAAAATAAAAAATTAAATTATTTATTTTATATAATATAGAGACTAAATTATAGTTTACTTTATTTTTAACATATATAACATTGTTTTTGAACTAGTTTAGAAGGCTGCACATATTAATATGTTTTATCACCCTCCATATTATGTTGTTTGATCTTGATATTTCTTAAAATACTTATCACCATACTCTCATATAAATTTATATTTTCCCAATTATATAATCGCTAAAAAATCTCATTCAATCAACTTGTTAAATATAAGAATTCTAAATGGACAAGTTAATGTCAAAGAGATAGACACAAAATTAAAACAATTTATATAAATAAGAGGTGTAATCTATTTTTTTACTTCTAGGATACAGATATTATAATTATTAATTTAAAATAATATATTATTTATTTTAAAATAAAACAAGTTGATGTAAAGATTATGGATGAGCAAAAACACTGAAAAATCGATTAAACCGAAAAAACCGGAAAAAATAACTGAAAAAACTGAATTGTAAAACAAAATCGATAAAAATTTTAAAAAAATCGATCGGTTCGGTTTTGGTTTTATAAGTTTGAAACCGAAAAAACCGAACCGAACCCAAACCGGAAAAAAACCGAACCGAATAGAAACTGGTCATTTTAAACTGGTTTCATTTTATTTTTTTTAAAAAATTTGGTTTAATTATTTTATTTTGATAAAAACTAAATTGAACCAAAAATAATCATCCCTAATAAAAATTTACTTTCAAGATAGTTTGAAATAACAATTTAGTTTTAGTTGATATAAAATGATATTAAATGGTTGTTGTTAAAATTATTTTTTGTTTAAATAAATATATTAATATGATATTTTTTATATTTTAAAAAAATATTTTTGATATTTTAAAAAAATATTTTTGATATCATATTTAAAAAAAAAACTTTAAACAAAATTGTTTTTTAATTTTTTAAAAACACTTGTGGACGCGTTTTCAAACTGCCATGTTAAGCTCATCGATAGTGAGTGGACATGTCAAGACTATCACGCGCTACGGTGGAGGGCGTGGAGAGATGCATGACGTCATAGAAGCAATCTTTGCCCCTGATTACGAAAAGCAAGGAATAGGAGTGGTGGGTTTTGCCAAAAATGATTGGAGAGAGATGTTTTTGCTAATTATGCTCGGCGCGGTCGGTGTTGCCGTGGCCCATTCGTGCCTCGTCCGTACGATGTACTTTGCTACACGACAAAGTTTTCTATGTTAGATTGTTTATTATTAAAAAAAACTTTTTAATAATACTCAAGAGCTTTATTGGGACCCATAATATGGGGACCACACAACCCCCTCGCCCCAGCACGACTCTGGCTGCCAGCTTGGGCATGGCTTCTTCCCATACTTGCAAATCGTGTACGCAAATAACAGCGTGGGCTTGTGGGTGGGCCTCTTCATCCAATTAACTGCCATGTTTTGCTCCTCTGCTCACCGGTTTTTCACTGTTGATTAATTATCAGGAGGACTTCACAAATCAACAACCCATCATCGTCATCGGAGAAAAAAAACACTGTCAATAAACGAAATTAAATCGCAGCAGTCAAATCAAGAGCCCCTATGTTTGCCAATCCTTTCAAAGAATCAGTAGTTCATAGGTTTCCATGCAATTCACCACCAAAAGAGCAGAAGAAGAAGAAGAAGAAGAAGAAGAAGACGAAGAAGAAGAGAGTTGGTCCCAAGAGGCAACCGTGGACACTGATGATTTTATCAGGAAGGACCCAAATTCGAAAGAAAACTTATGGGCCCAACGCTACTGAAAGACCCAAATGAGCAATTTGCGAGCTGTGGTCCATATGAGCTGTATGGGACAGAAGGTACCCATTAAGGTTTCAACAAGTGGGGAGAGAGAGAGAGAGAGAGAGCTCTGCATATGCATGGTCTCTTATCCTCAATAATCTCTTATCCTCTCAATCTGATGGCTTTGATGGTAACAACACTTGAAGTATCCGTAAGAGATCTGTTTGAATAGTCCATGGAGTTATTAATAATGAGGGATCCAAGAAGAAGAGAGAGCACATGGGGTTTATAAAAGTTTCTAAACTTACTATATATCTTTGGTCACGCCATGCGGTAACTTGCGGTTAATTTGTTGTTTGGATCTTTGACCGAGTTTCCTCTCTCAATCCTCTGAACCTTGCACTGATATAAAGAAATCCATGTCCTCCATTGATAAGGATCATATCGTAACACATTTTTGTTCCATACACGCGTATTATCTAGATATTAGTTTATGTATTTCCAACTTTATTTGAAGTCCATTGCCGCTGCTGTCGTCAACGGTAGAGCTCCTCGGGCATCCGTCCGCTTCTCGAGTTCAGGACTGAGTCTCGAGCGATATCTCCGTTTGCTGTTCCTGCTACCCCGGTTAAATAACGAATAAATGGGCGATATCAGGCCAATGCCTCCCCTTCAATGTCCAAGATTGAAGCTCTGTATCAGCTTATTGATGTTGTTGAAGTAGCTGTTTAATTATCCATTTCCGCGAGTAGGACAATAATTTGTTAAAAAAATAATATATTTTTTTGATAATTTTATTAAACTTGAAACAATACTTAAAAACTGTTGATCCAACTGTTTTTTTTAATCCAAATTTTATGTTAAATTACGTATGAATTCTTCTGACATAATTTTATCAAGTGAGTAAATTTAAAGAGAAAAAAACATGTTAGGTTAATTCTAATCAATCCATCAAACTTCACAACTCAAATTATGAATTTTATGAGGTAAAATTATTTTATTTTATTTTATTTTATTTTATTATATAATAAAAATATAAAAATTAATTTATAATTAATTCAATATTAAATAATAAAATTAAATAAAAATTATATATTAAAAAAAAACCCTTTAAAGCTTGCTGCAACAAATTCTAAACGCATGCAAAATCAAATATTGCTACCAATATGAATCAAACCTCTACCCTTTAGGTGCCGATCCAACCGAGTGAAATAGAAGTTGTCATAAAATATTCATAAAAATATAAGTTTATTTCACTATTTATATCAACAATTAAACCCACCCTGTTTTTTTTTTTTTTGTCTGTCCGTTTTGATTCAGAACTAGCCGCGCCCTCATGTCTTTGACCATCATGTGTCGTTGGCTCCAGCTTCGTACAGTGATCGGATTGCACGAACTAAAAAAGAAAGAGAGAGCCGACGTTTCTTATCCAAGTACAGTACTATAGAAGTTTGTGGAGGAAAGCATGTCCAACCAATTTCTCAACGATATAAGTTTTTATAATGCATTAGATCAACATCGAAGAAATTTAATTAATTTTGATTATTGAATAAGTTGTTTTGAAAATATCTCTATCATTAAATAAAAATATTCTTTTAGGAGACATATTTTAATTCAAAATTATTGTATTTGCATGGTCAGCTCTATTAATTCTTTCGAGGCTTCTAACATATTTTAAAAGGAAAATTATAGTTTTATGTTGAATGAAGTGTTTTCTAATATATATTTATTACTAATAAAGACTTAATTTATCTTTAATATTTATATAATATTAAATTAATAAATCTAGAGTAAATAAAAAATTCATGAGACAAAAATGATTTGTAAAAAAAATTATAAAGTTGTTATAATTATGAGATTCATATCGCATCAAAGCATTGTTCCTAAAATATTTCTGGTCGATGCTCTCTTAAATATTGGACATTTATTAGAACTGCAAAAACCGAAACATATTATGTTTTTTTATTTATGAAAGGAAGCAATTGTTCTCATAAGTCAAGATATAAAAGATACCTATAACTAATATATAGATGTTTGTCATAAGACATGTACACCGATCTAACTTATGTAAGAATTTTATATGGAGAGATCATCTATGTTTATGAAAAGAATCACGTGATGATTGCGTAAGTGATCCTTAGATTTGAGATTACTAAGTTATCTTATATAGAGAATATTATCACTTGATCATGTTATATGTTATCTTAATTAAGGTATCGACAGGGCAAATATTGGGTAAAACATGAACTATATATAAAGGTACTCAAGTGATCAAGAGATCATTTATTACCCTAAGTGAATTAGAGAAAATATTTCATATGTTCTAAAAGAGTATTGACTGAGATATTCTTGGCCAAAATATAATGAGATTTGAAAAGAATTTCAAATCTTACTCAAAGGATCAATGACTATTATATAGAAAACAAACATGATCTAACATGACAGACATACTCCATGCTTTAATGTTAAATCAGAACATTATTGATGAAATGATATTAATTACACTAAAAAACTAGTCACTGAAAGGTTAAGTCAAATCACTAATGAATTTTTTTAATATTTGGGGGGATTATGACACATTGCTAAAAGATGCACCTGATCTTAAAATATAAATTAATCAATTGTTTGATTGATAATAAATCAAACTATTTAATTTATTTAATTATATTTAATTAAAATTATAATTTATATTTGAGTCCACATATTAGAAATTAACCTAATGAATCACTTACATTAAGAACCATTAGTCAAAAATTAAACTAGGATAATTTAATTAAGTATGACTTAATTAAAATATATTTTAGAAATTAAGGCTTAGAATATACTTAATATATAGATTATATTTCTAAATCTAGAAAAATCAAGTAAGGAATTGATTGAGATAATTTCTAAAATTATCGTGAATTAATATAAGGATATTATTCCGGGGCAAATTGATATTTTACCAATTTATAGTGTTTTTTATATTTTTCTATAAATAGTAAGCTATGCCTTTTATTTTTTAGAGGTTGTCTGTTAGATAAAAAAACTATGTAAACATAAAATTAGAGCTAACACTTTAAGCATAACAATCTCTCTCTCTCTCTTTTCTAAATAGATTTCTCACTAGTGGTTCGTCTGAATTACCATTGGAGGTCGGAAAATTGAAGGACTTGTAGTTTGCGACAACTTAACCTTTAAAAAATTATTTAAAGCCGAAAAATATCAGATCTTCAGATAATAAATTCCTAAATAACTCTAGATTTATCCAACGAGATCTTAGGGACTCCAAAATAATTTTGTTTCATAGTTTTTGTTGTGTGTATGATATTCAGGAAATCCAAATAATTAATGGGTTGATAGATAAAATAAGTAGTAATATATCCTTTCGAAGCATACTTGATGCTAACAAATTGACGAGACCAAATTTCATGGATTGACAATCAAATGTGAGAATTGTTTCCAAGCAAGAAAAAAGGTTGTATGTTCTTGAAAAACCAATTCCAAATGCCCCTATTAAGGATGCTAGAGAAGAAGTTAGGAATGAACATTAACGCGTCATATTTATAATGATGAACATGTTACATGTGTGATGTTAGCTAGTATGTCACCTAAATTCAAAGGTAATATGAGAATATAGATGCCTATATGATGATTATGCATCTTAAAGAATTGTTTTATGAGACAAGTAGGATTGAAATGTATGAGACCTCTAAGAAATTATTCTGATGTAAGATGACAGAGGGTTTTTCAATGAACACCCATGTTTTGAAAATGATTGCTATATTGAGAAGTTGGGTCAATTGGGTTTTGTCATGGACTATGAGTTAGATGTTGACTCAGTCTTACAATCATTATCTTAAAGTTTTTCACAACTCATTATGAACTATCACATGAACAAGTTAGATAGTATATTGCCATAATTGATTAATATCTTTAAGACTACTGAAGAGGTTCTTAAGAAGGAAAAAGACATAATTCTTCTAGTTCAGTCTCTTAAAATGTCTAAAAAGAAAAATAAGAATAATAAAAGTGTTGTTTCTCTAAAGCAAACAAATCTAGTGGGGGTATCATAAAAAATGCAACAATAACTCTTTTCTAAATAAAAATTTTAAAAATTTCTCACTCGTGGTTCGAATGAATTATTTTCGGTCTCTATAAACTTCTAAATAATTTTATTTTATAATTTTCGTTACATGTTCAGAAAACAAACACTGCCAATTATATTATATGTATGCAAATGCGTGCTGTCCTCGGCTTAAATTCCAAGAAGGATATTGGTAGCACAGAAAGAAGAATTCTGATATGACAACGTGCAACGATGTCATGAAGAGGGGGGAAAAAGTAAAGATCACCGGAGGTCCAGTTGCTTCCACGGTTACCATTTGAAGCTGCCAGCCAGCCAGCCAGCCAGTTGGATATCTCCATGATTATTATATATCTCAGCATCCAATTTAATGTGATCATGTGGTGAGAATGAACACAATCATTTTGGATCGAGAGAGGTCATCAATGAAAGAGTCATCACATGGTAGGTATATTAATTAGAACCCTAGATAGATACACAGACATATACTCTCACCATACGTGCGTACGTATAAATATAGAGAGGTCTTTGCTTTACAAAATGGGTGAGTTAGGAGTTAACCTTGGAATGAGCGCCAAACATCACACAAGTGAGAATACTAAATGGAAAATCTTACAGAGAATTTCAGGTTGAAGTGCGTGTGCATGTGCACACACATGTGTGTGTGAATATTTAGAAGCTCTCGCGTATGCATTTTTATGCAAACATATATGCACACGTGCCCACATGCATGTGTGATTTCTATTTCTTCAATATATAGATCATCGAGGGGCTGTAAAATTAAAGGAATATATATATAATATAGTATTTGAAAAGAGGGGAGAGCATGTGGAGATTCATAAAAACCTAGTCAACTGAATTAGTAGCATCACCCTCCTTGCGGACCTTGCCCCAAGAAATTTTCCACTCACTCCTCAGTCTCCAGTCTCCACTCGTGCGGTCTGTGTGTGTGTGAGGCTGTGATGTGGCGAGTAATAACTCAGCAAAGGAGTCTTTAGGCTGTGTTTCTTCACTATCAATATCACCACCACACAAGTGGTTCCATAGCCCGAGGAGATCAAGGGCCGCCTCCTCCTCCTCTTAACTAAAATGGTTGACTAAACATGACACATGCTAAGATAAAAACTGGGACATGATAATGTGCACTACTTTTTTTCTGGAAAAATATCTAGCTATATCTGTACACGAAAATTTAATTATTTGTACCAAATCATTCCATGTAGGACCACACGTGTATTTAACATTCAGAAGAGATAATAGCAAACCATAATTATTATTGACAGAAACTAAACTAGTTCTTGTGGCTTTTTTAATAGAGCTCAAATCATTATTGTTTCACTCTCTCAAAAATCACCGTTAATTAGAAAAATAGTTTTTTTTTTAATTTTTAATTTAATCCCTAAGTGTTTTTTTTTTTAAATCTCAAGCTTTTTATCATTATATAATTAAACAAAAAATAATTTTTGATATAAAAATAATTTATTAAATCTGATGACATGTATGATTTGCATTAGGAGAGTTTACTTAGTTGAATAGAATTTATTTAGATTTTTTTATAGTAAATGTTATATTTTTATTATTTTAGTCTTTCAATATTAAGTTAATTAATAATTAATGAGTTTTTCATTTTATTTTTTTCAAAATTATTCCTACAACTCTTGCATATTAGCCAAGATTATAACCCAACATGTTTCTATTTTAATATTAAATAAAACATTATTCAAATTATAATAACGAAGATATTTTTTTGTCGCAATTATTTTTTTTCTTTCCGCGTAGCATGTGTGTGCCAATGGATTAGTTACAATAAAATCAGATCGAATTAAACCAATATATAAACAAAAAAAAAAAACAAAAACAAAAAGCTTGGTGACAGGAGAGATAGAGAGGCATCACTGCACAAGGGATGTGGAAGGGAAAATGGACGTGTACCTGGTTTTGTTAAGAGAGTAGAGTACAGTGCCTAGCTGTCTAGCATGTGGAGAGGTTGTGGCTTTCCCTTCTCTCTTACATGCACCCACTATTACTCTCCCAACTGGCAAGTTCGATACATTCACATTGAGAGTATGAATGAGGAGAGTGAGGACAAAGATACTCTAGGATTTGAGCCCGATATGCTTTGGTTTTTTCCACACCTTCCCCACAGTTGTAAGTTCTATCCCTTGCTCAACACCAAAAATAGACTTACATAGAGCCCCACTGTGTTTGTTACTGCCCCTAGCTAGCTCTCCTTCTTGATAAAAAGGCAGCCTCATACAGGAAATGCTCTCATCTCTTGTAGTTTCTTTGAGACTTGTAAACAGAGAGAAATAGCTATAGATAAGTACTCGCTAGGATCAGGAAAATGAATTTCCTGGCCTCCGAATGCAGTGCTGATTGTGAGTCTGGGTGGACACTGTACTTGGAACAATCTCTTCTTTCTAACCCAAATTCCAAACATGGAAATAAGACCAGCTTTGTTGATGCAGAGAGTGCTGGTCTTTGTGGAAAAGGTAAAAACACCAGAGAGGAGAGTGAAGAAGAAGAAGATGAGGAGGAGGAGGAGGAGGAGGAGGAGGACTTGTCTATGGTCTCTGACGCATCTTCTGGTCCTCCACATTTCCATGAAGATGAAAGTTACTTCAACTATGATAATGGCCACTTTTATCCATCGCTCAAGGGCACTGCATTGCTGAACAATGGTGCCAATTATAGGCAAAAAAAGAAAGAACATAGCCGTCAGCCACGTCACAGACAGGATCAAGAACTGCCTCCTTTTCTTGATGATACTGCTAGCTCTCCTGCATTCAACTTCTCCAAGGTTTGTTCAGAAACCTATAGGTTTATATCAGTATTGGCTACATATATGATGCCGTTTAGAGAACTTTCACATTTCACTTTCTGCAATATACCTTCATTGTTCTTGCAATTAACTTTGTTTATTTGCTGGGTTTTTTTTTTTATTGAAAATATATAGCAGAATAATTTTGCTCTCTCCAACAGTAACCAAGATTCAATGGAGAGTGTCTTCGATTATTCCCAAAGTTTTTCAGCAACTCATTTTCAGGTACTTGGCCAAATTAATTTACCAGTTTAAGTGTTGTCTGCATGCCTTTTTAACATTTAAATAATCTCTTGTTAGTGATACCAAGCATGCTCATTCTTGCAGGGAAGATCTACATATCAAGACCACATTGGTTACATACACCCTTCTCTGTCTGGAAACAAACTTCAAAATAACCAGTTAAGTATATTTCATTATATTTAGTTCTAGCAAGGCATGGCAGATAAAATATAACACAATGTTTTAGCCAAAAATAGTTTAACTGGTTAAAAACTATTCTAGACTTTCGATATTATTACCCTCTAACTTCCTCTAATCCTAATTTAGATCCTGGTTTTATTTTTCGATCAATAATATTATAGCCTTTCTGTCCATTTTTTCTTCCATTTCTCAGCATATGTGGTCACATGACGTGTAAAAGGATGACATGTGTCGTGAGACACACAAGCATCGTCCTTCTCGACGATCACATGATCATATTTACTGTCAAAATTGACAGAAAGATTCCATTACTGATAAAAAAACAAGAAGTTAGACACTAATCTCTTTTTGACCACAAGTTATAGAGTAGTCTTTAACCAATTAGCCACGTAAATAGAGCTTCAATTTGTTTTCCCTTTCAAATTCTTGACAATGGTGAATGTTTCAATTTCTTCAGGTGGTTTAATTAAGGGAAGAGTAATGCATGGTGATACTCCCTGTCATTGGAATTATTACTGTTGAAGTTGCTCCAAAAGAGACGAAGAAAAGAGGGCTGCCAAATGTAACCTACTAAAATAACGAAAGAAAGAAAGGGCTGCCAAAGTACAAAAAAAGAAAAAAAAAGGGTCTCAAAAGATCATGTTTCTTTAATTTTTCTTCTTTTCTTTTTAAGTTTTTCCTTTTCCTGTCAATGCAATGGGAACATACTTAATTAAGAGCAAAATTTATTTATTTCTCTTGCCAATGAATAGTGGGTACAAAAATGTGCTGTGCCCTTTGAGGCAGCCTCTGCCTGCAATTATCCCCAGTCCTTGTTGTTTATGGAGCCCCATGCTCTCTTTTGAAATCAGCACTTGATATCTCATAATTAAATCACTGCTACTATGTCATCTTACAACATACAATATAAATTATATTTTAAAATTTTATTTAATAATTCAAGTTTTTTAGTTGGATTGATTTTTTTATTTGATATCAGTGCTTTAATAACCAAGCGGTTACGAGTTTAAATCTCATCATTACTATTTATTTGATAAAAATTAAATACAAATTAGTTTAAACATTTGCATGTTTCAAGTTTAAAAAACATTTACTTGAAAGAATGTATTAAATAATATTAATATAAATCATATCTTAAGATTTTATTTAACAAGTTATATTTTTGTATTGAATTCACAATGATTCAAAATAAAAACCCTCTACACTGAAGAATTGGCTTACAGGATAACCACTTTGGTAGAACAACTTGCTACTTTTCCTGCTTGTGATGGTAAACTTGTTCAAAGGTAGAGAATTCTCCATGCATGTTTCACACTTCATAATCTTAGTTTGATATTTATTAGCAACTTATTTTTGGCCAATAATCGGTCCTTCTTTGGTTGTGTTCCATTTTCAAGCCGTGTTTCATGCGTGTCGGACTTGATGATTATGCCCATAATTAGCTGTCAATTCTCAATTCCCCTTTCATTTTCCATACCATGCATTCTCCCAATAATTGTAGCTCTCAATCCCTGGAAAACAAAGTTATGAAGTACTACTAGCTGCTACTTGAATAAAGTCTGGAATTCACCAACTACTCAAATAAAATTCAAGAATTGAGGCCCGGCAATAAGAAAGCTAGATAAAGAAACCTACGTCAAGAGAATCACAGAGAGAAAACGAGGGTCATTGCCAAATTGAAGCGTTCACATCTAATCATCTAACACGAAATAAGTCTATAACTGAGACGCTTAGATTCCTCTTTATATATATATATATATATATATATATATATATATATATATATATATAATATCTTAGCACGTCTGTATTCTATCCCAGCAAACAGTACAAGAAAGTACCATGCGCCACCTAACATTTGTGGCTATCTAGATATGATTAAAATAATGATCAAATAATCAGATTTTCTTAGGTTTGATTTCTCCAAATCTACAAGAGAAAAACCGTATCGTTGAAAAGGCTCGACTGTGGAGCACTGTCAAGGACAAAGCCTCACCGTGTCCCTAAGTGTTCAGACAAGGCTCCATTCGTGATGATAGTGCTACTAGCTAGTTTTCAGACTTGCACAAAGATTTGGCTTAATATGGACATGAAAATGAGACAGGATGATGGAAAGTGCAAGGGGTGATGCATGGGTAGTCAGATAAGTTCAGAGATGACAAAGGAAATGACAAACTCAATGTTGGAATATTTCAAATACATTTCCATGACCCTTTTTTAAGCCCTGGATCCTGCCTCAGATCTTCCTGACCCAATGGAACATGCCTCATTTTGTTTACTACGTGCTCTTTATCTCATTTTGGAAGGATCTTGTTTAAAAACAATTTATATATATATAAAGAGTTCATATTTTATGGAAAATCTTGCTCTCTCCAACCTTGTCTGCATTGCAGCTGTCATTGGACTTGATGTCATGCACAATTATATATCCTTCTGATCCCTTGCATTTCTTTATTCATTTAGCTATACTCGGTCATTTCCTAATTATGACATTATATTTATAATTTGGTATCTATCTATAAGGTTGAGTAGGATTAAACAAAAGATATCCCTTGGGAATTTAGGATACGTCCAAGTTCTGAGCTACATCCCCCATGTTCATTTTCCTCACAGCTTCTGCAATGGGAGTTTTCTATGTAGTAAAAAACAAATTACAAAACCCTAAACAAAGAGCAAAGAGAATTCTAAAAGATCAATTAAACAAATGCATAGCGATAATAACATTTATAATTAGGAGTGGTCTGTGTTAAGTTTTGCCTCCCCAGTGCAGTCCATCACTTTGGATAAGGATCCAAGCGAGTATGGGAGAGACATCCATTGCCCTTCCAACCACTACCAAAACAAAACCTTCATTAATCCCCTGTACATACAGCGGGGAACGGAGCGGCTTTGTCGTTTTATATACGCTTAGCTGATTTGTTTTCCTGTCTCCAATGCCGTTTTAACTACAAGTGTTCCCATTTCTCATGACAATAGTCTCCTTGTCTCTTATCATCTCTGCCACCCCTATCGCTACGTGTTATGAATCAGCAAGTACCATAACTGATCATCTAAATTTCTAAAATAAAAGAACATATCGTTCATTATGTATAGCAGTCTCTCTCTCTCTCTCTCTCGCTCTAATTTGTTCTTGATAAATAGTTAACAAGGACAGGACGTCTACATGCCATTATAATAACAAATTTTATTGGTTAATTACAGGAAGGGGCACAAGGACGTGTTTCTGCAATCAAGGCAGAAATTAAGTGGCCAAGTAGTTTTTTTTTTTAATCAAGTACTTACTTTCAATAGAATTGAACTTGGAATAGAAAAAATAGAAGAAATTTGTACATGGAATATGTCAAAAGTTACAAGCACAAATACATCTACGGCCATTCGGGTGATTAAGCAAGCTAGCTTTTCGAATCGAAAATTGAACAAGCGATACACATAAGCATTAGCAGAGCTAGGTATTTCTATTCCATTTTTCATTTTTTTAAATTCACATTTATTGTTTGGGTCAATTTACGCGTATCTCGACTAATCTTCATGAGCTTGAAATTAACAACCAAGTAAGTCTCTAATAGCTATCAATATTAGCAACCACAAGACTTGAACCCGATACTATTGTTAAAGGAAACCAAGCACATCATAGGAAATCAACCAGAATAGGAAATCGTGTTTCGTCAAATACTGTAATTGAATCTTCACTTATTTGTTTCCTTATTCATAGATAATTAGGTCTGATCATAGGCTATAATGTAGGCTCTCTGTATCAAGCCATTAATATAAATTGTAACCTTTGCTTACTCTGTACGTAATACAATTAGAATATATCATTCTCTTCATGGTATTAGAGCAATTAATCTAGGTATCAAAATAAAACACAAACCCTTTAGCCAACTTTCATGGGAGACGAATACCAAGGAAGCATGTCTTTAGGAGCAAGATGGGGTCATCCCAATCACCAGCTTTACCTTCACCATTCAGATCAACCTGGCACTGTTCTTGTGCCACAACCTTTGGTTGAAGACAACTACAACACATGGAGCCAATCCATGACTATGGCTTTGACAGTTAAAAACAAGATTGGATTTATAGATGGCTCAATGAAGGAGCCTGATGAGAAGAAACTAGATGAGCATCAACAATGACTCAAGATTGGATTTACAACAATGTGGCTTCATTTACAAGAAAGATTCTCACATGTGAATGTGGTTCAGTTATTTAATATTGAGAATAAAATTCACAATTGTGTGTAAGGCAACATATCTGTGGGATCCTACTTCACAAAACTGAAATGTTTATGGGATGAGCGTGATGCACTCTGCACCTTTCTAACATGCACTTGCGGATCAATCAAGGAAGTAGCTGCATACCTGTACACACAGAAAACCATGAAATTTCTCATAGGTCTAAGTGATTCGTATGTGGGTGTTCGTAGCAACACTCTGTTGCAGGATCCATTACCAACAATAAACAAGGCATATTTACTGGTTCTCCATCATGAAAAACAATCAGAAGTGACAACTGGGAAAAGTCTTGCTCAACCAAAGGCTGCTGCCTTTGCCGTAAAGAATTCAAGCCATGAGACTGAAACTAAACAGAGATGCTCCAGATGCAACAAAACAAATCACAACACTAAGGATTGTCGCCACATCTCAGATGCACTTTCTATCGCTGGAAGGGACATACGATTGAATATTGTCGCAAGAAGAAAGCAGTAACTAAAGCTGAGTTTAATATGGCAATTTCCAAGGGAAATCAAGTTGCATCCTATACGAATGAGAGGAAGGAGATGAACTTCCTTTCACACCTGACGAGTGCAAATAGATACTCAGCATATTAAAAACTAAAACATCCTCTGCCAACCATGTTAGTAACTGTCCAACTCATGATGAGCTCTCAGGTAAAGCTTTTTCACTCTTCTTTAATGGCAACAGAAGCACAGATCATATGATTTATGAACAAAATCTGCTCACATACTCAAGACTGGTTAATGGCCGCATTGTTGAATTACTGAATGGATCAATAGCACAAGTAACTCACATAGGCAGAGTTCATCTATCTCCTGATTTGATCCTTGATAATGTTTTATGTGTCCTATATTTCCGATTGAATTTAATTTCCATTAGCAAACTAGCATTTGATTCTTCTTGCATAACCATTTTTCTAAGCCAATTTTGTGTGATTCAGGACCTATGTTCGGGGAAGATGATTGGGATGGGAATTGAATGGGATGATCTCTACTTTCTCGACCAAGCTAAGAAAGGAACCTGCAACCATGCCAAAACTTCTAACCCAAACCTTTGGCATCAACGTCTTGGGCATCCCTCAACCAAAGTCTCTCTATTATTTTCTAAAGTTAATTCTTGCTCTAACGACAAATGTTTGATTTGTCTGTTAGCAAAACAAACCAGACTTCCATTTGTTTCAAGTTCCATTACTACTACATCTTCATTTGATTTAATCCATGTTGACATTTGGGGTGGTTATAAAATTCCTTCTATTTCAGGTGCCAAATATTTTCTTACTATCATTGATAATCATACTAGATGCACATGGATTTATCTTATGAAACATAGATCCGACACTAGGGATCTTTTAGTCAATTTCATCAACATGGCTGAAAACCAATTTGATTCCAAAGTCAAAATGATTCATAGTGATAATGGTCTTGAATTCAAACTTGAAAGCTTTTACGCTTACAAAGGTATTATTCATCAAACCAATTGCATTAATACTCCACAACAAAATAGCGTTGCCGAACACAAACATAGACATTTGTTAAATATGGCACGTGCTTTACTTCTTCAAGCCGGTCTTCCTCACCAATTTTAGGGTGACGCTATTCTTGCTTCCGCTTATCTCATAAATCAAACACCAACCCCTATTCTCTATGGAAAAACACCATATGAAAAACTCTTCAACATAGTTCCCAATTACTCGCATTTACGAGTATTTGGTTGCTTATGTTTTGTTTCCACCCATGCCCAAAGTCGCTCCAAATTTGATCCTCAAGCATCTTGATGTATTTTTCTTGGCTATCCTTATGGGAAAAAAGGGTATAGAGTTTTTGATATAGCTACACAATGAATAATAGTCTCTAGAGATGTCGTTTTCTTTGAATCCATATTTCCCTTTCTTACATCTGCATCACATACTAATACCCCATCATTTTTGCCTCCCACCCCCACTCCCACTCCACTCCATCTTTACCTTTCGACATACATTTTGAACCCCCTCCTCTGCTTCCCAGTCCTACATTTCCTAGCTCACCCAATTCCCAGACCCATCCTTCCACCAACTCATCTACTCCTCTAGCTCCCCTCACAGAGTCCCCATCTCTAACCAGTCCTACTGAAAGTCCACTACCCGATTTATCTCCCATATAGAACAACTCCTCACATATGCCCATTCCTACCCTTCGTCGTGGTAGTCGTTATATCGCCACTCCTTCTTACTTGCAGGATTTTCATCTTGCCATGACTCTCCCTTCAAGGCCTGACCCGACATCATCCACGAACATGGTTCACACTTCAGGTACTGCTTATCCCCTATCTGCCTATTTATCTTACACTCACCTTTCTCCCAATTAAAAAGCTTATACTGCTCAACTCACTCTCCTCAAAGAACCCATTAGTTTTTCACAGGCTTTTCAACATCTTTAGTGGTGTGAGGCCATGCACCATGAGATAACTGCTTTACAGGCCACTGGGACTTGGAGTTTGGTACTTTTACCATCCCACAAACAACCGATTGGCTGCAAATGGGTATACAAAATCAAGTAGAAGGCTGGTGGGACAGTGGAACACTATAAGGCATGACTGATGGCTAAGGACTATAACCAAGTTGAAGGTGTTGATTATCAGGAAATCTTTGCTCCCGTAGCCAAGATGGTCACTGTTTGCCTCTTACTTAGTGTGGCAGCTTTGCGTGGTTGGCATTTACATCAACTTGATATCAACAATACATTCTTGCATGGTGACTTGGATGAGGACGTCTACATGACTTTGCCTTCTGGTTTTGGGCGAAAGGGGGAGACACGCGTTTGCAAACTTCATAAATCCCTTTATGGCTTAAAACAAGCCTCTAGACAGTGGTTTATCAAACTGTCCGGTGCACTCAAGGCTGCAAGATTCCATCAGTCCCTATCTGATTATTCCTTGTTTGTTCGAAGCCATCATGGTAACTTTTTAGCATTACTGATATATGTTGATGATGTGATATTAGCTGGGAATAATTTGCAGGATATAGAGAACACCAAACTCTTCTTGTCCAAACAATTCAAACTTAAGGACTTGAGGCAACTTAAATACTTCCTTGGCATCGAGGTTTCCAGATCACAACATGGTATTAGTTTGTCATAGAGAAAATATGCACTCGACATTTTAGATGATGCGGGGTTTTTGGGTGTCAAGCCATCTCAGTTTCCTTTGGAGCAAAATGTGTCCCTAACACAATCTGATGGAAAGCTTTTGGAAGATGGATCAACATACATGAGGTTAGTTGGCAGGTTACTCTACCTTACAATAACTAGACCAGACTTGACTTATGTTGTGTATATCCTAAGTCAGTTCATGGACAAGCCCCTCCAACCACATCTGGATGTAGCTTATAAAGTGCTCAAATATATCAAACAAACACCTGGGCAAGGCATCCTGTTGCCGTCCACAGATGCACTTCAGTTATGAGCATTTTGTGATGCTGAATGGGCTCGTTGTAAGGACACGAGAAGATCAGTTACTGGTTACTGCATTTTACTTGAAGAATTACCAGTTTCATGGAGGTCCAAGAAACAAACAACAATATCACGTTCAAGTGCAGAGGTAGAATATCGCTCCATGGCTACTACATGCTGCGAAATTACATGGCTGAAAAACATTTTGAAGGACTTGCAGATAAATCACACACAACCGGTAACCTTGTTATGCAATAATCAAGCAGCTATGCACATAGCATCGAATCCCATCTTTCATGAGCGAATTAAGCACATAGAAATAGACTGTCATTTGATACGTGAGAAAATTCAAGCATGAATGATTCAGACAACCTACATTCGAACTACACACCAACTGGCTGATTTGTTTACTAAGCCATTAAGCTCCATACAGTTTGAGACTTTACTTAGCAAGTTGGATGTAATTAACATACACTCCAACTTGAGGGGGAGTGTTAAAGGAAACCAAGCACAACATAGGAAATCAACCACAGAATAGGAAATCGTGTTTCGTCAAATACTGTAATTGAATCTTCACTTATTTGTTTCCTTATTTATAGATAATTATGTCTTATCATAGGATATAATGTAGGCTCTCTGTATCAAGCCATTAGTATAAATTGTAACCTTTGCTTACTTTGTAATACAATAAGAATATATCATTCTCTTCAATCATAGAGGGAGCAAATCCCTTGATCCCAAGCTCTTACCACAAGACCACCTACTAAATAGTTTATTTTTTATTTTTTCAGCATATGGGTCATGGTGTTAGAACTTTTGTAAGAATAAAATTTTTTAAATTATGTTAAAGAATAATAGAATTTTTTTAATTGAAATAATCTTTGAGATGATATCAACGTATAAAAACATTGTCACTTCATAACTGAAATTATAAGACAAGTTCAACTGGATTAAAATTAACCCATTAGTATAAAACGGTGTCTCGATCATTTATAATGTGTTCTACACAATTTAATTATGTGAACTGGTTCTCGATTAGCCCTAACCAATGTATGCAATACACAAGATAATTGAATGATTTCACAAGAAACACACACACAAGCATTAACCACTCTGTCGCCACCCTAACATGGAAAATGTGATTTTAAATAACAATGCCATCTCCGTTGTAAACAGACCTGAAAGGTTGTTGTGCCAAAGCCCCATACTTCTGCTAAAGTCTTGGATATTACAATATTGTCAACGAATGAAAAACATTATTAATGTTTGTGCGACAAAGAAAAACATTACCGCATCATGTAAGCATTACAAAGTCGCATGAAAAAGATGAGAAAAGATTCCAGCTCTCTATAACAGCTGCATAAATCATTATTGTTTGTGCGCACGTCCATATCCAGAATGGATCATCCATTAAATGTATATTAATTAATTTGAAGTCCCTGTACATAACAATAATCACTACTAAAAAAATAAATGACAAATACAAATATACACACCGACAAAATATTTTTTCAGGATATATATAACATCTGATTGGAGAGATATAATGATGATATTTTGACCAATTCAGATCTCAATCCAGATTTATGATTGGATGTAAGATCATTTGATGCATCAGATAGGAATTGAGTGTATAGTTTCTTTAACACTACGACCGAGAACTTGTGAATAATCCACAATGTTTCAACCATTAAATGCTCATAATCGATTCTGAGTACTCAAACTTTAGAGTTCAAGGTGATTTTTTTTTTTGATTAACGTGGGTGTCCGGGCCAGCTTGCGCGCACCACGACTAATCCCACGGCCCACTGAACATCCTGCAAGCCTAGTGAGCAGGTAAGACACCGCGGGGGTGACAGACATACCGCACAGGGAGGACCCAATAGAGACAGGAAGGGAACAAACTCTCCAGCCCCACTCCCACTGGGACTCGAACCGAAGTTCGAAGGAAGGAGAGCTGCCTCAACAACCACTGAGCCACAACCTGTTGGTAGTTCAAGGTGATTTTAAACAAGTGAGTTGAAGCTTGGACAACCAATCTTCACATATATACTTCACATTGCAATTCAATAATCGGAGAAGTTCCCAGACCTCACCGTTTGCTTAAAAAACACCCCGAAGAAGGGAAAACGGCAAGAAAAAAGAAGACAAAAAGAAGGGAGCCCAAAAGATATCAGATAAAAATGGCAATGGAGTATTGAAATAAATGCAAGAATTCTATTGGACCCAGTATTTGATTTCTAACACGGAGATTTCAGATTGTAGTAAACAGAAAGTACTAGTTGTTTTTTTTTTTTTTTTTTTTTTTGTAATTATGGAACCTCAGACCAGTGGATCTCCAAATAAAATAAACGAACGAGCATAGAGTGTAAAACCATGGTGATTGTACTTCAAATTTAGTGCCTTGCCTCACCAGAAAAAAAGAAAAGAAAGAGGAAAAGGGAAAAAGGAGAAAGCAAGATGCGAGCAAGTTCCACAGACAATATCTTGAAGGAAAATTTATTACATGTTGTTCATTTATTTTTCCTTAGCCACTCAAGAATACCCTTCTCTGATTCAGTTAGGTCCTGCTCATTCTTCCCTTTCAAAGATCCTTCCACAAAGTCAAAATAATCCTTGTAGTTCCGCTTGTTATAGCTATCCATTCTCTTGAAAAACAAAACATGCCAATCATTAACAGGAAGGACTATGCGAATTGTAGAAATTAAAGCATAGAAAGAAGAATGAAATAATATTGACTCCTAAAAAGAGAGATTCTTGGTGATGGCACGTAGTCGTACTGTAACTCTAAATGTTATACCTCCCTGTCATTTTTGGTCTTGTTATCCTCTGATTTCTTCAAATATTCTGACAATCCAACAATGGTTAAAACTGTCAGCTAAGACTCCAGAGAAGAAGAAAGATATGGCATTCCACGGGCAGCAAGAAAAGGCTAAAATGGAAGTGCAAAACAAGAAGTGGTGTTTTTAGTACTTTTAAGAAGTTCAGTCCTTGAGTCATTGACTGAATATACACCAACCACGGTGGATAAGAGGACTCCTCTTCTTCCAATGTCAGCTGCCCTGCTTGCGGCTTTAGCTGTTGCTGCTGCAGCTGCTCTTTTACCTTCTTTTTTATGAACTGCATTAACATTTGATGAAGCAAACTTGTTGAATGTAACGGTCAGTGCCATCAACACACTCTGGGATATTGAACTCATCTGTGAAAAACCATTAGACAAACACCCAAACTCTCTCTCTCTCTCTCTCTCTCTCTGCAGTAGTAGCAGTGAAACCACAGCCACCAGGTTTTTTTAGCCTATAGATGATGATGAGGTTTCATGACTCTTATCTTCGACTTCGGTCCAAACACTTTCTTTTCTAGCGTCAAAAAATATACACTCCGATTTTAAAATATTTTTTTATTTTCAAATATATTAAAATAATATATTTTTTATATTTTTTATATATTAACATATAAAAATAATCTAAAAATATATATAAAACTTTAAATTTTAACCCATTTCCATTTCAACCACAATCCGAAACAGGGCGAACTAAGAAGTTGAAAAGTGCACACAAGGTGCTGGCACGTGCAAATCAGCCCTTTCTTTCACACAAGCGACATGTCGGGGTTTTCATTTAACCTCTTTAATTTTTTAATGCTGGAACCAGCTATTGCAGCTAACAAAACCAGCAAATGGTGCGTAAGAAGAGACAAAATCAAGCTACAGAAAATGTTAATAAAAAGAAACCCAAAAACCAGTAGCACGGTGATGATGAAAGGTTAGCTTACCTAACCAGGAAGGTTGAGGGGTGAAAGACTTCACAACCCCTTAAGGAGGAGCAGCTGCTACCAAACGTTCGGAGAGTAAAATTATGGCGATAGTCTTTGAGCTAGTCCGTAGTGTCATTCAATTTTTGACATTCCATGAAGAGCCAGGGTGACCTTGGCAAGCAAAACTGGTTTGATAATTGCCTGGTAACATCAGCACAATAACGTGTTCAAAGTTGTCTTCCTTATGTATGATTTTTACATGAACCACAGCATATTATACAACAGCCGGTCATACTTTTGCCTGCAATACAGTAATACACAGCAATTCAATTATCTAACAATCGCCTGTGTTTGCACCAGGCAATAGCAATCGCATATAAGAACATGCTCCCAGTAGTGCCACCAGCAACAGTCCATAGAAACTTCGACATTCCTGCTTGCACTTCCTTTTTCAACATTTTGATTCCGATATTCATGCCAAAAACACCAACAACTTCAACAAAGCAGCTCACCACTAAGGTTGCTGTCGTCAACATAACCCCCATTTGCAGGAGATGATTCTGTTTTTCATCCAGCATTATGTTGATGTAGTCCTCTGTGTCATCAACATACTCCCTCAGCTTCAAGACCATCAGATCACATAGGAACAAAAAGGAGTTAAATAGCAGCCCAGGAGAAAATTAACTATAACCTTAGAAACAATGCTAATTATATGATTGATAATTGAAAAGGATATAACTGTGTTTTTGCCTGTTTAATCATGTGCAACATTGCTGCATCATGTTAAGATCACAGGCAAAGACATGTATATAGACGCACAACAACGCAAATGGAATGCACATACTCTATGCTGTCATTGGCCATGGCTTTTCTAATCAAATTTGGGGCTGTCTAACTTGTCCAGGCAACCCAGCCACTACACCTTAATCGAAGTCATGCACTCATGCCCCATGACAAAATACTCACTGTTCCATTTCAATCTTTGGAGTGCCATCATACGAATTTATATTGAGAGTGGTATTGCAAACCTGAACTGGCAACTCATACTCAGGATCCAGAAGGGCATACCTCAGAAAAGTTATCGACTTACTGCATATCTAGAGAAACCAGCTCGTTCTGATCTTGGATCAACCTTCACCGAGAAGGGTGTAAATGGTTGTATACATATGTTACACTCATCAAATTCTGCTGTGGTCATTCTTAGATATGAATTCTCCCTAAGGCAAGGTGGTGATGGGAAAAGTCAAAAACGTTCTAGCCATCAGCCTGAAGTTCCCTTGACAATCTTTCTTCTCCAAATATAGTTCTCATTTAATTTGTCCTCTCTTCAATGTGGGCACTACCAGATCAGTTTCTATAGTGTGGGAAATAGTTACACTTGTAGCATTACATCTAATAGCATGATGGAGACGCTGGATGTGAGACATGATTTAAGCACATATATGATCATTAATGATAGAGGATAACCCAATTCATTGTTTTTTGGTTGGGTGATTGGGCTTGTTCAAGTCCAAGTTATTATATTTTATTTATTTTTATTATTGAACTTTAATTTATATTATTTTATTACACTTTTATTAGTTAGTGAGTTCTAAGTTCTGATTAGGGTTTTATTATTTATATGTAATTTTCTTGACATTAAGATCATTTTTTGATGAATTGAATAAAAATTGCAAAGTTGCAGACTTTTACAGCCTCATTCTTCTCTTCAACTTTTTTTTTTTTTTCTTTGGCTTTGTCTTAGCTTTTTCTTTTTTTCTTCTTTAGCTTCATATCTTTTTTGTCCCACATCATAGCATCATTTGGTTTCATGCTTTATTAGTTAGCACATATTGACACAATGAGCACAAACATGTTAGAACTACAGCGAATGAGTTAAGAGCTTTATGTACTTGGGTAGCATCAGAGCATTTTGGTGGCCTATGCTTGTTTGCAAAGAGAATACCTCTTTCTTGTTAGTTGCAGTTACACCATTAAATTCCGTGACATGAACTTCCACTAGGACTCAACACAATCACTTGCAGTTCATAGGCATATGGTTATCTGAGCACACATCATATGGAGCATGGACAATGTCCACAATGCAAATTAAAAAAACATTCGAAGAAATGATGCCTGTGGACCTATGTAGAAGAATCAGGTGGAAAGTTCCATACCGTGCATAGTTTGTTCAATGTGCCATCAATTTGTACAAAGTACACCTCCAAGAGCATTTCTAGTTCCTTGACATCAAGGTGCTTGCTTATTGAACTTCGTGTTGTACTAGTATTGACACGGCTGTATCTTCCAAGTCCATTAGGTGCGCTAAAAAGATGATCATGTTCATTCTCAATGTTGTTAATATCATCCTCATGGCTAGTAGAGGCCTCAAGAACACCCAATGACACCTCAGCAGGAATACTGATGGAAAATAATGAGAATGTTTCAGTGAAAAGATAGCTTAGCAAACAAGAGAAGAAAAATGTAAGACTGTATATGTATGAGGTGATTAAATTATTAGGTACCTGTCATCCAAGTCTGCTTGAAGGTCATCATCATCCATGCCATCTCCCTCATTTAAAGAGGAAGTTGAAGAATCTTCAAGCTGTTGTTGAACCAGCTTTTCTGTTAGATACATCTCTGCCATGTCTTCATCATCATCCAGCAAGTGTTCTAATTCATCCCTAACCTGGAGATTACATGCATGGTTAGTTACCATAACGTAAGAGAAGAGCTTTAAATAAATCATTTGGAGCACAGAACTTCTAAACCTGCTTAAACTTCCAAACCAGATCAAAATTCATATTCAGCTTATTGCCACACACTAATAAAATAAACGTGGAGACAAAAAACTAAACAACCTTTTGCACTCGGCCAGTTATTGCAACCAATCGACTTTTAATCTGGCGGACGCGTTCGAAATTGAGAGTACTGATCTTTGAAGTCAGTTTATCCAATGCTGGATGTGCCTCTTGCTCCAGTGTTTTTGCCTGCATAGGAAATGGAAAAGGGAAAGGAAATAATTAGACTCAGGACTTTTAAGCTACCAGAAAGTTACCAGCCTCGAGATTAAGAATATTTACTTCATTTTGTAAGAAAACCTATCCAACAAGGAATTGCACATGCTTACTTCACTTTCTAAGCAACTGCATGCCGCCTCAAGGCATGCTTCCAATGCAACAAACTCAAATGGAAGAACCTTTGATCCATCTCGATTCTCGAGACCCTGTTTTGCTCCCTTGTTGCAATCCTGATAATGTGAAAAGCCTTCTGGAAAATTTTCAGGACTCAAACCATTTGACTCAGGCTCTTCCACGTGATAAGGATTTGCCTTTGAATGATCACCATTGCCGTCCTACACAAGAACCAAAACAATATAAAAAAAAGAAGAAAGCAAGTGACAATCTGAAACATATGCAAAAGCATTACACAATAGCAAACATTAGAAACGTATGAGTATGACTTTACAGTAGCAATAAAGAAACATAGAAACTTCAAAAATCGCACTTCCAATGTATTTCGTGTGGGAGTCAAAATAACTCCTGTGTAAGCCACTTACCACTGACTTATTATTAACCCACCTTACAATTTCAATTACAAATTACAAATCTTACTAACAATGTATATTTCAATTAGCTACGCCGACAATCCGAAATCCAACTTTAAGTATCACCATTCTAAATACCCTCATTGGTTTCTAGTTAAGAGGGAAAGAGCCAAAATAGCACCGCATCCATTTTATGCTTTTCTTTGAAATCCAATAAAACTAGCAGCAGCAGCAACATTAACAACAAATGGATTCTTAAGAAATCAACACAAACTCACATCAAAACTCTTTAAAATCTTAAATTCAACATTAAACAAACGCAAAAGTTCACTTACTCTACACCAAACCAAAAACCCAAAAAATTAATCACAGCTTAAAGGAAAAAAGAACCAGTATAACCTGAGCTTTAGTAGCGTGGTAATGAAACACCAACCTCCCCTTCAACTCTTCCACAAATGGAGTAACAGAAGGGTCTCTAGAATTCAGCAGCAAAACCTCCTGTGCAGTAATAATCGCCTTAATATGCTCCAAATTAATAACAATTGCTCTCTCTCGACCCAAAACAGTAGACGGGTAAGAATGTAGCTGGTCAAAGATCCGAAGGTCACGGGCAGGAAGGCCTGTACGACGCATGATTGCGTGCTTGCCAACTTCCACCACCTGGGCTTGGCCAGTTGAGTCTAGTAAGAGCCAGGGTCCAACCCCAGTTCCTTTCTTGCGAGAGGACGGGGAAGGGACGTTGAAAGGGGTTGTGGTACTGGCTGGCGCGGGCCGGGTCATTGGGTCCGTGTTGTCTTCAGGTTTGGATAGCGGTGGTGTTTGTGGGCGAGATCTCATGGTCGGAGGTGGGGGTGAGTTTTACTGGGATAAACAAGAAGATGCATGGTTTTGGGAAAGTAGTGGAGTGTTCGCTTCAGATTCCCTCCATATTCACTCGATTATTAAATAATGAGTGCCCGTATCTTGCTGGGCAATTCATATGATTCTCTCAGGCAGCATTATAATAATTTTTTTCAAAAAAGGCTACTAACCATATATTTTAGTGTTTGGTAACAGGAAAAAAAGTGATTTTTGCTGTTGGCACCCATCAATTTTAACGACTGCGTCACAGGTTCGGAGAAGCAGCATTTCATGCTGAGAATAACGTCAACAGCTGAGAATAACGTGAACATTTTTTTTTTTTAACCATGAAAATGAGTTTTAATTTTTTTTTGTTTTTTTAAAAATTAGTTTAAAAATTATAATAAGGTAACTTTTATGAAATTTGATCGCAATTCCAATTATGTTATTGCCGGGTCCGGCCCAGTTAAAAAAAATTCAGTTTTTATTTTTATTTTAATTGTGTTCTATTTAAAAAATTAAAAGGAGATCGTTTGATGACGTAACAAAAGATTCAGTTTTTGTTGTTGCGCGCTTAAGAAACCATGAAAAATATAGTTCTTGTTGGATAAATTTCGCATGTGATGACATTGCATATAGTGTAATGGAATAATAAAAAATATTTGATATCGATATTATTTATTTCATGATGTAATAACAGAAGTTAAATTTATAATATTTAAATTAAAAATCATTAAATAAATAAATATATTTTTTAATTATTTTATAACCTCAATTTAAAAAACATTTTTATTAACCAAACACATTAAACTACTTTTTCTTCAACTTTAATTTCAACCACAGTTTTAACCAAACACCTATTTTTTCAAACCAACCTCAACTAAAAGTACTTTTTATAAAACAACTTGTTTTAAACCATAACCACAAAAGCTACCGCAATACCAAACACACCCACATCTGAGATTAGTGGTTAAGAATATTATTATTATTATTATTACAGGTTTAGAGATTGTGTTTCAAGCACGACCATCCACATCTGAACTTAAATTAATTAAGAGGCATAAACAAAGTATACAAAGAGGAACAGTTACTATCAATTCTATCGAGAAAATAATAAAAATGGTAGGAGCGAAAAGGCTCGTTAATCCTTGAGTTTTCTGATGTGCAGTAGAAGCTAGATCATATTAAAGATTCCGTTGCTGAAATACGAAACATGGACGTGGGCTTACAATATTTAATTAATGAGTCCATGAGAACATTTTGGTATTGGTTTTTTTTATAGAGGGTAGTAATCAAACCACCTATCCATCATGGCAAAGCACTGCTCTGGCCTGTATTCCGGCGCTGTGTGACCCCCTCCCTACACCACCACCACCACCAATATCAGGCTTTCAAGATAGCATAATTGCTTATTTATATTTTTAGATTAAACAGTTAGATAAGCTAATGCCTGTTGTCACCTTCACAGTTGCAAATGTCAGGTCGTATGTTATGTATTCTTGCGCATTGTCTGCATACAGCATTGCGTATCTAAAGATGACCCAACAAACAAAAAAGGATTAGTTAATGCCAGTAAGTACCTTTGTTTCATGTATATTATTTTTCAGAATATTTGTAACTAAGTTCTATTTAAAAAAAAAATGATAAATTCCCATTGGTTTGGATTTTGAAAAATAAAATCAAAGGGTGTAAAATGATGGATACTAACCCTGCAACTTGACCATCAACAAACCATGGTTCCCAGTCATACTTAATCGTCAAATTCAGAGATTCTATCCATTCATGTGTACCAATGTATGGGATAGTCATGTCATGATCGCCACTACACATGTTAAAACAATGGTTAAGATTGCACTATATGGAAAACTTCAGAATTTATAACGTGTTCATAGAATTATAAACATCACCTGTAAATGAGAGCTCGAAATGGTTTCTTGGTCAAGTTCCGATGGTAATCAACAGTACTTCTGACATTGTAAGAATAGGCCAGGGTCTTATTGCATCTTCTCCAATCCTTTATGGTTCCCTGGACATGATAGTTTTTTTGTTTTTTTTTGTTTTATTATTTTTCCGCCATGAGCAGAGTTATTTTGAATCTGGAAGGTAATATACTTGATAGGGCAAGCATACCTTGCGAATATGAAGAGCATCTCGAACAGTTTCATCATTAGCCCACCCATAAATGTATACATGATTGTAATTCTACATGCCAATAAGCTGGTTAATAACCAAGGTAATGATGGAGATATACCCCAAAAGGCCTCATACCAATGGAGATATTTGTCCATCCTTATATACCCTTGATCCTCCCCATTTCTAGCCAATGTGGGACTTTGGTCGTATACCCAACAATCCTCCCCTCGAACAAAGGACCACCGAGCCTCCCCTCAAACGATCATTCATCCGTCCACTCTCTATCAACCATGATTCTTCATTCTCCATTTCACCGTGTTGGGGTCAGGACACGTCCATGAAGCAACCGGAGAGCACTACCTGACTTGAGAGTTTGCTCTTTCTAGGTCAACTCCTCTTCACCGTGTTGGAGCCAGGACACGTCCGTGAAGCATCTAGAGCACACCGCCTATCCAATAGAGCTGATCCACAGATTACATCGTGATTTGCTTGGGGGCCCACCACCTTTTGTTCGGCATTCTGAGGATTCATCCATCATGGCTAACTCCGGGGCAAGGCTCTGATACCACTTGTAGGGACTATAGACACCCATCTATCTCCACATTGGTATGATATTGTCCACTTTGGGTCTAAGCCCTCATGGATTTGTCCATCCTTATATACCCTTGATCCTCCCTATTTCTAGCCAATGTGGGACTTTGGTCGTATACCCAACAAATATCATAATTTGTAATTGGGTTTCCAAGCACATATCCCTGAGTTCCAACATGTTTTACAGCCTTGTCAACTACAACGCAAATAAATCAGTAAAACAAACAAAATAAAACCATGAGTTGATCGAGTACTTTGAGGTTCATTGTTGGCTGACGTCCCGCTTTATTTCCTGCAAGAAATAAAACGAAAACAAATCAAACACTTGTGAATATTACAAGAAAATAAGTTGTGTTTGGGACAGAAGTTAACTACCATCAGAAATCTCCTGGACTATGATAGGTGCAACGATGCCTGTATAGGAGTCCCCAGCAACATAGAGTGGATTTGTAAGAAACTTGGGGTGATCCACGAGCCACTGTGTCACAAACTCATAATGTTAGCCAAATTGTTTTACATTACCAGCTAGTTTACAACTATGCATTTACCTCTGTTGACTAGCATGACTCGTATCATGGAGCAGCTAGCAACCTTTTGAATTTAACAGTTGTTTTACGTTTCTAGTCAATATTGACTTTTATGCTTATCATTATTTCATTGTTTAACAAACTGATTTGCTAGCAGATTTTTCAACAAATCTGATTCCATTATGATGTATAAATTGCAAGTCAATGATCAATAAAACTATGCTTTTCTAGCATATCCATAAATCAGTCTCCAGTTGTCTTCAACATTTATGCAAAAAACCAAGAACCTCTAATTTTAATTAGAAAAAAACCCACTTCTGTGCCATTCCTTCTCCTTGACATACGACTTGTATATCTTGCGATTTAAAAATACACTTTCCCTTACCTTTCTTAAGGACTCGTAAGTTTCTGCAGCTGACAATGTATCAGTAACATGGTAGCCTTCCCATGTAGTTGAATAGGAAAATCCGTTACCAACAGGTGCATCTACAAATATTATGTTGGCAATCTGCACCATTACATGAAACATAATTTCAACAGTCACATTTAGTTGCAAATAAATAATTCTAGGGTGCAGAAATTTGTGACCTTTGTCCATGAATACGGGTTCAATGCCAAAACAGGTTTGCCTCCTCCGCTGGATTTTGCATAATCAAATGATAACGGGCCTATTCATTCTTAACCAACATTAGAAAAACTTTTAATAGCCTTAAATTTCTTGAATTTTTGCCCAACGAATTAGGAAATAGAGAAAT
The DNA here is from genome assembly GCA_033617975.1 of Populus alba x Populus glandulosa. Lineage (NCBI taxonomy): Eukaryota > Viridiplantae > Streptophyta > Magnoliopsida > Malpighiales > Salicaceae > Populus > Populus alba x Populus glandulosa. The sequence continues at coordinate 30,452,767 of CM066143.1, read as the reverse complement.
TTCTGTTTTAAAAAGTGCACGATAAGAAGATTGTAGTTACTGAAAACATGAATTATGGGGTTAGAAAGATGAAGACACACACACCAATTTCATATATAAGTCCAGACAGGGCAGAGCATCCAGGGCCACCAGTGAGCCAAAGCACAAGAGGGTCATCTTTTGGGCTCCTCTCAGACTCGATGAAGTAGTAGAATAGCTGTACGGCTTCCAATTCTCCCACGCCAATATACACTTCACAAAGCCTTGCACCAAAAAGAGAAAAAGGATAAAGGACGTACACTTCACAAAGCCAATATACACAGAAAATCATTATCAAAACAGGATAAACTTTGTTAGGAAACTGGCATGCAAACCCGACAAGATAAAAGGTTTAAATGAGAAATGAGACACACAAGAATTTACGTGGTTCACCCAATTAGGCTACGTCCACGGGCAAGTATAGAAGGATTTTACTAGTAATGTAGGAATTACAACCTCTCTCTATAATAGGAGAACAACTAAGAATCTCTCTATTACTAGGAGAAAACACCTCACTTACTCTCTCACAAATACCTCACAATTTAGTGGGATTACTTTCCCTCTTTACTCTCTCTTATTTCTCTCTTCACTATCTCTTATTTCTCTCTTCACTTGGCATGTATAATGCTTGGATGCTTGCCTATTTATAGGCAAGCATCCATGAAGGAGCAAGTGGCCAACTATCTTCACATTCTCACACTTGAAGACTTTGATGATTTAATCAAGTCTTCACACTTGATCATTGTGATTCTTCTATCCTTTCAATACTTGCCATCTTCATGCTGCTTACGTTTCTGCTAGGCCATAAGAGGATCTGCACCATATATACTTATCAGTGTTGACTGGTTTGGTCAAAGCATCTGCTGGGTTTTCCTTTGTGTGAACCTTCTGAAAATCCACACTTCCATCTTCCACCACTTCGCGAACAAAGTGATACTGAACATCTATATGTTTTGTTCTTGAATGAAACGCCGGATTCCTTGCAATAAGCAAGGCACTCTGACTATCACAATACAAAAGAATCTTCTCTTGTTTGTGCCCGAGCTCCTCCATAAGTTTTTTCAGTCATATTGCTTCTTTACAAGCTTGTGTAGCTGCCATATACTCAGCTTCTGTTGTGGATAACGCTACAACAGTCTGAAGTTTAGAGACCCAGCTCACAGCTCCTCCTGCAATTATGAACACATAGCCTGTAGTGGATTTTCTTTTCTCAAGGTCACCAGCAAAATCTGAGTCAACATAACCTCTGACAGTGAATTCTGATCCTCCATAACATAATGCGGCATTTGAGGTACCCTTGATGTATCTCAAGATCCTCTTGATAGTATTCCAATGCTCTTTACCAGGATTTGCCATGTATCGACTAGCTGCTCCCATTGCTTGTGCAATGTCTGGTCTTGTACATATCATGGCAAACATTAAACTTCCCACTGCTGATGCATACGGTACTCGAGACATCTCCATCCTCTCTGCTTCATTGCTAGGAGACATACTTGAGGATAATTTGAAGTTAACAGGAAGTGGGGTGGAAATTGGCTTACAATCTTGCATGTTGAAGCGTCGCAAGATCTTCTTCAAATAATTCTTCTGAGAAAGCCAAATCTTCCTCTTACTTCTGTCTTGGTGAATTTGCATCCCTAGAATCTTGTTTGCTGGTCCCAAGTCCTTCATATCAAACTCCCTAGCCAACTGTGCCTTCAATTCTTGGACTCGATCTTTGTTGGGGCCTATTACCAACATGTCATCCACGTACAACAACAGAATGATGAAAACATCATTTTCTTCAAACCTCTTGTAATACGTATAATGGTCTGAACTGAGTCTGTTGTACCCAAGGCTAATTATGAAGGAATCAAATCTCTTGTACCAACACCTCGGCGCCTGTTTGAGACCGTATAGAGATGTTCAACCTGCAAACCAAGTTCTCTTTGCTTGTTTCAGCAAAAGCCTCTGGTTGGAGCATATAAATTTCTTCTTCAAGTTCTCCATGAAGAAATGCAGTTTTCACATCTAACTGCTCTAAGTGAAGATCAAATATAGCACACATCGCCAAGACTACTCTGATTGTAGTAAGTCGTACCACCGGAGAAAATATCTCATTAAAGTCTATTCCTTCTTTTTGAGCATATCCTTTCACCACCAATCTTGCACGATACCGCTCCACTTGATCATTGCCATCACGCTTTATCTTGTAAACCCATTTGTTGCCAATGGCCTTTCTTCCTTGTGGTAGCGGAACAAGATCCCAAGTGTTATTCTTGTGCAGAGCTTCAATCTCCTCTTGCATTGCTGTCATCCACATAGATACATCTGTGCTTTTGATAGCCTCATGGAAAGTTGATGGCTCTCCATCCTCTGTTAGAAGACAATATGCAATGTTGCTCTTAGTAACATATTTTGAGTGCCAAGCCGGTGGTCTTCTTTCACGAGTTGACCGTCGAACTTCAGGAGTTTCAGACTCTATTTGTTCTTGTTCTTCATGCTCTGGTACAGCTTCAGAAGAAGTATGATTCTGAGTATTTTCTATCTGGACTTCTGTAGTCTCCTTTAAAATGCTATTATTTTCTTCCATTTGCATTTTATCTTTTGCAAATATGACATCTCTACTGATGACTACCTTGTGGGCAGTGGAATCCCACAAGCGAGATACCCCTTCACTCCATCAGCATATCCCAAGAATACACATTTTCTAGATTTTGAATCCAGCTTGCTGACCTCTTGAGTATTGTACATCACGTACACAGGACTTCCAAATATATGCAATCGAGAAAAATCAGTTGGCTTTCCAGTCCACATCTCCATTGGTGTCTTCAACTCAATTGCAGTAGATGGAGATCGATTTATCACATAACAGGCGGTATTGACTGCTTCTGCCCAGAATGACTTTTCTAGACCTGCAGCCTTCAACATTGCTCTTGTTCTTTCCAATAGAGTTCTGTTCATCCGCTCTGCCACTCCATTTTGTTGTGGAGTGTATGCCGTTGTGAACTGTCTTTTGATACCTTCATGTTGACAGAAGTTATCAAATTCATCACTGGTATATTCTTCTCCATTGTCAGTCCTCAAACACTTGATCTTCTTTTCAGATTCAAGTTCTACCCGCGCTTTGAAGGTTTTAAAAACTGAGAACACATCTGCCTTCCTTCTAATCGGATACACCCAACATCTCTTGGAGAAGTCATCTATGAATGATAAAAAGTATCTTGCTCTTCCCAAGGATACAACTGGTGCTTGCCAAACATCAGAGTGAATCAGGTCTAAGATGCATTTGCTCTTAGTTGTTGACGTGCCAAACTTCAACATGTGTTGTTTACTTGTAACACAGTGCTCACAAAAAGGTAAAGTAACCTTTGTAAGCCTAGGGAGTAATTTCTGATCAGAGAGAACCTTTAAACCTTTCTCTGACATGTGGCCTAGTTTTTGATGCCACATCATCGTCTTCTCTTCTGCAGGACTGGCTGATGCGATTGATGCTTCTGCCCCCTGATGTGTTTCTCCCATTAATACAAACATGTTTGCAACTGTCTTTCTTGCCTTTAAAACCACCAACGCGCCTTTGACAATTTTCATGATTCCATTGTCTGTTCGGATCTTACAGCCAAGACTATCAAATTGTCCTACGGACAAAAGATTCTTCTTTAAGTCTTTCACATGTCGCACTCCTAAAATAGTACGAATTAAGCCATCATACATCTTCAATTTGATGGTGCCAATGCCAGAAATCTCTACAGCATGATTATCACCCATGAACACTGTGCCTCCAGAGATAGGTTCATATGTATAGAACCAATCTCGTCTAGGGGTCATATGCCATGTTGCTCCTGAATCCATTAGCCAGACCTCAGCGAGCTCTTCTCTATCTGTAGAGATTGTTGTTGCTTCACTATATAGAACCTCTCCATCTTCTGAGGTGCTTGCAACACATCCTTGAGGTCTTGATGACTCTGCAGTATTCTCTATACCCTTTTTAAACCAACAATCCTTTTTGAAGTGCCCTTTTCTGCCACAGTTGTAGCATTTCACCATCTTCTTACTTCTTGATTTGGACCTCCCCTGCCTTTGACTCTCACTGGAGCCACGTTCCGTTGATCTTCCTCTTGACACCAATAACGCCTCTGCTTGGTTTGAACTGTTTCTGTCTCCTTTGTTTTTGCACCTATTTTCTTCTTCCAGGATAGCGGCTGCAACATCATCGAAGACTAAATAGTCTGAGAGGATATTATTGGTCAGGTTGATAATGAGCTGATCATACGAATCAGGAAGACTTTGAAGTAGAAGCTCTGCACGTTCATTTTCCTCTATTTGTTGACCCAACGTAGTGAGTTGTGAAAATAGAGTTCTTATTGTATTGATGTGGTCAGTCACTGACGTGGTTTCTGCCATTCGAAGGGTATAAAGTCTCCGCTTTAAGAAAATCTTAGTGTGCAAAGACTTGGACTCGTATAACTTTGTTAGAGTCTCCCATATCTCCTTAGTTGTTTTCTTCCACGCCACACTTGATAATACTTAATCAGCTAGTGCTAAATGTATGTTAGCAATAGCATTGCCATCCATCTCATTCCATTTTGCATTATCAGTGATCTCCGCGGGTTGCCAAGCAATTGTCTTTCCTCAAGATTGCCTTGATTCTCATTTTCCACAGTGAGAAATTGCTCCCCTTGAACCTTTCAATCTCGTACTTTGCTGCCATTGTATTCACTGAGATCTATTCAGCTATCACCGTTTCACAGATATGTAACGTATATAGAAATAGTATCGTGTGAATAATACTTCACTAAGTAAGTTCTCAGGAAAGATTGGAGGGGTCACAAACGATCCCGCTTAAAACCCAATCTCCTTAGACAGAACTTCTTAGACTGTATTTAATCACCGCACTGATTTTCTATATACGCCAACAATAAGTGAACAGTACCGTATGGATGAATAGTGCTGTATTTAATAACTTTTGTGTGTTAACAACACCAACCAAGAAGGCTCTGATACCACTGTTAGGAAACTGGCATGCAAACCCGACAAGATAAAAGGTTTAAATGAGAAATGAGACACACAAGAATTTACGTGGTTCACCCAATTAGGCTACGTCCACGGGCAAGTATAGAAGGATTTTACTAGTAATGTGGGAATTACAACCTTTTTCTATAATAGGAGAACAACTAAGAATCTCTCTATTACTAGGAGAAAACACCTCACTTACTCTCTCACAAATACCTCAAAATTTAGTGGGATTACTTTCCCTCTTCACTCTCTCTTATTTCTCTCTTCACTATCTTTTATTTCTCTCTTCACTTGACATGTATAATGCTTGGATGCTTGCCTATTTATAGGCAAGCATCCATGAAGGAGCAAGTAGCCAAGTTGGCCAAGTGGCGGCCAAGTTGGCCAACTATCTTCACAAACTTGACAAGGCCTTGCACCAAAAAGAGAAAAAGGACGTACACTCACCCTGTTTCCAGTACAAATGGAAGGTTACCGTCAAAGCCAGGTAGGGACTTGATTATTGATTTTGATGCAGCGACATCGGAGAGTAGCAGTAGAGTGAATACAAGGAATAACATCATATTGATTACGTGGCAATGTGTGATACGGAGTCGGATAATGGACATTCCGGTAGTGTCAGGATATATACAGCCCTGAATTGCTGGTAGGCATGTTTCCACCGTACGATAACTGAAATGTGTAACCACTAACAAGACGTGTCTCAAAATTGAAGATGTAGTAAAGAATTTAAAGCTACTACAATTTTAGTGCTATTTACCCCCCCCCCTCTCTTTCAAAGAAATCCTATTTAAGTACTGAATAAGAGAATGGTATAAGATCTAAAGTTACATAGAATATAGTTATTAAATCCAGACTAGTATGGTAGGTTAACCTGATAATTAGATTGGTTCGGATAAAATAAAAGACTAGTCAATGCAACAACCCAACAATACCCGATCGATTTGGAGGGTCGGTCTATGGCCCAGATAAACTTGGACGAGATCCAATTTTTTTTTTCTTTTAAATGTGGTTTTTCTCCTATACTTCTCTTTTTTTATATTTCTTTTATTGGTTATTAACACTTTTTAAAGTTCACTTTACAAATACTAGAAAAATATTTTATTTTTTCAATGTAGGATTTGAAACTCTTTAATATATATACTTTATGTTTCCAAGAAAAAAATTATTTTTTCAATAAGAAATTTAAAACCCTTTCGTGTATATATTATATTATCATGAGAAAAAAGTTTTTTCAATGTGGGATATTTTTTTTGTTTAAATACTTTAACATAAAATGATAACATAATATCTTTTTAATATGAGATTTGAAAATCTTTAATATATATACTTTATGTTCATTAGACAAAAGTTATTTTTTCAATGTGGAATTTAAAGCCTTTTAATATATATACTTTATGTTCATAAGAATTTTTTTTTTTAATATGGGATAAATTTTTTTAGTTTAAATACTTCAATTTAAAAAGATAACATAGTATCTTTTTAATATGAAATAAAAAATATTTTAAAATATTCTTTTAAATTTCATTACTTACAACATATATAATTTATATTGACAAGGATTGTTTTTTAATTTTTTAATACTAAATATTAATCAATTTAATTTAATTAAATATAGAGTAATTTCACCATAAAAGAGTAAATGTAGTCTTTAGAATTGACAAGTTTTTGAAGGCATGATTTGTTCCTTGTCAATATCTCCTCACCAAAAAGTCGTGTGGAATGTTTTGAACGGTAGAGGAAGAAAAGGGAACGTATGACTGACTGTATTTGTCTTTTCCTAGCAAAGGAAATTTACCTTGTGTTTTGGCTTCAATCCTGAGTTAAATTAAGACAAGGAATATATATATATATTATAGATTAATCTTCAAGAGTTCTAGTACTTTTATTTATTTATTTATTATTAACATGAATTTTCAAATCAGCTTGTATATACCTTAACTAATATTAGTGTCTAGTTCTTTACTTTTCATGGTTGGTATATTGATTAACATAATTTTTTTTTTAATTTCTTAAGTTTAATTTTAAATTTGATATAAAAAATAATTTGCTATTTTTTTTAATATATCAAAGTTAGAGATGTATGCAATTGAAATTGTTGCCTTTGAAGTGACTCAGTGTGCTGCAAATGGACCCTCACACAGGTCATTTGCACAGAGTGCATAGCTTAAGCGACGAGTTAGCTTTTGACTTTGTGCTAACTAGCTATAAATTGCAATTAATCTATGTTTTCCACCATGCATATGTAAATGCTTTTCGAGTTGCAGAACTTCTGTTGGCTTTTAAACATGTCATAACTTGATTGGGATCGATCATTTTCACCACAATCCACACACAGCGGCATTCTACCTGTAGCTTTTCATCCGTTTTAATACATTAATAAAAACTAATTGAGAAGGGGAGAAATCATACCATTATTATCCTCTTCACAAAGGATTATTTATTAACATAATAATTTTTTTTAAAAAATAAAATTTAGTATTTTTTCAATTTTATTTTTTAATATTAAATTTATTAGGGATTGAATTTTATAATTTTTTATAAAATAATCTCAGTCTTATAATACGGGTCATGGGTTTTGTTAGTTAACCCGGTTGACTCGAGTCTTTTTATCCTATTTTGTAATTGATTTTTTTTAAAAATTTATCATTCAATATTTAGGTTGATTGGAAAAAAAACTTCATAATTTATTTTGATTTGTTTTTTATGAGTTTATCATAGTTTCATAACTTGATTCATTGGTATAACAGGTTGACTCGGGTTTTTTTAATCTTTTTGAAATATATTTATTTTTCAATATTGGATTGATTAAGAATTGAGATTTATAATTTATTTTGATTTTCTTTCAATTGAGTTATCATAATTTCATGATCTTTGACAGGTTAATAGAGTTAACTCGGGTTTTTTTTTTGTTTTTTTTAATTGATTTTTTCAACTTCATTATTCTACATTGGGTTGATTGCAAATTATGTTTTAATATGTTTTTTAATTTTGCTTTCTATGAAGTTTCATGATCTCATAACCCGGGTCGTGAATTTTATATATTAACTAAAGTTGACCTAAGTTAATTTAATATGTTGTTGTTTCAATATTTGTTTTTTTTAAAAGACTTCGTCTTAAATTTTTTTTTAATCAAATTTCCCCTCCAGATTGCATTTGGACTTGCCAAACTGAATGGGTCACATGGTGTCAATGACTACATAATTAATTTTTTTCCTTATTGAAAATATGTTAGCAATATCTAGAATTTTTTTAATATTTTTTTAAAAATTGATTTTACTCACAGCATAACATAACAAAGGTCAATAATTTAGCACTAAATGACTCGGTATTCGCTGCAAGGTTTATTAAGAGCAGTGGATGCATGTACATAAGAGGATATTCAGTAAAAGTTAGTTATTTTTATTTAGTTTAGAAAACTAAATACTATATTTATTAATTATATATTTTAAAATTTGTTTAGAACTTTTATTGATTTACCATATTTTCATGTTTCTAGTGTCTTTAAGTTAGTTTTCGAGTTTATTTAAAGAATTGTATACTTTTTAGAAAGATAGATTACTTAAATAAATAAATAAAAATAAATAATAAAATTTTAAATTTAAATTTATATGATTCATTTTTCAACATAATTTTTTGTTTGTTTGTTGTCTATAATTTGTAGCCATAATTAATTGAGCTGGTTTTACTTCAGTATGGAACTGAATAACGGGCTGCTAATAGTTTCTTTTAACGAGCTCAATTTGAGGGTTTATCGTCTAGGGATAAATTCTTTCTCCAAAATTTGCTGCCAAAATCCGAAAATGAAGCTCTTTCACTTGTACAGTTTTCCATTTAGCTACCTTTATTTCCATCAGTTGATGCAATTCTGGATTACAGAGACTTTGCTGTGTTTCATGTACATCCATTCTAAGATCAGAACATGCTGTCTTTGTTCGATGCTACCCATACCTTCGATCTTATGACTTTATGGAGAGAGTTTCCAGTTTTATTAAGAACTTCATTTTTATAGCTAGCCGAAGAACCTATTGGAAATGGAATTGAAAGAGTAATGAACTGAATATTCCACTTTCTTGATTAATTACTAATGTCTATTACACTGTATATATAGACTAATTGAAAACAGATTAAGTAACGGCTAACTAACAGAAATAACAAACTTTCTATAACTGCTTTAACTAACTCAACAACTCTAACAAACTCTAACTCCTTCACTATTACTTGCTGGGGAAGTTAACTGAAGAATGCAGGATTGCTCGTTACTGTTGCTGCTGGGGATTTGCATTGCTGTAGGCATTGCTGATGTGGATTAAGCTAGAGAAAACATATCTGCAGAATGGCACTGCAAACTTCTTTGGTGGACAGTGAAGAAGATTGAATTGCATGCAGCTGCATGCAGCTCAATACTCCCCCTCAAGATGAGATGCAAAAATTCAAGGAGAATAGATGTTGTGAAGACTCATCTTGGATAATAGAGGATAAAAAAGGGAGAAGCCAAGAGCTTTTGTGAATATATCAGCGAGCTGATGTTTGGAGGAAACATGAAAAGTGCGCACAATTCCTAACTAAAGCTTTTCACGAACTACATGACAGTCAATGTCAATGTGTTTGGTACGCTCATGATATACAGGGTTAGCAGCAATGTGAAGGGTAGCTTTGCTATCACAATAAAGAAGAGTAGTTTGAGGAGAAACCTGTAGGTCTTGAAGAAGATTACGAAGCCATACAATCTCACAACAAGCTGATGCCATGGCTCTGTACTCAGCCTCAGCAGAGGACCTGGAAACAGTGGTCTGTTTCTTTGATTTCCAAGAGATTAAAGAGTTATCAAGGAAGACGCAGTACCCTGTGACTGAGCGTCTGGTATCAACACAACCGGCTCAGTCAGAATCACATAAGGCCTTCATTTGTAAACAAGAGATAACTGGAAAGAACAACCCTTGAGCTGGAGATGCCTTAATGTAGCGCAGGACTCTATTAGCAGCAGTTAAATGAGGGACTCGAGGCTTGTCCATAAATTGACTTAAAACTTGCACTGCAAATGAAATGTCAGGTCTGCTGATAGTGAGATAGAGTAACCGCCCAACAAGCCGTCTGTAGGCAGTAGGATTATCTAAGATTGGTCCAGAATCTTTAGATAATTGCACATTGGGTTCCATTGGAAAACGCACTGGTTTGGAAGCCAACATACCAGTATCTGCAAGGATTTCCAAAGCATATTTTCTCTGGCAAACAGAGATACCAAGCCCACTGCGAGCAATTTCTAAACCAATGAAATATTTCAATTGACCAAGGTCTTTTAGCTTAAATCTATCATTAAGTAGTTTGATAAATCCTGAAACCGCAGTAGAATTATTGCTGGCCATAATTATGTCATCAACATAAACTAGCAAGGCAATAAAAGAACCCTCTAAAATTCGTGTGAATAAAGTGTAATCAGCTTTGGATTGTATGAATCCAAACTCGAGCAGGGCAGTAGAAAATTTAGCAAACCATTGCCTTGAAGCCTGCTTTAAGCCATAAATTGACTTGTGTAACTTGCATACCTTAGACTCCCCCTGTCTAGCAAAACCAGGAGGTAAAGACATGTAGACCTCTTCATCTAATTGTCCATGAAGAAATGCATTATTCACGTCCAACTGATGAAGATCCCACTTCTTGACTGCTGCGACTGCCAAAAGAGTTCTCACAGTGGTGAGTTTAGCCACAGGAGAAAACGTCTTATAGTAGTCCAATCCTTCGCATTGATTGTATCCCTTAGCAACCAACCGAGCTTTATACCTTTCCAAAGTCCCATTAGAGTGTAACTTGACTTTGTAAACCCATTTACATCCAATAACGTGCTTGGAGATAGGAGAATCAACAACAGTCCATGTATCATTTTGTTCAAGTGCTTTGATCTCAGCAGCCATAGCCTCACGCCATTCCTCATGTTTAACAGCTTGTATATAGGATGTGAGTTCAACAAGTGCAGAGACAGAAAGACTAAAGGATTTTTGAGTAGGAGAAAGATGGTTATAGGAAAGAACTGAAGAAAGAGGATAAGGAATACCTGAAGCTGTAGACGAAGTTGCAGGATCTGAAGTGGAGGTTGCAATATGACAATGATAGTCATGCAGATACCCAGGTGTGTGTTTTACCCGAGAAGACTTTCTACAAGGCTGGGGTGAAATTTCTGCAGTGGATGGTATGCATTGTTCTGGTGGGGAATTTATGGAGCTAGAAGGTGAAGAATTGATATGGCTTGAGGGAAAATAATGTGTAGGTAAGGGATCAAATGAAGGAATAGATGAGTCATGTATGGGAATAGGCAGAGGTAATATAGAATTATTTTGGGATGTAGGACGTTTAAGAGCAAAAGGAAATATATTTTCATGAAACACAACATTTCTGGAAACAAACACGGTATTGAGATGTAGATCATATAGTTTGTAACCTTTCATGCCCAAGGGATAACCAAGGAATATGCAAGGCTGAGCTCTAGAATCAAATTTTTGTCGATTTCGAAGAAGAGTATTGGCATAACAAAGGCAACCAAATACACGTAAATGAGAATATACTGGAGAAGATTTGAACAAGGTTTCATAAGGAGATTTATTTTGTAGTATAGGAGTAGGAATCCTATTTATCAAATGCACGGCTGTAAGAACACAATCCCCCTAAAATTGTAAAGGCAAATGGGACTGAAAACGAATTGATCTAGCTACATTCAAGATATGTTGATGTTTGCGCTCAACAATGAAGTTTTGCTGTGGAGTTTCAACACAGCTAAGTTGATGAACAACACCCTTTGATGCATAAAAATGGCTTATGTTGAACTCAACTCCATTGTCTGATCGTAAACATTTGATTCTAGTATTGAATTGTGTTTCAACCAGATTAAAGAAGGATTGAATGTGAGTTCTGGTTTGAGATTTATTGTCTAAAAGGTGAATCCATGTAAATCTGGTGTGGTCATCAACAATGGTCAGAAAATAGGATGAACCAGTAAGGGATTTGGTGGAGAAGGGGCCCCAAATATCACAATGAATTAAATCAAAAGGTTGAGTAGAAATGGATGAGCTATGGAGAAAAGAGAGACGATGTTGTTTGGCTAATGGACAAATGTGGCAATTCTTATTTGATTCATGTAGAACCTGTGGAATTACATGAGAAAGTAATCGCAAAGGAGAGTCAAAAGGATGGCCTAATCTATAGTGCCACAAGCTATTATTGACAAAGTTTACAGAGAAACTTGCAGAGGCTAAAGCAGTGACATTATTTATGGACATGAAATTTGCAGACTTGACAGAAACAGAATTCTTAGGTAAAACATAAACTGGATTGTGCATCAAATGATATAAACCTCCAGCTTCTTTACCCACACCAATCGTTTTCCAGCTTGTAAGGTGCTGAACAAAACAAAACTGTGATAAGAAGATGACACAACAGTGTAGAGTTTGAATCAATTTACTAACAGATATTAAGTTGAAGGAAAAAAAAGGAATGCAAAGCACGTTTGTTAGAATAAGAGAGTCTGAAACTTTAACTGTGCCAATGTGAGTAACTGAGGCATATTGTCCATTTGGTAATCTCACAGATTTGGAAATAGCTGAAGTAATGCTTGTAAAAAATGATATAGAACAAATCATGTGATCTGTAGCACCAGTATCAATGATCCAAGAGGTTTTGGTAGAGTTTGTGAGGGAAGCCTGAGGAGTTAGAGATAAAGATGATGCAAAAACAGAATGTTGTAAATCTAGATCATGAAGATTTATACCATTTGTAAGTGAAAGATCACCTGCACTTGTCATATTTTCACCTTGCATGGAGATTTCTGATTCTTTGGGTGCGGATGAGGAAACTTGGTTAACAGACGAGTCATGTTCTGAGATGGATGGCTTGAACATATTAATGAGTTGCTGGCACTGTTCATAAGTAATAGGAAGCTGAGGAGTATTACAGTTAGAGACTTGATTAGCACTAGAAGGTGCATTCTTTCCTCTATTGAACTTGTAACTAGGAGGAAAGCCATGAATTCTGTAACATTTCTCCACTGTGTGGCCAACAATTCCACAATGAGAGCAGATAGGTCGATCTTTTCGAACATAAGAAGACTTGTTACCATTAAAACGATTTGAAGACATAGTCTTTGTAAACAAAGCAGTAGTGTTCTGATTGAATGAAATGCTTGATGAAGAAATCATTCGTTGCCTTTCTTCTTGGATGACAAGTGAGAAAACTTTATTGATTGAAGGTAGTGGATCAATCAACAGAATTTGACCCCGAACATGTGAAAAACTCTCATTTAATCCCATTAGGAATTGATATACTTGTTGTTGATGATGGTAAGACAGAATGGTCTTTAAGGCTCCACATGTGCAGGTAGGGATTGGTTGGTGATTTCCTAACTCATCCCACAGTCCTTTTAAAGCAGTAAAATATGAACTTACAGAATTGTTCTCTTGTGATAAGCATGAGATGGATTTCTGAAGTTGAAAGATGCGTGGTCCATTGTGCTGAGAAAACCGATCTTGGAGATCTTTCTATATTTCAGAAGCATCATCAATGTAAATGATGCTATTGACAATCTCTGTTGAAACAGAGTTGAGCTGCCATGAGAGAACCATGTTATTGCAACGAATCCATGCTAATCCTTGAGAGTCATCAAGTACTGATGGTTTAGGCAAAGTGCCATTGACAAAACTGAGTTTGTTCTTGGCTGATAAGGCCATTATCATTGCCCTCTTCCATGAATTATAGTTTTCACCATTGTGAGGTTTTGAAACAATCATGACTCCAGGACTGTCACCATGATGCAAGAAGAAGGGATTGGAAGGATCCATCTCTGATGTAAGGTTGGTATTGACAGCCATTGTCAAGAGAATGAATGTAGAGAAGAGAATGAAGAAGATGATAAGATTTTGAAGATGCGGAAGTAAAATTCAGAGAGAATGCTCTGATACCATATTGGAAATGGAATTGAAAGAGTAATGAACTGAATATTCCACTTTCTTGATTAATTACTAATGTCTATTACACTGTATATATAGATTAATTGAAAACAGATTAAGTAACGGCTAACTAACAGAAATAACAAACTTTCAATAACTGCTTTAACTAACTCAACAACTCTAACAAACTCTAACTCCTTCACTATTACTTGCTGGGGAAGTTAACTGAAGAATGCAGGATTGCTCGTTACTGTTGCTGCTGGAGATTTGCATTGCTGTAGGCATTGCTGATGTGGATTAAGCTAGAGAAAACATATCTGCAGAATGGCACTGCATACTTCTTTGGTGGACAGTGAAGAAGATTGAATTGCATGCAGCTCAATAGAACCACCATGCATAGAGCAGCTTCTAGATATGGACCGATTCAAGGAGGATGGATATTTTTATTAAGGGAGATGATTATTTTTTACATGAATGTTCCATATTTATAGTTTTAAGAGAGAACTTGATGGTCTTAATATAATCTTTAATGCTCTCCAGACCAATTGAGTTTGACATTTAGCCAAGTCTAAGAGATATGAGTCTGATAATTTTCCAAACTCATGTAACCTTAGGATTTAGTACATAACTAATTAAACTTAAACATGTTGGGTCTGACAACTTTCTAAATTCATGTTGTCTTGGGTTCAGTATATTATTAAACCCAAGTATATTAAGGTGCCTAAAGCTCAACACATGAATGAGCCCAAATATACTGGGTTTGACAACTTGCTAAACATATGATGTCTTGGACTCAGCACGTGGTTAGAGATGGCAATAGGTACACGTGGATCGGGTTGGTGACTATCCATACCTGAACTTGAAAACCAAATCATTATCCATACCCTACCCTAACCTGATTGAATATAGACTTAAAAAACCCAAACCTAACCCGATCAAGTCTCGAATATCCATAGCCCGAATATATTATAGTAGATAACAATAAAAATAAAGATAAGAAAACTTGCCGCTAATAGATTTGTTGCTAGGTCTACTGCTATTTAAACAGACCACACAGACTTCATAGAGAGTTGCACATAAAAAAAAAAACCTCGGAACAAGACAAAAACATGAAATTGAAAGTGACCCAGTTTTTCATTTTTCTAGGAATTGACCAGCATCAATTTAGAGTTTTTGAAAATGAAAAAAGTATACAAAACAAGGTTGTCACTTTTAAAAATAGGAAATAATAATAAAACATTATTAGCATACCAGAGACGTTAACAAACTTTGTAAATGAAAATTAAGACAATAATAGATTTGCTCTATTAGAGCCACTACATATAGCACAATAATTTGGTTTCAAATAAATCAAGATTGTTGAAAGCAGGATCAGCCACTACTTGATTTGTTGCTGACCTGTTGTTGCTGTCTTTGGAGGGACTGTTGTTGTCGTTGGTGAAGAGAGTGAGAGGGAGCAATATGGAAGGTAAAGAGGAGAGGTTAGAGTGTGAAAAAAACCCTAAATTTTCTATTTTATATGCTTGGTAGAAATGTAATTTTCCCAAACTTTAAGGTTAGTTATGTAGTTCGGGTTGGGTTCTGATAGGGTATGACAATATTCATACTCTACTTGAACCTGGCTTTTTGATTTTAGGTTAACCTGAACCTAACCCGAACTTGAACAGACAAAAAAATTTTCTATCCATTTGGATTGGTATCCATCGGGTTTTAGTAAAATTGGCATCCCTACACATAGTTGAGCTCCAGTATATCAAGTCTGGCAACTCGTCAAACCCATGTTCACTTGAATTTAGCTTGTAGCCAAACCCAAGTATGTTGGGTTTGACAAGTTGCTAGACCCACATTACTTTTAACTCAACACATGGATGAATCTAAATTTATTGAATTTGATAGTTTGCTAAATCTATGTTCGTTTGAGTTATCATCAACTTATAAATTTAAATTTTTTCATAAAGCATGAAAAATATTAAAAATATTGAGCAAAAAAATACTTACTCATCACAAGTTTAGTCCAAAAAGTAGAGAAACACGGCTAGTATACTAAGAAGGTGTTGGAAAGTATAATAACGGTTGTTTTTTAAAGTGTTTTTCACTTGGAAATATATCAAAATAATATTTTTTTATTTTTTAAAATTATTTTTGACATGAACCTATCCAAATTATATATATAGAACTGTGTTTCTTGATATTTGGTTGAGAAGTTCAGTATCCAACTTGATATATGATAAATGATTTGTTGTATATCAATTTTAATTTTCAACGGTTTGACCTGCTCAGCTACTAGTGTTGTTTCTGTCTTTCAGATTCTCGAGTAAACATGGTCTTTTGCTTTTATCAAGTCCTAGTGGTATTCTGTCTACTTGGAACAGCAGAAACAAATTGGGTGCTTGCAAGGGACTTTGAGTTGCTCTTGATAAACAAAAGATTTTGCTGTGTTTGATTAAGGTTGGAGATGCATAAACTGGTAATTGAATTCCACATCAATCTCTCAAATGGATAGTATTCTTCTTGGACATCCGATTATAAAATTGGAAAAAATGCAGTGATTAAAGTGGCCTCTGCATGTACGAGGATGACAGCAAGCAGCATCTAAGTTAGTTTTGCTTCAATGGCTTTCTCCCAAGTTTCTTCCTTGTTCTTTATTCTGTGGAGGATTCACATTCGGCAGGTCGGTTGAGATTTTGCTTGCCCCTCCAACAAAGGGTATTGGATTTGATAGTAATCGGAGTCCTCAGGTAGGTTGCAGTGTCTCCTTTGCTTTTTGATGGCAATTATTTCTCACTTGAAGAATATAGTTTGTTGCAGCGAGGACCATGCATGGCAATTTAGGTCACTTAGGTGATCCCAAGAAGAAATTTCTTCCCATTGCACCAAATTAAAGATCTTCGAGCCATTACTTTATCCTTTGCATGTGGTGATAGGAAAGCGAAATTCGGCTCCCAAACGTTTTGCTCGCTGATAATTCTACGCCGTAAATGAACACCAATGGCTTACTCTTGATAATTTTGCCGTAATTAATGAAACTATCCATTTCTAGTTTCTCTAAATATCAAATCCGTGCTTTTCTAGAACCCTCCAACGTGTTTTACATAATAATAGCTATGTGATCCATGAGTTGAATAATTTTTTTTATAAAAAGAAATATACATGCTTTTCCAATATGTCTTTAGATATAAAAAGTTTTCAATCATGAATCGATTTGCTTTTCCAATATGTCAAGGATCCGAAGGTCACGGGCAGGAAGGCCTGTACGACGCATGATTGCGTGCTTGCCAACTTCCACCACCTGGGCTTGGCCAGTTGAGTCTAGTAAGAGCCAGGGTCGAACCCCAGTTCCTTTCTTGCAAGAGGACGGGAAAGGAACGTTGAGAGAGGTTGTGGCACTGGCTGGCGCGGTCCAGGTCATTGGGTCCTTGTCGTCTTCAGGTTTGGATAGCGGTGGTGTTTGTGGGCGAGATCTCATGGTCGGAGGAGGGGGTGAGTTTTACTAGGATCAAATAGAAGATGCATGGTTTTGGGAAAGTAGTGGAGTGTTCGCTTCAGATTTGTTAATTATTAGATTGCTAACCAATAAACTGAACCGTAATCAACTTGTTTTATTTGAAGATAAACTGGCTTTATAAATAGCCTTACATTGTAACTAATTCTCAGAAAAAACAGCTAAATAATAGCAACAGACTCACGACTTGATCAACTCAGCAAAAACAGACTTGCTGATTTCATCACACTTAACAGCTGTGATTCACAGCTGTGATTCCTAGTCAATAGGGTTTATTAACAGAAAAACAGACACATTAAATTCAAACAATCTTTAACATTCTCCCTTAAACTGTATGCTTGAAAGCATTCAGTTTATTTCCACGATCGAACACATCCCAAGCAATGCTCTCAGCTTCACGAAAGATTCAGCCTTCAAAGGCTTAGTTAGAATATTTGCAATTTGCTCAGCACTTCTGCAATGAATCAGTTCCACTTTGCCTTCTTTGGTGAGATCACGAAGAAAGTGAAATCTCACATCAATGTGTTTGCTCCTTCCATGCAAGACTGGATTTTTGGACAGCTTAATTGTTGAATTATTGTCACAGAACAACATAATTGGACCTTGCTATGTGTCGATACACGACGTCGGGCGACGGCTCCGCTCTTTTGTTTATTTAACAAAAAAAGATTTTTTATTGGTTGGGGGAAATAGATTTTATTGGAGTCGCCATCTAGTAATTTGAGGGAACTAGAAATCCCAAATTAGACACTGGTCCCAGAGATTCGAGTACTGGGTTAGTTATGATTAAGGGAAGGTAGACACCACCCTTAAAACATCCTTTCAAAAGAAAGGTTACCCTTACTTGTGTGTTTTTTATTTGATTCAAATGCTATTATATTTTGAGCTTATTTGCAATTTTATTATTTTTTTTATGGTTAACGTCGGTCCCTAAAAATAGGAGACACGTTAAAAAATGACATCAGTCCCTAAAAATAGGAGACTTGTCTAAAATATTAACGTTTAACCCTAAAAAGGAGATTTACGTCTAAGTTACCAAAAAACTATGGACATAATCCATATTTGGTATTTAAGCTTTTGACATCGGTCCTTTTATGAAAAAGAGACGTGTCGATAAAATATACGTTTATAAAATAAAACTATTTTGATATCGTTGAGATATGGGTATAACTATATTTGAAAATTGGGTTTTGGACCCACGAATGATGACATAATAGGATGGGTGTTGGACCCGCGTTGTTATTTTTTTGTTTTACAACATGCAAGAAAATTTATATACAAAATAAAAAAATATTAGCAATCTAAATAAAATTACATGAGTGACACAGTATAGGTAAAAGACTGAAATACCCTCGGATTTATCAGAAATTTACGAAAATGCCACTGGCGGCGCGTGTGGCTCACGCGCGGCTACTGTTGGTGGCGACGAGATTTTCAGTCGAGATTTCTGGCAAACTGATGGTCGATTCTGGTAGATCTGAGGTCGAGGATGCTGTTGGTGATGGTCTTGACGGTCGTTGATGGCTGACGAGGGAGAATCGTCGACTTGAAGCTTCGGTGCCCGGCGAGAATCGCGGCCTTTTTCCGACCATATGAGGCGGCGAAAATGGTTAAAACCGCCGGGGGTTTGCTTTAAACCAGTGGATCAACCTTTCTGTGGTGGTTAGGAGGCTTGATATGGCCAGAAATGGGAGATCGGAGGGAGAGAGAGAGTCGCCGGCGAGAGGAGAGAGATGCTCTGAGATTTACTACGGTGCGGACGCGTGTATGGTGTACCGGTGCCGCTGAAGGATGTTAACCGTTGGATCTTGGATGAAACGATCGGATGGCTGTGATTGGCTAGATCTGCAGGTTGATCGCACGGCCCAGATTGTCTGGTGTTTGATCCTGTGTGGCGTGGTGCACCGAAAGCTCGGTGCACCGGATGACGTGGCGCAACGGGATTAAATCCTGGAATATGTTAACGGCTGAGATGTGTTGGGATATGTTTGGTATTTTTTAAATTGTTTTTTTTTAAAAGACAATATCCTACTCTCCTCAAGAAAAACTAAAAAAATTAGGAATAGTATCAATCGATTCTTTCTTTTTTTTCTTTTCTCTTCCTTTCTCCCCTGCGTCCGCTCCTCTTTTTTTTTTCTCTCCTTTTTTCCTTTTTTTTTTTCTGGCGATGCTAACTGCCTATTTATAGGCAGTGAACAGTAATATAATAATTGATTTCTGCCTAAATTTGCCTAATTGTAAGAAAAAAAGAAAAAGTACTTGCCTAACATTACCTAATATGACAAAAAAGTTTTTGTTTTATTATATATAATAATAAATATTTACATAGATAAAATTAAAAACTCAAATCAGTATTAGAAAAAACCCGACTCAACCGCTAAAAATCAATTTTAATTACCGAAAATTATGTCGAAACATTAAAAAAAAACTTTCAATGGGTATCAACCCGATGAACCGGGTTTTGACCACAAAATAACAGTTTTGACCCAAAATAACCTGAAACTCATTTTTTATCCCGGTCGACATGGTTAGACCCGTATCGACCCAGTGAACTCAGTCTTGGCCGAAAATGATGGTTTTGACCCGAAACAGCCCGAAAACTCATTTTTTACCCTGGTCGACATGGTTTGACCCGTATCGACCCGGTGCACTCGGTTTTGATGGAAAGATACGGTTGACTCGAGAAAAAAATATTTTTTTGAATTTTAAACTTTTTTTTATTTTTTTGGATTTTTTATAAATAATAATAGAAATAAAATAATATTTAAGAAAAACTTGGTGAATCCAAAATTGGGTTACAACAGTTGCCCCCTCTTTACAATGCTTACGGTGCAAAGACATTGGAAAATTCATTTTCTTTTGACTTTGCATAGTAAGTTTTGTAAAGAAAAACAATGGCGATGTTGAAAAACTGCCCGATGGTGAAAATGGAATCAAAGAATTTTGTGAGTGGTCTAATTGTTCCAGGCGACCTGCCCGATGATAAAATGCGAGGAGACTCGCAAGTGGTCAAATTGTTCCAGGCGACCTGCCCGATGATAAAATGCGAGGAGACTCGCAAGTGGTCAAATTGTTCCAGGCGACCTGCCCGATGCTAAAATGCGAGGGAACTCGCAAGTGGTCAAATTGTTCCAGGCGACCTGCCCGATGATAAAATGCGAGGGAACTCGCAAGTGGTCAAATTGTTCTAGGCGACCTGCCCGATGCTAAAATGCGAGGGAACTCGCAAGTGGTCAAATTGTTCCAGGCGACCTGCCCGATAAATGAAAAAAAATGCGAGGAAACTCGCAAGTGGTCAAATTGTTCCAGGCGACCTGCCCGATAAATGAAAAAAAAAAAAATGCGAGGAAACTCGCAAGTGGTCTAATTGTTCCAGGCGACCTGCCCGATAAATGAAAAAAAATGCGAGGAAACTCGCAAGTGGTCAAATTGTTCCAGGCGACCTGCCCGATGATAAAATGCAAGGAAACTCGCAAGTGGTCAAATTGTTCCAGGCGACCTGCCCGATAAATGAAAAAAAAATGCGAGGAAACTCGCAAGTGGTCAAATTGTTCCAGGCGACCTGCCCGATAAATAAAAAAATGCGAGGAAACTCGCAAGTGGTCAAATTGTTCCAGGCGACCTGCCCGATGCTAAAATGCGAGGGAACTCGCAAGTGGTCAAATTGTTCCAGGCGACCTGCCCGATGATAAAATGCGAGGGAACTCGCAAGTGGTCAAATTGTTCCAGGCGACCTGCCCGATAAATGAAAAAAAAATACGAGGAAACTCGCAAGTGGTCTAATTGTTCCAGGTGACCTGCCCGATAAATGAAAAAAAATGCGAGGGAACTCGCAAGTGGTCAAATTGTTCCAGGCGACCTGCCTGATAAATAAAAAAATGCGAGGGAACTCGCAAGTGGTCAAATTGTTCCAGGCGACCTGCCCGATAAATGAAAAAAAATGCGAGGGAACTCGCAAGTGGTCAAATTGTTCCAGGCGACCTGCCCGATCAAAATGAAAAAAAATGCGAGGAAACTCGCAAGTGGTCTAATTGTTCCAGGCGACCTGCCCGATGATAAAATGCGAGGGAACTCGCAAGTGGTCAAATTGTTCCAGGCGACCTGCCCGATGATAAAATGCGAGGGAACTCGCAAGTGGTCAAATTGTTCCAGGCGACCTGCCCGATAAATGAAAAAAAATGCGAGGAAACTCGCAAGTGGTCTAATTGTTCCAGGCGACCTGCCCGATGGTGACATGCTTGAAAGTGATTTCAGCAATGAGCTTTAAGATTGATGAAAACTTTTAAAGGAAGTCATACCTGTATGGTTGAGATCTGATTTGTAAATCGATCTCAGAGCTGATGAAAGCTTCTCAAGAAAGTCTTGTATATACGATTGAGATTTGATCTGTAAATGGATCAGGAAAGCTTCTCAAGAAAGTCTTATATGTACGGTTGGGATTTGATTTGGAAATGGATCCCAAAAGATGAGGAAAACTTCCAAGGAAGTTTTGTATCTACGGCTAAGATCTGATCTTATGTTCAAAATGATGGCAGGAGCAGATTCCCTATAAATCACGCAGTATTGGGCAAAAGACATCATCAACTTCTCGTATTTTCAATACTCTCAAAGCTCTTAACTTTCGAAGTTTTAACTATGTCTTCCTCTTCTTCCAATGCTAATCCAAACCTTGTTCCTGAGGCAGAGCCTGTAGTTTGGCGTAGTACCTTTGAAGTGAATGGTCGTCCAGTTACAATAGAGGATACTGTAATGGGTGATGAAGATACCGCTGTAGCTGTGGCTAGAGACATGACCCTTCCTCGTGATGAAATGATGCTGGCAGCGAGGACCGATATTGAAGCAGTGAATCAGTCACTTGCTCTCAGTATCATAGCTACTTCGTCTTTGGTGAATGTTGCGGAGCGTCTTCATGCTAGAAGACTTGAGTTGAATACTCAAATTCCTGAGCTCCATAATCAGATTGAGAATTTAAGGAAAAGACTCCGTGATGAGAGACGTCACAGGAACGAATTGGAGAGGAGAAACCAAGAGCTCAATGCACGTGTTGACTTTTGGAGGGACTATGTTAACACCCGACACCTCGAGTTCGAGGAAGAGATGGAGCGCATGCATAAGCAATTTGAGGAATTCCGAGGCATGATTGGCCATCCAGATGAAAATATCCCTAATCGTCCTCGCAGTGTTTAACGTTTGTACTTGTAAACCATTATGCCTATGAATAAAAATCCATCTTCTCGTCTTCATTCATGAATTTTGCCTTTGTGGAATTGCCATACTTGATATGATTTAGAAAGACGTCATTTCATCCGAGTCTCGTTGGATCCCGTGAGGAGTGTTGTTTCGTGAAATATCTGCAAAACAAATATGCAATGCTCGTGAAGTTAGATGATATGCAATGCATCTTACCTGTTTTTGAAATATAAATCCCCATTCATCTTGTTTAAGGGTTTCGACTTTGAGTGAGCTCTTTTGATTTATGCGTACTTTAAGTCTACTCAAGCTGACCCATGTTGTCCATTTTCTAAGATAAAGCTTTGTTTGAGTTTCCCAACAATCACTGCACGTTTCTCTATTGGTAACTTCATTGAGAGAATCAGCTTCTCCGTGGCCCGACATTGTCCTGGGATTTAATCTGCATTTCTCTTACTGAAGATGTATCAGTTATCTTATTGTCTAACTGATTATATTGTAAGAGTCAACAATCTCCTTTCATAGATACTGGAAATCATACTATTTCCGTCCTCATGCTAGAAGAAGCCCACAGTTTATCACGTGTATTTTCCACTAGGGAAGCAAATTTCTTTGTGCCATTACAGATCTGGTAACTGCTTCTCTGCCCCCTGGGAGAATTAACTGCCTTAATTCATTTCCTCCTTTGCTCTTGTTGTCATTAGAATCTCTGATTTTCTAATGGTGCCTCATAGTGTGCCGTATATTCATTTTTCTTACAAAGAAAACCCTTTTTTTCAAAAATGATTTTTCAAAAGATCTGTTTTGTTCTCGAAAACTGAAACTCTCAATGTCTGTTTATAACAATGTTCAGGCAACTCTAGGGCTTTGTGTCAAATCTTTTAGTAAAAGAAATCTCAGATGAAGGTAAGTGATGAGATGACCTTCTGCTTTGGTTTTCAAAGTGTTCAAGCGATTGCTTGAAGGTATTTTGAGAGAAAAGATACAATTTGTCTTTTATATTTAGAAACACTCTTTTTAACAGCATGAATAATAACGAGTAGTTATTTGCCACACCATGACTTTTTATGGAAAAGTATCTTATATTTTGAGAACGCCGTTTATTGATCTAGGTTGCTTACTTGATTAGAAAGGACTTCAAAGGCACGTAATGTATTTCATGGCTCAAGGCTATAAAAGAAAGGTATTCCATAAGCTCAAAAAAGTGTTTAAGGGCTTATAAACTATAGATCACTATTCTCTTGTCTTGGCATTTTCTTTTGCTACCTTGACAACAAAAATGATGCTAAATATTCCAAATAAAGAACTTTTGTTTTCTTTTGGTACTCCCATATTTGTTAGGAATTCTCTCAATTGTTTGGAATTTTATTGAATTCTTTGTTGTCAGACTTTCTTTATAAGCTCATATGTCTTCAAGACAATTTTCTTAATCATATTTCTCTGTTTGCCCCCTAGTGTAGGGTGTGATCTTAGTTAAGGTTCTTGTGAAAGAAAAGGCTTTAAATAGACTCGGCTCAAATTGGGACTGCAAAGGATAATTTTAAAGAAAGTGAAAGGAATATCAAAGATGGCCTTTCCTCATTTCAAGTAAGATCAGTTAAAACCAATAAACTTTGTCCACATCCAGCGTAATGCTTTGGATTTGTAAGATACCACTTTTTGGAGTCCATGACAAATTAATGTACTACCAACCATTATTCATGCTGATAAAATGTGGATCCAAGATATAATTTGGGTGATAGTTGTTCCGATTGCATGTTTTTGACTTGTTTGGTCGTCTCTTTCAAGGGAGTTGTTCTGAACATTATTCTAAACAAAATCATTGATTTATTTCATTGAAATCACAAACAAAATCAGTTCTTTTAAAACCTCATTTAAGAAGAATGGATTCTCTTGTAAAAAAAAAGTTTGAAAGATCAAATTGTTGAGCCATTGATATCATGCATGGGCTTTTTGGTGAGGTATAATGCAAAGAGAATTTCCTGGCCAAAACTTTATTGATTTGATTGGATGAAACCATCATACATAATACTTTTTCACAGAATCAGAGTTCACAGGCCTAGGTAAATCATCTCCATCCATCCTAGTTAACAACAGAGCTCCTCCAGAGAATGCTTTCTTCACTACATATGGGCCTTCATAGTTTGGTGCCCACTTGCTTCGGTCTTCACTTGGTAATGGCAAGATTTTCATAGTACAAGATCCCCTTCTTTGAATTCTCTTGCATGATTGGGCAAAGAGTTGGACTTCACATTTGGTGCATCATCAAAAGATATCCATCCAGCTTTTATCAATTGCAAAAGCTTGTTCTTAAATGCATTACAACTTTCAATGTTATGCCCAGCAGCGCCAGCATGATACTCACATTTCAGATCTGGCTTATACCAATTTGGGTATGGAGGTTGCAGTGGGGTTAAGGGAATAGGGGCTATTTGCCCAATACTCAACAACTTTGAGTACATTTCTCCTAAGGGAAGTGGTAATGGTGGCAGTCGTTCTTGGGTTCTTTGAAAATTCCTTCTTGGAGGATTAACAATCTGGTTACTTTCTTGGTTATTTGGTTGATTTTGTTGGTTGGTAGGGAAATGTTTAGTAAAGTTTACACTTGCAACTTGTTGGGTGGGTATTTGAAAGTTATAATGATGGTAATTCTTTTTTATACCCTTATACACTCCTTCCACATTGTTCACATCGGCATCCTTTTTCCCAGTAAAGCCTTTCTTCTCAGTAGGCTCTGACATTCTCCCCGCTCTTATCGCTTGTTCTATTCTCTCAGCGATAGTTACAGCATCATAGAAATGCTGAGCTGAACTACCCACCAGGTGTTCAAAGTATGGAGATTTAAAAGTGTTAGAAAATAGAGTGACCATTTCTTTTTCTAACAAAGAGGGTTGCACATGCGATGCTTTTTCACGCCATCTCAAAGCGTATTCTCTTACAGTCTCTTTGTTGCCCTTCTCCATAACTAACAAGCTTGACCTGTCCGGGGCTACCTCCATATTGAACTTATACTGCTCCACAAAGGCTTTCACCAAATCTTTCCACTTTCTGATCTTGGTGTTATCCAGCCTTGTATACCAGCTTAATGCCGATTCAGAAAGACTGTCTTGAAAGAAATGGATGAGAAGTTTCTCATCATTCACTACTTCTGCCATCTTATTGCAATAAGATTTAAGATGAGTGACTGGGCATTCAGTTCCAGTATACTTGATGAATTCTGGTACCCTAAATTTTCTGGGTACAACTACATTTGGAACTAAACACATTTCTGCAGCATAAACAGGATCATATAAGTCTGCCCCTTCTACTGCCTTCAATCTCTCTTCCAGAGCGGTCAATTTATCATAATCGACATTTTCAGAGAATTTCATCCTTTATGGGTCATCAGTTGCCAGGTTTACATTAACTGGCACTTGTGCTGGTGGAACATTGGCAGTGAACTGCTGTTCAAATACAGAGGGATTTGCCCCTAAATTTTGAGGCGGGAATACAAAGGGAGTTGCTGGCATAGATATAGATGGAGTTGCAACTGCTGGCTGAGTAGAGGTACCTTCTCCAGACTTGGCTACTAGGGCCTGCTCGAGTAGACTCGTAAGTCGTGCAATATCATTTTTCATGTTCTCCAACTCTCTTTGATAATGAGCCTCTAGGCGAGCCCTTTCTTCGTTCTCCATTATCTTCCTTTGTGATCGAGTGTAATGAATTTTGTGGCCTTTTGGGGGACCTATATTTCAACCTGAGTGAATGCAAGTAAACTAAATGAAATGCACAAATGGATGCAAATTGTCATATGGTGTATGCATGATTGTTATTGGTTTCAAAATTGTTTTTTTAAATTATGACGAGGAACAGACCAGATTAGATTCTCTTAAAAAAAGTTCTCACTGAGGACTCCAAACCTACAGGGACTTGAACCGATTTAGGGGAGAAATTTGATGCCATGTTCTGATGGCAAACAATCCCCTTTATCATGTTGGTTCAATTTTGATCTGGTCAAAAAATCCTCAATAGTAATGTGTTTTTTTTTTTTTTTTTTTTTTTACACTTCCTATAAGGATCGGTGGAGATTTAATGAGAATATGAAATGTATATAAACATGCATGTTAATGCATTGACATTTGTTTGTGTCCTAAAAGGTTATCTTAATTGATAGGATCTAGCTCATAAGATTTGGCTCAGTTTAGTCTATCCCTGAAGATATTTTTTTGGTTCTTAGATTGCCCGAATTACCCATGGGGTAGTCGGCCTCTTAACCTTATACAACATGAGTATGGGAAGAAAATTCCACAATACCCGTTATATAGGGTGAGTTACAATCCAAGCGAAAGTCCATATGAGCATCAGTGGACATAAGTCACACTTGCCACCTGAATCTTTCTTTTCTAATCTTAAAAAGGACGAGCTCGGGTCCAGAGCTTTTATGGGTTCACTGTTAAGTGTGTGAATACACAAATAAATAACATCCATGCATGTGTAATTAAAAAATGAAATGATTTACAATTGATATTGCATAAAATAAATAGTGCAAATAAAATAAATACTCAAAAAAATAAATAGCAATAAAAAAAATGAAAAGCACACACAAGCAGTTGGTTCAACCCTATCCCCAGTGGAGTCGCCATTCTGTCGATACACGACGTCGGGCGACGGCTCCGCTCTTTTGTTTATTTAACAAAAAAAGATTTTTTATTGGTTGGGGGAAATATATTTTATTGGAGTCGCCATCTAGTAATTTGAGGGAACTAGAAATCCCAAATTAGACACTGGTCCCAGAGATTCGAGTACTGGGTTAGTTATGATTAAGGGAAGGTAGACACCACCCTTAAAACATCCTTTCAAAAGAAAGGTTACCCTTACTTGTGTGTTTTTTATTTGATTCAAATGCTATTATATTTTGAGCTTATTTGCAATTTTATTATTTTTTTTATGGTTAACGTCGGTCCCTAAAAATAGGAGACACGTTAAAAAATGACATCAGTCCCTAAAAATAGGAGACTTGTCTAAAATATTAACGTTTAACCCTAAAAAGGAGATTTACGTCTAAGTTACCAAAAAACTATGGACATAATCCATATTTGGTATTTAAGCTTTTGACATCGGTCCTTTTATGAAAAAGAGACGTGTCGATAAAATATACGTTTATAAAATAAAACTATTTTGATATCGTTGAGATATGGGTATAACTATATTTGAAAATTGGGTTTTGGACCCACGAATGATGACATAATAGGATGGGTGTTGGACCCGCGTTGTTATTTTTTTGTTTTACAACATGCAAGAAAATTTATATACAAAATAAAAAAATATTAGCAATCTAAATAAAATTACATGAGTGACACAGTATAGGTAAAAGACTGAAATACCCTCGGATTTATCAGAAATTTACGAAAATGCCACTGGCGGCGCGTGTGGCTCACGCGCGGCTACTGTTGGTGGCGACGAGATTTTCAGTCGAGATTTCTGGCAAACTGATGGTCGATTCTGGTAGATCTGAGGTCGAGGATGCTGTTGGTGATGGTCTTGACGGTCGTTGATGGCTGACGAGGGAGAATCGTCGACTTGAAGCTTCGGTGCCCGGCGAGAATCGCGGCCTTTTTCCGACCATATGAGGCGGCGAAAATGGTTAAAACCGCCGGGGGTTTGCTTTAAACCAGTGGATCAACCTTTCTGTGGTGGTTAGGAGGCTTGATATGGCCAGAAATGGGAGATCGGAGGGAGAGAGAGAGTCGCCGGCGAGAGGAGAGAGATGCTCTGAGATTTACTACGGTGCGGACGCGTGTATGGTGTACCGGTGCCGCTGAAGGATGTTAACCGTTGGATCTTGGATGAAACGATCGGATGGCTGTGATTGGCTAGATCTGCAGGTTGATCGCACGGCCCAGATTGTCTGGTGTTTGATCCTGTGTGGCGTGGTGCACCGAAAGCTCGGTGCACCGGATGACGTGGCGCAACGGGATTAAATCCTGGAATATGTTAACGGCTGAGATGTGTTGGGATATGTTTGGTATTTTTTAAATTGTTTTTTTTTAAAAGACAATATCCTACTCTCCTCAAGAAAAACTAAAAAAATTAGGAATAGTATCAATCGATTCTTTCTTTTTTTTCTTTTCTCTTCCTTTCTCCCCTGCGTCCGCTCCTCTTTTTTTTTTCTCTCCTTTTTTCCTTTTTTTTTTTCTGGCGATGCTAACTGCCTATTTATAGGCAGTGAACAGTAATATAATAATTGATTTCTGCCTAAATTTGCCTAATTGTAAGAAAAAAAGAAAAAGTACTTGCCTAACATTACCTAATATGACAAAAAAGTTTTTGTTTTATTATATATAATAATAAATATTTACATAGATAAAATTAAAAACTCAAATCAGTATTAGAAAAAACCCGACTCAACCGCTAAAAATCAATTTTAATTACCGAAAATTATGTCGAAACATTAAAAAAAAACTTTCAATGGGTATCAACCCGATGAACCGGGTTTTGACCACAAAATAACAGTTTTGACCCAAAATAACCTGAAACTCATTTTTTATCCCGGTCGACATGGTTAGACCCGTATCGACCCAGTGAACTCAGTCTTGGCCGAAAATGATGGTTTTGACCCGAAACAGCCCGAAAACTCATTTTTTACCCTGGTCGACATGGTTTGACCCGTATCGACCCGGTGAACTCGGTTTTGATGGAAAGATACGGTTGACTCGAGAAAAAAATATTTTTTTGAATTTTAAACTTTTTTTTTATTTTTTTGGATTTTTTATAAATAATAATAGAAATAAAATAATATTTAAGAAAAACTTGGTGAATCCAAAATTGGGTTACAACACTATGCATGCTTCACTTCTTCCAAAATTCTGTTTAGCCAAATACCTAGACATGCACATGATGCAGCAGCTATAAACTCTGCTTCAGTTGTAGATAAAGTAACAACAGGTTGCTTTTTTGAGGACCATGAAATTGCAGCTCCACTTAAGAGAAATACATATCCAGATGTGCTTTTACGATCTTCCGCATCCCCAGCATAGTCATTGTCACTGAAACTGATTAATTCACATTTTCCACTCTTCTGCGTTTTATAGAACAGACCATAGTCAAGTGTTCCTTTTAGATACCGAAGTATCTTTCTAACAGCCTGATGATGTAGTTCAGTTGGTGCTTCCATAAATCTGCTAACAAGACTGACAGCGTATATTAAATCTGGTCGAGTGGTTGTCATATACATCAAGCTTCCAATCATTTGCTTGTAATATGTACTGTCAATTTTTGCTCCTCCATCATCACGGGTCAGCTTGGTTCCAGGAATTATAGGAATTTGGACTGAATTGCAATCATCCATTCCAAACCTTACAAGAACTTCCCGAGCAAATTTCCTTTGACAGATAAATATACCACCTGCAGATTGAGTCACTTCTATACCAAGAAAGAATTTCATCTTTCCCAAATCAGTCATCTCAAATTCCTTCATCATGGATTGTTTAAATACTTTAAACATATCTTCATCATTGCAAGTGAATATTAAGTCATCCACATATAAGCATACAATCAAAAGATTACCTCTCCCTCCAGTTTTGATGTAGAGTGTATGCTCATATGGACACTTATGAAAGCCTGCCTTGCTGAAATAATTGTCAATTCGATTATACCAAGCTCTTGGGGCTTGTTTCAACCCATAAAGAGCCTTTTTGAGTTTGTATACCAGACCCTTGCTTCCCTTCTTTATATAGCCTGGTGGTTGATCTACGAATACTTGTTCCACAAGTTCTCCATGCAAAAACGCAGATTTTATGTCTAGTTGAAAGACATTCCACTCATTCATAGCAGCCAACGAAATAATCATTCTAATTGTGTCATGCCTTGCTACTGGGGCAAACACTTCAGAATAATCAATTCCATACCTTTGTGTATATCCTTTAGCAACTAATCGAGCTTTGAACTTGTCAACTTCCCCTCTTTCATTTAGCTTTGTTCTGTAAATCCACTTGACTCCCACTATTTTTTCTCCTTCAGGCAATTCAGCTAGCTCCCATGTGTGGTTTCTTTCAATAGCTTCGATCTCTGCATCCATAGCCTTTCTCCATTTTGAATCTTTGATTGCCTCATCAAAAGTAATCGGGTCACTCTCTGCAAACAAAGCAAGATGAGCCAATGAGTCTTCATCAGCAAGTTCTTCACCACTTGTGTAATCAATCATCCAAGCTGGTTTTCTCCTTGATTTGTGCATGCTTTGTATAGGAGTTTCAGATGTCTCAGGTAGTAATGTCTCGGTAACTTGATCCATACTACCTGATTCACATTCTCCCTCACCACTGTGTGCATCTTCTTCAGCGTCAGCTTTTCCATTGTCTTCCAATTCAAGAGCCATTGGATTTCCTTTGTCAGTGCTTTCCCAATCATAGCTGCTGTGTTCATCAAACACCACATCTCTAGAAATACAAATCCTTTTGGTTATAGGATTATAAAGACGGTATGCCTTGGATTCTTCACTCACCCCAAGCAGTACACATTTTTCTCCCTTATCATCAAGTTTCATTCTCTTTGGGTCTGGAATGTGTGCATATGCCACACAACCAAATATTCTGAAGTGACTAACAGTTGGTTTCTGACCTGACCAAGCTTTTTCTGGCGTCACATTTTTCACAGAAAATGTTGGACTTCGATTGAGAACATATACACTCCATTTGACTGCCTCGGGCCAGAAGGCTTTAGGCATGTTCTTGCTTGCTAGTAAACTTCTTACCATATTCATGATGGTTCTGTTTCTCCTTTCTGATACACCATTCTGCTGCGGTGTGTACGCAGCAGTCAGTTGTCTTTTAATTCCACTTCTTTCACATACATCTACAAACTCATTGGATGTATACTCTCCACCGCGATCTGTTCGAAAACATTGGATGAATTTTTCTGTCTCCTTCTCAACCTTTGCTTTGAACCTCTTAAACACTTCAATGGTTTCTGATTTTTCTACTAGAAAGTACACCCATGTTTTTCTGCTAAAGTCATCAGTGATGGTTATGAAGTACCTTTTGTGGCTGTTGGAAGTGGGATTCAATGGACCGTAGATGTCTGAGTGCACCAGCTGTAGAATATGATTGGCTCTCCAAGTGCTCTCCTTAGGAAATGATTCTCTATGTTGTTTTGCAGTCACACACTCTTCACATACGTTAGAGGGATCATTGATATGAGGAAGCCCTCTTACCATCTCCTTCTTCTGCAGAGTCTTGAGTCCACTGAAATTCAAGTGTCCAAACCTGTAATGCCACAACCAAGATAAATCTTGGCTAGATGTCTGGAAACAAGTTTGATCTCCAGTAACTTCTGTTATGAGCTGAAACATTCGATTTCCAGACATCTTGATATTAGCCACTAATTCCCCGTTTGAATCATGGATTTGTCACCTTCCTCTCTGTAGCAGAATTGAACATCCTGCTTCTTGCAGTTGTCCTAGGCTGATCAGATTGCTTTTAAGTTCTGGTATATAAAATACATCATCTAAGTTATGTATTTTGTTGTTTACCAGCATTTGAATACTTCCCTTTCCCATAACACTCATGCTTAAGTCATTTCCAAGCTTGACCTTTTCTCGAAAAACTTCATCTAGAACACAAAACAGGCTTTTGTTTCCTGTCATGTGATTGCTGCATCCAGAGTCAAGATACCACATTGCTCCCTTTTCAGCTGGTATGGTTTCTGTGTAGGCCATCAATAGTATTTCTGCCACAGCTCCATTGTTCTCTATGTAGGTATCAATTGCATCTCTTCTTCTTCAACAAAGCTTGCCACTGCTCCATTATCCTCTGTGTAGGCCATCATTAGCATTTCTCCCTCTTCTTCAACAAAGTTTGTCATTTCTTCGTTTCCAGTTGGCTTGTTCTCTGTGTAAGCCATCAACAACATCTGTTCTTCTTCTTCTTCTTCTATCTCAGCAAAGTTTGCTTTTTCTTCCCTTTTATGGGGACACTCCCATTGAAAGTGACCAGTCTTATGGCAATTGTAGCATTCAACAAATGCTTTGCCAAAGTTTCCTTCTCTAGTGCCACGACCGCGTCCACGTCCTCTTCCTCTGAAGCCTCCACGTCCTCTGCCTCCTCCAAAGGGTCTTACAGCATAAGTCACATTAAGAGCTTGTTCTTGCTCAATGTGTTTAGTCATGCGTTGTTCATGCACAACTAGTGAGCTTTGCAGCTCATCTACTGACATAGTATCAATGTCATTAGATTCTTCTATTGAGCATACCACATAATCAAACCTAGAATTCATAAAGCGTAGAATTTTTTCTATGATTGTCACATCTTCTAACTTCTCACCATACATTTTCATCTGATTTGCAGTAGTCAGTATTCTTGCAAAATACTCATTAACAGATTCTCCACCTTTCATGTGCAGCATCTCGAACTCTTTACGAAGAGCCTGCAACTGGGCACGTTTAACTCTACTGGTGCCTTGATATTTCTTCTTCAAAGAGTCCCATATGTTTTTAGAAGTGTCCTTCTTGAGAAGAGTCTCAAGAATAGTGCGATCTATCGCTTGAAATAAGAAATTCTTTGCCTTCAGATCCTTCAGCTTCAGGTTTGATATCGCCTTTGACTGTGCCTCAGTTAGAATTGTGCCTTCTTTTACTTCGGGAATTCCTTCCTCAATGAGTGCCCAATATTCCTTTGATTTGAGAAAGTTCTCCATCAGCATGCTCCAATGATTATAATAACCATCAAGCCTTGGAATTGCTGGTTGTACATAGCCACTCGTGTTTCCCTCAAATGCCATTTTTGGTGTTTATAGAAGACTGCTGCTTCAGATGATAGGGCCCGTTTACAAGCTCTGATACCAAATGTTAATTATCAGATTGCTAACCAATAAACTGAACCGTAATCAACTTGTTTTATTTGAAGATAAACTGGCTTTATAAATAGCCTTACATTGTAACTAATTCTTAGAAAAAACAGCTAAATAATAGCAACAGACTCACGACTTGATCAACTCAGCAATAACAGACTTGCTGATTTCATCACACTTAACAGCTGTGATTCACACCTGCGATTTCTAGTCAATAGGGTTTATTAACAGAAAAACAGACACATTAAATTCAAACAATCTTTAACAAGATTCCCTCCATATTCACTCGATTAGTAAATAATGAGTGCCCGTATCTTACTGGGCAATTCATATGATTCTCTTAAAGCAGCATTATAATAATTTTTTTTCTTAAAAGGCTACTGTTCTTGGTGGTTAAGATTATTATTATTATTATTACATGTTTAGAGATTGTGTTTCAAGCACCACCATCCATATCTGAACTTACATTAATTAAGAGGCATAAACAAAGCATACAAAGATGAACAGTTACTATCAATTCTATCGAGAAAATAATAATAATAAAAAAGGGTAGGAGTTAAAAGGCTCGTTAATCCTTGAGTTTTCTGATGTGCAGTAGAAGCTAGATCTTAAAGACCCCGTTGCTGAAACACGAAACATGGATTAGGGCTTACAATATTTAATTAATTAGTTCATGAGAACGTTTTGGTATTGGTTTTTTTACAGAGGGTAGTAATCAAACCACCTATCCATCATGGCAAAGCACTGCTCTGGCCTGTATTCCGGCGCTGTGTGACCCCCTCCCTACACCACCACCAACACCACCACCAATAATTGCTTATTTATATTTTTAGATTAAACAGCTAGATAAGTTAATGTCTGTTCTTACCTTCACAGTCGCAAATGTCAGGTCGTATGTTATGTATTCTTGCGCGTTGTCTGCATACAGCATTGTGTATCTAAAGATGACCCAACAAACAAAAAAGGATTAGTTAATGCCAGTACGTACATTTGTTTTTTTATTCTGTCATTCTACTTTATATATATATATATATATATATATATATAATATATTTATACAGAGGGGCAGAACTAGAATTATTTGTTAGGGGGCCATAATTAATATAATATTTATTTTATTTTATTGTACATGAGTTGTAAAAAAACCTATATAATTTAGTTTTATTCAAATAACTTGCTATAAAAATATAATTATCTTTGTATGAGGTAAAAGGTTTGAAGAAATACCAAATTGAGTCAAAGCAACGAGATTAATTTCATCTTCATAATATATTCATCACTTTAATGTTAGTCTTTATATCTATCAAATATAAACATACAAAGTATATAAGAAACATTAGCTAAAACGAATCATTATTTATGTTTGATAAACTTTGAAATAAAGCAAAAAATAATAAAGAACTATTCTCACTAATCAACGCAGGTTCTTTGTAAACTGAGACGCATTGTAGTTGCTCAATCATAACTTTAACATTACACATTGGAGTTGGTTCACTAGGCTGCGAGTTATCAATTTTTTTTTGAAAAAAAAAATCAAATTCTTCTTTTTTTGTTCATGGTTCAACCTAAAATCAAAACATATATCGTGAGAAAAAATTGATAATTTTGGTGATTCTGCTAAAAACAAAACATAAAAAAAATCAAAGTATAATCAAAACAAACCAATAAAGTATATCTAATTAATTAAAAAAAAACACTATAACAAGAATTCAAAAAACAATTGGTAAAATTAGCAGATCTAAGAAAAAAATAAAGTAAAAATGGTAGAATTATATAAAAAAAAAAACCTCATCAAATTATTAACAAACATCTCAAAATAAAATAAAAATAGATTTTAAATTTAAGTTACCTTATTTTATTTAATGAAAAATAAATTAATTGATGGCTCTATTTCAATTTTTTCGTTGAAAAATTTTACTTATGATTTATATTTATATTTTTGTTTTTGATCGGCTGCAAAATTTATTGTGCAAAGTAATGAATTTATATTAGGGTGCATAAATTAATTTTTTAAAAAATCAAATTGAAAAATCACACCTAATTACAGTAAGAAAACTTTTGTAGAATAAAAAACCTATTCCACACTTAATTACCTCTATATATATATATATATATATATATATATATATATATATATATATTCTCTATACGTCTCTTTCCCTTCTCTCTATCACTCTTGGCTGCAACAACTATTAACACGTGACTTGGAATAGAAATTCAGGTCAAGTGGTGTCTATCATCCCATTTTTCCAGGGGCGGTATATATATATTATACAGGGGCGGAATATTTTAGGGGGGGCTTGGCCCCTGCTTGCCCCCCTCCTTCCGCCCCTGTATATATATATATAATCTTTTTTCAAATGGACATGACACGTTAAAAATATGTAAATTAGTTCAACCCCGTGGTGTCATTCAATTTTTGACATTCCATGAAGAGCCAGGGTGACCTTAGCAAGCAAAAGTGGTTTGACAATTGCTTGGTAACATCAGCACAATAACGTTTTCAGAGTTGTCTTCCCTATGTATGGTTTTTACATGAACCACAGCATATTATACAACAGCCGGTCATACTTTTGCCTGTAATACAGTAATACACAGCAATTCAATTATCTAACAATCGCCTGTGCTTGCACCAGGCAATAGCAATCACATATAAGAACATGCTCCCAGTAGTGCCACCAGCAACAGTCCATAGAAACTTCGACATTCCTGCTTGCACTTCCTCTTTGAACATTTTGATTCCGATATTCATGCCAAAAACACCAACAACTACAACAAAGCAGCTCACCACTAAGGTTGCTGTCGTCAACATAACCCCCATTTGCAGGAGATGATTCTGTTTGTCATCCAGCATTATGTTGATGTAGTCCTCTGTGTCATCAACATACTCCCTCAGCTTCAAGACCATCAGATGACATAGGAACAAAAAGGAGTTAAATAGCAGCCATGGAGAAAATTAACTATAACCTTAGAAACGATGCTAATTATATGATTGATAATTGAAAAGGATATAACTGTGTTTCTGCCTGTTTAATCATGTGCAACATTGCTGCATCATGTTAAGATCACAGGCAAAGACATGTATATAGACGCACAACAGCACAAATGGAATGCACATACTCTATGCTGTCATTGGCCGTGGCTTTTCTAATCAAATTTGGGGCTGTCTAACTTGTCCAGGCACCCAGCCACTACACCTCAATCGAAGTCATGCACTCATGCCCCATGACAAAATACTCACTTTTCCATTTCACTCTTTGGAGTGGCATCATACGAATTTATATGGTGAGTGGTATTGCAAACCTGAACTGGCAACTCATACTCAGGATCCAGAAGGGCATACTTCAGAAAAGTTATCGACTTACTGCATATCTGGAGAAACCAGCTCGTTCTGATCTTGGATCAACCTTCACTGAGAAGGGTGTAAATGGTTGTATACATATGTTACACTCATCAAATTCTGCTGTGGTCATTCTTAGATATGAATTCTCCCTGAGGCAAGGTGATGATGGGAAAAGTCAAAAACGTTCTAGCCATCAGCCTCAAGTTCTCTTGACAATCTTTCTTCTCCAAATATAGTTCTCATTTAATTTGTCCTCTCTTCAATGTGGGCACTACCAGTTCAGTTTCTATAGTGTGGGAAATAGTTAAACTTGTAGCATTACATCTAATAGCATGATGGAGACGCTGGATGTGAGACATGATTTAAGCACATATATGATCATTGATGATAGAGGATAACCCAACCCATTGTTTTTTGCTTGGGTGATTGGGCTCGTTCAAGTCCAAGTTATTAAATTTTATTTATTTTTATTATTGAACTTTAATTTATGTTATTTTATTACACTTTTATTAGTTAGTGAGTTCTAAGTTCTGATTAGGGTTTTATTATTTATATGTAATTTTCTTGACATTAAGATCAATTTTCGATGAATTGAATAAAAAATGCAAAGTTGCAGACTTTTACAGCCTCATTCTTCTCTTCTTCAACTTTTTCTTTTTTTTCTTTGGCTTCTTCTTAGCTTTTTCTTTTTTTTCTTCTTTAGCTTCATATCTTTTTTGTCCCACATCATAGCATCATTTGGTTTCATGCTTTATTAGTTAGCACATATTGACACAATGAGCACAAACATGTTAGAACTACAGCGAATGAGTTAAGAGCTTTATGTACTTGGGTAGCATCAGAGCATTTGGGTGGCCTATGCTTGTTTGCAAAGAGAATACCTCTTTCTTGGTAGTTGCAGTTGCACCATTAAATTCCGTGACATGAACTTCCACTAGGACTCAACATAATCACTTGCAGTTCATAGGCATATGGCTATCTGAGCACACATCATATGGAGTATGGACAATGTCCACAATGCAAATTAAAAATACATGCAAAGAAATGATGCCTGTGGACCTATGTAGAAGAATCAGGTGGAAAGTTCCATACCGTGCATAGTTTGTTCAATGTGCCATCAATTTGTACAAAGTACGCCTCCAAGAGCATTTCTAGTTCCTCGACATCAAGGCGCTTGCTTATTGAACTTCGTGTTGTACTAGTATTGACACGGCTGTATCTTCCAAGTCCATTGGGTGCACTAAAAAGATGATCATGTTCATTATCAATGTTTTTAATATCATCCTCATGGCTAGTAGAGACCTCAAGAACACCCAATGACACCTCAGCAGGAATACTGATGGAAAATAATGAGAATGTTTCAGCGAAAAGATAGCTTAGCAAACAAGAGGAGAAAAATGTAAGACTGTATATGTATGAGGTGATTAAATTATTAGGTACCTGTCGTCCAAGTCTGCTTGAAGGTCATCATCATCCATGCCATCTCCCTCATTTAAAGAGGAAGTTGAAGAATCTTCAAGCTGTTGTTGAGCCAGTTTTTCTGTTAGATACATCTCTGCCATGTCTTCATCATCATCCAGCAAGTGTTCTAATTCATCCCTAACCTGGAGATTACATGCATGGTTAGTTACCATAACGGAAGAGAAGAGCTTTAAATAAATCATTTGGAGCACAGAACTTCTAAACCTGCTTAAGCTTCCAAACCAGATCAAAATTCATATTCAGCTTATTGCCACACACTAATAAAATAAACGCGGAGACAAAAAACTTAACAACCTTTTGCACTCGGCCAGTTATTGCAACCAATCGACTTTTAATCTGGCGGACGCGTTCTAAATTGAGAGTACTGATCTTTGAAGTCAGTTTATCCAATGCTGGATGTGCCTCTTGTTCCAGTGTTTTTGCCTGAATAGGAAATGGAAAAGGGAAAGGAAATAATTAGACTCAGGACTTTTAAGCTACCAGAAAGTTACCAGCCTCCAGATTAAGAATATTTACTTCATTTTGTAAGAAAACCTATCCAACAAGGAATTGCACATGCTTACTTCACTTTCTAAGCAACTGCATGCCGCCTCAAGGCATGCTTCCAATGCAACAAACTCAAATGGAAGAACCTTTGATCCATCTCGATTCTCGAGACCCTGTTTTGCTCCCTCGTTGCAATCCTGATAATGTGAAAAGCCTTCTGGAAAATTTTCAGGACTCAAACCATTTGACTCAGGCTCTTCCACGTGATAAGGATTTGCCTTTGAATGATCACCATTGCCGTCCTACACAAGAACCAAAACAATATAAAAAAAAGAAGAAAGCAAGTGACAATCTGAAACATATGCAAAAGCATTACACAATAGCAAACATTAGAAACGTATGAGTATGACTTTACAGTAGCAATAAAGAAACATAGAAACTTCAAAAATCGCACTTCCAATGTATTTCGTGTGGGAGTCAAAATAACTCCTGTGTAAGCCACTTACCACTGACTTATTATTAACCCACCTTACAATTTCAATTACAAATTACAAATCTTACTAACAATGTATATTTCAATTAGCTACGCCGACAATCCGAAATCCAACTTTAAGTATCACCATTCTAAATACCCTCATTGGTTTCTAGTTAAGAGGGAAAGAGCCAAAATAGCACCGCATCCATTTTATGCTTTTCTTTGAAATCCAATAAAACTAGCAGCAGCAGCAACAATAACAACGAATGGATTCTTAAGAAACCAACACAAACTCACATCAAATCTCTTTAAAATCTTAAATTCAACATTAAACAAACGCAAACGTTCACTTTACACCAAACCAAAAACCCAAAAAATTAATCACAGCTTAAAGTAAGAAAAAAAAGAATCAGTAAAACCTGAGCTTTAGTAGCGTGGTAATGAAACATCAACCTCCCCTGCAACTCTTCCACAAATGGAGTAACAGAAGGGTCTCTAGAATTCAGCAGCAAAACCTCCTGTGCTGTAATAATCGCCTTAATATGCTCCAAATTAATAACAATTGCTCTCTCTCGACCCAAAACAGTAGACGGGTAAGAAAGTAGCGGGTCAAGGATCCGAAGGTCACGGGCAGGAAGGCCTGTACGACGCATGATTGCGTGCTTGCCAACTTCCACCACCTGGGCTTGGCCAGTTGAGTCTAGTAAGAGCCAGGGTCGAACCCCAGTTCCTTTTTTGCGAGAGGACGGGAAAGGGACGTTGAGAGAGGTTGTGGTACTGGCTGGCGCGGGCCGGGTCATTGGGTCCTTGTCGTCTTCAGGTTTGGATAGCGGTGGTGTTTGTGGGCGAGATCTCATGGTCGGAGGAGGGGGTGAGTTTTACTGGGATAAACAAGAAGATGCATGGTTTTGGGAAAGTAGTGGAGTGTTCGCTTCAGATTCCCTCCATATTCACTCGATTAGTAAATAATGAGTGCCCGTATCTTACTGGGCAATTCATATGATTCTCTTAAAGCAGCATTATAATATTTTTTTTTTTTAAAAAGGCTACTGTTCTTGGTGGTCAAGATTATTATTATTATTATTATTATTAAATGATTAGAGATTGTGTTCCAAGCACCAC
Organism: Populus alba x Populus glandulosa; assembly: GCA_033617975.1. Lineage (NCBI taxonomy): Eukaryota > Viridiplantae > Streptophyta > Magnoliopsida > Malpighiales > Salicaceae > Populus > Populus alba x Populus glandulosa. The sequence goes on along the minus strand of CM066143.1, from coordinate 30,412,400 downwards.
CATCCACATCTGAACTTACATTAATTAAGAGTCATAAACAAAGCATACAAAGATGAACAGTTACTATCAATTCTATCGAGAAAATAATAATAATAAAAAAAGGGTAGGAGCTAAAAGGCTCGTTAATCCTTCAGTTTTCTGATGTGCAGTAGAAGCTAGATCATATTAAAAGATCCCGTTGCTGAAACACGAAACATGGATGAGGGCTTACAATATTTAATTATTTAGTTCATGAGAACGTTTTGGTTTTGGTTTTTTTACAGAGGGTAGTAATCAAACCACCTATCCATCATGGCAAAGCACTGCTCGGGCCTGTATTCCGGCGCTGTGTGACCCCCTCCCTACACCACCACCAACACCACCACCAATAATTGCTTATTTATATTTTTAGATTAAACAGTTAGATAAGTTAATGTCTGTTCTTACCTTCACAGTCGCAAATGTCAGGTCGTATGTTATGTATTCTTGCGCATTGTCTGCATACAGCATTGTGTATCTAAAGATGACCCAACAAACAAAAAAGGATTAGTTAATGCCAGAACGTACCTTTGTTGTTTTCTTCTGTCATTCTACTTTTTTTTTTATATATATATATATATATATATATATAATAATAATCTTTTTTCAAATGGACATGACACGTGTTAAAAATATGTAAATTAATTAATAATATCATTATCTAAAAAATAAAATAAAAGAAACCCAAACTAAAAGATTTTCATGAAATTTTTTTAAAAGGTGATAGTTTAGTTACAAATATCTTCCTTTATAAAATATTTAATGTTAGTTTAAAATTACTAGAAAAATATTAGCATCTAATAAAAAATTGTTTTTAATAAAATCATGAATGAGAGACATTATTATCTTATGGTTAATTATATGTTTGAGATAATTTAACTTTATTGAAAAATGAAAAAAAAAAAATATGAATCTTTTTTTTAAATAAAACAATATTGCTTTTTTTTTTTCCATCTTTTTCTATGTCTATTATTTTTCAGAACATTTGTAACTAAATTCTTTTTTTTCTTTAATTTTATGATAAATTCCCATTGGTTTGGATTTTGAAAACTAAAATCAAAGGGTGTAAATTAAACGATGGATACTAACCCTGCAATTTGACCATCAACGAACCATGGTTCCCAGTCATACTTAATCGTCAAATTCAGAGATTCTATCCATTCAAGCGTACCAACGTATGGGATACTCATGTCATGATCACCACTACAAATGTTAAAACAATGGTAAAGATTGCACTAAATGGGAAAATTCAGAATTTATAATGTGTTCATATAATTATAAACAATACCTGTAAATGAGAGCTCGATATGGGTGCTTGGTCAAGTTCCGATGGTAATCAACAGTACTTTCGACATTGTACGAATAGGCCAGGGTCTTATTGCATCTTCTCCAATCCTTTATGGTTCCCTGGTCATGATAGTTTTATTATTTTTCCGCCATGAGCAGAGTTACTTTGAATCTGGAAGGTAATATACTTGATAGGGCAAGCATCTATACCTTGCGAATATGAAGAGCATCTCGAACAGTTTCATCATTAGCCCACATATAAATGTATACATAATTGTAATTCTACATGCCAATAAGCTGGTTAATAACCAAGGTAAGAGAGAAAAAAGAAAAAAGAAATTAGTTCAATGTACCCGGCACCAAGGTCCAGGAACACGGGGACTTGGTAGCAGAATATCAGCGTCATCGGCTATGAGAAACCTTGGATCCCATTTCAATGCCACTGGTTTTGGGGATATGTCCTTGCATTTAGGTTCCAGAATTTGTGCAGTAAATACTTTTCCAATGCACTATAAATTCAAAAGAGAAGTCAACTTTCATGTGCATAAACTTCAGGCATGATGCAAAAAAATGATTATCAGAGTTCTGATTTATGAATTGATCAGTCACCTCCTTGATGGCTAATATGTCTTCCATACACGATGCGTTGCTTTGATCTGGATTTAAGTACTCACCCTTGCAATTTTTCATGAAGGACTAGAAAAAAACCATGAGAATAGTTTTGCTTATATGAGAGCTAGCTGGGAAGTTAAAGAGCAGAGCTAGGAGAGGGAAGTTACCTCGTAGAGTTTATCTGATATAAACGCTTTTAGGTGAGCAAAAGGAACTACTGAATTGGTGTCAATCTCAGAATCTGTAACTGGGTTTCCAAGCACATATCCCTGAGTTCCAACATGTTTTACAGCCTTGTCAACTACAACGCAAATAAATCAGTAAAACAAACAAAATAAAACCATGAGTTGATCGAGTACTTTGAGGTTCATTGTTGGCCGACGTCCCGCTTTATTTCCTGCAAGAAATAAAACGAAAACAAATCAAACACTTGTGAATATTACAAGAAAATAAGTTGTGTTTGGGAAAGAAGTTAACTACCATCAGAAATCTCCTGGACTATGATAGGTGCAACGATGCCTGAAAAGGAGTCCCCAGCAACATAGAGTGGATTTGTAAGAAACTTGGGGTGATCCACGAGCCACTGTGTCACAAACTCATAATGTTAGCCAAATTGTTTTACATTACCAGCTAGTTTACAACTATGCATTTACCTCTGTTGACTAGCATGACTTTCTTACATCTATGCATTTACCTCTGTTGACTAGCATGACTCGTATCATGGAGCAGCTAACAACCTTTTGAATTTAACAGTTGTTTTACGTTTCTAGTCAATATTGACTTTTATGCTTATCATTATTTCTTTGTTTAACAAACTGATTTGCTAGCAGATTTTTCAACAAATCTGATTCCATTATGATTTATAAATTGCAAGTCAATGATCAATAAAACCATGCTTTTCTAGCATATCCATAAATCAGTCTCCAGTTGTCTTCAACATTTGTGCAAAAAACCAAGAACCTCTAATTTTAATTAGAAAAAAACCCACTTCTGTGCCATTCCTTCTCCTTGACATACAACTTGTATATCTTGCGATTTAAAAATACACTTTCCCTTACCTTTCTTAAGAACTCATAAGTTTCTGCAGCTGACAATGTATCAGTAACATGGTAGCCTTCCCATGTAGTTGAATAGGAAAATCCGGTACCAACAGGTGCATCTACAAATATTATGTTGGCAATCTGCACCATTACATGAAACATAATTTCAACAGTTACATTTAGTTGCAAATAAATAATTCAAGGGTGCAGAAATTTGTGACCTTTGTCCATGAATAGGGGTTCAATGACAAAACAGGTTTGCCTCCTCCGCTGGATTTTGCATAATCAAATGATAACGGGCCTATTCATTCATAACCACCATTAGAAAAACTTTTAATAGCCTTAAATTTCTTGGATTTTTGCCAAACGAATTAGGAAATAGAGAAATTTCAGTTTTAAAAAGTGCACGATAAGAAGATTGTAGTTACTGAAAACATGAATTATGGGGTTAGAAAGATGAAGACACACACACACCAATTTCATATATAATTCCAGACAGGGCAGAGCATCCAGGGCCACCAGTGAGCCAGAGCACAAGAGGGTCATCTTTTGGGCTCCTCTCAGACTCGATGAAGTAGTAGAATAGCTGCACGGCTTCCAATTCTCCCACGCCAATATACCTGGACACAGAAAGTCATTATCAAAACAGGATAAACTTCACAAGGCCTTGCACCATGAAGAGAAAAAGTAAGTACACTCACCCTGTTTCCAGTACAAATGGAAGGTTACCGTCAAAGCCAGGTAGGGACTTGATTATTGATTTTGATGCAGCGGCATCGGAGAGTAGCAGTAGAGTGAATACAAGGAATAACATCATATTGATTACGTGGCAATGGGTGTTACGGAGTCGGATAACGGACATTCCGGTGGTGGCAGGATATATACAGCCCTTTCTTCATCTACGAAATGAAGTTGAAATGTTGGTAGGCGCGCATCTTTCCACCGTACGAGAACTGAAATGCGTACCAGTACCACTGACAAGACGTGTCTCAAAATTGAAGATGTAGTAAACAATTTAAAGCTACTACAATTGTAGTGCTATCTAATTAACTTTATTTTTTTTTTCTCTCTTTTTTACTAAGAAATCTTATTTAAGTACTGAATAAGAGAAAGGTATAAGATCTAAAGTTATATATAACATACTTATTAAATCTGAATTAGACTGGTAGGTTAAGCCGGTGATTAGATTGGTCTGGATCAGATAAAAACTCAGCCAATACAACAACCCAGCAATACCCGATTGATTTGGTGGGTCGGCTCATGATCTGGACAAACTCGGACGAGACTCGAATTTTTTTTTTTAAATGTGGTTTTTTTTCTATACCCCTCTTTTTTTATATATTTTTTAGTTGGTTAGTAATACTTTTTAAAGTTCATTTTATAAATACTAGAAAAATAGTTTAATTTTTTAATATGTGATTTGAAACTCTTTAATATATATATATATATATATATATATATATATATTCCCAATAAGAAAGTTATTTTTTTAATGAGAAATTTGAAGCCCTTTCATATATATACTCTATTATCACAAGAAAAATGTTAAGTTTTTTCAATATAGGATAAAAAAAACTTTTTGGTTTAAATACTTCATCTTTAAAAGATAACATAATATCTTTTTCATATAAGATTTGAAAATCTTTAATATATATATTTTATGTTCACAAGAAAAAAGTTATATTTTTAATGTGAAATTTGAAGTCTTTTAATATATATACTCTATATTCATAAGAAAAAAAAATATTTTTTTAATGTGGAATAAATTTTTTTAGTTTAAATACTTCAATTTTAAAAGATAACATAGTGTTTTTTTAATGTGAAATAATTTTTTTAAAAATATTCTTTTAAACTTTATTATTTATAATATATATAATCTATATTGACATGAATTATTTTTTAATTTTTTATATGAAATATTAGTCAATTTAATTTAATTAAATACAGATTAATTTCACCATAAAAGAGTAAATTTAGTCTTTAGAATTGACATGTTTTTGAAGGCATGATTTGTTGCTTTGTTAATATCTCTTCACCAAACAGTCGTGTGGAATGTTTTGAACGGCAGAGGAAGAAAAAAGAACGTATGACTGATCACTGTATTTGTCATTTTTTAACAACTCGAAGCCAAAGGAAATTTACCTTGTGTTTTGGCTTCAATCCCGAGTTAAATTAATTTTTCTTGTTCAGACAAGGATATATAGATAAATTATAGATTAACCTTCAAGAGTTCTATTCCTTTTACTTTTTTTTTTTAATTAATGTAGGTTTTCGAACTAATTTTTGTATGCCTCGACTAACCCCACGGATCTTAAAATTAACGACTATATAAACTTTAAGTGGCCTTGAGGTTTATAAGATTCGAACCAGTAAATTCTAGAAAATAAACCTAGAGTCTAACAAGTTGAGTTATATATTGGTTAACCTAACCTTCCTTAATTTCTTAAGTTTAATTTTAAATTTGATATATAAAATAATTTGCTATTTTCTTTTAATATATCAAAGTTAGAGATTTATGCAATTGAAATTGTTGCCTTTGAAGTGACTCAGTGTGCTGCAAATGGACCCTCACACAGGTCATTTGCACAGAGTGCATAGCTTAAGCGACGAGTTATCTTTTGACTTTGTGCTAACTAGCTATAAATTGCAATTAATCTATGTTTTCCACCATGCAAATTATGTCATATTAAATGTTTTTCGAGTTGCAGAACTTCTGTTGGCTTTTTAAACATGTCATAACTTGATTGGGATCGATCATTTTCAACACAATCCGCACACAGCGGCATTCTACCTGTAGCTTTTCATCCATTTTAATACACTAATAAAAAAACTAATTGAGTAGGGGAGAAATCATATCATTATTATCCTCTTCACTGAGGATTATTTATTAAAATAATAATTTTTTTACAAATAAATTTAGTAATTTTTCAATTTTATTCTTTAATATTAAATTTATCAGGAATTGAATTTTATAATTTATTTTAATTTACTTTTTATAAAATTATCTTAGTCTTATGATCCGGGTCGTGAGTTTTACTAGCTAACCCAGTTGACTCGATTCTTTTTATCCTATTTTGTAATTGATTTTTTTAAAAAAATTTATCATTCGATATTTAGATTCATTGGAAAATAAACTTTACACTTTATTTTGATTTACTTTTTATAAGTTTATCATAGTTTCATAACCTAATTCAATGACATAACAGGTTGACTCGAGTTTTTTTTTAATCTTTTTGTAATATATTTATTTTTTAATTTCATCTTTCAACATAGAATTGATTGAGAATTGAGATTTATAATTTATTTTTATTTTTTTTCTATTGGGTTATCATAATATCATGATTCATGTTTGACAGGTTAACCCGAGCTAACTAGGGTTTTTTTTATTTATTTTTTAATTGATTTCTTCAACTTCATTATTCTACATTGGGTTGATTGCAAATTATGCTTCAATATGTTTTTTTAATTTTGCATTCTATGAGGTTTCAAGATCTCATAACCCGGGTCGTGAATTTTACATATTAACTCGGGTTGACCTCAATCAATTTAATATGTTGTTATCTCAATATTTGTTTTTTTTAAAAAAAGACTTCGTCTTGAATTTTTTTTTTTAGTCAATTTTTTTTATCCAGTTATATAAGTTGCATTTTGACTTGCCAAACTAAATGGATCACATGATGTCAATCCCTACATAATTAATTTTTTTTCTTCTTGAAAATATGTTAGCAATGTCTAGATATTTTCTTAATATTTTTTTAAAAATTGATTTGTCTCACATCATAACATTAGGTAAATAATCTAGTACTAAATAACATTAAGAGCAGTGGATGCATGTACATAAGAGGATATTCAGTAAAAGTTCGTTATTTTTATTTAGTTTAGAAAACTAAATACTATATTTATTAATTATATATTTTAAAATTTGTTTAGAACTTTTATTGATTTACCATATTTTCAAGTTTCTAGTTTGTTTAAATTAGTTTTTGAGTTTATTTAAAGAATTGAATACTTTTTAGAAAGATAGATTACTTAAATAAAAAAAAATCAATAATAAAATTTTAAATTCAAATTTATATGATTCATTTTCCAACATAATTTTTTGGTGTTTGTTGTCTATAATTTGTAGCCATAATTAATTGAGCTGGTTTTACTTCAGTATGGAACTGAATAACGGGCTGCTAATAGTTTCTTTTAACGAGCTCAATTTGAGGGTTTATCGTCTAGGGATAAATTCTTTCTCCAAAATTTGCTGCAAAAATCCGAAAATGAAGCTCTTTCACTTGTATAGTTTTCCATTTAGCTACCTGTATTCCATCAGTTGATGCAATTCTGGATTACAGAGACTTTGTTGTGTTTCATGTACATCCATTCTAAGATAAGAACATGCTGTCTTAATTTGTTCGATGCTACCCATACCTTCGATCTTATGACTTTATGGAGAGAGTTTCCAGTTTTATTAAGAACATCATTTTTATAGCGAGCCGAAGAACCACCATAGAGCAGCTTCTAGATATGGACCGATTCAAGGAGGATGGATATTTTATTAAGAGAAATGATTATTTTTTACATGAATGGTTTGTATTTATAGTTTTAAAACAGAACTTGATGGTCATAATATGATCTTTAATGACCTCTAGATCAGTTGAATTTGGCATCTAGTCAAGCTTAGAAGATATGAGTTTGGTAATTTTTCAGGCTAATGTAGCCTTGAGTTTAGTACATGATTAAATCTAAGTATGTTGAGTCTAATAACTTTTAAAATTTATATTGTTTTGGGTTCAATACATTGTTAAACTCAAGTATATTACGGTGTCTAAAGCTCAACACATGACTGAGTCAAAATATACTAAGTTTGATAATTTACCAGATATATATTATCTTAGACTCAACACATGGTTAGGGATGGAAATAGGTACTCAGGGATCAGGTTGGTGACTATCCATACTGAAATTAAAATCATTATCCATACCTAACCCTGACTTGATTGGATATGGATTTTAAAAACCCGAACCTAACCCGATGAAGTCTCGAATCCATAACCCGAATATATTATAGTAGATAACCATAAAAATGAAGATAAGAAAACTTGCCGCTACTAGATTTGTTGCTGGATCTACTGCTATTTAAACAGACCACACAGACTTGCACATAAAAAAAAACCTCGGAACAAGACAAAAACATGAAATTGAAAGTGACCCAGTTTTTCATTTTTCTAGGAATTGACTAGCATCTATTAAGAGTTTTTGAAAATGAAAAAAGTAGACAAAACAAGGTTGTCACTTTAAAAAAAAGGAAATAATAATAATAAAATATTAGCATACCAGAGACGTAAATAAACTTTGGAAATGAAAATTAAGACAATAATAGATTTGCTCTATTAGAGCCACTACATCTAGCACAATAATTTGGTTTCAAAGAAATCAAGATTGTTAAAAGCACGATCAGCCACTACTTGATTTGTTGCTAGACCTGATGTCGCTATCGTTGGTGGGGCTGTTGTTGTCGTTGGAGAAGAGAGCGAGAGGGAGCAATATGGAAGGTAAAGAGGAGAGGTTAGAGTGTGAAAAAACCCTAAATTTTCTATTTTATAGGTATCGTAAAAATGTAATTTTCCCAAACTTTAAGGTTAGTTATGTAGTTCAGGTCAGGTTTTGGTAAGGTATGTCAATATTCATACCCTACCTGAACCTGACCTTTTGATTTTAGGTTTACCCGAACCTAACATGAACTTGAATAGACAAAAAAATTTTCTATCTATTCGGGTCGGTAAAATTGTTATTCTTACGCATGGTTAAGCCCAAGTATATCAAGTTTGGTAACTTGTCAAATCCATGTTCACTTGGGTTTAGCTTGTGGCAAAACCAAGTATGTTAGGTTTGACAAGTTGTTAGACCCACATTACTCTTGGCTTCGCACATAGCTGAACCTAAATATATTGGATTTGATAATTTGCTAGATCTATGTTTGTTTGAGTTATCACCTAGTTATGAATTTAAAGTTTTTCACGAAGCATGAAAAATATGGGAAATATTGAGTAAAAAAATACTTACTCATCACAAGTTAATACCAAAAAGCAGAGAAACACGACTAGTATTGTAAGGGGGTGCTTAAAAATGTGGTAGAGTTTGTTTTTCACTTGGAAATATATCAAAATAATATATTTTTTTATTTTTTAAAAATTATTTTTGACATCAAAACATCAAAATTATCTGAAAACACCAAAAAAAAAATATATATTTTGAAGCAAACAAAAATGTTTTAATTTTTAAATTTTGTTTTTAAAAAACTTACTCTATAAGGAATGAGATGCATGGCCACCCTATCGAGTAGAGATGATGTAAAGTCTAGGGGAACACAAGGTCAGTCCATCAATAGGAACACGCGACCGAGGGATACATGGCCAGGAATGAAGAGGACTCGATCAGTCTTCGAGAGAGACTTGGCCAGGGAGAGAGGAGAGAGGCCTAGTGGATTTTGTTGGGAAGCTTAAATTTCATGTCTAATCATAAGGTTTTTATTTTTTATTTTTTATTATTCTTTAGATCACAAGAGTTGGACTTGCGCTCAAGCCCTCACTTCCTCTGCCTTCAGGAGATAACTCCTCACTGAAAATATATGGCATTCAATCCTATATAGGACTTTGTTTCTTGATATTTGGTACCGGTTGATAATTCAAGTTCAGTATCCAACTTGATATATGATAAATGATTTGTTGTATATCAATTTTAATTTTCAACGGTTTGACCTGCTCAGCTACTAGTGTTGTTTCTGTCTTTCAGATGCTCGAGTAAACATGGTCTTGTGTTTTTATCAAGTCTTAGTGGTGTTCTGTCTGCTTGGAACAGCAGAAACAAAATTGTGTGCTTGGCAAGGGACTTTTGAGTTGTTCTTGATAAACAAAAGATTTTGTTGTGTTTGATTAAGGTTGGAGATGCATAAACTGGTAATTGAATTCCACATCAATCTCTCAATTGGATAGTATTCTTCTTGGACATCCGATTATAAAATTGGAAAAAATGCAGTGATTAGAGTGGCCTCTGCATGTACGAGGATGACAGCAAGCAGTAACTAAGACTGTGTTTATTTTCTAAAAAGTAGTTTTCATGAAATTATTTTCTAATTTTTTTTATGTTTGTTTGTCATTAGAAAAGTTGGTCAACGAAAAACACTTTCCAGTCAAAGAAAAATTTAACTTGGTTTCCAGAAAAGTGTTTTTCTTTTTATTTTGGACGGAAAACACTTTCCGAAGTTGTGAAAAATTTAGAAATGTCATAATATTTGCTGATTATATCAAATTTGGTTCTCAAACTTTTGATTGCTATATATATATATTGTTTTGAATATATTTTTTTCAATTTCATCCCTTAGACTTTAATTTTTATATTAATTTTGGTCCTCATTTTTATAATTGTTATTTGCTTTTTCCTTATCATTTTTTAATTGAAATTTTTTATCTATTAAATTTGGTCCTTATTTTTTTTATTGTTACTTATTTTATTTGAAATAATTTATGAAATGTTAATTATTATTATTTTAATTTTTTCATCTTTCAATTTGTTTATTTTTTAATTAGATTTGATCTCTATTATTTTGATTATTATTTATTTTATTTAAAATAATTTATGAAATTATATATTTTTTTTCAATTTCATTCTCATTCAACTTTAATTTGTAAGATTTGTTTCTTATTATTTTAATAAACTTGAAAAAAATAAAATATTAATAAAAAAAATTTTCAGCTCATTTTCCATGACATAACCTATCACTGAAAAATGTTTTTCAATTTATTTTTTTATTATACTATCAAATATCGAAAAATAATTCACTTTTCTGGAATTTATTTTTTAAAAACACTAATTTCCAATAAATAAACGAGTCCTAGGTTAGTATTGCTTCAATGCCTTTCTCCCCAGTTTCTTCCTTGTTCTTTATTCTGTGGAGGATTCATATTCGGCAGGTCGGTTGAGATTTTGATAGTAATCGAAGTCCTCAGGTAGGTTGCAGTGTCTCCTTCGCTTTTTGATGGCAATTATTTCTCACTTGAAGAAAATGATTTCTTGCAGCGAGGACCATGCATGGCAATAAAGAAATTTCTTCTCATTGCACCAAAAGATCTTAGAGCCATTACTTTAGCCTTTGCTTGTGGTGATAGGAAAGCGAAATTCGCCTTCAAAATGTCGTGTTGTGAGTTGAATATATATATATTTTTTAAATACACATGCTTTTTCAATATTTCTTTTGATATAAAAAGTTTTCAATCATGAATAGATTTGTTTATATATTTATTTAATTAAATAAATCAGTATTTAATTACAAAATAATTAAAATTAAAATACTTGATCTCACCGTATAAGTTAACCTAAATCAAAGATTTTCTATCATCCAAATCACAAGAATTTCTCCTACCTAACACATGAATGTTTTTTAATCTATCATGTTTCTTAATATGGATGATTTGTCTTGGGAAAAAACTTAACCAAGCCGCGTGAAATATATATATTCTTTCCTTTTTTTATGCCATGATCAAAGATATGGAGAAGAATCAAGTTAGGAGAGATTTTTTGCATTCAATATTTGGCCTTTTGCTTTAGTGTGTGTTAGATGTATTTGTAAGTGCACTAATGATTATTTTTTAAATTATTTTTTTAAAAAATATATCAAAATAATATATTTTTTATTTTAAAAAATTATTTTTTATGATAATATTGGTACATTAAAATGATAAAAATATTTTTTGAATTAAAAATACATTAAAAACACATAAAAAACATTAATTTAATAATTGTTTTTAAAAATAAATAAATTGTAACATAGAATCAAACATTCAATTGGAGGTGCTGATGCTACAACAGGAAGAGAACGAAACAAGGGCAGAAAACTAGCATTCAAGAAGTCATCAAAAACCATAAGGCAAGAACAGTAGGAGTAGCAGCAGTGAGACCAAAGTTATTGATCGGAGGCAACTGAAAATGGTAGCTAGAGATCTACCAAATCCCTTCCCACGAAGGGCAATGAGAAATCACCGGCGTCTCTCGGAAATAGTATCAAAATCCTGGCATTGCTTCAGGCTAGGCAAAAGTAACTTAATAATCCAAGACAGTCACCAGACACCAACTTAACTTAAATCCCAAGTCAATAATTGCCTCATTGACGATGCTGCTCTCGAGTTTGTATTTGCAAGGCCCTTTTGATTATCAGGTCAGAATGAGTGTCTCATAATTATATATTACGAAGGAAGCTTTCATGTTCTTAGCAGAAAAGAGGAGAAAAGCCTAAGACGAATTAATGATGAATTTTGTACTTGACCAGGGCCACCGACACTAGCGTGAAGCTGTGGTGTTCGATGCTGTGAGAATAAAGAGAAACAGTTTGCCAAATCTAGTCCACTGATAAATCTGCAGACAAGAACGAAACCACGCAGGAATAAGATAGCATAAGCTGTTAGAAATGAGGATATAAACATTTCCAGAACTGAACGTCATTGGGCTAGAAGAATTCTTGTGCTTATACTGGGGAATGAAATTGACTCATTATTGGTGTTGAAAGAAACGCAGCTGGAGGAATATCACTTTCTTTTCACAAACTAAGAGATGGAATTTTTTTTTTTTTTTGATAGTAGACGAGAGAATTATATATTAAGCAGCCCCATCATGCAGGTGGAGCTGAAAGAAAGAGAGAATACAAGGGGAATAGAAAGGAAAAAAACCTAAGCGACAAGGGATCTAATTAGTTAGTCTAGTTCATGATACATTTAGGATTTCTAAAAAGATTTGAGCCTGTGTAGCGGAAATTTCAAACTTAGGACTTCAACCAAAAGGCCAAACGGTGAAAGGTGAGATAAAAAATCACATCCCGATCTAGAGCCTTGGACTAAAAAATTAGGTGGTTGCGCGCTATCCAGAATGACCAGTACAAACCTTTACAAAGAAGGGTAATGACATGACGTCGAAAATTTTAATTGATCAAGCTGGACCATTCCTAAAGATTTTGATTTGGGTCTTTATGCAGACAACCTGAGCGCCCAAACTAGTTCAAGAATCTACCCTAGAGAGACCATGTTATAGGACACAAATGGGAAAGATGATTTATTGTCTCAATTTCCATGCAGCAGAAACGACAATGAGATCCCTCATAATTAAGGATCTTCTTCTCAGCTAAAGAACTTCTTGTACTGAGACTGCCATTTAGAAGGAGCCATATGGATACATCCACTTAACCATTCCAAAGAAGAACAAGGGAGGGATGAATTTCAGTAGCCGAGAGACTATCAAAGAAATGGCATTCTGAGTGAATTGAGTACACGCCAGAGTGGTGGAATTTCCATATCTTATAGTCTTCACCATCTAAGAAGACAAGACCATGATGCACCTCTGCGATCAAGCTCCTTCTAAATGGCAGTCCCTGATCTCCTTTGAATTGGTGGCCATGTAGATTGAATTCAACCAGTTCACAGTCAGTTATGAATCTGCAAAATGAAGCTAAACCTGAGAGATTGAGGTAACTGCTACTTCTCCCATGAACGTGTAGAGTTTCGTTGAAGTGGCCTAGCACCACCATTGGTAGTTCGAAAGCAAACTTAATAATGGTGTTGTCTTTCCATAGATCAACATGTTTTTGCATAAAGGTTGCAACATAGACATTAACTACCATACAATTAAAGGAAGAGAGAAGATGTGTGTCGCATAGGCTGATCCATTACCCCCCCAAGTCTATAGTATTAACTTCAAAGATAGAGTTGTCCCACATCACTATAATCCCTCCTGATTTCCCTATAGATTCTAGAAAAGCCCATTTAACAGTTACAATATTCCACATATTTCTAATAAAGGAGTCACAACAATTATTTTTCTTTGTTTCTAAAAGAAAAAAAATACTAACATTATTGTTTATAAGCCTATTTTGGATGGAATTTTGTTTGTGTGACACACCTAAACCATAACTATTCTAAGCAAAGATATTCATAGAGAGAGCAAAAACCAAGACAGACTAGAACTTAGCATAGCAGAAAACTTACAACTAATTGATTGATGTCCTCCTCAGTAAGGAAGTCCTTATTTTATCTGGTAAAAACCTAGCTGTTCTAACGTCTATATAAAAACTATATTTTTAATATCAGAAATACGTTTTACATATAAATTTGTAATCTCAGATATTAAAAGAAGACAAAAATATTTTTTTAGAATTTTTGAAATATTGGCCTAGTTCTCATGGCTGTAACAAACTTGTTATTAAAGCTAAAGTGCATGCTAAAATCTTTTTGATTTTTTTTTTTGTGTTTTATGTATAAAAACAAAATGATTTTTTTGTTTTTGTTGTATGAAAATACAATGTGATGATTTTTCTTATCTTTGAGAGATACTTGGCCATATGCATGAAAAACAAAATATGTTTTTCGTTTCATAAATTATTTTTTTTGCAATGTTTTGACGAAAATAAGATATTGTAATACTGGATTTGTATCTTTACGGTATAAAAATACAAACCAGTATTAAGCAATTTTGATAAAAATATGCAAGAAAGTCAACAAATTTTTTAAGTATTTTTCAAACTTTTTAACATAATAATAATAATAATAATAATAATAATAATAATAATAATAATAATAATAATAATAATAATAATTAGGTGGGCTGGGCCGACCTAGCTAATTGGGTCGAACTCAGCCCAGAAGGGTTGGGCCGATCTCGGCCTAACAGTTCTCTCTTTTTTAGTCTGGGCCGAACCCGGCCTAGACATCAGGGATGGGCCCGAACTCGCCGCGTCCATAAAAGACAAAAAACATTAGGGCTGGGCTAGAACCAGCCTGGCCTAGAGAAGAAAAAACATATCAGTGCTGGGCCAGAACCAGCCTGGCCTAGCAACAAAACAAACGGTGGGGGGGATTATTTTCCCCTTCCCATCCTCCTGCATGCAGAACGAATATCATTATGCGTGCAGAAGGAAATGAAGCGGACAAAAGAAAAAAGAGAGGGGGAAGAAGAGATACCTGGCGTGGAGGAGGCGGTGCCTTGCTGGTCTGACTACTTCGCTGGTGGTGCTGCGGTGGAGGCCGGTGGCGGTGTCGTGGCTTATAAAAGGCAGCTCTAAGCAGCGGTGCTACTGTTTCAAGCGACTGAGAGATATATTCTTACTCTTCCCCTCTCCTCTAGTTTTTCGTTTTTCTTTCTCTTCTTTTGTTTACCAATGGTTTGTCCCTTTGTCCTCCCGATTTTTTTTTTAAATTCCCTCCCCTGTTTCAAGCTTCCCCGTATTCTTTCCTTCCTCTCTCTATATTTCGTTTCCTCTCTTTCTATTATCTCCGTCCTCTCTCCCTTTCGGTTCTTTTTTTTCCTCCTTTTGTGCTGGCTTTGGGTGGTATTTATAGGGCAAAGGGAGCAGGGGCGTCCCTATTACTGCGCATGGGGAGCAGAGCTTTACTACCCTGCCATAGCGCTGAGTTGGTTGGCCAGTGGACATGGCTGGCAGGGCGCGGCTCCCCTGGTTTCTCATCATGAAGGTACGTAGGGCTTCGGGATTTGGCAGAGCACGCGGAACGAAGGAGTAAATGAAGAAAGAAGAAGAAAAAAACAAAACCTTATATCTTCCCCTGTTGCATGTCCAGAGGAAGGAGGAACAATGTCGCTAAAAACAACACTATTCTATTCTATTTTTTTTTAAACATGAAACGATGTCGTTTTGAATTAAATTTCCTTTTGACAATTGCAATTTTTTCTGTGTTTTTTCGACTAAATTTTGCTTCATATCTGTCTTTATTTTATACCAAAAAAATAAAAAGCTGGAATTAAAATACCTGGTTTTTGTCAAAACTTCCAAAATACAAAAAACAAATTTGAAAAAAAGAAAAAAATGTTTTTGTGGATATGGCCAAGTGTCTCAAAGCTAAAAAATCATATTGTGTTTTTCATACACCAACAAACAATGTTTTAGCATGCATTTTGGCTTTAATAACCAGTTTATTAAAGTTAAGAGAACATTGACCAAAATATCAAAAATAAAAAAATATATATTTTGTGTTGTTTTAGTATTAGGGATTACGAATTTATATGTAAAACGTATTCCTGATATTAAAAAAGTATTTTATTTTGACAATATAGAACAGTTAGGTTTTTACCCCATTAAGATAAGAACCTCCTTATTAAAAAAGGCTTTTCTTGAACCTTAGACAGACCAATAATTAAAAAACGCAATACGACCATAGTTTTTATCAGACAACAAAACAATGCAGTTTACTTTAGGTAGGACGTATTTGGGGTGCTAATACCTTCTCTTTACACAACCAGTCTCCGTACCCGATCTCCGAGACCAGTTAATGTTCCTAGTGACCAATATATTAGGTGACGACTCCCGGTTTATATTTTATTGATAAGAGATAAGAATTTCTTGTCTCTCCATATTTTTCAGATAAACCATTTATTTTTTCATAAGAATAAATGATGACCGCAACACTGCCCACGTTCGATAATAGAAAAGCGAGGACTTGATTTCAAGAGAAACTAAAAATGATCAGTTTCATTACTGCAACATTATGGGCCTTTCATAAATTAATTTTACCGGATATCAAGAGTAAGCCATTGGTGTTCATTGACCGCGTAGAATTATCAGCGAGCAAAACATTTTGGAGCCGAATTTCGCTTTCTTATCACCACAAGCAAAGGATAAAGTAATGGCTCGAAGATCTTCTGGTGCAATGAGAAGAAATTTCTTCTTGGGATCACCTAATGACGGGTAAATTTCCTTTGGCTTAGATTTGTATGGTGAAATTAATCTATACTTAATTAAATTGACTAATAATGGTACTTTTGGAACTATTAAGATAGTATGTTTTAAAATAATTTTTGCTTAAAAATATATATATATAAAAATCAGTTTTCTTATTATTTTAGATATTGGCATATTAAAATTAGTAAAAAAAATATTAATTTAATATATTTTCATACAAATAAACTCTTAAAACACACCTAAACACAATTTTAACCACAAAAATAAACTTTCTTTTAAGTGTTTATAATTAGTGCCCTGGAAACCATACAATTTTAAGAGCACCTAAGCATATATATATATATATATATCCTATACGTCCCCGGCCCCTCCCCCCAGAAAAAAAAAAATTCAAGGTTTTTTTTTTCTTGTTTTCGCTTCTCTTTTACAAGTCTTGGTGAAATGAGTGTTTTACATAAATTGCTAATTATAATCATTCTTCAAAGTTCTTGCCCAATAATTAAGTATCAATTGAAAGTTGAAAGTAACATAGCTATTGGTGAATTATACAAATTAGGATGCTAAGTTACTAGCTAGCGGCCATTTTTAGAATAGATTTTATATTTTGGATCTAAATTCTAGATTTTTAATTTCTTTATAAATTTTCATTTTATGCTTTTTTTGGTAATTTTTTTAGTAATATTGGCAAGTAATATCATTTGTATAGTTTATATAAATTTAGATCTTAGATATAGAAACCTTTCTCTTTTTCAGTTAAATTAATTTTTTTTGTCAAAAAGAGGGAAAACAATAGATGACACTATATGTTAGAAAATAATATAAATTATATCTTGGAATCCCACCTAACAACTTAAACTTTGGGTTGAATAGATTTCTTAGCATGGTATCATCAAGTGTTCACGAATTCGAATCTTATTATTTTTATTTATTTGATAAAAGTTAAATATAAAGTAATGTGCGTCTATACAAGTTCAAAGATTTTTAAATTAAAAAAATATATTAAAGGATAATATAAATTATATTTTGAAATTTTAAACAAATATTAAAAATTTTAAGTGGATTTTATTTTTTCGGACTTCAAACTTCAAATAGTAGCTTTCAATTATTTATTACATCTTCAATTTTGAGACCCATTGGTGGTACCCATTGCAGGTTCTCGGACAGTGGAAAGATACACGTGATACCTACCGGCTATTCAACTTCTTTTCGTTGATGAAGAAAGGGCTGTATATATCATTCTTCAAAGTTCTTTTTTTCTTGTTTTCGCTTCCCATTTAGATCTTAGATATAGCAACCATTCTCCTTTTCAGTTAAATAAAAGTTCTTTGTCAAAAAGAGAAAAAAAAATTAGTAAATTAGATTGCACCACAATTATGCCTTGTTTGTTTCCAGGAATTCATTTTCCTGGAAACCATTTTCCACATTTTCCCATGTTTGGCAAGTATAAAGAAAATCGGTCAAAGGAAACTCAATTCCAGTCAATGAAAAAAATGAAGCTATACGGCAGGAAAGTGTTTTCCTTTCTCCTTTTCTTTATTAACAAAAAGTGTCTCCTGTCTCAAAAAAACAAATCCCTAAAGACTGTCTTTCTCCCCCAACAAATAATTTACGCAGATCAATTGCAAGCATCTCTCATCTTCCAGGTAATTTTTTTTTTCTCAAATATCTTTATTTATCTTATGTTTTCATCCTCTTTATTTTTAATTTGTTGTTATTATAATGGCATAAATCTTGTGCTGCGTTACTGCATTTTTTTCCTTGTTTATCTGTTAAATTTCACTGCAACCAAAAGCTCCCATGCTCTGTTAAGTTCACTACAACCAGAAGCTCTAATGCTATGTAAATCGAAACCCATGGGAAGACAACCCATTAAACCACAACAAACCCAAACCCCTGGGAAAAATAAACCACAGCAAACCCAAAAATTCAACCCAGAAACCGAACACAAACCCATACACATACACGGCAAAATTATTTCCTTTCGCCATTGTTGCTATCACAAAAAAAAATCACCACTGTCACATAAAAGAATCGCCATTCTTTTCTTAAGCCGAAGGCACCCTTCGGCCCCGTTTCCTTCCCAATCTCTTCGCTAGGCAACCCATACATAGAAAACCAAAACCCCTGCATTTTTCCCATAAACCTGACACTGGAAACCCATACACAACAAACCCAAACCCATTTTCCCCATAAACCAAATCGTGTTTGTTGTGTTTTTTTCACAGAAACCAAACAAAACAATTTGTTTGGTTTATGTGAAAAAACACAATAAACCCATGCTCTATTTCTCCACCTGATGTG
Organism: Populus alba x Populus glandulosa; assembly: GCA_033617975.1. Classification (NCBI taxonomy): domain Eukaryota; kingdom Viridiplantae; phylum Streptophyta; class Magnoliopsida; order Malpighiales; family Salicaceae; genus Populus; species Populus alba x Populus glandulosa. The sequence goes on along the minus strand of CM066143.1, from coordinate 30,393,423 downwards.
ATTTTCCTTCTCTGTTGTTGATATGTGTTTCCTGTGTTTTGTGCATTTTCTGTGCTTTGTGGGCGTGATGTGTGTGCGTTGATGAGGATGCACAGTGATCTGTGTGTTGATGATGAAAGGGGGAATTGATTTCGGTAGAAACCATGACTATAAAGATGAATACCCATTGATGTTGATGATGCTGCACAGTGGATTGGTTTGGGTAGAAAATAGAAATAGTCAATGGTGGTTATAAGCCGGGTATGAATAATTAGAAGGCATTACTGAATGCATGATGATGGAACCGAATTGATAGTGGTTAAGCTAGGTATTAATTAATTAGAATGCATTAGTAAATGGCTGATGATGCTGCACAGTAATTGTTCAAGAATTGATATGGGTAGAAATATTAGACAGTGAAATGCTAAGTGCGTTGATGATGATGATTATACACAGTTAAAAAAAAATGAAATGATTTCGGTAGAAAACTAGAGTCGTTCAATATTTTTATATAGAATTCATTAATAAATTATTGTATTGTTTGTTATGGGATACAAAATTCATTATATAATTATTTCCTTTAAGACATTGTTTGCGTTGGGAATCAACTTCTTTGCGCATAATTTATTGTATTGATTATGTAAGTATTTTATATGCTTTTTTAATGTTTATTTTCCTAAACTTTTAGGTTTTGTTAGCAGAAAACTTCACTTTGTTGTTATGGATAGTAAGATTATTCATGCAGCATGTATGAGAGCAGTTGTAACTGTGATAGCTACAGGGATATCTATTATTGAACAAGAAAGAAATACAAATTATATACCAAGAGAACCACGTATAAATGCAATTGCTCAACGAGAATTCTATATGGATAGCATTTTGAATCGAGGTGATAGACATTGCGTTGAACAAATTCGTATGAAACCAGTTGTCTTGTATAAATTGTGTGATGTTCTCACAACTCAAAATGTGTCTATTAGGGAGCAAGTAATTGTGTTTTTACAAATTGTAGGCCAAAACCAAAGATTTTGTTTTATTAGTGGTATATACTATAGGTTTGTTGAAACTATCCATCGTTACTTTAGAATTGTTTTAAAAGTAATTCTTAAGTTATACAAACACCTAATTAAAGACCCAGGCAATATAGTTCCCGCAGAGACAATGAATAATCGAAGATTCTATCCTTATTTTAAGGTATGAGAACAATACCAATATTTTTATACATTAATTAATTACATCCAGAAGAAAAGGTTATAAATTATTTTTTCATGTTTATATAGGATTGTGTGGGAGCAATTGATGGTTCCCATGTTCCTGCAAATGTTCCTGTTGAGATTCAAGGAAAGTTTCGAGGTCGAAAAGAAGGAACAACACAAAATGTTTTAGCAGCTATAACTTTTGATTTGAAGTTTATATATGTTTTAGCTGGCTGGGAAGGAAGTGCCCATGATTCACGGGTTTGAGGTGATGCATTATCAAGATCTAATGGTCTAAAAATTCTAAAAGGTATATAATAAAGTATGTATTATATGCAATAAATATATAAAATGTCTTATTACATAAAGACAGTAATAGTTTTTTTTTTTAATTTGTAGGGAAATATTATCTTGGTGATGCTAGTTACGGTATTCGAAAAGGAATCATTTCTCCTTTTCGTGGAGTTCGATATCACTTGAATGAATTTACAGAATATGCACCAGAAAATGAAAAAGGAGCTATTTAATCTTCGACACTCTTCATTGAGAACCGCTACTGAGCGAGGGTTTGGTATTTTGAAGAGTCGTTTTAGATCAATTGATGGAAAATCTTTTTGGTCTTATGAAACACAAGTAGATATTGTGCTTGCATGTTGTATTATTCATAATCACATAATGGGGATTGATCCTTATGACTTTATTATGGAAGAAATATGTTCGGATAGTGAACCAAATATTAGACGAACAATCAACTTAAGTCAACGGGAGGAAAGGGAAGAGAATATGGAGTGGATAACAAAAAGAGAAATGATTGCATCAACCATGTGGAATGACTATAACACTCAAAGAAACTAGTAATTGAGTGTTAATTATATGTGTTTGTTTTTATTATGTCTTGCTTGAGTTTATATTATCTTTGTTATGTATTTGGAGTAGATGTTGACTTTATTATAATTTCTCTTTTAATTATTAATTGTAGTTTTTATATGAAATTTATTAAATCTAAATATAGTATGATTTTATTTCGTATAAATTTGTAATTTCTTTTTTGTAGAAATGAGTTCTACGCAGAATGAAAAATGCAAGGGCAAGCACTTCATATGATCTAAGCCTATGTCTCACATGTTGCTTGAGATATTAGTTGAGGAGTCACTTAAAGGAAGCAAACCTTCTTCTACCTTTAAAGCAGAATCTTTTGTTAAGGTGTCTATAGAAATAAGTCAAAAGTTCAACGTCCAATGCGAGCCTAAGCATGTGAACAATCATCTCAAGACGGTGAAAAAAAAAGAGGAATAATAACCAAACTTAAAAATAAAAGTGGCTTTGGCTGGGATGATTGTTTGAAGATGATTACAGTTTTGAAAGATGTATATGATGAAGAAGTAAAGGTATGATAAATATTATACTCTTTGTAATTTTTATATTTACTTTTGTTTCTAAAATGTTATACAATGAACTAAAAAATTACATATTCTAAACTTTATGAACATACACATCCCAATCATGACAAGTTTCTCAACAAAAAACTTGATATGTACGAGGCAATGGCAATTGTTGTTGGAAAAGACATGGTAACCGGAAATTATGCCAAATCATATGCTGATGTGAACTTGGAAGAGCACACTGAAGAGCAATCAATTTCAATTGAAAATGAAGGTGAATATGAAGAAACTTATAAGAGAAAAGAAACATCTTCCTCTAGTACATAAAAGAGGCAACATAGGAAGAGAAATCACATGTATGAAGATGATGGTATTGATAAGTTGTCTAAACAAATTGGAGATGTAGCTTTTGCAATTCAAAGCCTTAGCAAAAATCAACTTGATGTTAATGCGTTGTATACGGAAGTGATGAAAATTGAAGGCTTTGATGAGATCACTCTTGGGGATGCATTTTATCATTTGGTCCAAAATGAAATGTTGGCAAAAGCATTTATGGAAAAAAAATGCTAATTTGAGGAAAATTTGGGTTTAAAATTTTGTGAACCAACACTATTACAGGCCTGCTTGCTAAGATGGTTTGACTATGTTCAAAATTTGGGTTCAGACTATGTTTGTTATTTGACGAGTATGTTTACTTGTTTAATTCGGTCTAGCATGTTTATGTTTGTAATTTGAACTAATATGTATGTATATGACATCGAAACTTAATATTTATGCATGACTATGTTTGATGTTAGATATTTATATTTATTTCTTGATGTTTATTTGATATATATTAAAGGGATATTAAAGAGATAATTGTCTTTACCCATACAAAAAAAATATTTATCCAAAAAACCCATAAAAATATTTTTGTATGTATTTATCTTTTCAAAAATTCTTCATACCAAAAACAAAAAACCCAAATATATAACTCTTACCATAAACTAATTTGGCTTTCTTCATATGAAAAAAAAACTTATTTTAAGCTTTTAAAATTTTCTAAAAATATATTAATATGTTTTACGTAAAAAATATTTCACAAGCTTATTTCTCTATAATATGATATGACATATATAGTTATATTTTATAAAATAAGCTATGTATGAATATAGGATATAATAAAAAAAAATTCATCATTATACTTTTTAGATTTTATTTTTTTATTGTAAGTGATTAAATATTTGATATATATATATATATATATTAGATAAACTTGGAAAAAAAATTAATTCATTAATAAATTATTTTCCAGTTCATTTTCCATAACATAACCAAACACTGGAAAGTGTTTTCCAGTTCATTTTTCATAACATTATCAAATATCAGAAAATATTTTTCTGGAATTCACTTTAAAAAAAAAAAACAACTTTCCTGCAAACAAACGGAGCCTTGTAGTAGATTTAAATTCTTTGCTACATCTTCAATTTCAGACGCATCATGTCAGTGGGTACCCATTTCAGTTCTCGTACGGTGGAAAGATACCTACCAGCAATTCAACATCTTTTCGTTGATGAAGAAAGGGCTATATATATCTGTTATCCGAAATGTCTGTTATCCGACTCCGTAACACACATTGCCACTTAATCAATATGATGTTATTCCTTGTATTCACTCTACTGCTACTCTCCGATGCCGCTGCATCAAAATCAATAATCAAGTCCCTACCTGGCTTTGACGGTAACCTTCCATTTGTACTGGAAACAGGGTGAGTGTACTTAGTTTTTCTCTTCATGGTGCAAGGCCTTGTGAAGTTTATCCTGTTTTGATAATGATTTTCTGTGTCCAGGTATATTGGCGTGGGAGAATTGGAAGCCGTGCAGCTATTCTACTACTTCATCGAGTCTGAGAGGAGCCCAAAAGATGACCCTCTTGTGCTTTGGCTCACTGGTGGCCCTGGATGCTCTGCCCTGTCTGGACTTATATATGAAATTGGTGTGTGTGTGTCTTCATCTTTCTAACCCCATAATTCATGTTTTCAGTAACTACAATCTTCTTATCGTGCACTTTTTAAAGCAGAAATTTCTCTATTTCCTAATTCGTTCGGCAAAAATCCAAGAAATTTGAGGCTATTGAAAGTTTTTCTAATGGTGGTTATGAATGAATAGGCCCGTTATCATTTGATTATGCAAAATCCAGCGGAGGAGGCAAACCTGTTTTGGCATTGAACCCATATTCATGGACAAAGGTCACAGATTTCTGTACCCTTGAATTATTTTGCAACTAAATGTAACTGTTGAAATTATGTTTCATGTAATGGTGCAGATTGCCAACATAATATTTGTAGATGCACCTGTTGGTACCGGATTTTCCTATTCAACTACATGGGAAGGCTACCATGTTACTGATACATTGTCAGCTGCAGAAACTTACGAGTCCTTAAGAAAGGTAAGGGAAAGTGTATTTTTAAATCGCAAGATATACAAGTCGTATGTCAAGGAGAAGGAATGGCACAGAAGTGGGTTTTTTTCTAATTAAAATTAGAGGTTCTTGGTTTTTTGCACAAATGTTGAAGACAACTGGAGACTGATTTATGGATATGCTAGAAAAGCATAGTTTTATTGATCATTGACTTGCAATTTATACATCATAATGGAATCAGATTTGTTGAAAAATCTGCTATGATAAGCATAGAAGGCAATATTGAATAGAAACGTAAAACAACTGTTAAATTCAAAAGGTTGTTAGCTGCTCCATGATACGAGTCATGCTAGTCAACAGAGGTAAATGCATGGTTGTAAACTAGCTAGTAATGTAAAACAATTTGGCTAACATTATGAGTTTGTGACACAGTGGCTCGTGGATCACCCCAAGTTTCTTACAAATCCACTCTATGTTGCTGGGGACTCCTTTACAGGCATCGTTGCACCTATCATAGTCCAGGAGATTTCTGATGGTAGTATTTAATTAATTACTTCTGTCCCAAACACAAATTATCTTTCTTGTAATATTCAACCTCCATATGCATACATAAGTGTTTAATTTGTTTTTGTTTTATTTCTTGCAGGAAATGAAGTGGGACATCAGCCAACAATGAACCTCAAAGTACTCGATCAACTCTGAAAATCCAAATACGCATTAGTTACAATTCCACAGCTGCGCTCCTTTGTTTTATTTTGTTTGTTTTACTTACTTATTTGCGTTGTAGTTGACAAGGCTGTAAAACATGTTGGAACTCAGGGATATGTGCTTGGAAACCCACGTACAGATTATGAGATTGAAAGCAATTCAATAGTTCCTTTTGCTCACCTAAAAGCGCTTATATCAGATAAACTCTACGAGGTAACTTCCCTCTCCTAGCTCTGCTCTTTAACTTCCCAGCTAGCTAGCTCTCATATAAGCAAAACTATTCTCATGGTTTTTTTCTAGTCCTTCATGAAAAATTGCAAGGGTGAGTACCTAAATCCAGATCAAAGCAACGCATCGTGTATGGAAGACATATTAGCCATCAAGGAGGTGACTGATCAATTCATAAATCAGAACTCTGATAATCATTTTTTTGCATCATGCCTGAAGTTTCTGCACATGAAAGTTGACTTCTCTTTTGAATTTATAGTGCATTGGAAAAGTATTTACTGCACAAATTCTGGAACCTAAATGCAAGGACATATCCCCAAAACCAGTGGCATTGAAATGGGATCCAAGGTTTCTCATAGCCGATGACGCTGATATTCTGCTACCAAGTCCCCGTGTTCCTGGACCTTGGTGCCGGGTACATTGAACTAATTTATCTTTTCTTTTTTCTCTCTTACCTTGGTTATTAACCAGCTTATTGGCATGTAGAATTACAATTATGTATACATTTATATGTGGGCTAATGATGAAACTGTTCGAGATGCTCTTCATATTCGCAAGGTATATATACTTGCCCTATCAAGTATATTACCTTCCAGATTCAAAATCACTCTGCTCCTGGCGGAAAATTAATAAAACTATCATGACCAGGGAATCATAAAGGATTGGAGAAGATGCAATAAGACCCTGGCCTATTCGTACAATGTCGAAAGTACTGTTGATTACCATCGGAACTTGACCAAGCAACCATATCGAGCTCTCATTTACAGGTATTGTTTATAATTCTATGAACACGTTATAAATTCTGAATTTTCCCATTTAGTGCAATCTTAACCATTGTTTTAACATTTGTAGTGGCGATCATGACATGGTTATCCCATACGTTGGTACGCTTGAATGGATAGAATCTCTGAATTTGACGATTAAGTATGACTGGGAACCATGGTTTGTTGATGGCCAAGTTGCAGGGTAAGTATCCATCATTTAATTTACACCCTTTGATTTTATTTTTCAAAATCCAAACCAATGGGAATTTATCATAATTTTTTTTTATAAAAAAATAGAAGTTAGTTACAAATATTCTGAAAAATAATATACATAAAAAAAGATAGAAAAAAAAAAGAAGATATATATATATATTTTTTAAAATCATAATAATTTGTTTTTATTTTTCAAAGAAGTTAAATTATCTCAAACATATAATTAACCATAAGATAATAAAGTCTTTCGTTCATGATTTTATTAATAACAATTTTTTATTAGATGCTAATATTTTTAAACTAATATTAAATATTTTATAAAGGAAGATATTTGTGACTAAACTATCACCTTTTTTAAAAAATTTCATGAAAATCTTTTAGTTTGCGTTTCTTTTATTTTATTTTGTAGATAATGATATTATTAATTAATTTACATATTTTTAACATGTGTCATGTCCATTTGAAACGGTAGAGATTTTTTTTTTTTTTAAAAGTAGAATGACAGAATCCCAAAAAACAAAGGTACGTACAGGAAGTGGCATTAACTAATCCTTTTTTGTTTGTTGGGTCATCTTTAGATACGCAATGCTGTATGCAGACAATGCGCAAGAATACATAACATACGACCTGACATTTGCCACTGTGAAGGTAAGAACAGGCATTAGCTCAGCTAACTGTTTAATCTAAAAATATAAATAAGCAATTATGGTATCTTGAAAGCCTGATATTGGTGGTGGTGGTGGTGGTGTAGGGAGGGGGTCACACAGCGCCGGAATACAGGCCACAGCAGTGCTTCGCCATGATGGATAGGTGGTTTGATTACTACCCTCTATAAAAAAAAAACCAATACCAAAATGTTCTCATGGACTCATTAATTAACTATTGTAAGCCCTAATCCATGTTTCGTATTTCAGCAACGGGATCTTTAATATGATCTAGCTTCTACTGCACATCAGAAAAGTCAAGGATTAACGAGCCTTTTAGCTCCTGCCCCTTTTTTTATTATTATTATTTTCTCGATAGAATTGATAGTTTAATGTTTATGCCTCTTAATTAATATATGTTCAGATATGGATGGTCGTGCTTGAAACGTAATCTCTAAACATGTAATGATAATAATAATAATAATAATAATCTTAACCACCAAGAACAGTAGCCTTTTTTAACAAAAAAAAAATTTATTATAATGCTACTTTAAGAGAATCATATTTGCCCAGTAATATACGGGCACTCGTTATTTAGTAATAAAGTGAATAGACAGGGAATAAAATCTACGAATACAAATGAAATTATTGAAGGAAAACTTTTGTCATATTTTGGGGTGATATTTACTGATTGATTTTATTCCATCGTTAAATCCATCAGTATTTATAGATATAAATAGTCCATCGGTAAGTACCGAGAAAATTACAATCGAAATAAAATAATTTTTTTATAAAAATCAAAAAGTACGATGATGTGTATTTTTTTATGGATGATTTTATCAAAGGAATTAAACAGGGAATACAATACAATGACGTGTCACTAGTATTGACATAATTGCAGATAGATTAACAAATGGAAGCATTTCGTTGTTAAATCCAACAATAATAGTTAATATATAAACTGACCACCGACCCTCCCCTCCCCTATTTCTCTTTCTTCTCCTCTGCAACTAAACAAAACCGCTCCCCACCCCACCTGCCCCCCATCATTTCTTGACTTTTCCAGTAATGACAACATTTTTATTGAGGATTTTTCATTTTAAATAAATCTACTATTTTTTTAATTTGAAAAGTCAATATTTTTATTGCATATTTTTTGTAGTAAATGTATTTTGATTGAGTGTTTATTTTTTTTGTTGTTTTTTCTCAAACAAACTTGTTGTATGGATACATGGTTTTATACATGTTCTGGTTTGTTTTAAATTTTATAAAATTATATTTGTTTGTAAATTGTTGAAACTTATGTCGAATTACCGACTTAGGTGTGTTGTGATGATATAAATAATTGCTTGTTTAAAGGGTTCGTTTTATATTTTATCAATTTTATTGCCAAGTTATAATTTTTGTAAATTAATGTGTACATATTTGTATGTACATAGATAATTGATAATGAATTAAAAGTATGAAAGTAGGTTGATTATTTACTTAACGTAATTAATTAGTTCATATTGTTGTTATCATTATTTGATATATATATATATATATATATATATATATATATAATAGAAGTTATGGATGATTGTTCATGAATGTATAAGGATTCACCTTAACGATTGTGGATGATGGATTATTATAATGGGGTTTAGGGTTTTATTAATTATGCAACATCTATTCCGAGAAATATTAGTGGAGACGATATTAGGTGTTTATGCAGGAGGTGTCAAAATAAAAAGTTTCTTCATCTAGATGTTATAACGATGCATCTTCTACATAAAAGGTTCATGGAGGAATACATGTGTTGGCTCACAAGACCATGATAGAAAGGATGGTTGGGTCACTTCTAGTTCTAACAACGTGCATGGAGTTGAAACTAACAACAGTAATCCTTATAGGACTATGGTTATGGATGTGATGAGAATAAATCAAGATTATGTCAGTCAATGTCGAATCTGAGATGAAAAACCTAATGCAAACGCGTCCAGGTTTTGTAATCTTCTAAAAGATTCTGATGAACCATTATGGGATGGCTACACAAATCACAGTAAATTATCGGTCATTGCATAAGTGTTTACCATCAAGTCGGATTATAGATTGAGTGAGGCTGATTATGACAACATTGTCGAATGGGCGAGAACTTCTAAGCTATTAAGTCCATGATGAAACCTCTCGATCTAGGATACCAAAGAGTTGACATGTGTCTAAACTTCTGCATGTTGTACTACCTTGAAAATGCTGAGCTAACTGAGTGCAGAAAATATGGGTATTCCCATTATAAACCCAAAACTGGCAGGAAAAAGACTCTTATAGAACATAAAAAACTTAGATACTTCTCAATCACACTTAGACTATATAGGCTATTCATGTCACCAAACACTGATGAGCATATGACATGCCACCACTCACATAATACGGTTGATGGAGTGATGGTGTACCCCTCCAACGGTGAAGCATATAAATACTTTAACAGTGTGCATCCTTACTTTTTAGTTGAATCAAGGACCGTTCATCTTGGGCTATATACACATGGATTCAATCCATTCAGGTAATTTGCTGCTCCTTATTCTTGTTGGCTAGTTATACTAATTGTTTACAACTTACCACCAGGGATGTGTATGAGGCCGGAGTTCGTGTTTTTATCTACGGTCATACCCGGTCTTAATAGTCTAGGCTGGAATATAGATGTTTGTCTTCAACTATTAATTGATGAGTTGACGCAGTTGTAGTCCTCTAACATGTTGACTTATGATGTATCAATGAAACATAATTTTCTTATGAGGGCAGCTTTAATGTGGACTATCAACGATTTTTCACCTTATGAAATGGTTTCTAGTTGGAGCATGCATGGAAAACTAGCATGTACATATTGCATGGAAAACAACAAGGCATTCATGCTAACAAACGGGTGTAAAACATCTTTTTTTTTTACTACCATCGGCGTTTCTTGACAACAGATCACAGGTAAAGAAAAAAAAAAGAAAGGATTTTTTGTTGGCAAAGTTGAAAAGGATGTTGCACCCCTGTGTCTTTTTAGTGAAGAATTGTATGACGTGGTGTTAGAGTATGGGGACATTGTATTTGGTTTTCAATCTGGTAAGCAGAAGTTTACTAGTTTTGGTTTGACCTATAACTAGGTAAAGCGAAGTATTTTTTGAGAGCTTTCTTATTGAAAAACCAATCTCCTCCACCATAACCTTGACGTCATGCATATAGAAAAGAACATGTTTGAGAACAAGATAAATGCATTCGAAGGGATGACCGAGACAAATAATTGATTAGCTTCAGTTAATGGCATCCGAATGGATGACCAAGATAAATCATTGATTAGCTTCGACTAATGGCATCCGAATTGATGACCAAGACAAATCATTGATTAGATTCGGCTAATGGCATCTGAATGGATGACCGAGACAAATAAATAATTGCATCCTAAGTGGATGACCAAGATGACAAATGATTAGCTACGGCTGATGACATCCAAAGTGGATGTCTAGGATGAATAAATGATTAACTTCGGCTAATGGAATCCGAATGGATTACCGGGATAAATCATTGATTAACTTCGATTAATTGCATCTAAAGAGATAATTGGGACAAATCATTGATTAGCTTCGACTAATGGCATCCGAATGGATGACCGGGATAAATAAATAACTAACTATGGCTAATAGCCTCCTAAGTGGAGGATCGGGATGAACAAATGATTAGCTATGGCTAATGGCAGCCAAAGTGGATGTCTGGGATGAATAAATGATTAGCTTCTGCTAATGACACCCTAAGTGGATGACCAAGATGAATAGATGATTAGCTTCAGCTAAATAAATGACTAGCTTCGACTAATAGCATCCTAAGTGGATGACCGGGATGAATAAACAATTGACTTCGGCTAATGGCATCCTAAAAGGATAGCCGAATTTGAGAGTTATGAGTTAGTTTCAAGAATTGATGCATTCATGTATACTATGTTTTGTATATACTAAGTATGTTGCACCCAGACATCGCGGCGGCCTTAAAATAATTCTCAGTTATGGAAAAAGAATAGATTTATGGCATCTTGTTTTTTTAGGGAAAAATATCTTGTTTAAGGAGTCGCCACCTAGTATTATGGTCACTAGGAACCCTAACTGGTCAACAAAGATTCTATGATACGGGGCTGGTTACATAAAAAGGAAGATATTATCACCCCTTAAATGTTTTGCCTGAGGCAGACTGCATTGCTGGTTTTGTCTTAAATTGCTAAACATTTATTCGCTTATGCTATGATGATTTGTTTATAATATTCCTGACTTTGGCGCCAGTGAATATTCAATTCCGAATAATTCCAACTCTTGTGTTGGTAAAAATTCCAACCCCGAATAATTCCAACTCTAGCGTTGGTAAAAATTTCACCGCGAATAATTCCAACTCTGGCATTGGTAAAAATTCGTAGCTACAAAACAATTATTATATTTTTTATTTATTTATGATCCTGATAATTCCAACCCTTGATTTGATTAATTAAATTAATTACAAGCTTAATTAAGTGTCAAAACTTATTAATTCTCCAATTAAGCCCTTGATTTGATTAATCAAATTAATTCCATGCTCAATTAAATCTTTAAACTTCCAATCATGTTGCCCTTAACCCAAATTTTAATTTATTTCATTTTTTTATTTGTTTTTCATCATCATTTTTTCATTTTTTAAATCATTTTCAGTAAATAACAAATAAAATAAAAGGGTCAAAAATTAGGTTATGACAAAGTATACGAAAGAACTATGATTGTTATGCTTTAAATAGAGAATAACTTTAGTTTGGCTAACGATATTGATTAGTACTTAAAAGTGCATGTTTATCAAGGTTTTATATCATCATTTTGCACTTGAAGTATCAATAACTCCTTAACTAAAGCATGTTTTATAATAACAAGTTTGATATTATAAGATACCTTAATTTATGGTAAATGCTCATTTTAAATGCAGGACTATCACATAAATAAAAGGATTGATTGATGAGTTTAAGCATTGAAAGTTAAAGGACAAAGAGATGGCCAAACTTAGAAAAGAGATGTCGGTGCAGTCCAAACCGGAACATTGCTCGGTAATTAGATCATATCTAGAGCTCTAAATTTCGGATTTAGGTCCACTTTATATGGATGGAAAGGTAAGACAAAGGCCTACAACTTTCATGGGAGCCCAAGATTTGAAAAGGTCGTTTTGAAGTCCAAATTGAAGGAACAAAGAAGAAGTCCGAAGCTGTCCTGCAGCCCAAACACTATTTAGTGTTCAGCCCATATCTTGAGTTCTAGAAGTCCAAATGACCTCATCTTTTTTTTTGTTGGAAATCTGAGACAATTTCCTAGAACATTCCTGAGGATTCTGGGCAAATTATGATGTTAGCAATGACGTCTTGATCAGACAAGAAGATAAGGATTGTTATCTAGTCAAGATGTGGCCACCCACTCATCAATTAGTCAACAAATCAATAGTTCCAACTTTTGGCCTATAAAAGGAGGCACTTACCATGTATTGAGGCATCTTGGTGTTCAGATCAAGATCATGCTCTTGCTTTCTCTCTTTGTATTGCTTATGTCTTGCTTTTATTAATATCAAGTTTATGCACTTCATTTCCTTTCCTTTACTTAGTTAACTTCTTTCTCATTTATGTTCTTATCTTGTTCATTTATGTTTCTTTCTTTCATTATGTTCAGCTAAGTTAATTAAGTCAAGGTGAAAAGGGTACACTAATGGTGTAAGAATAAGTATAATATAAACTTAACATGGACCTTAACGTTGGATACTAACATGTTTTATATTTGTTATCTTGTTCACTTTTAATACTTTGCTTGTTAAATGGTTAATCTAGATTTATGTTGTATAACACTTGGTACAACAAATACTTGGCACTTTCATAGCCCATATTGTATGGTTTAACCGACACCTGAGCTATGAAAGGAACTTGATTTGTTGTTAACATAAGTTATAATCATGAATGCCTGCCAACATTTACAAGTATTAGCTTTATTCGAATAAGATAACTAATGTAATCATGTTAACAATTTATAATATGATTGGAACCTCCTTTATGTGTGGTTTCCAATTGAGTAATAAGAGTTTATATTATACTTGTTTGAAGTACCATTAGTGGATCCTCTAACCTTGACATTTGTTTTTATCATTGTTTAATCCTTACGTTAATCTTTCATCTCAAAGTTCTCATTAATTTCTTCATCTTCTGCTTTTATTATTATTATTATTATTATTTACATTCTGTTTATATTATATAATATATATTTTTGATCTTTTCATAAACTCAGTATATAGGCTGGAAACCTGTGACCCGATCTTTTAGATCATTCTCAGGTATAACAACGCCACGTACTGAGTATTATTATTGTTATTATTATTATTGTTGTTGTTGTTGTTGTTGTCTTGTTATTTATAATTCATACAATTAACCTCTCTGTGGTTCGACCCCGGTCTTGCCGGGTTATTTATTACTTCGACACTCCTGCACTTGGGAAAAGACATCAAGCTTTTGGTCGTGTCAAGTTTTTGGCGCCGTTGCCGGGGAGGTAAATTCTTGTATAAATTATAATACTTATTTTATTTTCTCTTTTCATTTTTTATTTTATTTAATTTTGCTTCATTTCTTTTCTTTTGTTTCGTTTTCTTCTCTTTTCTTTTCTTGCTTTTATTCTCTTCTTACACGTGCATGAGAGTTTGGTCACGTACATTAAGTGGTCGACTTTGTAGGGTATCCTCATCATTTTCAGAAAATATGGCCGAAGAAGATAATCAATCACTTCATAATGAGAATAATGAGAATAACCGTATGAGAACACTTAGAGACCACATGAATCCCACAAGAACAAGTGCACCCTCATGCATAGTTTTTCCTCCTGATGCATCTCATTTTAATTTTAAGCCAGGCATTATTCAACTCCTACCTTCTTTTCATGGTTTAGACCTAGAAAATCCATACTTGCATTTAAGGGAATTTGAGGAGGTCTGTAATACCTATAATGACTCAAATTGTAGCATGAACACCATTCGATTAAAGCTTTTTCCTTTTTCATTAAAAGATAAAGCTAAAACATGGCTACAAAATTTGAGACCAGGATCCATTCGTGCTTGGGATGATATGCAACAACAATTTTTAAAGAAGTTTTTTCCATCTCACAGAACAAACTCTTTCAAAAGACAAATCATCACTTTCACTCAAAAGCCAGGAGAAACATTTTACCAATGTTGGGATAGGTATCGAGATTTGCTTAATACTTGCCCACATCATGGTTTTGAAACATGGAGATTGGTTTCACATTTTTATGAAGGTTTAACACCTAGAGATAGGCAAATGGTTGAATTGATGTGCAATGGAACCTTTGAAGATAAAGACCCTAATGAAGCAATGGAGTACCTAGACTTGCTAGCCGAAAATGCTCAAAATTGGGACACCACAGGTACTTATGAGGCACCAGGTAAAACTCAACCTCATACATCTAGTGGAGGTATGCACAACCTTAGGGAAGATCATGACCTCCAAGCCAAGTTTGCATCTTTAGCTAGAAAGGTCGAAGCACTTGAATTGAAAAAGAGTGGTCAATTAAAATCAGTTCAAGACATTGTGTGTCAAATCTGTGAAACCAATGAACACTCAACAAATGATTGTCCAACTTTGCCTTCTTTTAGGGAATGCCTCCATGAACAAGCCCATGCTTTAAACAGTTTCCAAAGACCCAACCATAACCCATACTCACAAACGTATAACCCTGGTTGGAGAAATCACCCAAATTTCAGTTGGAAGAGTGATAGCAACAATACACAAACTTCACATCCACCGTTTCAAGCACACCATAATTTCCAAAATTCTCATGGATATGCACCTCCTTATGCTCCACCTCCTAGAAGAAATTTTGAGGAAACATTGCATGCATTCATTGAAAAGCAGGAGACAATCAACACTCAACTTGCTCAAAGCATGACCGATTTTAAAGATGCTCTTGCAAAATTAACATCTGCTCTCAGTTTCCAAGAGAAAGGTAAGTTTCCTTCTCAACCACAGCAAAATCCAAAGGGGCAATACAATGCAAATGCAAGTAGTTCTGGAAGCCAACACATGGATCAAGTCAAATCAGTCATCACTCTTCGTAGTGGTAAGGTTATTGAAAAACCCATTCTTGAACCTTGTGAGAAAGATGATGAGTCTATCTCTGAGGGTAAGGAAGGGGTTGAACCTGAACATTGCAAAGAAAAGGTTGATTCCCTGCCAGCACTTCCATTTCCTCATGCCATGACCAAACAAAGGAAAGTCAATCACAACTCTAAAATCTTTGAAACTTTCAAACAGGTAAGGATCAATATACCTTTGTTGGATGCTATTAAACAGGTTCCTTCTTATGCTAAATTTTTGAAAGATCTGTGCACTATGAAGAGAAAACTGAATGTGAAAAAGAAAGCCTTTTTAGCCGAACAAGTAAGTGCCATTCTTCAGAACAATAATGCTTTGAAATATAAAGACCCTGGTTGTCCTACAATTTCTTGCTTTATTGGAGAACATAAAATTGAAAGAGCCTTACTTGATCTTGGAGCTAGTGTGAATTTACTTCCATATTCAGTTTTTCAGAGTCTCAATCTAGGTGAGTTAAAACCAACCTCTGTAACTCTTTTACTCGCCGATAGATCTATAAAAGTGCCTAGAGGAATAGTTGAGGATGTGTTAGTACAAGTTGATAAATTCATTTACCCTGTAGATTTTGTTGTCTTGGATACACAACCTATTGAAGCATGTAATTCAATTCCTGTCATTTTAGGACGTCCATTTCTTGCCACTTCTAATGCATTGATTAATTGTAGGAATGGACTGATGAAGCTATCATTTGGAAACATGACATTGGAGATGAATATTTTCAACATTTACAAGCAACCTGGAGATGATAATGATTTACAGGAAGTGGACTTTATTGAAAAATTAGTTCATGATCAATTTCAAACCACTTCTAGTGAAACTGAGATTGATGAATCTGATGATTTGCAAATGGTCTACTTTCAGGAATCAAAGGCATGCAATTGGAGACCACAAATTGAAGAATTGCCACCACGATCAATTGAGCCCATACCTTCAAGTGTTCAACCACCAAAACCTGAATTGAAGCCGTTACCATTTAATCTCAAATACTCATTTTTGGGAGAAAATAAAACTTTTCCGGTAATAATCTCTTCCAAATTTAATGCACATCAAGAAGGTAAGTTATTACAGACTCTGAAAATGCACAAAAATGCATTAGGATGGACCATAGCTGACATAAAAGGAATTAGCCCTTTGATTTGCACACACAGGATTTATTTGGAGGAAAATGCTAAACCCTCTAGAGAAATGCAACGAAGGCTTAATCCTAATATGAAAGAAGTAGTGAAAAATGAAGTCATTAAGCTTCTAGATAATGGAATCATTTATCCTATTTCTGACAGCAAATGGGTAAGTCCTACCCAAGTTGTACCCAAAAAGTTTGGAGTCACTGTGATAACGAATGAGAAAAATGAGTTAATTCCAACTAGGACTGTTACGGGTTGGCGCATGTGCATTGACTATAGGAAACTTAATTCAATGACTAGAAAAGATCATTTCCCTTTACCTTTCATGGATCAAATCCTAGAAAGAGTTGCAGGTCATGAATATTATTGTTTCCTAGATGGCTATTCAGGTTACAATCAAATTGAAATTGCATTGGAAGATCAAGAGAAGATTACTTTCACATGTCCATTTGGTACTTTTGCATATCGAAGGATGCCTTTTGGATTATGTAATGCACCAGCCACGTTTCAAAGATGCATGCTTAGCATATTCAGTGATATGGTTGAACGTTTTCTTGAGATTTTTATGGATGATTTTTCTGTTTTTGGTGATTCATTTGATGATTGTTTGACTAACTTAGAAAAGGTTTTGAGCAGGTGTGAAGAGAAGAATCTTGTACTGAATTGGGAAAAATGTCACTTTATGGTAACAAACGGCATTGTACTTGGTCACATTGTTTCATCGAAAGGAATTGAGGTTGACAAATCTAAAATCGAGTTAATTGCCAACTTACCAACACCAAAATTTGTTAAGGATGTTAGATCATTCTTAGGACATGCTGGTTTTTACAGAAGGTTCATCAAAGATTTTAGTGTAATATCTAAGCCCTTGAGTAACCTTCTAACAAAGGATAATATTTTTGAATGGACTGAACATTGTGAGGAAGCCTTTGTTAAACTTAAAAACTTGCTTACTTCTGCTCCTGTCATTCAACCTCCTGATTGGTCATTACTTTTTGAAATAATGTGTGATGCTAGTGATTATGTCGTGGGTGCTGTCTTGGGACAAAGAAAAGATAAGAAACCTTATGTGATTTACTATGCAAGTAAAACTTTAAATAGTGCTCAAATGAATTACACCACCACTGAAAAAGAATTACTTGCAGTAGTATTTGCATGTGACAAGTTCAGATCTTATCTTGTTGGCTCACCTGTTGTTGTTTTTAGTGATCATGCAGCATTGAAATATCTTCTCTCTAAGAAAGATTCTAAGGCTAGATTGGTGCGGTGGATTTTGTTACTTCAAGAATTTGATATCACAATCAAAGACAAGAAAGGCACCGAAAATGTTGTCGCGGATCATTTGTCAAGATTGACAACCGATTCGAGATCTGACATTACACCAATCGATGACTACTTTCCTGATGAATCTTTATTTTCTATCTCTACGATGCCTTGGTTTGCTAATATTGTTAATTTTCTTGTTTCAGGACAATTGCCAGCTCATTGGAGTACCCAAGACAAAAGAAAGTTCTTGAACGAAGTGAAGAACTTTTATTGGGATGACCCTTATTTATTCAAATATTGTCCTGATCAAATATTTCGAAGATGCATTCCTGACAGTGAGGTAAGTAGTGTCATTAAATTTTGTCATTCTGAGGCATGTGGGGGTCATTTCTCATCAAGAAAGACAGCTGCAAAAATCTTACAAAGTGGATTTTACTGGCCCACCATGTTCAAAGACTCACATGCATTCTGTAAGATTTGTGAAAATTGTCAAAAGTTGGGATCTATTTCGAAACGTCACATGATGCCTTTAAATCCTATTCTTGTCATTGAGATCTTTGACTGTTGGGGTATAGATTTCATGGGTCCATTTCCTCCATCATTTGGTTTCTTGTACATATTGGTCGCAGTAGATTATGTTTCAAAATGGATAGAGGCAATTCCAAGTCGAACCAATGATCACAAAACAGTGATAAAGTTTTTGAAAGAAAACATTTTAAGTCGATTTGGAATCCCTCGAGCCATAATAAGTGATGGTGGAACACATTTTTGCAACAAGCCATTTGCTTCTTTAATGAAGAAATATGGAATCACACACAAAGTTGCCACCCCTTATCATCCTCAGACAAGTGGACAAGTAGAGCTTGCTAATAGGGAGATCAAACAAATCTTGGAGAAAACAGTGAACCCTAATAGGAAAGATTGGTCTTTAAGACTTAATGATGCACTTTGGGCTTATCGAACTGCTTATAAAACATCATTAGGTATGTCACCTTATAGACTAGTCTATGGAAAACCTTGTCACTTGCCTGTGGAAATTGAAGATAAAGCTTATTGGGCTATTAAAGCTTTCAATTCAAGCCTTGATGATGCTAGTCAGCTGTGAAAATTACAAATAAATGAGCTTGAGGAAATAAGAAATGATGCATATGACAATTCGAAAATTCATAAAGCAAGAATTAAAGAGTTTCATGACAAGAAAATACTGAGAAAAACATTCAATGTTGGTCAAAAAGTCTTGCTTTATAATTCTCGACTCCATTTATTTCCTGGAAAACTAAGATCAAGATGGAGTGGTCCTTTTATTGTGAAACATGTGTATCCATATGGGGCCTGTGATATTGAGAATCCAAAGAATGGCAATGTTTTCAAGGTAAATGGGCATCGTTTGAAAGTTTATTTTGACAATTTTTCGGTTGAAAATGACTCTATTGAATTGAGTGATCCTGTATATAAAGATTGATTCTTTTTCTCACATTGTTTTGTGTTTTGTTGTTTTGCTAGTCTCTCTTTCACCCCGGTCAAATGGCGGATAACGGTACTTCGTGACTGTATATATTTGTATATATTTGTATAATTCTTAGCTCTTTCTCCCTTCTTTGAATCTCTTCTCTAATTCTCTTTTGAAAATGGACACCACTCTTGAAAAGTTGAAAAGGTATTTTCCCGCTTTGCCTCCAAATGCGATTAATAAAATTTACCGTGCTAGGTGTGCAAGATTGAGGTTGTTAATGAATCATGGAATTCCTGATGATATCCGTTGGTTAATTGAAGAAAAGGTTCGCTTATCAGGTGAGTCCTCCAATTCTTTCATTTCACACATGCCTAGAACAGGTAAAAGCACTTTTGCAAAGAAACGTCGTGCAAAACGACTAAAAGTCTGTCACAGATGTGCCAGATGGACTTGTAATGCAACATGTCGTTCTTTAGGAATGGTATCTGTAAATCGTGAAGATAAGATACAATTCATTAAGGATGGCCTGAGTAAGGGGTCTTTAGATAATCTTTTGTTGACCCTTGAGACGCATCCTAGTGGAGATGTGCATCGTGTAATTCATGATTTATGGCCACAATTCCATAAAGAACATGATCGACTTAGTCTTGGGAATCTGACTAAAAAAGACCCTGTTTGCCAGTTTTTAAGAAAACTGGATGGGAAGCCTATCCCCGACCCATAGAGGGCGTTTAAGCCGTTCTTGGACGTAAAACCAAGGGAAGATGTGAGCCACAATCACAACTACCTGTACATACATGCTTTTTTAAAATAAATAATTAATAAAGAGAGAGAGAGAGAGAGAGTTTGTGAGACTACAGCTGGCCTACATATAGGTGGTATCATTGCATTTTCACTTTTTCATCTATAAATTCTTCTCTTCCTTCCCTTCATTTCTACTCATCCCATATATTCATCAAATATAGAAGTGTGTAGAAATGGTAGGTTCCTCAAGTCATCATATAAGAAATGTTTGTGTTTTCGGTGGATCCAGTTCTGGGAAAGAAAAAGAGTTTTTAGAATCAGCAAATCATCTTGGTCAGGTACTAGCTGAGAGAAAGATTCATTTAGTGTATGGGGGAGGTAGCCTTGGGTTAATGGGAGGTGTGTCAATGGCTGCATTTTTAGGAGGGAGTCAAGTTTTGGGGGTTGTCCCCAAAGCTTTAGCAAATGGGGACATCATTGGAAAAACAATTGGAGAAGAACTACAGGTCCCAACAATGTCTGACAGACTGAATACCATGTTTAACCATGCTGATGCCTTCATTGCCTTACCAGGTGGTCTGGGCACATTGGAAGAGATCTTTCATATTTCATCTTGGGCCCAACTGCACATTCACCATAAACCCATAGGTTTGTTAAATGTTAATGGTTTTTATGATAAGTTGTTGTCTTTCCTTGATCAAGCTGTGGAACAGGAATTTCTAACATCTTCGGCACGACGAATCATAATCTCTGCTGCTACTGCTGAACAATTGATTGACCAACTACAATCTTTCATCCCTGTCATTGATCCCTGCATGAGTCATCTAGATTGGTCAACTAAGGAAAGCCGTAAAAAGCTTAGATTAGATTTGAGCCTTCATCTGTGAAACCTTGTGTCTTTTGGTTTTATTAATAGCATATTATTTTGTTTTGTTACTTCTTATGTTTGTTTAAGTGTGTTTCAGGTTTGTCATTGTTCGTTGTTTCAGGTGATGTCTTCTATACTCTATCTTTCTACCTTCGAACATTGAGGACAATGTCTCGTTTTGGTTGGGGGGAGAGGGTAGTAGTTTAAAAAAAAAAATACTAACTTGCTAACTGTTTTTGCTATTATTAAAACCATTTGACAAAATTGTTATTAGATGGCAGAGTATGGAATCAATTTTATTGACTCTAGAGACGCATCTTAGTAAGTTTCATTATCAAGGTCTATCATAATACTTCTTGAAATATTCAGGTTTACAAACTCTCACATTGTTATCACTTGATTCTGCTCCTATACTCATTTGACAAGTATTATTAAACCTTCATTTTCACACACACACTTTAACATATGATTGTGGGTTGCACATTGGATTATTACATTAATTATGTTCTTTTGTTGAAGGTAACAACTAAGGGAAAATGATAGTATATAATTTGTAAAAAAAGAGAAAAGAAAAAAGAAAAAAAAAGATAGTGTTGATGATAATAAAACGTGGATAAGTTTGGTTTCGTAGCCTCCCTAACCTAAGCAATTAAGCCCGAAGGGGTGTTTTAACACCTAATACCCTAAAGTCAACTGACTTGGGAGCTATTGGCCCAAAGCTTGTTACATGGGTTAAGGAGAAAAGCTTAAGGGAATCAAACATTGCACTATCTACGTATCAGTATCTGCAACCCGAGTTGTTAAGCTCGTAGGGGTGTCTCAACACCTAATGCCCGAAGATCAACTGGTTGGGAGTCATTAGCCTAAAACTCGTTACATGGGTTAAAGATACATTGTGTTTTAAGTTGTATGTGTATATAAATAAAAAGAAAAAAAAAGAGAAAAAAAGGAGAAAAAAATAATAATCCCAACCCAAGGAAGTTCACCTTAAACATTTGAACATAATATTGTTTTCTTCCAACAAAAGCCCCATCATCTATGTTTTCATTGAGCACACAAAAAGAAGGTTTATTAATATCTTGTTTACGAAGTATGAAGCAGGAATATAAATTTAATGAGAGTTTGTTTATCTGGATAGATTAATGGAAGTTGAATGATGAATGCCTTGCTTTGTGGAACTTGCAAATTGTTTCTCTATTTTAACACTTTAGATTACTAGGGACTAGTAATAAGCTGGTTGGGGGGTGTGATTAGTACTTAAAAGTGCATGTTTATCAAGGTTTTATATCATCATTTTGCACTTGAAGTATCAATAACTCCTTAACTAAAGCATGTTTTATAATAACAAGTTTGATATTATAAGATACCTTAATTTATGGTAAATGCTCATTTTAAATGCAGGACTATCACATAAATAAAAGGATTGATTGATGAGTTTAAGCATTGAAATTTAAAGGACAAAGAGATGGCCAAACTTAGAAAAGAGATGTTGGTGCAGTCCAAACCGGAACATTGCTCGGTAATTGGATCATATCTGGAGCTCTAAATTTCAGATTTAGGTCCACTTTATATGGATGGAAAGGTAAGACAAAGGCCTACAACTTTCATGGGAGCCCAAGATTTGAAAAGGTCGTTTTGAAGTCCAAATTGAAGGAACAACGAAGAAGTCTGAAGCTGTCCTGCAGCCCAAACACTATTTAGTGTTCAGCCCATATCTTGAGTTCTAGAAGTCCAAATGACCTCATCTTTTTTTTTGTTGGAAATCTGAGACAATTTCCTAGAACATTCCTGAGGATTCTGGGCAAATTATGATGTTAGCAATGACGTCTTGATCAGACAAGAAGATAAGGATTGTTATCTAGTCAAGATGTGGCCACCCACTCATCAATTAGTCAACAAATCAATAGTTCCAACTTTTGGCCTATAAAAGGAGGCACTTACCATGTATTGAGGCATCTTGGTGTTCAGATCAAGATCATGCTCTTGCTTTCTCTCTTTGTATTGCTTATGTCTTGCTTTTATTAATATCAAGTTTATGCACTTCATTTCCTTTCCTTTACTTAGTTAACTTCTTTCTCATTTATGTTCTTATCTTGTTCATTTATGTTTCTTTCTTTCATTATGTTCAGCTAAGTTAATTAAGTCAAGGTGAAAAGGGTACACTAATGGTGTAAGAATAAGTATAATATAAACTTAACATGGACCTTAACGTTGGATACTAACATGTTTTATATTTGTTATCTTGTTCACTTTTACTACTTTGCTTGTTAAATGGTTAATCTAGATTTATGTTGTATAACACTTGGTACAACAAATACTTGGCACTTTCATAGCCCATATTGTATGGTTTAACCGACACCTGAGCTATGAAAGGAACTTGATTTGTTGTTAACATAAGTTATAATCATGAATGCCTGCCAACATTTACAAGTATTAGCTTTATTCGAATAAGATAACTAATGTAATCATGTTAACAATTTATAATCTGATTGGAACCTCCTTTATGTGTGGTTTCCAATTGAGTAATAAGAGTTTATATTATACTTGTTTGAAGTACCATTAGTGGATCCTCTAACCTTGACATTTGTTTTTATCATTGTTTAATCCTTACGTTAATCTTTCATCTCAAAGTTCTCATTAATTTCTTCATCTTCTGCTTTTATTATTATTATTATTATTATTATTTACATTCTATTTATATTATATAATATATATTTTTGATCTTTTCATAAACTCAGTATATAGGCTGGAAACCTGTGACCCGATCTTTTAGATCATTCTCAGGTATAACAACGCCACGTACTGAGTATTATTATTGTTATTATTATTATTGTTGTTGTTGTTGTTGTTGTCTTGTTATTTATAATTCATACAATTAACCTCTCTGTGGTTCGACCCCGGTCTTGCCGGGTTATTTATTACTTCGACACTCCTGCACTTGGGAAAAGACATCAAGCTTTTGGTCGTGTCAAATATTGAAGATGAATGATCAGGTTTGAGTATTGTAATTAGCCTATGTAATTGATGAATTATTAATAGTGGTATTTACATAAGGAGAAATAATAGATTACACTATTTTGGTCCATGAATGAAATGTAATGCTAATATTGCTTTATTATGTTTCTTTAAATTGCTTATAGTGCTTGAAATTATCTTGTTCTACAACAGGGACATCATACCAACATGTTGCGTAGGGAAATCCATTTCGTAGCTCACACATTTTGGAAACAACTATATATTCGCATGTCAAGGGTGATATGAGTTCTGCATGAACAGACATGTTAATCACTCAATTAGTTGTCTGACCCTTTTTGTAGAGAATAGTAATGAAAAATTAAAATGGAACACAAATATGAATGTGAGAACATATTGATTTGATGTGTAAGAATAGACATATGAGGTATTCATTTTATGAGGATATCATGTTGTGAAATTACATAAGGTTAGGATGAAAAAAGTTATAATTGTGTATCTTGTTGTTCAACATTCTTGTATGAACTCGTGATGCTAGTGAGACTATAATAGGAATGTGAATTTTTTACTATGTCAATATGATGTAATGTAAACCTATGAGTATGAAAATATAATAATATGGGCACGTGTATTGAGAATCCATTTTATAGGAATATTGATTTACATTATCCTACATGGATTGTGCCTTGTTAATGAATGGAATGCAATTATAAATCTGCAGAATGATATGGTGAAAAACATCCAAAATTGAACAAAAAAAAATCCATTGATTTTGGCCTTGAAAAAGCCGGGTCTTTACAGTATTTTACCGAGAGTTGTAAAACATTTACTACAAATGCCATAATCACTGACATTGATACCGGCGGATACAGTCCGTCAGCATTTGTAAGTGCAGTTCATAATTACCGATGGAATGTGCGAATTTCAAGGGGCGGGTATTAAAAATAATGCATCTTTGACTGCGTGTAATTGTCGACGGACAACGAAAATTATGGAGGGTCATTTAAAAATTCACCAACAGAATAATTAAAAATAATATTATTTAAATTGTTCATTGGTGATTCCGTCTGTAAAACTGCACTATAAATTCTAGCGATCGCCCTTTCAATTCATTTTTCCTCTCCTTCATTTCAGAGTTCTCTCGTGTTTGTGTTTTGCTTGTAATCTCTCATTCTATCTTCAGCAAATCAAAAGGTATGTATTTTCATTTAATATGCTTAATGATTTTAATTTTTTTTATTGTTTCTTTGTTTTAGTTATTGTTATTTTTGTTGTGTTTTTTTATTTTGGTGTATTTTTATAATGTAGATAAAGTCTTGAAATAAACACATTATTAAGGTAAGCATTTTTCATTCCTAAAGTCTATAGTTTTTATTTTTTTTAATTTGTTCAATATATTTTATTATTTGTATTGCTATAATAATTGAATACTTTGTTGAATTTTAACTGTTATTGTTTCATTTACCTTGTAATTAGTATTTGAATATATAGGATTAAATTTAATAATTTTATCTCAATTTTACTCTATTATTGTATGATATGTGTTTAATTATTTCCATTAATTTTAATTGTTATTTGTATAGATGTTAGGTTATATATAAAATTTTTGATTGAGGTCAATTGGTTTGTGGGTATTGTCAATATTTGCAAGTTTGAAAACTTTGGGTAGTCTTCAGTGTAGGGGAGGTGCTGTCGAATTTTTTTAATAATCGAATTTAATTATGTAATTATTAGTATAAAATTGTGTAGATGCGTAGAACGAAATCAATAGCTCGCCACTCATATATGGTCGTAGCTAATTCTTCTAGCAGTTAAGATGACATGTCTTTAGGTGCCGATCAAGAAGAGACGCCTACACTGACTCGCAATGTTGCCTCTTCCAGTGTGGTTTCATAGCGCAAAAGCAGTGTGCCTTCATAGCTGAATCAATTCACCTGCAAGTACAAGGCATATTGGAATGGCAACCTTCCAATGTAAGTTTGTTTCGGTTTTAGTTTTTTTTTTTAATTATCACACAATTTATGAACAACTAGTCAATATTTCATTAATTTAATTTATTTTCAGGTTCACAAATATTGAGGCCGCCCAAACAATATCATTGGCGTTTAAATCATCGATGGAGATTCCATTATTTCAATCGAGTCAAGTTTCCAGACATCCTGAATGGAGACCTTATATCGATGCATGGTTTCGAAGATTTCAGGTTGGTGTTAATTTCTAATTTTCAGCTTATTTTTAATAAATTATTATTATAATTGTAAATAAATTTTTATTTTTATTTTACATAAATTATTTATACACAACACAAATTCGAGTGGAACAACACGCATGATAATGTTGCGAGGAGAGTGTGGGAAAATCACATGGCAACTAGGTAACATCGAAAACAATACAATATTTTTTTTTAAAAAAAATTATGTTTTAAAATCTAATTTTTCATTATGGAAATAGGTTGCATGATTTTTTATATGAATTACAAAAAAAAAAGACAAAACATACACGAGAGATAAGGGTTTACAAGGCTGGAATGACACGACGGTTTGGAGGGATTTGAAACCGCCATACATCTCGGGGGATATATGGCCGCAATATATTCAGCATATGACATTTGAGCAATTCACATGACACTCACAGTCCGGTGCCGACAATCAAAACTGGCAAATTCATGGTTCCATTTCATTTACTGCACATGCAAAATGGATGGTAAGATTAATTCTAATGAAATATATCGTTAATTAATTTGTTGTTACTTAATTAAATATTTTTCTTATAGCCTACGTCTCTTAGATGTGAGATGAGCCCAATAGAGCTATTTGTAGATACGCACGCGCGGAGTGAAGACTGCCAAAAGGAGGTACAATAGTTCGTTGATAACCGCGCTCAACACTTCGTGGTATGTTCGTTCAACCATTTTATTTTGTAAGTTATTATTTCTGTCGCACCCCAAAAAAAAAAATTACAATATAAAATTTGTTTTGCGACATTCGACTGGCGACTTTCGTTTTGTTTTGTTTTGTTGATTTGGTTCTTTGGGAGTCGCCACCTAGTATTTTGGTCACTAGGAACCCTAACTGGTCTTTCAGAGATTCTAAGGCAAGGGACTGGTTGCGTAAAGGGAAGGTATTAGCACCCGTAGTACGCCCTACCTAAGGTAAGCTGCTTGGTGTTTGGTTTGCTCTATAACTGCTATGGTGTAGGTATTTTCTAGGCTCGTCAATTGATTTTGGATAGAAATCTAAGGAGATTCCATGTGCTTTGAAAGCTCATTTTTCCCTTAGTATTTCAAAAGTTTGTGACTCATAAATCGTGGAAGAAAAAAAAAATTAAATTAATTTTGAAATGTCCTCGATTATAATCAAGGCTTCTTTCAAGAATTGTGTGCGGATTTATTATTCCCGATAATATTTTGGATATTCATCCTTTTAAGGATTTCTTTATCCAAACATTAGTGGTGAATAATAAATAAATTCCCTCTCCAAAAATAAGATTTTTATAGTTTTTGGAATATTGGCCAATACCCTTTGGAGTTTTACAAACATGTTGTAAAATCCAGAAATGCAGGAAAATAATTTGTGTTTAAGAAATCCATGCGAAAACACACTTTCGAAGCTTCCAATATATTTTTTTTATAAAAAGAACTTTGAAAACATGTTAGAGTATTGGCCGTATTTTAAAACAAAAAAACAATTTTTAGAAAATATTATTTTTTTATGCTTTGACGAAAATCGGGTATTTTAATACTGAGCTTGTATCCTTACGGTATAAAAATACAACCCAATATTAATCCGCTTTTAAAACAATATGCAGAAAAATCAATAACATTTTTAGGGAATTTTTAGAAATTTTTTGAAAGCAAAAACATTTTTTATTCTAAAAATCTTTGATATCTTGACGAAAACCGGGTATTTATAACACCGGTTTTATATCTTTACGGTATAAAAATACAAACCAAAATTAAACCACTTTGATAAAAATATGCAGAAAAATCAACAACATTTTTAGGGACTTTTTAGAATTTTTTTGAAAGCAAAAACATTTTTTATTCTGAAAATCTTTGATGTTTTGACGAAAACCGGGTATTTATAACACTGGTTTTGTATCTTTACAGTATAAAAATACAAACCAAAATTAAAACATTTTTGACAAAAATATGCAGAAAAATCAACAATATTTTTTTAAGATTTTTCAACATATTTATTTTTTTTATTATATTTTATATATATATACATATATATACACACATATAATATAATATATAATATATAATATAAAAATAATTCGGGCTGGGCCGGCCCAAATATCTGGTATGGGCCAGACCTGGTCTGACCCTTCAGATACAAGGCCGGGCCAGACTCAGTCTGGCCCAAAAAAAAATGATGCTGGGCCAGGATCCACCTGGCCCAGCTACGTATCAACAGGGGGGGAATTAATTCCCCCCTCCTCCCTGCATGCAGAATGTTCATTCTGCATGCAGGGAAAACAAATAAAAAACTAACGAAAGAGGGGAGAAGAGGTGACCTGGCGTGGAGGAGGCGGTGCTGCGGCTCCTTCTCTCTTCGGTGTTCGGTTCTCTCTCTCTCTTCGGCCTCCTCTCTCTCTCCTCCCTTCGGTTTTTTTTCTCTTCTCTCCGTCCCCTTGCAGCGTCGGTTTTCTTCTCTATTTATAGGGGCCGAACCGTGGGGGACCATCGTTAGTGCGGTGCAACGGCTGGTCAGCCAATGCTAAAGGTGGTGGGGGCGAGGAGAGAGAGAGGTGCGGGAAGATTTTCGAATTTTTTCGTTTTCTGTTCTGTTAAAACGGGGGGAAGGAGGAAGATGAACAGTGTCGTTCAAAACGACACCGTTCTGTTCTTTTTTTTTTATTTTTTTTATGAAACGGCGTCGTTTTGGGTAAAACGCGCCGTTTCATTTAAATGGCTAGACTTCAAATCAGTCCCCCAAATTCGGTCCCCGCCCCTCTTGTTGGCCGCCTTTTTCACTTTGGTCCTTGGCCTCTGATTTATGCAATTGAGCCCTTAATTGATCAATAAACTTCCAATTTCTTCAATTAAGCCCCTGAAACAAATCCAAACAGCCCCCTCTATCTTTGCGCCTTCTCCAAATTGGTCCCTGGTTTCGGATTTTCACAATTAAGTCCCTAATTGGCCCTTAAACTTCAATATTTATGGAATTGAGCCCCTGATTTGACCCAATAAATTCCTAAAAAATATATTTTGGCCCCAGAACTTAAATTTCTCCAAATTAAAGCCCAAATTGACTTAAAAATCAATTTTTCTTGCAATCAAATCTTCTATAAATTCAAATAAAAATCCAATGAAGTCCATAAAAATCCAATTAAGTCCATAAAAATCTAAATTTGGGCTTTTCTCCTCAAAATTCAAATTTTCCTTCTCAATAGGGCTTTCATCCTTCAAGAATATACAGTCAAAAATTCAATCCTTGTATTTTTAAATTCCTTGACCAATTTTCTGACTGTTTTCCGAGCGTTTCTGCCTCCTGTTATAATAGGCGGTTAAGGGAGAGATATGGGGAAGATCTTTCAATCCATCTGCATTTCGATCCAGATTTGTGGATAGAGGTAGGATTGTCTAGTGGACTTGATAAAAATCAGGTATAGGGGCTCTTCTACACTACGACCGAGAACTTGCAGGTGACCCATAGTGTCTTAACTGTTGGGAGCTCCTAATCAGTATCGAGCACCAAATCTAAGGAGTTCGTGGCCTTGCAACAACAATACAAGCAACTCTCGACAAATTATGAACGACTCTGCAAAATGGTCATAGACATTAAATCACAGATGGGTAATACATATGCACCCTCTTTTTCGCAGTTTGGTCCCGGGAACAACTGGCCTCCTCCTCCTCTAGCTTTACCATTGTTATAGTTTATTTTTTTTTGGAAACACACTAAAATTTTAATGAATATTTCGATGAATATTGTTTAACATTATTTTTATATATTTTTATATTTAATACAATTTTATTTGCGTAATTGGTTTTTTTACTATAATTTTATATAAGTTATTCTAAATATTTTTTTAAAAAATTAAAACACCATTGATGGATTTCCAGACAGAATTCTTCCGTCGGTATTTTACAAAGAGTTGAAAAATATTTATTGGAAATGCAACAATCACCGATGTCTCTACAAACAGATATTGTCCGTCGGTATTTCACTAAGAGTTGAAAAATATTTACTGCATATGCCATGATCACTGATGGAATATTTACGTTGGTATATTTACAACGAGATTTTTTTTTTGGCGTGCATTTTCTGTCTATAAAACGATCGGTATATTTTTTATCGACAAAATTAGCGAGAGAATGTGGAATTATTGACGAACGCTAAGCTGACGGACTGTTTCTGTTGAGGATTTAGTCGGTAAAAAATTTACCGATGAAGTGGCAATCTTACACCAACAGATTAGGTTCGTCAATAAAACTTTTAAATGTTGTAGTGATTCGAAGGTCTAGAAAATCTATGAACCAAAAAAAGAAGTTGGGAAATAAGCACTAGTGATCCTAAGTCTTGAAATCCTTAAACATCTTTTAAGCCTATAAACATCTTTTTTTTCTTCACAACCAAGAGCTCAAGCCTACATTACGTTCCTAATCAAGCTTTCTCTTATCAAAGACAAGCAATTTTGATTGACAAGCAATGCTTTCTCATGAGAAACAAGTCATTATTCATACAAGCAAAATCAATGCTTTGAAGATCGGTTTTCTATAACTCTTAAATTGAAGTTTGAACCTTTTTGACCAACAAAGTATCGCTTCATATTTTCACCAAAAGCAAAAGTTTTCATTGCTTCTGAAAACATGTCCATATAAATCACTTGAATTTATTCAAAACAAGTTTGCTTTAAACCGATACCAAAATGATTTATGTGTCTAAAATAGCTTTGAAATTCCAAAAACTCTACTTGAAAACAAGTCCTTGTAAATACTCGAACCTTCTTTCACATAGCCTCATCCCTAAAGAAAACCCAAATTGAACACTTGAAGGTATGATCAAGCCGGGGGCAATCCAAAAACATATAATGGGGCTAGCTTCATGATTCCCTTTAAAAAAAAACAAAATGTAGGGCAAAGCTGGTGTAACACCCTCAAATCATAATATCATGAAATCTCCAAACATTTCTTCACCAATGTCAAGTATTGGGTAATATGTCTAAATTTATGGGATTTTTTTTTTGAAAATTTCGGCAGAGTTTCCTCTATTTTTGTTGATACCAAGTTATCGACAACACTTCTATTATATGTCATTATGACTTCCATCTTGATCCAATCATCCTGGATCACATTCCAGTCATCAAACAATAACGCAATACTTATACTTATCAATTAGTAAATCAACATAAATGTACTCCCAAAACAACCCAAAAGATAAACAAATTCATCACAAACATAATAAATGCTTACTAACTACATATATGCCTTTAAACTACATAAATACAACATTAAGATTAAGAGTCATATTATATCTATAATAAATCTTATCTTATCATTTTGAAAATGATTTGGTCATACTAATAACTATACATATATATAATACATCCACTACCTATTACACCTTCTACTTGATTTTTACAACACAAAAGGATTTACACTGAAAGTAAAGAAATGAATATTACATTCCAAAATGGTAATTCATACACAGGAGAATTCCTACATCTAACGATCTGCATCACCTCATGGTGTACCTGTTTCAACAACAACCATATTAATTAACTTTCTCATTATATTAATCTAATATTAATTAATTACTCTTAACCTTTAAAATTTTAGTACTTCTACTTCAATCTAACTTAATCCCATAATTTACATAATCTTTTTAAGACTTAAAAATCCAGCTAATTCCTCTTAATTACCAAATAAATCTAACACTTCCATATAATTACTCAAAAATTCATTTTTCCTTCCTCGGTTACCAATAGACCCAGTAATTCCATTCGAATTACCTATCATCTAGCTAACCTCTTTTGTTAGCCAATCAATCCGGTAATTCCATATGAATGACTCCTTATCCAGTAACCTCTTTGTTAACCAATAAACCCGGTAATTCTCTTTATTACCCAAAAATCCAGCTAACCCATTTCGGTTAGCAAAATCAATCCATTACAATCCATATGAATCTCCCAGTATCCAGCTAATCTCTTTTGTTAGCCAATCAATTCGGTAATTCCATTTGAATTACCCAACATCCGGCTAATCTCTTTTATTAGCCAAACAATCCAGTAATTCCATACGAATTACCCCATATCCGGTTAACCTCTTTATTAACCAATAAAACCGGTAATTTCACATAATCATATCTCAAATTATTCATTTGCTCCATTCATTTAATATCAATTAAATAAGCAACATCGATAATTAGGGAAACTAAAAATTACAAAATGAGGTGACGAATCACCTACTTTCTACATTCGGCAGTACAATGAGAGTGTTTTTAATATTTTCTATTTGGGTAGGTCATCCATTACAATGAGACCACTTTCAAAACACCTTACTTATTTTTCACTAGATGATCCTGCCTCTATCCATGAATCTGGATCGAAAACCAGGCGGGTCGACAGATTGTTCTCGTTTCTCTCCCTTAACCAACTATTATGTCTCCTTGAAATAAAAACTAAAATCATCAAATTCAATTCAAGAAAATAATAACTTACAAAAAAAAATGGTTGTCAACATGCCATAAAGTATTAAGTGTGGGTGTCAATGAACTGTTGCACCCTTTTTTGGCTGCCTTCACTCCATACTTACATCTCCATAAAGAGCTCAATTGGGCTCGGCTCATGTACGAGAGCTGTAGCCTGTATGAAAGAAAATGTTGCAAGTTAAATATATTTATAAATAACAACAAATTGATTAAATATAGATGTGATTAAAATTAATCTTACCATCCACTTAACATGCGAAACGAAAGGAATGGAGCCGTTGCTGTGCATGGTATCCAAGCCGTGAATTTGCCTACTCCAATTCCATGCACCTGACTTTGAGCGTCGTGTGACATGCTTGGACATCACGTCTAAATATATTCCGCTTATGTATCCTCTAGGACGTTTGGCGGCCTGAAATCCTTCCAAACCGTCACGTCATTCCAGCGTGACAGAGCGTTTTCTCTAGCATATTTTTTAACTTTTTTTTTTTGCATGATACCAAAAATGACTTAAGCTATATGATACAAACATATTCTATATAAAATAATGACAAATGAAATTTTAATATTTAAAATAAAAAATAATTATCGTATTGTTTTCGTTGTTACCTAGTTGCAACGTGATTCTCCCAAACCCTCCTCGTAACATTGTAATATTCTCTGTCCCATTCAAATTTACCCTTGCATTAACAGTTTATGAAAAATAAATCAATAATCTAAATAAAGTAAATGAATTTACATAAAAAATAGTTAAAATTTTAAGTTAACACTAACCTGAAATCTTGAAAACCATGCATTGATATGATGTTTTCAATTAGGATGTTTGAAAACTTGACTCCATTGAAACAATAGAATCTCCATCGACAATTTAAATGCCAATGTTATTACCGGTCAGCCTTAATATTTGTGAATTTGAAAATCGATAAAATTAATGAAATATTAGTTGTTCATAAATTAACACAAACTTACATTGAAAGGTTGTTCTTCCAATGCGCCTCATACTTGTGGGTGAATGGATCCCGCTGTGAAGGGATACCGCCTCTACGTTGTGGAACAACACTGGAAGAGGCAGCATCATGAGTCGATGCAAGTGCCTCTTCTTGATCGGCACCCAATGACATGTTGTCATCATTACTACTAGAAGAACTAGTTGTGATCATGTGCTCACAACGTGCAATTAATTTTTCTCTATGCATCTACACTAATTTGATGAATATTTGCATAATCAAATTTGATTTTTTAAAAAAACAATTAAGCAGCACCTCCCCTATACTGGAGACTGCCCAAAATTTTCAATCCTGCAAATACACAAAATATATGCCACAAACTAATTTACTTTAATTTATTTCTACCAACAATTTTAGATTATTCAATTTCATCTCATTTTCGACGTGATAATGTTTTTAATCCTAAATTGACAAGAATTTTTTGAATTTAAATTGAATCCTATATATTCAACTAACATTTATACTACAAATTTAACAGTAACAATTCAAATTCAACAAAATAATAAAATATTATTGCAATGTAGACAATAAAATAGAAAAAAAAAAAAGCAATCCTATATATTTAATTAATATTTATACTATAAATTTAACAAACACAATTAAAATTCAACAAACATAATAAAACATTATTGCAATGTAGACAATAAAATATAAAACAAATATGGATTTTAGGAATGGAAAATGTTTACCTTAATGGCATATTTAATTTCAGAGTTTATCTGCATTTAATATATAAAAAAATAAAAATACATTGTTAATAAACCAAAGAAAATAAGAAAAATAAGAAAAAATAATATGTCAAAATATTCAACATATATACTTGTTGATTGTGTTGAGAGGAAATACTTGAAGATCTTGAGACAGGAGAGGATTAAGAGAGTGAGATTGGAGATAATGAGAGAATTTGAGAGTATGAAAGTAGTGAGAGATTGAGAGAATTGAGATAAATGAACTTACAACGCCCTTGCTGGTTTTATTCATATAACTTAGTCCCTCTCTGTTTAAAAGCCCTATATTGAGAGAATTTGGGAAAGTAGTGGAGTGTTCGCTTTAGATTCCCTCTCTGTTTAAAAGCCCTATATTAAGTGTCTATATTTTGTATCTTCTCATAACTTAGTCCCTCCCTTAAGCATAAGAAAGAATGTTGTAAAGGCGACATCATTCTTCCCTTAAGCATAACTAACCTCTTGCCTGAATCTCTAGAACCAATGCTTATCTTTAGGATTTCTAGTTTCCTCTAATTACTAGGTGGCGACTCCTAATTTTTCATGATATATATTTTAGCCCTCATCACGATATCCATCGAGTTGCGGCAATGATGATATTTAGTGTGAGTAGTTGACCAAATTCTTTATATGTCCCAACTTCTGGTCAGATATGTATAAGTGCATCATGATCTTTTGGTCCTTTAAAGTCAATTAGTAAAGGGAAAAAGTTTATTGTAGGATGATTTGCTACAAAGGATTGATGATACTGTGTTTGACATCCATTCATTAATCAACATAGATTTCAATATTATGATCCTAGTGGCAATGAAGATGATGTAATGTTAGACCCAAACATTGATGATGATATGGATAATGATGTTGACAATGAGATAACACCTATTGTTCTTGAATTTGGAGATGTTTACGTGTCTACATTTGCTATTTCTTATGATTGAGTACTTAGTCATAGATGTTTACATGAGGCTCTGATTTAGAGGTTAGACAAACATTTAACAATTAAAATGAATTTGTTAATACAGTTAAATGGTGGCACATTGCATATTTGATTGAATACCAAGTTCAATGGTCGAACTCGACCTTTGTTTAATTACAATGTGTGCAAGCTCCTAAATTTAAGTGGTATTTACATAGGGGATATCATAAAAGATTGGATTTATTTGAGATAACAAAGTTAAAAGGGTCACACACATGTACCTTGACCTTTGTCCAAAAAGACCACCATCAGCTCGATGCAAATTATGTTGCTAATGATATATCAACCTTTGTAATAGATAATATTTTAATGATGGTTACAAGCATGCATAATAAAATAAAATTGCATTACATGTATAAAATATCATATGACAAAGCATGGATTGCAAAACAAAAGGTGTTTGAGCATCTATTTGATTCATAATATGAGTAGTCATTTAAAAAATTATCAAGGTTGTTGTTGGTAATAAAATAATCATATCCTAAAACAATTGTTGATTCCACATAAAAGAAATCTTGATGATAGTACAATGATTTTTAGGAGAGTTTTTTTGGTCATTTAGAGCTTGTATTGAAGGTTTCAAGTAATGAAGACCACTAATCAGTATTGATGGCACACATTTATATGGGACATATGATGTGAACTTATTGATTGCAATTGTTTTTTATGCAATTTATAAGATATTCCCGTTGGCTTTTGTAATTTTTTATGAAGAAAAAAATTCTAATTGGAAATGGTTTTTACTTTTCTTATAAAGATATGTTACCGGTTATACAACATGTATATGTATAATATTAAATAGACATGCATACATAAAAAAATATTTGCTAAAGTATATTATGATATTTTTAAAAGCATATTAAACTTATTTAATTTCTCATTAAACACAAGTACTGTTACATAGGATGTAGCACATACGAGGTGGTAGATCCTCTTATTATGGTGGGTAGACATATTATGAAGTTGACATTCTTATGGTGGGTAGTTACATAGGATGACATCAACACTATTGGATATTGCAATTTTGCTTAAACTTCATATTGATAGACAAACAATCACATTTACTGGGGTGTATAATCGGGTTGTGTTATGAGAGCATGAATTGGGGTTGAAACCCCCTTCTACTGAATTGAAGTGGGGTGGTATATATCTTAAATATATTAAGAAGATATTTACTATACCATCAAATTATGTTAACGATAAGGTAATGCAAATGTATCAATTAAATTATGATTTGAATGTGTTAATTTTTTGTTAAGTATATGTGAATTGGTATGATCATTTAAATGTGTTATGTAGGTATGCTAGTGCATATATACTGCATTTGTTTGACAATGTATTATTCACAGACCTCACGAGAAGATATGTGCCTTTAATTTATCTGACGTTTCTAAATGATTCCTATATATAGTTGAGGATCTGTTGTCTTGGCATACATGTACAAATATCTATGTCTTGCATGCATGAAAGAGGTCAATTAAGTTACAGGATGTTTGTTACTTCTATAGGTATGAATGAAAGAATTTAAAATAACTATATGCATTTTAAATTTTGTTACTAACATTAAAAAATAACTCATTTTTATTTAATGACAACTATTGTCATGAGAGCATCTTCATATGGGTTAGCCCTAAATCTCTAAATTGCCACTTATAGTAGTCCAGATTATAAAGGTTACACTTTAACTCCTATTAGGAAGCAAATAATGCAATGTTATTTTGCAAACATATGCATTTATATTGTTTGATTGCAATATTAAAAATACAATTAAGCTAACATATTTATAATGTTAGGTAGTATGATAGTAGAGTATTTTATAATAATTCAACACAAGTGTTTTCATTTTATTGGAATAAGCTAGATAGACAACAACCTATTAAGGTATTTTTTTTAACTATTTATTAAAGACAATAACTTAACTCCAATGAATTATTGCTATTTAATATTTAAGATACTTATAAAGGTGTGTGTGTGTGTGTGTGTATATATATATATATATATATCCCCTACGTCCCCGGCCCCTGCCCCCAGAAAAAAAAAATTCAAAGGTTTTTTTTTTCTTGTTTTCGCTTCCCTTTTACAAGTCTTGGTGAAATGAATGTTTTACATAAATTGCTAATTATAATCATTCTTCAAAGTTCTTGCCCAATAATTAGAGTATCAATTGAAAGTTTAAAGTAACGTAGCTATTGGTGAATTATACAATTATAGGTACAACCTGGCCATTTGTAAAAATATTTTTATATTTTGGATCTAAATTCTAGATTTTTAGTTTCTTTATAAATTGTCATTGTATGCTTTTTTTGGTAATTGTTTTAGTAATATTGGCAAGTAGTATCATTTCTATAGTTTATATAAATTTAGATCTTAGATATAGAAACCTTTTTCTTTTTCAGTTAAATTAAATTTTTTTATAAAAAAAAAATAGATGGAGCTACATGTTAGAGAATAATATAAATCATATTTTGGAATCTCATCTAATATTTTAAATTTTGTGGTTGAATAAATTCCTTAACATGGTATTATCAAGTGTTTACGAATTAAATCTCATTATTTTTATTTATTTGATAAAAGTTAAGTATACAATAATATGAATTTTTATAAATTTCAAGCTCAAAAATTTTTAACTTGAAAGAATATATTAAAAATTAATAGAAATTATATCTTAAAATTTTATTTAACAATTTATATTTTTAAATTAAATTCATTGTTTAGAACTATAATTATAGTAGCTTTCAATTCTTTATTACATCTTCAATTTTGAGACCCATTGGTGGTTACCCATTGCAGGTTAAAGATACACGTGATACCTACCGGCTATTCAACTTCTTTTCGTTGATGAAGAAAGGGCTGTATAGCAACCTTCAAAGTTCTTTTTTCTTTTTTTCGCTTCCCTTTTAGATCTTAGATATAGCAACCTTCCTCCTTTTCAGTTAAATAAACGTTCTTTGTCAAAAAGAGAAAAAAAAAGTTAGTAAATTAGATAGCACCACAATTATAGTAGCTTTAAATTCTTTACTACATCTTCAATTTTGAGACACATCATGTCAGTGGGTACCCATTTCAGTTCTCGTACGGTGGAAAGATACCTACCAGCAATTCAACATCTTTTCGTTGATGAAGAAAGGGCTATATATATCTGTTATCCGAAATGTCTGTTATCCGACTCCGTAACACACATTGCCACTTAATCAATATGATGTTATTCCTTGTATTCACTCTACTGCTACTCTCCGATGCCGCTGCATCAAAATCAATAATCAAGTCCCTACCTGGCTTTGACGGTAACCTTCCATTTGTACTGGAAACAGGGTGAGTGTACTTAGTTTTTCTCTTCATGGTGCAAGGCCTTGTGAAGTTTATCCTGTTTTGATAATGATTTTCTGTGTCCAGGTATATTGGCGTGGGAGAATTGGAAGCCGTGCAGCTATTCTACTACTTCATCGAGTCTGAGAGGAGCCCAAAAGATGACCCTCTTGTGCTTTGGCTCACTGGTGGCCCTGGATGCTCTGCCCTGTCTGGACTTATATATGAAATTGGTGTGTGTGTGTCTTCATCTTTCTAACCCCATAATTCATGTTTTCAGTAACTACAATCTTCTTATCGTGCACTTTTTAAAGCAGAAATTTCTCTATTTCCTAATTCGTTCGGCAAAAATCCAAGAAATTTGAGGCTATTGAAAGTTTTTCTAATGGTGGTTATGAATGAATAGGCCCGTTATCATTTGATTATGCAAAATCCAGCGGAGGAGGCAAACCTGTTTTGGCATTGAACCCATATTCATGGACAAAGGTCACAGATTTCTGTACCCTTGAATTATTTTGCAACTAAATGTAACTGTTGAAATTATGTTTCATGTAATGGTGCAGA
Source organism: Populus alba x Populus glandulosa (assembly GCA_033617975.1). Taxonomy (NCBI): domain Eukaryota; kingdom Viridiplantae; phylum Streptophyta; class Magnoliopsida; order Malpighiales; family Salicaceae; genus Populus; species Populus alba x Populus glandulosa. The sequence continues at coordinate 30,354,079 of CM066143.1, read as the reverse complement.
TTGCCAACATAATATTTGTAGATGCACCTGTTGGTACCGGATTTTCCTATTCAACTACATGGGAAGGCTACCATGTTACTGATACATTGTCAGCTGCAGAAACTTATGAGTTCTTAAGAAAGGTAAGGGAAAGTGTATTTTTAAATCGCAAGATATAAAAGTTGTATGTCAAGGAGAAGGAATGGCACAGAAGTGGGTTTTTTTTCTAATTAAAATTAGAGGTTTTTGGTTTTTTGCACAAATGTTGAAGACAACTGGAGACTGATTTATGGATATGCTAGAAAAGCATGGTTTTATTGATCATTGACTTGCAATTTATAAATCATAATGGAATCAGATTTGTTGAAAAATCTGCTAGCAAATCAGTTTGTTAAACAAAGAAATAATGATAAGCATAAAAGTCAATATTGACTAGAAACGTAAAACAACTGTTAAATTCAAAAGGTTGTTAGCTGCTCCATGATACGAGTCATGCTAGTCAACAGAGGTAAATGCATAGATGTAAGAAAGTCATGCTAGTCAACAGAGGTAAATGCATAGTTGTAAACTAGCTAGTAATGTAAAACAATTTGGCTAACATTATGAGTTTGTGACACAGTGGCTCGTGGATCACCCCAAGTTTCTTACAAATCCACTCTATGTTGCTGGGGACTCCTATACAGGCATGGTTGCACCAATCATAGTCCAGGAGATTTCTGATGGTAGTCAACCTCTGTCCCAAACACAACTTATTTTCTTGTAATATTCACAAGTGTTTGATTTGTTTTCGTTTTATTTCTTGCAGGAAATAAAGCGGGACGTCAGCCAACAATGAACCTCAAAGTACTCGATCAACTCATGGTTTTATTTTGTTTTTTTTACTGATTTATTTGCGTTGTAGTTGACAAGGCTGTAAAACATGTTGGAACCCAGGGATATGTGCTTGGAAACCCAGTTACAGATTCTGAGATTGACACCAATTCAATAGTTCCTTTTGCTCACCTAAAAGCGCTTATATCAGATAAACTCTACAAGGTAACTTCCCTCTCCTAGCTCCGCTCTTTAACTTCCCAGCTAGCTAGCTCTCATATAAGCAAAACTATTCTCATGGTTTTTTTCCAGTCTTTCATGAAAAATTGCAAGGGTGAGTACTTAAATCCAGATCAAAGCAACGCATCGTGTATGGAAGACATATTAGCCATCAAGGAGGTGACTGATCAATTCATAAATCAGAACTCTGATAAACATTTTTTTGCATCATGCTTGCAGTTTATGAACATGAAAGTTGACTTCTCTTCTGAATTTATAGTGCATTGGAACAGTATTTACTGGACAAATTCTGGAACCTGCATGCAAGGACATATCCCCAAAACCAGTGGCATTGAAATGGGATCCAAGGTTTCTCATAGCCGATGACGCTGATATTCTGCTATCAAGTCCCCGTGTTCCTGGACCTTGGTGCCGGGTACATTGAACTTTCTCTTTTCTTTTTTCTCTCTTACACATAAAAAATCATCGCATACCTTGGTTATTAACCAACTTATTGGCATGTAGAGTTACGATTATGTATACATATATGTGTGGGCCAATGCTGAAACTGTTCGAGATGCTCTTCATATTCGCAAGGTATGCTTGCCCTATCAAGTATATTGCCTTCCAGATTCAAAAAATCACTCTGCTCATGGCGGAAAATTAATAAAATAAAACTATCATGACCAGGGAACCATAAAGGATTGGAAAAGATGCAATAAGACCCTGGCCTATTCGTTCAATGTCAAAAGCACTGTTGATTACCATCGGAACTTGACCAAGAAACCATATCGAGCTCTCATTTACAGGTAATGTTTATAATTCTATGAACACATTATAAATTCTGAATTTTCCCATTTAGTGCAATCTTAACCATTGTTTTAACATGTGTAGTGGCGATCATGACATGACCATCCCATACATTGGTACGCATGAATGGATAGAATCTCTGAATTTGACGATTAAGTATGACTGGGAACCATGGTTTGTTGATGGTCAAGTTGCAGGGTAAGTATCCATCATTTTACACTCTTTGATTTTATTTTTCAAAATCCAAACCAATGGGAATTTATCATAATTTTTTTTTTAAAAAAATAGAACTTAGTTATAAATATTCTGAAAAATAATATACATAAAAAAAAAGATAGAAGAAAAAAAACAATATTTTTTTTTTAAAAAGACTCATATTAATTTGTTTTTATTTTTCAATAAAGTTAAATTATATTAAACATATAATTAATCATAAGATAATAAAATATCTCGTTCATGATTTTATTAATAACAATTTTTTATTAGATGCTAATATTTTTCTAGTAATATTTTTAATCTAATATTAAATATTTTATAAAGGAAGATATTTGTAACTAAACTTTTAGTTTCATGAAAATCTTTTAGTTTGGGTTTCTTTTATTTATTCTTTAGATAATGATATTATTAATTAATTTACATTTTTGTAACATATGTCATGTCCATTTGAAACGGTAGAGATTAATTATTATTTTTTTAAAAAAAGTAGAATGACAAAACAAAAAAACAAAGGTACTTACTGGCATTAACTAATCCTTTTTTGTTTGTTGGGTCATCTTTAGATACGCAATGCTGTATGCAGACAATGCGCAAGAATACATAACATACGACCTGACATTTGCAACTGTGAAGGTAAGAACAGGCATTAGCTCAGCTAACTGTTTGATCTAAAAATATAAGTAAGCAATTATGGTATCTTGAAAGCCTGATATTGGTGGTGGTGGTGGTGGTGTAGGGAGGGGGTCACACAGCGCCGGAATACAGGCCACAGCAGTGCTTCGCCATGATGGATAGGTGGTTTGATTACTACCCTCTATAAAAAAGACGAATACCAAAATGTTCTCATGGACCCATTAATTAACTATTGTAAGCCCTAATCCATGTTTCGTATTTCAGCAACGGGATCTTTAATATGATCGAGCTTCTACTGCACATCAGAAAACTCAAGGATTAACGAGCCTTTTAGCTCCTACCCCTTTTATTATTATTATTATTATTATTTTCTCGATAGAATTGATAGTATATGTTTATGCCTCTTAATTAATATATGTTCAGATATGGATGGTCGTGCTTGAAACACAATCTCTAAACATGTAATGATAATAATAATAATAATAATCTTAACCACCAAGAACAGTAGCCTTTTTTAACAAAAAAATTATTATAATGCTACTTTAAGAGAATCATATGAATTGCCCAGTAAGATACGGGCACTCATTATTTAGTAATCAGGGAATAAAATCTACGAATATAAATGAAATTATTGAAGGAAAACTTTTGTCGGTATTTTGGAGTGATATTTATTGACTGATTTTATTCCATCACTAAATCCATCAATATTTATAGATATAAATAGTCCATCGATAAATATCGAGAAAATTACAATCAAAATAAAATGAATTTTAAAAAAACTAAAAAGTACGATGTTGTGTTTTTTTTATGGATGATTTTATCAACGGAATTAAACAGGGAATGCCATACAATGATGTGTCACTAGTATTGACAAAATTGCTGAGAGATTGACAAATGGAAACATTTCGTTGTTAAATCCAACAAAGTGTAAAAATATGGATATAACACTAGAATGGATATAACATTTCGTTGTCACTAGTGTTACATCAACACTAGAATGGATATAACATTGTTTTATCACTGTAAAAATATGGGGTTAGTTTATATTGGGTCACGAGTCACAAAGCTCAAAGTAAGCTTTGCCTTAGACAAGAATGCACAACTAGTAGTATACCAATGACTAAAGAGCCTGCGTTTTCTTGATGGACATAAAGACACCCAAGTAATAACATCGATGTTCAAATTGTTGATAGAGATTCCATTGTTTCAATGGAATTAGGTTTCCAAACATCCTGATTGGAAACCTCATATCGATGCATGGTTTTCAAGATTTCAGGTTAGTGTTAACTTAAAATTTTAACTATTTTTTTATGTAAATTCATTTACTTTATTTAGATTATTGATTTATTTTTCATAAATTTTTAATGCAAGGGTAAATTTGAATGGGATAGAGAAAATGACAATGTTGCGAGGAGGGTTTGAGAGAATCACTGTGCAACTAGGTAACAACGAAAACAATACGATAATTATTTTATATTTTAAATATTAAATTTTCATTTGTCATTAACTCATATATAATACGTTTGTATCATATAGGTTAAGTGATTTTTGGTATGAGACACAAAAAAAAGCTAAAAAATATGCTAGAGAAAACGCTATGCTAGAGAAAACGCTCTGCCAGGCTGGAATGACATGATGGTTTGGAAGGATTTCAAGCCACCATACATCCTGGAGGATACATGAGCAGAATATATTCAACACGTAACATCCAAGCATTTCACACGAAACTCAAAGTCCGGTGCAAGGAACTGGAGTCGGCAAATTCACGGCTCGGTTACCAGGCATACCGACAGCTTCATTCCTTTCGTTACACATGTGAAGCGGATGGTAAAATTAAATTTAATCACATTAATCTTTAATTAATTTGTTGTTATTTATAAATATATTTAACTTGCAACATTTTTTTCTTACAGGCTACAACTATAGGGCTGAGTCGAGCCCAATGGAGCTTTTTGTGGAGATGCACGTGCAGAGTGAAAACCGCTAAAAGAGGGGTGCAACAGTTCATCAACACCTGCGCTCAATACTTTTTGTTATGTTAACAGCCATTTTATTTTGTAAGTTATTATTTTCTTGAATTGAATTTGATTATTTTAGTTTTTATTTCCAGGAGACATATAATAGCTAGTTGAGGGAGAGATACGGGGACGATCCATCGACCCACTCGGATTTCGATCCGAATTCATGGATGGAGGCAGGATCATCTCATGGACCAAATAGAAATTAGATATATGGACTCTTCAACGCTACGACCGCGAACTTGCAGACAGCCCGTAATGTCTCAACCGTTGGGAGCTCACAATCGGTATTAAGCATCCAGTCTCAGGAGTTCATGGCCTTACAACAACATATAACCCATCTCATCAAAAAATATGAGCGACTCTCGGCAGATTATGAACAACCTTGTCAAATGGTCATATATATGAGAACACAAATGGGAGGTACATGTGTGCCCCCTCTTTTTACATATGTTCCTGGGAATGACCAACCTCCTTCTCCTCCTCCAGCACCACCATTGTTCTAATTTAATTTTTATTTGAACATATAAATTTGTAATGAATATTTGGATTTTATATTATTCAAGTTTATTTTTACATATTTCAATTTTATACAATTTTTTTAATTATTTTCTTTTTTTGTTTAAAAGATTTTTTTAATTATTTTTTAATTATTACAAATGAATATACAGACGAATACAATCCGTCGATATATTCAAGAGGAGAGGGGAACAATTTACTTTGTATGCCACTACAACACTATTTCATCATTGATGAAATTATATCGTTGGTATTTTACAGAGGGTTCGAATAAATTTACAATAAATGCCACAACCAATCACTGATGGAATAATTTTGTTAGTGTATTCAAGTGGGTAATTTTATTTTTTTGGCACGTGTTTTTTGTTTGTAAAACCATCGGTGTTTTTTTTAGTGACATAAATGACATTACTAATGAATGGATTACCGATGAACGATTTCCATCCACAAATCTGTCGGTAAACATTTTATCGATAGATTGTTAGTGTAAATACCGACAGTAAATTTCATGGGTAAAAATGTAAATTTTGATAGTGATCTAAAGCAAACACTCCACTACTTTCCCAAAACTTGGCATCCTCTTCTTGTTTAGCCCAACAAAACTCACCGCCACCTCCGACCATGAGATCTCGCCCACAAACACCACCAGTATCCAAATCTGAAAACAACATGGACCCAATGACCTGGCCAATACCAACCAGTACCACAACCTCTCTGAACATCCCTTTCATATCCTTTTGAAAAAAAGAAACTGGGGTTTGACCCTGGCTCTTACTAGGCTTAACTGGCAAGCACAGGTGGTGGAAGTTGGCAAGAACACAATCATGCATCGCACAGGCCTTCATGCTCGTGACCTTCAGATCCTATTTTAGGTCGAGAGAGAGCAATTGTTATTAATTTGGAGCATGTTAAGGCAATTATTACTGCACATGAGGTTTTGCTGCTAAATTCTAGAGACCCTTCTGTTACTCCATTTGTGGAGGAGTTGGAGGGGAGGTTGATGTTTCATTACCATGCTATTAAAGCTCAGGTTTTACTGATTATTTTCTCCTTCTTTTCTTAAGCTTGACTCTTTGGTTTGGTGTAGAGTAAGGGAACTTTTGTGTTTGTTTAATGTTGAATTTAAGATTTGAAAATTTTTTGATGTGAGTTTGTGTTGGTTTCTTAAGAATCCATTTGTTGTTAATATCATTGTTGTTGTTGCTGCTATTGATGTTGCTGGTTTTATTGGATTTCAAACAAAAAGGGAAAAAAATCCAATCAATTTATTTCCTTTTTACAGTATGGGGAAGAAAATTCAATAAGGGAAAAGAAAAGAAAAATTAAGTGGAGAAAAATCAAATTGGAAATATCTTAAAAGGAAAAAAATTATAGGGAAAGAAATTAGTTGTAGGTGTATTGGGTGCTAATATTTTTTTTTTTTTATCAAATGTAAGAATATATTAAGATCAAAAGTAACATGCCACAAAAGCATCAAACAAAGTATATACAAATAAGAGGGTAACAGATACCTAAAACCAAAATAAAAATGGGAATAAGCTCCCGAGTAAATGCCATAATTAAACAAGCTACAAGGCGAACAATAGCCACACTAAGTGCTAACAAGAGACCCATGGAGCTCACTTCCAGCCACGTGGATATCAAACCGACAAAGGAGACGTAGAGCCCATGCATGCCATGAAGAGACCAAGTCATATAGCCAGAAACCAAGTCGAGCCATGCAGATCCACAAGTCGACATCCCCCAAATTTCAGACTAGCTTCAACCTATCTTAACTGAAATAGTTAAAGACAACCGCACATGCACACAGGGATGGGGTGACCACACTTCCTCAACTCAACCATGCTGAGACAAAATCTCTATAGAACAGCTAGAATAAATAAATACACTAGTAGCCAAGAACAATGGCTATGCAGAGTATCCATGCAGAGACCAGAAAACCCATGCATGCCCAAACAACAATTACAACATGAGAGCCAAACCATCCCATCATCTCACCATGCGACCCCCAGCCATAGAGAAGCCGACAACATCTTATGAGCCTTTCCATGCAGGGACGTGAATGGCATTGGCCAATAACACTCTCCTAGGAAACAACCAAGACAAATTAAATACCCAAAATAGAGGCTCATCAATGCAGGGACAAGAAACCATGCAAAAACCCATGCACGTCCAAGCTACCAGCCAGTCAAGACATAACAACATATAGGAGATAGCCATTCATCCATGCAGACACTGCTCAACCATGCAAAGGAAAAACCAGCCAACCATGCCAAGCCACAAACTACTTTCAACCCTATGCAGAACCGAGGAAACAAAGGCTAAACAGTGAAGGGATAAGAAACCCATGCAAGACCAAGCACGTTAATTTACCCCAACTGATCCATTCAAAATGCAACACTGTTGGCCAGGTGATTTTTTTCATGGAAATACAATATAGTGTAAAACAATATCTGGAATTTTTTGAAAATAGCCTCAACTAATTTTCCAGTATTGTTAAATATTCTCCTGTTTCTTTCCTCCCAAATCAAATACACAAGAACAACAATGGATACTCTTCTCATTCTCGACTGCAGCCCTTTTTTGTTGTTTTGCAAAACCCAAGTGGCTCTACTTAAGGAAGGCATATTGTTATGAAGCTTGAGCCAGAGTCTGGCCTTTCTCCAAAGAGAAGACGACCAGTCATAATTGAAGAAGAGATGAGCATGAGACTCATCCGCATTCTAACAAAGAGGGCATATAGGATCAGAGGAGAGAAACTGAAGACGATCTCTCATTCGCAGCTCACCCAACATTGCCAGCCATAGGGAGAAGTTATGTCTTGGAAGAGACCATTGCTCCCAAACTACATTAGCCCAATGGACAGGATCAACTTTATGTCTGAAAAAATCATATGCATTGGTTGTAAAAGGACATAGGCCAGAGTGCTAGCTTGAGAGCAGTTGTTGCACTGGAGCAACCCCTCCAAAAAGGTTAATCATTATGTTATGAAGGGAGAAGATTGACTTCCATAGAGGAGAGTTGGTTTTCTTGGCATCCAAGGACAAGATAGAAGCATGTGAAATGTAGTAATGGTTTACCCATCGAAACCAGAGGGAATCTGCCTTCAAGTGAATCTTCTAGAGATGCTTGGCAAAGAAACTATCATTTCTAGCTTTGATGTCATAAACCCCCAAACCCCTTTCATCTTTCGGCAAACACACTTGCTTCCAAGCTACAAGAGCCGATTTTCTTCTAAGCATATTGGGTGCTACTTTGCTATGTATTGTTCATGGTGCTACTGTAGAAAATACTTTATTTAAAGATGGTGATGGTGTAAATACATTTCATGCTGCTGGTAGACAAAGGTGAAGCAGAGGGAGGGCAACAAGGTGACCTAGCAGTAGCAGAGTTATTATGTTGCAAACCAGAGGGAGCCTGCAGCAAGATGGTTAGATAAACATACATGTGATGATGGGAAAGGTAATGTGTGGGGCTGTATTTGGTGAGCAGAAGGTGGGCAATGAAAGGTTGAGGCATTTGGTTAGATAAACATGCATGTAATTGTGATGAATGGTTGTATGAGTATTACGAAGGATCTTTTATTGTATTTTATTGAATTTATTTATGAAAAATGGTTATATAAGTATTACAAAGGATCTATTGTTGTATTGTATTGAACATTAATTGTCATGAAGGGTTGGATGAGTAATACGAAGGGTGTACTATTGTGATATTGAAAGCTAAATTGTTATGGAATGTTTGTTTTTGTATTACAAAGGATTTATTATTGTGTTTACTGAATGTTGAACTATTATGAAACACTTGTATGAGTATTACAAAGGGCCTTCTATTATGTTTTAGTGAATGTCAAGTTGTTATGAATAATTTGAATGAGCAATTCAAGGGATATTACCATGTTATAGTGATTTCATAAACCATCTCTGGAATGTTTGAATGGTTGAATTATTGGCTTCGGTTAATGGCATCTGAATGGATGATCGGGATAATCATTTATTAGCTTTGGCCAATGGCATTCAAATGGATGATTGGGATAAATCATTGATTAGCTTTGGCTAATGGTATCCGAAGGGATGATCTGGACAAATGATTGATTAGCTTCGGCTAGTCACGTCCGAAGGGATGACCAGTACAAATGATTGATTAGCTTCGACTAATGGCATCCGAATGGATGACTGGGATAAATGAATGATTAGCTGAATAGATGACCGGGATAAATTATTGATTAGCTTCGGCTAATGGCATCCAAAGGGATGACCGAGACAAATCATTGATTAGCTTCAGCTAATGGCATCCAAATGGATGACCGGGACAAATGAATGATTAGTTTTGAATAAATCATTGATTAGCTTCGGCTAATGGCATCCAAAGGGATGAGCGGGGCAAATAATTGATTAGCTTTAGCTAATGGCATCTGAATAGATGACCGGGATAAATCATTGATTAGCTTCAGCTAATGGCATCTGAAGGTATGACCAGGACAAATAATTGATTAGCTTCAGTTAATGGCATCCGAATGAATGACCGAGACAAATCATTGATTAGCTTCGGCTAATGGCATCTGAATGGATTACCAAGACAAATAAATAATTGCATCCTAAGTGGACGACCAGGATGAACAAATAATTAGCTACGGCTAATGGCATCTAAAGTGGATGCCCGGGATGAATAAATGATTAACTTCGGCTAATGGAATCCGAATGGATGACCGGGATAAATCATTGATTAGCTTTGATTAATTGCATCTGAAGAGATAACCAGGACAAATCATTGATTAGCTTCGACTAATGGCATCCAAATGGATGATATGGACAAATAAATAACTAGCTATGGCTAATAGCCTCCTAAGTGGAGGATCAGGATGAACAAATGATTAGTTATGGCTAATGGCATCCAAAGTGGATGTCCGGGATGAATAAATGATTAGCTTCTGCTAATGGCACCCTAGAGACGGTAGGGATAGTGACAACACAATGGCCCTCGTCTGCTTACAGCCTTGCCTCCTGCTTTCCTTTGCTTCTGTGTCCACTATTCCTTTTTTCCCTTTGTTTTTTTTCCCTGCTTTCACAGTCCTTGTGATGAAAAATTGAAGACGGTGCTGGCTTCTCCCTTCAAATCTAAGTTTGGGTTTTGTGTTGTGTTTTTGCTCTGTTTTTCTTCCTTTTGTTATCTTCTCTCTCTTTTTGTTTTGCTGCTTGTTAGTTTATTTTTGTTCTCTTGGTCTAGTCTCCTCCTATGTTCATCTGTATTCTCTTATTCTCTCTATCAATTTGTGCCTTTTTTGCTCTATCTTTGCTCTGTTCTTCCTTCTCCATTTCCCCCCCCTCAGTTTTCTAGTTTTTCCTCTAGGTTTTGCTTGTGTTTTTCTTCTTTGGTTTTTCATCCTCTTTTCAGTCCAATCCCCCCCCCCACACGTTGGTTGTGATTCCCTCTCCTTTTATAAGGCCAACGTCGGTGGTAATGGTCGGCCTCCTAAATGCCCTGTAACCAACCCTTTAAGCGCCTCAATGATGAAACGTAAGCGTTGGCTAGAAATTGATGAAACGGAGGAAGAAGATAGTGAACTGTTTTGTCCAAGAAACGACTTTGTTTTCCAATCAACCGCTATTTATGATTTGGTCCTTGAAGTTTTGAAATTTTTGTAAGTAAGCCCATGGATAAACTTTAATTGGACCCCAGCATTTCAGTGTATTTTACAAAGCAGTCCTTGGACTCTAATCTGTTGCAATTTTGACCAGAATCAGCCATATACTTTGATAAGTTTTCAATTAAATCCCTAAATAAATTAATTCCAAGCTCAATTAAGTCTTAAACTTATCAACTCTCCAATTAAACCCTTGATTTGATTAATTAAATTAATTCCAAGCTTAATTAAGTGTCAAAACTTATCAATTCTCCAATTAAGCCCTTGATTTGATTAATCAAATTAATTCCAAGCTCAATTAAATCCTTAAACTTCCAATTATGTTGCCCTTAACCCAAATTTTATTTTATTTCAGTTTTTATTTGTTTTTCATCATCATTTTTTCATTTTTTTAATCATTTTTCAGTAAATAATAAATAAAATAAAAGGGTCAAAAATTAGGTTATGAAAAAGTATACGAAAGAACTATGATTGTTATACTTTAAACAAAGAATAACTTTAGTTTGGCTAACGATATTGAAGATGAATGATCAGGTTTGAGTATTGTAATTTGCCTCTGTAATTGATGAATTATTAATAGTGGTATTTACATAAGTAAGGAGAAATGATAGATTATACTCTTTTGGTCCATGAATGAAATGTAATGCTAATATTGCTTTATTATGTTTCTTTAAATTACTTATAGTGCTTGAAATTATCTTGTTTAGCAATAGGGACATCATACCAACATGGTGCGTAGGGAAATCCATTTCGTAGCTCACACATTTTGAAAAGAACAATATATTCGCATGTCATGGGTGATATGAGTTCTGTATGAACGAACATGTTAATCACTCAATTAGTTGTCTGACCTTTTTTGTAGAGAATAGTAATGAAAAATTAAAATGGAACACAGATATGAATGTGAGAACAGGTTGATATGATGTGTAAGAATATACATATGAGGTATTCATTTTATGAGGATGTCATGTTGTGAATTACATGATGTCAGGATGATGAAAGTGATAATTGTGTATCTTGTTGTTCAACATTCTTGTATGAACTCGAATGTTAGCGAGACTATAATAGGAATGTGAATTTGTGAGTATGTCAATATGATGTAATGTAAACCTATGAGTATGAAAATATAATAATATGGGCACGTGTATTGAGAATCCATTTTATAGGAATATTGATTTACATTATCCTACATGGATTGTGCCTTGTTAATGAATGGAATGCAATTATAAATCTGCAGAATGATATGGTGAAAAACATCCAAAATCGGACAAAAAAAAATCCATCGATTTTGGCCTTGAAAAAGCTGAGTCGTTACAGTATTTTACCGAGAGTTGCAAAATATTTACTACAAATGCCATAATCACCGACATTGATACCGATAGATACAGTCCATCGGCATTTGTTAGTGCATTTCATAATTATCGATGGACTTTGCGAATTTCAAGGGGCGGGTATTAAAAATAATGCATCTCTGACCACGTGTAATTGCCGACGGACAGCAAAATTATGGAGGGTCATTTAAAAATTCACCAATGGAATAATTAGAAATAATATTATTTAAATTGTTCATCGGTGATTCTGTCTGTAAAACTGCACTATAAATTCTAGTGACCGCTCCTTCAGTTAATTTTTCCTCTCCTTAATTTTAGAGTTCTCTCGTTTTTGTTTTTTGCTTGTAATCTCTTGTTCTATCTTCAGCAAATTAAAAGGTATGTATTTTCATTTAATATGCTTAATGATTTTATTATTATTTTTTTCTTTGTTTTAGTTGTTGTTATTTTTGTTGTGTTTTTTATTTTGGTGTATTTTTATAGTGTAGATAAAGTCTTGAAATAAACACATTATTAAGGTAAGCATTTTTCATTCCTAAAGTCTATAGTTTTTATTTTTTTTAATTTGTTCAATATATTTTATTGTTTGTATTGCCATAATAATTGAATACTTTGTTGAATTTTAACTGTTATTGTTGAATTTACCTTGTAATTAGTAATTGAATATATAGGATTAAATTTATATATAGGATTAAATTTAATAAATTTATCTCAATTTTACTCTATTATTGCATGATATGTGTTTGATTATTTCTATTAATTTTAATTGTTATTTGTATAGATGTTAGGTTATATATAAAAAATTTGAATGAGGTCAATTGGTTTGTGGGTATTGTCAATATTTGCAGGTTTGAAAACTTTGGATAGTCTACAGTGTAGGAGAGGTGCTACCGATTGTTTTTAATAATTGAAATCAATAGCTGGCCACTCACATATGGTCGTAGCTAGTTCTTCTAGCAGATATGATGACATGTCCTTAGGTGCCGATCAAGAAGAGGCACCTACACTGATTCATAATGTTGCCTCTTCTAGTGTGGTTTCACAGCGCAGAGACGGTGTGCCTTCATAGGGGAATCAATTCACTTGTAAGTACGAGGCACATTGGAATGACAACCTTCCAATATAAGTTTGTTTCAGTTTTAGTTTTTTTTTTTAATTATCACACAATTTATCAACAACTAGTCAATATTTCATTAATGTAATTTATTTCAGGTTCACAAATATTGAGGTCGCCCTAGCAATATCATCGACGTTTAAATCATCGATGGAGATTCCATTATTTCAATGGAGTCAGGTTTCTAGACATCCTGAATAGAGACCTTATATTGATGCATGGTTTCAAAGATTTCAGGTTGGTGTTAATTTCTAATTTCTAGCTTATTTTTAATAAATTATTATTATAATTGTAAATAAATTATTATTATAATTGTAAATAAATTATTATTTTTATTTTACATAAATTATTTATACACAACACAAATTCGAGTGGAATAACGCGCATGATAATGCTGTGAGGAAAGTGTGGGAAAATCATGTGGCAACTAGGTAACATCGAAAACAATATGATTTTTTTAAAAAAAATTATGTTTTAAAATCTAATTTGTCATTATGGAAGTAGGTTGCATGATTTTTTATATGAATTACAAAAAAAAAGGCCAAAATATACGCTAGAGATAACGGTCTACAAGGCTGGAATGACACAACGGTTTGGAGGGATTTGAAACCGCCATACATCTTGGGGGATATATGGCTGCAATATATTCAACACGTGACATCTGAGCAGATCACACAACGCTCACAGTCCAGTACCAACAATTGAAACCGGTAAATTCATGGTTCGGTGATCACGCACACCAATGGCTTCATTCCATTTGTTGCACATGTGAAATGGATGGTAAGATTAATTTAAATGAAATATATCATTAATTAATTTATTGTTAATTAATTTTTTTTTCTTATAGCCAACGTCTCTTGGACGTGAGATGAGCCCAATAGAGCTATTTATAGATACGCACGCGCGGAGTGAAGACCGCCAAAAGGAGGTGCAATAGTTCGTTGATAATCACGCTTAACATTTCGTGGTATATTCGTTCATCCATTTTATTTTGAAAGTTATTATTTTCTTGAATTGAATATGTTGATTTCTTTTTTTAATTTTCAAGAGACCTATAATAGGCGGTTGAGGTAGATATATGGGGATGATCCTTCAATCCATCTGAATTTCGATCCAGATTTGTATATGAAGGTAGGATTGTCTAGTGGACTCGATAAAAATCAGGTATATTAGCTCTCCTATACTATGACTGAGAACTTGCAAGTGACCCATAGTGTCTTAACTATTAGGAGCTCCCAATCAATATCGAGCACCCAATCTAAGGAGTTCGTGGCCTTGCAACAACAATACGAGCAACTCTCGGTAGATTATGAACAACTCTACAAAATGGTCATATACATTAGATCACAGATGGGTAATACATATGTACCCCTTTTTTGGCAGTTTGGTTCCGGGAACAACTGGCCTCCTCCTCCTCCTCCTCTAGCTCTGCCATTGTTATAGTTTAATTTTTTTTTGGAAACACTAAATTTTTAATGAATTTTTGGATGAATATTGTTTAACATTATTTTTATATTTCTTTTTATGTTTAATACAATTTTATTTGCATAATTGGTTTTTTTTACTATAATTTTATATAATTTATTCAAAATATTTTTTAAAAAAATTAAAAACACCATTGATGGATTTCCAAACCGAATTCTTCCATTGGTATTTTACAAAGAGTTGAAAAATATTTATTAGAAGTACCACAATCATCGACGTCTCTACAGAAAGATATTGTTCGTCGGCATTTCACTGAGAGTTGAAAAATATTTACTGCATATGCCATGATCACTAATGGAATATTTACGTTGGTATATTTCCAACGAGAATTTTTTTTGGTGTGCATTTTCTGTCTATAAAATGATCGGTATATTTTTTACCGACAAAATTAGCTACAGAATGTGGAATTATTGACGAATGCTATGCCGACAAATCATTATATATTTTATTGTTTTGTTGTATTGGCATAATTATTGAATAATGTTTTGAATTGTAATTGTTAATGTTGAATTTACCTTAGGATTAGTAATTGAATATGTTGGAATAATTAGTATAGATTAGGTCCATTGGTTGTGGTTATTGTGAATATTTTCAGGTTTGTGAATTTAGGTAGTATACAGTATAGGGAAGGTGTTGTCAAATTTTTTTTAACATTTGCATTTAATTATATAATTTTTTATATAAAATTGGGTAGATGCGGAGAATGAAAATCAGAGCTAGTCGTTCACGTCTGGTTGCAGCAAGTTCGTCTAGCAGCGAGGACGATATTTCCTTAGGTGCCTCTCAAGAAGAGGCACCTACACCACCTGCACCGTCAACCGATGCTGCCTCTTTCAGCACTGGTTCACAGCGCAAATGTAGCGTGCCTTCGCAGCGAAATCATTTTACCCGCAAGTACAAGGCACAGTGGAAGGATGACCTTTCAATGTAAGTTTGTTAAGATTTTAGTTTTTTTTAAAAAAAAAAAAATTTAAAACATAATTTATGAAGTAATCACTATTTCATTTGTTTTCAGGTTCACAATCATCGGCGTTTAAATTGTCAATGGAGATTTCATTGTTTGAATGGAGTTAGATATCAAGGCATCCTAAATGGATGCCTCAAATCAATGCATGGTTTTCCAGATTTGAGGTTAGTGTTAATATATAAATTTCAGCTTATTTCTAATATATTATTAATATAATTGTAAATAAATTATTATTTTTTAAAAACATTAAATTTTTATACACAGGATCGATTCTGCTAGAACAGTGAACATAACACTATTGTGAGGAGGGTCTGGGAAAATCACGCGGCAACTAGGTAACATCGAAAACAATACAATTTTTTTTAAAAAAAAAATTATGTTTCGAAATGCAATTTTTTCTTGTGTGACGTAGGTTGCGTGATTTTTGGTACGAAGCTCAAAAAAGGGCAAAAAAAACAGAGAGGGATAGGGGGTTCCAAGACTGGAATGATGTTGCGGTTTGGAGGGATTTCAAACCGATATACATCTCAGAAGATATATGGTCGCACTATCTTGAGCACGTGATGTCTGAGCGATTCACACGACGCTCACAGTCCGGTTCTGGAAACCAGAATTGGCCAATTCATGGCTCGGTGACAACGCACACCGACGACTTCGTTTCGTTTGCTGCACATGCGAAACGGATGGTAAGATTAATTTAAATAAAATATTTTGTTCAATTAATTTGTTAATAAATTGTGAAACATTTGTTGTTAATAAATTTTTTTCATTATAGGCTACGTCTCTTGGACGTGAGCCAAGCTCGATGGAGCTGTTTGTGGAGACGCACGTGCAGAGTCAAGACTGCCAAAAGGGGGCGCAATAGTTCATTGATAGTTGTGCTCAATATTTCATGGTATGTTTGTTCAACCATTTTATTTTGTAAGTTATTATTATGTTTATTGAATTGAATATGATGATTACTTTTTTTATTTTCAAGAGACTTATAATATTCGGTTCAGGGAGAGATACGGGGACGATCCAACGACCCATCTGGAATTCGATCCGGATTTGTGGATGGAGGTTGGATCGTCAGGTGGACTCGATAAAAATCGGGTTTATGGGCTCTCCAACACTACAGCCGACAACTTGTGGTAGGCCCGTAGTGCTTCAACCGTCGGGAGCTCCCAATCAATATCAAGCTCCCAATTTAAGGAGTTCGTGGCCTTACAGCAACACACGGCTCAGCTCACCGAAAAGTACGACCACCTATCAAAGGCTTACGCACAACTCAAAGAAGAACAAAGAGCGAAGTCTGAATAACAAAGAGCGGCCTACGAACAGCTTCGCGAAATGATCATAAACATGGCACGAGGTGGAACATGTGCGCCTAATCCTTTTTGGCCGTATGACCAACAGCCTCCTCCTCCTCCTCCTACTCCTCCAGCTCCACCTTTATATTAATTTTTAAAATTTTGTTTAATATTTTTTTGAAACACATTCATTTTGTAATGAATATTATTTAACTTTGATTTTCTGTTTTTAATACTTAATATAAATTTTATTTGCATATTTGGTTTTTATTACCATTAATTTATATCATTTTATATTATGTATTCTAAATAATTTTTTTTTAAAAAAAATTAAAATAATTACAAAGGGATATACCGACGGAATTAATCCATCAGCATTAGACAGTAGCCACCACCATCACCGGCGAATTTACAGACAAATACATTCGGTCGGTATTTTCATGTACTCACCAACAGATTTACCGACGAAATTATTCCGTCGGTATTTGACAGTAGCTACCAAATGTACCGATGAATTTACAGACGAACATATTCAGTCAGTATTTCCCACATTCACCGACAAATTTACCGACGGAAAATATCCGTCGGTAACTCAAGATATCACCGATGGATTAAAATCCGTCGGTGTATTTCAAGATGGAAACCTTTTTTTTTTGCGCGCAAATTCCATCTGTAAAACCGTCGGCAAATGGTTTTTTTGTTTTTTTGATGAATATAGCGACGGAATGCGGAATCACCGACGAAAGGTAAGCCGACGAACGTATTCCATCGGTAGTATAGTCGGTAAATAATTTACCAATGAAATCTCAATCACACACTGGCAGAATATTTCTGTTGGTAAAACTGTGAAATCTTGTAATGGGACTGTTTCCATCGAGGATTTAGTCGGTAAAAAATTTATCGACGAAGTGGCAATCTTACACCAACAGATTAGGTCCGTCAATAAAACTTTTAAATGTTGTAGTGATTCGAAGGTCTAGAAAATCTATGAACTAAAAAAAAAGGTCGGGAAATAAGCACTAGTGATCCTAAGTCTTGAAATCCTTAAACACCTTTTGAGCCTATAAACATCTTTTTTTTCTTCACAACCAAGAGCTCAAGCCTACATTACGTTCCTAATCAAGCTTTTTCTGATCAAAGACAAGCAATTTGCATTGACAGACAATGCTTTCTCATGAGAAACAAGTCATTATTCATACAAGCAAAATCAATGCTTTGAAGATCGGTTTTCTATAACCCTTAAATTGAAGTTTGAACCTTTTTGACCAACAAAGTGTCACTTCATATTTTCACCAAAAGCAAAAGTTTTCATCGCTTCTGAAAACATGTCCATATAAATCACTTGAATTTCTTCAAAACGAGTTTGCTTTAAACCGATACCAAAATGATTTATGTGTCTAAAATAGCTTTGAAATTCCAAAAACTCTGCTTGAAAACAACTCCTTGTAAATACCCAAACCTTCTTTCACATAGCCTCATCCCTAAAGAAAACCCAAATCGAACACTCGAAGGCATGATCAAGCTGGGGGCAATCCAAAAACATATAATAGGGCTAGCTTCATGATTCACTTTAAAAAAAAAAAACAAAATGTAGGGCAAAGTTAGCAACCCTTGAGATAAAGGTTGAAGGACAAAGAAGTAAGATGATATCAAGTCCTTCCTAGAGGTTAAGATCACAAGATGTGACTTGAATAAGCAAGAGCAAAAAAGCCATTGAAGTTTACTACCAAGAATCAAACTTTTAAGAAAAGAAAGACTCCATGAAGGAAATTGGGACCTATATTACTTAGGTAAGTATACATGCATATTGATCATAATGCATTGCTTTCATCATTGACATATCGGTGTTTAACGATCACTTCTTAGATAATGTATTTTCAAACCATATCTCTTTGCAAGCGCGCCTTTGAGCCCTCACCTCCTTTTGAGTGTGCTTTTTAACTCTCACTTCTTAAGTAGCATGTTTTCCTAACCCTACCTACTTTTGAGTGCGCCTTTAAGCCCTTATCTCTCTTTGAGCTTTATCATGTTGTCTCTTCAAAACTCTTCAATTTTTTTCCCATTTGGGTAGGTCACTCATTACAATAAGACTATTTTTCATATTTTCTATTCGAGTAGGTCATCCATTACAATGAGACCACTTTCAAAACACCTCACTTATTTTTCACCATATGATCCTGCCTCCATCCATGAATATGGATCGAAAACCGAGTAGGTCGACGGATTGTTCTCGTATCTCTCCCTCAACCAACTATTATATGTCTCCTGGAAATAAAAACTAAAATCATCAAATTCAATTCAAGAAAATAATAACTTACAAAAGAAAATGGTTGTCAACATGCCATAAAGTATTAAGTGTGGGTGTCGATGAACTGTTGCACCCTTTTTTGGCGGCCTTCACTCCGCACTTGCATCTCCATAAAAAGATCAATTGAACTCGGCTCATGTACGAGAGTCGTAGCCTGTATGAAAAAAAATGTTACAACTTAAATATATTTATAAATAACAACAAATTGATTAAATATAGATGTGATTAAAATTAATCTTACCGTCCACTTAACATGCGAAACGAAAGGAATGGAGCCGCTGGTGTGCATGGTATCCGAGCCGTGAATTTGCTTGCTCCAATTCCATACAGCTGACTTTGAGCGTTGCGTGAAATGCTTGGATGTCATGTCTAAATATATTCCGCTCATGTATCCTCCAGGACGTATGGCGACCTGAAATCCTTCCAAACCGTCACGTCATTCTTGCGTGACAGAGTGTTTTCTCTAGCATATTTTTTAGCTTTTTTGTGTCTGATACCAAAAATGACTTAAACTATATGATACAAACATATTATATATAAAATAATGACAAATAAAATTTTAACACAAACTTACATTGAAAGGTTTTTCTTCCAATGTGCCTCATACTTGTGGGTGAATGGATCCCGCTGTGAAGGGATACCGCCTCTACATTGTGGAACAACACTTGAAGAGGTAGCATCATGAGTCGATGTAGGCGCCTCTTCTTGATCGGCATCCAATGACATGTTGTCATCATTATTGCTAGAAGAACTAGCTGTGATCATGTGCTCACAATGTGCAGTTGATTTTTCCCTATGCATCAACACTAATTTGATGAATATTTGCATAATCAAAATTGTTTTTTTTTTAAATAATTTAGCAGCACCTCCCCTATACTAGAGACTACCCAAAAGTTTCAATCCTGCAAATACACAAAATATATGCCACAAACCAATTTACTTTAATTTATTTCTACCAACAATTTTAGATTATTCAATTTCATCTCATTTTCAACGTGATAATGTTTTTAATCCTAAATTGACAAGAAGTTTTTTAATTTAAATTGAATCCTATATATTCAACTAACATTTATACTACAAATTTGACAGTAACAATTCAAATTCAACAAAACAATAAAATATTATTGCAATGTAGACAATAAAATAGAAAAAAAAGTTAATCCTATATATTCAATTAATATTTAAACTATAAATTTAACAAATACAATTAAAATTCAACAAACATAATAAAACATTACTACAATGTAGACAATAAAATAGAAAACAAATATAGGTTTTAGGAATGGAAAATGTTTACCTTAATGGCATGTTTAATTTCAGAGTTTATCTTCATTTAATATAAAAAAAATAAAAATACATTGTTAATAAACCAAAGAAAATAAGAAAAAATAATATGTCAAAATATTCAACATATAAACTTATTGATTGTGTTAAGAGGAAATACTTGAAGTACTTGAGACAGGAGAGGATTGAGAGAGTGAGATTGGAGATAATGAGAGAATTGAGAAAAATGAACTTACAACGCCTTTGCTGGTTTTATTCACATAACTTAGTCCTTCTCTATTTAAAAGCCTTATATTGAGAGAATTTGGGAAAGTAATGGAGTTCACTTTAGATTCCCCTCTGTTTAAAAGCCTTATATTGAGAGAATTTGGGAAAGTAGTGGAGTTCACTTTAGATTCCCTCTCTGTTTAAAAGCCCTATATTAAGTGTCTAAATTTTGTATCTTCTCATAACTTAGTCCCTCCTTTAAGCATAAGAAAGAATGTTGTAAAGGCGACATCGTTCTTCCCTTAAGCATAACTAACCTCTTACCTGAATCTCTAAAACCAATGCTTATCTTTAGGATTTCTATTTTCCTCTAATTACTAGGTGGCGACTCCTAATTTTTCATGATATATATTTTATCCCTCATCACGATATCCATCGAGTTGCGACAATGATGATATTTAGTGTGAGTAGTTGACCAAATTCTTTATATGTTCCAACTTCTGGTCAAATATGTATAGGTGCATCATGATCTTTTGATCCTTCAAAGTCAATTAGTAGAGGGAAAAAAGTTTATTGTCAGATGATTTGCTACGAAGGATTGATGATTCTGTGTTTGACATCCATTTATTAATCAACATAGATTTCACTATTATGATCCTAGTGGCAATGAAGATGATGTAATGTTAGACCCGAACATTGATGATGATGTGGATAATGATGTTGACAATGAGATAACACCTATTGTTCTTGAATTTGGTGATGTTTACGGGTCTACATTTGCTATTTCTTATGATTGAGCACTTAGTCATAGACGTTTTACATGAGGCTCTGATTTAGAGGTTAGACAAACATTTAACAATTAAAATGAATTTGTTAATACATTTAAATGGTGGTACATTGCATATTTGATTAAATACCAAGTTCAATGGTCGAACTCAACCTTTGTTCAATTACAATGTATGCAAGCTCCTAAATTTAAGTGGTATTTGCATAGGGGATATCATAAAAGATTGGATTTATTTGAGATAACAAAGTTAAAAGGATGACACACATGTACCTTAATCTTTCTCCAAAAAGACCACCATTAGCTCGATGCAAATTATGTTGCTAATGCCATATCAACCCTTGTAATGGATAATATTTTAATGATGGTTGCAAGCATGCATAATAAAATAAAATTGCATTACAAGTATAAAATATCATATGACAAAGCATGGATTGCAAAACAAAAGGTGTTTAAGCATCTATTTGATTCATATGAGTAGTCATTTAAAACATTATCAAGGTTGTTGGTAATAAAATAATCAAATCCTAAAACAATTGTTGATTCCACATAAAAAAAATCTTGATGATAGTACAATGATTTTTAGGAGTTTTTTTTAGTCATTTAGAGCTTGTATTGAAGGTTTCAAGTAATGAAGACCACTAATCAGTATTGATGGCACACATTTGTATGGAAGATATGATGTGAAATTATTGATTGCAATTGCTTTTGATGCAATTTATAGGATATTCCCGTTGGCTTTTGTAATTTTTTATTAAGAAAAAAATTCTAATTGGAAATGGTTTTTACTTTCCTTAAAGAAATATGTTACCGGTTATACAACATGTATATGTATAATATCAAATAGATATGCATACATAAAAAATTATTTGTTAAAGTATATTATGATATTTTTAAAGCATATTAAACATATTTAATTTCACATTAAATACAAGTACTATTACATAGAATGTAGCACATGCGAGGTGGTAGATGCTCTTATTATGGTGGGTAGACATATTATGAAGTTAACATTCTTATGGTGGGTAGTTACATAGGATGACATCAACACTATTGGATATTGCAATTTTGCTTAAACTTCATATTGATAGACAAACAATCTCATTTACTGGGGTGTATAATCGGGTTGTGTTATGAGAGCATGAATTTGGGTTGAAACCCCCTCCTATTGAATTGAAATGGGGTAGCATATATCTTAAATATATTGAGAAGATATTTACTATACCACCAAATTATGTTAACGACAAGGTATTGCAAATATATTAATTAAATTATGATTTGAATGTGTTAATTTTTTGTTACGTATATGTGAATTGGTATGATCATTTAAATGTGTTATGTAGGTAAGCTAGTTCATATATACTGCATTTGTTTGACAATGTATTATTCACAGACCTCACGAGAAGATATGTGCCTTTAATTTATCTAACGTTTCTAAACGATTCCTATATATAGTTGAGGATTTGTTGTCTTGGCATACATGTACAAACATCTATGTCTTTCTTGCATGAAAGAGGTCAATTAAGTTAGAGGATGTTTGTTACTTCTATATTTATTAATGGAAGAATTTAAAATAACTATTTGCATTTTAAATTTTTTTACTAAGATTAAAAAATAACTCATTTTTATTTAATGACAACTATGGTCATGAGAACATCTTCATATGGGTTGGCCCTAAATCTCTAAATTGCCACTTATAGTAGTCCAGATTATGAGGGTTACACTTTAACTCCTATTAGGAAGCAAATAATGCAATGTTATTTTGCAATCATATGCATTTATATTGTCTGATTGTAACATTAAAAATACAATTAAGCTAATATATTTATAATGTTAGGTAGTGTGATAGTAGAGTATTTGATAATAATCCAACATAATTGTTTTTATTTTATTGGAACGAGCTAGATAGACAACAACCTATCAAGGTAGTTTTTAAACTATTTATTAAAAACAACAACTTAACTCCAATGAATTATTGCTATTTAATATTTAAGATACTTATCAAGGTATATATATATCCCCTACGTCCCCGGCCCCTGCCCCCAGGAAAAAAAATTCAAGGGTTTTTTTTCTTGTTTTCGTCGCTTCCCTTTTACAAGTCATGGTGAAATGAATGTTTTACATAAATTGCTAATTATAATCATTCTTCAAAGTTCTTGCCCAATAATTAGAGTATCAAGTGAAAGTTTAAAGTAACGTAGCTATTGGTGAATTATACAAATATAGGTACAAGCTGGCCATTTGTAAAAATATTTTTATATTTTGGATCTAAATTCTAGATTTTTATTTTCTTTATAAATTGTCATTGTATGCTTTTTTTGGTAATTGTTTTAGTAATATTGGCAAGTAATATCATTTGTACAGTATATATAAATTTAGATTTTAGATATAGAAACCTTTCTCTTTTTAAGTCAAATTAAATTTTTTTGTCAAAAAAAAAATAGATGAAACTACATGTTAGAGAATAATATAAACCATATCTTGAAACCTCATCTAACATTTTAAATTTTGAGGTTGAATATATTCCTTAATATGGTATCATCAAGTGTTCACGAATTTAAATTTCATCTTCTTTATTTATTTGATAAAAGTCAAGTATAAGATAATATGGATTTTTGTAAGTTTCAAGCTCAAAAATTTTTAATTTAAAAGAAAATATTAAAAAATAATATAAATAATATTCTAAAATTTTATTTAACAAATTAAATTTTTAAATTGAATTCATTGTTTTGAACTATAATTACAGTAGCTTTCAATTCTTTATTACATCTTCAATTTTGAGACCCATTGGTGGTACCCATTGCAGGTTCTCGGACGGTGGAAAGATACACGTGATACCTACCGGCTATTCAACTTCTTTTCGTTGATGAAGAAAGGGCTGTATATATCATTCTTCAAAGTTCTTTTTTTCTTGTTTTCGCAACCTTTCTCCTTTTCAGTTAAATAAAAGTTCTTTGTCAAAAAGGGAAGAAAAAAAATTAGTAAATTAGATAGCACCACAATTATAGTAGCTTTAAATTCTTTACTACATCTTCAATTTTGAGACACATCATGTCAGTGGGTACCCATTTCAGTTCTCGTACGGTGGAAAGATACCTACCAGCAATTCAACATCTTTTCGTGGATGAAGAAAGGGCTATATATATCTGTTATCCGAAATGTCTGTTATCCGACTCCGTAACACACATTGCCACTTAATCAATATGATGTTATTCCTTGTATTCACTCTACTGCTACTCTCCGATGCCGCTGCATCAAAATCAATAATCAAGTCCCTACCTGGCTTTGACGGTAACCTTCCATTTGTACTGGAAACAGGGTGAGTGTACTTAGTTTTTCTCTTCATGGTGCAAGGCCTTGTGAAGTTTATCCTGTTTTGATAATGATTTTCTGTGTCCAGGTATATTGGCGTGGGAGAATTGGAAGCCGTGCAGCTATTCTACTACTTCATCGAGTCTGAGAGGAGCCCAAAAGATGACCCTCTTGTGCTTTGGCTCACTGGTGGCCCTGGATGCTCTGCCCTGTCTGGACTTATATATGAAATTGGTGTGTGTGTGTCTTCATCTTTCTAACCCCATAATTCATGTTTTCAGTAACTACAATCTTCTTATCGTGCACTTTTTAAAGCAGAAATTTCTCTATTTCCTAATTCGTTCGGCAAAAATCCAAGAAATTTGAGGCTATTGAAAGTTTTTCTAATGGTGGTTATGAATGAATAGGCCCGTTATCATTTGATTATGCAAAATCCAGCGGAGGAGGCAAACCTGTTTTGGCATTGAACCCATATTCATGGACAAAGGTCACAGATTTCTGTACCCTTGAATTATTTTGCAACTAAATGTAACTGTTGAAATTATGTTTCATGTAATGGTGCAGATTGCCAACATAATATTTGTAGATGCACCTGTTGGTACCGGATTTTCCTATTCAACTACATGGGAAGGCTACCATGTTACTGATACATTGTCAGCTGCAGAAACTTATGAGTTCTTAAGAAAGGTAAGGGAAAGTGTATTTTTAAATCGCAAGATATAAAAGTTGTATGTCAAGGAGAAGGAATGGCACAGAAGTGGGTTTTTTTTCTAATTAAAATTAGAGGTTTTTGGTTTTTTGCACAAATGTTGAAGACAACTGGAGACTGATTTATGGATATGCTAGAAAAGCATGGTTTTATTGATCATTGACTTGCAATTTATAAATCATAATGGAATCAGATTTGTTGAAAAATCTGCTAGCAAATCAGTTTGTTAAACAAAGAAATAATGATAAGCATAAAAGTCAATATTGACTAGAAACGTAAAACAACTGTTAAATTCAAAAGGTTGTTAGCTGCTCCATGATACGAGTCATGCTAGTCAACAGAGGTAAATGCATAGATGTAAGAAAGTCATGCTAGTCAACAGAGGTAAATGCATAGTTGTAAACTAGCTAGTAATGTAAAACAATTTGGCTAACATTATGAGTTTGTGACACAGTGGCTCGTGGATCACCCCAAGTTTCTTACAAATCCACTCTATGTTGCTGGGGACTCCTATACAGGCATCGTTGCACCTATCATATCCAGGAGATTTCTGATGGTAGTGAACTTCTGTCCCAAACACAACTTATTTTCTTGTAATATTCACAAGTGTTTGATTTGTTTTCGTTTTATTTCTTGCAGGAAATAAAGCGGGACGTCAGCCAACAATGAACCTCAAAGTACTCGATCAACTCATGGTTTTATTTTGTTTGTTTTACTTATTTATTTGCGTTGTAGTTGACAAGGATGTAAACCATGTTGGAACTCAGGGATATGTGCTTGGAAACCCAGTTACAGATTATGAGATTGACACCAATTCAATAGTTCCTTTTGCTCACCTAAAAGCGCTTATATCAGATAAACTCTACGAGGTAACTTCCCTCTCCTAGCTCTGCTCTTCAACTTCCCAGCTAGCTAGCTCTCATATAAGCAAAACTATTCTCATGGTTTTTTTCTAGTCCTTCATGAAAAATTGCAAGGGTGAGTACTTAAATCCAGATCAAAGCAACGCATCGTGTATGGAAGACATATTAGCCATCAAGGAGGTGACTGATCAATTCATAAATCAGAACTCTAATAAACATTTTTTTGCATCATGCTTGAAGTTTATGAACATGAAAGTTGACTTCTCTTTTGAATTTATAGTGCATTGGAAAAGTATTTACTGGACAAATTCTGGAACCTACATGCAAGAGCGTATCCCCAAAACCAGTGGCATTGAAATGGGATCTCATAGCCGATGACGCTGATATTCTGCTACCAAGTCCCCGTGTTCCTGGACCTTGGTGCCGGGTACATTGAACTAATTTCTCTTTTCTTTTTTCTCTCTTACCTTGATTATTAACCAGCTTATTGGCATGTAGAGTTACAATCATGTATACATTTATATGTGGGCTAATGATGAAACTGTTCGAGATGCTCTTCATATTCGCAAGGTACGTATGCTTGCCCTATCAAGTATATTACCTTCCAGATTCAAAATAACTCTGCTCATGGCGGAAAAATAATAAGACTATCATGACCAGGGAACCATAAAGGATTGGAGAAGATGCAATAAGACCCTGGCCTATTCGTACAATGTCAAAAGCACTGTTGATTACCATCGGAACTTGACCAAGAAACCATATCGAGCTCTCATTTACAGGTAATGTTTATAATTCTATGAACACATTATAAATTCTGAATTTTCCCATTTAGTGCAATCTTAACCATTGTTTTAACATGTGTAGTGGCGATCATGACATGACTATCCCATACATTGGTACGCATGAATGGATAGAATCTCTGAATTTGACGATTAAGTATGACTGGGAACCATGGTTTGTTGATGGTCAAGTTGCAGGGTAAGTATCCATCATTTTACACCCTTTGATTTTATTTTCCAAAATCCAAACCAATGGGAATTTATCATAATTTTTTTTTTCAAAAAATAGAACTTAGTTATAAATATTCTGAAAAATAATATACATAAAAAAAATATAGAAAAAAAACAATATTGTTTTTTTTCTTTAAAAAAAGACTCATTAATTTTTTTTTATTTTTCAATAAAGTTAAATTATATCAAACATATAATTAATCATAAGATGATAAAATATCTCGTTCATGATTTTATTAATAACAATTTTTTATTAGATGCTAATATTTTTCTAGTAATATTTTTAAACTAATATTAAATATTTTATAAAGGAAGGTATTTGTAACTAAACTATCACCTTTTAAAAAACATTTCATGAAAATCTTTTAGTTTGGGTTTCTTTTATTTATTTTTTAGATAATGATATTATTAATTAATTTACATTTTTGTAACATGTGTCATGTCCATTTGAAGCGGTAGAGATTAATTATTATTATTTAAAAAAAAAAAGTAGAATGACAGAATAAAAAAAACAAAGGTACTTGCTGGCATTAACTAATCCTTTTTTGTTTGTTGGGTCATCTTTAGATACGCAATGCTGTATGCAGACAATGCGCAAGAATACATAACATACGACCTGACATTTGCGACTGTGAAGGTAAGAACAGACATTAACTTAACTGTTTAATCTAAAAATATAAACTATTGGTGGTGGTGTAGGGAGGGGGTCACACAGCGCCGGAATACAGGCCACAGCAGTGCTTCGCCATGATGGATAGGTGGTTTGATTACTACCCTCTATAAAAAAGACGAATACCAAAATGTTCTCATGGACCCATTAATTAACTATTGTAAGCCCTAATCCATGTTTCGTATTTCAGCAACGGGATCTTTAATATGATCGAGCTTCTACTGCACATCAGAAAACTCAAGGATTAACGAGCCTTTTAGCTCCTACCCCTTTTTTTATTATTATTATTATTTTCTCGATAGAATTGATAGTATATGTTTATGCCTCTTAATTAATATATGTTCAGATATGGATGGTCCTGCTTGAAACATAATCTCTAAACATATAATGATGACGATGATGATAACCACCAAGAACAGTAGCCTTTTTTAACAAAAAAATTATTATAATGCTACTTAAGAGAATCATATGAATTGCCCATTAAGATACGGGCACTCATTATTTACTAATCGAGTGAATATGCAGGAATCTACTATCAGAAAATCTACAAATACAAATGAAATTATCAATGGTAAACTTTCATCGGTATTTTGAGATAATATTTACTAACTAATTTTATTTCATTATTAAATTCGTTGGTATTTACAGACATAAATAGTCTATCAGTAAATATTGAGGGAATTACAATCAAAATAAAATGAATTTAAAAAAAAAACCAAAAAGTACGATGATGTGTATTTTTTATGGATGATTTTACCGACGAAATTACAGTTAGACTCAAACAGAGAATGTCATATAGTGACGTGTAACTAGTATTGACAAAATTGACGACGGATTCACAAATGGCTATGAAAGAAAAGAATTTCACAAGCTCAAAAGGTGTTTGAGGGTTTTCAGAACCTAGGATCAACATCAATTATTCATCAATCTCTTTTCCTCTCGTTGTCTTTGTAGAGAAAGTAACATATAACCTCGTTAATCTCAAAGATCAGAATTCACTTAACGTAGGTCATAATGCAAATCCAACTTTTCTTTGATGAATAACCATTCTAATCTTTTTGAAGACACTAGAGGCTTTATCATAGACACCAAACATGTAGCTCGATTTTTTTTTGGTGCTTGACTTTCAACATTTGCTATGTCTTTTCTTAATTGAAAACCTTTTTCCCCCTCTTAGCATTGATAGACATTCTCCTATCTTTATCCTTGACTTGCCTATTAAGTGTTGGCAATTCTCCTATCTCAAAGATTTCTTGGATGCCTCCCGGTCTATGGCCTTTTTCTTTTAGCCCTTTCTCAATCGGTGGGCTTTCATGCTTAACATTTCCTTTACCATTGATTTTATCATTGTCTACATCTTTTCTAGCAAAAATCTCTCATTTGCTCCCAGTGTGGGGTGTGATCCTGGTTAGGTTTTCTTTGAAAAAAGAATATTCTATCAAGCTCAAATGGGACTACGAGGGATATATATATATATATATATATATATATAGAAAGTGAAGGGATAACAAAAATGGTCTTTTCTCATTTCAAGTAAGGTCGATTAGAACTGATAAATTTTGATCTTGTCCAGTGTAATGATTTGGACTTGTAAGAATCATGATTCACGAGTTCATAACTACCGAATCCACTACATATTATTATGCATATTACTAAAACTTAGCTATATGATATGTGGTTTAGTTTCATGTATGAGTTCTAAATTGTTTGGTCATCTCATGTCATTTTCGAGCATCGAGTCATTTCTGTAATCAAAACATTTTTAATTTTTTAGGATTGACTAGCCTTAATTTTGCATGTTGGAGTTCGATCAAATATTTTTTATCAAAATACACATTGAAATAAACATCTCATGTTTTCAGAACAACAAAAAGACAATGAAAAGACATGTTTCGTTAAAGGGTGAAATGTGATCCCAAAACAAAATGCAGAATGACAAAACTCCATAAAAAAATGATCGACAATTTAACACCTTTCTTAGATCAACCTTTTTGGCAATATCTATGCTTGTCAATCATTTTCACCCTTGCTCTTGTCCAACTGCACTGATAGTCGTTCAAAGCCTTCATATCTTTCAAGAGCACCTAATAGCTGCTAGCTTTCTATGCTTGGTGCATTGGCCTTCTTTCTAGCCATCTCTATTATGAACACCATTCCAGTCCAGCAACGTCAGATGCTGATATGAAAAAACAAAAGCAAACATTAAACTTTAATGTAGCAAAGCTCTCTCTACAAATATTTGTGAGGGTGTAGTAGTTTTAGATTAGCTATAATTTTCTCCCACTAGTGTCAACATGAAAAAACAAAAGTAGGGAGAAGAGACATAATTAGTCTGAAGAACAAGAGCAGACATTGAACTTTAACAAAATAGAATTCCCTAGGTACTTGTTTTCTACACTACCTATGAGGAATCAAAGAGGAGAAAAAAGGGTTTCAGATTCATCAGTTTCTCTTCCAGTTAAGACAACGCGTGATTCCACACATCAGTAATGGCGACACTGTCTGTCTCTAGACGCTGCCAAGATTACCTAGTTGTTAAGAGGTTCCAACAAAGCTCAAACAACCACAACAACATGGGAAGACTTACATGATGTTGTAAGGATTGTTGAGAGAATTGAACAAGCTATGAAAAGGGGAAAGACTAAAGGTTCTGTCATGGATTCCAGAACAATGATGAGAGATCAATCAGGAGATGACTCTAAAGGTGGGAAACCATAGTTATGTGATCTAGTCAAGTCTCACTCAAGCATCAACTACTCAAATGTCTTTGCCAAAGATTGGCATACTTTTACCACTCAAGTTTGTCTAACAACATCTGCCAGATTCCAAACTTGTTCATCGGACTTCGTTAAATCCCATGCAACCATTGTTTCCTAGGTGGTATAATCCGAACAAAAGATGTCAATATCATGGTAGGGTCCTGAACCATCTTAGTTGAACAATTCTAAGAGTTTAAAAAATCAAGTTGGAGTTTGGTGTGCAAGAAGCGAATTGAGTTTGCAAAAGATGACGTCATCGGCCATATTGTCACCGCAACATCCTCAGAATGACAAATGATCAATTGATGACTGAAGGCATTGTTATCGTTGTTCATGAATGAAAAGGAGAGGTGTAGCTTTAATGGGACATGGATAAGTAGTGTTCCCACATAAGACTGTGCAAACATTACTTTTTCATTTGATGCTCAACACTTGTTCAAACAAATCCGAGTCTAGCTACTTCACCTTTGATGCTCCAATTTTCTTTTGATAATAAGCCTTTATTTGACCTCTTTCTTCATTTTTCATCTTTTTCAATCAGTGTAATTGACCTCATATGGGGGAACCTACTTTTCATCCTGGTGCATGCATGATAAATGTATGAACATGTAATCTATATGATGAACTCGTCCTTCGAAGGGTGATATATGGTCATAACTCTTGCATGATGAAACAAGAATTTTTATCCTTACTCAAACTCTACAATAAATTTCTTGAGTGATGACCATTATATCCCTCGTAAGTCCTGAATTCAAGATGCTTCAAGAAAGGTTTACTTAGATACAAAATAATATGTACGGAGCATACATCCTAAAGGCAAGTTCTAATCTTTTTAAGTGAGACAAAGGGTAGGTTTACTACTTGGTCTCTAAAAAAGGTATCTCGTTGTCTTAGTGATCACCCTCTTGAAGGCAATATGGGGGCCTAGTAGGTAATGGGTTTGCACATGTACCAATCAGTACTAGTCTAAGCACTTAACACAGAGTTAGGGTTTACACAAACTTAAACCTTGACTAAAAGTCGTAAGGTAAGCTGCTAGTCTCCCACCTTACCTGAAGCTTGTGTGTGCTTTCAAAAATTAAAACATGTGATGCATGAGAGAATTCTATACAATACAAGAATAAAACAAAACAAAACAAAAAACTTGAACATATCAAAACACAAAGCTTAGTCCGATAATGTCGAAAACAGTTCCTTCCCTAATGGAGTCGCCATCACACGTCCCCTGTGCGGTGTCTATGGTGATTTTTGTTTTATTTGCTTGTTTCTTTAAGAGTCGCCACCTAGTATTTGATTGAAGGTTACTAAGAAACCCGGGTGTATTGTTCTTTATCAGAGATTCACGGGTAAGGGACTGGTTTGTGGCTAGGAAAAGTATTAGCACCCCTAACGCACCCTACCTTAGGTAAGCTACTTTGTGGTTTTGATGTGACTTAAAAATTTAAACATATTAGCTAAATTCTTAAAGCTTTAATAAATCAGTTATTAAATCCCAAAATATATGCAGAAACATGTTCTTGCATTTTCACGGGAAATACAACATGATTTTATGTGTCCTTAAGATACTTGACCGTATACAAATTAAAACACTTAATTCTTTTTTATCTTTTTGATTTTATAATTCAATAACATACATAAAAAAAAAAAATTACACACACACATCCTTTTTTATTATGTTTTTCTCATATACCCATATTTACATGTTACAAATCACAAAAATTCAAAATCAATCAAACAACACATTACACAAATCAAAAATTACAAAATAGCCCTTAAAAATCCAGGAAACTGCTAGGAAGTCTTCTGAAATCGTAGGAAAAGTAGTGGTGCGTTGGTTCACATGCTACCGCAAGAAAAACAGCAAACGGGGTGGATCTAGCTTGGCTTCCTTCATTCTTCCCTTCCTTGCCGGTGGTGAGAACCACTGTCACCTGCAACAAGAAACACAAGCAGTCTATTTTAAGTTTTTGTAGATCTGTTTAAAACCTTATGTTATCTTTTCCTCCCAGTTTGCTTTTCCTTTTGTCGATGCAGATATGGCAATGTCAATCTTCTCCCTTTTCAGATATGTTTCACTTATGTTTTCTCTATTCCTCTCGGTTTGATTTTTCTATCTTATCTCTTCCTCAAATGGTAGATATGGTGGTTGTTTATCAGCACAGATCTGTTATGGGGCTTAATGGAGGGGAGACCTGGTTCGGTCTGTGATGGAGAAGAAGCTGAAATGGCCAACAAGCAGGGAGAGTGAAGGGGGGCTCTAACCTCTTTTGGTCTTGGCGAGCTGGTTGCAGGTTCAGGAAGGAAGGGGATGTTGGGTTATTCGGGTGGAGCTCGAAACAACTATGAGATAAGGCTCATTCGGGTGGCAGGGAATAAGGCAAAAAATCCAAAAGGAGAGGGGGCGGCTTCTCTTATGTTTTTTTTTTTTTGCAAAGGGAGGGCCACAAGGAAGATGGGGGCGGCTGGTAAAGGGAAAAGGAGGCTAAACCAAAGAAAGGGAAAGCTTTGGCTTTCTAGTTCTCTTTTCTTTCTTTCTTTTTCCTTTTTTTTACCAAGGCCAGGGAGGCGGCAGTCGTCCCTAGAGATAGATGTATGTTTTTTTTTTTTTAGGGTTTTAGGTTTTTTTACTTACGAATTTACCTCCCCTTTTCCCATAAATTTTCTCCACCCTCTTTTCAATATTTTCTATTGTATTTATAGATAACAAATTGCTAGGTTTCCAAAATGGTCCCTCAACTTTTCTTTCTTTTAAAAAAAAAACATTGACTTTTCTTATTATTTAAAAAAAACGAGAAATATCAAGTCAACTCAACAAGAAAAATCAGTCATTAAAATTAACGTGTTAAAAGTAGAACACATTCAAAATACCTTTGAAAATTTAAATTTTCTGAGATGACATTGAAAATGCTAAAAACAATGCAAATACATCAAAAATGATTTTTTGGGATTTTGATTGTTTATTTGCTATTTTTGGGTTTTTCTGAAAATTTATCAAAAACGTGGGTCAAAAATTGAGTAGCAACAGACATGTCTTGAACATATCAAGGTTGGTTAATTTGTTGGATTGCAAATTGTATGGAATGAAGAGCCATGATTGCCACATGTTTATACAAACACTCATTCCATCAGCTTATCATGATTTATTGCCAAAGAGAATATGAGATGCACTCACAGGGATTAATCATTTCTTTAAAGATACATGCTCCAGCAAGTTGCAGACACAACACATTGAAAGGATTAAAACGAATATCATTGAGGCAATATACAAACTTGAGATAATATTCCCTCCATTAGTTTTTAACTTTTTGGAGCATTTACCATACATTTACTGTATGAGGCAAAACTTAGAGGCTCAATCCAGTACAGATAAATATATCCATTTGAGAGGTTAGAGATTACACATGAAATGTAATTAAAAATGTTTATATTTTCATTGGTTTTGTTAATTGAAAACATTCATTTTATTCCATGCAGGTACTTGTTCAACCTTGAAAAAAAAAGTTAAAAAGCAAGGTGTATGCTGAGGCATCGATATGTGAGACATATATTGTTGAGGAGAT
Source organism: Populus alba x Populus glandulosa (assembly GCA_033617975.1). Lineage (NCBI taxonomy): Eukaryota > Viridiplantae > Streptophyta > Magnoliopsida > Malpighiales > Salicaceae > Populus > Populus alba x Populus glandulosa. Next base: position 30,319,576 of record CM066143.1, on the reverse strand, counting down.
CTCAATATTTATCTCGTACTATTTCAAGCCTCATTTGAGAACAAGAATCAATCGCGTACCAAGCATGACAATGGTGGTAAAGTGTCTTCAAGTGGGAAATTATCAATATTCTCCAATCCTGGACAACCCGCACTAAAAAATGTTGTCAGAGGAACATATTTGTCTGAAATAAAATTCAGACAAGCACATAATTTGTGCTATTTAACTACGGTGAACTAAGACCTTTTATTCAGTAAGTATACTAATTAAACTTTGTTATTAATGAACTATTTCTCTCAAATAATATTACAAACTCATACATTGTTGAATATCTCGTAAGTAATATCGTTACTATTTACTGTCTAATAACTCACAGCTGACCGAATCTCAAATCTTTCGATTATGAGATGACAATTTATGATGTGGTTCAGAACACATGTAAACAAACTCATTATGTATCGGGATACTTAATTTTGTTATAGAATTCTCGATCATTATTCATTGTTGTACTTGATGTACCAAGTTTATAAAATAGGAAGGACTGCTAGTGCTACATTGTCCTTACTACGTCTAGGTCTTGAAAGGAAAGTGAAGTGTGTCAACGAGTATTTTATTAACGGCTACGTGATTCATACTGAAGAATATAGGTACGGTATAAAGATATATAATAGTGGGGTTTGTGTTAAGGGATTGAGTTCTAATGAGTTTGAGGTTGACTATTATGAGAAATTAGAAGAGGTAATTAAACTGCAATATCATAGAGAGCATAACAGAGTCTTTTTATTCAAATGTTATTGGTATGATACCATTGATAGAGGAATCAAAGTAAATCTTCATCATGGTTTGGTCGAAATTAACTTAAAAGCTAGACTCCGCAATGTCAACGATGTTTTTGTTTTCACCAAACAATGCCAGCAAGTGTATTACACATACACCCCTTACTTTAGAAAGGATCGTTTAAGAGTTGATTGGTTATCTGTATTGAAAATCAAACCCAGAGGTCGTTTCGAGGTTGTTCAGGATGAGAACAATGACTCAAATATCAGAGATGACGTCTTTTAAGTAAGTGAGTTGGTTGAACTATATCGAGTTGCTCCATTGATCAACTTGGAAGAAAATTCAAATTTTTTAGTCTTCGATAATATTTTTATTGATATTAATGCTGAGGAGTTGAATGTTATTCTGAGCTCTAGTGCACAAGCACAAGTTGATGAAGGTGATGATACCAATGATATCAATGTAGAAGATTATGTTGAAGCTGACGACGAATCAATTGAAGAAGAAGAAGAAGAAGAAGACAATGCAGACTAACTATGAAAACACGAAAGTATTGTAATGCCATAGTTATTGATGAAATTCTCAACAAATAAGTATTTATTTTATAAGTGTTATTTGAATTGATGTTATTATGTTGTGCGTGTAGCTTTCAAGTTAAGTATCTATAGGATGGATAGATATGGAATGTAGATACAATTTTCATTCATTGTGCAAAACATCGATGAAAACACCAACGGTTTATGTTCGTCGGTGTATTTTAGAGGTAAAAGGAATTGTTTCCCTCCACCAGGCGTTATTCATTATGCAAACCATTGATGGAAACACCGACAGTTTGTGTTCGTCGATGTATTCCAGATGCGAGGGGAACTGTTCCCCTCCACCAGGCATTGTTTACTATGAAAACCATCGATGGAAACACCAGCAGTTTGTGTTCGTCGGTGTATTCCAGAGGCAAAAGGAATTGTTCCTCTCCTTCAAGCACTATTCACAATCAACAACACCGAGGGAAACGTCGACGATTTGTGTTCGTCGCTGTATTCCAAATGCGAGGGGAATATTTGCCCCCTTCTCATATCGATGATGGCAATTACTCAGTGTCAAGTTCCCAAGGGAATTACCACTGGAATGCAAATTACAATACATTGTTAATTAATGTCGTGTGTTATTTACTTTTTTATTGATGAAATAATGGACGAACAACAAAAAATCTGGAGGGTTTTTTGAAAATTCTAATACGAAACGAAAATTTCTAGGTGCATTTACCAAGGGAATCACTGATGAATTAATTAAAAATAATATTATTTATTATTTCATAGAGGATTCCCTTGATAAAAAAGCAATATAAAATTCTCTCATTACCTCTAATCTCACTCTCTCAATCCTCTCCTGTCTCAAGATCTTCAAGTATCTCCTCTCAACACAATCAACAAGTGTATTGTTGAATATTTTGACTTTTTTTTTCTTATTTTTCTTTTTTTTTTTTGGTTTATTAACAATGTATTTTCATTTTTTATATTAAATACAGATAAACTCTGAAATTAAACACGCCATTAAGGTAAGCATTCTCCATTCCTAAACCCTATATTTGTTTTTCTATTTTATTGTCTACATTGCAATAATATTTTATTCTGTTTGTTGAATTTTAATTGTGTTTGTTAAATTTATAGTATAAATATTAATTGAATATATAGGATTAATTTTTTTTTCTATTTTATTGTCTACATTGCAATAATATTTTATTGTTTTGTTGAGTTTGAATTGTTAGTATCAAATTTGTAGTATAAATGTTAGTTGAATATATAGGATTCAATTTAATTTCAAAAAATTCTTGTCAATTTAGGATTAAAAACATTATCATGTTGAAAATGAGATGAAATTGAATAATCTAAAATTTTTGGTAGAAATAAATTAAAGTCAATTGGTTTGTGGCATATATTTTATGTATTTGCAGGATTGAAAATTTTGAGTAGTCTCCAGTATAGGGTAGGTGCTGCCAAATGTTTTTTTTTTTAAATCAAAATTGATTATGCAAATATTCATCAAATTAGTGTTGATGCATAGGGAAAAATCAACTGCACATTGTGAGTACATGATCACACCTAGTTCTTCTAGCAGCAATGATGACAATATGGCATTGAGTGTCGATCAAGAAGAGGCACCTGCGTCGACTCACAACACTACCTCTTCCAATGTTGTTCCACAACGTAAAGGCAGTATCCCTTCTTAGTACCCGTAAGTACGAGGTGCATTGGAAGGATTACCTTTCAATGTAAATTTGTTTTGCTTTGAGTTTGTTTGTGTTTAACAATTTATGAACAACTAGTATTTTATTAATTTTATTGATTTTCATATTCACGAACATTTAGGCCCCCCTAGTAATAACATTGACGTTTAAATTATCAATAGAGATTTCATTATTTTAATGAAATTAGGTTTCCAAACATCCTGATTGGAAACCTCATGTCGATGCATGGTTTTCAAGATTTCAGTTTAGTGTTAACTTAAAATTTTAACTATTTTTTATGTAAATTCATTTGCTTTATTTAGATTATTTATTTATTTTTCATAAATTGTTAATGCAAAGATAAATTTAAATGGGATATAGAAAATGACAATGTTGCGAGGAGGGTTTGGGAGAATTACTCTGCAATTAGGTAACAACAAAAACAATATGATAATTATTTTTTATTTAAATATTAAATTTTCATTTGTCATTAACTCATATATAATACGTTTTTATCATAAAGGTTAAGTGATTTATGGTATGAGGCGCAAACAAAAAGCTAAAAAATATGCTAGAGAAAACCCTCTGCCAGGCTGGAATGGCATGATGATTTGGAAGGATTTCAGGCCGCCATACATCCCGGATGATACATGAGTGAAATATATTCAGCACGTGACATCCAAGCATTTCACACGACGCTCAAAGTTCGATGTGAGGAATTGGAGCCGGCAAATTCACGGCTCGATTACCACGTACCGCAATGGCTTCATTCCTTTCGTTTTACATGTGAAGCGGATGGTAAGATTAATTTTAATTACATCTATCTTTAATTAATTTATTGTTATTTATAAAAATATTTTAACTTGCAACATTTTTTTCTTACAGGCTACAACTCTAGGACATGAGCCGAGCCCAACAGAGTTTTTTGTGGAGATGCACGTGCAGAGTAAAAACCGCCAAAAGAGGATGCAACAGTTCATCGACAACTACGCTCAATACTTTGTGGTATGTCGACAACCATTTTCTTTCGTAACTTATTATTTTCTTGAATTGAATTTGATGTTTTTTATTTTTATTTCCAGAAAACATATAACAACTAGTTAAAGGAGAGATACAGGGACAATCCATCAACTCACCTAGATTTCGATCTGGATTCATAGATGGAGGCAGGATCATCTAATGGACCAAATAGAAATCAAGTGTACAGACTCTCCAACACTACAGCCGATAACTTGCGGACGACCCATAGTGTCTCAACCGTTGGAAGCTCATAATCGATACCAAGCACCCAGTCTCATGAGTTTGTGGCCTTACAATAACATATAGCCCATCTCTTCAAAAAATATTAGCGACTCTCGACAGATTATGAACATCTCTTTCAAATGGTCATGGATATGAGATCACAAACGAGAGGTACGTGTGTGCCCTCTTTTTGGCCGTATGTTTTCAGGGTTCGACCCTGGCTCTTACTAGACTCAACTGGCAAGCCCAGGTGGTGGAAGTCGGCAAGCACGCAATCATGCATGCATCGTACAGGCCTCCGTGCTCGTGACCTTCGGATCCTTAACTCGCTACTTTCTTACATGTCTGCTGTTTTAGGTCGAGAGAGAGCAATTGTTATTAATTTGGAGCATGTTAAGGCGATTATTACTGCACATGAGGTTTTGCTGCTGAATTCTAGAGACCCTTCTGTTACTCCATTTGTGGAGGAGTTGCGGGGGAGGTTGATGTTTCATTACCACGCTATTAAAGCTCAGGTTTTACTAATTCTTTTCCTCTTCTTTTTTTAAGCTGTGATTATTTTTTTGGATTTTCGGTTTGGAGTAGAGTAAGTGAACTTTTGTGTTTTTTTAATGTTGAATTTAAGATTTTAACGATTTTTTATGTGAGTTTGTGTTCGTGTCTTAAGAATTCATTTATTGTTAGCATTGTTATTGTTGACGATGTTCTTGCTGGTTTTATTGGATTTCACAGAAGAAGGAAAAAATTTTCATTAATTTATTCTATTTGTAGTATGGGAAAAAAATTCGATAAGAGAAAATAAAAAAAAATCTTTTAAAATATTTGGGTAATGATTATTTGAGTAATGATTATTTTTTAAAATATTTTTTTAATAAAATATATTGAGATAATATTTTTTTATTTTTAAAATTGATTTTTTATATTATCACATCAAAATAATACAAAAACATCAAAAACATATTAATTTGAATTAAAGAAAAAAAATTCAAAATTTTAAAACAAAAATTAAAGCATTTTTTACATGCAAAAACAAACATATTTTAATAAGAAAATCCAACCCAACCTCAAATGAAAAAAAAAATTAGCATCACTCTACTTTTGCACAATACAAAAAAAGTCCCTTCAATTTATTTCTTCGTTACAATATAGAAAAAAAAATTAAATAAGAGAAAAAAAAATTAAAGAGGAAAATAATAAAATTGAAAATATCGTAAAAGGAAAAAAAATTAAGGCAAAGAAATTTGAAATATCCTTAGGTATGGGTGCGGAGCCAGACCTAATATCCTTAGGTCTGGCTGTAGAGACACGCCCAATATCATTTGGTCTGGTTGCCCAAGCAGACTCAATATCCTAAAAAACAATAAAATTAAAAATATCTTAAAATATATTTTTTTATAAAAAAATATTGAGATTCTATTTTTATAAAACTTTTGTAAAATCTATATATTATTTTATCATATCAAAATAATTAAAAAAACATAAAAAATATTTATTCTAAATTCAAAAAAAAATTCAAAACTTTTTTTATAGTATTTTTGTAAAGTAAAAACAAATACGCTTTAATAAAAAAATTCAACTCAACCTCAAATGAAAAAAATATATATAATCACCCAAATTTTATATAATATAAAACAATCTCATAAATTTATTTCCTCTTTATAATATGAAAAACAAAATTCAATAAGAGAAGAAAAAAAATTGAGGAAACAAAATCAAATTGAAAATATCTTAAAAAAAATTAAAAAAAATTTAATTACCGATTTATTGTACGTTTGTTTTGCTATGCACTAGCAAAATTAAATTTAGATTTGAAATTATATATATATATATATAATTAAATAAATTTATATTTAATCAAGAAATAATTAAGATTAAGATACTTGAACTTGCAACACAGGTATTGCGCTCAATTATGTCTATTAACTTTGTTTATTAAAATAAGTATTTTATCTAATCAAATGATTATTCATGCTAATAAAGGTAAAAAAAACAAAAAAGTTGTCAATAAAAGAAAATTGAATAAAATTATGAAGTTCAATTATCAAACAACCTATAATAAAAGGACAAAACCGGAAAAAATATATATAAAAAAAATGAAAAAAAAAAAGATAGGGGTCAACCTAGGTTAACTCATTATCCCTGCAACCATGAACATAAAATTAGGATAGACCCATAGAGAGAAAAGTGAAAGAAAAAAAAAGCACAAAGATCAATGCCCAAAAAAAATATATGTTGAAAGATAAAATTAAAAAAAATCAATTTTAAGAAAAAAAAAACAAAAACACATGATAGTGGTCATGAGATCAGAACTAACGACGTAGAAGGCAAACACAAAAAAACAACAAAGTAAAATTCTCAACAAAAAAATCTTAACAATGAAACCATGAAGTAATAATTTAAAAGAAGAATGAAAAATAATCCAAGTCAACCTAGGATTAGGCTAACCCGCCATAAAAACAATTGAAAAAAGCATAGAAATCAATTTAAAAAATCAAATTTTGAAGGAAAAAAATTAAAATAAATCAATTCTATAAAAGAATCTAAAAACACCAAAGTCAACCCGTGTCACACTTCGAACTCGTTACCCTAGCCATGAGGAGGAGACTAGCCCTATAGAAGAGAAAACAAAGAAGAATTCTTAATTAAACAAATACCAAGGGATCAAATTAGGAATAAAATGTAATAAAAAAACATTCAAAATAAAAAATAAATAGAAAAAAGATAATGAGAGTCAAACTCAACATAAAAATAAATTAAAATAAAATGTATAGGGTTAAAATTGAAAATAAAATTTAATTAGTAAAAGGGCATAAAAAATGAATATCAAGTTTGATATGAAAATCAAATTAAACTGAATGACAAAATGAAATTGAAGATGAAACATTCAATCAAAATAAAAAATAAAAACAAAGCATGTAGTGATAAAAAAAAATAAAAACTAAATTGGATTTACAAAATAAATTCATATTTTGACAACGAAAAAAAAGAAAAAAAAGGAAGGAAAAGAGAAAAGTCAATTGAACCTCAACCGAAGCTTTGTTGCACACATGCATCACATGACAGTATAAAGGATGTTGGTGTGCTTCCAACATCACATTTGAATGCGGTGTTTTACAATCGAATGCCATCACATGATGAGTGTGGGTGACATTCACTTGATAGTGTGTGCCAAACACACACCATAATTTTTTTTATTAATATTTTATATTTATTAAAAGATCAAAATATTCCTTATTCCTCCTGTTGGAAAAAAAAAGTAAGATGAAATGATGAAAAAACCCTAAATAAAAGCTTTAAATTTCTTGATACGAGAGTGTATCCAAATAATTTTACTATACTTTAAAATTCTAAATTTCAATAAAGCCCCTCCATCGACTAATTATTATAAAAAAAAAAACCATTATAAAATATCAAAACATCATCAAAAGATACCTGACCATTAGTGAATAAAACTTAGTTTTTTTTAAGAGATAATTTAATTATTTTATTATGCATAAAAAATAAAAATAAAAAGCCTCATTTACTCCAACTTTAAAAATTATGATTACAATAGTAATAAAGCCATTTTATTGTACACAATAAATATAAAAACACGATTATACCTCCATGACAAGGACAAATGATCCTATAAAATAACAAAAATACCCCCAATAGCTAGGTACTTTACTGGTTTTGAAAGGGGCAAAAAAGAAAAAACAGTGTACCGTCCGCATTGTTTTTCCTTCAGCGTTTCAGTTTTACTTGATAAAATAATAATGTTTAGTTAATTGAGAACGAGGACAAGAAGAAAACTTTTGCAGAAACAAAAAAACTTATCCTTGTGTTTGCTGTTTGAGTACTGCAGCAACTCAAGAATTGTTTCTTGGTTATTTCGTCTGATAGCAATTACACATTATTTTGGTGCAATATAGTTCATAAGAAAGTAAAACAATTGATTCTATCTTGAGTACTAAACGCCTAAAACTGCCCCTTTTCATATTGGCGATATCTGCATTTCTTCATGAAGCCGCTGAGAGGAGAATCATGGGATGTTTCTATGATTTCCTGAAAATCTTTCCACCAATTCATAAAACTGCTTTTTTCCAAGAAAATTTCAGGAGATACTGCATAGTTACTGATTTCATCCATCACATACTGCTCAAACACATTCAGATGCTCTCTCGCCGATTGTTTCTCTACATTACTTCCATCCTTCAACTGTTTGCAAGAAATGAGAGCCTCCTCCACATTCATCCAAAAGCAAGAATCCTCAGTAAGATTACCAGCCACATTTTGTTTCTTCTTATCGTTTGGTGCACCTGCAAGTTTTTCTGCACGCTCCTTTTGCCATTGCTCCAGAAGAATATAATGTTTAGATCTTCCATTAGTTTGGTAGTCTCGTTTCCCTTTCTGTTTATAGTATTCGGCGATGTCTAGTGGTTCAACCATTCTTCTATAATTTGTCCCAGCATAAAGCCATGTCTCCCGCATAGATGCTCCTTCTTTCTGAGGTTTTCGCTCAGCATCCTCCACCAATTTTCTCCAGTAATTGGTGAGGAGTTTCTTGAACTTGGTGACGTCATTGTCGCTAAAAGAGTTCAGGTTCTTGTAACTATCATAGTAACCTATCCCCTTAGCCTTGCAGTCTTTCTTGTACCATTCTAGGTAGGCCATTTTTATCTTTACTCTGTTCAGTTTTTCTATGCCCTCAATACTCTTCATTTGTTGTGCCCTTCGATTTTCGTGGCTTTCCAATTCTGATATTAGATCATTGATGCTGTTGTTCTGCTGCTGCTGCTGAGTTGAAATGGATTTGCCATTAGACATTCGAAAAACTAGAAGTAGCAAAAGACACGGTGAACTTGAGTTATTAAAGGGAAAGAATAGTTGCCAATTGATCTTATGAACACTCTAGCTAAGCCTTGGTCTGAAGTTTCGAAGGATTTTAGCATCACCAAAATATTAAGAGAGGTTGTTTGTGAAAGTCATCAATCAATGTTGTGAAAAAAATTAGATAGTACTCGTTACCTCGGCAGTTATATCTACTCCGATGGCTTTCAGCTGTAAGATTATCCCTAGCCGAAGTGGAGGTAAAACCGGCCGGCCAAGTTGTGAATCTTCTCTCAAGATAAGTCTGGACTTCAGACGCTTAACAATTCCACTATAATCATCAATCCCCATTTCTTCAGCAGAAACTTGACTACTTGTGCTTCTCAATAACATTGAAACCACTTCAGGATCATCAACACAGTTGCATCCCAGCTCAGAACAGAAGAAAAATGTACCAAAAGGCTTGCACCGAGGGCTGGGTTGTGAATTACTGAAGATTCTTGGAACTAGGTCCTTGTTTGCAGCAACGTGTAAAAAGAAAGAATTCCATTTTGAATGTTCTGAGATGGCTCGTTGGAGGCCTTGGTCCCCTAAAAGGGGTGAACCAAAAGTGATGCAGAGGGGGAGTTTATTTCTGTTGGATGCTCGTTTGATGTTGTCTAACAGCCATAGAGTGAAGAGAGAAGCAATTGATCCTCCTAGAGAGTGTCCGGTAACGATCAACGGAGAGTTCAATAGTAATTCACCAGTCTTCGAATCATGGATCTGACACGATACAGTACATTATATAAGCCAAAGGACTGTTTTATTTTATTTTTTTATTTCAAAAGTATTTAAAAAAAAATTAATATTCCTTTTAGTCTTGGAAATCATAGTTCTTTGACATCTTTCACCAAAATTGATTGTGATTTTTTCCTAGAATATCCAAACTGCCCTTTTAAATCGAATTTTGGTTTAGTTTGTAGCTGGTGAGATTATAAAAATTGACACTCAATATATATAGGGCACTTTAGGAGAAAGAAAATGGCAATGATCAACCAAGGGAGGGACTAAGTTATAGGAAGATACAAAATATAGACACTCAATATATATAGGGCTTTTAAACCCAGAGGGATAAATAAATTATTTTATTAAAAATATAGGGACTAAATAATAGTTTGCTGTTTTTTTTACCATGTAGGACCGGAGATAGGTAGAAACAATCAACAGAGAATGAATGTGAACCAGTTCTCACCAGATCTAATGGCTATGATTCTACACAAAGGATAAAAAAGACCCAGGTAAAGGCATATGGAAAAGGATTCAAGAGATTGTAGGGAAGAAGAGCACCTGAGTTCTGAGTAGAGAGAGCTCCTGAAAATAGGCCTTAAAAAGGGTTATTGCAGCTCTATGAACGGAGAAGGAAGGATTGCCTTTGGAGCACAAGGATTCAAAGAGAGGAAACCCCTGCTCCTTGAGAGCTGATGATGAAACCAAGTCTCCTCCTTGTAAAACATGGTCTTTTGCGCAGAGGGGCGAAGTGGCAAAAGCTATGGTGGTACAATTCGATTGGCTGACAAGTTTGTGTCTTACAGGCAGCTGTTGATTTGGATTGGTTTCTGCGTGTAGGTCCTTTACGGCACCGCAGGAAAGCTGCAGCAAATCTCCGGTGACCACTAAGTTTGCCAAATCTAGTCCACTGATAAATCTGCAGACAAGAACGAAACGACGCAGGAATAAGATAGCATAAACTGTTAGAAATGAGCCAGAAGAATTCTTGTGCTTACTGGGGAAATTGACTCATTCTTGGTGTTGAAAGAAACGCAGGTGGAGGAATATCACTCTCCTTTCACAAGCAAAGAGATGGAGCTTCATTCAAAGGAAAGTGGGGAATTTGTAATAGTTGCTAAAGGCGCATAAAGAAACTCTTTTGATGCTGACTAGTTTGTTCGGTTTTATTTTCAACTTTTCGATCTAATTATTCAAGCCCTGTACTCAATTAGTTTATTTGATTAAAAATATCTTTCTTTTTATTAAATCTCCTTCAAAATCATTTAATTGATATATTGTGTTAAACTTAGTTTATCTGTGAAAAACTTTGGGAATCGAAATCTTACAGGGGTTACGTTTCTGATTTAACTGTAGTTGTTAAATTTAAAGGAGGTTTGGAAGTATGGTATCCATTAATTTTTAAAAGTTTTTTATTTTATAATAATATATATTTTTTTTATTTTTAAAAAATTAGTTTTGAGATTAGTATATAAAAATAATTTCAAAATATAAAAAATATTAATTTAAAATAAATAAAAATAATAATTTTTTTAATCACAGTATCAGACACTTTCTTAGCTCGTCTAAATAAGTTAGTCCTGAAAATCCAAAATCTGAAGCTTAGTACTAATTAAACTGGATAAGATACTGATATTTTAAAACCGTGTTTCTTGCCACCTGCAAAAGGCAGCTTCTCAGTTAGACGTGGCAATTAAATCTAGCTGATTGTCAAGACTCACTCTATCCTGAATTCCTCGCTTGCAAAATGTGTACAAAATGATGCTGCTAAATTCAGGATATATTGCGAAAATAGCATAGAAAGTAAAAACGGTTTAGCTAATTAACACAATATAAAAAAAAATATAAAATAATATAGTTTAGAATGTCACGTTACAGAACGTGACATCCATTAAATTACAATAGCCGTCCCTCCCTATTCCTTGAAAATTCAGCAGCAAAATTCCTCAACATCTAAATTTAACAACTGTAATTTCATTGGTTATATAGTATGTTAATCTTATATTTAATTTAGTTAATGATTTTAGAGAGTAAAGAACTTTTCAATTTTAATAAAATTTCAACAAAGTTTCTGCTATGTAGAACTATATCTAAATTTATCCCGCTTTAAAATACATTCAAATATCCACAATAACCAAACAAAACAAATTTTCACAATTTATAATCACAAGTAGCCTCAAGCTTACCTCTCAAGACACAAATCTCAATTATTCTCACTCACAACATTTATGAACTGTAATTCTATATGAGAATATTTTCATGAAACGAATGCAAATAAATAAATATGCATACTACATATAAAAGAAACATGAAATACTTAAATAATATAATATTTTAATAATTGAAATCTTAAAATATATCAACATAACTTATTTATCTATCAACATTTACATTGTCTAATGGATGATCTAGGTTCATTACAGCATGACTGCATCCTACTCATGCTCGTACCTGAGTGGCCTCATCCCCTGTCATGACATCATCAAGAGTTAACATCTCTTTAAGGTTCTCAAGTGCATTACAGAAAAAATCAAATAACTGAAACGCATAGGAGTATCCTTTATGTTCTTTGTCAATATTATGAAACATAGATGCGGCCTTTCGACCCTTCTGTAACAACAAGTCAACCTAATAATAATAAAACATTAATATTAAATTAAAATATCAATAAATAAAATGCATCGTTTAACATATATTAATTCTTAAAAGATTTGATTGCTTATGGTATTTTGAATCCACTTGGAATGTTGCTTGTATTACATGTTTGTAAGTGGAGGAATATGTTCAGGATCCAGCATTGTGATGCTTATGTACCAAATCATATACTCCTTCTCTATAATCACATGATGCATATTTTTAAATATGTCATTCCTCGATGCATCTCACTATGATACATAAGCTTTATGGCAGCTTAACTAGTCATAGTTATCATTTTTACCCCTCTCATTATTTATGGTGTGCAACGTATCACTCGTATCAATATTGACTAGAATGTGTTGTTTGTAGTCGAACTATCACATTATTCGATTTAGGTAATGTAGCTCAACCATCTGAAACAATATCAATGGGACCACTAATGTCCATATGTCTATCTCGCTAGAGCAAACAACTTGAGCAACTGCCAAATTTTTATCCTCATAAGGAGTCCACATGATTTGTAGAAGATGAGTATCTTAAATATTAAATAGCAATAATTCATTGGATTTAAGTTATTGTCTTCAATAAATGGTTTAAAAAATACCATGATAGGTTGTTCCCTATCTAACTTGCTCCGATAAAATGAAAACACTTTGTGTTGGATTATTATCAAATACTGTACTATCACACCACCTAACATTATAAATATATTAGCTTATTGTATTTTTAATGTTACAATCAGACAATATAAATGCATATAATTGCAAAATAACACTGCATTATTTTCTTTCTAATAGGAGCTAAAGTGTAACCCTCATAGTCTGGACTACCATAAGTGGCAATTTAGAGATTTAGAGCCAACCCATATGAAGATGCTCTCATAACCATAGTTGTCATTAAATAAAAATGAGTTATTTTTTATTAATAGTAATAAAATTTAAAATGCAAATAGTTATTTTAAATTCTTCCATTCATACATGTAGAAGTAACAAACATCCTCGGACTATTTCCATCGGTATATATCGACCATATACCGACGGATTATATAGTTTTTTTGAAAGTTACAAAGGTCTGGTGACGTAGATTTTTTTCAAATGATTTTACCGATGGAATGACCAATGGATTCAAACCGGGATCTTCGTACAGTGACGTGGTAAATTCACTGGCGGAATCATTGATGGGTATACCAACAGAACATGTTCGTCGGTGATTCCATCGGTAAAGGCCAATATACACCCACTATACCGACACTCTCTTCCTCTATTTCTCCTTCTTCCCCGTCTTCTTCCTCATCCCACCTCTCCCCTCTCGAACTGCAGCCAACCACCCATCCAAACTCTCCCCCTCTTCTAAACACAAGCACTCAAGTTTCTTATACTTTTGTACATGGTCACAACAATATCCGTTCTTGTGGATATTATTATTTTTTGTAAGTAAATCTATCCTTTTTTATTTTAACATTTAAATTTGAATTTTTTTTTAGTATATGTTTTTTGTCAACGTATGTACTTATTTGATTATTATTTGTCAAAGAAACTTGTAGTATGAATGTATAATTTTGTAGTTGTTATAGTTTGTTTTAGATTTTGTCAAATTATATTTGTTTGTAAATTATTGAAACTTTGTTTCAATTACACCAAGTTAGATGTGCTGTGATGAAATAAATAATAGCTTGTTTAACGATTCCGTTTTAATTTTTATCAATTCTATTGTGAAGTTGTGATTTCTGTAAATTTATATATGTATAAATTTGTATAGACATTGATAGTTGATAATGAATATTTAAATTAAGTGTTTTTTTAGTTTGTTGGATAATGTCAGGGAAAACCAATATTTTTGTTATGTTTGTTTATGTAACATAGTTAATCAATACATGTTATCGTCATAATTTTTTGATAGAAGTCATGGATGATCATTAATGGATGTATCGGGACTCACCCCAAGGATTATGGAGTATGGATTATTGTAACGGGGTTCAGGGTTTTATTAATTTCACAACATCTATCCCGAGAAATTTTATTGATGGCGGTATTAGGTGTCCATGCAGGAAGTGTAAAAATAAAAAAAAATTGCATCAAGATGTTGTAACAATGCATCTTCTAACCAAAGGGTTCATGGAGGATTACCTGTGTTGGTATGCACACAGGAAACTATTTTTTTCCTAATGAGAGCATAGTAGAAAGGGTGGTTGGGTCAACTTCTAGTGCTAGCAATGATTAGTACTTAAAAGTGCATTTTTATCAAGGTTTTATATCATTATTTTGCAATTGAAGTATCAATAACTCCTTAACTAAATCATGTTTTATAATAACATACCTAATAATATAAGATACCTTTAATTTATGGTAAATGTTCATCTTAAATTCATGCTTATCACATAAATGAAAGGATTGATTGATTAGTTTAAGTATTGAAATTAAAAGGATAAAAAGAGGGCCAAACTTAGAAAAGAGAGGTTGGTGCAGTCCAAACTAGAACACTGTTTGGTAATTAGGTCATATCTTGAGTTCTAGATGTCCAAATACCTTAATTTTTTGAAAAAATTCGTTAAGACATAGGGCTAAAACTTTCATGAGGAGTCCAAGATTTAAAAAATGCCGTTTTCAAGTCCAAATTATAGCAACAGCGGAGAAGTTTGAATTTATCCCACAGCCCAGATACTGTTTAGTGTTCAGCCCATATCTCGAGTTCTAGAAGTCCAAATGACCTTAATTTTTTTTCCTGGAAAGATAAGACAATTTCCTATAACTTTTAGCAATGATGTTTTATTCAGACAAGAAGATAAAGATTTTCACCAAGTCAAGAGTTGACCACCCACTCAACAATTAGTCATCAAATCAATAGTTATAAACTTTAGCCTATAAAAGGAGGTATTTGCCATGTATTTAGGAGCTTAGTTGTTCATGTCAAGAACTTGCTCTTGCTCTCTCTCTTTATATTTTTTGTAATTCTTAAGTTTTGCTTTCATTAATTCTTGTTTATGCTTTTCCTTTCCTTTCATTTACTTAGTTAACTTGTATCTTATTTATGTTTTTATTTTGTTTATTTATGTTTCTCTTCTTCATTATGTTTAGCTAAGTTTATTATGTCAAGGTGAAAAGGTTACACTAATGGTGTAAGAATATGTATAGTGTAAACTTAACATGGACTTTAATGTTTAATATTAACATGTCTTATCTTTTTATCTTACTAATTCTTAATACCTTGCTTGTTAAATGGTTAATCTAGATTTGTGTTGTATAACACTTGGTAAAACAAATGCTTGGCACTCTCATAGCTCAACCGTATGGTATTACCTACACATGTGCTATGAAAGGAACTTGATTTGTTGTTAACATAAGTTAGCATCATGCATTCGTGGTAATATTTAAAAGTTTGGTGTTACTTAAATAAGATAATTAATATGAACATGTTAATAATTTATAATTAGTTATTAATGACAAATCATCCGATTGAAACCTCCTTTGTGTGTGGTTTCCAATTGAATAATAAGAGTTTATACTACACTTGTTTGAAATACCATTAGTGGATCCTCTAACCTTGACATTTGTTTTTATCATTGTTTAATCCTTACATTAATCTTTCATCTCAAAGTTCTCATCAACTTCTTTATTATTGTTGTTGTTGTTGTTGTCTATAATTTCTACAATTAACCTCCTTATGGTTCGACCATGGACTTGCCGGGTTATTTATTACTTCGACCCTCTTACACTTGGGAGAAGACATCAATCTTTTGGTCATGTTAAGCAACATGCATGAAGTTGGAAATGACAACAGTAATCCTTATAGGAACATGGTTATGGATGCAATGAGAATGAGTAAAGGTAATGTCAATGAATGTCCAATCGTAGAAGAAAAACCTAATACAGATGTAGCAAGGTTTTTTGATATGTTGAAAGATTCTGATGAACCATTATAGGATGGTTACACGAACCATAATAAATTATCAGTCGAAGCATAGGTGTTCACCATCAATTCAGATCACGGGTTGAGTGAGGCCGGTTATGACAAGATTATCGAATAGGCGAGAAGCATTTTACTTTAAGGGTACAGGTTGAAAAAGGACTTCTATTCTGCCAAGTCCATGATGAAAACCCTCGGTTTGGGATACCAAAAAATTGACATGTGCCCTAACTTCTGCATGTTATACTACCTTGAAAATACAGAGCTAACCGAGTGCATGACATATGGGCATTCCCGTTACAAACCCAAAACTGGTAGAGGGAAGACTTTCGTGGCATATAAAAAACTTAGATACTTCCCAATCACACCTAAACTGCAAAGGTTATTCATGTCACTAAGGACTGCTGAGCACGTAACATGGCACCGATCATATTATACGGTTGATGAAGTGATGGTGTACCCTTCTAACAGCAAAACCTGGAAACACTTTAATAGTGTGCAACCTCACTTTTCAGCTGAATCAAGGAACATGCATCTTAGGTTATGTACAGATAGATTCAACAGATTCAGATCATTTGCTGCTCTTTATTCTTGTTGGTTGTTCATACTGAAGGTTTATAACTTACTACCAGGGATGTGTATGAGGCCGGAGTTCATGTTTTTATCTATGGTTATACCAGGTTCGAGCAGTCCGAGGCGGAATATAGATGTTTGTCTTCATCCATTGATTGATGAGTTGACACAGTTGTGGTCCTCTAGAGCTTTGACTTATGACAACTCAAGAAACATAATTTTGTTATGAGAGCGGCTTTGATGTGGACTATCAATGATTTCCCAGCTTATGGAATGGTTTCTGGTTGGAGCACACATGAAAAGCTAGCATGTCCATATTGTATGGAGAATAACAAAGCATACACACTAACAAACGAGGGCAAAGCTTCTTTTTTTTACTGTCACCGTCGTTTCTTGCCACTAAATCACAGGTACAAAAATAACATAAAGGATTTTTTTGTTAGCACAGTTGAAAAAGATGTTGCACCCCCGTGTCTTTCCAGTGAAGAATTGCTTGATGTTGTGTCAAAGTACGGTGACTTTGTGTTTAGTCTCTAATCAGGTAAGCAGAAGTTTCCTGGTTTTGGTTTAACCTATAATTGGGTGAAGCGAAGTATCTTTTAGGAGCTTCCTTATCGGAAGACCAATCTTCTCCACTATAACCTTGACGTCATGCACATTGAAAAGAACGTGTTTGAGAATATTTTTAACACCATCATGAATGTGAAGGGGAAGACAAAGGACAACATCAAGGCTAGATTGAATGTAGTGTTGTTTTGTAACCGTAAAAATATAGAGTTGGTTTGTGATGGTTCATGGGTCACAAAACCAAGAGCAAGCTTCGTGTTAGTTAAAAACACATAACTACTAGTCTATAAATGGCTTAACAATCTGCGTTTCCTCGATGGACATGCCTCGAACATATCAAGGCTGGTTAATACGGAGGAATGCAGATTATATGGAATAAAGTGTCATGACTGCCATGTGTTTATGCAAACACTCATCCCATTAGCCTTTCATGATTTATTGCTAAAAGGGATATGGGATGCACTAACGGAGATTAGTCATTTCTTTAGAGATATATGTTATAGAAAGTTGAATGTTGATCACATTGAAAGGCTTGAAATGAATATCGTCGAGACATTATGCAAACTTGAGATGATATTCCCTCCATCTTTTTTTAACTCAATGGAGCATCTTCCTGTACATTTACCATTTGAGGTAAAAGTTGGAGGACAGGTCTAGTACAGATGGATGTATCCATTTAAGAAGTTAGATACTACAGTTACTATGTAATTCATAATTAAACATTTTTTTAAATTGATATTTTTTTATTAATTATATATATTTATATATATGCAGGTACTTGTTCAATCTTAAAAAAAAAAGTTAAGAACAAGGCGCATGCTAAGGCGTCAATATGTGAGGCCTATATTGTTGAGAAGATCTCAACATTTATCACATACTATTTCGAACCTCATTTGAGATCAAGGATCAACCGTGTTCCACGGCAAGATGATGGTGGTTAAGTGACTTCGAGTGAGAACTTGTCAATATTCTCCAATCCTAGACGACCAACACCTAAAAATGTCGTGAGGGGAAGATATTAAGGTAAGCATTTTTTATTCCTAAATTTATTTTGACTTTATGTAGTGTTTTTTAGTTTTGTGTATTGTTTGTTTTCTGTTTAGGAGGTTTTGTGTAGTGTTCTTTGGTTTTTTTTCTTTTTATAAATTAATTTTATGATATTATCGTTTTTATTGCCATAAATGTTATAGTTTATCTTAATTTTAGGATATTATTGATTGTTTTGCCAAAATTGTTATTGTTGAATTTATGTTTTAAATGTTAATTGAAATATATAATTAATTTTAAGTAGTTTATCTTAATTTTAGGATATTATTGTTTGTTTTTCCATAATTGTTATTGTTGAATTTATGTTTAAAATGTTAATTGAAATATAAAATCAAGTTTACTTAGTTTATCTTAATTTTAGGATATTATTGTTTGTTTTGCTATAATTGTTATTGTGGAATTTATGTTTAAAATGTTAATTGAAATATAGAATTAATTTTAATTAGTTTATCTTAATTTTAGGATATTATTGTTTGTTATATTGTTTATTATTTTGATTAATTTTAATTGTTATTTATGAATTTGTATTGATTTTAGTTGAAAATATATAGATGTTGAATTTTTATAGATGTTAGGTTGGATAGAGTTGATTTTGCAATATTTGCTTTATTATTAATATTTGTAAGTTTGGAAACTGTGGGTAGTCTCTAGTATAGGGGAGGTGCTGCTGAATTTTTTTAAATGATTGAATTTCTATAGATGTTAGGTTGTTTATGATGTTGCTGGAGTCAATTAAATTATGGTTATTGTAAAGATTGCAGGTTTGAAAACTATGGGTAGTCTCCAATATAAGGGAGGTGCTGCCGATTTTTTTAAAAATAATCAACGTTAATTATGTAATAATTCGTATACATTTGTGTAGATGCGTCAAATGAAATCTACAGCACGTCATCAGTAGACGGATGCAGCTAGTTCTTCTAGCAGTGAGGAGGACATCTCCTTAGGTCCTGATCATTACGAGGCATATGCGCCAACTTGTGATGTTGCCTCTTCTAGCGCGATTTCACAGCGCAGAAGCGGTGTGCCTTCACAACGGGTCATTTCACCTGCAAGTACCTAACACAGTGGAAGGATGACCTCGCAATGTAAGTTTGTTTAGGTTTTAGTTTTTTATATATATACTTATAACATAATTTATGAATAACTAATTAATATTTTATTAATTTTATTTAATTCCAGGTTCACAAACATTGAGGTTGTCAGGACAATAACATCGGTGTTTACATCGTCAATGGAGTCAAATCTCCAGACATCTTAAGTGGAGACCTAATATCGATGCCTGGTTTTGGCAATTTCAAGATGTTAATTTTTAATTTTCAGTTTATTTTTAATAAATAATTTTTATAATTTTATATCTTGTAATTCTTTTATTTTAAATGAATTATTTTTATACACGTAATAAATTTGATTTGGATAGCGTGGACAACAATGTTGTCAGGAAGGTTTGGAAGAATCACGCGGCAACTAGGTAGCATTGAAAATAATATTAATTTTTAATTTTTAATTTTATGTTCTAAATTCTAATTAGTTATTATAGAATTAGGTTGCGTGATTTTTGGTATGACACCCAAAAAAAGATGAAATAAATGCGAGGGACAATGGTCTTGAAGGATGGAATGAGGTGGTGGTTTAGCGGGAATTCAAACCGCCATTCATCTTGGGAGATATATGGGCAGCATATATTGAGCACATGATATCTGAGCGGTTCTCACGGTGCTCACAGTACGGAGCCAACAACCGGAACCGGCAAATTCATGGTTCGGAGACCACACACACCGGCGGCTCCATCCTATTTAGCGCACATGCGAAGTGGATGGTAAGATTAATTTAAATGAAATATATCATTAATTAATTAATTGTTGCTTATAAATATATTTAACTTGCAACTTTTTTTTTCTTAGAGGCTACATCTTTTTGACGTGAGTTGAGTCCAATGGAGCTATTTGTAGAGACACACGTGCTAAGTCAAGACCACCAAAAGGGGGTGCAGCAGTACGTGGACACCCGTGCTCAGCACTTTATGGTATGTTCGTTCAATCATTTTATTTCATAAGTTATTGTGTTCTTGAATTGAATATAATGATTTTTAAAAAAAAATCATGAGACCTATAATAGCCGGTCGAGGGAGAGATATGGGCACGATCCTTTAACCCATCTAGATTTTGATCTGGATTTGTGGAAGGAGGTTGGATCGTCTGGTGGACCTGATAAAAATCGGTTCTACGGCCTCTCCAACACTATGGCCAAAAACTTGTGGTCGGCTTATAGTGTCTTAACCGTTGGGAGCTCTCCATCAGTATCAAGCACCCAATCAGATGAGTTCATTGCCTTGAAACAACAATATCAACGCATCTCGACGGATTATGATCAGCTTCTTCAAATGGTTATGGAGATTAGATCAAAGATGGGTGATGATCCATATGCTCCCTTTTGACCGTACTGTCCCAGCAATAACCAGCCTCCTCCTCCTCTTCCTCCTCCAACTCCGCCGCTATTTTAGTTTATTTTTTGTTTTTTAAAACATTAAATTTGTAGTGAATATTTGGATTAATATTATTTAACATTATTTTTACATTTTTAATGTTTAATACAAATTTATTTGGTTATTAAGTTTTTTTCGTGTTAATAAATAATTTTTTTTTAGTATTTTAAATAAATACCGATGGATTTCCATACGGAAACGTGCCATTAGTATTATACCGAAAGTTGGAAAAACATTACCGCTCATACCACATTCACCGACGGATATCTTCCGTCAGTATTTTCCATTACTATTACCGACAGATATATTCCGTCGGTATTTGACAGGGAGTTCTGAAATATTTACCACCATGCCACAATCACCGATGAATATTCTGTTGGTAAAGATCGTTGGAAACACAGATGGACTTATTTTGTTAGTAAAATTCTTGTTGTAATTTTTTTTTATGCGCTTCACTGTCTGTAATACCATCGGTGTTTGGTTTTTTTTTTTTATTACCAACAGAATTGGCGACGGAATGGGAAATTACCGAGGATCAAAATTCTGACGGACAGATTCTGTCGGTAAAACCGTCGGTAATATTCTTACCGAAGGTTCTTGTGCCTCACACCGACGGACTTAATCTGTCGGTAAAACTGTTTAATGGTGTAGTGTAAAACTTAAACATTATAAAAATATAAAGAAAGAAATAAAGAGTATGATCTTGATTTGAACAACCAAGATGCCTAAATGCATGACAAATGCCTCCTTTTATAGGCTAAAATTTAAAAATATTGATTTGATGATTAATTGTTGAGTGGGTGGCCACATCTTGACTTGGTAATAATCCTTATCTTCTAGTCTGAACAAAACATCATTGATAACGTTAGAATTTAAACAGACTTAACTCATGAAAGTTCTAGGAAATTGTCTCAACTTTCCATGAAAAAAATTGAAGTCATTTGGACTTTTAGAACTTGAGATATGGGTTGATTACTGAAAAGTGTTTAGGCTGCATGACAGATTCAGACTTCTTCGTTGTTGCTATAATTTGGACTTGAAAACAACATTTTTAAATCTTGGACTCCTCGTAAAAGTTTTATGCCTATGTCTTAGCTTTTTATCCATATAGAACATACCTAAATCCAAGATCTACAGCTCCAGATATGATCCAATTAATGGGCCTTTTGATTTTGGCTGAATATCAGTGAAATTAAAAACAAATATTATTAAGTTCAAATATACATGTAAAGGGGCGGAACTAGAAAATCTTATCTAGGGGTGTTATCATTAAATTTATAAGGTTTGAAAGTAAATATTTTATTTTTTAAAGGGATAAATGCATAATTATTATGAAAATTTTAAAAACTAAAAGGACAAAAATTAAGATATTTTAAAACTTTAGGGGTGCCAAGCTCCCCCAAAACATAACATAGGTCTGGACATGAAATTAAAAATTTTGATTTTGTAAAAAAACATATTTTTGCCCTTTTCTTTTTCTTTTTTTCATTGTAAATAAACGAGCTATAAAGATATTTTTTTACGATAGAATATGCTAAAATGATTTTTATAAAGACTTGGCCCTCACGCACTCTACATATTTATTCGCATAAGTTTGATGTAATAGTGAAACAGTCAATATATAATGCACTTGGACCCCACTGAAAAGCAAACACCTGAGCATGACACGAATGAAAGTAAGAAAGCAAACAAATGACCGAAAGTGTCCTTCTTCAAGGGTAAAGTCTATCACGCAGGGATCCCACCTTACAAAGAAAATGCTTTTGACTTCTACATACACACCAGCCCAGGAGAGACGGCCACTTTAATTATTACAACTCACGCTTGAAACGACAAGGAGCTAACGACACTGGGAGAAGCAACATCGAACAGCGAGCATAAAGTATAAAAAAGGTATGTTCGGAGTCCCTGCAATGTCTATATCTACGCGGAATTGTTATGTCTAGAATATTAGTTTTTTATTATGTATTTATATAGTTTTTATATCTAATAAATAATTATTTAAAAATAAGAGATATAATTTATTATTTATATGAAAATTTGAAAAAAAAACCTTATAAATTAGCAAAATATTAATTTACCTCATGGATTATATCCATATATTAATTCATAGTAATTTTAGAAATTAATCGAGTCCTTACTTGATTTTTCTAGGTCTAGAAATATAATCTCTGTATTAATTATATTATAGTCCTTAATTTCTAAAATATATTTTAGTCAAGACATACTTAATTAAATCATCCCAGATTAATTTTTGATCAATGGTTTTTAATGTGTGTGGCTCATTAGGTTCTTAATATGTTGATCTAAATATAAATTTTTATTTTAATTAAATAAATTAAACATGCAACATCCTATAGCTTGCATATCACTCGCAATTTCTCCTTTACATTGCATGGCTTTACAAATATAAATTGGCCAAGTAGTATTTATGATCGTAAGTCTACAAAGGGTTACCTTGTTTTCTTTGGCCATACATTGATTTCATGGAAATCGAGCAACAAAGCATAGTTGTCCGCTCCTCTACCAAGGCCGAGTATAAAGCCTTAGCATAATATGGCACTATTGAGGTTGTCTGACTTCAGTATTTATTGATTGATTTGTAAATCTTGTATGCTTCTGCCCCTATCAATTAGTGTGATAATCTTGATACTACTTATTTATCTGTGAATCCTACATGCTCGTACTAAACATGTTGAGGTTAATTATTATTTTATACGAGATAGAGTTGTGAAGAAAGAGATTCAGATTCGTTTTATCTCTTTTCATGATTAACTTATAGATGTCTTTACTAAGCCGCTTGCTACTACTTTATTTATTGCTTTTCGCTTCAAGCTTCAAGTTGATTCTCCACCCTCGGCTTAAGGGGACATATATATATATCTGATGTTGTATTCTCTACTTTTACTATTATATATTGCCC
Organism: Populus alba x Populus glandulosa; assembly: GCA_033617975.1. Lineage (NCBI taxonomy): Eukaryota > Viridiplantae > Streptophyta > Magnoliopsida > Malpighiales > Salicaceae > Populus > Populus alba x Populus glandulosa. Next base: position 30,295,645 of record CM066143.1, on the reverse strand, counting down.
TAAACATATAAATAAAAAAGATTGGCTAACTAATAAATCAAGCCTCTTATTATTCTCAACTAAATGTTTGTGGCATTAATTGATGAAAAATCATAAAACCAATGAAATTGTTAATTCAATAGCTGAGAATAAAAGAATAAGAGATTATATAATGAGATTATGATGTGAGCTTGAATCGTTTTTTGGAAGCATACAGAGAAGAACTGGTGTGCACAACGATTTAGGTTTGGGGTGTAATGGGAAGATGGAGAGGACATTTTTGGAGTTAGACATGACCCACTGATTGTTCCAAGCTCAAATCTCCATTATTGGAGACAAAAATATTACTAAAGTTCTTGACGCTTTGTTGGTTAATTAATATACCAAAATATTATTTTTTATAGCAACTATGTTGATCATATATAGAGAGAAGAAGGCTTCATAAATACTGCTTCTAGATTAAAACAAATAGATAGTAGTGACAAAGAAACAAAATATTGGCTTATCTCCTTAATTAATCCAGTGAGCTGCAGTCTGGAGTCTGGAATATTAAGATTATTATCTCTTGGTTTTATCTACGCACAGATTAAATGCCTTAAACGTAATTACAACGGAATAATATTGATCTTTACACTGCCCACAAACTTGTGAGATAAACTAAGTAAATGTCTGATTCATGGACAGAAAACAAAGAAAAAAATTCGTCACTGATAATTTTTTATTAAATGAAGTCTTTTCTAGGGATGCTGCGTGCTTTCCGTTTTAACCAAAATTATGGTCAACCGAACCTACCAAACAAAAGGCGCAACTAGACCAAATTCTTTAGGCATCGAATTGAAGTTAATTTACCCAAGTTATTGTACTCTGTCTGAGAGCACCAAGTCTTCCAATGGGATTTGATCGTGCACTTTACTCTCGTATAAATATGGTTTCGGCTTCAATTCTACCTATGTGCTTCTACAACTCTGCTTAAACTTGTTAATTTCAAAGCCAGCTCTTCTCTTTGTTACATGAATTCTGGTCAGATAACTTTTAAGGACTAAAACAAGAAATCAAAGCCAGACATGCATGGAGATTCAAGGATGTGTTATAAACTTAAGCAGAGAGACCATAACTCACGATTATTTTGGATATAGTTGTTAACTTGAGCTGTGATTCAATAATAAAAGTTTAAATATGTTAATCTCTTAAATCTATATTTGGTATAGCATCTTATAGTTTGCATAGTAAAATGGTTAATATTACACTGGTGATTGACGCAATTCTTCATGTATTAAATTTACAAAAACATTAGAACTAGAGAAAAATGGTAACTGCCTATTGTTGAAACATCCTTGACCACGACAATAAGGTCAGCATCAGACCAGAAGGACTCTTCATAATGTCCAACAACTAGCCTTCTTGACTGTTTCCGTCCTGTTTTATTCCTTTTCACGTTGTTAAAAATGATGACCTGCCATAGTGCTTTTACATTTCAAGTTAACCCTGCCTGATGTTACCTCCAAGAAACAAGTCTAGCATAATTTTAAAACCCAAAAACCATCACATTACATGTATATAAACGCGCATGTTCACGTTTCTGTTCATCTCAATAGTCTCAAGATTCCGAAATATTCTTCTTTTTCACAGTCCAGCTAGTTTCATTTCCTCGTTGGGGCAACCATGAGGAGCACTGCAAACAAGCAAAGCAACAAGCTTGTTCAAATTTTATCAGCACCTTTCAAAATTATTAGCAAGGCTATGTACTTGTACATGAAGTGCATGTGGAGTTGGTCGAAGAGGTGGCAATGGAAGTTTTGTTTGCGGTCCAACTGCTGAAGCCATGATCTTGCCTAATTGTTTCAGTGTTAAACCTAATCCAAACGCGAACAACGATGAGGTGCTCAAGGGAATCTTAGAATCGATGGCCAAGAAGACTCTTCGTCATCAAATAGAGTCAAATATGGATGGAAATGGAGAGGTGATCAAACAAACTACAGTGGAGCCTAGTGGCCGTGTGGGGAGGAGTTACAGTGTTGGGGTAGGAAATATTGGGACGATTGATGAGGATAGGCCTTAAATGGGATACCGCCAAGGCAATTAATGTGCTGATCACTTCTTGAAACTTCCCTTTTTTGCTTCTATGATTGTTGCTAGACATTAGCGATGATGAGCTATTATGCTTTTTCTTAAAGCTGTTTGTTTTTACTCTTTCGTTGCTCGCGAAAATTAATTATCTTGTGTAGTAGTTATCTAACCTGTAGTCTGCTGCGTGTTATAATTTTTTTTGTAAAAAAATATATTAGATATTCAGATTATTTGATGTGTGTTTTTATAAATTAAAAAGTCTAAGCAAACATTTAATTAAATAAATCATAATTATTTATATAAATATATAAACAGAAAAGAAAATCATTAGCAATAATCAAAAAAAAATATTAAACAATAAAAAATAAATATAAATCAAGATATTTAATCATATAAAATAAAACATTCATCCAAATATATTATTTTAAAAAATAAAGTTTATTTAAATAAAACAAAAAATATATAAATAAATTAGAATAACATCTTAAAAAATCAAAAACAAACAAAACAATTAAAAAAAAATTATATTCTAAAAAAGCATGCAAACTCATAGAAAAAATTGAATAAAAAGACAAAACTAATATTTAAAAAATAACTAATGCATAATGATAAAATTATATGAAGTGAAATCTCTAACAAATATAATATTAAAAAATAAAACCAGAGAAAAAATCAATCATATAAAAACATTTAAAAAAATTAGGGTGAAAAAAAATAAAAACAATCAAATTAAGGGAAAACAAAGATTTTTAATTAAAAAGTTAAATTAAATTAAAAAATAATTTTAATCAAAAAAATAAAAATATAAGAATCAAGTTGAAAAAAAATCTGAAGGATGAATCCGTTCAAAGACAAATAAATACTTTTACTATAATAATTTATAATAAACCAGGCCTCCACCCTTGCTACTACTATTTTAACACTGCGGACTTTTTCTTATGAAAAATTGACACCTATTCTTGCAAATACACGAAATCATTGGATATTAACCTGATTCGGTTTTATAGGTTTATCTCATGAGTTCAAGATTTACAAATTAACTTGATTTAGACTGGATAAGAAATTTACATTATAAAACTTATTAGTTGATGCTTGGTTAACTTAGTCAACTTAATCATATTAATATATCAAGAGTTTTTTTTTTCAATAAAATAATATTATTTTAATAAAAATAATTAATCTAGTAATTCACGTGTTAAACCAATAATCTAATAATTCCTTTTAATCAATCTTCAAATTAGACCTGACGTGTGAGTCTACTGTAAATATATATAATCAAGGTATTATTGATTACATTTGAATTGAGAACCTGTCATGGCAGGTAGATTAGCAAAGATCTTTTCACACTTTCTTTCCCCATCGTTAATATTTTGGTAAAATTAAATTAAATGTATTCATCCAGATAATGAATTTAATTAAACAGGGGCTAAGAGAAGTGGAAATTTGAGGTAAAATATTGTGAAAAAATCTGAATTTCAAATCGACATCATGATCTCTGTTTATTAGAAAGCTTATTTGATAAATCTAATATCCTCATTAATTTGCTATAATGCGTTGTATGAAAAATGTTTATGAAATTGTTACTTTTGAATAAATGTGAGTATTGTATCCTCATTGTTTACACCAAATTTAACTTTAGTCCCCAAAGAAATATTTTACTTTGGTGTGGAGTTTCATAAAATGCACAACGATCTAAATAGATAATTGGAGCTTCTACCACGTAGGATGTGCCACGCTTGAACAGAGCTGTGAGCTATCAGTTTCAATGGGTGTCTTAGCAATCTGCTTCCATTTCTATCCTTGATTCTAACAAGGGTTTCAAATTGCTGCAATTAAAAAACTTTGTGAATCAGTTCTGAACCATCATAGCTGCGGTGACCTCAACAAGGTAGCTGGGGCCGGGTCCAATGGGAAACGGCAACGTTAACATTTGTCTTGACTTTTTCGAGCTGGCCTGATCCGGTTCACAAAAAAATAAAAAACATAATAAAAAAGAGCTGACTAAGCTCTGTTTCGCATTCTCACTCGATTTCTGCAACTTGCTCGGAAACGAAGATTTCAGAAATATCTCAAGAAAACGTCTCGGGGCTTACGATTTGCCAGGTCCTGAAAAAAAAAAGACCGAGTTATCAGTGAAATGATTATGAAGGCAACGTTGACATTGATGTTTCAGAAGCCAAGTCAAGGAAAGCTTTGCAATACTTTTTTTGTCACAACTTGTGTATTGTATGGCCTGTTCCCGTTGAAGAATTCAAATTGCATGGTTGACCCAAGCCCGCAAACCTATAAACAAGTATTACAATTTTGGTCTGCCGTCGTAATAATATGATAAAAGGCCAGTTGCCCAGCGCGGATACGTACGTTCACATTTCTTCTGATAATAACGTATATAGTACAATAAATATATGATTTATTAGCATTAATCTTTGTATTATTAACGAAAACAGTGATTAGTTCAACTTAGAGGTGACGAGGGAAGTCGAGCAAGTTATTCCTCCTTGATCATTCGTGAGGTGGGATTCTGAACCGAGTGAGCATTTTCCTTTTTGGGCTACTGAATGAACTACTTTAATACTACTATTTGGTATTTACTTTTGAAACCTCCATGCGTCTGTCTTTAATGGCTGGAAAGTTTCCACATGCACGTTTTTTCCTGTTCTGTTCAACAACCTCAACCTTAATCTGATGCTATAATTACTCGCAAGATATAATTAAATAAACCCCATTACAATATATGGAAAAGTCATCAAATCCAAATTCAACCATCACACACCTATATATTCACTCTTTCTTCATGATCACTACAAAGTTCCATGATTTCCATTTCTTGCAACAAAATATCCCACCTCCTTGATTCTCAGTAGTTACACTTCTTCTTCTGTTTTATGCAAAGTAGCACTAACATGGGTGGGACAATGAAAAGCAAAGAAAGGAAGAGAAGCAAGCTCGTAATTATTTTGCTAGCACCCTTTAAAGTTCTCAGGAAGGCTGGAGAGTTTTACATGAAGTTCATGGCAGATTCTTCTGATATGGTTGGCAATGATTATCATGGTTTGGTAGGTGAACCGGGCTTTCCTCAGAGTTTTAGCAATAATTCTAAGAGAGAGAGCAGCATAGGATATTCAACTTCAGGGAGGAGAAGTGGACCTATACAATCAGCTTCAGGGAGGAGAAGTGGACCCTTACAATCAGCTTCAGGGAGGAGAAAGGGACCCTTACAATCAGCTTCAGGGAGGAGAAGTGGTGTACTCTCAGAATCAGCTGCTTCAGCGAGCAGAAGTCATGTGATGCAGCCAAATATGCATTGCAGGGAAGAGGAAGTGAGAAGGAATATCGGTTCTATGTCTAATGGAATTGAAATGAGGAGTTACAGTGTTGGGATAGGAAAGATTGGGAAAATTGATGAGGAGAAACCTTGTTCGTTTAGAGAGGATGACGGTGATAATATCAATGTAGACGTGTGCCCTAGAAGTCGAAGCCAAGCGGTTACAAGGAAAGTTGTCCATTACTAGTGAAAGAGTATGGAGTATCAAATTAGGTTAAATTAATTACATGAGCTTTGATAATTCATTCATTTTGGGTGGTTACTTTCTTCTTCTTTTTTGTTTCCTTGTTTCTACAATGGAAGTTCTACATTTGTAATGTACCATGGAAGGCACAACCCAAACAAAAAGAGCAAGGTGTAAGATAATATTTGTTTTTACAGTTGATTGCTTCTTCTTCTTTTTTCCTTTTTCTGTGTCTTGACTGATCAGAAGAAAAGAAAATTAATTAAACTATTTAGATGTAGAAACATTCTTGGTGAACAACCCTTCATGAGCCACCGAGACTTTAGTGGGTTTTTTTAAATTGTTTAATGTTTTTTTAGTGATTTTAAATTGTTTTATATGTTAATGCTAAAAAAAAATTAATATATTTTTAAATAATAAGTACATAAAAATTCTTCTTAAAACATGTAGGCAAGATTTAATATATTAATATGCTTTTTTTTTAACAGGGGTATATTTCCTTTTTATAGGTTTTAGAAAATTTTAAATATAAAAAACTGGATTCATCAGTGCTGGAGTTCAGTCTGCTGGAGGTCACTTCATAATCGAGTACGTACGACTATTTTATAGGGACATCCTTTATTTGTTTAGTTTTTTCGATTGTTAAAGAATTCATCTCTCCAATTAAGAGCTAATTTTTATATTAATCGAATGTAATCGAAATCCAAGAAAGTTTGATGCATGAGCCATATAATGTGGGTTATTTTTTTTCCCATTTGGCATTACACTGTTTTTTTTTTTTCATAACTATGTGATTTGTAGATAAAGATAATGAAAAACAGACTAAAAAACTTTATTGTAACTTTAAGTAGGTGAATACTGAAAATTATTGTAATAAATATTTTTTCTAATAAATGGACAAAAATAACATATAGAAATCCTACTAGTTTTGGTGTTCGTGCTTTGTCATAAGACTGGACTATTTTTTTTATATATAAATAATATTTAGGTATTAAAATTAAGTTAAAAAAGACATAAAAAATTAATCATGATAAATATATAGGAACACTAATTAGAATTAAGTCAACATGAGATATTCTGCTAAACTCGTTGTCCAAATTGTATGACTAAAATAACCAGATAAAAAAACAAAGAGAGTTATAAAGCTTTATTTAAAAAAAAAAAAAACATGTTAACTTTTTAAACTAGTTATCCGAGTCATTAGACCTGAAATACTCAATTTAGAAAAATTATGAAGTTCAATTCTCGTTAAATTAAATGTTAAAGAATAAAATTAAAAAAATATACAATCATAAAAAAGGATTTGAAAAAAATAGCAATTCAAATAATGGTAATAACTATTACTACTATTATTAATAAGTAATATCATTACTATTATTATTATCAATATTATTATCTCTGTTATTATTAAAATTATTACTACTGCTAGCATTTTTATTAATAATAGTAGTAGTAGTTCTATTAGTATTATTACTATTTTCACAATTGTTATCACTATCATCATCTCTATTATTATCGTTGTTGTTGTTGTTGCTGCTGCTCCTACTACTACTACTATTATTATTATTATCATTATTATCATCACTATTATTATTAATTTTATTAGCATCATCATCATCATTATTACTATCACTACCATTATTGTTGTTGTTGTTGAAATAATAAAAAAAAAACATGAACTTAATTCGATGGATAGAATAGAAAATTATAAAAACTTTGATAATTAGAACTAAGTCAACATGAGATATCCTGCTAAATTCGTTGTCCAAATTGTATGCCTAAAATAACTGAATAAAAAAAATAAAAAGAATTATAAAGCCTTTTAAAAAAAAACATGTTAACTTTTTTTAAACCAGTGACCCGAGTCATTAGACTTGAAATACTCAATTTAGAAAAACTATGAAGTTTAATTCCCGGTAAATTAAATATTAAATAATAAAATTGAAAAAAAAATTACAATCATAAAAAAAAATTTTTTAAAAAAATAGCAATTCAAATAATGGTAATAACTATTACTACTATTATTAATAAGTAATATCATTGCTATTATTATTATTATTATTATCATTATTATTAATATTATTATATCTTTTATTATTAAAATTACTATTACTACTAGTATTTTCATTATTAATAATAATAATAGTTCTATTAGTATTATTACTATTTTCACAACTATCACCACTATCATCATTTCTATTGTTATTATTATTGCTGCTGCTATTATTATTATTATTATTATTATTATTATTACTACTATTATTATTAATTTTATTAACATCATCGTCATTATTATTACTATCATTATCATTAATGTTGTTGTTGAAATAATAAAAAACATGAACTTAATTCGAAAAATAGCATAAAAAATTATAAAAACTTTGATAAAAGAGCCAAGAAAAACAATAAAAAAAAAGAAAAAGAAAAAAGACCACATTGAATTCATTATTATTATCATTGAAAAAAATCATAAACTTTATATGAAGCATAAAATTGAAAGTCGTAAAAACTTTGATAAAAAAAAATATAAAAAAAATAAGAAATTAAAACTAGAAGGACCGTGTTGAAAAGCATTATATATATACAAATTAAAAACCAATGAAATATGAAAAATCTTTAACAAAATGAAAAATGACAAAAATACTAAAATCAATGCTAAAAAGACTAAATTTGAAATATCAATAACAATGAGAACTATAGTGTATTTGTATTTATTGGGGTAGGAGAGAAGAATGAATGGGAAAAAATAAAGGGTTATCGACGATAAATCAATCATATTTGGACGACATAAATTACTTATAATGGAAGAAGAGACAATGTTAAATAAAATCATAGAGCGGAAGCCCATATTTTACAACCAAAAACCGTTGCACACGCCACATAAAGTACATGACAACTCCCACATGCCAACAACTTTTTCAAATTAAAAAATATATATATTATTTTCATGTAAAATTACATCACTATCTCCAACAAGACTAACATTTAATAATAATAATAATAATAATAAACAACCTAGGCTAAAATACCTTAATACCCCTGGCCACAATAAATTAAATTTTTTGGATAAGGGTACATGTGTAATTTCACTATATATAAAAAAACAAAAATACCTAAATATTCCAACCCGAAACTATTAATTTTTTTAACTCTTGGATTTTTATTATTAATTCACTATTCATTAAAATGTCGAATAAAAAAAATACCTCTAAAAAAATCAATAATAACTAATATGAAATGTAAAAATATACTTGGTTGATTGACAATCATTTTTTTTTTTTGTTCAGCTCACATAGATTACTCCACTGTTTGTAGTGAATAATAAAGTATTTCGGAAAATTTCCTTTCCTTTTACTATATTTGTTATATGGCATTAACTAAGAGTACACGTGTCAAAATAATTTGATAATTAATAATGGCTTTGATTCCATTTTTCACATCAACCAGATGATTAATAATTGAAGGCCCAACTTTCTTGATCTTCTTAAAGGCAGTATTGGGCTTCCCGTTTTATTGGGATAGGTCCATTCAAAATGGATGGGCCCTTATTTAGTTAGACAGCCCTATGGTATTCCAAATGGGCTTGTTAAACATGAGGACGGCTATGGCTGGCCCATGTCATCAATTCTCACCCCTCCTTCTCCACTCCGTTGATTATCGGATCAAGACATTTGCTGCCTTTATTCCCGTCGATGATTTTTTATTCTTGTTTTTTTTTAATAATTAATAGTTATATAAATTATTTGGAATAAAAATTGATATAACAAAATGAGCTTGGTGTTTTATTGTAACGCGTCTTATTCAAACAGTGAAGTAACCATTTTACACTCAATAGTGAACTTTCTTTCAAGGTAAAATAAACAATGCCTTCCATAATGATGTTTGGAGCTGCATGTCGAGATCTCCAAGGTGGATGGATGTATCTTAGCGATTAAAATATGATGTACTCCTGTGGATATTTTTATTCTTCATCTTTTCTCTTTTTTTTTTCTTTTTTTTTTCTGGTAAAATATAAAGGTGTTTTTTAATTTATTTTTTATATTCAATTTAATCATTATTTTTTTAATTTATGTTTGATTTTTTTTTATCTTTTTATTTTTTTTCAATTTAGTCCCTTATCATTTTGTTTTGTTATTTTTGTATTAATTTTGATCTCTATTCTTTATTTTTATTTATTTATTTATTTATTTTTATCTCCAATTTGATTTTCATTCTTTTTATTGCTATTTGATTTCTTAACTATAGTTTTTTGACATATATTTGGTCCTTATTTTTTTAATTGCTATTTATTTTACTTTTATCTCTTTTTTTTAATTGAATTTTATTTTCAATCCCATCCCTTCATCTTTGACTTAATTTATTTTTATGTCAGATTTTATCCTTATTCTTTTAATTGCTATTTTTTTTAGATCTTTTTTTTATTGTCTTTTTCTTCCAATTTAATCCCTCAATATTTTTTTATTAAAAATTTTACTTCGTTATTTTTTAGAGTTTGCCTTCTATGATATTAGTCTCGGGCTCATAATAAGGGTTGTGATTTCAGATATTAACATGGGTTGAGTTCACTCTTTTTTTAAAATAAATTCAATCTCATCTTTAACTTTTGATTTATTTTGAATCTGCCTTCACACTTTTTTTTTTTTTTTACTTTTATGTTTGTGGGTTATCTCAATTTTATATCTAAGATCATGAGGTTAACGAGTTAACTTGAGTGGATTTAAATCTTTTTTCCATTGATTTTTTTGAATTTTTTTTATTTCATCTTTTGACATTGAATTGTTTGATAATTGAGTTTCATTATTTTATTTACTTGCTTTTAATTGGGTTGCCCTAATATCACAACTAAGTCGCATATTTGACAGCTAACCCGGTTGAATTCTGAATATTTTTTTTTTTATCAATTTTTTTGTTGTTTTATGTTATTGTCATTATATTCTTTTATTCATGTCATTGAAATCATATGATCATATTAAGCCCAATCAAGAAAATGACTTAGGTCTTGTTATTTAAAAAAAAAAAAAACATTTACGTTCATCTTAACATGTCTTTTTTAAAATAAAATAAAATTTAAATTGATCTATGGCATATCACAAGTCATCTATCTAATAAACAACTATGACATGTAATTATGAAATAAGGATGATTCTATTATTTTTTGTGAATTATTACTTGGTATTCACCGATGAGACCCGGCATCTGTCCCCGGCATGTTAATTCGTTAGCACGTTCAAGACTTCAAGCTTTTCCGAGGACCATACAAATTTGTGCCACAGCCTCCCCATAATTAATATGGTGCTAGGATTCAATCTTCAACCAAACTTTTCATATATACCTGGTCAAACCAATATTTACATCCTATATATCAATTATACCAACACACATGCAAATCAATAGCAGATACTACATACCTGTTTATTTAAAAAAAATTATTTTTTTTCAAGTTTTTTATTTATATTTTCATATTATTTTAATGTGCTGGTGTTAAAAATAATTTTTAAAAAATAAAAAAAATATTTTTTTAATATATTTCTAAACAAAAACTATTTTAAAAAACAATCAATACCACATTCTCAAACAATACTTTAAAAAACGGACGCATAAATTCTTATATTTAATTAGGATTTGATTCAACACCAATAACCATGACTTTGATGCGGGCAGTCAAAGCTTGAACGTCCATGTTTTCATGATATTTATTTATTGCAATTGCTAATATATTTTTTTGGCTGAAGTTTAATCAAAGCTAACTCATTGCCGGGAAATAAATCAATGATAACGATCATCTATTATGCATTGAAATCTAATCAATGGCCAATGAATGAAACACAAACAAGTCATTGACAGCTATGAACTGTAACAAGCCTCGAAGTTTAGTCTCACTCGACCTTGGGAAAATGGTAAACAAACAAATAAATGTGACACCAAACTAAAAAATCATGAAAAATATATAAAAATCATGAAAATGGTAAACAAACAAATAAATGTGACACCAAGCTAATATATTATACCGGTTTTGTCCTAAAAAATCAAACCAAACTAAATCGATACCAGTCTGTTTAAACCGGTTTCAGTTTTTTTAAAAAATTGATTTAATTATTTTTTATATATAAAATCTAAATAGAATTAAAAATAATCACCTCATTGAGGTTGAGCCTTGAAGTTGGTGCGATACCCCTTTGTGATTGGATTTCAACGTGATCAAATTGAGAAAGAGCAACCATCTCCTTTCTCTCATCAGCAAAAGCATAGGGAATTCTTGATCCTTTAAATCCATACAATTCCGTTTGATGCTGTGTTTGTTTTTTATATATATATTTTTAAATTGTTTTAATCGATGCATATTAAAAATAAAAAAAATATTATTTTAATATATTTTTAAATAATTTTTTTTTTAAAAAAAAAACAACTTCAATCATCCTTTTAATATCTAAAACGACTTTTTTATTGCTGATGAGCCAAATGGCCCAAGACTAGAACTTCCCATTGCCAAACTCTACCGCCATTGACAAGTGCAAAAGCATTCTTATTTCTCACTCAATACGACTTTATTCAGTATATATTGACAATTGCAAGATACAATTGCTCGTGGCAAACACATAGCATCAGAGCACCAACTAACCCACTGACCCATTAACGTAACGTGGGCTGATCGTCGGTGAGATTCACTCTATATGGCCAAGAAAAATTAATGCTGTAGCTCAGAAAGAGCAAAAATAAAATAAAATTACTGGCACAGTAGGGCATGGATCGAGAGTAAATCACAGTGTATCCTAAAACTGTAGAACAGATAATATAAATGTTTACATGATGGAACGTGCGTTAAACTTCTTCCTTGTTACTAATAAATTGCTAAAATTCTCAAGAGCTACTGTGTTTCGTATAGATTATCGATGGATTATTCAAATATCCTAATAATAAAAAGAAAATTCTTATTTTCTCCTGTAACAAGCATTGGCATCTCATTCAAATATGAAAGCATCAAAAATAAATCACAGCGAACAAAATATGAAAGCTTTTCATTGATCGCTACGTAAAACGAAGCATTCTGCAGTCAAGCCAGACCCGAAACGGTTCCCAGCCTTGAAAGGCTTTAACTCCTTGGATAAAACACAGAATCGGTAGGCAACGTAAAAGAAACCACCAAAATCAAAATCTAAAATTTACCTATACAGAGATTTAGAGAGCATTTATTGGAGAGGAAAAGCTAAGGAGAATCAGGAAATGGTACGTTTTCCAGGACGATCAGCAACTTGAAGAGTCTTGTCGATAAGCTTTCTTGCTTTTCTGCTACGGATCTCAACCCTAACACTTGCGCTCTTGTCCATCTTGATGTATGGCTTCTTGGACTTCTTCAGGGCTCTAACTTTTGATTTGATTGACTGCACCAGATTTTCTAGTTGGATTGCCATCTGGGCTCACTCTCAGGAACAAAAACTTTACTGAGATTTTTAAAGAAAAAACGAGAGAGAGAATTTGGGTTCTCTTCTATAAATCTTGTGTCTTTGACATCTGCTGCTTTCGCTTGGTTTAGCTTTTTCTTTGTTTTTAATGTAGTTTATGTAGGTTCGTGTTCAACTTTGGTGTCGCTTCGTGTTTATATTGACATGTTGGTCAAATATGGGGGGCAGTTTTGAAGATTATTACGGGTTTGCCATTTTCTGTTTCTTCCTAACTTTTGGAATGCGGGTGTGTGTTTACTAACTTTGGGGAGAATGATTTTTTAAAATATTATTTAATTGAAAATATATTAAAATAATATTTTTTTTATTTTTTATATTAACAAATAAAAAAATATTTAAAAGAACAAATTTAGTGTTTTTCAATTTGAAAAACATTAAAAAAAACAAAAATTATTATAATATTAAACTTTAATGGAATTATGATAGGATATATTGAATGCATAACTTATACTTCAACTATTGAAGAAAACGATTGGATTATTGGATTAATTTGCAGGTGCTCAAATCAATTCGAGTCAATTAATATTATTAAATGATTTTTTTTATCTTTTTAAGTTTTCTTGGTGTTAATCTAGTTTTAAATCGAGTTTAATCAGGTTAGTTAAATTATATAAAAATAAACTTGTTTTAATAAATAGTCAGATTAATATCTTTTCCAATTCAATTTAAAATCTAAATTAGGTCAAACTTTGAATTATATTTTTTTAAAACAACCTATAAAAATAGGCTAGATTTAACAACAATGCATGACTTCGTTACAGTCAAAATATGAAAACATATATGGTGAATGATAAACGGTGAGCTCCGAGAGCAAGAAGACTTGTCAACTATGAAAAACATAATGGATGCGTCATCTATACAAAAAGTTTAGTACGCTTCATTTGTTTTTATAGGATTGTTTTGATAAACATGTGAAAATCCTCTAAATATCTACATGGAGACAAAAATGTTGGTTTGGTTGATGGATATATACGTTGATATCATTGCCATGCCAAGTTTATGCAAATCTTGATACCAAATTGTTATGATATCAATTAGTTTTTTGTTTTGTAATTATTAAAATTTAAAGTGTTTTTTTATTTAGAAATACATTAAAATAATATTTTTTTTATTTTTTTTTTTTAAAAAATTAATATCAACACATCAAAAAATTTTAAAAATATAATAAAAGTAATTTTAAATAAAAAAAATAATTTTTTAAAATGATGATTTTAACTGCGATTCCAAATGTTACTCTAAATTAGCTAGAAATCAATGTGCACTGTATTTTATCTTCTGATATGCATTGCCAACGGGACTCTTGGATGATGGGTGAAGGTCAATTTGTCTTTTAATGGTATGGTAGAGAGACGTTATTTTCAAGCTATGAATTCACATTGAACTTCTTCACTCTGTACTTTTCTAGTATGTGACCATCCCGTCATAATGAGATTTTAATAAAACTTTACAAGAAAAAATTTATAATATACTATGAAAAGTACTTTTGATGGAAAAGGCCGATACTCGTACCTATACCATGCATGACCATGAGTTCATTGTTTTATGCATTAATCACTAATTCAACAAGATGCATGGAGGAACAAACCTATGAATATTTTCCCTGAAAGATTGCAAATTCCAGCTTACTTTTTCTAATTAAATCGATAAATAAATAAACAAACTAAAATGCAAAAAATATATATAAAAATAAGATAATGAACTTTAAATTTTAAAAACAAAAATATTTGTTCTTGTTTATGTATGATAATGCTTTAAGAATAAGAGTATGAAAACTTAGAAAAAAATATAAATATAAATATTTTACCTGAATGGTTTAAAAAATATATATAGCCTTCGAATATTGTCATGTTACTTGAATGAAGAGGTTGGAACATCATTTTTTTCTAATAACATTAATGACAGATAAATATCTTTGATATAATATTAATATTAATAAAAATATGGTAGACCGTTAGAAGAGTTTTATACACCTAGAGATGTGGAGGAGATGATTGTTCTTGGCTTTTAAAATTTTATGTTGAGAGTTATAAAAATAAACAAAAAGAGCATCATAACCCAACATGAGACCTATAATGATTGTCAATTCCATATATATTTGGACTTAGAATGATCCTAAACTTAAGGGTAATGGATGTTGCATTTGAATCCAAGAATATTGGATCTTGCAGCTGGTCAAACTCATATGTACTTAGGCTCAACGCTAGCTGAGTCTAAGGATGTTGGGCTTAAAATCAAGTCAGACCCATGTAATTTAGGTTTAGCATTCTATTAGGCTTGAGTATGTTAGATTATTACCCTGTCTTTGACCATTTTAAACATGGACTTAAACAAAAATAACATATATAAAATATAATGATTTATTAATAGCGTTTCAAGTCTTTATGTATTGGTTACATAAAGACTTGAAAGATTATTAATTTTAGTGAAATATGTTTTACATTTTTCATTTTTCATGAGATTTGATTGTCCTAAGTATAATTGTTAAAATTCTTGTAATCACGTTGCTTATTTTTATGAAAAGAAAAGGTCAAATGACTTATCTTTATTAAAAGAAGTGTTCATTGAAAAACAAAATATCAGCAAGCATTTAATGCAATAGTTGAATAGATTTCTAGAGATTTGATGTAACATAAGAAGTTATTTATTCAATAATAAGGATAAATTTTTTTTTTTTTAATATTAGTTGTTTTTGCTTTTTTTATTTATTTTTAATTTTGAAAGATAAAATTAAGGACTTTTGAAACTTGAAGGAAAAAATTTTAGTTAAAAGAGATAAAATTGAGTTTGATAATATAGTTGCTGTAATATTTACGAGGTTCGTCGATAAAAAAGGAAAGAAATACATGTAATCCAGTCATTTCATTTTAAAGGTTTTACCCCCGTCGCGTAGAGGGATAAAATTACAAACTACCCCAGCAAGGCCCACAACCAGAAGTGACTGCAACGAGGCGTGGAGGGATGTATCAACGAAAAGGGCAGGTAGTTGATTTTTAATAAAATACGGCAGGTAGTGCTGAATTTTGGGATTAAAATTTAAAAAACAATGCTGTGCCTAATCTCATGATTAGGCACGTAATTGAATTATTCATGTAAATAACCAATGGAAACGAAGATATAAAATAAATAAACTGAGGCTTACATGGTCGTTAATTTCAGGGCCCGTGGGATTAGTCGAGGTACGCGCAAGCTGACCCGGACACCATATTAAACTAAAAAATAATAATAATAAAATAAAACAACCGGGAGGATTGGGTGCACACACTTGTTTATAAGTGTTAAAATGTTTTTTTTTTAAGTTGAAAGCGAATAATAAATCTGTAATTTAAAAATTAAAAATATTTTTAAAATAATCTCATTTAAAAAAAAATGATTTGATAATGGACATGTAATAAGTCATGATGTGATTTAAGTAGTGTAGTGTAGTTGTGATTGTCTTTTAAAGTATGTTTTACTCAGAAATGCATCAAAATAATATTATTTATTCTTTTAAAAAAATATTTTTTGATATCAACACATCAAAATAATTTAAAAATACAAAAAAAATATTAATTTAAAGCAAAGAAAAAAATAAAAAAACTTTTAATTTCTTTTAAAAACGTTTTTGAAATACAACATAAATATTGTTAATTTTGTCACTTTTTAGTCATATTTATTTAATTTAGGCCATCAATTTCAAAATAAACAGGGTGATTAACATAGGTAGCAAGTAATTGTTTTCTTATTTGAATTTAAGATCAATTATGAGAAGATGAACATTGTTCATAATCCATGGTAGCGTGAAGGAGTTCATAATTACCAATCACGAATTTGATTTATGTTCTCACATTAATTCAATACCTCGCAGCTCGCAGGTTGGTCATGCGTACGACTGGTAGATAATTCGTTCAATAATCAATATTGACAAATTAATGATCAAGAGACGCAAAGGAAGTATCAGCCCACACGGCATTTTTTTCTTCAAGGCAAAGGCTTTCTTAATTGCATGTCCATTTTCCCAGTAGACAATGACAATCACGTTCAGAAACCACAAGAATTTAGCAGCATAAGAGAATGCCAGGACAAATCTCAAATTTGACCCTTGACTTTGAGGGGTTTATATATATATATATATATATATATATATATATATAGTAGCGTGGCTGATAAAAATAAGGTGCTGTGTTTATTATGCATGCATATTGACTCACTGCATCATTTCAAAGTATGAACATGTTCTTATAAAAGAAAGATGTGTTTTGACCTTTAGATTAGCATTTTAAAATCAAATATAGACAGACATCAACGTCAAAAAAAGGGGGATTTTTCAGCACAACAACGGTTTGAAACGCAAATTCTTGTACAAGACGTGATTTTAGAATCCATTCCCATTCACATGAGTCTTTAAGTACTGCCAAACTTTACTTCCCGTTTTGGATTGCTTCGTCTTGATTTGTCCTGGAGCAAATTTAGGCCTGCTTATTCGCATTCATTTTCCTTCGTCTTCTTCCCCGATCACAGTTGTCTTGTTCTACGACCAAACAAGAAAAATAAAAACTTGCTCAACATTCCTGCCTCCTACCAGACAAATTTGTAAACCAAGACAGGAAAAAGCTTGCCTTGTTGATTGAATATAACTGTTGTTTGACTGAAATGCATTTAAGAATATCTCGTATGATCATCAAACTGTCGTCTCTTTTCTTTTTTCATTCAATCAAAGCTGTCATCTAGTCATTTATTCAGAAGAAGCACACTTGCAAGGGATACAGGTGCTTATCTGCCCAAATGAGCCATAAATAGAGGTAAAAGAGGTCATTCTGAGTAATTCATCTGCTCACAAGATACTAGACAACATACTCCACGATAGAATCCAGCCAAATGTGTGGTGAATTGGGAATATGAAGTAAGAAGTCCCTCCAAATGAGAAACTAGAGCAAGAAAGGAAACCAATTAACGAGCATATTTATGCTCTAACATTTTAGTTCGAGAGGAGAAATCCAATTTTAAGATAGCTTTCAGAATCAAATGAATTGTAGTTAGACCACTAACAACTCAATCACCAAAGCGTTCTACATGATGTGGAATAGCACGCCTCTCAAAGTGAGGAACCAGCCTAAACTTCAAACCCCTTAGAGAGAGTTCAAGGAGTTCGCAAAGTCATAAAAGAAATTGTAAGCAGCCTCTTCCTGTTTTTTGGTACCAGGATTAGAGGGATTTGAACATGGATATTTCCAACTCCCAGGGCTTTAGCTTGAGTACTTGACCACAGGACGAATCTTTTACCAGAGTTTAAGCAATTTTGACAAGCAGTATCAGGAATCAAGATACGGAAAAAAAGCCCCTAGATCCCATGACGAGGGTAGGCATGTGCAAACCCTCTTCAAATACGTAAAAAATGCTCTCAAAAAGAGCAGAATCACAAGTCACAAGACTCACAACACCCCATGGCATAATTTTTCTTCAGAAAAAAAAACGATGGATTAGCTTTAATAGTAGACTTCGGAGAGCATGTGCAACACATAAATGCTTTATCATGTAAATCATAGCAGCAGCCGACCATATTGGTCGGACATAGAATAAAGCACCGCCAGACTTGGGAGATCTCAATGTCAATATGCCCACTCAATTTTTTCCCACAAGTTTTGGTAAGAGAGCATATTAAATAAATGTTGATGCGTAGAAAAGCAAAGACCTCTTCTAGTACAGCTGCCACAACCTCCCACCCCACCAAGCTCCGAGCATCATGCTATTGAACTTTTTCTTAAATGTTCGCAGCTACAGCAAATTCAAATTCAAACACGATATCCCAGTTATTAAAAATATCA
Source organism: Populus alba x Populus glandulosa (assembly GCA_033617975.1). NCBI lineage: Eukaryota > Viridiplantae > Streptophyta > Magnoliopsida > Malpighiales > Salicaceae > Populus > Populus alba x Populus glandulosa. The sequence continues at coordinate 30,276,829 of CM066143.1, read as the reverse complement.
GCTCAGCAGATTTTCAGGATATTCAAGCATAACAAGAGAAACAATTCAATTAGAACTTCAGGAAATAAAGAAATATCAATGAAATCAGAGAGGTCAGCTAAATATTAGAAGTGTTGACGATAATCAAGGACAAAAGATCTGTTTTCTGCTATCTAATACATTGACTTGACATGTATCACATGCAATAAAAGTTTCAGCGAATAGAAAAGCCCTCTACTGATAAAGGAGCATGTTTAAACAAAGTTGTTTAAGCCTATATTAAAAATATATTGACCTGGATGACACCGGAAAACTGAACAATTCATCAACCCTACTAAAAAAATTTCATCGTTGGCCTGCATGAGGCGAAAAAATACACTTGTTATAGTTTTAAAATGCAAACAACACAAAGCATGGTGATTGCAAAATATACCAGTCAACTTAAAAGTTAACCTAGTTTTACTAAGATTTGAGATAATTACATAGCATGCCCTAAGGCAGGTGTAATTCTTATGAAGTCTAACTTTAAATTGGATCGAGGAGATCACTTTCTACTCTGAATCAGATTTGCTAAAGACTCGTCCAGTCTGACATATTGTAGATTGGCAAGGTGTAAGATAATAGTTGTGAAAAGCTTACTTGCAAATGTGATGAAGAACTCAATACTACTGGGAGTCAGACCATAGCATTAGAGTAGCCAAAAGTGCCATTGTTGCAGTTTCAACACGGAGGCGATGAGGTCCAAGACCAACAGCTGATGCGCCAGTTTTCATCATCATGTTCACTTCATTCTCCGTGAAGTCTAAAGCATGCATCATCAAAAATCCACACTGACTTTATTTTCCAAAGGAAAAAAGGCATTTGAAGCTAGAATCTCAGCATTTTAGTTAAGCATACAGTTTCATCCAAATATCATCATAGTGTAGGCAACTATATTTCACAACAAGAATTTCTTGGCTAGAAGAAATCAAGATTAAAAGATTCCTATTATTTATGCAACTTGATCCACAAATATGGATATGGCAGGTATGATCCAGGAACAAGAACTTCAGCATGTTTTCTGATAGGGAATCAACAAAAGAGGGGATTCGACTTGGGGAAGCGAAAGCTAAATTGGGAACAACAAAATCAGTTTGAGATTTCAAGGAGGACAAAGAAAGAACCATTGAAGTACACATATCCCATGACAGATCATAAATCGGGTGACAGTACAGTGAAATCTGAAAGACATAAAAGCCACAGCGTGAGAAGAAAAAAGAAGAAGACTTTGAAGAAGAAGGGGGAGAAAGTGAGTAGGGAAACAGTGCATGGCAACCATCACACCATAACAGAATAATTATGCCACAAGATATGAGCACCAGAAGCATCAATATTTCAAAAACCATAAGCACTTCCCAACAAAATAAACCAACTGATAACATAACTATATATATATATAAAAACATTGAACAAAAGCAGCTGAAAAAGAAATTAACAGAGATTAACATACTAAGTAGGTTTTGCCCAGACATGCAGCAAAAGAAAATTGTGATAAATAGGAACTAACATAGGATGTGTACTAACCCCCTTCTGGTCCCACTATCATCAATCCACTAGATTCTTTTCTTGATGAAGTCAATACACTAACAACAGGAGTAGCTCCTGCTGTTGCCAGAAAAGATAGCTTTGACTGGGCAAGCTATATAACATGAAAAACAAAGTTAAGCTCAACATAGTAGTGATAGATGAAAAGGAAAACATTCATGTATTTTCAAACACTCCTTTGCACATTGTTGGCAACAGCATCAATTACACAGTCCCATATGGTTTCGAAAAACAAAACAAATGCTGGTGCAACTGTTGCATGATAAGTACAAGAGATGGCCAATTCGAACCTGTAACAAATATGTTCTTGATTGTTGTCGAGGCTTTGATTTATGGTTGGTTTAGTCTATTAACTTTATGTTTTACTATATCCTGGGCTATCATGGGTCATATGCTAGGTCGTGTTATGTTATTGGCGGGTCTTGGCAAATGTCATTGAGATTTTGTTAAAGGAAGAAACACATAATCAAATTAATTGAATAGGTGGCAAGGAACTAGCTGGACAGTTCCCTTTCTCTCTAATTATAACACTAGTAAATCCTAAACCACCAAGAAGCTCCACAAACACTTGTAAATCTCTCCTACTTGAACCAAGATGCTGCCCGAATTTTTTAGTGTAAGGAGGAAAGAACTCACTAGGGGCAAAAGGCCAACAATTTTAGTTGGAGGATTTAGAATCATTTCATGCAACCGCTGACCTGGTACAGAGGTAAGGTTAAAAGAAAATTAATAAATATCTTTTGATCAGAGAGCCAAAATTAAACTGATAAGAACCTCCACAACTCAATGACAATTTAACAGGACAATATCAGAAAAATATTGCTGGAGCAATTATTTACTCTGTTTAGTTGCTGCCAAAATGACACGTCGAAACCTGTCCACTCGATTTTCTGAGATTGATGGAGAACGTTCAGTCAGTAGAGGGGTCACACTATGAGCTCCAAGTTCCTAAGGAAGGGAAAATCAGAGGACTCAACAGTTACAAAAGTAAGGGGATTAAAATGGTAATAGTTCAAGCAGAAAAGTTTTTTGTTTTGTGCATTTAAGTCATACCGTGCATTTCTCAAGAAGCCAGTCAGCTCGATCACCCTTTAGAGTACCTAAAGGAGAAGAAGTTTGAAAATGCGATGACTGGGATGAGTTTAAAAGATTGTGAATAATGTTTTATGCACATATCTACCAAACTCACCAAATGCTGCAAATACATGCCACTTTGTGCTCAGAGGAGGAACTAATTTTGGATCTTCAAGTGCAACAAAATCAAGTCCAGTACGGTCAATTCTCTCTATGCACCCTTCTATTAAACCTCCTTTCCCATTGAAGAGCTCTACCCTTGCATTCAATTGTTCAGAGAATCACCATTTTTTTCAGAACCAGAAAACCATAAATGTTTGAGATTAAAACAAGAATGGTAATGTTCCACTTTAAATTATTTGCCAGAGCAGAGTTCAAACAACTTGGATTATTTGGATCACAAATGTAATCAGATAAACAAAACCAGCAATAAAATGAAGCAAACGCATTTACAAAACAAATTTGAGAAAGCCCTGCTGCTTAAAATGATCAAGAACACAACAGCAGCAACAATAAGTTACTTTCAATATACTGATACGAAACCTCACTAGATGCCTGCTTACAAGAATCGTATCCAGAAGCACAAATGGCGTACAAAAAAAAAAAACAAGTGGCCAGCGAGTAAAAACGATCAAAGGGGGTACCTATCATTCGAGCTCAACCTCAAAACTTTAGTCATATGCCTGAATTCATCGCCTTGTACACGAACAACGCCACCCTGCACACCATTCTCGATTAATAGGGAATAAATGATACCAAAACTATAAGCACAGCATTGGATGTAAATAAACCCTCATTTTATCTTTCCAGTAAGTGATTGAAAATGATGATTATTAGAAAAAAGAGAGATACGATGCCTTAGAAGCAGGGAGTTCTTCAGAGAAGAAGCGAGGGAGGCCACCACGTGACTGGTTGGAGTAATCATCTGATGATGATGAGAATGCACGGAGGTTTAAGGGTTTAAGCAATTGACGGTTGAAGAGTTTGGTAAAACCAGGTTGTAATGGGTTTAACGCTTGCATTTGCCCAAAAAGAAAACAAGCAGCAGCAGAAGCAGCAGCTAGCTTTGAGAGATAAAACACTGCAACAGACAAAAGTGTTTCTGGGTTTGTTCGAAGAGGTTTTTTGCCTCTGGTCTTGGTTTTTAAACATTCGGCCAGGAGGATGCGACTGGGGGCTGCAAAAGAAAAGTGATATGCATCAAAACATGGGCTTCTTACAATTAGTCCAGACTTGATTTACTGATGTGACTAAGGCCCTGCCTCACTCAGCCATTTGTTTTGGGGCCTATTTATGGACATTTAACTGGACTAATGCCTATTTACACCCAGTTAGGCCCATTAAACCAATGAAATCCCTTGCCCCTGCATGCAGAAAGCAGAAGCGTCAATCCATATTACAATCCAATGAATTTCCCATACCCTATCTATTTTTGGAAAATTCATGATAATTTCCTGCCGATTTGAAGGGAAAATATAATCAGAAAAAAGGAGTACGGATATGAGTTGGATGTTTGGGTTGGAAATTGTTAGAGAATAATATAAATCATATCCTGGGACCTCACCTAATAGCTTAAGCTTTTGGGTTGAGATGGTTCTTTGACATGGTATCAGAGCCTTGATGACTTAGTGGTCACGAGTTCGAATCTCACCATCCCCATTTATTTGATAAAATTAAGCACAAGGTAATGTGGGCCTGTGCAAGTTTCAAGCCCAAAGGGCTTTCACTTGAGGGGGTGTATTAGAGAATAATATAAATCATATCCTGGGACCTCACCTAATAGCTTAAGCTTTTGGGTTGAGATGGTTCTTTGACAGAAATTATCATCATCTTTGGAAAGGAAATGAGTTCAAGAACCATGACGTGTATGTAGTAGCCTTTTCATGCATCCTAAAAAGAGTTTGGATTATTAGGGTGTTTTCCTGTTTTAATTACAAATCAAGAATTTTTAAGTTCTTGATAAGGAGCTCCTGAGCATTCATCGTGATTAAAAAAGAGATGCTGTAGTATTATTGAAACCAGCCTGAGCATAATTAATTAATTAGTTTTGATTAATTTGCCTTGTAGAAAAAATTGAAGGGCCGTCGAGTTGTCGGCGTTGATTGGCCATATGTTGGAAGAAAGCCATGATAATAATCTAGAAATCTAGCTTGTATACGTTAATACATGCAATGTTCACTTGTTAATTATCAATCTCCAATCAATCATATATCTTTCTATAGCCACCGTCATTTCCTTTGAAGGTTTTTAGAGCAATTTCTTTCTACGGAATATCCAAGGCATATTTTGTTTTGTTCTAAACTTCAGTATTTAAAAACTTATTAAATCTTGACTAATCTGGTTGAGCTAAGTCTTAATATCTTGTTTGTTTTTAAAATTTTATTTTTTCAAAAATTATTTTTCTTATATTTTTATGTTTGATAAACATAAAGAAAATTGATTAAAAAAAATAAATTCTGATCAAAGAAAAAATTAATATTTTATGATAGGAAAGTATTTTTTTTATTATTCTAAGAAAAACATTTTTTATATATATAAAAAAACATAACACGATGTTATATAATATAAATCCCTAACTCTTTCCCTCTCAAATTTGTTTACCAAAACAATTGAAGCATCTCTTTCAGCTCTTATTTCATGTTTTTTTTTCTCAAATGTCTATTTATTATTTGGCTTATAATTACCCGCCCCAAACAGGCAAGGGTTAATAGCTTTAAATTATTGCATGCTTGTGCTAGGCAGAAACCACGGGAACAGCCATGAAATTAAAGGTTAGTGCATGTCAATTATTGGACCATAATAAAGGAATTTAACGTCTAGCACACTAGGTTTTTGCTAGTACGCTGTGCTTCAAAAAGTCAAAACAGAGTTGATTCCAGGCTCAACTAGTGGTAGACCGAAAAGGATGAATTGGTTGGACCATGAGGCCATTCTTTGTCCTTTTGATTTAGGTCCTCCTCCGTTTGTGTTACCATACCTATAAGCCTACAAACTAACCAGAAATCCTGGTCAGGTGGAGGCCATAAGTTAAGAACGATGACCAAAGAAAAAAAAATCATTTAGCTATTATAAATTATCAGAAGCTGGGATTTTTATGGCAGGCTAGGCCAATGTTTGCTAGCTTGATCAACTTCAGGGATGTTATCGTCTTCCTTTGGCGTGTTACTGCAGAAGAAACTGCTGAAAAACTCAAGATAAATTTAACTTTCAAGGAACAAAATGCTAATTATTGCCAAAAATCAAGACACTCTTTGGTGTATTACTGCAGAAGAAACTGCTGCGTTAAACCACAAGGCACCATTTCATAATCACCCTTCACTGCTTACTGTCACCAAAACTTGCCTTTACAATCATTGAACCTATATATCATTTAGGGCCACTAGCAATGAGATTCAAAGCAGGAACAATGGTAGATTGCAATTGCTGAAATTTGTGCCATTTCGGTTTTGATTTGTGCCTAGAATCACCTTCTAAAGATTTAATTAATCAAGGATTTTGTATATCTCCTCTTTTTTCCCCGAGGGACTCGAGGACCATTTTCTGAGCCACATTATCTTCCCACTGGAGCCTTTAATGATGTTACGACAGGCTTGACAAAGAGGTTTCCCTACATCATCCACCATCACTGAAAGCTACAATCAGAGAGGCTTATAAAGAGGTGTAGCTCAATGAATCATGTCTTTAATTTTACTTTTTAAAAATTATTAATTCAAACTTTATAAATTTTACAGCAATGAATCATGTCTTTAATTTTACTTTTTAAGAATTATTAATTCGAAATTTTAAAGTATTAAAAATTTATATAATATTAACTTTAGAATCATGAAATTAATTAAGATAATCTAGACCAACATATTAATCGGAAAAAAAGTATGGCCTTCTGCACCATAAAGTTTTCCGCCTCCTGCAGCATCAGCAAGGAAACCATTCTTTACACTTGAGGGCCTAGCTGTTGTGGTCAATTACAAGTTCAATCCTTGCGAACGTCCCGGGTTCGATCCTTTCTGTGTACCCTGTCACCCCCGCGATGTCTTACTTGTTCACTGGGCTTGCAGGATGTTCAGTAAGCCCGGGGAATTAGTTGTTGTGCACGCAAGCTGGCCCGAACACTCTAAATTATCAAAAATAAAATAAATAAATAAACCATTCTTTCCCGGTTTAATACATTTGATACTCAAAAGGCTTAAGACATATTTAGTAATTATTTGAAAGTGAAAATAATTGATTTTAAAAATATATATTTTAAAAAATATATTAAAATAATATTTTTTTTTATTTTTCACATCAATTAACTCATTTAAACGCTTCAAAAATATATTAAAAAAATTTAACTTTAAACAAAAAAAAATAAAAATTTAACAGTCAAATGACTTTTGAATAAGACAAACTTTTGCATGGCATCCATCTTATAAAAAAAAAAAAATTGGATGACGTGAGACATTCATTGCCCATAACCTGTCTCCGTCGTTGTCCCAGACCAACTGCACCCAAACATACTAAAATGCCCATGAAGGGCCCTACCCACATGATGAATTTATGAGGAACCGAAAAGTTAAACATCAGGGGCCCAATTGGACTTTGTATTTAGTCCCAAAAGCAAGGACATGTAAGAGTGATGTGGGGTTTAATACGTTTCTTAGAACTGATTGTTGGTCAGTGAATGTTAAATTATCCAAGGAATCATTTGCATACATAAACAAATACACAGACAGGAAGAATTTTGTCTGAATGTAGCCAAGCTGCCACCATGCATCTGTACAACATTTAATTTGCCTCTGATTCATCCAGTGTTCTTATGGGTGTTTCTCTACATAAGACAAAACTTGAGCAGACCAAACAAAGTCTACGATATCATCCTGCAGGCATATCATGTTAGATTCCAAGCAATCTAGCCATGGATTGTGGACAGCCAAAAGTTAAAACTAGGCATCTTTTTATTGATTGATGATACCAAAATCTTAAGATAATAGGATTTGAAGAAGATGAATGTCAAAATTCTCTCCTCGCATATTTTAATCCACACCCTTCTATAATCTTTTCTTTATATTTAGCCTTCAATGTGAGAGACATGCTGTCAGTTCCAACTACCAGCACAACTGCATCGTCAACCTTTCTCTCTGACCATACTTGCAACATCAAGGCACTAAAGTTTGCAGGGTTCGAATGGCCTCCTCTACATCGAAACAGCTCCGGGAGTATCTCCAAGAGCAACAGAAACCTTTTGTATTAGATGTTTACCTTTCGGAACGACAGATCATGTTGAACAAGAAGCAAAAGAGACCGTGCGGTTATGACTTGAACAAGAGAAGAATTATGCAGGCTAGGAAGATCCTGAAGTTGTTGCTGCTCAAGTTTAGTCGCAGTGGTCAAAACCAGTCGGTTTCAAGCTGCCAGAAAGCTCAGAAACATGAACCTGTTTTGAAAACAGTTGGAAAGCCCCAGCAGATTGGAGAAATGAAGTGGCTTCCTAAAGTGAGCAGTTCAGTTGCAGATCGTGAATATTTCAGATGCAATGTTAAAGATCCACCTTGTTATGAAAACCATGCATCTCTTCAACCAAAGACTTCTCAAGCGTTAACACATAGCAGTGTGAAACAGAAGGTACAGAAATGAATGTTATCCAGAAACGGAGATCGAAACTTAACTTCCTTCTCATGATGTGGTCACAAAAGAATTTTACATGGTTGATGTTTCTTGCGTTAAACTGAGTTGCTGACAAAGTTTTGCAGGCTGCTGCGGGCATAAATCTTCAATGGGAATGCAAGGAAGAGAATGAGCAACTCAGCCCAGTGTCAGTACAAAAGGAACTACCATCAATAAACAAGGGTACAAAGAATCAGTTATTTCATCTATGAATAACAAAGCAACTTTCTTGATTTATTTTTAGATTTGTAGTTTAACCCAAATCCCAACCTTACAATGGACAGGGTGTCACTTCCCAGAAAAACAAGAAGAAGAAGATGCATCAGCTTCAAGCACCGTTTTGAGCACAAACGTGGAGGAAGACTCTTTGCTCTCAGCTTTCTTGTGCGACTTGTTAACTAAATCATTGATGGAAAAGAAGAGTCTTGCTGGTTTCACAGAGTTACAGGAGATGATTGTGCCTGCTTTTTCTCAGCACCTGAAAAACAGAAGGGTCTTATGGCAAAACAGGCAGCTACTTTTTGATTGTGTAAACGAAGCCATAGAAGTGTACAGAAGCAAGAACAGAAAAAAGCAGTATGATCAAGAATTAATAGGTCTGAAAGAGCTCGGAAAAATCATCTGCGACCAAATTTGCTCATGTGGAAAACAAAACGCAGACGAACAGATAAATATTGACGTCACTAGCATAGTAGAAGATGGCTCTTATTTGCAGCAGCTAAATAGGAGGATAGGGATAGAGATAGGAGATGCAATCTTGAATGAAATAATTCAGGAAGTAATCGATTTATCTTTTCAGTAAAGAATCGTTGTAATTACTTGGCGAAACAGAAACCATCACATAGCAACAGAACCTTCCGTCAAAAATTACAAGGAATCCAGCGTCAGCTAGTTCAACTGGCAGAGCTTCAGGAGTTCCCATGGCAGCATAAATTTTCAATTTGTTTTCACAAACATCAATAAAAACTAATGGAAAAGGGGTACATTTTATCAAGCAATGCAGAGTGCAAAACAAAGTTGAAATTGTCTCGTACTTTCATAATGGGGAAAAAACCAAGTGGTTATGGATCGCATATGCATAAACTGCGAACAAGGTTCATTTAGCCAGGATAAAGCACAAATTATCATGATCCATCAGCGATGAGTCAGTACAAATGATAGAAACTAAACGCGGATAATAACCACATTAATTATTAATTAACAAAAATTAAATGGTGTGGCGTGGATTACAATATTGAACTATTGGTTTGAATTTAAAAAAATATATTATTTATTAATTTTATTTTGAAATATTAGAATAGTTGATAATTTAGCTTTGTAATTTATTTTATTTTATTTTATTTTGTTTATTTTTCTGTAGAGTTAATGTGGTTTATGAGTTTATTAGAATAACTTAGGTTGCCTTGATTTACATATTTAGTTAGATTATTTTTTTAATTAAACTTAATTTTTTATACATGTTTAAAATTAAACTTGATTTAGTTTCAGATAAAAACCATGTTATTAAACTTTATAAAGTCTATGGACATGTTCATATGTTTGGCAAGTTAACCTGGTCCATAGATCTACAAAGTTTAACTTTTTTTTTTTAATTATTTTTTTAAAAAATTCATTTTCAGTTTCATAATGCTTTCTATGAGGTTATTGGGGTATCAAAAAAAAATCTCGGTATTAGGTTAGTGTTTGATTTTGCAATCATCTATTTTTGTTATCATATAGTTAAATAAAAAATAGTTTAAAAACAAATAAATTATAATATCAATGGAGTACATAACATAATTCACATGTTTAACGCAATAGCCTAGGTTATCCTATTCACATGTGTGACAAGTTTACCCATCAACTGTTTTTTTTTTTGTTTATTTAATTGTTTTTAATTTATTTTTTTTAATTTCATCATTTAATATTAGATTAGTTGAGAAATAGACTGCAAGATTTATTTTTGTTTGTTTTGGTTATCAGTCTCAAATAATTATTTATTTTTATGTTAGTGTTTAATTTTGTGAGCATCTGTTTTTATCATGTAATTAAATAAAAAAAATTTAAAATTATTAAAACCAATAGAATTCATGAATCGAGTGGCGCAAGGACCAAGATAGGTTCAATCTTTCATTGTCTCAATATTTTTTTTTTAAAAAAAAAAGTTATCATGTTGAACTTTTTCTAAAAGTTAAGTTATGTTTTCACCGATCATCAAAATCATATTTAAATCTATAAAATTAATATATTTAAATTAGACCAGCTCACATGATTTAATTAGAAATTCAAATTAAATAAAAAAATTGATTAGAAAAGCATTAAAATAAAAGTTTTAAAATTGACCCTTGGCTAGATTTGATAACATTATCAGAAAAAATTTTATACTCTTAAACATTTTTGTTTTTTTATATTTTAAAAAATATTAATCCTAATATAACTATAATAGAATGTGGCCCAATAGACTAGTAGAAACTAATCACTTTTTATTAAGGGGTGACCTTCAAGGTGTCAAAACCTCTAGAATTGCCACTCAGACCACATCCACCATGCATAGAGACAAAATATATTTATTGTTTAATTTGTTAAATTTTAGGTTTGTTTTTTAATTATTATATGTTTGATTCCTTTCAAAGCACTGGAAATTTACATGGTCGTTAATTTTATGACCTGTAAAATTAATCGAGGTGTATACAAATTGACATTCCCATTGTTGCTTTCTAACTTGTTGCTTTCTAACTAATCTCTTCAGCTATAATAGCTAGCAAATTCATGTTTTACCCGCAGCATTGATGCTCTCCAAAGGGCTCTCTTCTTTGGCTTTGTCTACACTACTCGCTAGCACTCTCTAGTTGTGGAGCTGCAGAGAGGGAAGGAAGACGTGACTCGCGGGTTTTGGCAACTCTCGCCTAGAATGTAACTTCTCAGCTTCTGATGTTAACAAAATCCCTTGAACCACAGATTTTAAAGCACGTCCAGCAGTTGAACCAACAGACCAAGAACCCAACTAAATGAAACAAATGCTCACTATTACTAGCCAAAACAATCCCAAAAACCACAGGCAAAATTGCACAACAAACCTCAACGGATTCTTCCTCGCAAGTTCTCGAGAAAGCAAAATTAGCAGTAAAAAATGGTGTGATTGCCTCAATAGCTTGATTAAAAGACACGGGCAAGTACATTAATGAAGCATGTCAAGAACTTGGTCATTGGTGGTGGTTGACACGGTGGTGCCATCCATTATTGTTGGGTTGCTGATTCTCCTTGTTGCCCATGCTTGTGCCTCCACCTGTCCACCATCCTCCCAGGCTTCAAGGGAAAAATGGGTTTTCACCAACGAAACTTCAATGATTAAGCTTGGTTGCTGGTACTGAATCTCAGACCCATCAACCAGAGCATCACTATTGAATCTTCTCGAGAGGTACACCTATGTTGTTGCTATTTCTAGCTAATATTTACTTTATAATGAGATCAAATATTCTTCAACAGAGAAGAAGAAGACGAGAAAGAAGAAGACACCATCGTTTTTCTTGAAGCAGACTGTGAAGTGGAAATGGGGATTTATCTGGCAAGGCATAAACAGGCGGAGGAGAAGCATACACATAATAATAAAACATTCATGACTGTATTTTAGAAAACATGAACGTAATAATATTTTTTAGCTACCTAGTTAAAATAGCTATTTAGCTAAAACGCAAAGAGCATGAACAATGTTGGTTGACAAGAAAAATGTTTCTAGGTTTTCGGATCTTACTTTTCTCTCGGCACACCCAAAACTTTCTGATTGCTTCTTTGTTTAAGTTTCACATTTTATTTTTCTTCGTCTCCAATTTGAATTCACTCTCCGTTCCTTCGTTACCCTAAGCCCCCCCCCCCCCCCCCCGTTTCAGCATATTGCCGACGGAGCAATGAGTCCGAAACCAGGTTTCAAAGCTGTTACAACTCTATGCACTTTCAGTATCTCACCCACGTAAGGCGGAGAAGCACCAGTTGATCGCAGCAACTGTTGGCATCATTAAGTTATCGGAACAAGAAGAAAGTACATTAGAATAGGCCTGCACATTTGTAAACAGATGGTTCTAGACTAGTAAACCAGCCTGTCACCCAACCAAAGCCCGGAACAGTAATCTAACATGTCAACCCTGATTGAACACTGCAATGAACACGTACCACTTTGGCTGTTTAACACTAGTTCATAGTTTAATTTTGAGCTCTATGGTACATTTTAGATATTTCATATTCTTGATATTTATTTTGCAAAGTCATAAGAGTGTGTCCATGCAATGTGACTTATCTCAGAATATTATCCAAAACAAAAACATGGATCTATGGCCTGATTAAACCACAAACCAATGCACATAAAGATTACAGAAAGATGTAGGAATACGACTTAAACTCTATTCTATCACGGTAAAGCTTTAGAAAACAGTTCATCTTTGTGATACAGATAAAACATTGAAGAGATTTTGAAAGGGGTAAATTGTTAACTACCGAGTTTCCCTATCCTCACCAAATTCCCCATCTTCAAGATCCTCAAGATCACCAGTTCTACGAGAACTATTTCGGTGGTCTCTCTTGTGTCTCTTGTGCCTGCTTTCACTATCTGACTCAGGAGTGGAAGCATGCTGTGCCAATTGTTGGGAGAAGAATGGAGGAAATGTTTCATTAGAGCTTTAAGTGAATGGATTAACCAACAAATTATATGCGAAGCCAAGCATTTATCGCATGATAATGGGAAAAAAATGCATACCCTTCTTGATTTTTTGAGGTCACTGCTGCTATGTCGGTGTGAACTCTTGGACCTATCCTTCTCGCTTTCATCCAGATCATCCACAGCATTTTGATGCCTCTTCCTCTGTTTCCTGCTATTGTCACTCCCAGATCTTTTCTTATCACTAGAAACTTGAGTTTCTATTGTATCATCAATTTCAACATCTTCTTCTTCCTTTCTTGTTTCTCTATCATGTCCCCTCTCCTTTTCCCTTCTATGTTTTGCTTTCCTCCTTTCTCTTTCCTCCCTCTCTTTTTCCTTTTTTGCCTGCAGAATATTAAAACAAAAAATTTACTTGAATATCCAAGTTTATTTATTTTACATATCCACAAGTTCCAGGCAGGAAGTGACAAGAGTTCACATATGTAGCAGTCATGGTTCAAATATCAGTTCTTACATACAAGAACCCTGGTTTTGTTTAAGGCAAACAACAGTGTACTAAATCCATTATTTACTAGAACCCCTGCCTGAAATCATCCACGAAGTAAAACCATTAATGTGGAATTAATGGTCCAGTAAAGCCTACACAATCTATCTTCAACTGTTTTACCATATCGAGGACATATCATATCCAAATTCTAAATTTCCAAACCAATTTCAACCACTTCGACTTCAATTCTCTAGGCAACTCTGTGAAACTGAAACATATAAAACTTCTTGACCGTGCAGTCACTAACCTTCTAGAGAAACATTATCTAACCACAGAGTTCAGAACCTAGTTTGCTCTCTCACCAAAACTAACAGTGTCAGCAGAGCAAAACACAAACAAGTGTGCAAAAACATTATCTAACCACAGAGTTCAGAACCTAGTTTGCTCTCTCACCAAAACTAACAGTATCATAATTCTTTGTTCACAAATTGCAAAATGCCCATACCATCTACAAGCTAAGAAGTCATAAGATCACAGTAGTACTCTGCACAGACTTCTATTTTATATATTTCCAAAAAAAATATCAAAAGGAAAAATAAACACATTTCAAGTTTTGAACATTGCTTAAGAGGCACTTGAAACTGTTTCATACCTTTTCCTCCTTTCTTTTCCACTCATTCTCTTTCTCCTGATCTTTCAGTTGAGATACATATTCCTCAAATATCTCTCTACAGAAGCCTTCTTCACCAATGGAACTAAAAGACAGCATCAAGCAAAATGATATTATGAATAAAGCAAAGCTCAGATAGTGGACAGTTCTCAACGTTGATGTGCCACGTGTTCACAAATAAGACATACAGGACCAAAGATAAGATATAGCATGGGAATTAATGATTGTGACTTGTAAAACACAATAAAGTTGAAGTTAATCCATAAATTAAAAAAAAATGTATATCCTAGCAAATCCCAAAAGAAAATTATGTTTCAGGAGGGGGGGGGGTGGATTTCTTGACATGTTTTTAAGCAATTAAAACCATTGCAGATGCATATATCATAGACTCTACTAATTATCAATTTGACAAGTAATACCTGTATTCTCGGCTACCATCAAAGATTTCCTTGCAGCTCTCCCACTTAGAAGATGCAGTTATATCCTGCAACAAAGCAGAGGATCAGATGGATTATGGGATGAAAATGCCCCTAATTAACCATCCAATACAAAGAAAGTTAATTGAGAGAGCGATGCAAACCTTGATAGACTGTAGTAGAATGAGAAAATCATCCTCAAGACGTTTACGCTTCCTGGCTTCTTTCTCCTCCTTTTCCCTGGCTCTTTCCAGCAATTCATCAAATACCATCTGCAAAGAGGTAAATCAAGCATCAGATTGTAGCACATGATGAATGACTATAAGCATGCCTAGCTAGCCCCTCCACCCAAAAAAAAAAAAAAACAAAAGGCAAGCGAGAAAAAAAAATCCCTTAAATATATAACCAGGTACACCATAGTGTAGTTCCCAATTTCCAGATCTAGATATCATTCACCTTCGAATTGGGGCAGTGCCACATTTTGAGCAATGTCTTTGGAAATGACACATTGTTGGTCCAATTGATCACATTCAAACAATTGCCGAGCACAGTCTAGTGACATCAAACAAGGACAATACACAACCCAGCGAAAATTCTAATTCCTAACAATTTCTTTCTTTTTCCTTTCCTTTCCTTTTTTTCCTTCTCTTTTTCTTTCTTTCTTTCCTTTTTTATTTTTTTTTTGTCTTTTCGATCAGATGCCAGAAATTCCAATTACAAATAATAGAAGAAACTCAAAAGGAACATGTAATCCACTGAAACATGGAGAAAATGACCTTGTAAAAGACAAGCATGCGAAGTCACCTTAAGAAACAAGCATTAACTATTATGAGAACATACAGCACCTTTAGGTTCACATCTGATATATGTGGAGAGCCAACATCCTCGATAATAGCAACCTTCAAATCTTCAAGTGTCCAGGTTGATGCCAAAGGAACCTGAAAGTTAAAAGTATATTAGACATCTAAGAGAACAGGATAAGTGAAAAGAAGATGACATTTCCAGGTTATACCTTTTTCAACTTTACAACATCCTTTATCCGAGTTCTGTCCTCATGATACTGTAAAAACAAACAGGAATGCAGATTTGTGAGCACCAGAACATCAAATCAAAGAAAATTTATTTTCCAACAAAAAATTGTCGAGATTTAAATCAATTTGTGACCTTCCCATAAACAGTATAGTAATCATGTAGAACAGGTAGCTAGACATTCTGGGTTTTCACTGCAGAGAAGTTGCTGCTTGTCTCTTACATTTAAACCCAAATTCCATGGGCTCAACTTCATTGAAGGAAAAATATCTCAATACTAAACTATTAGTTTCAAAAAACTAATTGGCTGTATAAATTATAAACTAATAAACCACATTTGTGGAGATCAGAGTTAATTATGAAGACAACTATAGCAGGTATAACAAAAGAAATGCTGAAACATCAAGAATAAAACAAAATTAAACAAGTTCCCACAAAATCTAAAGTTCATAACAGTATATTTTGCTCAATTCAACATGCATATTTTGCTGAAGTCAACATGCTTTCCTTGATGAAAAAGCCAATTATCACGATACCTAAACACATGGTATAATTACCTGTTTCTGTAGCTCCTCAGCGACATCTTCAAACAAATCTTTTGGAGTTGAACCTGAGTTGTTTGAAGCAACAGCCACATATGCAGGTAAATCTTTAACCTGAATGACAAATTCAAGTAAAAATATGAAAATGCATCCTCCAACATGAAACAAACAGCTCTGCTTAACAAAACCAAATATACAATTCCCAATAATAAAATGGGATGCGCACGCACGCACACAGAGATGCTTATCAAAACAAAACCAAGGTAGGTTAATAACCTTCAGGTGATAATCACGCCAGTTAGTTTTGGCAGTAAGAGTGCCTGCAGCAACATGTTCTTCAAGTAGCTTGCGGAACTCATCACGATTTTTACGCTCTGCCTTTCTCAGTTCTTCCTATTTTCATCAATATGGGGATAAGAATATCATATAAAACAAATCAAAATACTTTGTTGTCACAAAGGCTAACAGATAATAGCACCTTATGTATCTTCCTTTGCTCCTCTTCTTCCTTCTCCAAATCATGTAAATAATCCTGAGACACCGTTGTAAAATTAGCTCCCAATACTCGTAGAAATGTTACTTCTAAATGAAGATTAGTACCTGAAAAATTTCTATGCGATCAATTTTTTCAAGACATGAACATCTTTCATCAGCTTCTAGCCGATCTTGTACTTTTCGCCACTGGGTGCTTGCCTACAGAGGGAAAATGATGGATAAGTATGAAGTTGCATTGCCAAAGGAAACCTGAAAAACTGAAATCAGCTTTGTGAAAAGAGTGCCTTAATGAATTCGCATGATTCCAGAAACTGCTTATATTCCATAATGTTCCTCTTGCGCTCCTCCTGTGCCTTTGTTCGTTCCTAGTAAAAATCCCAATTAAAGTTTCAAATCGCAACTTCATATATTGCTACCATCAGTTACTAGACTTCAAACAGGAACAAGTATGCAGCAGAATATAAAGGCTACTGTGACCATAATATTTATATAATAAAAAACTTCAAAGTGCATATATAAGAGCATTGTCTACATGTATTGGCCACTGGGTAACAATAATACAGTGAGATATCTCCCTGGACATCAGGTCATGTCCTCTAGATTCTATTGGTCTTGTTGCTCATGTAAAGCCATCTCAGATGATTCAACAGTGAATCACACAGCACCAACAAATGTATATTACTAATAGGGTACTAAATTATTAGGATGGATGTTATAAATAGAGGATAGAAAAATGAAGCTAGCAAAATATACCTTTTCTTCAAGTTCCTGCAAGTAGGTTTCAATCAGATCCCTACGGTCTCTTTCCCGTTCAACAGCTTTAAACCGCTCATCGTTTTCAAACAAAGTCACTGCTTTGCTAAGCAATATTTCAAGCATTCAAGTACAAAAGAGAAATTATTAAGAAAACAACCATTCTATAAGTAGCAAGTGGCAAATGGATTAGAAAGAAAAAATTAAATGACATCAGAAAATGCAAACCTCAATCTAATTGATACTGTCAGCTCTTTGGACTCCTGCAAAGGATTCATGTCAAAACAAAAGAAAAGCAAACTCTTATAGAAATATCACACATCTTTACATACATAATCAAAGAAAGAAATTCAAAAAACTTACTTCTAGCATGTTCTTGAATTCTTCCCGTGCTTTTTTCTGTTTAATCCTCCTTTCCTCAGCTTCCTGTTTTCTCTTTTGACCCAAGAACTGAAACAAAAGGTTAGTATCATGATAAAAAAACACATTTTTAATGCAAGCGTGATAAAAAGCTAGACACAGGTTCCAGAAAGCATCAAACAAAGTATTGAATTGCAAATTTTTTTAGGAAGAATAAAATGTTGGGTTAAAACTTAAAGAACACCAACTGTAAGTATTTACCTCATTAAATGCTTGCTTTCTCTCTCCAAGTGTTTTTAATGCACCATATCTTTTATCATTAATTATTACTCTCATGGCCTGATATAATCAGCAGCAAAGTCAGAAACTTCCAAATGCAGGAGACAGAGAATCACATACAATGTGTTGAATTACCTGGTCCCATGTCCATTCAGACCCAACATTTGCAGACTCCAGAAGTGCTTTAAATAAATTTTTTGCTTCCTAGAAGGGGGGAAGGATAAATTTACAGTCAAAATGTTAATACCAGAGAAGGCACAATAAGAGAAACTTGAGTCTATAAAATACATACCAGCTTATCAGCATAAAGTAAGGGTTCATGATTAACTGCTTTCTCTTCCAATGGAACATTGTTAACCTTTTCATCTATGACCACCTCCTTTTCAGCTTCCTGAAAGGCATAAACCACATCAAGTTGCTAGTAAAGCAAGTCGAGTATGTTTCCAGACTGATAATCTTAATGGTGACAACTACCTCTTTGTCTTGTGCGGGAGCTTCATCTGCTGAACTAGGTTTATCTTGTTCTGAAAAGTTGTTCCTAAAACAACTTAACAAATAAGTGCACCTAAGATAAGTTCTACTCTGTTTCTTATGAAATAGGTAAAGAATACAATACATTGGTGCAGTTATGGTGTTCACCGCTGTGGCAGTGACTTCAGCACTTTTTGGAACATCAGCAACAGGAATCTCAATTGTCTGAACTTCATCTGCATTGGTCATCATGGAAGATGACATGACAGGTAAGGTCGATGATTCAGAAGCTAACTGCAACTGTGAATTACCAGCAGCAGCAACAGGTATAACAAGAACCGGACTCGATGGTGCCCCTTGAGCTGTAGAAGCATCTGCAACTGATGGTGTCTTATCCGCGGATGGAGGAACAGAAGTAGAGGCATGAGAATTTGTAAGGACTTCTGATTGTTTTTCCATGGTAGATGTATTTTCTACTCGTGCACGAGCCAACTGGAAGCAAGTATTTAAAACAATAGTGGGATAAATATTCAAGTTTTTCTTTTAAGAAAAGATCAAATTTAAAAAGATAAAGAAAAGAAAAGAGGTTGGTGCAGGAGAAACCTTCAATTCTTCTGGGATTTCCCATTTTGACTGCTTGGTAACTTTATTGTAGTAATATCTAGATGATTCATGGACAGAACAGCACCCAAAACATAAAAATAGCTTAGTTGCTTACTCGCTTTACTGAAAAGAGAATCTCCATATAAAGATTATGAATAAATAGCTTCAAGGAAAGTAGATTAAAGTACACACTTTCGTCCATCAGGACTCTTAAACTCCTTCCAGTCAGTTGATGCATCTGCCCTCTATATTGGTAAAATAAATAAATCAATGAATAAAAGAAACACCATCTGATAAGTACTACTTTGAAAAGATAAATAGATGAAGTACTCAAATAAGAATACTTATGAAACAGAAAGCTTAGTCCCAGAGAAAATTTAATTTTGCTTTAATCTATTCAGAAAGCATTTACAGAATTAGATAATTCTTATACAGAATCTGATAACAATAAAATGCTTAAAACCCTCTTCCCAAAATAAAGGATGGAACAGCATGGAGGGGGATAAGTGCTTTCAGTGATACCCGAGCTTCAATCCCACTTCAAGTACCTCTCACTTTATCATTATTCCACAAAATGCTTTGTTTTCACTAAGCTATATTCACTTCACCAGCATGCTTCTTTCATGAATAATGAACACATGCAAAAACCAAAAAGGAATAAAAAAAGGAAACCAACAGTATTATACATTCCAAGAAGTCTAAGAAACCATCATAAAAAGCATCCATGTTCAAGTAATCTAATAAAAAAACAATCTGTGTTTCCTTCTTTTGCAATTGGTTTCACAAAATTAGAGGAATAATGAATTCTTTCTAGAGGCACAGGATAAAAAAAGACATTTAAGGACTAGTATGGGAGTTCAGGATTTCGGGCAGACATTTAAGGCCTTGTAAGGATGTTTTTCTTATGGTCAAACATGTCAAGAAGTTTTCTTGTTAGTGCATACTAACCAAGTAACACAACAGTTTCGCTCAAATAAATCCATAACAATCGATAAGTAACACGAATGACAGGAATTACTACCATTCAAGCTATAAAGTAGGTAGTGCAAGCAGCAAAGACCCACAGCATATCCTACCTCTCATAGAGTAAGCACAGCGCGTACCTGTCAGCAGCTTTAAAGCTATGGGAGTCATAACAAGGTATTTTTTAATATAACAATCAAAAGGGAGTTCATATACCATTCAGTCTAATGAGAACAGATAACAAGGAAAAAAATTTATGATACCATGGAAATACTTATCACAAGAATACCTTGAAAGCACATGTGTGGGAATTGGACTAGAAAAAATGGGGAATTATGGGAGAGTATATAAGCATCTTCAAATAGATCAAAAGCACATTAAACTTACAATTTTTCCAAAGGATATTTACTGAGCTACACAAAAACATCATACTCAACCATGTGATATACTGATAGCCTAAGTATCAGGCATTGCTAATATGTACCAGAAAAGCATTCAAAAAGCAAAGTCATTTTGCAAGCATAATCCAAATGATCAAAAAGAGAAACTGGGCAAGCAAGCAGGGCAGAAGAGAGAGAGAGAGAGAGAGAGAGAGAGAGATTTACTTGAAAAAACATTTTGGACGAAAGATAAAGGAAGTACCTTTCCTTTTTCTTTCAAATGTCTAGACAAATGATTGTGTTGAGCAAAAAATAATTATAAATAAATGGTGAAGATGGAAGAAGAAAAGAAACAGGAGAAGCAGAAGCAAAGTTTCCTCCAATTACTAAAAAGATTAGGCTGTGTGATGGTCAGAATGTTCAAAACACTATTAGTGATTGTTAATTCATGGGACCATATCTTTTTGGACCAAGTTTACCAATTTTATAAAACAAAGCATCAGATACAAAAAGTCAAAAGTAATGGTTGCCTGCTTGAGAGAAAAAAAAAAACCCAACCTTAATGGCGAGCTAGGGAGGCAGGTTTCATTTACCAAACTTGTATAAAATGTACCAAGTGATCAGCTTGCAATTGGGGAAGAAATCCATATAACAAGTAACTGTCGTATTAAAGCCCAAGTAAATTGTGCTGACATGAAGGGATGCATAAACACACAGTTCCACAAAATTTTTAAGCCATAAAGCTACAACTTATGAATAATTCAAGAGGCTAAACAACAGCAACAACTCGAAATCACCTCAATTGGCGTCAGCAACTCATAAGGCTTCTCCCAACTAGATTGCCTTGTCCTCTTATTGTAATAAAATCTGGATATCAGGAAAAAAGAGTAATAAAATAAACAAAAAAGTAAATACAACATCAAAATGAATTGTAGCAGCAATGCATTATCACAAGAAGAGATTCAAGTCAGGGTAGACCGCTCACTGCCCACTTATACCAAAAACAAATAAAACCCAATAAACTAATCTGACAGTGTTGTATTATGCACCTACAATCACCAGCACCACTAGGAACCACATACCTCCTTCCATTAGCAGATGTATGTTCTTTCCACTCTGTCGAGGCTTCTTCAGTCGGCTTAGGCTGGATACTTGTTGCCTGGAAATTTATGCGGTGCCAACACCAAGATAAGACACATAAAGAACTATTGAGATTGCAAAGGAGAAAAGGTAATGTAGAGCAACAACATAAAACAGAGACGAAAATGAGAGGATTCTTCCAACCAGAACATTAGTAGTGGTAACTGAAGATTGTTCGCCATTGCGCTGTGTAGGTGTAACTGGTGTAGTGTTCTGGTTCATGGATGATGCAGGGTGTCCTCCAGTGGGAATAGGCTGTGCATGCATTGGAGGCATGGGCTGAAATTGAGTTACAGCATTAAAGGTTACAGGTGGTTGACCATATGAAGACGGTGCAAACTGCAAAAATCAGATTCAATATATTAAATACTTGAGATATCAATCAAACTCATAAAAATCAATTATGAGGAAATTCCCAGTATCTTACAGTATATGATGAAGATAGAGGCACTCCTGGGCCACCTAAACCAGGCATGTAGCTGTTTGGAGTTTGAACACTAGGTGGAGGCAGTGGAGATCCAGACATGACATGCCTGTTTGGATGAGCATTTGGTAATGGAATTGCCTGAGGTGGTGGTGGACCAAGGCTTGGCTGGTTAGGTCTAGCTGGTAACTGCTGCATTGGGTGAGGAAATTGAGGTTGTGGGGGTTGGGGAGGCAATCCTGGATTCATCACTGTGACACCTCGGCCTACAGGCTGAAAGTGTGGAGAACTCACAGGAATGAATTGATGTGATGGCTGCACTGGACCAACCGGTCGGAACTGCAGCAACAATTGATTGAAAAAGATTTCTCCAGATCTATTTGAAGTAATTGGAATAGGTGATCTGTAAATTTTTTCAGGTCAGAAACATTACTTGAATGGGCATTGGTGGTGGCGGAGCAAAATTTTGAGGATGATCCATGGGGCCAGCCAGAGGAGGCTGGAGAGGCTTTTAAATAATTAAAAAAAAATACCCACTATTAGGAAAAGATAAAGGGAAATTGCCAGCAAAACCAGTTTTAATAACTAAGTGGCAAATTCAAGAGTTTTCTTTTTTTGTCTTCTAATAAATATAGCCACAAGCTTCAAGGCAAATGGAACGAACGACAAGATACAGAACCTTGAGCATATCTCAATAATGGATGTAATAGAAAGAAAAGGAATTAGGAAATTTACTTATCTAGTATCCACCAACCCTTTTTTTTTCTCTTTTGTATGAAAGAAATAATTTCATTAGATAAGAACAAAATCACTAACATTTAATTTTATACCATAACATATAATTTTGTTACACTTCTTCAGCACAACATAGATTTCTCTAACATTTTAGCATATGTAAGGTAAGTGCAGCAAAAACTTTATTGCATGGGCAACATGATGATTCTGAAGCTAGGAATGGGGTGGGGTCTTTCAAGTTAATCCTATGTGACGACATGTCAAATAAAAAAATAACAATAAGTGCCATGTCTAAACACATAAAGTAGCACTGTGGGTCCTGAATACTTACTTTTTTGAAACATCAATAAGTCAAAACACTTTATATAATAGCATTAATTACAACACGGTAAACATCAACCATTAGCCATCAGGAATTTTAAAAGAACATTTGAGAAAGTGATGCAAGCCTCCATGCAAAACATAAACAAAACCTTGGCATGACAATTAAACATATCAACCTTGAGATGCTGTGCAAAAAAACTCCTGTACAATTGTTGGATGCTTATTTCTTCAACAATGGGTCTAGGAAAAAGAAATTAAATGAAAAAAAAAAATTCTGAGCATGGACAGCACCATCTCAAACAAGAGAGTGGCTGCACTAAGACATGTAAATTTCAACATTACTTTTTAAGATTCAACATGCTAAACATTACTGTCATCTTACATTTCTTTTCTCTGTGTCTTTTTAACTATCCAAGATAGATTGATATGCAATGAAAAGTCTGAATTATGACATGGCATATATTATTCTCCAAAATACTTAACTAGTTAAGAGAATGCTTTTGGTGTATCAAACACAGATTGGAAAACAGTGGTAAACAATCCATAACATCAAATAAAAAAAGAATATGGAGGCACGTTAAAAAATTCAAGGTCTCTTGCTGTATGAATGCCCAAAAAGTAGCAAGTAGTCAAGATCTGAGTACCCGTAAGGAATGAAAAGCGCATATATATATTTATTTATTTAACATTACCTGCATTCCAGAGAATTGAGGGTTGTTGGCCATTTATGGATGCAGCGTGTATCGGACAATGACTAAACCAGCAAAAATTACCATCACATTAGTGCTTTCCAATATGGCAACAAGAGAAACCACAGTATATAATATATCAAGAGTGGAAAGATCAAACAAGTTCAATAACATTGATAGAAACACAGTTGATTTTCTGATGGTAGGTAGAACAAAAAATAATTATATTCAAACAGATGAACTACTGCTACAAAATAGCAAATCAAAAAACATCTAGTCATGGAAAGGAAGACAGCAGATATTGAACTTGTGCTTGTGGCATACAATGTAGGCTGTCAAGAAAAATACAAAATAATATCTCATCCGTATAATTTAGACATGAAGAAGCATTTTCCATTTAAATCAACCATTTTCCACACCTGAAAGAAAATTTTGGCTTATTTTCAGGAAACTGAATAAGATGAAAATCAAGGAATCACATATAAAAGCTGAGCTTTTTGCTCATAACTTGACAGTATATTTTTTCCAGTTTCGATGAGCCAAGCACCCCATTCTACAATGCCTATTAATAAAATGAAACTGACTAGGTTATTCAGATGAAAAAAAAAAAATCAATTAAACCTCTTGAAGACCTACATCGTTAAACTTTGTATTGTTAGCCTTCTATTTCTTCCTAGAGCTTTATTGTTTAGGTCGATACATTAACCTGGAGAGGCTAAAAGCAAACATGCATTCAGACCATGGAGGGTCGCCTCTACATTTTCATGAAAGATTATCTAAGTAGGAAATTTAAGGCAAGGGGAGCATCAGTATGATATTTGTGGAATGTCAAGGTACTTCCCATTCAATAGTTTTTTTGCAAGGTACAGTAGAAAAGTTGAGGAGCTCTGATGTGTTTATAATGGACTCTTCGAATTACATCAGTTCCCTATATACCCTCTGGAAATCATCTACCTAGTCAACTTTTTTTAAGCTTCACATTAATGGTATTGCATTATTGGGAAATTCATTATATTTTCAGAAAACAACTCACCCTTAACAGAAGAGTCAAATATCTATGCAATGAAATAGAAGGTAAAAACATCACTTGGCAACCAAAGCCATAATTAAATGATAAACAAAATAATCACAAATCAAGTTACAAACATAGAAGTAATCAAATCAGTGTCATGAAAAAAATTGTTCCAACCCAAGTTACCCTCCATCTCATGTGTTTCTAGAAACCAAACAGTGTTACTTGACCGGTATAAAGACAAATAAAGCAATCCATGAAACAATTATCAGTGATAGGAAAGACAAACATGTTTACTTGAAAAAAATGAATCTTGCTAGGAGGACAATAAAACCATGAAATTCCGATTGGGGTATTCCTTAAAACTGCAAACAGATACCTGCAAGTTCCAAATTCCCAAATGTAGCAAACATCTAAAAAATAACCACGTGTGAGAATGTAAATGCAGTAACACACAGCTTTATGCTGCATTAGTTAATTGGTGCAGTAACATATTAAACTAATATAGCAACGGCATTTCCAGAATCGGAAAGCAGGCACATGTAATTAAATCTTAAGATCAACCTCAATATCATTTGAATTGTTCCTCGCATCAAATGTGCAAATTTGGGAGCTTAATTTCCATCAATCGACTGACCAACAATATCCTTTATCTAAATTTTAAAAAGACTATGCCTTAAATAGTAATGTGAGGATCCCGTTCTTAAAGAATGTCACGATTCAATACCTTTACCCTTAAAATCTCAAAACATAAGCAGCAGAACTTACCTACAAACTCCATTGAGGTGCATCAAAAAAGTCTTACTCATCACAGCATTCTTTTCTCACTTTCTCAAAACAACTAATTTGTGGGCTTAAATAAAATAATTTCCTACAAAATTATCATTCCCTTGTTGCCATTTCCTCGAGTTCTATTGCTGCATATCAAAATTCATAGCCAAATACGGAAGAAGAAAAATTCCAAAAAAAAAAAAATACTTCGCCAATGCCACTAATCAAAATTAAACGAACTGGATCTTCCTGAAATCCTCCAAATAAGATTCTTAAGCCTCCAAATTTTACTTTTGAAAAAATTCAAACATTTAATTCACCAACCCTCGGCATTCATAACCTAAAAAAACATATAAACAAGATTCACTACAATCACATGAACCCACAACTCGAATTCTAATTAATCAGGGAGTGATACAAGTCCTAAACAACAAATAATCATAAATAACCCTAGTTTTATTGTTCTTTCAAGAATTCAAAACTAGCAATCAATTCAAGTTTAAGCTGTGGAGAGTGAAGACATACCAACAAAATAAAGACTAAATTTTGGCGTCGTTAAAATCTAGAATGGAGGGTTTAAGTGCATGAAAAGGAGGAGAAGTTTAGCGCTTTCAATTTAAAGAGATGTGAGAAGGGTTTAACCATGTGTTTTGTCTGGTACAGAGACAGATAGTGAGAAGGGGCACGCACGGTGGTTTGGTTTTGTAATGGTTTGGTTTGGTTTGGTTTGGAAAGTAAATAAGTAGAAATAAACAAAAACAAAAAAAAAACGATGAAAATGTCGGATCCGATGGAAAATATATTTAGGTGGAATTCTATTTTCAGTTTTAAATTATTATTTTTATTTTTTGAAATTGTTTTGATATATTAATATTAAAATAATTTAAAAAAACATATTATTTTAATATGATGAAAGAAGAATCTGATTGGATTTCTGGATATATTAATTGGTAAAAAAAAATAATTATTCAGTAAATGATAAGAAAGATTAATTTAGTTTTAATATAATATTGTTTTTCAAAATGCACAAGCAATTAAGAAAAATCATGTATGTATGTATACGGAATGACCTCGACTCCTTGTACCATGCGGGTATGATACGTGCATTGCATATTGAGACAAACAGATGGCAAGAGTAAGACCAAAAAAGAAAAAGAAACGAAAAGAGAGCAGCTGGGCACCACCATAATTGTTAAATGTGCCATTATTATTACTTGGAACATACTTTTCACATCCGACCCGTTTTAAGGTTTGGATTTTAAATTTTAACAAAAATATTAAATTATTCCAATTAAATTTATTTTAAATAAAAACAATATTATTTTTAAAAAAAATAATATAAAAATTAATAAGCTGTGACTGAGTTTTTAATCGGGTCATTAGGTCAACCTGCAAGGTCAACTAGGTTATACCGGGTTTTTTTTTCTTTTATTTTTTTCAACTCGGTCTGGCTCCAACCCCGGGTTGATCCACCAGACCGGACCAAGTTTCAAAACTATGACTTGGACACTTGAGGTTGTCATTAATTTTATAACTTGTAAAATTAGTTAAGGTATACTTAAGCTAGTCTGAATATCCACATTAATTAAAAAAAATATCATTATTATTAATGTTGTTATTGTTTTTTCATTATTATTATTATTATTATTATTAGTTTGAATTTTCATGGTATGCAACGGAATAAATCTTCTTTCTTTCTTTTACACAATTTTAAAAATTTGTATGTGAATTTAATATGATAAATTAATAATTATATATCTTTTAATAAATGATAATAAATTTGTTAATTCAAATTAAAGATTGAGTTATGAGATAAGAATGTTATTTTTTTAAAGAAAATAAATCTTAAGATTGGATTTCTAAAGTTTCAATTAATCTGAATAAATAAATTTTAGTTTTGTTTTGCCAAATTAATTTATCATTAACTCAACATTAAAATATATTCTTAACATAGTAAGAGCTCTATATCTAACTAATCAAAACAAAACATTTATTACAATCTCAAGTTAACTTAATATGAAATTATTAAACTGTGAATAAAAAAATCAAGTAATATAGAAAATAAATGGAGAAAAATAAAACATTGTGGATAAAAATTTTAATCCATTATAAATCTGGTTTTTTCATATATTGTACTTTTATCATTTTTTTAGTATATTTTTATTATAACATTGATGTGCATGTTCATGATTCAAAATATTATTTCATAGTTTTTCAAACATAAATTTTAGAAAACACCAAACTACAATTATTAAATAAAAAATAAAAGGACTTAATAAAAAAACAATTCATAATTTATATGAATAGTTTTCCACCCTAACTTTTTTTAATATTTTTTATAATCTAACTCATCATGTCTACTACCTGCATTGCTATGATTTCATATTTCCTTCAATGGCTATCCATTATATAATCAAAGTTGATCTCGTTGGTAAGGGCCCAAAACCAACATCACCGGAACAAAAATGATAACCAAATCCAAGCTCTTGATTATTATGGGAAATACTAGCCATATGATGTTTTTCCTATAGCACCTTCATTTTTTCTATACCCGTTGATTCTGGTGCAGCAATTCATGTTTGCAACAATAAAATATACTTCAAGATTTATAAAAAAATTAAAGAAACCGAAGAGGTATTGATGAGTAATTATAATTCTATCAAAATTTTAGGAAAATGAACTAAAGAAACACAATATTGAAAAGATTGTAAATGTGGAAAAAGATCCAAAAACATTCCTTGAAGCTATATTTTTTAGGGATGTTGTCTTTTAGAAAGGAGCAGTAAATAATAAAATGGATTCAATATTGTCTAACAATAGTTTGATCCTGGTAGATTTACCTCCAGGTTCTAAACTAATAGAATGTAAGTAGATGTTTAGAAAAAAATACAATACCGATGATTTCACACAAACCTTCAGACAAGATTAATTGCTAAAAGTTTTACTTAAAACGAGGGTGTTGATTATTTTGACACTTATTCTCTAGTTACAAGAATTATATCCATTAGATTTTTATTTGAATTAACATCAATTTATAAATTGTATATTCATTACATGGACGTTAAGACAACTTTCTTAAATGAAAATTTAAATGATGAAATACTTCCTCAAAATGAGAAAAAAAAATATATGTAAATTGATAAAAAGCAAGTTTTGAAACAATGGTATGAGAAGTTTGACAAAGCAATTTTGTTGAATAGTTTGTGTTGATTATTTTGACACTTATTCTCCAGTGGTAATAATTATATCCATTAGATTTTTATTTGAATTAACATCAATTTATAAATTGTATGTTCATTATATGGACGTTAAGATGACTTTCTTAAATGAAAATTTAAAGGATGAAATGAATATGGATCAACCTGAGGGTTTTATACTTTCTCAAAATGAGAAAAAAATATATGTAAATTGGTAAAAAGCAAGTTCTGAAACAATGGCATAAGAAGTTTGACAAAGCAATTTTGTTGAATAGTTTTCATCACATTAGTGCTCATAAATGCATGCATTCCAAATTTACAAGAGATTTATGTGTGATTATTTGTCTTTACATAGATGACATGTTAATCTTTAGCATCAATATGATTAGAATAGTTAAACTAAAAGGTATCTCATTTCTATCTTTAAAATGAAAGATTTTGATGAAGTGAATATAATTTTAGATATCAAAGTTAAAAAATAAGTAGTGGTTGTACACTTAATCAGTCATATTATATTGAGAAAATGCTTGATAAGCTTAATCATATCAATATAAAGGAGGTTAATATCCTATTTTACTTTAGTATGAAGTTAAATAATTATTGTGATAAAACGGTAGCACAACTAAAATATATTAGTACCATTGGAAGTTTTATACATGTTATGCAATGTACAAGATCATATATAACTTTTGTTTCAAGCGAGTTATCAAGATATACAAGCAAGATGAGTATTGATCATTAAAAGATTATTGCAAGAGTCTTTGGTTATCTAAAAAGAATGATCGATTTGAGCTTGTTTTATTCTAATTTTTCAGCTATACTGAAAGGAAATTGTGGTGCAAGTTAGATAACTAGTTCGAGTGATAATAAGTCCACATCATGATGGATTTTCTCACTTAAAAGAGGTGCAATATCTCGAGCATCTAAGAAACAAATATGCATCTCACATTCTACCATGGAATCAAATTTTATTTCTATAGTTGTTGCATGTAAATAAGCAGGATGTCTAAGAAATATGTTGTTAGATATTAGATTGTGGCCATAACCTATATCCTCTATTTTTTTATACTGTAAAAGTGAAGTAACTATGTCTTAAGCTTACAATAACACTTACAATGGTAAGTTAAGATATAAAAGCATCTGATATGGATATATTCGAGAGTTGATTACAAATAAAGTAATCATTATTGCCTATGTAAAGTCTGTGGATAATTTAGCGGATCTACTCACAAAAAAGACTATCTAGCGATATGGTAAGGAAAACAACTAGTTGAATGGGGTTAAAACTCATTATTAAAGATACTAGAAATAGGAACCCAACTTTAGATTAGTAAGAAGCTTATCTCTAAGTTTAATGGGTAATAACTAGTTACTATTTAGTATCTGTTGGACACTGATGATTAATTTTGAATCTTATTCTGATAGTATTCAATGCGTTTTATTACGTAAAAGAGGATGAGCGTAGGCTTTCAATGAAATTTAAAGTTTGTGTTTAATGTGACACATACATGTATAATTCCACCTATATGAATCTAGAAGTAGAGTTGCTTTTAATGAGAGATAGGGTTTTTTCTTGTAAATATTCATAAAAATAAGATTTTAGCATATGGTTATAATGGTGCTAAATAGTTATAAATCTTTTTAAGAGTTTGGATAACATTGTGTGTGTAGTATATTTCATTTTACAACAAAAATTTTGGTTTAATATGTTGACACTAGTAACTTTAGTAGGATTCAAGTTCTAACACTAATTAAAGGTTTAAATTGCAAAATATCTTCTTATAAGCATAATTATATCAAGTGAAAAAACATTCATTACAAACTAGTGAATGTTTGTTGGTGTAGTTTGTAAATGAAAAAGAAAAAGAAAAATATGTATATCCTACATTGGAATGAAACACTCCCTCCTAAGTGTTTATAAGTTTAGGTTTCTATTGTGTAGTAAATTAAATGAAAGCTATGGTAGATAACTTATCATAGTAGATCTTCTAATGCTATTATATTGATATTTACAATATCAAAAGAAGACACTTGGAACTTAATATATCAGTGATATTAATTTATTTTTTGAATTTATTCCTTTAATTTTTATAATTAATTTTGACATTTATGACTTATGTAATAAAATTGAATAGCAACTATTCAGTTGAATTTAAAAAATAATTGTTTCATTAACAATCATATAGTTTCATTAATAGTCATAATATTAACAGACATAATATTTTATTATAATGTTTTAAGTCTAATAAATTTGTTATTACACAGAAAACACATATAAAAAAAATATTATCTTTTTACTTTGTCTTCTCTTCCTATTCTATTAGAGGTGTAAATGACTTAGTTATATCCTAAAAATGTTATGTACATGTGGGACAAATAAACACTTTAAAAACAGTGTTTTCACGCCTTTAAACCAACTCTTTATTATTTTTAATTTAAACAATTTATATAAAAACAACTCCTCACGAAGATGACAACAATCATCATCCTTCCTTTGATTGAAACGAACCAGCAACAAAACTAAGAGTACATGAAATCAAAGAAAAACCCATAAACAAATCAAGACAAAAAAAAAAAGAACTATTACAAAGAGATGAGGCATGACTTTGAGAAAGGAAAGCTTCATATTCTTGCTTGTTTTCTTAAAAGGAAAGTAATGGTTGATTTGGTTTTGATTTTGTATTTTTATAGAAATATATAAAAATAACATTCACTTAAAAGAAAAGGAATTTTAGCTATTATTTTGGTTATCCCATTTGAGATGTTAAAATGGTGAGTCAATTCTTGTTTTGACTTCAACATTAAAGCATTTTTAAGAGGAGAAGTTATTTAAAAAAGTTAAATTAGTAATATGATTTTTTAATAGTATAAATGTAGTATTTATTTTCATATATGCACTCCAATGGAAAAAAATCGTTTAAAAAAATCAATTGTATTTTAATATATTTAATATTAATTCAACTATTTATTAATAGTAATTAACTAATATAACTCCAATTAAAACCTTTCTTTTGTATAAAAATATATTAAATAAATTTTCAATTTTTTTGACCAATTTACAAAAGTAGATATCCAACTTAAAGATGTTATTTTGGCTTTCAATATAACTCTCCTGTTTTAGTTATAAAACTAAGGGATAAAAGCAAAGAAAAATTGTCTTTTCCTTTTAACTTTTCATTTAGTTATTCCACTGAAAATGCGCTTAGCATTAGAAATGTGATAAAATAAAATTTTAAAAAATATTAATTTAATATATATTTTATTAAAATATTTTTAAAATTTACTATTATCAAATCTATAGTTTTGAAATCTGGTTCGGTGAATTGACTCGAGACTCGGCTGGTCTGGGTTGAAAAAAAAAACAGTAAAAAAAAAAATCCGGTGTGAGTTGGTGGGTTAACCTGGTGACTCGGTCAGAAATTTAATTTTAATTTGTTGATTTTTTATTTATTAAAATAATATTATTTTAATTTTAAAAAATTTAACCCAAATAACTCCATTAAATTAAAACTCAAAATTCAAATATTAGACTGAACCGCGTCTGGACACTATAATAAAAAAATACATCAAAGGACTTCTCCAACCTAACCACAACAACCTCGTAAGCTGCCTGGCAAGATGCCACAGGCAAACAAATTAATTGAAGGTTTTCAGAGAAATCACTCAATAAGTACTTGCTAGACTAGATTTCCTCTCCTTGAAATGGCCAACACTGTAATCCATAATAAATAAATAAATAAATAAAGTTCCAAATTTGAAACTCAACAGCCACACAAAATCTAGCTATGGATTTTTCTGCGGGGTCAAAAAAATTCTGTCACCATCTTCAATATCCTATCCACCTGTTAAACTTCACCAACCTTCTAGACTATTATAGTTCCCCCTTCTCCCTCCATTCAGAAAGCTCCCATCCTTAAATTTCCACACTATGAATTCCTTGGACTTCAACTTCACCGATGGCAACTCTCTCCACCTCTTCACATTTTTCTCTATCTCCATGCACTATCAAAAATAAGAACATTAAAAGCAACCCATGCAGCGGCATCTCATGTTCTTTAACCACGAACCGCCTTGCCCAAAACACACAACTTTGCTTTTCTCTATGCTCTAAAAACAAACCAGGAGAGCCCCTTAAATTTACCATCAGAAATGAGCAAGAAACTGAAGCCAAAAGGCATTCATTCCGTAAAAGACACTCATTTGGACGAAGAACCAGCCTTTCATTCTCTCTTGTTACAAAAGAAAATCATTTGAAGCCTGTCATGTCCTCTGCTAAAGATGAGGGAGAAAGTGAGCAGACTTCTTCATCTTCAGTCGCAGTGATTACTGACAAGACCGAAAGTGAAACAAAAGAGAGTCCAGAAGTGGAATTGAGCAAAGAAAGTGATCGATTGGATAAGGAAAAAGAGAAACAACAAGAGATGGACTGGAAGATGGATGAAGAGTTCAAGAAGGTCATGGGAAATCCTTCCATAGAGGCAGCAATAAAGCTGGAGAAGAAAAGGGCTGATAGAAAGCTTAAGGAACTTGATAGGGAAAGCAGTGATAACCCAATTGTGGGGTTGTTTAATAGATTGGTTCGTGACAGTTTGACTAGGGAAAAAGAGAGGTTGGAGAAGGCTGAGGAGGCTTTTAGGGCTCTTGATCTTAATAAGGTAATTCTGTTTATTTGTTGTTGATCTCAGTGATGGTACTGTCTTTTGGTTCTTAATTTGATTGTTGAAGTTGGTTTTTGGACAAATTTCTATCCTTAATCCATATAACGTTATTGTAATTGATGAAACACTTTTAAGTTAATGAAGTGATTAGAACAAATCTTACCGCTAATAGGAGTTGCTACTGCTGACTATATATGTGCTGATCAGTTAGATTGTCTCAAATTATATAGTTCAAATTGACCTTAAATTTTGTATTGGTGTCAAAAAGCAAGCCGACAGATGAGATAATAGCTTCCAGCTTCTATATTTCTTGAAAAGTTTGATCATCGATTAGGAGGCTTCTTATTAAACATGTCAAGATTTTTCTAACATGCATTTATTCTGTTGACATTTACATGGCAGTTAAAGAGCTGTTTCGGGTTTGA
The DNA here is from genome assembly GCA_033617975.1 of Populus alba x Populus glandulosa. Taxonomy (NCBI): domain Eukaryota; kingdom Viridiplantae; phylum Streptophyta; class Magnoliopsida; order Malpighiales; family Salicaceae; genus Populus; species Populus alba x Populus glandulosa. The sequence continues at coordinate 30,243,096 of CM066143.1, read as the reverse complement.
CACCTTTTTTGCTACTGATGTTCGAAGATTTGGTGATGGGGGGATTTTTATTGGGAATTTGAGGAAACCCATTGAAGAGGTCATTCCTAAACTGGAGAAAAAGCTATCTGAAGCAGCAGGGCGGGAGGTAGTTGTGTGGTTCATGGAGGAAAAGAACGATGACATAACAAAACAGGTACTGATAAATGAGCTAATTTCAGCACTGGTAGGTCTTCAATTGAGTTTAACGAATAGTGCACGACTGATTTCATAAGGCCCTCTTTTTGGAACGCTTAAGCAATGTTATAGTCTACACCAGAGCTATGCTTGACTTAATGATTTACTAATGTCTATTAATTAGAAATTAAGTAATTGCTTAGTTCAGCAATTTGCTGGTTCATCTTGACTCTTCACCTTATCTAAACTATAGCAAATTGAGCATGCCACAACTTTATGAGGGACATATTTGGATTTCAAGACCCTAGCCCCAAGCTTTATTTTGATGGTTAGATATGAGCATCAACCAACCATGAACCAACAGACTGGGCAAGACATTGCCAAAGTAGTCTGAGCCGTATAGCTAAAGGCATTACTTTACTGGTCTAGGATCTTCCACTGAATCCAGTCAGTGGTAAAGATTCATGAAGTTGGTTTCTTACTTGATCCCCCTTTCTACACCATAATCAAGTGCTTTCCAGGGTCTAAAACACTCCATGGATGTCTTTTGAAAATAGTCATATTCCTACAATGTTTATGAATTAATGTTCTCTCTAGCAATCAGAAACTAACATTGTTATTGTTGCTGTTAACTTCCTTTTACTTACAATTCATTGTTCTTCAAGGCTTGTGTGGTGCAACCCAAGTCAGAGATGGATCTCGAGTTCGAATCAATTAAGCTGAGCACACCTTGGGGCTATATCAGCGCTATAGTCTTATGTGTGGCCACTTTTGGGACGATAGCTTTGATGAGTGGCTTCTTCCTGAAGCCAAATGCAACTTTTGATGACTATATTGCTGATGTTGCTCCTCTTTTTGGTGGCTTCCTCACTATTTTGGGAGTTTCTGAGGTATGTTTCCATCTAATCTGGAGTCTTCTGCAGTTCAATTGCAACTTTCTGTTGAATGTAAACAGTTGCATGAAAGATATTTTCATTATTCTGGCAGATAGCCACAAGAGTAACAGCAGCTCATTATGATGTCAAACTCAGCCCATCATTTCTTGTTCCATCCAATTGGACTGGATGCTTGGGAGTGATGAACAATTATGAATCCCTGCTTCCAAATAGGAAGGCCCTTTTTGATATTCCAGTGGCAAGAACAGCAAGTGCATATTTGACATCTCTAGTGCTGGCGATTGCTGCTTTCGTGACTGATGGTAGCTTCAATGGCGGTGACAATGCACTGTAAGCTTTCTATATTTCCCTCCTGAGAGAGCCAGAGAAATAAGTATTCAGTTGTAGAAAAAATACTCAAGAATTATGTCTTATGCAACATTTCCTTTCAGCTAAATCTAAAGAGTTACAAAATATTCTCTTACAACCCCATATCTCCTTTTACTATGTTTTTTGTAATTTCACTTCAAATTTGATTATGAAATCACCATAATGTGGTGATGATAAGCTATAGAGAATTTAGCTGGTATATCACTCTTTGATTTCCCATGGTGATACATTGTCAACGTAATCTATGAATTTCATCAATGTCAGATTTGTTTAGAATAACATAAACCATTTGCTTGCAGGTATATAAGGCCACAATTCTTCTACAACAACCCTTTGCTTTCTTTCATCCAGTTTGTCATCGGACCTTATACAGATGACCTTGGGAATGTATTGCCTTATGCAGTGGAGGGTGTGGGGGTTCCTGTTGACCCCCTTGCTTTTGCTGGACTTTTAGGTGAGTTCCTTAAATTATATCTAGATTTGTTTGTATATTCTAAATGGATATTAGATTAGGCAATTTTGTTCGGCAGAGAGGACTGAGGTGGTAGATGCGTAGTGCATTTTTGTTCTTCTCTGACATTTTGGCAAATTAAGTATGAGCATAAACATGAAAAACGTTGAGCATAGGCATGAAGATCATGATACTTTCTGTAAAGGTCCCCGTAAAAAAAAAGAACTGTATGTTTATCCAAGTCATAACAACCTTATGTTTCTGCAGGAATGGTGGTGACTTCTTTGAACTTGTTGCCCTGTGGAAGACTTGAAGGAGGCCGCATAGCTCAAGCTATGTATGGGAGAAATACAGCAACTTTGCTGTCTTTTGCAACATCCCTTTTGCTTGGTATTGGTGGTCTAAGTGGCAGTGTCCTTTGTTTGGCTTGGGGATTGTTTGCAACATTTTTCCGGGGTGGAGAAGAAATACCTGCTAAAGATGAGATCACCCCTGTGGGAGATGACAGGCTTGCTTGGGGCGTTGTTCTCGGTCTTATCTGTTTCCTCACACTTTTCCCCAACGGCGGAGGAACATTCTCCAGCCCATTCCTCAGTGACCCTTTTTTCAGGGGTGATATGTGAAAGGTTACCTGTATGACTGTATATTTTACTCGAAATGTTTGAAAAAATTGCTTATATCTTCTTTACATGCTCCAAGTAGATTATATATCTTCTTTACATACTTCAAGTAGATTGATGTTGTACAGTGTTATTTTTATTTATACAGGATTAACTCGGGATCGGGCAACTTGCTAGGTTGACAAGTGAATCAGCCAAGAAATTAGCCGACAAAACTTGGTTGATCTGGTCGAGTTTCAAGCGACCTAATATAACTAGTCCAAAACCCTACCGGGTCAGCTATGAGATTTAAAGGGAAAAAAAAGTAGTTAAGAAAAGCAATGTTTTGTTTATTGAATACTTCAATTATCCCGAACTCCTTCCCTTCATCCCAAGGCTTAGAGATCTTTGACTTACATGCAAATCTTATAAGTTAAGGTTATACAATGTGCGTGGTACGCAACTGTTGCTTCTGCTTGTTGTGGATGATATCATGTCTTTTGATGCTCTTTGGTCTCAATTTCCATAAGACAAACCCAAACTAAAAAGGATACTGCCCAAGATTTTTTTTTTAGCATCTGGATGCCTTTGTGTGAGCTTCCCTGAACATGCAATCTCAACTAGAAATTTGATCTGTCACTAATGGAGCCACAACCTAGATGGGTTGTCCAGCCAGGTTTGAATAATTCACAATCCCATGGCGGCACGTTCGCGGGTTGGTCGGCTGGATGTAGGTGAGGTGCTCGAAGAATGACTATTATATTAGTCTGTGCTCGGCAACAAATCATTTTTTTTTTTAGAATGTAAAACAAATATTAAGAGCAGTGAGAATATTTTAATAGTATTATTAAACCTAAATAAATAGGTTAATTTTTAAATTTCATTCAACGTTTTACTAGATTCAAGATACAGGTTGCCAGACCCAGGTGTTTTGGGTCTGGTAGTAATGCCAGACCCACGATACTTGGATTTGACAATCATGTCAGACACAAGTGTGTGAGTTTGGCAATCATGCGACGCCTGAGTCTAGCAACCATGTTCGACCCACGTCCCAGTCTGGCATCCACGTCAGACTCACGTGCCTTGCCAAACCCAAACGCGAGTCTGACATTGTTGCCACACTCAGGCGCGGGTCTGACATTTTTTTGGATCTGGCCTAGCATGGATCAACTCGGAAAAATTAATTTTTTTTTTTAGATTTGAATATTTCATATGAAAAAAATTAAGAAACAATCTGTAACATTAGCAGCAATCATGCAGATGCGAATTCGACAGCGCAGACATTAGCAGCCTACACGCAGATGTGAATTTGACAACACACAACAGCTTGTGCGAGTTATGGGTTCGACTTGGCACGATCTAAAACTTGGACGAAGGACTATCCAAGGCATGCAAGAGACACATCAACAACATGGACAACAAGGATGGGCAGTTACGCAAGTGGTTATGGGCGGTTACACCATGATTGTTAGTGGAGGAAGTTGTCCAAGAACATGGGATATGTGCTACAAAACATGGGGGCATGGCTAGAAATGCTCTCAACCCACTAAGATCATAGGGGAAAACTACCCACTACTTGTTAGATAATGGGGTCACTATGTTCATGGGTGAGATAGTGTCCCACTACTTCCTTAAATATAGGAATGGAAGTTGTGCCATGTAAATGCTTGTATATAAATAGTTGTTGCGGTTCTTGGTTGTAAGAGCATGAAATAACGTATATAAACTTGGTGTAGCATGCAATCGTTGTGCATAGCACACATATGGATTTGTGTATAGTGTATTCCTTTGTTTACGAGATTAATAAAGGTTAGGAAAGAGTTCCTATAAAGTTTATTATGTACTTTGATTAACTTATTGTACTTGTGTATTCCACTTGTCTTTTAACTTGGGAAAACCTCTCAGGTGGGAGAAACACTTAGTTACTAGGCAAACACGAGTGAAATTGGTGAGGAAATGCCGAGTCTAATGAGGACTAGACTGCCACATGGGTCTATTTATGGAGCAAAAAATTCACCCCCGTGACAATTGGTATCAGAACGTGGTTGTGTTCTTGGTAGGACGACGAGACTATTCTTTGGACAAATCGAAGGACTGATTTGTTGAAGCTATCGTTGAGATAATTTATGAAATTGGTGGCTGAACTTTGTATGCCTAGAGTTATGAAAGCAATCCGAGAAAGGTTGACTCAATTAGAAGAATTAATAGGGCCAATTCCAAAGGATGAAGAACAACGCTCTATCAATAACAAGTTGAGGGAAGCCATTGAAAGTGTTGAACGGGCTGAAATCTTGTACATTAGTCTTACGACAGAAACAATTGATAGGTTGGAAGCTGCAAAGGAAGCAGTTGCCATCTTGAAAAAGGCTGAGGCAAACACTTCTGTTGGGACAAGTATTTCTAAACCTAAGGTTCTAGAATCGAAACCATTTGAAGGGGTACGGAGTTCCAAAGAGTGTGAGAACTTTTTTTGGGACATGGAACAGTACTTCAGTGGGGCTAAGATCAGTTTGAATGAGTAAGTGAACATCACAATGATGTATCTCACGGGAGATGCTAAGTTATGGTGGCGGACCAGGTCCAAATAGGATCTTAATGCTGGGCAACCAAAAGTTGAGACAAGGGAGATTCTGAAACGGGAGTTGAAAGAACAATTTCTTCCCAACAACACGTCCTGGATTGCGAGGAAGACTTAAAGAAGTTGAGGCAAGATGGGTCAATGATGGAATATATGAAGAAATTTAGTTCATTAATCCTTGATTTTGATAATATGTCCGAGGAGGACAAGTTGTTCAAATTTCTTTCAAGACTTCAACCATAGGTGCAGATGGAATTACGTAGGCAAAAGGTTTTAGACTTGTCATCTGTTATTGCCAATGCTGACGAGTCAGTGGATTTGAGGCCAAATGACAGCATGAGAATGCTAAAAATTCTGAAAAGGAATGGACGAAAAAAGAAGAATAAGAAGAAATTTGGTGGGGGGAAACCTAAACAAGCTGCTAGTATTGGAAAGTTAAAAGGGAAGGCCAATGGTAAAGGTTCAAAATCAAATTTACAACGCTTCATTTGCAAGAGAAATTATTTTGCAAGGGAGTGCCCGCTAAAAGCACAACTTAATGTTATTTCCGTAGAGAAGGATGGAAAGGAATGGCATATGTAAATCCTAAACATGTGCTTAACACTGAGTAGGAGAGTCAGTGATGAGGGGCCAGCCTAGTCGAGAAGGATTTGGGCATTGCTAAATTGCCTTGGCGAGGCATAATTGGAATTCCAGAACTTTGACGATGGACAGATCATGGTGATGGAAACAAAGTTGATTGTTATATAATGAACAAGTAAGTAATATTTAAATTTTATGCTTGCAGGTTTGGCACGCAGAATGGTTGGAGAATTAGATGTTCGTATGGGAGCTCATGTGGTTCTTCAAGTGATTTTGTGTGAATGTGTTTTGTGAAGAGGGATGGATACCTAGGATGCTTGTGATTGGTGTCTAAACTTCATGAAAACATCTTTGCAAGTATGATGTTTGGCATTTGTGGAAAATTAAAAAGCCAAAATAGAATTGTGTCACAACTTGGCTTTGAAACAGGTTGACGAAGATTCAGTGGGTTGAATTGTTGTTGAATGTGAGCAAAGCTAAAGGTTTTGTAGGGAGAAACATGGATTTTGACAAGGAACATATATGATGCAAGAGTACTTCAAATCTATCTAGCGACGATGTCAGGTTCTTTTGGTGGGGGTGGTTTATAACAGTTTCAAATGTGCATGGGTTGCACACTTCGACAGGCTATCCAAAACAGTGTTTTGGGTGCTGGCAACCATGCCAACAATGGGAAAAATTAGCAATGCAGATTTGTGTAGTTGTAGGTTTGTTAGGGAAAATGGGCAGAGCAAATTGTTTGACGAACATGGGTTGGACATTAGACTATCCAAGTTAGGCAGGAAAATTCGTCAGAGGGGTAGGCTAATGAAAACAAGGGTTATCACGAACATTGGCAGCCTGCATGCAGATACAAATTCGACAACGCACAACAGCTTGTGCAAGTTATGGGTTCGACTTGGCATGATCTAAAACTTGGACGAAGGATTATCCAAGGCATGCAAGAGACACATCAAAAACATGGACAACAAGGATGGGCAGTTACGCAAGTCGTTATGGGCGGTTATGCCATGATTGTTAGTGGAGGAAGTTGTCTAAGAACATGGGATATGTGCTACAAAACATGGGAGCATGGCTGGAAATGCTCTCAACCCACTAAGATCATGGGGGAAAACTACCCACTACTTGTTAGATAATGGGGTCACTATGTTCATGGGTGAGATAATGTCCCACTACTTCCTTAAATATAGGAATGGAAGTTATGCCCTGTAATGATTATCTATAAATAGTTGTTGTAGCTCTTGGTTGTGAGAGCATGAAATAACGCATGTAAACTTGGTGTAGTATGCGATCTTTGTGTATAGTGTATTCCTTTGTTTACGAGATTAATAAAGGTTGGAAAAGAGTTCCTGTAAAGCTTATTATGTACTTTGATTAACTTATTCTACTTATGTATTCCACTTGTCTTTTTAACTTGGGAAAGTAGGGAAAACCTCTCGGGTGGGAGGAACACTTAGTTACTAAGTAAACACGAGTGGAATTACTAAGTAAAAAGGTTTTTTTTATCCCATATTGAAAAGATATTATTTTATCCTATTAAGTTGAAGTATTTAAACTAAAAAGATTTTTTATCCAACATTGAAAAAACCCAACTTTTTTCTTGTGAACATAGAGAGTGCGCGCGCTCGCGCGTGTCTATGTAGACTTCAAATCTCACATTGAATAAATAAAGCATTCTTCTAGTATTTATATAGTAAACTTTAATATGGGTTAGTAACCAACTAAAAAAATATATAAAAAAAGGGTCTAAAAAAAGGGTCTATATCGGGTTCTGCAGGGTCACCCAGGTATATAACTATTCGTATTTACTAATAGTTATAATGTAGAATAAACTCTCCTTGTAACAAACTTTGACAATTAGATCATGCAACAACATCTCAAATTTAAAAAAGCATGAATCCTTTAAAAAACTATCCAACACTTAGATGGAAACATAAAATTAAAATTTTTATCCACAATGCATGCAAAAAAGGAAAATTTATTTTTGAATACTTGAAATAAATTTATAAAATAAGTTGCACAAACAAAAAAAGAGTTTGCAGTTAAGTTCTACTGCATATAAATAAGAAATTCTGCTTGAATGAGACAGTGTTTGTTTTTGCAATCCAATCGTGCTTTTGAAAAATTTTAAATTTTTTAACTCAGATGCGGGTTTGGTAGGCCTAGGAGTTTAGGTTTGGCAACCATGCCAGACCCACGCACCTTGAGTCTGGCAAATCGTGCTAGACCTAAGGTATGTGGGCTAACAAACCATGCCAGACCCAAGATGCTTGGTGATGGCAACCATGCCAGACCTGCGTGCCTGGGTTTGCCAAAACCACGCATGATTTGACAAATAACAAATAAAGAGGACAATTATGTACTTTAGTTGTCAATATAGAGAGAGAAAGAGTAAAAAATGCAAACAATCGATCACTGGCAATAATCAAATAATTATTTGTTTACATGTGTCACATCATGAGGAAGAGAGCATAACTGCGCATCTAGTTATATAGAGAATGACCAGATTTGGCCATCAAGAAGCGTCATACACGCCTCCTTAATAGTGTGTGCATCGCCCACTTGTTGGGGCGCGAGGAACACACGCCCATAACTTTTCAATTAAAAAAATAACAAATACATCGTGAAAATACTAAAATGCCCCCATGATCCTTATTTTTGTAAAAATACCAAAATACCCCTAAAGGCAAAGCTTATTTTTGTATTTTCTAAGGCTAAAAGTGTTATTTGACTGTTCTTAGAAATTAGAAAAACCTTAAAATTCTTGTGGAAGAAAGCCAAAAAAAAATTATCCGCTGGTGAAAAGATGAGAAATTAAAAGTAAAATTACTATTACAATCCATAGTAAAATGTCTTTTAATGTACAATGATTTCTCTACATCTTTTAGCTTTTGTTATAATTTTTGGTTTATGAATTTTGATTATGTAAACAAAATAATTTATTTTGAGCTTTATTGGAAATGATAGAGTTGGTGACTTAGGGTTTTTTATTTTCATATCTTAAATTTTAGAGACCTATTGGATTATGAATTTAGTTTTTTTTTTTTTATGAGATTTAGTGTGCAAAATTCATTTCTATTGGATTTTGACTGAGGTGACTATTTTTTTGGTGGTGGTAAAGTTGGTTTTTTTTTTTTTTGAATGTCCTTGAGAAAATGAGGTGAAGTGTGGGAGAGAGTCACTTTTATTGAAGAGAAAGATGAGATATCAAGGTTGTATAGAGTGTGGTTTAATATTTTTTTTAAAAAAAAATTTAATTAATTTTTTAAGTGTTTTTGAATTCTTTTAATGTGCTGCTATTAAAATATAAATGTTTTTTGAAAAATATTATTTTAATATATTTCTAAATAAAAAAAACATTTTAAAAAGCAGTTTCAAACACCTTGAGTTTCAAAAAATTTGGTTATTAGAGTTTGCTTGATATGTAATATTTTAAAATACAAAGAAAATAATAATGTTAATGCACTCGAAATACTACTACAAAGTTTTAGGTAATGTTTTTTTTAAAAAAAATTAATTAAAGGCACGATAGATGTGTGAACGAGTTATAAAAAGCCGAACTACAATTACAGATCCATGGGCTTAGCAAGCCCAGTTTCTTAGGCTCACACTAAAGGATAAAGTTGTAAAAAAAATAAAACTTGAGGACAAAATTGTAAAAAGCCACAGTATTTATTTACTCATTACTATAGTGAAATGCCACGGTCTTTTAGCAAACATTAAGGATCAAATTATAAAAAGCAAGGCATTTCATAGTTCATTGCTACAACAAAATACCAAAGTCTTTTAGTATATGTTAAAAATAATTATTAAATGTGTGGAGCAAATTCAGTCCTTGCATTTTAACCGAAATCTTAACTTAGTACCGTTATTTTTGTAACCAAAATTGCAATTCATTGACTTCTTTTATATCCCTATCTTGTCCATTTTTCTTGTCACCAACATAATTTTACAGTGTTGTCCTAGTACAAAATAATAGCATCATAAATAAAAATCATTTTAAATAAAAATATTTTTTTCAAAATAAAATTGCACTTTCAAGCTTTTTTGACATGTCTTTATAGTAAAAAAAAATTATAGGTGAAAAAATAAATAAAAAAGTTTATGTATACATATAATTAAATAAATCAAGAACCGAGTGTGTTAATAAATGAAAAAAAATCATAAACAACAACTAAAAATAAAACAGAAAAATCAAGAGATTTAAACCGTGTGTGTTGTACATCAAGACATTTAATATCGTAAGACAAGATACTTGCCTGGTTGTGTTTGCTAAATTTACTAATTAAATTTTTTTTATTCAATTAAACGACAATAGAAATAAACATACACATTAAATTTCATGAATAAAATAAAATAAATGTTAAGTAAAGCCATACATATCAAAAATATTATTTAAAAATAAATATTTATCCACGTTACAACTATAATATAGTTTTCCCCCCTTAAAAACCATAAAATAACTAAGTCTACAAGAGAGGGTTTCGGAAACTGAATGCTAAGCACAAGAAAAAATACAAAGATAACCTTGGCTATAAAATTAAACTCCCCACTTAACACTAATGCCTCGATTGTTTGGCGGAAAGTGGTTTTCTAAAAATTATTTTTTAAATTTTTTTGTGTTTGTTTGTTTATCATTAGAAATATTGATCAAAGGAAAATATTTTCCAGCATAGTTTTAAAACCCGACCATGTGGTTGATCCGGTACAGTGATCGGGTCACGGGTCAAATAGGTTGACCCGGATCAACCTAAAAAAAAGAATTTAAAAGCCAGTCTTTCTTTTCTCTTGCTAAAATTAATTAACGAAATAAAAGCCAAGCAATGCCATTCGTTTTTAAGGCAACACATCAGTTTTCTACAATAAAGTCCTAAAATTAGAAAATAAAAGCCAAGGCACGACTTATATTGCTGGGTGGTGGTTACTAACCCTGGTTAGTTTAGCATCCTGAAAACAAGATTCATATGTTTCTTTGTGGTCCACAATTACCGCTTGGGTTTTCCCTGCCCTCCATACATCTCTTTTTTTTCCTGGAAAAATGGGTTGTATCTCGTTTATGGCCTGCACAAAATTGTTGCATTTACTCTATTCTATGTCGTGATGTCCCATTATTAGACTTATGGCTTCTTCCTAGATCGAGATTGCTTCGTCTTCACCATTTGTTTGTGGTCTAGGAGATCATAATCAACATAAACGATGTAATAGAAAGAGTAAGAGAAAGAAGAAGAGTCATGAGGATCTGGAGGAAGTATTATCTACTCTGCTCGCAGTTCTGAATTGGTATGGGTTGCCTTGAAGTCTTTTACTCCTCTGCTCTTTTTCGCGAATCGCAACTGATAGTGATATAGCTTTGAACTTTGAAGATTGAAGATATGGGTTCTATGCAAAGGATTTCTTTAATGGTTTTTTTTTTCTCTTTTTTGTTGTTCAATGGTTAATATAGCATATGCAGAGCATGGAATGACATCTACATTTGTCGGTACTTCTACAAAGCTGCAGTGAAAAAGCATGAAAAAGAATCCAGGTCTCAGCCGGGTTTACCCGGGTTGATCGGGTCCCAAGTTGACTGGGTTTTACTGGGCCAACTCCCAGGCGGGTTTTTGCTTAGACCTGGACCGGTCCCATGCCCGGGTCGACCCGTCGGGCCTATCCGGGTTTCAAAACTGTGAAAACCCGCTAAATTATAATATGAGTAAAATAAATAAAGTATCGAATAAATTAAGGGCCTGTTTGTTTTTGCGTTTCAAAAGCGCTTTTGAAAAAATTTGAAAATTTTTTATTTTTTTATTAACTTCAAATTAATATGTTTTTAGTGTTTTCAAATCATTTTGATGTGCTGATGTCAAAAATGATTTTTAAAAAATTAAAAAATATCATTGGCATGCATTTTGGCACGAAAAGCTATTTGAAAAGCAACCGCAATCACACTACCAAACAAGCTCTAAATAAAAAGATTTTAAGTATTGTAATTGGATACAATATAATAAAATATAAGATGTTATGGTGTGAATTAAGTAAAAAGAAGAGTGAAGTGACAAAAATAGAAATAAGAAGAAATGAGGGCCAATGTGTAAATAGGTAAAAGTTAGACTATAAATGCTTCATCTTTTCCTCTTTTAGCCGTGAGCTTGAAACAAAGAGAGGGGGAAGAATTGTGTGATTTCCTACTTAAATGCTCATTGATTTCACTAATTAAAGTGAGTAATTAGAGTGATTAACTTAATTAAACATCAAGAGGGGGTTGATTTTAAAGTGGTGAGTGCATTGAAGGAAGGATTTCAAGCCAGGATTTGAAGAAGGAGAAGAAGAAAACTTGTTTTTTCTTGCATTCTTTCCTTAAATCCTTATCAAAGTGAGGTAAATAACATGTTCCAAATGATTAATTCCTTTAATTTTATGTTTGATGAAGGATTATGCAAAATGATGATGTGAAGTTGTGGATTTATGTTATAATTTATAGGAATAATGCAAATTATGTTTGAACCATGTTAGAAAGCATGAATTATGATTAGGTAAGTATTTAATTTTAAATAAAAAAAACAAAAATTAATTTTTCCCATTTTAATTGAATATTTGGCCAAGAGATGAATAATTTAGGGGTTTTGAGGTTTAATACAATTATTTGAAAAATATGGGAAGATGAAAGTTTATAAGTGTTATTATATGAATGGAGTAAGAATTTTTCAATGAGAAAATAAAAATATTCACTTCCTTCCCTAGATTGTTTTTGGCTAAATGGAGAAGAAAACAAATTAGAGAATGGAGTTTAAATGATATTATTGAGGAGTTTTTGGCTAAATGGAGAAGAAAAATTAGAGAATTGAGTTTAAAAAATATTATTGAGGAATCTTACTAAATTTAAAACAATTGATGTTGATCGGTTAAATTGAATAGAGATTTTTGTGGGGAAAAAAATAATAATAAGTAAATGTTTCAAAACGCCGGGGGGGGGGGGGGGGTTTATCCTCCTTGAATTAAAAGTCAATTAAACTTAATTAAGGGTATTGGATTTAATCAAAGAATATGTCATGGGTATTAGAATTTTACCGGTTCAAATGAATGAACAATGACAAAGTAATTTTTGTTGGTGCAGAGGAGGCCGCAGGACCTAATCAGCAACAAAGGACCTCTTCATGCGCACAGACACCAGGTAGGTGTTCAACACCTTTGAGTAATTAATTAGTTTATATTTTTTATTGTACAAGGAATTTTATAGATTATAAATATTAGTGTTGGTTACTGGAAATAAGAAGGAATTTTATAGATTATAAATATTAGTGCTGGTTACTAGAAATAATGCCCTGGTGAATGGGCAAGCCTTGAAAAATTATTTCCTGGTTATTGGAAATAATGCCCTGGTAAATGGGTGGTTATTGGAAATAATGCCCTGTTGAATGGGTAGGCCTTGAAAAATTATTTTCTGGTTACTGGAAATAATACCCTGGTGAATGGGTAGTTACTAGAAATAATGTCCTAGTAAATGGGCAGGCCTTGAAAATTATTTCCTGGTTACTGGAAATAATGCCCTGGTGAATGGGCGAGCCTTGAAGATCATTTCATGATTATTGAAATTTATGCCTGGTAGAATGACCATGTTAAAAAAATTAATTTTTCAAATTAATGGGATAATCACTCGATGTAAAATAAATCATAAAACTTTGAAGTTAAATATGCTGGTTTGTGGGAGACACTCTTGATATTTTTATTTTAGTAGATTTATCCCTATGTCTAGAAGAGCATTTATGAAATTAGAAATTTCAAAAAGAAAATAAGACAATTAATTCTATGATATGAAAATCACTTTAATGTATATAAATAATTAGTCCATAATCAGTTACTTATTGAAATGTGCAATTGTTTTAATCATGTTTAATGCAATTATGTTTTTAGGTACATCGCATCCTCGATCTGGAAAGTAGATGCTCGGATAAATAATTTTGTTATGTGATTAATGTAATTGGAAGAACTAATATTTTGTTGTAATATACTTCCATATTTAAAATTATAATGTTTAACTTATTATCTTGTGTAAGATGTAATTTATAAGGTTATTATTATTAAGTTGAATTATGTGGTTGTATATATATTTGAACAAAAATATTAAAAAAAAAGACAATACATGTTAAGAATTTATTAGTTTTATTGTAGTGTTCTATAGAAAATAGAATCGAGATATTGAAATATGCTTGAGTTTTTTGAAGTCCAAATGATGGGACGAATATTGTGATTGATGTTATAGGTTGAGAAATGATTGAGTCGATAACTTGGTATCTAAAGAATACAAACGAAACTCTGTCGAAATTTCAATATATATATATATATATATATATATAAATTGGTAACTACAAATATATATAATATATTTTTGAGTTTACAAATTGAGACTGTTACAAAAACTATACTTTTCAGTCAAAGAAAAATTTGGCTTGGTTTCCAAGAAAGTGTTTTCCTTTTATTTTGGACGGAAAACACTTTTTAGAAGTTGTGAAAAATTTATAAATATCATATTATTTGCTGATTATAACAAATTTGGTCCTCAAACTTTTGATTGCTATATATTTTTTTTTTGAATTTTTTTTTCAATTTCACCCCTTAGAATTTGATTTAATTTGATTTTTATGTTAATTTTGGTCCTCATTTTTACAATTATTATTTGCTTTTCTCTTATTATTTTTTTAATTTAAATTTTTTATCTATTAAATTTGGTCCTCATTCTTTTGATTGTTACTTATTTTATTTGAAATAATTTATGAAATTGTAATTATTATTATTTTAATTTCATCATCTTTTAATTTTTTTTTATCTGTTAGATTTGTCTCTATTATTTTGATTGTTATTTATTTTATTTGAGATAATTTATGAAATTAGATTTTTTTTGAATTTGTAAAGTTTATTTCCTATTATTTTAATAAACTTGAAAAAAATATTAATAAGTTATTTTTCAGCTTATTTTTCATGATAAACCTAAATACTAGAAGTGTTTTCCAATTTATTTTTCATAATACTACCAAATATAAAAAAATAATTCACTTTTCAGAATCTATTTTCTAAAAAACTATTTTGTGGCAAAGAAACATAACCTAAAATGGAAGAGTGTGATTTTTCAACGTATGTGGACAGAGATGCAGAGAGGAGAACAAATTTTCTTGCTTTTTTCTGTTTTTGTTTTTGGACAGAGATGCAGAGTGGAGAACAACGGAGCCAAAGATTAGGAAAGTGTTTTCCTTTTGACAAGGAAAGGAAAACACTTTCCTGTGAGGAAAGTTACATTTTTTGTTGACGAGAATTGCTTTTCCGTTGACTTATTTTTTGCATTGCCGTCAAACACGGGAAAGTGAGAAAAATGAATTCCTGGAATTCATTTTCCTTGAAACAAACAAGGCATAAAAAAACTTCTCGCAAGAACTAGCTACAGTTAAAAAAGAACCGGCTATAGTTAAAAAAATCTTAACAATAACAAATATTTTATTGTAAAAACAAAACTACACTACAAACCAGTAAAAACAACTCAGAGCTCATTTGTCTACACTATAAAAATACAAAAAACATAAAAATAACGTTTTTAGTTTAAAAATTAAAACAAACAGCACTTAAAAGATTTAAAATATTTATAAAACTATATTTTTTTTATATCATGGGTCACAACATTAATTAATTCTTTTCTTTATATATATATATATATATATATATATGAAAAGACAACTAATAAATTTTAATTAATATTCATTAATATAATCAAACAATGAAAAATAATAAACGGAAGCTTTCTAACATTTTATTATTTTTTACACTATATTTTTCATATAAATTATTTTCCACGTTTTACATGAATTAACCTTCGAACCATGATTTTGAGCAAAAAAAGTTAGGGGTGTGCAAAAAAACCGGAAAACCGAATAAACCGAGAAAACCGTGAAAAAATTAACTGAAAAAACCGAACCGAGAAAAAACCCGATTAAACCGATTAGAATAGTTAAGAAAAATTCCAGTTCGGTTCGGTTTTCGGTTTTATAATGCAGGAACCGGTTAACCCGGACCGAACCAAACCGGTTTAAAAAAAGCACTATAAATAGAAAAATTACTCCCCTCTCACTCTTTCTCTCCCTCCCAGCATCCGCCCCTCCTCTCCCTCTCCCTCTCCCTTCCCCTCCCAGCAGCCCCCTCTTAGAATGTAATCTATAGTGGAAGAAACTGCGGTTCATGCAAACAACATGTTTCGCAAAGGTACTTTCTGGTTCCACTAACATCAACTTTTTGACAAACAGAACAAATCCCATGCGCCCTTAGCATGCAGTAATGAAAGCTGACGGATATTTACCTTGTTGAAAATGGACTTTCCATGATCCTTGTTCCATGCTTCCATACAGTAATTAAATCAAGCAAAGTAGATCCTCGTTTCTTAACGGCTACAAATCCAAGCTATAAAAATCACAATCCCGCTATAAAGCCTAACGGCTCTGCCTTTTTGCCCTCACTATTCAGATCCCATTCTCCAACGGTCAACAACCCCCAACAATATTTAAACCCCCCCAGTTATTTCCAAAACTAGCCGTTGCCATCATTCTCCCTTCCCTCTCAACAAACTCTCTCTCTCTCAAATCAAATCCATAACATTAAGCATTCGAAGATTACTTTTTGACACTCAATTCAAGAAATTAGTCAAGATTTACCCGTAATCAGTACTTTGGCTAAAGAATCCATGGCTGCAAGCAAGAAGTTGGATTCTCGCTCTCCAATACCTAGCAGACCAACCAATCCTAATTCAAGAAACTCAGAGACTAGTAATCCAATGAGAAGGAGTTTTAGTGGAAGCCCATTTGTCAAACCCTCTATTATTTCCAATCAAAGAGGAGGAGGAGGCTTTAACCCCAACACTCCTGTTAATACTCCTTCAGGTTTGATTTCTTTTCTTTTCTTTTTTCTTTTTGGCGGTTAATAAACGATTACTATATTTTTATTGGGTTTTGTTTCATCTTTTCTATAATTGAGTTGGGCTCTGTTTTTATTCTAATTTTTATTTGAAAATAGCTTATCGGGTTTTGTGTTTGTTTATGGTTTGATTGGTTTACAAGAAAATGTGGGGAAGTAAGGGAAAGGATAGAAAATCGTTGCATTAGGTGCTTGCTTGTATGAGGTTTTGGTATAATGATGGCTTAATGGCTTGTTAATTCCTGGTCTAGCAAATACGTATTTCATTTATGAACGTTTTTGTTTTGCTGCTGGAAACTAGTTTGTACGTCAATTTTGCAATCTAACATGTTGGGTGTTTTAGAGTGAACTCTGTAGCTTCATGTTAATGTTACGCTGAAGTAAGTTTACTTGAAACCAAAAATTACTGTTAAAATCATAAAGTACAAAATGTTACAATCCAGTTCCCTTTTTGTCTTCAGCAGCCTTGGAATTGCTTTATTGGTTCTGTTAAAATCCCTTTTTGTCTTCAACAGCCTTGGAATTTCTTTTTTTGCAGATTATCCTCGAAGAAACTCCATTAGCAGAGAAAATATAGCTGTTGCTTTGCCTGATCACGAGGACAAAGAAAATGCTGAAGACCAGAATTGGAAATCAGTGCGAATACGTTCACCAGCGAAGGGTGCAAAGAATTTCATGTCTCCAACAATTTCTGCAGCTTCGAAAATTAATGCATCTCCAAGAAAGAAAATCTTGGCAGACTGGAATGAGCAAATTCGCACTTCAATCTCGTTTTCTGATACTAAAAGCCCTTTGATGGAAGACTTGTACTCCAAACCGAACAAGGGTTTGAATCAGAAGAAGGAGGTCTCGTTTGATTCAACAGTCACTTACTTGGGAGACAATGGGGATTCCAAAAGTGAGGAACATGTTGATTTAATGGTAGATTCGCGTTCTAAAGATGATTTGATGGAAGACTTGTACTCAAAGCCGAACAAGGGTTTGAATCAGAAGAAGGAGGTCTCGTTTGATTCAACAGTCACTTACTTGGGAGACAATGAGGATTCCAAAAGTGAGGAACATGTTGATTTAATGGTAGATTCGAGTTCTAAAGATGATTTGGACTTGTCATCAGAGAACCTAACTATGGAGAAGGATTGTGTTAATCTTGATCCAAGTTTTGAGATTAGTCCAAGGGTTTCTTCTTCATTTCCAAACCCTGCTTTGGCACCTCTTGATGCAGATCCATCAGTGCCTACTTATGATCCTAAGACTAATTACCTCTCACCAAGGCCTCAGTTTCTTCATTACAGGCCCAACCCTAGAATTGAGCTTTATCTAAACAAGGAGAGAGATGGCCAGCCACTTGAGGAGATCTTTGCATCTGAGTGCTCTTCGGAAACTGAAGTTAGTGAAGCAGAAGACAGTCACTCTGATGATTCACGGAAAGAATCGGATGCTTCTTTGGCTGATGAGGTGAAAGAATCCGATGCTTCTTCAAGTGATGAGGTGAAAGAAGAAGAGGAGTTGGAAGAGTTGCTGCTAGCATCCGAGCCCATTTCCATTAGTACTTATGTGGAGGAGGAGGAGGAGCTGCTTGTATCTGAACCCAATTCCATTAGTACTTCGGTGGAGAAGGCTGAAGAGAAAAGGGTGCCTAAATCACGTTTCTATACAAGAAGAAAGTTCATCGCTTTGCTTTCGGTCCTGACTGTTGGATTTTTTTATGTTTCAGTTTCTAAATCCCAAGTCATGGATCCTTCTGTGCTCAATAACTTTACCTTTCTCGAGCCATATGTCCCACCTGAATTCTCAGAGTATAACAGGCAAGCTTTTGATGTTCTAGCTCAAAAGGTCCAGCTTTGGCTACATCAGTCTCTGCGTTACACGCATAATCTGATAAACTGCTTCAGAGGTGTGCACATTTTGGGTCCTTTTCAGTATGCTAATTTGACCGTTTTGCTCGAGGATGGCATAGTTGATAGTCAATTTGTATTGGACCAGAGCATTTTAGGATTGAAAGTTAAGTATGAAGAGAAAGTTTTGGAGTCCATAAAGGGGGCAGAGGTCAACATTAATCTAGCGGATGAAGAAGATCAACCAAGGGCAGTTGACGAGAACATTGAAGTCGTAGGAGATAAAAATGAATGGGATTTTGATAGTGCTCCGGATTCTGCAGAGTTTAGTGTTCCCGAGTCCATAAAGGGGGCAGAGGTCAACATTAATCTATCAGATGAAGAAGATCAACCAAGTGCAGTTGACGAGAACATTGAAGTCATAGTAGATAAAAGTGAATGGGATTTTATTAGTGATCCGGATTCTGAAGAGTTTAGTGTTCCCCAGTCCATAAAGGGGGCAGAGGTCTACATTAATCTATCGGATGAAGAAGATCAACCAAGTGCAGTTGACGAGAACATTGAAGTCGTAGGAGAAAAAAATGATTGGGATTTTAATAGTGCTCCGGATTCTGAAGAGTTTAGTGTTCCCGAGTCTGAAGAAGCAAATCTGCGTCCCGGATCTGGGGTGACTGAAACTGGTAAGTCAGCACAAGAAGTCATCGAAGAAAGTGCTGAAACTGCCGCCATCGTTGTGGAGCTTCAAAGTAACATGGTCCTTGAAGACAAGTCTGTTCTGATCCCACAAGCTGCAGAAATTCAACCAGAAATCTCGAATTCCATGTCATCTCAGGGTATAAATGATATTAGTTCTGCAGGTATTGAGTCCCCTGCATCAGAGGTCAATTTTGAAATACTTGCAGGTGCTGCAACAGAAAATCTGCGGGGTTCAGAATTAGTGAACACACGCTCAGCACAGATAATGGTGGGAATTTCCTTGATTGTTTTCAGTCTACTTGGAACAGCCTTCATTTATATGAAAAGTCAAACTCCCACAACTCGAAATGCTGCATCTGCAGTGGATCAAATGCTAGCCACTAAGAAACTGGATGATAGCCCAATGCCAGTTGCAGCAGAACATACAGACATTGATAGCCCAATGCCATCGGAAATGAGCAGTTTCAGCTTGTCCTACAGAAAGAAAGGACAGGGGGGTACAAGTGAAGCTCATAGCTGTGAGAGGAAGCCTAGGAAGAACATTTACAGGAGAGAATTCATGGCTTCGCCGGATTACTCTGTTGGCTCCATGGGTTCGCCTTCTTACGGCAGTTTCACCACGTATGAAAAGATCCCTAGCAAGCATGTAAGATCCAATTGTCCATTTATGCTTGTGCGTAAACATTACAGCTATAACTTGAATTTTTATCTTATGAGTGTCTTTCTATTTTGGTTTTGAAGGGAAATGAAGATGAAGAGGTGATCACTCCAGTTAGGCGATCTAGCAGAATTAGAAACCAAGTCACTTCTCCGTGACCCACAAATCAAAAGCAATTTCTGAATGATGTCCTCGCTAGTGATTGAATCGCTATTTAATTGCCGAGTTAGATTATTTCATTGTTTGTGATTAAGCAGTGATTCTGTAGTTTTCCCTTGTTAATACAGGTTTTCTTTTTCTTTTTGTTTTGCTTAGCAATTTTTTAACCAAACATGGCAAATATGGCAATTGAGCTGATATTGTTGCATCTGGAGTTTTGCAACTTGAATTTTTAGTTTCAGGTGAGGAAACTAGTCTTCGGGCTCGAGACCAGATCAGATAGTTTGCTTCTTCTTCTCTCTGTTCATAAAATAGCTCAATGAAAGAATCTAGGCAAAAAATATAGATGTCGCTCGGAACAATAATCTTTTTATGATTTAAATTGCGAGATTAGAGTGATTTTATAGAAAAAATAAAAAACAAAAGGAAATTTCTAATTAATCCAATATTAAATATTAAAATCAAAAAATAAAAATAAATCTTATTTTTATGAAGTTAAATCTTATTTCCCATAACATGATTCTTCTAGTATAAGAAATAAAATCAAGTTAACTTGCTAAATTCACGACTAAAATTATAATAACTTTATAAAAAAACAAAACAAAAAACTGCTCTATTTTCAATGGATCCAATGTTAAAAGTTGAAATCGATAAACAAAAATAAATTTATGATACCGAGATAACTCCATAAAAAGTAAATTGAAAAAAAATTATGAAGCATAATTTATAATCAACATAATATTGTAAGACGATATTAAAAAAAAAATTGTGTTGTTAGGGGTGAAATTAAAAAGTAAACTATACAATTAAAAAAAAAAAAACCGAGTCAACTTGTCAAATCCGCGATTTAGGTCTTGGTATTAAAACTCATGACTATTTCCAAAAAAATCTAATGTTAAAGTTTAAAATTGAAAAAAATAAATAAATCAAATCATTATATAAAATTAATCAAAAAAAATATTTTTTAAGAGAGTACAAATTATATATATATATATATATATATATATATATATATATAAAACACTGATTTTTGTTTACTTTGGATCGCGAGTTTCACAAGTTAACCTGGATTGACTTGAATTATTTTTTTATCTTTTTTTAATTTAATATTTTTGTTTCAATTTTATGTTTCAACATTGTGTTGATTATGAATTAAGCTTTTATAATTTATGTTGTTTTGCTTTTTATAGAGTTATCACAATCTCGTAATACTGATTTTCTCTCTTCTTTTTTTTCTTCTCCTCTATCTTTTTTATAGGTCCTTTTCTTTTTCTAATTTGTTTTCTTTTCAATTTTAATTTTTGATATTTAGCTGGTTAAGAATTAAGTTTCGTGATTATTTTAAAATTGCTCTATTAAACTATTTTGATCTTATAATTTACATTGTATGTTTACCAGATTAACCTATATTGACTTATTTTTAAAAAATATATTTATTTTTTTATTTCATGATCCAACAATTGGTTGGTTTATAGCTGAATTTCGTGATTTTTTTAGATTTTTCTTTTATGTGGTAATCTCATTCTCATTACTTAGGTTGTAGATTAGTTGATTGAAAATTAAATTTCATGATTTTTTTAATTTACTTTATACTAGTTATTTGGTCTTATGACCCAGGTTATTGGCTTGTTAAGTTAACCCGGGATGATTTATATTAATTTTTTTTTCACTTTTTTTAAAAATTGTTTATAGTTTTTGTATCACCACTTCTTACTGTAATATTTATGTCAATGCATTTTCCAATGATACATGAGTAAGGTATTTCAGGTCCTTTTCAATGTTGTTCTTCAACAATGGATTGATTTGAAGTTGATTTTTGTAATTTTTTAATTTATTTTTATGGGGTAATCTATTTCTCGTTATGCATGTTGCAGGCGTAATTGGTTGAGAATTGGTTTTTGTAATGTTTTTTTTATTAAATTATTTTAATCTCATGACTTAGATCACAAATTTGTTGTGATAACCCATAATAACTCAAATTATTATTTTTATTTTTTTAATTTTTTTTTCATTTCACCTTTCAACAATGAATTGATTGAGATAAAAATTTGTAAATTTTTTACTAGTAAAATCATGTTCAATTAAAAAATTTAAGAACCAAAAAATAATTTGAATTGATTTTTCATAAATAATTTATTATTAATGTCATTATTTTTATAGATGCATAATAATTGAAAATAAATTTTTAATATTAAAAAATATATATTTAAGAACTGTGTCTTATAAATGAAAATAATAATTTTTTTAAAGGGTAAAAAAAAACAAGAAAAAAAAAGGAATAAAAGAAGCAAAGGGTCAGCCCATCCATGTACTTGGCCCAATATTATTTTTATTAAAAAAATGGATGACATGTTATTTTATTTATCTAAAAAAAGTAAATAAAATCAAGCAACCCTTATGTTTCAACCCAAAACATCAAAATTGCCTTGCAGACCAATCACTGAAGCTACGCTACAATATTTAATTGAAAACACAAAAAAACATAAAATATTAACCTAGTTTAATATTCATATAAATAGATAAACCAAATTTCATTTTTTTTAGTATAATATTCAAAAAGAATAATGAAAATAAGTATTCACGAGTTGAGTTTTTGTATATTTATACCATATTTATTATTCATCAGTAAAAAAATTATATATTCATATTATTTTGTTAAAATGAATAATTATTATCTATTTATCATATATTATTTAATGTAAAATAAAATTATAATATATATATATATATAATATTTATAGTTTTAATCCAATATATATTTATATTAGATTCATTTTAAATTTGACAATATTTATATTTATTATTTTATGAATAAAATTATTATAAAAAAACCCGCCTGTTTACTTGAGACTAGTGTATGAATCAATTTTTCATAATATTTTTTTTCAAAATGAATAAAAAAAGAAAGTCTAGATATTTTGCGATTTTTAGACTCCGTTCCATTTTCTTGTTCCTTTTTTTAATATAGACAGTCTCGTCACTAAACTAAAAAGAAATAACATAAACGGTCCCGAACCTGGACGCAACGAACAGAAAGCGCAAAAAGTGAAAGATAACAGATGCCTGTCATCACTCCCTTCTTACAGCCTCCACGCGTACTTAGAACGTGTACATCTCTCTCTTGAAAAATAAAAAAATAGAAAATAAAAGAGAGCACTAAAAAAACCCTCTCTATTTGAAGTATCTCCCCTCTCTCTGTGAAAGTGAAACCCTCGCTCTCCCGCTCTCCCTTTTAAGAAAAGTCGATGTCTTAAACAAGATCCATACAGCAATTGCTGCTAAGTTAAGTTAAATTAGAGAGACTAGTAGTAGTTAGGTTTCTGTTAAAAATGGCCTCCACATCACAGTCCCTCCGTTTTCTGGTCGGGCCTACAACCACCGCCCCCGGCGGCGGAAGTTTCGACGCTCTTAATCGCATTCTTGCCGACCTCTGCACTCGCGGTAACCCTAAGGTATCGCTGAATCTCTCGTTAATTTTAGCGAAGTTAATTGTCGCGTAGGTTTCTGTGTTCAATCAGTGATCAGCGATAGAGTTACTAGTAATTAGCAAAGTTAACATTCAATAGTTTTTTTGTACTGATCACAAATTGAGTTACTAGCAGAAATGAAGAAAGGTGAAAGCGGAAACGTACGTGTGTTAGAGTTACGCGTTTTGTTGCTTTCCTCTTAGTAAATTAATTTTTCTGGTTTTGAATGGAGAAATGTGTTTCTTGTTAGTTTTTGCGTATAATCAGTAATTCATGATGGAGTTATACTTGATAGAAATTAACAAAGTGAATTTTTAATTAAGCAATCGTATCTAATTACCAATCAGTAATTAAGTTATTAGAAAAGTCAGAGACTACAATGGAAAATGAGAGTTTTTGGCTCTTTTATTGTCGGTTTTTGTGGTTATTTATTCATGCATTTAAAAATTTGTTTGGTTTTGATGTTGGAATGCTTGTGCTGTTATGTTGAAGGAGGGGGCGACATTAGCATTGAGAAAACATCTAGAGGAAGAAGCACGTGATATAAGTGGAGAAGCATTTCCCCGTTTTATGGATCATTTATATGAAAGAATTTCTAGTTTATTAGAGAGTAACGAGGTTGCTGAGAACTTGGGAGCATTAAGAGCAACTGATGAGTTAATAGATGTAGCACTTGGAGAGAATGCATCCAAAGTGTCTAAGTTTGCTATTTATATGCGGAGTGTGTTTGAGGTAAAGCGAGATCCTGAAGTGTTGACACATGCTAGTAGAGTTCTTGGCCATTTGGCTAGGGCTGGTGGAGCAATGACTGCAGATGAAGTAGAATTTCAGGTTGGTTATACCTTGTCCGGTTTGATTATGTTGCTGTTTGTGTGGCTTCTGATATTTTTGTTTGTGTTAGGTCAAAATGGCACTAGATTGGCTTCGCAATGACAAAGCAGAATTTCGCCTTTTTGCTGCTGTCTTAATTTTAAAAGTAAGTGACTTACTTTCCCTTTCCTTTTCTCTTTCAGTTGACAAATTAATTGCATGGTTGTTTATTATTCTATTGACAAGCGTATTTTTTGTTCTTTTGATGATGTTATAAAGACTGTACCTCACCATCCTAAAGACTTTTTTGCCTTTCCGTTAAATTTTTGAAAATTTCTACATCCTAAGGATGTATTCTTGATTATTGTAGGAAGTGGCAGAAAATGCCTCCACAGTATTCAATGTTCACGTACCTGAATTTGTCGATGCAATCTGGGTTGCACTGAGGCATCCAACGTTGGCAATTAGAGAGAGAGCTGTGGAGGCACTGCGCGCTTGCCTTAGAGTTATCGAGAAGCGTGAGACACGTTGGCGTGTGCAGTGGTCAGTTATGATAATTTGTGATATATTTTGATTTTACAGAAGTATATACACGTTTTGCATCCAGAAGCTGAGAGTTATAATGGGAGGAAGGGGCTTTAACTGTTGCACAAAATTTTAAAATTCTGTACTGATGGGGCATTAATTCTTATCCCTTGGATTTGATTCATTTAACATACACCTTTGGGTTAAAATTTAAATAATGAACTGGTTGATTACTCAATCAGTTATCATGCTGTTCAGCTTCTTCCTCCCGTTTTCTTTTCTTCATTTAGTTTCCTGAACCTAAATGAATAAAATTAATTTCTTGACATCGTTGTGAAAATGTACCTTCATTTTATAAATGCAATTTATTTATTTAATTATATGGCAAACAAGAAATCTCCTATTCCCTATCTTAAAATCATTGATTTTCAAAGATGCAAATCTACAATTATTTTGGTTCTTAATGATTTAATTACAGGTTTTCCCATTCTTGTGAATAAAATTTAATTCCACGAAAGTATTATTAGGGTTTTATCTAACGGTGATTTGATTTCTATGTTTATGTAAATTTGCAATTGAAAGGGAAAACATGTGAGTTAGATATGTCAACGAATGAAGGTTGTCAAGGATAAACATCTTAACAAGCATGCAAGTTTAGGATGGAAGGAAAAGAGATTGGTTTCTACAACTACTTTTTTTTTTCTTTTCTTTTCTTTTATATTAGGAGAGCTTTTCTTATCGTTATTTGTTTCAACCAGGAGAGTAGGACTAGAGAGACTCGTAAACACAAATAACATGTTTTTGTTATTTCTTTTAAATTAATCAGGTATGGCCGGTTTATATGCGTTGGGTTGATCCAATCTAGTGGTTATAAATGTTCTTTGAGGGTACACAATTTTATCTACTCTGTATTGTAGAATGACCTTGGAAAAGAAATTCCAATCGGGACTAAACTTGTTTTAAAAGATTTTGTGGGCCTTTAGTAATTTATTGGTTTATTAAATAGAGTAGCATTGTTTTCAATTTGCAAATTGATTAGGGCCTTGAATGGTGCTTGTAATAGTAACAGGGGGTATTTTTGAGCTTTAAATTGTTAATGTTTATTGTGTATGTTAAGAAAGTGGTAGTGATAGCAAGAATAAGAAGAAATAAAATACCTAGAAGCTTTAGAATTATGTTGTTGGGATGTCAGCATGGGTTTAGTATTTACTCAACTGCAACAAGACTTGATAATGTAGGAGTAAAATTGAGATTTCTTTCTGCCACTTGATTAGCATAAAGATTTGATTGGGACTTCCCATCAAATGCTTATTGTAATGCACTAAAATAAGATGAACAAGCTAAATTCAACATGCCATCTCTGTATTTTTGCGTGTCATAAAGATTTGATTAGGACTTTCTAATTGATACAGTTCTAATAAAATTTGATCTAGGAGCCTACCTCAGTGCTTGAAATATTACTCCGATGAAGTGTTGTTTTCTCCAATGCTTAATGCAGCAACAAGGCAGGCATTTCCTGTTTGAGTTTGTCTAGTGATAGGTCTTGTAATGGGTGCTTGGAAGTAGTTGGAGCTAATTCTTTCTGCGTCTCTATTCCTTTTATATATGGATAAGTGAATATCTCATATTGCCTTTTCACTATGTTTGAATACATGACTTTCAAACTGCTTGTTTGAATGTATTGATGTTTGTGTTGCCTTCTACAAACAATTTTTCATCATACTTATTGAGTAAACACTTCAATTTGATTGGGTATTTGGCAGGTATTATCGTATGTTTGAGGCTACACAAGATGGATTGGGTAAAAATGCTCCTGTTTACAGCATACATGGTTCTTTGCTTGCTGTTGGAGAGCTCTTGAGGTTGTTATAAATGACTGAATTTGTTATTGCAGAAATGTTACTGACATGGACTTATTGAATTTTCTAGCTTGAATGAATGGTTGCATGCTTATTTTTGAGCTAACATGTTGCTGTAAATTGTCTTGCAGTGACTATTGTCCCGTACTTCTATTGGATAGTGTTGGCTATGAGCTTAAAACTCTGCGCCCTATCTCATGCTATGTGACATTCACAGCTAGCCAGTACAAGTCTAGTCAACAGCAGTATATTAGGAACTGTTGCCTATGAGCTAACAAATGAAGCACTTTATGTTTTGTCTATAATAATAAATAAATAAATAAATAAAAGATTAAACAGGTAAACTAACTTGCTCAAAAAACAGGTTCATGTTTCAACTTTGATAACAGGTTTTAGGAGATGAATCATGAAATTAGTTTAATTGTGGGATTTTGTATTCAAGGATCCACTAGTTTGATGGAAATGAATTGATTTTGGAAAACAAATTTTGGGACAGTGATTTTTTTTCCTGGTATTTGCTTTGCCATTGAAAATGTGCTGGAAACATTCCCAGCTGTTTGGCAATGGTGAAAATAACTTCCCTTTTCTATATGCTATCCTGTTTCTGCATTGAATTTATGATATACCATTTTAAGTTTGATAAGGAAAGATTTTTCTCCTTTTCAAACTGGAAAACACTTGGCCTCCAAGGAACTAAAGAGCCCAAGTTTCAAATCCCATTTTGCAACAAACATACCAAACTAATGGACCTTACACTAACTTCATCTCAATTCCTTAGTACACTCATAATAGAAATGTTAATTATTTTGAGTTTGGTTGTCAAAGTTATTCATAGTTCATGATCTCCTTCATATCCTATTTGGCCATTCCTCAGGGCTTATGCTGTTGAAGAAAAAATACTCCTAGCTGCTTTAGTTGAAAGAATGCTGTCAGCTTTATTTGTTGAGTTTTAGCTCTGATTAAGAAATTTGCAGTCGTCCAAAAATTTATGGTTTCGTTATATATTCTTGCTTTGATAGCAATAAAATTGGAAGGAGATTTCCAAGGGACAGTAGTGAGCCAGTAGTTTAATTACTGGTTGATTGGTTGGAGCTAGTTTTGCTAATTTGCTTATTGTAGAATTGTAAGCTGGTGTACTCATTGTATTTAGTTTGGCATCATGACACTTCAATTATTCTGCAAAATTAGTTATGGAGGGTGGGTGTTGTGGCATTTGGCATGTGAATTATTGATGTGGTGGGATCATGGAAAGGTGCCAAGAAAGACCTTGGAAGCTTTCGCTGAATGGATGGGATTTCCATGATCTTGCTGATACTTTCTATTTTGCAGTTCTGTTAATTAGTCAATATATGTTCATCTTATATCCAATAAGGTATATTCTGAATTTATTGCTATAGATTCATTTATAATGTATGTGACTGTTAAGCTAGTAAAAAAAAATACAAAGAAAAATGACAGTGACAGTGACAGTGACAGTGACATGAAATACTTTTTGTTGGCAAACTCACTGTCATGATTTTAAGATACCATGCAAAAGTATTCATAAGGACCACACTACCGTTTCTGATTATAATGATATATTTGTGTGCCAGCTGCACTTGATAAAATTCTAAATAGATTGACTTATTTCTCAGGAATACAGGGCTTCGATATTGTGTAAACTGTATAATATTTTAAGCTCCACATGATTGTTTGTGATTGTATAACTGCTGGCAATTTGATAAATGTTGAACAGGTACTACTACCATGATTTAGTTTCTTATAGCATCTAATATTCATGTAATTGAACATGATTTATGTAGGAATACTGGTGAGTTTATGATGTCAAGGTACAGAGAAGTTGCTGAGATTGTTCTTAGATACCTCGAGCATCGAGATCGACTTGTTCGCCTTAGCATAACTTCATTGCTACCACGCATTGCTCACTTTCTGCGGGATAGATTTGTTACAAACTACTTAGAGGTTTGTGATTTCACTGCCTTCTTAATTGTACTGCAGCAGCTATAATAAATAGCATTTTGGAACCGAGTATCCCAGATGCATCAACAATTATTTAACTGATTATGAACAACATCAAATGATGATGTCTTGCAGATATGCATGAATCATATTCTTGCAGTGCTAAGAATACCAGCCGAACGTGGCAGTGGATTCATTGCCCTAGGGGAGATGGCTGGTGCTTTGGATGGGGAACTTGAACATTATTTGCCGACAATTACAGCTCACTTACGCGATGCAGTAAGCTATCCACTATGTGGCTGACATTATTTTCTCCAGTGATTTTGGTTTTCTTTCTATTTCATCTTTTGCGGTTTGGGGTTTATTGGTATTTTTCTGTTTTCCCTCTGCACCCCCTTTTAGATTGCTCCACGCAGGGCCAAACCCTCACTTGAGGCTTTGGCTTGTGTTGGAAATATTGCAAAAGCCATGAAAACTGCTATGGAACCTTATGTCCGCGGCCTTTTGGATGTCATGCTCTCTGCTGGGCTCTCTCCCACGCTTGTTGAAGCCCTTGAGCAGATAAGTGATAGGTATGGTGTGCCATTTAATAACCTCATTTTTTTAATAAAAATTTTCCTTTAAAAGTGGTCAGGAGCTTAAAATCTCTATGCTATCATTTGCTGTTTCAGTATTCCATCATTGCTGCCGACTATTCAAGAGCGGCTGCTGGATTGCATTTCGTTAGCTCTTTCGAAGTCCCATTTTTCTCAGTCAAGGGCAGCTATTCATACTGTTCGAGGGAGTATGATGAACGCACCTCAGCAAGTATCGGACCTCAGTGGTTCTGCACTGGTGCAACTTGCTTTGCAGACGCTAGCTCGCTTTAATTTTAAGGTTTGCTAACACACACACACACACACACACATATATCCAAATTGAAGCATATTGCACTCAAGATTCTGTTCTGAAGCTATTTTGTTGTCCAGGGGCATGAACTTCTTGAGTTTGCCAGAGAATCAGTGGTTGTATATTTGGATGATGAAGATGGAGCTACCCGGAAAGATGCTGCACTTTGTTGCTGTAAATTAGTTGCAAATTCCTTTTCTGCCATGGTATCTACACAGGTTGGTTCTGGCAGGTCCAATCGTGCTGGGGGAAAGCGATGGCGTCTTGTCGAGGAGGTTTAGTTTGTTCTTATTTCCTGTATTTTGATGTTCTATTCTTGTTAAATGATGTTTTATGCTCCCATGTCTAGAGCTGTTTGTTTGTTCCCATCATTTCCTGTGACCTGTGTCCTTCCAGTTGCAGCCTCTGTCTATGCATTTCTGTAACTGTTTTTCAAATTTTTGTTACATGTTACATGAATAGACAGCTTGGTTATATGTATTAATTTGTCAGCTTCATGTTTGCTCGAATTTGTCAAATTGTTGAGACCTGTATTAAGATTAGTTTATCATGTTTGCCAAAAACGAAAGTTGAGTGTGGTTGATAATGTGAGCTTTCTTTGTTCTTTCTTGTAATCTGACATGGTGCATCTGCAGCTTGTGGAAAAGCTTCTCATTGCGGCTGTTGCAGATGCGGATGTCACTGTTCGCCAATCTATCTTTTCCTCTCTTCATGGAAATAGAGGTTTTGATGATTTTCTAGCACAAGCTGATATTCTCAGTGCAGTTTTTGCCGCTTTAAATGATGAGGTGTGTATGTGACTCCTGGAGTTATTTCATGTGATGGAAGACTTTATTTTGGTTATGTAATGTAATTGTGTTGGGTGAATTTGTCAACTGTTTGTCAGTAATGGAAAGTATATTTGATTTGAAACTTGCCCCAGATTTTCTGTGATATTCTTTTTTATTATTTTGAAGTTATTCTATTTTGTAGCCAATTGTACATCTTGCAATTGAATACTTAAAATGTTGGCATCTGAAACCCAGGATTAGAATCAAATTGCACCACTTCGACCCCGTTTGAAATTGAGGTTGAACTTGCTTTTCATCAAAATTTGATTTTTTTTTCTTCATAATAATTTTTTTTAGTGTTTTTGAATTGTTTTGATGTGTTGATGTTAAAAATTATTTTTTTAAAAAAACATTATTTTGATGCATTTCCAAGCGAAAAATACTTTGAAAAGCAACCCTTACCACATTTCCAAACACCCCCTCAACAAGATTTCATGGGTCATTAACATTGCATTAACAATTTTATTCTTTTTCAAATTTAATTTGGATTCTTGTCTGATAATCTTCTGGTTTACTATCTATTTGATTATTTGGCGAGGCTGGTTGCTTCCTGTAATGTCTATTCTGGAAAGTACATGATATCTTGCTACTCTTTCTGGTTCCAGTAGCTTGGTAAATGGATTGCTTACTCTTCTCTATCTATTCATCTCATCTGTTTTGAAGAATCACACTATGATCTGTGAAGTGTTTTTATTTTGATTTAGAATGGGAGGTTTAGAAATAATTCCACTTCCAATAATGGGTATGTTGTCTGTAATTCCTGCTAATTTGTGAAATTAAGCAATAGGGTTTTCCTTACAGTAAATAGGACATGTGATGGAAAAATTCCTGAGTAGCTGCATCTTTTCATAGATATGGGAAATTCTAGACATAGTCTGACTGCAAGTTTCCCTGTTTCCTGTTCTTGATTTCCATATTAACCCTTTTTCTTTGCATGCGTTTGTTAGTAAACCTAATACGCAGATTTTTTTCACTCTCCCCCCCCCCCTGTAAATGGTGTTTATTGTTATTTTATTGTTAAGGTGGTCTTCCCATCTTCATGTTCAATTTTTCTTCTGTAATTCTAGAATCTGCATATTTGAGTAAGGATTTGGTTCAGATACTTCTCTTATTAACATCTTTCCTCCAAAAATAGAGAGTTGGCCATTATTTGGGCCTTTTGATTTTATAATCTTTATTTGAGGTTTCTGTTTGGTTGTACTTCATATAACTCGGTTCCATAAAGTGTACGTGTCTGTTTTTGAATGCTTTTATGCCATCGTTTGTTTTTTTGGTAAATGGATATTGCTGTTGTGACAGGATTTTGACGTTAGAGAGTATGCAATCTCTGTGGCCGGGAGACTGTCAGAAAAGAATCCTGCATATGTTCTTCCTGCACTCCGTCGTCATCTCATACAGCTGTTGACCTATCTAAAACAGAGGTGATGTCAACAGTTAGCTATTGTGCTATCATACAAACTTATATTACTTGTAAAAATTATGATAATTTGGGTTGGATGAAAGAAGTTTTCTCAACCAATCTGTGAAGCTGTCTGATATTCAACTTTCCTGTGTTGTCAGCAGTGCAGATAACAAATGCAGAGAAGAAAGTGCAAAGTTATTAGGTTGTTTGATACGTAATTGTGAACAACTTGTACTTCCATACATTGCTCCAATACACAAGGTTTGATCTGTTTATTGTTTTTATTTTGTTTAGCTCTTCTAGTTATCTTCCTTCTTAAGATAATGGGTGTCCAATGTGCAGGCACTTGTGGCAAGACTTCTTGAAGGCACAGGAGTAAATGCCAATAATGGTATCATTAGTGGAGTTCTTGTAACTGTCGGAGATCTTGCTAGAGTGGTGGGTGGACTCTGGTTTTATAGATTGCTTGCAATTAGGAATAAAAGAGTTTTTTTTTTTTTTTAATTTCTGTGGTGGGGTCGGGTTTTGTGTTTTTGTTGTGTGCGTGCGTGTGGTTTGGGGGGGGGTGTGCTGTTATGAATTGGGTTGACGTCTCATTTGGAAATTCATTATCTGGGAAGAATATAAATCGTTGATTGGCCTTTTTGTCACGAGCCTTTGGTGATGCTAATAAGTTTTTCTGTTTCTCTCTTATTTCCATGATGCTTGTTAACATTTAAATACTCAGAAATCTTCTTGTGGCACTTTCTGTTGTTGATACAAGTAAGAAAGTCCAGCCTGCTTTTTAAGACCACATCTGATTGCTTCTCTTGTCCTCTCTGTTGATGTTAAACTGAAGTTTCAGCTGGACTGGGAATCAACCTGATTGCAACGATGTCTTTCAAATGTGCATTCAAGGACCTGTTTGATTTCATACTCGTAACCCTACAAAGCATGAAGTCTATCTATGTAGTGCATTTCCAAGCCGGAACACTAGACCAAGGGACATGCTGTATCAGCTGTTTCCATATATGTTGTTTTGCATCCTAGCCTGATCTACATGTCTCTGTGTGATATATTTCCCCCTTATTCTGATGTGTATGTGGTTAATTTTGATTGTGATACTTGTTTAGGGTGGTTTTGCTATGAGGCAATATATTTCAGAACTTATGCCGCTGATAGTTGAAGCTTTGTTAGATGGAGCAGCAGCTACAAAGCGTGAAGTGGCTGTTGCAACTCTTGGGCAAGTTGTTCAGAGCACTGGGTACGTGACATGCCATTTTGTCTCTTTGAAATCATGATAAATATTTTCTTTTCCATCCTTTTGTTTCATGGTTTTATTTGAATCGTAATTGGTAATGATACATGCTAATTTTTTTTTTCATGACTGAGATCATGTCGGGTTTTTCATCTTTTGGTCAGGATGGAGCGTAAGATATTTTTTCTATGCAACTTTTTCTGAAATTTCATGATTTCCATGGAATGCAGCAACAAAAAATTTCCAATACTTATTTTTCATTTGGGATTGTTTTCATTTTGCTCTTCTATGCATGCTATAGATCATAAATAGTTCTTTCTCAGTAAAACATCTCACACCACAGAGAAAAAATGTTGCCAGTTGGATCTAAAGTTCTACCATTTGATTTTGTAGTTGGACCATCTTAGATGACTCATTTATTCTATTCTATTTTTGACTCTTGATTAGAAATGTAGATGAGTGTTGGGCTAACAACACATTCTTAAAAGCAGTGCATAAGGTCCCACATGCTCCTTCTTCTTCTCCTCTGTTTTTCTTCATTACATAATCGTGATGGAATAATTAGGGGTGAGCATTTTCGGTTCGGTTTGGTTTTTACTTAAAAAGCCAATCAAACCGATTTTTTTTTTAATTCAGAATCGAAACCGAACCGAAACCGGTTCAAACCGATCATTTTCGGTTTGGTTCGGTTAGTTGAGGAAAAAAATTGGAAAAACCGATACTATACAGTGGAAGTGCTAAGCGTAAAAAGTGAAGAAGCTTTGAAGCCGATCGAAGACAACGAGAGTAGCAGCTGATCTCCTACCTGATCTATCTACTATATTGATTGATATATTAGAGAGACCAAGTTCCTACGAGGGAAGAAAAGATTCACCAGCTCTATCGATTATCAAATCCCTGTACCTTTTTTGAAAGACATCGCATGTAATAGCTTACAAGGGAACGGGGAAAGGTAGAAACTTAGATTCAAAATAGAAGTTCCTAAGCTAAAAGGAATGGGGTCAGGGGTGGAGACTGACTGCCAAGGAGCGTAGTAGCTCGACTAGAGAATCAAAGAATAATGAGAGAATTAGAGAAGGAGAGTGGTGAGAGAGGGACAACTTGAAAGACATTTGGGAGAGGGGGGCGGCTGAGAGTTGAAGGATTGTGAAGTGTAGTTTTAGGGTTTCCTTTTATAGTGGGTTTAAATGTTGGTTGAACCGGTTCGGTTTGGTCCGGTTCAATCGGTTTAATGTTTCAAAAGCCGAAACCGAACCGAACCGAACCAATTTTTTTCTTAGGCTTTTTAATCGGTTTATTCAGTTTTTTTTCTTAATTCGGATGTTTTGGTTAAATTTTTTCTAGTTTTTTTTGGTTTAATCGGTTTTTTGGTTTTTTGGCTCACCCCTAGGAATAATTCCATCTCGGGGAAAGTTGAACATCTAAATTAGCCAATTTTCTTCATGCAAGGAAAGATGGTTCAGTTGTCTATGAAGGTGTTTGAGAGATGCGTTTCCACAAAGTAGGAAATTCTATAGTGAATAATGTTGATGGGTTTTCTTTTTCCATCCTAGTATAGACAGCAAGGTCACAATGCAATGACTTTACTTTCACTCTTAGGATGTAGATAATATAAATTCTGGAGTCATTTGTAAGGTTTGCATTTTTTTTTTTATCATTAATGCTCGATTGGGGCCTTTTCTTTTTGCTGACAGGTATGTCATAACTCCTTATATTGAGTATCCGCAATTACTTGGCTTACTCCTCAAATTGTTGAATAGTGAATTAGGGTGGACTACTAGACGTGAAGTATTGAAGGTAGCTACATGCCAACTAAAATGCTTGGCTATATCCTTTTAATTATTTGATGCAAGGTTAACTTTTTGGCTCTCAGGTTCTTGGCATCATGGGAGCTCTGGATCCCCACGTGCATAAACGAAACCAACAAAACTTGCCCGGTTCACATGGTGAGGTTGCCCGTGCAGCTAGTGATTCAGGTCAACACATCCCATCAATGGATGAACTACCTATGGACCTTTGGCCATCTTTTGCTACATCAGAAGATTATTACTCAACGGTAGTGCTTATGTTGCATTTGTCATTGCTCTCATTCTTGTTCGTATTAACATTCCTTTTTGATGAATTTAGGTTGCAATCAACTCCCTCATGCGAATTCTAAGGGATCCTTCACTTGCTAGCTACCACCAAAGGGTGGTCGGATCTCTAATGTTCATATTTAAGGTAAATTATAACAGTGCATGCCATTTTTTTTTCATTGATAAGAATGACTGCACTATCTTAATTTCATTTTTGACTTCTGACATCATTAATCATTGTTGGGAATTTTTATGATCCGCGAGGTTAGTCAATGGGCCTTGGCTGTGTACCATATTTACCTAAGGTTAGTGAATTAATCTTTAGCTGTATTTATTCCTTTTCTTTTTTTCCTCATATATTCTTTCTATTGGAACTTAAGTCTTTGTGAATGAATGATAAATATCATGGGAAATGGCTTCCTTTTGCCTTCCACATTATCTCTTTATTTCTATGTGCTTCTATCTGCTGGATTTTCATTATCATGTTGCTTGCCCTTGTTTTAATCTTAACGTATCGACTCCTTTATTGGGAAGTTCACCTGGTTACTTATTTTGCTCAATTTCATTTCTGGGCTTTAGCTCTAGTTGTGGTAGTCTGCTATCTTTCACTCACACAAAACTGGAAAATTTTTAATAACACAAGCTGATATCAGGAAGTTAAGAAAGAGTGTGTTTATTCAAAAGGTGAAGATAACTTTCCATGTTAATGTCATTGTTTGGTTTGGAACTTAAAAAAGTTTCTAGATAATATATTTATATTGTTGGATGATGTTAGTGCTTGTTTGGTATTTCATTTTTGTGAGCTGTAATTTTGTTTGGTATCCTGGACAGCATTTGTTGTTTTATACTTGATTAACATGTGTTCTCCTTTACTATTTTATGTAGGTTTTGCCTGATCTCTTTCACACTGTTCGTACATGTGATGATTGTCTTAAAGACTTTATAACCTGGAAGCTTGGAACTCTGGTATCTATTGTGCGCCAGGTGAGTTGTCATTTCTTGAAGTGATATGTAGTGCATTTTGGTACTTTTCTGTTAATGATATATTGGGTTTTTATGTGGTTGTGCAGCACATTCGTAAATATCTCCCTGAATTGCTCTCTCTAATATCTGAATTGTGGTCATCCTTCAGCTTGCCAGCTCCTATTCGTCCTCCTCATGGCTTTCCTGTAAGTTATGTTTTCATTATTTGGTGTGGTTGGAATTACCTGCATGTCATGTTTGGAGGCTACTCTTGTAATTTATTGTGTTGGTCTCTTCCTCTTCCTCTCTCTCAAACACGCATGCTTTCTTTTTTTCTACTCAGGTTTTACATTTAGTGGAACAACTTTGCTTGGCTCTCAATGATGAATTCAGAAAGCATCTTCCTGTCATTTTGCCTTGTTGTATTCAAGTTCTAAGTGATGCTGAAAGGTGTAATGACTATAGCTATGTTCTAGATATACTTCACACGCTTGAAGTGTTCGGTGGTTAGTACTCTCATGAGACACTGGTTTTTTTCATTCTTCGATATATTTCTAGCAACTATTGTGAATCATTGTAATGCATTAGTAATCAAGTGGAAGAGTGTAAAGAATGAAGAACCTTCTCACTGCTGTATAGGAGTCTAGAATCTACTAGGAAGTTATGTGGTAAGACTTGGATAATGTGCTCTTCTATTTTTTAGTAATAAAAAATTGAATCAATGAAAATAATCTTGGGGTATGGTCTATGGACAACATTATTTTCATTGTGGTGTTGTGTTGGAAAGGAAAGTGGTATTTTTTCATGAATACGTCAAAGAACTCCATCCTGGTTCTCATTCCACTTGGAATGCTTTCAGACTGGATGCTGCAGTGGATACAGAACATTCTGTTTTCCAAAATGCCAAATTGCAGCCTGAATAGAAATTCACATCATGCTTACACAATGTAGGGACATTGGATGAACATATGCATCTACTTCTTCCTGCGCTCATTCGATTGTTTAAAGTGGATGCCTCTGTGGATATAAGACGGGCTGCTATCAAAACTTTAACGAGATTGATCCCTTGTGTTCAGGTGGGCTCTCAGCTCGTAAAATCACTCCTGTTTTCCTGCATTAAAATAGCCCGCTATGATCGTTGCTTCGTGCTACCATGATAGGATCCAGATGGGTACTGTATATTTATCATATTGTCACAGTAGTTAAAGTGTTTTGCATAAATGGAATAAAAACATATCTCTTAATGTGTTCTAAAGCACTATCACCAAACACTTGCTAGCATGTGTATCGACACAAATGTATGCACGTGTAATTGAGGATTCCTGTACCTAATTGACATGTACTCTTATATTATTTTCTTCAGGTTACCGGTCACATTTCTGCTCTTGTGCATCACCTGAAGTTAGTGTTGGATGGGTAGGTTTCACTGCTTCCACTTTCTACATAGAGAACATGGTTTGGTTCCTGGTTGTGTTTGTGTGTGTATTCATGCATGTCTGTTAAAATCAAACATGGTCCTCTTAGTCCATTTTCCTTAATGATTCATGTTTCTGTTTGCCAATTTGAGTTAAACTTTTAAAAGGTGTACCTGTTTTCTTTTCATACCTTTCTTTAATTGATTCTCCTGTCCTATTTGATGGTTTCTGTTGCATGGAAGTCTCTTCTGTGTTGCTGGGGGGCTTTGTGAGGGAAAGTCCTCTTTTATGCTTATGTCCTTGACATGAAGTTGATTTACTTTCTGGTTTTTTCCCTATATCCTGACTTCAATAAGAGCAATCAGCTCAGTGGACAATTTCAGATCGTTTCTGACTCTACACTCAATCAGAGATTACCGATTTTAAGAGTAAATCAAAACCTTAGTTGTCGATGGTTTCTGGAATTAAATAGTTTTATTGATAAAGTCACGTTTCTGTATATTTAAATGATTGTCTTGACCCATATTTCAACCTTAGAAGAAAATCAAACATCAGTTCTTCTATGGTTCTGTAATTATGTTTCCCCTCCCTCTGAATTCCTTGCAAATTATAAAGATATTTGCTTGGTTTTAATTGGGGTTAGATTTTTCACAATCTCTGTTTACTTCACCTTGGAGACAATATTGTAACTTTCATATGACATTTCCCCCAATTCCATATTTTTTGTGTACATGTTGCATTTTTCTCTAGCATGATGCTCCAAATGTGCAAGCTTGTAATTTTCAGGAAGAATGATGAACTCCGGAGAGATGCTGTTGATGCACTCTGTTGTTTAGCTCATGCATTAGGGGAGGATTTCACCATTTTCATCCCATCAATCCACAAACTCTTGCTGAAGCATCGATTGCGGGTCTGTGCTTATTTGACTTGCTAATATAACAACGTTCTCTTGGGTTACTGCATTATATTTCAGAATTGATATGACTATTTTCTCCTTAATTTAAATTTAAGTTCTTTCTGTTGTCAGCATAAAGAATTTGAAGAAATTGAAGGACGCTTGAGGAGACGCGAACCTATAATCTTGGGGAGTACAGCTGCACAAAGATTGAGCAGACAACTTCCTATGGAGGTTATTAGTGACCCTTTAAATGATATGGATAATGATCCTTATGAAGATGGGATTGACATGCAACGACATCTTAGAGGCTATCAGGTAACTTTGTCTTATGAGTGTATGCTCAATGGTTTTTGTTACTGATTTTTGTTTAGTATATAGGCTATACCAAGTCTTTAAGTAAAAGTCTAGGTTGCGAGCTCTGGATATTTTGTTAGCGTGCATGTAAGAAGCTATACTCTGGATATTTTGTTAGCGTGCATGTAAGAAGCTATAAATATTAAATGATTTCTGTTAATTATTTCATGTGCATGGTTTTGATTGTCTAAAGATCATCCAACTTAAAAAGCATAAGCTATTAGGTGAGACCAGAACAGTTTTATATTACTTCCAGATATTTCCTCAAGTTATAGTCCATAGGGCTTGAATCTTGGACAAAACTCGGGCATTTACCAAGTTAGAAGCATGCCATACACGTAGTAGCATTCTAGCACTGACTAATAAGCCATAATACTGGTTCATTGTACTTATCTAAAAATTTTGTGGAATCCTATTCTAAAATTGTCTATTGGAGACCTACCCTTGATAGATGAATTACCCATGCTTTAAGCCCAATTGGCTCTTGTTTGAGAGGGCATGTTAAAAATATTGACTTTAGTGTTCTGGTGCGTGGCATTTTATCTCAACCATGCCTGCATTATTGTCTTGCTGTGTGGTTTAACTAATGTAAGTTTGTGCAGGTTAATGATGGTAGATTACGTACTGCTGGAGAGGCTTCTCAGCGAAGTACAAAAGAAGATTGGGCAGAGTGGATGAGGCATTTGAGCATTGAACTTCTAAAGGAGTCTCCTTCTCCAGCATTACGAACCTGTGCAAGGCTTGCACAGTTACAGGTATGGACAATAGCACTGTTTATCAACCTACCCTTGCTGTTTCCATTCTGATCCACAGCTTTTGTAGCCTTTTGTTGGACGAGAGTTATTTGCTGCTGGTTTTGTTAGCTGCTGGGCACAACTGAATGAGGCTAGTCAGAAACATTTGGTTCGGAGTTTGGAGATGGCATTTTCATCCCCAAATATTCCTCCAGAGATTCTAGCAACACTCCTTAACTTGGTATGTCGGGTTGGGATTTTGTTTTTTATTAATAATTTAAGAAACCACATTGTGGTGTAAGATGGAATTTTTTTTTCCATCCTTGTGCACCAGAATCTATTGCTCGGTTTGTTAAGTGTGTGAAAGCTATTATTTATTGTTTTGTTTTTTAGTAACCAACTAAAAATTTCCCTACAACTAAACAGTTGGAGGTTTGTATAGCTATGTATTTAAAACCCCGTGACCTGAATAGATAACTCTCTGTTTGACCACATGTCAGCCTGACTTCATTTTGGCAATGATACTTCTTCCAGATATTCATGCTACAGGTGGCTTAGAAACAATTCAATGAAACTAGTCCCTTTTCTTCTATTTTGCCCTTTTTATCAGCATAGGAATGGGCAATAAATTTTGGGCAAAGCTTGCTAGAGTAAGTAAAGCTCAAATTATTTATGGTGTTCCATTTCTTCCACATTTGAAAATTTAAGTTCAAAATTTCCCAAACTTTAGGCCACTATATAACTTTTACGAGGATTTACCTGAATCTTCACA
Organism: Populus alba x Populus glandulosa; assembly: GCA_033617975.1. Lineage (NCBI taxonomy): Eukaryota > Viridiplantae > Streptophyta > Magnoliopsida > Malpighiales > Salicaceae > Populus > Populus alba x Populus glandulosa. The sequence goes on along the minus strand of CM066143.1, from coordinate 30,203,000 downwards.
TGATGCATAATTTTGCAATTAAAAAATGTTTCGGTAATGGTCCTGATTTCTCATGAAATGAATCTGGTAATGTTTATCCTTTTGTGGTTGCCCTTATTAATGATAATTGGAAATTTGGATTGTGCATTGAGATTAAAGGAACAGATTATGAGGACATGCAAGATTTAGTTGTCTAATCCATTGCCATCATTAAGAAGCTGTCCTATGCTATTGTCTCTGATCACCGATGCCAGCATTATAAAATTTGTCAAGAGGAGTCATTGTGATGCTGGACAGCCTTGAAAATTGAAATTTTAGTGTTTTAGATGGGAATTTGGTTAGGGTGTAATGTATGTTGAATGGGGTTTTGGATTAAAGATGTGTTTTAGGAGAATTTGGGGGTTGATTTGGGCTGTGAATAATAATAAGTGATTGTAGCATTAAGAAATTAAAATATAAGAAAGAAGAAGAAAGAGTGTTTAGTGAAAAGGAAGAGGAAGAAATAACACACGGTTACAGTCCTTAAACCAAATCAAATACTTGTAATTTCATTTTAAATTCCTAGATGCACCAAAACCCTAGTAGTCCTGATCTAAACACAAAATAAAAATCTAAATAGGAAAGGAAAACACAATAAAAAAACTCCTACCTATAGTCCATGTCCTAAATAAACTAAGATTCTGAATTGTATTAACATTCCTGATTAAAACAAATCCCTAAATACTCTAGTTTTACAGGATATGTTAAAATATACAGTAACTGTAATTTCTAAACCTTTCTCTCTCATTGACCTCATCTCATTGTTTCATCTTGGCTCCTACATTGTGAAAAGGAAGTTAAAAATAATGTATGTAGTCCTTGGGAATTTTGACATGCTTGCCCTGTTCTGCTATTAGATGAAGGGTTCACTGTTTTTCTTATTGATGTTTCTTTGCAGGCAGAGTTCATGGAACATGATGAGAAACCTCTACCTATAGACATCCGCCTTCTTGGTGCTCTTGCAGATAAGGTTTTTTCCTACTAATAAGCAACTCTATAACTGCAGAGCCCTTATGCTTCTGTCTATATTAAAAGATGTATATTTCATTCTTTGTTTATGGTGAATGCTACATTCCAGTGTCGTGCATTTGCCAAGGCTTTACATTATAAAGAAATGGAATTCGAAGGTTCACGCTCCAAGAAGATGGATGCCAATCCTGTTGCTGTAGTTGAAACTCTCATTCATATAAATAATCAGTTACACCAGCATGAGGTCTGTTTTGAGGAAGAGCAATGTTTTACTTCTTGTACCTTTCAGCTGCCTCTTAAAAACTTTCTGTCAGTTTGTCTTAATCTCTGATCATTCTTATCTCATCCATTGTTGATTCTTAGGCTGCTGTTGGAATATTAACCTATGCCCAACAACTCTTGGATGTTCAACTTAAGGAGTCATGGTATTATCAAAGCATTGACGTGAAAGGAATATATATCTGTACTATGAATAAAACATCGATGTTTATTGTATCAGATAAAAATAACTTATACTTTAATTTTCCTGCATTTTTTTAGGTATGAGAAGCTGCAACGTTGGGATGATGCTCTCAAAGCATACACTGTCAAAGCCTCCCAAGTTTCAAGTCCACATCTTGTACTGGAAGCTACATTAGGTTTGCTTTAATTAGTCCATGTTGGTTGTTACGACTGCTTGATTTATTTTCATTTCTATAGTTAATTTATTGGAGTCATTCCATCATACCAGCCTACCTTTTTATATCAAAAATCTGATCTTGGCTCTTTTTTCCTATGTGACTTAAAATGAAGAGGAAATTGGTGGAATCAAATGAAGAAATCGACTGTGATATCAGGGAACCACTAATTTCTTAAAGCTAGTTCATGTATATACTGGTTGTATCAAATGTTCAGTATGGCTTTTCATGGGTCAGGATAGCCTAGGAAGTCAGATGTCCAATAAGGATTCTCTCGTGTTTTTTCTTGGTCTATGGGGAGGCACATTGGTTGCAATCTGAGTATTCCTTTTTTGTCTCTTCCATAATATGTGTGGGTTTCGATCCAAGTTTTTTGGTATGATGCCAAGTTGATGCAGCCTGGGAAGAGGAAAACAACACTAAACATAAATTATAGCTGAATATTGACTAAACCAGTAAAGAAAATTGAAGTTGGAACAAGAAACGGAGATCTGAAGTTCACAGAGAAATCTCTAAAATCTGAAATTGATTGATAGGATTTAAAACATTGACTAGTAAAAATATCCCCAGTAGACAATCATACTAGTTAAGACTCTAGTCCTATTTCTTGTAGGAAAATGTTCTCTCATTTAGAAGTCAAATGTTAATCACATGACAACTAAATAATCCAAATAACTTAGACTTTTATAGCTAAAAGAAAATTAATACGGAAAATATTAGAAACCTCGTGCATTACAAGTGACTAGTAGCTAAGCTAACCTGTATCCTCTCTGCTTTTATTGACTAACTGCATGGCTTTGCTTTTAGTCTTTTCTTGTATCCAACTTGACGAAGCTTGTCAGATGATTTCTGTCAAGGGCTGTGATTGCTAACAGTAGTAAGTATCGGTTCTTACAGGATGAGCCATGTAGGATGTCCCTTTTGGTTTGCTGAAAGATCATCTTTGAATGAAGCATTTTTTATTGGAGATGGAAGCCACCTAGAGGCATTGGGTCATTGGGCCTGCATTACCTTGATGGCCTATTCTTGCAATGACATCCCCCTTAAATCATCCGTTTAGATATTGAACTTCATAGTCAACTTCCTCCCATGTTTTTTTACAATTTGAGGGATGGGGATGCATTACGTTTTTATGCTTCCATATTCCAAGAGTTTAAAGATCTTGACTTATGTCCTGAAATTAATCATCCTTGTGTTCTATGCAGGGAGGATGCGTTGCCTTGCTGCTTTAGCTCGTTGGGAAGAGCTTAACAACCTATGCAAGGAATATTGGACACCAGCTGAGCCATCCGCTCGATTGGAAATGGCTCCATTGGTTGTTTTCCGTACTCAATGCAGATTTTTTAACTTAATCCCTGTGCATGCTTATTTTTTGTGATGCGCTTGTTTCAGGCTGCCAGCGCTGCTTGGAACATGGGTGAATGGGATCAGATGGCAGAATATGTGTCTCGGTTAGATGATGGTGATGAAACCAAAATTCGGGGTTTGGGGAATACTGCTGCTAGTGGTGATGGAAGTAGCAACGGCACATTTTTCAGGGCTGTGCTTTTAGTTCGTAAAGAGAAGGTACTCTTTGAATTAGATCTATATTAATTCCAATTTATTTGCTTTTTTTTTGTTCTGCATGGTTAATCACTTCATTGTTACCATTGTTTCTGCAAGTATGATGAAGCTCGTGAGTATGTTGAGAGAGCTAGGAAATGCTTGGCAACTGAGCTTGCTGCTTTGGTTAGTTTCTTATTTCATTACTACACTTCCAATGAAGCATGGGTTTTCAAGTCAGCTTTTGCATAAATGACTTCTCTTTCCAGATGAAGTTCTTTCTTATCTACTATTATGATATCTCAAGTTATTTTCCTCTCTAGGTTCTGGAAAGCTATGAACGTGCTTACGTAAATATGGTCCGTGTTCAGCAGCTGTCAGAACTAGAGGAGGTTTGCTCAATAGTTTATGAGAATTCATCAACCTTTTTCATTCTATTTCCGCATACAGGCATGGAAATTAAACTGGAGTATGGAGTGGTAATTTGATTTTTAACAGGTCATTGACTATTGTACACTTCCTGTGGGAAATCCTGTTGCTGAAGGACGGCGGGCCCTTATTCGAAATATGTGGACAGAGAGGATACGAGGAGCAAAGAGAAATGTTGAGGTAGAGATGATTTTATACTCTCTCTCTCTCTCTCTCTCTCTCTCTCTCTCTCTCTCTCGCGCACGCATTCTTGTTTCCTGCTAACTGACTGAAGTTGAGATATTTTCCTGCAAGTGAATATTGCTAGATATGATGTGGTGGTATATGAGGTTTCCAGGATGTATGATTGTGAAAATGATGTCACCTGAGGATGAGTAGTTCATGGCATTGAAAGCTAGGTTAAAAAATATAGGAAGTCGACGAGAATTTATTGACAATTGCTTCCCACTTTTAGTGAAAAGCTTTTATGGATAGTGACAATTGTTTTTGCTCTGATCTGTTTGACCATTTTTATGCTTGATTTTTCAGGTATGGCAACTTCTTTTGGCTGTAAGAGCACTTGTACTGCCTCCAACGGAAGACATTGATAATTGGCTCAAGTTTGCTTCTCTTTGTCGAAAAAGTAATCGGATTAGTCAGGCTAGATCCACTTTGGTTAAACTTTTACAGGTCAGTGGTACATGTCTTGAGAAACTAACAAAGATGTTAATTTTGGGATTGACTTTCATTTGTCTTTGCATGCTGAAATCTTGTTTTGTATTGTAAACAGTATGACCCTGAGACAAGTCCTGAAAATGTGCGATACCGTGGGCCTCCTCAAGTAATGTTGGCATACTTGAAATATCAATGGTCACTTGGGGAGGATCACAAGCGAAAAGAAGCATTTGCTAGGTTGCAGGTGTGTATAACTGATTTAGCTGTGACCGTGTCAGACACAATTACCATATTCATATAGTCTCATTTGCTAATTCTGATTCTGATTCTCTTGCTACATATTTATCTTAACTGCCCAATCACTTTTACAGGATTTGGCCATAGAGCTTTCAAGTGCCCCAAATATGCAATCAATCACACCAACAGGTTTAATGGGCAGCACGGGTCAAAATGTTCATCTCCTGGCACGTGTATATCGTACACTTGGAGCCTGGCAGCGGACACTTTCTCCTGGTTTGGATGATGATTCCATACAAGGTGGCTGCTTCCTTTCCCCACTAATTTCTGCAAGAAATTGAGTTTTTCTAGTCTTATTTTTTTTTTATTCACATTTTTTTTCCTTTTGTGCAGAGATTCTTTCATCATTCAGGAATGCTACCCAGTATGCAACAGAATGGGGAAAAGCATGGCACTCATGGGCTTTGTTCAATACAGCAGTGATGTCACATTATACATTACAAGGGTTACCAAATGTAGCCTCACAGTTTGTTGTTTCTGCGGTCACTGGATATTTTCATTCAATAGCCTGTGCAGCAAATGCTAAAGGGGTTGATGATAGTTTACAGGTAAATAATACTCATATATAGGCTTCCTAAAAGAAAGCGGACACCATCTATTGACTAAAGCTTTCACTATAAACTTTGGTCTTTTCGTTGATGACTTTTCTTTTTGTTCTTCTTTCGACATTATAGCTTTAGTCACTCTCTGTTGAATAGGCTCCTTGTTGGTTGTTACAAGAGATGGAGATTATGGTGGGAATCTGGTCATGATTTCAATGAACTGCAGTTTGTACTTTCAAATTTATATGGAGATGTCTTAGCTTGTATATGATCATTTTTAATACTGTTGGTATGAATTTATATCGTGATGCCTGCATTTTTTGCAAGGGAGAGGAGTGTTGTTTTTTATGCATTGTTTCCCATTTTCCTGATATGTTATTAATTGTGCTATATTTTTCAGGATATACTCCGCCTTCTTACCTTGTGGTTCAACCATGGAGCTAGTGCAGAAGTTCAGATGGCACTGCAGAAAGGATTTGCTCATGTTAATATCAACACATGGCTTGTTGTTCTACCTCAAATTATTGCCAGGATACATTCAAATACCCATGCTGTGAGAGAACTAATTCAATCACTACTTGTGCGAATTGGACAAAGTCATCCACAGGTGAGCATTTTCTGCTTGATGCTTTCCAAATTGATAAACATGATGTTTTAGGTGGGGCTATTAGATGGACGAACTGAGATATAAAATTGTTGAGTATGTGCATTGGATCTAGAATTCCATTTAACAATCCAGGACATTTTCAAATCAATTTTGCACTATAAAATGTTATTTGTTTATTGTTTCTTTGAGTTAATATTCTGTTGTATCTCATTTCTTCAAGCATGGATAAAAACTTCTGAAAGTGAGAAAATCCTAATTGAATTGAAGTAAAAAACACAAGTTCTAAAAATTCTTCTTGCAGTAACTAGATTTTGACTGCTCTATACCTAAAAGGTGGGAATCTTCCTTTATTCAACACGTGGAATCTCTTCCAACACATTCATAAAGTTTACTTTGGATGCACAAGTTTTACTTTGCATGTAGATTCTTAAGATAGATGTCTCTTAACTCAAATGCTTCTGGACCTCTGCATGTATTTGAGGAATTGATATCTTTGCAGGCTCTTATGTATCCTCTTCTTGTGGCTTGTAAATCTATAAGCAATTTACGTAAAGCAGCTGCTGAGGAAGTGGTAAACAAAGTTCGAAAGCATAGTGGTGTGCTTGTGGATCAGGTTAATTAAGTGTTCTCTTTGCAATCAATTTGTTTGTTGTAGTTTGGTTTATCTTAATAACGATCTTTTATATGTAGGCACAACTTGTATCGACGGAATTAATTAGAGTTGCTATACTTTGGCATGAAATGTGGCACGAGGGACTGGAAGAAGCAAGTCGTTTATATTTTGGCGAACATAACATCGAGGGAATGCTAAAGGTGCTAGAGCCTCTGCATAAAATGCTCGAGGAGGGTGCTGTGAAGGATAATGTTACTATAAAAGAGAGAGCATTCATTGAGGTAGCTATTAATATTATTGCAGTAGTCATTTCATATTTTTGCTCTGCGGTATCTGCTATCAGTGCATATGATCTTAATTTGAAACTGTTTTGATTTTTTAAGCACAGTTCAATTATTGAATTCTGGATCTTGCCTTTTTTTAGTCCGAATGTGCCATGTTTTTATTCTAAATCTTGAAACCTATTTGTAATTCTTGAATCGGTCATTTCTTGAAGCATCTAGCATTATGGCACTGTTTTGTTTATACATTTAGCTGATAACCGTAAGCTGTTATGACTGCAGGCGTACCGGCATGAATTGTTAGAGGCATGGGACTGTTGCATGAAGTACAAGAGAACTGTAAAAGAGGCGGAGCTTACTCAGGTATGATAGCTTGAGGGAATGATTTATGCGAGTTTTTATTAAGGTCTTTTCTACTAGTTAAGAAAATGACAAGCGTTTCTTGTGTGTGCATGAACCTGCCTAGGAGTGGATGGTTTGGTTGGAAAATCTTTGTTTTTTATGAACACCATTTTCAGATTTGCAAACATGGATCTTTTCCTTGTTGCCTTTTATACTTTCACGTCAAAGCATCAAAAACATCAACAAATTTTTAGATTGCCACTTAGTTTCATTAAAGTACCAGAACCTCTTTACCTATGATTCAAGAGCCATTTTTTTCTTTCAATTTACTCCCTTTCTATTATTTTTCAAGTTTTTGTTGTTTGAACAATCCAAACAACATGCATTTGTCTTGCATGCAATCACCCTTGTAGGTTGCAGTTTAAGCCAAGTCTATTAAAGACATAATTTAGGTGAAACTAGATTATTGATCTGTGTTAAGCTGTGGGTCAGGTCAAATTTTTTTTGAACGTAGGAAAAATGTTCAAATATTGTGAATTTTTTTTTAGTGGAAAAATAATTTAAACCTTGTGGGGGTTGGCTTGATGTGACCTAGTTGACTTTTCAGGTTCACAAGCAATCCGGACGACCCATAAAAACGTAGTTTGACTCAGAAATTTTCAAGATGACATTTTTTTTAATATTAAGATAACAACATAGTGGATTGACTTTGTTCAACCCGGTTTAACATGTAAAATCTGTGACCCGAGTTATAAGACTGATAATCTCATGGAAAACAAATCAAAATAAATTATAAAGCCTAATTTCCAATCAACTCAGTGCTAAAGGATAAAATTGAAAATAAAAACCTAAAAAAGCAACCTGAGTTAACTTGTTAAACTTGTGTCTCGAAATATAAGACCAAGATAACTTTATAGAAAGAATATTGAAACAAATTATGAAGTTCAATTCTTGATCAGTTCAATGTTAAAGGATGAGACTTAAAAAAAAGAAATCAACTAAAAAAACACAAAAAAATGACTCAAATCAATCCGCTAAACCCATGACCTGGATCATGCCATCGAGAAAACCTCATAGAAAGAAAATAATAATAAAACAACCTGATATAACCCAAATTAACTTGCCAAATCTATAACTCTGGTCTTGAGACTGAGATAACCTAATAAAAAGCAAATGACGAAGCTCAATTCCTAAAAGATCATGTTGGATCTAATGTTCAATGATGAAATTTGTAAAAAATTTAAACAAACAAATGACACAAAAAATGAGCCAAGTAATATGGGTTTAACTCATTAAGCATTATTCTCGGGTCATGACACCAAGATAACCTTACAAAAATCAAACAAAAATAAATTATGAAGTTTAATTCTCAATCAAACACAATATTAAATCACGAAATAAAAAAAAGAGTCAATTAAAAAAAAGAAAAAAAAATGAGTCAACAAGATTAACTTGTCAAACCTGTAACTCAGGTCAAGAGATGGGGACAACTCAATAAAAATCAAATCTAATGTTGAAGGACATAAGATCAAGATAACCTCTTGGAAAGAAAATAAAAAAATCACCTGGTTAATATACCAATACTCGTTACCTTGATCACGAGACTAAGATATCCCTATGAAAAACAAATCAAAAAAATTTATGAAGATAAATTCCCAACTGACCCAATATTTAATGATAAAACTGGAAAAAAATAAATTAAATAACACAAAAAAACAACTTGAGATACTCAGGTTTACCTGTTAAGCACTTTTCCTAGGTCATAAGACCGGATTAATGTAATAGAAAGCTAATAAAACAAATTATGAAGTCTAGTTTTCAATTAATCAAATATTAAAGGATGAAATTAAAAAAAAAAGGTTAAATAAGGAGAAAAAACCCAGTCAACTGGGTTAATTCACCAAACCCGCAATACGTGTCATGAGAGTAGGACAACCTAATAAAAAACAAATTTGATTTTAAAGGGTAAAATTAAAAAAAAAAACCAAAGAAAAAAAAACAAAGGCAAAGGTTTTTTTTATAGGGCCGGGGAAAGTACTATTCATTACTACAGTTCTTTCCCCACATATTTTAGTGTATTGTTAATATACTCTTTCTACTCTCTCTAAATGTTGATACAACAACAAAGCCTTAATCTAACAAGTCAGGGCCAGCTACATGTATCCTTTTGCATTATTTGGTGTAATCATAAACCATCTCCATCTCCATATTAAGGCTGTTTAAGTCATTTGATATCACTTCCATCCACAATATTTGGTCTCCCTCCTCCTTCCACAATCCCCTTTTGATTTCTCTGACTCAGTGCCTCTAGTGGCCTACTCTAAACATACCCAAATCATCTTAGTCTCATTTTATCTCCAATTTTCTGAACAGTGGAAAATTGGTTAATTTCTAATATTTCCTCTTTTTTGTTTGTTGCCATCAATCCATCTTAGCACACACATCTCAACCACACTCATTTTATGGGTATGCTGTTTTCTTGCCCGAGATCCACTCTTATACAACTTGGTTCACTCCTATACAGCATGGTTGGCCTACTGTGTCATGTGGAGCATACCTTGCACTGATAAAGTTCTATATATATATATATATATTATTTGATGGAAAGGTAAGTTTTGAATGAAAATATGTATGAACGAAGAATGAGGAATACACCTGAAATACCAAGAGGAGGAACATCTTTTTCCATAGCTGAAATAATCTAGTCACATGTTAGGCTTACTTAGTTGAAGCTATGGATGGGGAAGTGTGCGCTTGTATCAAAACTGAGAAGAAGCTAATGATATGAACTATAATTTGAACAGGCATGGGATCTATATTATCATGTCTTCAGACGAATAGACAAGCAGCTTCAAGTCATGACGACTCTTGACCTGCAGGCAAGAATGATATATCTTTATGTTGATATTTAGCTTGTTATTGAAATGGAACTAACCATTCTCTGGTTGTGGAAAAATAGTCTGTTTCTCCTGAGCTGGTAGAATGCTGTAATTTGGAGCTTGCTGTTCCTGGAACATATCGTGCTGGTAATCCTAATTACAAGACATTAATTATCAAACCTCACTTTCCTGGCTAATCCTTCAACTCGGTTTCTCATGCTTCAGATTTACCAGTAGTAACAATAGCATCATTTGCACCTGAGCTTGTTGTCATAACATCAAAACAGCGACCCCGGAAATTGACTATTCATGGGAGCGATGGGGAAGATCATGCCTTCTTACTGAAAGGACATGAAGATTTGCGCCAAGATGAACGTGTAATGCAGGTAAACTATATTTTGCACTTGAGATATTTATTACTGTGCTCTGTTGTGCTAGATGTTACTATTTGGGTCTGATTGCTGGTTAATGCTAAAAATCCGTTGGCTGTTGTCAGCTGTTTGGATTGGTGAATACTCTGCTGGAGAATTCAAGAAAAACTGTGGAGAAGGATTTGTCTATTCACCGATATGCTGTAATTCCATTATCTCCAAACAGTGGGTTAATTGAATGGGTTCCTAATTGTGACACACTACACCAGCTTATTCGAGAATATAGGGATGCCAGAAAGGTACATTAAAGTTTATTCGTGAGTAATGGAGTGGTGGGGTGATGACTGTTGAAGTATCTGCCTTCTTGTGTTTATTATATGGTTATGTCGGTATTTTGTCATGAGACAGCTGCAATTGATGGATTCCTGTTTGTCTAAATCATTTCAGATCACCCTAAATCAAGAGCACAAATACATGCTCAGTTTCGCTCCAGATTATGACAATTTACCACTCATAGCTAAAGTTGAAGTCTTTGAGTATGCTCTTGACAATACTGAAGGGAATGACCTGGCTAGGGTATGGAATGAAAATTCATCTCTTCAATATTTAGTTCTTCCTCCCCTGTGGAAACTATTTCACTTTACCAAGTAATGTTATCTGCCAGGTTCTTTGGTTAAAAAGTCGCACTTCTGAGGTATGGCTAGAAAGGCGAACAAATTACACACGGAGTTTAGCAGTTATGAGCATGGTATGTGTTCACCTTGTATTATTGTTTAGCAGTCATGGATATATTATGTGTCTGCCTTGTATTATTTAACAGCTTTCTTAAAGGATTCCATCACATGATTAATGAATCTCTCAATGAATGTCATTATATTGCCATTCTAGCTGACTGGTAAGTTTTCCAAACAAACTTGCCAAATAATTGAATCGTGTTTTTGGTTTAACTTGAATACTTCACCGGGGATGACTTTTTGGCCATAATTTGACAATCATTTCTGATTCCATATAGTTGAATAGTGTCTAAAAGATTTAGGACATAGAAGCAGATAATCCCAAATCATCCGGTCCTTTATGCCTTTGAACTGTTCCAGATTATGAACAGGGAAATAAGGTCGCGATGCATCTAGTTGTTGGATTCGAAGTTTTAACTTCTAACCAAAGAAGTTGTTGCTGGCCATCTCACGTGCTTTTGTCTACTAGGTTTTTTAACGTTGCCTTGTTTCTATCAAATAAATTAATAAAGCTGCTTTGTTTTCATTTAGGGCTCCTACAATCTTTTCCTTTTAATTCACTCTCTTTATTGTTGAGTTTTTGATTTTTTGAAAACATGGTAATTATTTAACGCTAATTGCTTTTTCTCAGGTTGGTTACCTTCTTGGCTTAGGTGATCGACACCCTAGTAACCTTATGCTGCATCGCTACAGGTATATAATGACTTGAACAAATCAGAGGAAAGAAAAGTGCTAGTTTATGGGATTAATCATACTACTTATGTTTTTTAGTGGGAAGATCTTGCATATTGACTTTGGAGATTGCTTTGAAGCTTCAATGAACCGGGAAAAGTTTCCTGAAAAGGTGCATTCTAGAAAATACTGCATTATCATGCGCTTCCTAATGCACATGATGGTTCTTTGAATTTAAAATGTGGCAGTATGCTTAAAATTATATTTTCAATGTAGGTTCCTTTCCGTTTGACAAGAATGCTTCTGAAAGCTATGGAGGTTAGTGGTATAGAGGGTAATTTCCGCTCTACTTGTGAAAATGTGATGCAAGTTCTCCGAACACACAAGGACAGTGTTATGGCCATGATGGAGGTATGAACACTGAAGTTTATTTTTCTATTTAGTACTTTTATGAGCCTACTACATAGGGAAACTAAGATCAAATTAATTGCATGCTTTGAATATCTTCTGAAAGTCCACAATTGTAGAACAGTGGATACTGGTGAAAGCAACAGCAATCAATGAGTATACAAGAAGTTTAAAATTTTGCAATATTACAAATGATATAAGACTATTAATTGTGTGAAAAACAAGTATACGTGTCGTTTCATAACTTATAAGAAATTTATAGTGTTGAGGTAAATATATCCAGTTCAAGGAAGAAAAAAGGTAAAGGTTTCCAGTTGGTTAATATATTGGTCTGGTTTTCAATACAATGCTAAAAGGAAAATATAGATTCTTGTTTGTTGAAATGACAATAAGGTAAGTCAATCCGGTTCCCCTATTTTTCAGGCTTTTGTTCATGATCCCCTCATCAATTGGCGCCTTTTTAACTTCAATGAGGTCCCACAAATGTCAATGTTCACCAATAGTCATGTCCCTGCTGTTGTGAATGCCGAGGAATCTGCTCCTAGTAGGGAGCTCCCTCAACCTCAACGCAGTGCTCGTGAGAGGGAACTTCTTCAGGTATCATATAGTATCTTAAATGCAGGAACCTTTGCAATAATGTTCTTCAATGATGTTTATATATTCAATTGGTTTTATGCAGGCTGTTAATCAGCTTGGTGACGCTAATGAAGTTTTGAATGAACGTGCTGTGGTTGTCATGGCCCGGATGAGTAATAAACTGACTGGACGTGATTTCTCCACTCCTTCATTTACTGCAAGCTCTATCCAACATGCAGTAGATCACAGCTCCTTAATTTCTGGAGATCCTCGTGAAGTAGATCATGGCTTATCTGTTAAATTGCAAGTTCAGAAATTAATTATTCAAGCCACATCACATGAAAATCTGTGCCAAAATTATGTTGGGTATGATGCCAGTGTGCCTTCCCGCCTTTTTTTACTTGTTTTATGCACACTCAAAGTTTTGTAACAAGGTGGCAAACACTGGCCAGTATGTCTTTAAAGATGACATGCGGGTCAGTGTTGCTTTTGTTGGTATAACATGCATGGTTTCATTTAACTTGTTAGCAGAAATGACAGCTGAACGAAGGTTGCATTGAACAGTTCCTTTTCACTTTTAATTTCATCATACAAAGTTTGTTTCATGTCATTCTTGTCATCTAATTTTGCACTGATTGAAAGAACAATTCTACAAGTTGGCAGACTTTGTTAACTAATGACTTTCACGTCTTACTTTCCAGGTGGTGTCCGTTTTGGTGAAGGGAAGCAACCTTGTTGTATGAAGTGTACATAGTTCAATCACAGTAGATCTCGAGACGTCCTGGTTTGCATTTTTTCTCATTGTAACTTCTGTATATAGATACCAGTTTGAAGCAACGAAAGTTGCATGTATTCTTGTACAGTGGAATGGCATTTAAAATGTATGGGAATGACCATCATCCCCGCAGTATCGCTGCTATTTATTCTCCGCTGTGTATTTCATCCTTGTGACATTTGCAAGAATCGGAATTTCAGTTACGGTAAATATTGTTCGTTTGGTTTCACATGGGTGTCATTTATCATTTCCTCTTTCTGTGACATCTTGAACTATGTAACTTCCTTGACGTGACCTATTCGCAAATTTAGATACAGTGCATAGCGTTGACATGACCATTTCAATTTACGTGGAAAAATATATATTTTTCCGTACTTTGTACTAAAGGATGCAAATTTGTATTTTGGTCTGTTATCATTGTCGTACTTTATGTAAATGTATGGAACACTGTATTTAGCGGCACTTAGATGGCAGTGGCATGAAAGCCTCATATTTTGTCATGTTTTGATGTAGTGGGAAGGGAGATAGTAATTGGTATTTGGAGGTATACTTGTCTAATTGTCTTGTGTTGCTAAAGGAAACGGCCTCTAACATTTTCCTGCTGTTTCTTGCTTAGAGAAAAACGCAGACCAAAATGAAAAATGCCACTCGTAGAACATCCGTCCGGAGATTCCTCAGTCTAATGGAGGATTCGTTTGAATGCTTGGTATACAAAGACAATGATTGGGTGCGCATGAAAGTAAGGCCTAAGCCTGTACCAGGGTCAAGTACCTGGTTTTGGCATTATGAAGATTTTTGCAGGTGTAGTATACTGATCTTTACATCTCCCGAATCAAAGCGGTGTTGATTGTTGTGACAAAACTTTAACGGAGGAGATGAATTCTGAGCTAAGATTTAAGCCATTGTTGTTTTTCAAAGCATGGAAGAAGGGCAAGCACCTCTCTTATATAGTCATCCAGTCGGTCTTTGGACATCCTTAATAAATTATAGATACAATAAGCTCATTCTTTAAGTCCATAATGCTCAAAACCATCTAAGGAAGGAAGAAGCTGAATTTGAGACAAAACTTTAAAGCCTAAAGATTAACATTAACATTAATTAATTAATTAATAATAAATAAATAACTTTGTGGCTAAAACACTGTATCAAGACAATGAGACAGATCATTGTGGAGGCTATTTGGACTTGCATTGTGATTTTTTTTTAAAAACTTAAAATCGCATATTTTTTGGTGACCTTTTTCTTTTTCAAGAAAGAACAGACAGGCTCTAGATAAAAATTTGCATCCCAGATCTCATATTTCTCTTAGTTTGTTTGAAAGAATTCCTTAAATTTCCCTAATCTAAAGGCAAGTAGGACTCTAATCTACCCTCGACGATGAAAGAATTGAAAGTGACTAAATTGGAGTAAAAAATGCATAAAATAAGGTCTGCTCTGTGATGCTGAAGATGTTGTTATTTGCTATGCAGCTTCTGAAATGGACCACAAAATGTAAGAAAACCTAGAAAAGATGCGCTTTTTGAAACCCTGAATCTTTTATGCTTTTTTTTTGCAATTTCATATTTGGATATGATACATGCAATTTTTACACACTCACACACACACACACAGATATATATATATATATATATATATATATATATATATATATATTATGGGTTTTTATTTCTGAGATTAATTTGCGATTTGAGTTCTTGGTTGTAGATTTCTTTTTTTTAGGATTTGCCTTTGTTTCTTCTTCGACCGAGTTTGATTTCTCTGCCAATTTGCTAGGATGGTTGAATTGATTTGTTTTGTTCCTTCTCCTGCCAGATACATATTTTCATGTTCACCTCCTTTCATCTTTCTGTTAGATCTTCTTATATATTTGTTGACTAGGAAGACAATCAGCACTTGATTTTAGATTGATGCTTAGATAGATCGATGTATGTATGTGAGCCTATATAATCTCTATTTTTTATGTGCTACAACATCAACTGATGCAATTACATCTTCACTTTGTTTTTTTTAATTTCCTGGGAGCTGTTTTTTTTTCATCAGAATTGCTTATTGGTTTGTTTTAGCCTGCCTATCTAAGGAGATTTATAATTTATTTATTTTTTTACAAATCACGGGTCCTTTATATTTTGATATAGGAAAGAATTTTATTAAGAGATTGCTTCCTATTGATGCTTATATTTTTATGTGGCCTGCTCCTGTACCTGGTAGACATATGGAGCTTCCTATTGGAAATGTCTTGCTTAAAAGGTAGCATCTCACTTGCTCATTGTCTGTATTTTAAAATTGGGATATTTGAAGAATTTGTTTTGCCATGGCACCAACACCTTTGTAGACCTATTTGTTGTGTCTTTTTTTTATTTTATTTTAAAGAGCATTAATGATTGCCTTTTTTTTTAACAAGCTAGCCCAAATAGTTTGTGTTATTTTTCTCAGCCATACGGTTGAAGATTCCACCTCTGAAAGTGATACATTTATGGAGGCTGGCACAGTTTACTAAGACTAACAATTTTTTGCTAATATGTATGTTCCAATGCTAGCAGCTGATGCAAGAACTACGTTCCACTAAGAAAGCAACAGTGAATGTAAGAGAATGAAATTAAACTAACCGGTTTATTGGTCTATGCGACTATATGCTATATAAAAATATTTAGAAAGTACAAACCTGAATTTGTTTTTTAAAAAAGCATTACTTTTATGAAAGAATTTTAAAGAAATTAAGATATCCAGATAGTTTAAACTGCTTTATTAAGAAAAAAGGACCAAGATACTGTTGAGGAATCCATCTAAAAGATTAATTATAGGCGCCTAGCCATTAAACCACCTAGAAATCATGACTTATATCATCAGCATCACCCAACTCAAGAATCCAACCTAACTAATTTGAGGGACAGTTAAATTGAATTTACTTCTTAATAATCACGCTTTGAGTTTCTTTTAGGTTATTAAAAATTTAAATAATTATTAATTTTAAAATTTATAAGATTAATCACAAATTAGTTTGAACACGTTAATCAAAAATTAAAAAATTCCAGCCCAACTAGCTCTACCTCGTCCCAGCACAGTCCCACAATGCATTGCTACTGTCGTCTTCACACCGACACAAAACCACCACAACACCAGCCAAATCGCAACCTCTAATCAACCCTCCACTCTTTCCTTTTTCCACGACCAACACGGCCACATTCACTTCCACACTAATTGAAGAGTGTTATATATAATGTGTATTGTTTACAGAGCTAAAATAAAGAGTCGTTTGCAGAGAAAAGTGCCATGAATGGAAAACATATTTGTTAGCTATTATAGTTCTAGTGTTTTTTCCAAATTAACATAGGAGTTTAGAAAGTTTTGAGAAATAGCACTGCCAGAATTTATTTATTTTTGGATAATAGCACATCCATAAAAGATTTTAAAAAACCATGAATGATAACTGCAGTTTTTTTAAAAAAGAACTTTACACTAAAATTAAAAATTGGAATGCTATTTTTAAAAAATCACATTTCCTACTTATTGCTTGTTTAAATTCTCTAGTTTTCTCTTGTTATTTTTTAAAAACTCGCAGATGAAAACTAGTTCGATTGTGCTTCTTTGTTTTTAATGCTAGTTTGTTGATTTAAAAAAATAAAATTGTGCACACCCTGCCCCGTCCCTTTCCCGTGCGAAGGGTCGGTGTTAATGTACCTGTCCCAAAGTTTTAATCTTTGACTTTCAAAATTGAATCTTGTTCCAAAAAAACTACACTTTTTTTTTTCTTGAACTCAAAATAAGCCATGGCAGTTTCTAGTGATTCAATGCTTCAAAAGGTCTTTGCAAAGAACCCAACTTTTGATTCGAACAAAAAGGTTCTAGGAAAATCAGTGGGTATATCTGGCGGGGTAATTTCTTGCAATGAAAGGAAGCTGAAAAGTGAAGACAAGATTGCAGTAAAAGCATCGGCAGAAGCTGGTTTAAAGGGTTTGAAGAGTTATGAGGTGAACTTGGATCTGGGGTTTGATGTGGTGGCACAGAGAGAGTTGAGAGAAAAAGGGTTCTTGGGGATAAGGAAGACAAAGTTAGTGTGTACTATAGGCCCTGCTTGTTGTTCTTTGGAGGATTTGGAGAGATTGGCAATGGGAGGGATGAATGTGGCTAGGCTTAATATGTGTCATAACACAAGAGAGTGGCACCGTGATGTTATTAGGAAAATCAAGAAATTGAATGAGGAGAAAGGTTTTTTTGTTTCGGTTATGATTGATACTGAAGGCAGTCTGATTCATGTAGTGGATCACGGAGCTCCTTCCTCTATCAAAGCAGAGGTATCTAATTAGAATCGCATTGTTTATTTCTCTCTCTCTTTTCCATGTTATTGGAGTGGTGTGGACATTTTTCTTGTAGCTGTTACTTCAGGAGAATTATGAGTAGAATGCAGTGTCACTAGAACCCAGTATTTAGTTTCCCTTTAATTATGGGAAAACACGACTATACCATTTCTAATCTTGGATTATAATAATAATTTGTTGAAATGAATTTGTTGCAATCGATGGATTTTTGTTCTTACTTGGGCACCAGGAAGGTTCAGTTTGGGTATTTACAGCTAAAAAATTCGAGGGTTCTCGTCCGTTCACTGTGCAAGCCAACTACGAAGGCTTCTCTGAAGGTGGTGAATTTATTTTCTTGTTCACTGGGTCACTTATCCTTTAGTTTATATATATATGTTTTATAAGAAATTACAAAATGATACAATTGCTTGATTTCAATTTATCTCAATAGAATTGAATAATCGGCAGGCATCATGGTGGGTGATGAACTGGTTATTGATGGTGGAATGGCGAAGTTTGAAGTCGTTGAAAGGATGGGGAATGATTTGCGTTGCAAGTGCACGGATCCTGGTCTATTCCTTCCTCGAGCCAAGTTAAGCTTCTGGAGGCATGGGAAGCTTTCCTATCACGGTCTTCCAACTCTATCAATAAAGGTTTTATTCTCCTCTCTCAACAGCTTATATTGATTACACTATTTCAACTTTCGCAGTCTGCTACCTGTTTTGCTTGCATGTCTCAAAATCCAAGAAATTCAGTACCTTTACAGTGTACATTAGATTGTTCAAGTCTGAAACACTAGATCAAAATTGTCATTCTGCAACTTGCATACTTAGTACTACAGAAAACCTAGCATATTTCTATCACTTTCCAGGGACCTATATGATGAAGTTCATAGATTCACTGAAAGGAAAATAGAAAGATAGGCTCTCCACGTTATAATCCTTATTGTCCCTTAACAAAAATCATCACATACTTTCCTTGATGGAATTTGGCGAGCAAGTGGCATCACTTCCTCAAATTCATTAGATTTCAAACTCAATCAGACTTACATAGATGAAATCTTGGTTTCATGCTCTAATAAATTTCTCATCTATACTCATTGAACCTACAGGATTGGGCAGATGTTGATTTCGGAGTTTCTGAAGGTGTTGATTTTATTGCCTTGTCCTTTGTAAATGATGCCAATTCTGTCAAGAATCTGAAGAATTATCTCTCCACCAAATCGTCCAAGTAAGAACACATTCACCAAGTTGAGATCTCATGTAATTACCCACATAAAAATTTCCTTTCATCTTTCCATTTGTCTCCAATAATATAATGTCTATGACTTGGACTAATTATTTAGGTTTTCTTTTACAGACTGACAAATAGTTTCTGAAACTATACCTGAACCTTGCTTGTGCAGAATCCTCCCCCCACTCTCCTCCCCGCCCCCTCGTTTACAACATCCTCTTTTTTCTTTCTCGTTAGAAGTTATATCTGCCTTGATGTAGCTAATATTACATTGCCATATTTGTGAAATGGTGTTAATCTATGTCCCTACATTATACAAAGTTAGATAACCACATAGATATAACTGTTTCTCCCCTTCTATTTAGTATCTTCTGGAAAACGAAGTATGAAACTTAAAGATTGCTGGCATTTACAGATCAATAAGAGTACTGGCAAAGATTGAGACCTTGGAGTCTCTTCAGAAATTGGAAGAAATTGTAGTGGCATCTGATGGAATCATGGTGGCTCGTGGTGACCTAGGAGTTGAAGTTCCACTTGAACAGATTCCAACAGTCCAAGAGGATTTAACTCGTTTATGTAGGCAGCTGAACAAGCCAGTAATTATTGCTTCTCAACTTCTTGAATCAATGGTCGAATGCCCAACTCCAACACGTGCTGAGGTATTATATGACAACATCTGTTGTAATTACAAATTAATATCTTGATAGTAGCATAGGGGGACACTGTTTTTCTGGAGGGAGAGAGAAACATCTAAACATTTTTTTTACAAGGTGTTTTCTTGAGAATAGAAAGCCGAAACATTCAAATTTCAAACCTTACACATCCGGTTTAAAAGCTCTGCACTAGAGGACAAAAAGAAAAATTCTATATGGATCTACAAAATCAGATAAAGAAGTGAAAAAAAAAAAAAGGAACACCTTAATTCACTGTTTGGTCGTGAAAGATCTTTGAAATTCCATTCGATGTAGTCTGGAATTAAACAGGCGTGGCTTCCCAGTATTGCAGCTCATGGAATGATGGCAGCTGCTTTTTGTTAGACATGGCATGAACTTGGATCGCTGTCCCATTAATCTGAATGTGGAATGATTGGATTGAGAGGAACAGTAGGGTTATTCAGATTGAGACTTCTATTCATGAGATTAAACTGTCTTGTCTAGGGAGCTGTTTTGTTCTCGAGAGCCCGTGCATTTCTTTCTGTAAAGAAAAACAATATTTAGTCTTGTTGAAATTTTTTAAGACTTAATGCCTTCTTTTATTTGATAAGGTGGCAGATGTGTCTGAAGCAGTTCGACAGTATGCAGATGCACTGATGCTGTCTGGTGAATCAGCTATTGGACTACATGGGCAGAAGGCTCTTTCTGTCTTGCAGATGGTCAGCAGTCGAATGGAACTATGGAGTCATGAGGAAAACCGACAGAGTGCTCTTCATAACAGTCAGCTGGGCAATACGTTGTCTGATTGCATTGCTGAAGAAATATGCAATTGTGCTGTTCAAATGGGTATGATTTTCCTTTAACCTTCACTTACATTTTAGTACTTTTGTTGTGAAGCATCAAGTGGATAGATGGCATGACAGATGCTAATCCTTTTCTCTAAATATCTTTTCAGTCTTTTTTTTTTTCAACAAAAAGTATCCTCTCAGCATTCTCTATAAACTGTAGAAATCTATTGATGAAACAATAGCTTTCCTTACAAATTACATGATCATTTGAACTTAGACAATACTGAGCCAAAAGTCAATTGATGTATTGAGTAGGCTTTTGTGTAGCACCTTAACGAATCTTTCAGTCAAATTATAACTTGGAGGTTTCGAACTGCTTCATATTCTCTATGTATAAGATGGTTAACTGGAGAGGGCATGGGATTTGTAGTTGTAGTTTCATTGATGACCAAATGTGTGTTTTAGTTGTTCTCGACGTGCTGCCATCCCTAAAAATACCAGATATGTAAGCAATTGGAAACCTTTGGGTTTTTGTAGAAGTGCAGTGAAATATGCTAACAAATGTACTTCATCAATCATTAATGCGTGGTCTTTCCTTGTCTTTTGGACATATAAGCACACATGTTATTAACTTTTGATGTATCACTCCAAAATATCCAGGCCATGACTATTTGGAATTTATGCCGGTGTTTTTTTTGTTCTCCAGCTAACAACCTTGGTGTAGACGCTATCTTTGTGTACACAAAGCATGGTGAAATGGCATCACTTTTATCTCGCAACAGGCCCTACCCTCCCATATTTGCGTTTACCAGTGACAGGAATGCTCGGATGGCTCTGAATTTGCAGTGGGGAGTTATCCCACTTCTTGTTGATTTATCAGATGATATGGAAGCCAACATCTCAAAAACCATTGATCTGATAAGAACAAAGGGGATGATAAAAGAGGGAGATGCTGTTCTGCTGGTCTCAGATTTAACTCCGACACATGCAACTTCAACGACTTTCCAATCAATCCAGGTGAAGACCATTGTTTAGGAGAATTACTCCTTTCTGAATACTGTTTAGAACATGGGTGAACACAAAGGCTTTATTTTGATCTTTTTTCTGCAAGAAAAATATGCTGCCAAGACTGAGTTTGGTAATCGAAAAAGACAATACAAGAAATCCACGAAGTGGTGTGAACAATACAGTTAGTCTGTCCTATAAATAGTTTTATGCAATTACTTGTTTGATGACAGTACCTGAAACTTGCAAGTTTTATTTAGGTTTCAGACCATGGCCCTACAAGAACTACAAGAAAGTCGTGAAAAAAACTTCACACAAAAAAAAAAAAAAAATTAGTTAGCGAGGAACAAGAAACTCTCATGTTTAAGTCAGTATGAGTGCAGAGAAACTCTTATAACCTCTATGAGGAAGTTTGTATAAAGTAATTTGTACATAAAAAAAAAAAAAAAAAAGGTATGCAGGGCGAAGGAAACACCATGTTTAAGTAGAATTTTTAACTAGAAAATTCTAGCCACTTTGCTAAGGCGGCTGGAAAAAAAAAAAACTTTTTTTTTTTATTGAAAGAATCCTTTTTATTTTTTTTTCTTTTTTTTTTTCATCATCAGTAACTAACTCTTCCTTGGCGTATACATGAATCATATTCTCCAATAATTACGCTACATAACAAAGATTATAATATAACTTGTGAAATCCTGTGCGTAAAAGACGTGAATTATGAATTTATTCCTCTCTATATGACACTCGGTTATCAATGTAGAAAGTTCCGTGAAAGTTTGACTTCCTCTCTTTCCCTGTCAAGAATCAACCACATATAAGTTCCAAGCTTTGTTTGAATTTTGATTAGAGATTTTTTTTCAAAGTAGCATAGGAGAAATTATTTTTCAAAAAATAGCAGTCACTTTCCTGCATTTAAGCGTCTATGGCAGCATTTATTATATAACAGTTGTAACATATCATTTGATTATAAAATTAGTTATAATTTTTATGAGTGGGCCTTATTATTATTTACGTTGACAACGATGTTTTATTGAAACTGAGTGGTTAAATGTTTGGTAACAAATAACCACAATTTATTTTAAAAAAACTAAAATTATTCATGTAAATAATACAAATAAATTAAAATTCACTTGCACTGTTCTTTTAAAAAAGTAAACAATGAAGGAGAAAAGCAGCCAAAAGCTGCTTCGGCAAAATCTGTGTTGTAAACATGAATCATTGTTCACGTGAATAGTTTTAGTTTTTTAAATAAATAAAAAAACAGTGCAATGAATTATAAATTCATGGAAACTGTAGTTTTTATCAGATGAATTTTGCACGTAATGAAATTGTAAATGATTTAATGGAATAATAAAAAAAATATTTTATATAAAGTATTATTTATTTCATGATGTAATAGTCGTAATTAAATTTAAAACCATTAATATTAATATATATATTTTATATTTTTTAATTGTGTTTTATTCGAAAAATTAGAAGGAGATCGTTTGATGACGTTGCATTTACAGAATTTGATTACGATCCCAATTTTGTTCTTGATGATATTTTTACCTGATGTTGTTGTGCGCTTAAGAAACCATGAAAAATATAGTCCTTGTTGGATAGATTTCGTACGTGATGAAATTGCACGTAGTTTAATAAAATAATAAATAATATTTTATATCAATATTATTTATTTTATGATATAATAACAATAGTTAAATCTACAATATTTAAATTAAAAACCATCAATATTAATATGTATATTTTTTAATTATTTTATAACCTCAATTTAAAAAGTATTCTTTTAACCAAATACATTAAACTATTTTTTGTTCAGCTTCAATTTCAACTACAGTTTTAACCAAACATATATTTTTCCAAACTAGCCTTAACTAAAAATATTTTTTATAAAATAATTTTTTTTAAACCACAACCATAACAACTACCATAATACCAAACATACTTCCATACTGCTCATTGCGGAACCTGTAACACAGCCTCTCTCTTTATATGCTTAATGCGTAGGCCCTACCATTATTTGTTTTCTTCCCTTTTTATTTATTAATCATTGCAAATCTTAAATCTAGAACCATTTAAACTCTGGCTTGCCTTCCCATCTCATCTCTGGATTTTGTTTTCGTCTCCTGTTTAAGGAATTTGATCTCCATATTTGTTCCCTACTAGCTCTATTATAATTATATATTATTTTTTATACATGATTTTGGTTTTTAAGTCTTTGGATTTTTCTGGCTGAACCGGATCCAGTCTAAAACTAAATGCATTAAACCAGGTCCAATGCAATAAAAAAAAAATTTAATTTTAATTTTAATTTTTAATTATATTTTATTCAAAAAAAAATAATATTTAACATTATTCAATGACACTACATAAATTAGACAGAGATCGCTTTATGATATAGTATTTGCATTAAAAACTATCAATATTAATATATATCTTTTTTAATTATTTTATAATTTTAATTTGAAAACATTCTTAACCAAACACATTAAATTATTTTTTATTCAACCTCAATTTCAACCACAATTTTAACTAAACATATATAAATATCAAAGTAACCTTAACTAAAAATACTTTTATAAAAATATTTTTTTTAAATCACAACTATAAAAGCTATCAAGATATCAAATAATATCTTCTTCATGTAAATAATGTATTTACATGGAGGAGAAACAACTCCATGGTTGTGAACTAACCAGTGTTTTGCATCAACTTTACTACACAAGGCTTGGAGTTTGAATGAGTCCAGAGACACAAAATTCAGTGTTTCAGCTGTTGCCTTCAATATCTTGTATGCCATGATTCTTCTGGCAAATATTTGGTGACATTTAAAGCAAGTCTAGATAAATGAATAGATATTGTACTTATTTTACCCTAAATTCAGGTTGCAATAACTCTAGGTAAGCTCACCACTCAAGTCCACAAGTACATGGTGGAAAAAGCTTCGAGTGTGTATGTCTACACACACACACACTCTAAGATAATAACATGACAGTTGCAGATAATATCAGACTCTTATCTTTATCAGATTCCTTCCTGTACTATATTTGGTAGTGTATAAGATACGGTACATCAGACACTTTGTACTATTTGTTTTTATATTTTTAAAAAAATTAAATTTTTTTATTTGTTTTTAATTAATATTTTTTTATGTTTTCAAATTATTTTGATGTTGATATTAAAAATAATTTTTAAAAAATAAAAAAATATTATTTTAATATATTTTTAAATAAAAAATCACTTTAAAATAAAACCAGAAGAACAATCTCAATCTTTACCGGATTCCTTGCCTTATATATTTGGTTGTATCAGATACGGTAGTAGATATGAGATAAGCAAGTGACACCTGAGGAAAATAAGCTTCTGTCAAATACTATGGCCACCTGCTTACCCTCAGTTCATGTTTGTAGGGAAATGAATCCTGTCAAGGATCAAGCACAGGAAGAGAAAAGAGTGAAAACCAAACAATTATTGACTTATCATTTTTTTTTTCTTTTTACAATTGACTTAATCATTTTCTTACACGCTCACAAATCATAATTTTCATAGCCCATCCCTTCTCTTTGTTCTTCAAGTTTCTAAACAGTAAATGAAAACCCTTCATTTTAATATATTATTCCTTCTTTTTCTTTTTCTTTTCGTTCTTGGCTTGCCTCATCGATTTTGTGGAGAGTAAATTGTGTGGCAATTCCTATTCCACAAAACATGGGCTTCACCCTACTTCTTAGCCACAAAAGCCACCCAACAGACACGTCACTTCTTCGCACGTTAGTTCCATATAACATCTACTCACTAAAATACGCCCACTCGTTCGACACAGACAACCGAAACCCACCTCTTGTCTTCACCACTGTGCCTTCGTTTCCCTAGAAACAAACACAAAACTTTTCTTCTTCTGATTTTATTTTATTTTATCTTCTCTCTTTGAAAAGTGCTCTCATTACTCATAGACTCATTCTCTTGATGCCAAACGCCAACTCAGAATGGCTTATCAAATCAACTCTCTCTCCACTCTCCATTTCCCCGTCAAAAAACTTTCCTGGGAAATCAATTTCCAGGAAAACAATTCTTAAGTCGAGAACTTTCTATGGCAGCTCAAGAAGATATTATGAGAAACAGCAAAAGTTTAAGGTCTTTTGCTCAGTCCGAGAAGAAGACAATAATAAAAGAAATGGCAAGTTCGGTTTTTGATACTCGTGTCGAAGTTTCGAACTTTATTGGTTGTTTGTTTTTTTTATATATTAAAAAGATAGTAACTTTTTGTTAATATTTTATGTTATTTGTTTGTGGGTTTGCTTAGTGAAGAGGGTTTTTGTATTTTTTTTAGGGGAAGAGCCTCCGGAGTCATTGTTTATGAAGGAACTGAAGAGGAGGGGTATGACTCCGACTTCATTGCTTGAAGAGACCAATAGAGGCAATTATGGAGTGGAGGATGAAATGAAAATTGGAGAGGAAGACTGGGGTTTTTCTAAAAGAAATTCAGTATCAACTGAAATTGATAAAGGTCTATCTAATCAAAGGGAGAAGTCAATGGCTCTTAATAGTGAAGGACTTGAGGTTAATTTTGTTTCTTTGCTCTTTGTTTATTTCTCAAAGTTTGTTTTTCCATTTGCGTATTTGTCAAAGAATTGCTTGAATGTTCTACTAACTATGCCATGCCAAAACTTGAGCTACAATCGTGGGAGAATTATTTGGTGTGTATACTTCCTTACCTATATGTAAAGGTTATTCCTTGCACATCTAAGCTCAGGCGTGCTAAGACTGGCTGACATTTTTCCTCTGTTCCAGGGATTAATTCCTCGGGCTAAATTTCTGCTTACAATTGGAGGAGCTTTCTTCTTGGGATTTTGGCCATTGATTCTCATAATTGTTGCTTTTTTTTCTGCTCTCTACTCTGTAAGTTATCTTTCTGCCACGCTTTTGTCTGTTATATGTTACCACGGATCATTGCCAATTCAGTCAGCGCTCCTTTGTCCGAACCTGGTGCTGTATTAGGTTAAGGTGTTTTTATTTTCTAAAAATAGATTGTATTGTGGATCAGTGCCAATTCCGTTCTCATTATTTCTACACTGACATGTTATTCGGCTATTTGAGATATGCTTTTTGGTGGAAGGTGATCAAGATATGTGGTGTATTGAGAAATGAGATCTGAAAGTGGCTGCTGTCATATAATGTGTTTCTGTTTGGACTCTGTGTATGTATACTTGTTTTAAAAGTTGCCATTATTATGATTATACATAGGAATCGCTTGGCCATGAGATCAGACTCGGTTTATATACACAAACAAGAAGGGTAGCAAAGCATGAAATATTTCTTCAAATGTGGTTCATGATGTTGTTGAGGAAGAAGACTCAGCAAACTAGTGGCATAACAACAAATCTAACAATCATGTAGTTTGCTCTATATCTAAGAATATTAGGCATCTTATACTGCAGCAATTACTTTTTGACCTTCTTTTTTTTTTTTTTGAGTTGGATGCCTGCTGGTTTAACCCTCTATTTCAATTTTGGAACATTCTATTACTAGGTTGGGAAAAAAAAACGGAAAAATTATAGAGAAGGCAATGAGTGGATAATTTTTTTCTCGATTGAGTTGCAAGTCCGCTTCTCGTTATTTCTGCATGATGTCACATACATTTTTTTATAGCCATAAGGGGGGCCATATCTTTGGAAGCTTGATTCGAGTTTGAACTGAAGGTGTTTGAGATTTTGGCATTTATATAGCCTTGTAAATCTTCATGTGTGACCTTTACTTCTGTTCCCAGCTAGCTTCTCTTATTCTCTTTGTTTTGTGCTTAGTAAATCTGATATTGGCTGTTGATGCTCTAGAGAGACTTAAATAGTCCCTGACATCGAATTGGTTGCGCATAACTTAGAATGTGTCTCTCATAGAAAGCATGAATTTCATGCTTTCCAAGCGCGGCGCACCTCTTAAACAAACATACTCTTATTTGTGCGTCATGGAATCTAGTTACTGATATGTTTCCTCTTTTCCTGGACAGTGCTTTGGGTCAAGTTTCATCCACGACGGAAGCGATGCACCAACCTCGCCACCACAACATGTCGATCCATATGAACTGCTGGAAGATGAAAGAATATCTCAAATAGCTCCTAGTTTAAAATGAACCACCAAAAAAAGCTTATGTAAAACCAGATCCTTGATAGATTCTTTAGCATATTATGTCTGCCCTGGTTAACTCTTTATCTTCGTAAATGCTATCAACAATTGGATCTCCAGCATCTGTCATATTCTCAATTTCCAGTTGCTTGCTGGTATGACAGAAAAGATGTTATTGGTCTCACTGCAGCAGTGTTTGAATTTCGGGGTATGACTTGCAACCATTAGATTCCTGTCGTGCATGTAGCATGCAATTTAAGTGCGTGCAGCAGAATGTGTTTATATATACGAGCATTAGTTATTTTAATTCATGCTGATGATATTTATTTTCGTACATTTTTAAACATCTCGTTTTTATAAATCGTTCAGGGTCGACGTGGTTGGGCCAAAATTTGAGCTGACTTTAGAAAGTCTTTTTCCCTCCCGTGTGAATTATAAGGAGTTGTGTCACCTGAAATGAATAATTAATTATTTCTCAACTGAAATAATAATAATAAAAAAAAAATGGTTGCATCATCAATTAAAATGCTCAATAAATCTGAAATCCAAAAAACACCTCTTTTATTGTATGCTTAAAAACCTCCTGATGCCATCTTTCATGCTTAAGAGACATAAATTGTGTTTCAGTGTTTGAAAAATGCTCAATCCACTAAGAGTGTGTTTGGGATTCCATCATTTAAAACTCAACCAAACCTTGAACTATTCTTGCCTTCACTACTTTTAGTGTTGATTAAAGAATTCGATTGATAAATTAGTTGTCATGTAATTTCGATAAAAGAATATATGGCAAGGAAAAAAAATATTAATACCATGTATAATGGGGCCATATCAACATAAAAATTAGAAACCATATCTGAATATATATATATATATATATATATATATATATATATTCCTTGATATAGAAATTTTTCTTTTTTACAAATGAATTACATGATGAAATTATTGCAAGTTTAATGACACAATTATAAAATATTATTCTACCATGTTTATATCTATTTGTAAAAATTTATTAGTTGTAATCTTACTTTTATTTAACTATTCATTAATATCATAAATGAAATCCTTCTAAATAATTATACCATAATATAAAATTAAACTATAATTTTTAACCAAACACATTAAATAATTTTTTATTTAATTTTAATTTCAACCACAGTTTTAACCAAACATATATTTTTTTCAAACCAACTTCAATTAAAAATATTTTTTATAAAATTATTTTTTTAAAATCATAACTATAATAGCCACCACAGTATCAAACCAAACGTAATCTAAATAACATTCCATATAGAATAGGAAACAAGTCGCATTAGCTTTAAATATAAAAGGGTTCCTTAAACACCTGTGGAACAGGACACATGGCACTGCCAAACAACAACTCGTATCAAAGTGTCAAGCACTTCATTGGAGAAACAGGTAATGCAGCACCTCACATGTACTCCTCGCCGTCTTCATCGTCGCCCTCGGCTGATTCCGCACCCACCTCTTCATAATCCTTCTCGAGTGCAGCAAGATCCTCGCGAGCCTCGGAGAACTCACCTTCCTCCATACCCTCACCAACATACCAGTGAACGAAAGCGCGCTTGGAATACATGAGGTCAAATTTGTGGTCAATGCGAGAGAACACCTCAGCAACACTGGTGGAGTTGGAGATCATGCACACAGCCCTCTGGACCTTGGCAAGATCACCACCAGGAACAACTGTGGGTGGCTGGTAGTTGATACCGCACTTGAATCCAGTGGGGCACCAGTCAACAAACTGAATTGTACGCTTGGTCTTGATGGTAGCAACTGCAGCATTAACGTCCTTAGGCACGACATCACCACGGTACATCAGGCAGCAGGCCATGTACTTGCCATGGCGAGGATCACACTTAGCCATCATAGATGCAGGTTCGAAGGCGCTGTTGGTGATTTCAGCAACAGAGAGTTGTTCGTGGTAGGCTTTCTCAGCAGAGATAACGGGTGCATAGGAGGAAAGCATGAAGTGGATTCTAGGGTAGGGAACCAAGTTGGTCTGGAATTCAGTGACATCCACATTCAAAGCACCATCAAACCTCAGAGAAGCAGTAAGGGAGGAAATGACCTGCAATTGCCATACAAAAGGTCAGTTCAGTACCATCTTCAAATTTGCGACAACTACAGAATTGAGGTTTCCTATATGAACTTGATTCGATATCAAGACCATGTAAACCATTACACCTCGCATTATTATTGATACATCCAATTACATTCCGAGCATCAATAAATCCACAAAAGCATCCCAACCACGAGTAGATGATATACCTGAGAGATAAGTCTATTGAGGTTGGTGTAGGTGGGTCGTTCAATGTCAAGAGAGCGCTTGCAGATATCATAGATGGCTTCATTATCAAGAAGCACAGCCACATCAGTGTGTTCCAACAGGGAATGAGTTGAAAGGACACTGTTGTAGGGCTCAACAACAGATGTAGAAACCTGAGGAGATGGATAGACAGTGAAACCCAACTTGGATTTCTTTCCATAGTCAACAGACAAACGCTCCAAGAGAAGGGATCCAAGACCAGATCCAGTACCACCACCAACAGCATTGAATACAAGGAAACCTTGCAGACCAGTGCAGTTGTCAGCAAGCTTTCTGATACGGTCCAAGCACAGGTCAACAATTTCCTTGCCAACTGAAACAACAAAGACAATTATTAGAATCATAAACTCACAAGTCTGTAGAAAAAAGGAAAACGAACAAAAAACAGAGGACACTTACTGGTATAGTGTCCACGGGCAAAATTGTTGGCAGCATCTTCCTTGCCACTGATGAGTTGTTCAGGGTGGAAAAGTTGGCGGTAAGTTCCGGTTCTGACTTCATCAATGACAGTGGGCTCAAGATCTACAAAGACGGCACGTGGGACGTGCTTCCCCGCACCAGTTTCACTGAAAAAGGTGTTGAAGGCATCATCCCCACCACCAACAGTCTTGTCACTTGGCATCTGGCCATCAGGCTGCAGAAGTAACGCACAGACATTTATCAGCAATTCATATCAATAATAAATACAAAAAACACTATTCATATTCTGCTAATATTTAGTGGAATATACAAAATATTCAAAAATAAGACTTTACGATTCAAGCATTCGTTTGCAAAGATATACATTTAGATCTAAGAAAGATCGATACACAATAAGAACTAAACTTAGATCTAGAAATATTAAACAAATTTGAAAGCAATGACAAACAAATATGACCAAAATGAGAATAAAAGCTCACATATCCAATGGAAACCAAGCAAACAAACCCAAAAATCGAAAAAATATTGTCACATCAGGTGAAGTTTAGATCTAACTAAAACCAAAAAACAATCCGCAAATCCAAGCAAAAACACATATAAAACTCGAGATTTAAGCACAAAAGCAAATGTGTAAATGTATAAAGTATAAGATCTACAGAATGTTGGAAGATATGAAACCAGAATTGACAGATCTATCGAAACATACCTGGATGCCGTGCTCGAGGCAGTAGAGTTCCCAGCAGGCATTTCCGACCTGAATACCAGCCTGACCAATGTGGATCGAAATGCACTCTCTCATTTTCGCTGTGATTAAGAGACGAAAGAAAACAAAAAAAAAGTAGATCTGATGGAAGAAAGAAGGAGATTTGGAACGAAAGCGTTTATCAAGACGCCTTCTGGGGAAGATTTTGAAGGGGATGGACCTGGGTGATGGTTATTTATAGGACAGCCATTTGGGGATTTTTTAACCGGGGTTGGTTAAGATAGGGCAATATACGGCAATGATTGCTGACGTGGTGTATTTTCATTGTGTGTGTATTAACTGTCGTTAGGTTTTACGTCCCTTTCAATTATATTTTCAAATCTTGCCGCTCGAGGCTAGACTTTGGATCTTTGATTCAATTGGATGGAAGGGAGGAAGGGTGGATCAGCCTGGGCCTGTTTGGCTGTGACCTGTAAGTGGCTTTTTCCGGTCCATATTTAGGGGACCAATGCGCTGTCTTTTTATTTTTGGTGCATTTTCAAAATATTACTTAGAAAAAAAAAAAAAGAGGAAAATTAAACCCATTTTACCATGAATGCCCAAATTTTGTTGTCTAATATTAGAATAAAAAATGTTGCAAAACAAATGGAACTAAATTAAAGCCAATCCAATGGCAGCACCATCTCATGCAAGCAATTGAATCCTGGCATTGTGAGTTCTAACCATTGGATTTTCATGACCAAAATGTTTATATATATATAAAAGACATTCTCGAATTTGCACTTGTGATTTTAAGAATGTAGTTGTAGTTATTTTTTAAGTAATTGTTTATGTCAAAATACATGCCAATGATATTTTTTTATTTTTAAAAAATTATTTTTGATATCAGCATATTAAAATGATTTGAAAACATTAAAAACATATTAATTTGAAGTAAGTAAAAAAATAAAATTTTTTAATTTTTTTCAAAAACACTTTTAAAATACAAAAACAAACAGGTATGCTTCTAGCAAATACAGAACATCAATAATGGTGCTTTGGTTTTTATAACTAATAAACTTAAATTTAATAATCTTAAAAACCCCTCCTGAATGCCTAAAGATACACGGGCTAAGGCGACGTGTTTGGGACAATCCCCCATGAACTTCGTCTTGGAAAAGAGTTCAACCCTCATGAACACAGTTTTAAAAAAGATCTCATCAACATTAGCTCAGCCTTATAAAAGAGTTTAGCCCTAATATATTTAGCTTTAATGAAGAGTTCAACCCTAGGAAAAAGCTTAGCATCTAAAAATTCTTTATTTACCACAAAAGATCTTTTTACTAACCCAATACAATTTAAATCATATTCTCCCACATCCTTGGGTGTATAAAGTTATTTAAGGCCTATAATTTTTTCATCAACATTAATGTTATGTAAGGGGTATTTATCTTTCATTAATGCTATGAAAAGAAAATGACAGTTCAACCCCTCCATTAAAGCAACATAAGGTTCAAGACTATATATACCCCTTGAACCACTTAGGTAAAGGGTTTACAATCTTTATTCTTTATTACATTTATATTTTCATAGCATTTTTCTCTAAAATATCATTCCACTATCTAAAAAGATACATATTAAAACATCTGAGAGTCCTTAAATCTATCAAATGTAATATTTTGCAAGTATTAAGCAACAACCACTTAACTAGGAATAATTGATCATATTACTAAAATCAAGAGATTAACCGATTATCCAACGTATAAACCTTATTCTTAAGCTACTTTGATTTTTTAGGACTTTAAGGCCCTATTTGGGATTGTGATAGCAGTGATTGTTTAAAGTGCTTTCCACTTCGAAATGCATTAAATAAAGTTTTTTTATTATTTTTTAAAAATTATTTTTGACATTAATACATCATCTAAAAATATAAAAAAAATTATTTTAAGCAAAAAAATTCAAAATTTTTAGGAACGCCATTTGCACTGCATTCCCAAACACTCTCTTCATCAATTGACATCATTTATGGAAACTTGATAAAAAAAAAAAAAAGTCATTAATTGCTCTTTTAGAGGTGGTTTATTAACATCTTTAATCACCATCAAAGACAAATAATCAAAACACTTCTAGAATGGGACATGTCACGGACCTCCCTATAATTATTGGCACATTTGCTCCATCAAAACTTTAACAACTCTTAAATAAAGAGTAGAAAGGGATTGACTTGGGCAATAGCCCTACAACCTTCCCAGGGTGGGATTGACTTAGTCTTCTTAGTGCGATTACACAATTTACCTCGAAATGAGTCACCATGGTTTTTCTAGTATGATTGCATAATTTACCTTGAAAGAGATTAGTTTAACCACCATAGTGTGATTGCACAACTTTTCTTGGAATGGATGAATCTAAAGCTCCCTAATATGATTACACAACTCTTTTTAAAAGGGATAGATCTGAAACCTTTTTAGTGCAATAACATAACTCTTATTAGAATGAATGGATATGAAGCTTCTCTAGTGTGATTGCATAACTATGAATGGATATGAAACTTCTCTAGTGTGATTGCTTAACTCTCAATAGAATGGATATATCTAAAGTCTCCATTATACGATTGCATAAATCTTCATAAGTCTGTTCCCTCCAACCTTTATAAATTTTTCTACGTATAGGAGTAAATATGGGTTTGTCCTCTCCATCATTTAGAGATTCTACCAACTATAGGTGTCGACACTAGTTCCCCTAAGCCACTCTCTAAGGGATGGACTAGAGGTCTCCCCGGTGCAATAGCATCACCCTCTTTAGGTTTACCTACACCCCTAAGAATTTTTTCCAAGTATGGAAGTCAACGTGGGTTCCCCCAATCATTCTCTAATAGATAGACTAGAGGTCTCCCCGGTGCAATAACACTACTCTTCTTGGGTTTCCTTTATATCTCCTTTACCCATTGGAAAATTTTCTAAGTATGGGCATATACATAAATCCGTCACTTTTACCCTTTATAAATTCTTCCAAGTACAGGTGTCAACATGGGTTCCCCCGAGCCAATCTCCAAGGAATGGACCAAAAGTCTCCCTAGTGAAATAGCATCACCTTCTTTGAGTTTCCCTCCACCCCTTTAGAAATTTTTATAAGTACAGGCATTGACATAGGTCCATCCCTTTTACCCCCTTATAAGTTTTTCTAAGTATAGGCATCAACAGGGGTTTTCTCATTAGATTTCCCTCCTCTTATTAGAATTTTTTTCTAAATATAGGCATTGACATAGATCTATTCCCTCCACCCATTATAAATTTTTTAAAATATATGCGACAATATGGATGCGTCCATTCTGCCTCTTAGAAATATTTCTAAGTACAAGTTCCTCCTTCATGGGTTTCTCCATTATTAAAAGAAAAAAAATTCAGTATGGGTTCTACTATGGTTCCCCTCTACTTGTTTAGAAAGTCTTTCTTAACCATGATATATGCCCCTACACACGAACTCTCTGGTATATCACTCGAGGCTTCCACCCCTTTTCAAATACAAAGAAAATTCGACAAACTTATTATACCAAGTATTTTTACAAAGTTTTCACGTTTAAATCTCATAAAAATTAGAGAAGTTACTGATAAATTCAAATTTAACATACCTAAAAAACCCTTGAAAGCCCAAAAACACATGGTTTTAGACAACATACTCGAGCCTAACTCTTATAAACTCAGCCTTAGTAAAGAGCTTAGTCCTCATAAGCTCAGCATTGAAAAAGAGCTTAACCTTCATAGGCTCAACTTTGGAAAAAGCTCACACACTGTGGGCTCAACCTTGGGAATAACTTAGTTTTTATGGGCTTAGTCTAAGAGAAGTGCTCAATATCATAAATTTAGCTTGGGAAAAAAGCTCAGCCCTATAAATTCAACCTCGAAGAAGAGCGTATCATATAAGATTTCTCTATCTACAATAAAGGACATTTTTACTGACCCAATACATTTTGAATTTTACTCTCCCTACATCTCTATGTGTATAAAAGTCCCATGAGTATCTTATTTTCATCAAATGAATATTGTTATATAAGAGATAATGTATAAAGATCTTCTAAGGAACAACCATATTTCTATCAACATTAATATTATCTAAGTAATATTTATTTTTCATTAATAATATCATAAAAAAAAAAATACTTCATTCAAGCAACATGACAAGTTTCAGGTTAAGAAGTTATATATAACCCTTGAACCACCTAGGCAAAGGATTCTCAAACTTTATTCTCTATTAAATACATATTTTTAAAACAACTCTCTGTTAAATATTATTGAATTTTCTCTAAAGAAAAATTTAATTAAACATCTTAGAATCTCTAAATCTATCAAATTAAACCTTTTACAAGCACCAATCATTAATCACCTTGACTTATGGGCACTAGTCACCTTAATTAAAAAAAATAAATCAAATTATTAAAACGAAAAGATTAACTAATTATTTATTATTTAATATATAAACATTTCTAATTTTTGGTAGCTCATCAATAAGTCTAATATTTTATCATTATATTAATCAGCACATGCTAGCGTTTACATTGTGATCATATAAAAGGGGTCATCGCCCCCTACATTCATATTCAATCTCTTTCTTTAGTTGTTTTCTAGTGCTGCTCTACCCGTATCTACATGGATACACTGATCTGGATTTTGGGTCTACATGGAGGAAGCCGTCCTCACAAGAGTAGATTATTTCCACTGCAGCAATGGTTATTTTGATGTCTGAAACCTTCAGATGAAAGCTTTTCATCGCCCTTGATTTGGGAAGTTCGATTACAAGGATGCTTTTATTCTTGATGAATGGGAAAAATACAAGTGCATTTCCAACTCTAAGAACAAAAAATTAAGCTGCTGGCTGTGTGCCAGTCCATGCACGATGGTCATCATCAAGTTCATTTATTCTAAGATTACGCCTTTCTTGCAAATAGGTTACCCCAGACCATATACCTCGTATAAGTAAGATACTTACAAACACCATGCTTCCAAGGGTGCAAACCACCTGCATTTCAAACACCAACACAGAGAGGTGAATAACATGATATAATAACTATCCAGGCACTAATCCATTTTAAATTTAATAAAGTCCAATTCAATGATTCCAACCAGCATGGTTGCATTTTCAGAGACTACCGATTGTTTCGGGGAGGAGGTCAGGGGAGCTGCAATCATCCACAACTAGAACTTGGAAATGAATGCCCACAAGGCTCACAAATCAGCACTGCTGTATCTATCACAGAATATTATGACACAGTTTACTTACAGCAATATTTGCATGTACATGAACTCAAAAGCTGGACTGCTTAAGTCTAACGGACCATACTAAACATTAACCCAAGCCATTAATTGTGGTACTCTGCTTGATTAATCATCGAGATTCATTTTAAAGCATAATTCAATAATGATGGTAGAAACTCTTGGTTCCTTCACAATTCAAACTTTCAAAACCTCAAGCTTGGTTCAGATTAGTTCAAGACGTTGCACCAACATGAGCAACTATATGCCAGAAGGGCATGCATTATCAGGAAATAGAACAGCAAACATCCAATGGTGTGGAGTGAGAGAAACACCAAGAACTATAAATATTGGGCAATTTCAACAATTTAACTAATCCATTTTCAATGATTTTGGGAATAAATATATCCAGGACATACACAACTGCAAAGGACATGCACGCTTAAGTAGAATAACAAACAATTGAATCATTCTACTCGGAGCTCAAACTGAAAGATCGTTTATCATTAATATCCAAAGGAAGTTATAACAAACATTATTGGGTGGATATGTGCCTTTTGAGCATGATTCTGGCAACACTTGGGTCAATGACTTTGGCTACCTGACATGGACAGAAACACAAAAAAAAGACAGCAAGCTGGAAAGACAGAATTGAAACCAAATAGAATTGTCACACAAAATCCTAATTTATAATCTTATTACTAAATGTCTTTTCAAGTAGTCTACCTCTTTAAGAGACAAGTCCTTAAATAAACCCAAAAGCTAACACCTAAACAAACTAGGAAACCTGGAAATAAAGGAAAACCAATAAAAGTACCAAATAAACTAGGAAAAATAAAATTATTGATTAAAATATTTAATTTCCTAAACTTAATAGGAAAAAATAAAATAACTGAAAAAACAAATAACTTTTTTCTAAAAACCTTATGCATTGCTATCTCTCCCTTTTGTTGTGATGCATAGGAGATAAAATCCATGATCTGCCCTTTCTGATCGTTGAGCCAGTTAATCTAGGCATTTTACTCCATGAATGGTTGACTCCAACTACCCAATCCTACAAGAAGAATACTCTTGACTCCAAGGTATCCCTCCATGTTTCCAACTCACATTCAGCATATATTCAGCTTCATCATTGCACTTAAATCTCCACATTAGATTCTTCTACGAAGCTTACTCTAAACACACACTGGAGCAAATACTGTACTTAAAAGCATAAGAAACTAATTATAGATTCTGACAGAACAACAACAACTGAAGTTCACCGTTATAATGTATTCAATAAGCATTTGGTTGCTCTAAAGTTAATAACAAAGGCATGCTCCAAATCAAATATCAGGTTAGATATTTGATGAGTTGTACAAATATGGCATTAATTAGAACTTAAAATCAGCGATTATACCAATTGAAATTGAAAACCACGCCAACAAGTAACATTGATAAATTAA
Organism: Populus alba x Populus glandulosa; assembly: GCA_033617975.1. NCBI lineage: Eukaryota > Viridiplantae > Streptophyta > Magnoliopsida > Malpighiales > Salicaceae > Populus > Populus alba x Populus glandulosa. The sequence goes on along the minus strand of CM066143.1, from coordinate 30,165,386 downwards.
AAAATAATAGTAGTAAAAAATCTAAAATTACTAGCATTACCTCAAGGAAAGCTTTCAGAACCCACAAAAACGCCAGCAATAAAACTCCATTCACCGAAAACTCCACCTAAAAAATCCACAAAACGCGCAAATTAATCCAATAATAATTAAAAAAAAAAACAGCTCCCCTTCATTTTCATCAAATAATTCAAGAACAGGACCGGTTAACAGTTATTACCAATTTAGTAGATATAGGAACAGGCAAAACCGATCGGACGGCCTTTCTAGCACGTTTCGATACCTTCTTGAACACATTTGAAATAAACCTAACTAGCAGATCCAAACTCCTATCCTCCTCCTCTGCTTCATCATCATCACCGTCGTCCTCGTGATCATCGGCGAAATCAGAGTTGATCGACCTGCTCCAATTTCGAGGATCATCTAAATTGGAGGTTCTTCTTGAAGCTTGAAGAAGAGAATTAGGTGATCTAGAAGAGTGAAAATGGAGAATAAGTTTTGGATGAGAAGGGATAGTGCGAGGGTTTTGGTGTGTTTTTGGAGAGAAAGGAGAGGGAGATGAGGTGTGAGCGACAGTAAATGACATAGCTGTGAGTTAATGCTTAGACATATTCTTTCAGCTAGAAGGCATGGATGGATGTTTGAAAGAGTTGGTTGCAGAGAGAGACAAGAAAGGTATCAGTGACTCTGAGTCCATGACGGCTCGGTCCAGAGGATTGAGATTACAGTCAAGTGACGATAAAAGTGAAGGGATTGTTCCAGCAACTGCTCCGAATAGATGCCGCGTGGCAGTTCCCTGTAACTTCTTTTTTGTGGCTCTAATTGTTTATGTTTTTTTATTCTTTTCTTTTGAACATAAGGGACTGTTTTTAGGGTTTTGAACTGAAAAAAATGACCAAACTGAGTTTTTTTTTTTTTAAATCAAAATCAAATTGAAATCGAGTCAAACTGACCGGTTTCGGTCCAGTTCGGTTTTTAATTTTAAAAAACTGAAAAAACTTATATGCTCATATTTCTTCTCGAACTCACCAGTAATCCAAAACTTTACTATAAATCAAAACCCAAAATTTCTTGCAAAATAAACATGGTTTTTCTTATATTTTTTAAGGCCGTGTTTGATTGCAGGAAAGTGAATTCCTGGAATTCACTTTCCTGCTTTTCCTATGTTTGGCGACGACAAAGGAAAATAATGAAAGGAAACTGAATTCCATCCGTTTAAAATTAATGTCGTTCTCGATGGAAAGTGTTTTCCTTCTGTTAAAAAAGGAAAACACTTTCCTTGGCGTGCGCTAACTTGTTAGTGGCAAGCGAATTATAATTCACTTGCCACAGTGGCAAGCGAATTGCGAATTATAATTCGCTTGCACTGTAGCAAGTGAATTATAATTTGCTTGCACTGTAGCAAGTGAATTAAAATGGAATTGATTAAATCAAAGTTTAATTAAGTACTCAAACTCATTAATTCTTCAATTAAACTCTTGATTTTATTAATTAAAATAATCTAAATTTTAATTAAATCAATTCTTAAATTAAACCCTTGATTTAATTAATTAAACTAGTCAAGAGTTTAATTAAATCTTTAAACTTCCAATCATGTTGCCCTTAACCCAAATTTTAATTAATCCTTCATTTATTTTATTTTTATTTTTCATCATCTTTTTTTTAAAATAATAAAAATAAAAAGGTCAAAAATTGGGTTATGACAATTGTAAGTGATTAAATATTTTATATATATTAGATAAACTTGAAAAAAATTTTAATTCATTAATAAATTATTTTCCAGTTCATTTTCCATAACACAACCAAACACTGGAAAGTATTTTCCAGTTCATTTTCCATAACACTACCAAACATCGAAAAATACTTTCCCGGAATTCACTTTCCAGGAATTCACTTTCCCCGGAATTCACTTTCCAAAAGGAAACTACTTTCCTGCAAACAAACGGAGCCTAGATTTATTTTTTTTATTTTCCGGTCCCTCCTATTCCGATTTTTGTTTTAAATTTCAAAATAAAGTTTATATTGGAAGATATAAAAGAAGATTAAATACTTTGAGAGACTCAATTTGATTTTAAATAACAAAGTATTTTCAAGTTTGTGACTCCTATATCAATATCAAATACAAGTTCACTGGGTTTTAGATATTAATAGACTCGGTACCTGCATTTCACCGCAGTGTCGGATAATTTTTTTTAGAAAAAAAATGATGTTTAAATATCAAAATAGTGTAAAAAAAACAAAAAAATTAATTGCGGTCAACATGAGTTAACATGACAAACTTGTAACCATGATATTAGAGTCGCACAAACCCGGGATATCTCGCTAAACTCACAGCTTAAATCATGAGATTGGAATAATCAGATAAAAAAGTAAAGAGGATTATAAAGTTGTGTTAACTTTTCAAGCTTGCAACTCATATCATTAGACTCAAAGCATCAAATTTGGACAAACCATGAAGTTCAATTCTCAATCAATCAAATATTAAATAATGAAATTGAAAAAAAATTTATATAAAATAATTATAAAAAATAACAATTAAAAAAATAAGGATCAAAATTTAAAAACAAACAATATTCTAATTATTTTTAAATTTTTCAAATTTAATTTTTACTAGCTATATGACTCGAGCTTCACCATGTACCAATTAAAAAAAATGAAATAATTGATGTTAAGCCAACGCAAGAACGAAAACAAAAAAGAAAATAAGAAAAAAAATCAATGTCAACCCATGTTAATATATTAAGCTCGTGACCTAAGTCATTTAACTAGAAGTAACAAATTTGAAAAAACCTTGAAGTCCAATTCTCAACAAACCAAATATTAAAGTATGAAATTGAAAAATAAAATCTTAACATACAAAAGGATAAAAAAAACAATTATAAGCAAAAAAAAAAAACATGAGTCTGCTCAGGTCAACCCTCCAAAGCTACTGGTCAGGTTATGAGATCGAGATAACCTGATATAAAAAATAAAAAAAATCATGAAGCTTATTTTTTATTTATAAAAATCAGTGTTAAATTATGAGATGGAAAAAAATAAATAAATAAAAATTGATGCTAAATCTTGTTAGTTTATAAAATTTATACCCCAGACCATTTGATTGAAAGCACCAAATATAGAAAAACCACGAAGACTAATTCTCAACAAATCAAATATTGAAAGATGAAATTAAAAAGAAAAACAATAACATAAAAGAATCCTAGAGAATAAAAAAAAGTAACTCAAAGGAAAAAGAAAGACGTGAGCTTAGCCGAGTTAACCTACTAAATCCACAGACCAGGTTATAAGATTGAGATAACCCTATAAAAAAATTAAAAAAAAAAACAATAAAGCCTATTTTTTAAAAATCAACATGGAGTAATGAGATTGAAAAAGAAAATGAATAATAAAAAAAAAGACAGGAACCTGTGCTAGCTCAAGAAACTCGTGACCTAGGTCATTTAATTAGAAGTATCAAACTTAGTAAAACCATGAAGCCCAATCTTTAAAAATCAAATGTAAAGAAATAAAATTGAGAAAAAAAATTCAATCACGAAAAAAAAATTTAAAACATAAAATAAAAATCAAATTTGAAAAAAAAAGGGTGAATAATTTTGGATTGAAAAGAAAAATCAAATTTACAAAAGAATTAAAATAAAAAACCACTCAAAAAATGAGGATTAAATTAAAAAAAAAACTAAATATTTTGATTAAAACATAGAAGTGAAAACAATTGTAAATTTATAAAAGAGATAAGAGAAAAATGAAAAAAAAAAAACATGACCAAATTTGAAGAGAAAAGAAAAAAAAAATATTAAAGAATGAAATTGAAATACAAAACATAAACTTACAAAAGGGTCAAGATAAAAATAAAAAATTAAAAGAACGAGGTTTGATACTCAAATATCCCTAATAAGAGGATTGCCATAAAATTTTAATTACCAAGCATGAATTTCGAGGCAGGAGAGAGAAAACAAAAAAAAAAGCTCGATTTAAAAAAACCAAACACACGTTATTTGTAGAGAAAAAAGACGTCGTGAGGAATCTAATGACATGATAAAAGATAATTTTTCACTCTCAGATGAAATTATACATGTCATTGAAGCGTGACAAATCCCTTCCACACTCACCCACGCATGTAACATCTGTCTGACATATTCACAAATTAAATAATTTTTAATTGATGCAAAATACTAATTTACTCCTTTACTAATATGGTTCTAACATAAAACCTAACATGAAAATTCAAAATATACCCCCAAAGTAAGTTTAAATTAAATTTTATTCCAAGGACAAGTTAGTAATTTTATTATGAAAAAAATATGAAATTAAAAAAAAAATCATGAAAATCAATTATCTGGTTTTGACTCTCAAGGGCAATGAGGGTATTTCAATGTTTAATTTATTTTTTTGTGTAACCCCATTAAAAATAAAAATAACAAACGAATCACATATAAAGCACTTTTACCCATAAACTTATCCTAGTTCACTGATCTGGTGAAAAGCAGTGAAAAGCAAAATCATAAAGTCACTTCTAATAATCCACAATAATCTCTTTCTATCGCTTCAGTCTTCGATGCTGTCTGCCACACGTGCTCCGAATCTCCCACTCTCTTACGCTCAAAACCCAATCTTTTTATTCCTTAAACGCTCTGCTCCTTTATCTCCAAAACTCCCACGCCATTTCCTTGACCCCCCCATCACCATGACTCTTCTTCTCCGATCCTTCCCTCTAATCACTCTCCGCACCACCAGACCCTACTCTCTACCTCTCCTCCAAACTCTTCTCAAATATCACTTTCCCAAATCACTTTCAACAAAACACACAAGAACCCTTGTAGCTCTTTCTGCTTCTTCTTCTTCCCCTGAAACCATTCTCAAGCAACAACAACAACCAAAAGATACCCTCCACTGGGTCTCTCGTACCAACTTCTGCGGCCAATTATCCATCAATGATGTAGGTGCACGTGTTCGTCTCTGTGGGTGGGTAGCTCTTCACAGAGTCCATGGTGGTCTCACCTTTTTCAATCTCAGAGACCACACTGGCATTGTCCAGGTATCTCTTATTAATCTAATATATTGCTTTATGGGAATTTGATTGTGTTTTTTCAAGTGAAGTCTGTAGAGAATGAGTTTGATTTTGTGTTTTTTTTTTTTAAAGGTTGCGACTTTGCCTGATGAGTTTCCTGATGCGCATTCTATTATAAATGATTTGAGAGTTGAGTATGTGGTTGTTGTCGAAGGGGTTGTTCGGTCTCGGCCTGTTGAGTCTGTTAATAAGAAAATGGCCACTGGTTCTATTGAGGTAATGTTAGCTGGGCTCCATTTCCTTTGTTCTTACTGCTTAGCTTGAACATTCTAATTGGTAATTTAGTTGCTCCCCCATTTTATTTGTTTTCTTTGGAATGTTGATCATGTGTGCCAGGTAGTTGCGGAGCATGCTCAATTGTTGAATGCAGTGAAAGCAAAGTTGCCGTTTTTAGTTACTACAGTAGACGGTGCTAAGGATTCTGTTAAGGAGGAGATTCGTTTGAGGTACATCTCAGCCCATTGCATTTATGCACCACATTGATTTATATTTCTTGGTGTTTTGTTGATTAAAGGAAGCTAAATGCTTGTTAATAGATATCGATGCCTTGACTTACGGCGGCAGCAAATGAGCTCTAACATTATGCTGAGACACAGGGTGGTGAAACTCATTAGAAGATATCTTGAGGATGTGCAGGGTTTTGTGGAGGTACAGGATACAAATTTTGATGCATCGTCTATTAGTTTGTTTATGTTCTACTTTGTTTGCAGGGTTTTAGATAATGTTTGTATGTTGTTTTGATCCTGACCTTTTGCATGGTTATAAGGTTAGATTGAGACCCCCATACTTTCTAGATCTACTCCAGAAGGTGCCCGGGATTATTTAGTGCCTTCAAGAATTCAGGTACTTGGGATTTATTAGCTTGCCACTCAAGTGTAATATGATGCTTTTTGGAGTTTGGATAGTAGTACAAAAACTCTGAATTCAACAATATTTACATCTCAACTGCTAGAGAGATTTACTCCGCTGAATGTCAATTTCAAAATTGTCAACTGTGTAATGTGTACTTGTTTTATCTGTTGGATATGGGATTATCCAGGTGAGGTATTGGAGTTCTATTGGCAAAATTGTGGACAAATTGAATAACTAAATTAGATGGATGGAATGATATCATTTGCCCCTTAATTCATAATACTTTATTCAAGCTTTGCATGGCTCCGATTCACTTTAATTTCCATTTGAAGCCAGGAACCTTCTATGCTTTACCCCAGAGTCCACAACTCTTTAAGCAAATGTTAATGGTTTCTGGTTTTGACAAATATTATCAAATAGCAAGGTAAATTCTCTTCCTAGATGTTTGGTATTGTGATATGATTGTGGTGTTGTGCTATTCAATTATGGTCTCACTTTTCTCCTTTGGCAATACTTTTCATCATATATAATTTTTTGTTGTATACACACAGCAAGTGAGCTTTACCTGGGCTTGAATTTCATATAACAAGTGGTGAAGATTTTCTTTTTCTTCCTAACCAGATGCTTTAGAGATGAAGATCTAAGGGCAGATAGACAACCCGAGTTCACCCAGTTAGATATGGAATTGGCATTCACTCCCATGGAGGATATGCTGAGACTCAATGAAGATCTAATTCGAAAGGTTTGTAAAACTTGCTCAATGGTTCCTATGATTTTCTGACTGGTATTGTTAGAAGAAGACATATATAAAAGGCAGAGCGGTATAGAGAAAGGAAAAACGAGAATGGTGGGCTACTAATCATTTTGGTTTTGCTAACTGTAAATGAGATTTATCAGGTTCAGATGTTTTTTCTTTCCTCTGACCATGTTTGAGTATTCATTAGTTTCTCTTGGCTTTAAATGGAAAAACCTTTCAAGTTCTTAGTTTATTTAAGTTTGAGTGTTGTATATTAGCAGCGTAACAGATGGCATTGCTGGTGGATAATGAGTTTCATTTATCATGCCAAGTGCAGGAGTTTTCTTGTATAGAAGAGAGCAATTTTTTTTAATATCTAATTATAGGATATCATTGAATATCTAATTATAGGATATAAGTTAATTCCTGTGTCTACTCATGTTATATCTATGTCAAAGTTAATTTTTGATTCAAAGTTCTATTCGAGTTGAGCTAATCATGTCTCAATGACATGAACAACGCTGCAGCTTGGGCTTGCCTTTCATCCATTTCTCCTTCCTCTTTTTTGAGTTTCCCAGTGAACAAGTCATTTCATTTTATTGAGACTAGACTCTTCAGCTCTCATCAGTTATCTGCTGAAAGGTGGTGGTTTTATTGGAATCCAAGTGGTTGGGCATGCACTCAACAGTATATGCTGGTCACATTGTATTTTCATTTTCCATTTTCAGAAATTTGGCATGTTTGAACACTTACATTTCACTACATTTCAGGGTTTGACTAAAAAGTTATGTTTGCTTGCAGGTATTTTTGGAGATTAAAGGTGTCCAGCTACCAAACCCATTCCCTAGGCTTACATATGCTGAAGCAATGAGCAGATATGGTTCAGACAGGCCAGACACAAGATTTGATCTTCATTTGAAAGACGTAAATTATCTCCTTTCTCCTGTATACTTAGCATCACAGAACATTTTATGAGGACTTCAAGTTCTACATGTAAACCATTAAAAAATGTTTTCTCTCTGATGCTGCAGGTATCTGATATTTTTTCAGAGTCCTCTTTCAGGGTTTTTGCTGATAGCTTGAAAAGTGGGGGTATTATTAAAGTACTCTGTGTGCCTTCAGGTGCTAAAAGTTATTCAAACACTGCTCTTAAAAAGGGTGACATTTACAACGAAGCAATCAAATCAGGAGCAAAGGGTTTGGCCTTTCTAAAGGTCTTGGATAATGGTAAAGGAAGATGTTTCCTTACATTTTTCTTTCCACCCCTAACTTAAAGGCGAATGACATTATTACTTCAGCACTTCAACTGTGTATTTTTCAATTTTTGAAGGGGAGTTTGAGGGAATTTCTGCATTACTTTCAAGTATGGATCCAACAAATAAAGAGCAGTTGCTAAGTCGCTGCTCTGCAGGACCAGGGGACCTTATCTTGTTTGCAGTTGGTCATCATTCATCAGTTAATAAAACTCTTGATCGACTTAGGCTATTCATTGCCAATCAGCTGGGCTTGATTGATCCTGTATGATTTAGACCTGTCTGGTTTATGTAATACATATTACCAGTGGTCTCTTATTCTTTGATATTTAACTTTTTCTCTGCTTCTAATGTTTCAGTCCAGGTGTTCAATTTTGTGGGTGACTGATTTTCCAATGTTTGAGTGGAACGAAACAGAGCAGAGGCTTGAGGTTTGTCTTTCATTTTGTCTGTTGAAACTCTAATGAAATAAAAGTTGCGCCATCTTTCATTAAAAATCTCCAATTAATTCATAGGCTATCAAAATGCATCATGTGTCAACTGTGTAGGGGTCTGGTGTCAATTACATGGTAGGTGGATATACTATATCTGGAGTACATGATGATGTATATTATGGCCTGTGTTGTTCTAGTAAACCTAGTTTACAAAATTCTATATATTTTATCTCAAAACATTGTCTTCCCTGTATGTTAGCTGAAAATTTTTGCTAGGCTCACTGGTTTCTGCTATAAACATTAAACCATTGGTGCTTCTGCCTCATTAAGATGATGGATGCTCTCAAACCATACTCTCCATCAGCCATTTTTTTCTTTAAAAAAAAATTGAATACATAGGAGGAATGAGAAAAGGGTGTTGTTTGGGTACCTGGGACTTAGCTCTAAGTTAGATCAAGGAATTCAGAGAATAAAGATGGAGAAGAATTAAATTTAAGTTCTTATTTAAACTGCACTTTAAGTTGTTTTACATGATGGGGTTGCTGTGTGATTAATAACTAGTGTCATCACCAGTCATTTTCTGTAATGTACTATCCTTTCCCTTGATTGAGAAGAGTTAAATTTAAGTTCTTATTTAAACTGCACTTTAACTTGTTTTTCATGGTGGGGTTGTTATGTGATTAATAACTAGTGTCATCAAGTCATCACCAGTCATTTTCTGTATTGTACTATCCTTTCCCTTTGTTGTAACCCATTTTTGGGTCCCCACATAAAAAATAATAAAATACAAAAAAATTCAAAAAATATATTATCAAAAAATATAACAGTGAAAAAATGCCAGAGCGCCCTAAAAATGCTCAAAAATTGATTGAGGATGTTCAAAAATCAAAAATTAATTTTTGACAGTATATCATTGACTGATGAGAGCCCCGATGATAAAGAAAATTCAATTTGTGGAAGAAAAATGCAAAATCAGAAGTTTATGGACTCAATTAAATTTTATTAAAGGTTTAATTGCATTTATGAAGGTTTTAATTGCAAAAACAATTGATTTTGGAGTTATTTTGGGCTTTAATTGGAAGAAATTAATTTTCTAGGGTCACATTATAATTTTTGGAAGTTAATTTGGTCAAATCAGGGGCTTAATTGCATAAAGAATGAAGTTTAATGGCCAATTAGGGACTTAATTGAAGAAATCCGAGACCAAGGACTAAATTGTAAAACGCGCGCAAATGTAGGGCTGAAATTTGAATCTGATGCTTTTGGCGCCTTTTCCTTTTAAATGAAACGGCGCGTTTTGACCAAAACGGCGCCGTTTCATTCACTGTTGCAAAAAAAAAAAAACAGAAGCCCAAAACGGTGCCGTTTTAACGGCACTGTAGCTCTTCTTCTTCCCCTGGACACGCGAGGCAGGGGAAGAAGAAGATTTTTTCTTCCTCTTTTCGCCTAATTTCTTTCCTTCTATTGCTCAAAAAGACGCCGAAACAAGGACACCACTTGCCGACCACTTTCCACGTGTTAGACGGGCGTTGGACGGGCGGCAGCACACCGGCCACCACCATGACGCCCCCCCCCCCTGTTTTTCGCCTATAAAAACAGGGGAGGAAGAGGAGAAAAAAGGGGGGAGAAGAGAGACGAACCGAGATAGAAGAGAAGAGAAGAGAGAGGGCAGAGAAGAAGAAGAAGAAGAAGAAGAAGAAGCAGGGAAGAAAACGAAGAAAAACAGAAGAGAGAGAGAGAGAGAGAGAGAGAGAGAGAACCACCGCCGGCCTCCGCCACCATCGCCACCGTGCCTACGCCGCCAACAGCACCGCCACGACGTCACCGCAGGTAATCTCTCGCCGCCCTGTCGCCTTCTCCATTTGCTGCCTCCCCCGTTTACATGCAGAACGTGAATTAATTCACGTTCTGCAGCTGAAGAGGGCTGGTTACTGTGCCTAATGGGCCGGGTCCGGCCCATTTCAACCTTTTTTAATTTTTTTTTCTCCAGAATTTTTACAATTTTTTCAGCACATATTTTTTATTATTATTATCAATTTTACTTAATATCAGTCTGTTTTTTATATCACAATAACATAACTCTAGTATTAAATACCCGGTTTTCGTCCCCCGGCACTGTTTATACAGTACTGTTCACACAACATAAAAAATCAAAAATATTTGTTTCAGCATTTTATAATTTTTCCGCGTCGTTTTTATGTCATTTTGATTAATATCGGGCAATATTTTTTATGTCGTAAAATACAAATCCGGTATTAAAATACCCGGTTTTCGGCAAAAACTTCCAAAAATACAAAAAAACAACAATTAAAAAAAAAATATTTTTGTGCATACGGCCAAGTGTCTCAAAGCTAAAACAAATCATATTGTATTTTTCATACACTAAAAACACAATGTTTTAGCATGCATTTTGGCTTTAATAACCAGTTTATTAAAGTCAAGAGAATATTGGCCAAAATTTCAAAAACAACAAAAAATTTATTTTGTTTGTCTCTTAGTATCCGGGGTATGACATTACACGTAATGCATATTCTGGATATTTAATTCTTTTTTCGGACAATAAAACCCGGGGTATGACATTACATGTAATGCGTATTCCGAACAATAATAAACCACAACACGATCTTATATTTTATCAGACATTAAAACAATGCAGCCTACCTTAGGTAGGGCGTAGTTGGGGTGCTAATACCTTCCCTTTACGCAACCAGTCTCCGTACCCGATCTCTAAAGACCAGTTAAGGTTCCTAGTAACCAGAATACTAGGTGGCGACTCCCAGTCCATATTTTTACATGTAGAGACAAGAATTCCTTGTCTCTCCGTATTTTTCCAGGAATAAATATTTCGATTTTTCCTTGAGGGTGGACGATCGCCGCGCCGCCGCACACGTGCGACACCCTTGATCGAGAAGAATTAAATTTAAGTGCTTATTTAAATTGCACTTAAGTTGTTTTTCATGGTGGGGGTGTTGTGTGATTAATAACTAGTGTCATCAAGTCATCACCAGTCATTTTCTGTATTGTACTATCCTTTTCTATCTTTTCCTTGAAATTCTAGTTTTCTGGCAGGCCTTGCATCACCCATTTACTGCTCCCAATCCTGAAGACATGAAAGACCTTTCCTCTGCACGTGCCCTTGCTTATGACATGGTTTATAATGGGGTTGAGGTACTTAGCCCTGTATCTTTAAAATGTCTACAAACTTGAAGGCTATGCCAGGTTGTAATGAACCACGTTTTTTTTTCTTTTGTTGCACTGCCAGATTGGTGGAGGAAGTTTGAGAATTTATAAACGTGAGATCCAGCAAAAAGTTTTGGAAATTGTTGGCATCACCCCCGAACAGGTGAGAAGCACCTTATGCTACATTCACTTTTGATTGTAATGCACTCCATGTTCAAATATACATAATATCACCAGGGAGTTTCCATACTTTTGTAGGATGAATTCGGAAACATTAGAAATTATCTACGTGAGAATTAAAACATCGGAATTGGATTTTAAAAAGTCCACTTGCTTTTATTCAGGGTGGGAATTTTTTATGTTTGGTTTTGTGTTTCTCCAAGGCACATGGACAAATTATTTAAAAAAGGCAAAACACAAGTAAATGGAGTTTATCACTAGCCCTCCTGGGCATCTGGTAACTTGAACTCCCAACCCGAAGTCTGAAATCTCTAGTAAGAATGCTGGGAACTTACAGGCCTCAGGGCCCATCTTATATTATGGTTACAACACATTATCATCCTTGTGATGAATTTCTTCACATCCTTTATTGTAAGTTGAGTCACATTTCTTTGTCCGCAGGCTGAAGCGAAGTTCGGCTATCTTCTGGAGGCGTTGGACATGGGCGCTCCTCCACATGGTATGGAATGCTGAGCCTGTTCTAGGACTCCATGATCATTTACTATGTAACTACACGATTCACCGGTTTTGACGTCTTTTTACAACAGGGGGGATTGCTTATGGGCTGGATAGATTGGCTATGCTGTTGGCTGGTGCTAATTCCATCAGGGATGTCATAGCTTTCCCAAAGACAACAACAGCTCAGTGTGCCCTTACTAGGGCACCATCAGAGGTGGATCCTCAACAGCTTAAAGATTTATCTTTCCGTACCCAATAGTGGTCTCTACTCTCTTCTGTGGCTCATTGTAATGTAAGTTGGGGGGTTCGTTGCCCATTAGACGAAATGCCTGCCAACCGCACTGAGGTCTTTGAGTTTGCGCCTTCTGCACCCAGTCAAGTTTTAGTTACGCGGGAATTACATGTGTAATCTTGGAACGGAAAACTTTTGCTATATATATGTTGAATATTCTTATTTCTTTCTTAACCTTTCCTATATATGTATTTATGAGGCAGATCTGAATCCCTATCATAAACAGGCAGTTAGTTTCTAATTATTTTTTAAAAAACATTTTGCGTGCTCGAATCCCTGTTGCTCATTTTCATCGCCGTCTATTGGTGTTGATTGTTAATATCCACCCTCTGTTCTTGTGAAATGAGACCAATTCTGGCAATGTCTCCGACAAGTTTGCAATAACATCATTCGAGTCCTTTGAGTTTTTCGGGGAAAAAAAAGTCTCATCAAGCCGTAGTATTTGTTGATCTGCCAGCATCATCTAGCACAAATCATCAGTTCTGGGCTTCTTTTTTGGTTTGATGACTTGGATCGAAATTTAATCTATTAAGTAAGATAAAAAAAAAAATACAGACAAGGGAATATTGAAACCCTTAAGGGAATGGCCCAAAAAGCACATGCAAAAGCAAGTCTGATCAACACAATTACAACACCCAATGATCAAAAGGGAGCTTCGAAGCTCATCATACAGCAAAAACTCTGAAAATCTGATAGGAATAGCAGGGACCATGAGAGCTTTTTGATGGAGACGCAACCATTACACAGCCCAAGATATGATGTAGCCGTTGGGGTTATTCAAGAGTTTTTGTAGAATCGTTCCAAAAATCCGTTAAATAAAAAATTAACAAAAAATGATTTTCCTGTAAACCATCTCCTAAAAAACTATTTATTGTAATAATAATTTTTTGTTTTTGTTTTATTTTTTTAATCTATATTTATGTTTTTTCTAATTTTATCAGTTAACTTTTGACTTACTAGATATTGGGTTTTGTGATTTGTTGCTTTAACTTTTTAAATGGTTATTTTAATTTCATAACCTACATATTGAATTTGATCGGTTAATCTGAGTCGACTCGAGTATTTTTTGTGTTTTTTTTAATTGATTTATTTTCAACCTCATCCTTCGATATTAGATTGATTTCGAATTAGGGTTCGTATTTTGTTTTGATTTATTTTTTATGGGGTTATCCTAACCTTATAACCCGGGTCGTTGGTTTGGCAAGTAGACTCGAGTCTTCTTTTTATATTTTTTTTTAATAATTTTTTTTATTTCATCCTTCAACATCCAGTTGATTGAGAATTTGATTTCATAATTTATTTTAATTTGCTTTATATGAGATTATCATAGTCTCATAACATAGGGTTAAGGATTTGATAGGTTAACCCGCGTTGACCCTAATCAAATAAATGTATTGTTGTCTCAATATTAAAAAAATATCATTTTGAATATTTTTTAGTCAAACTATATTTTCACTGCTTATCCGGGTTGCTTTTAAATTATTAAGTTAACTGAATAACATCGAGTTAATCCCTCATAGTTTAAATTTTTTTTTACTAAAAAATACTAGCAACAATTGAAAAAAAAATTGATATAACACGGACTAACAATCCAGTAAAGCCTATTAAATATGGCCTGGTACAATCAAATAGCTGCACGATGGAGGATTCATCGTCAGGTTGGGGTCATTTTACTAAATAAAAAAAAAAGACTTGACGTGTGTTGTGCACGTGTAGGCGCTCCAATCAGTTCATCATATTTGGATGATGCGTGCAATAGGATACGACGACCAAAATTATCATTCTAGGGTGGTGTCTGATGCGTCTCGGTGTGTTCTCCATGAAAGGCGGCCTGTGCAAAGCTAAGCTCGCCTGTAATTTTTCACGCCAGCCATTGAACTTCTCTTTTCTTTTTATTTAGTCCATTTTCTTTTAGTTATTTTTATTTTATTTTAAATAACTAATGAAGTTTGAATTTTATTTTAATTTCATTTTCATTTAGATTCTTGATTTGTTAGATTTGATCCTTATTTTGTTAATTGTTGTTTATAAAATTTGAAATAATTTTTTTTTTTGCGATTTCACCTCCATTATTTTTTTTTCTATTAGATTTAACCTTTATTCTTTTGATTTTTTTTACTCGATTTCATCTTTCAACTTTTTTTTTATTTTAGCTTTGTTTTGTTAAGCTAGTATCTAGAATTTCACGGGTTGTAAGTTTTGAAAATTAGCTCATCTTTAGAGAGTTTGCTAGAGACTTATTTGTTTTATTTATTATTTTTTAAATCTATTTCTTTTCCAGTTTTATCCTTCAATATTTAATTAATTGAAGGCTGGACTTAAATTGTTTCCAACTTTCTGTGTTCTTTGTTTTGTCCTTTGTTTTTTATTTGATTTGTGTTTTCTTGGGTCTTTTATTTATTAAGTTTATTTTTTAAAAGATAAATTTGATTCTTAAGTTAAATATAATTCGTTGGTTTAATATAGGTTGTTGATAAATTATTTTGTTTTTTGGTTTTTTTTTTGGAGTGTTGCTCTAACGACTCGTGCAACTTTTTTTAATGTCATAATGTAGTTGTTTATAGTGGGGGTTTTGACTATCTCAGCAAGCTTTTCTGATAGTGGACAATGCTCATAATGAAATAATAATGAGTCTTTAATGATTTTTTTTTTAGATATGATATTGATGACTCACTTATTTAAGTTATCCAGCTCTCGAAGAATTCAGTGGAACGAGAGACTAGTTGCAAATTACCTTATAAAATTTTAGAAATTGAAATTGTTTAGTTAAAATTACTTGCTTTTTCTATCACAAACACCAGTGTGAATATGTGATTTTTCTGTTCACACATTTCATACTCAAAAGGAGTTTAAATTTTGGTCAAATAAGATTTATCTAAAGAATTTTTTTATTTACCGCATTAAGATTCAAGACTATTATTAAAATAAAATATAACAAGACATGTTTTTTCATTGTAAAAAAAGGAACGAAAAGGCATATATAGGGCAGGTGGCTTTGAATGGACCGCTACAAGACCCAATTGAAAATGAGATTTTTATTCTATTTTGCCTATGAAGCCACACCCACAAGCTGTAAATTCTGTGCCTTAAAGCTTTCTTCATCATTAATAATCTTGCCAGGAATTTATTAAAAGCGTGTTCGAGAGAATGGTTGTAATTATTTTTTAAAATGTGTTTTGCTTAGAAATGTATTAAAATAATATTTTTTTAATTTTTTAAAATTATTTTTAAAATTAACACATTAAAACGATTAAAAAACATAAAAAATTATTTTTTTTAAAAAATATATAATGTTTTAAAAAAACCGCGTTTTCTAAGAATCACTTAAATCAAGACCTATTCAGCAGTGTCAACTAAATAATCATGCCACGTCAGGGAATAATCTTGTATTGATAATAGCTTGTCAGTATCTGTCTTCTCAACCATCACTCTCACAAGGTGGCGCCACCGTTTTCTCTTGGCCTAGTAAAGGCAAGGCAAGAACGAGAAACACAAAAGGAATTGCACGTGTGATGCAATTCAAAGATTCATTGTCCCAACAAACAAGAACAGAAAAACAAGTTGAAAAGAAAAGCAGAAAGAAGATCTCTCTCTAATGGGAAAGGGAGGTGGATTCGATAGGGACTGCCCAAAGGCCACAAAAAATCAGGCCACGTAAGTGGAGAGATGGCTGTCAGTGGGTCCCATAGCAAAGGTCGTCCAGTTTTTTTGTTGTCTTGGGGGTAAGGTAGGGGTCAAACTACCGTCCGACCCAAGTCTTAAGTGGCCACAGCTGTGCTCCGGTTCTGATGCGACATCTCTCTCAAATATCGCACTGGATGTTGAGAAGAAAAAAGAAAAACCTTGCCTCTTCCTTTTTGTGCACAGACATAAATAATATTTAGTCTGATGACTTCATAAATCAATTATAGATAACAAATTAAATCATTTATCATGTTAGCAAATCATAAACAAGAAATCATGGATTTTAATTGTTTCATTGAATGAGTTGATAGCTGTGAATTTGTTTTTATGATTAGAAAATATTTTTATAAAAAATTAAAATTTTTTATGTTTAAAATTAATTTTTTATGTTTTTAAATATTTTTAATGTTGATATAAAAATTAAAAAAAAATTATTTAAATATATTTATAAATAAAATTTTAAATCGATTAGAATCGATTTGAAAATGTAATAGATATTATTTTTTAAAATATAAATTTAAAATATTTAAAAAATTTCAAAATTATAATTTATCCAAAATATCAAACAATATCTTGAGCGCTGTACCAAAACCACATGTTTAGGCTTCAAAGAATCCCATCACAATTACTGTGCAAAACTGTAACCAATGTACAACAAATTTTAAGATTGCAGATCTGGCATGAATTTCTGTGCAATTGATGATGAGTCACGTATCTGACCAAGATTGGCTAGAATAAAAATGATACGCAAGCTGGTATAACTTAATTAATTAATTTTTTAATTTTTTTTAAAAATTATTAATTTAAGTTTTATAAAAGTTAGCTTCATTAAAAATTTATATAATTATTAATTTTAAAATCTATAAAATTAATTAAAAATATATATAAACTAAACTGAATACTAGTATTAACAAAAACATAAACTAGATCAAATATCCACCCTAATAAAAACATTACGAGTGAATAAATAACAGCTCCTGAGTGAGTTTTTGTCGTGTAGTAAGGGGAAGAGGAAAAACGACAGAGAAGGAATAATTATTGACAGAGATGCGCTTTGCTGGCATCTAGTAACAAAGATTACGGGCTGCTCAGTGGGAGCCAGCTCACCGCACCAGCATACTGCCACCAATGCATTTTCTGATCACTATAATAATTTTCCTTATCAATTCTGCATTTGATACACCGTTGATTATTGTAATCCATGTCAGTGATTCATGATGATGGACAGCTCATAATTCTTTCGATATTCCGTTTGATGATCTCTGTCCTCGCATTAATTCTTTGTATAATCAAGGTTTTAATTATTTAATGATACGTAGATTTGAGCCCTGTTTTTTTTTTTTATATATATATTTTTAATTATTTTA
Source organism: Populus alba x Populus glandulosa (assembly GCA_033617975.1). Taxonomy (NCBI): domain Eukaryota; kingdom Viridiplantae; phylum Streptophyta; class Magnoliopsida; order Malpighiales; family Salicaceae; genus Populus; species Populus alba x Populus glandulosa. The sequence goes on along the minus strand of CM066143.1, from coordinate 30,147,845 downwards.
TTGTGGTCGGTTAAAAATAAAATATAATTATTTTAATGTATAAACACCTTCTTAATTATATGTAAGAAAATTAAAATAATCAATTGATTTTTCTGGGTGGATTAGAGTGTTTATATGTTGTAATTAAGGTTTTTTCTTAATTTCGAAGTCAGACCTTGGACGGGTTTTAGTTTCTTTGGACTTTACGTTTGTGTTTGCATGATGATGATGATGGAGAGTGGAGGCTTTAAAATATTCACCATAAAAACTTGAAAAATGATTAATATGAGCACATCATCATTAACATGTATAGAAACGCTATTATTATGAATGGAATTTTAGTTTAGTAGTTAAAATACTATTATATCCTTATAAAGATAAAAATATAAATTTAATTATTAAAAAAAAACAACCACAAACCTCGAACAAAACTAGTTTTGTATTTTAAAAGAGTATAAAAATATCCAAATAAAAATAAAAAAAATTATATTTTCTCGTAATTTATATCATGTCATATTCATTTAAATGTATTGCCACCCTGAATTAAGAGAAAACATGCATGATGTTTTTTTGATTAGTTAGGTTTTTTTAAAATTTCATTCAAAGGCTCTAATCTTTTTTTGTTTTTTGATTTAGATCCTTAATTTATTTTTTCTAGCTTTCCGTTCTTCTATCAGCTAGCGTGTGCCATTACAGAACCATGTAGAAGGAGACACGCATCCTGAGATGCACACGTACGTCATTAATTTTTTTATATTATTCAGAAGCCAAACCTGATAAAAATCAGGATAAAAAAGGTTTACTGATAGTTCAAAATAGATTAATTTTTATTTTTATTTTCCAGCGAAAGCTGGAATGAAGCAGTTTGATTGTAGCATGGAAATAATTTTAAAAGACAGCCTTGCATATCTAGATTTCCTTAACCCTTTCTAAACTGGAAAATCGAATAGATTCACCCTTTTATATTTTTATTTTATTTTTTTAATTATAATATATTTAGAAATATAGTAACAATTATCACTTAAAATATTTTTTACTAAGAAATATATCAAAATAATTTTTTTTAATTATTTTTAAGATCAATACATTAAAACAATCTAAAAACATAAAATAAAATTAATTTAAAATAAAAAAATTAAAATTTTAAAAAATACAGGCCAAACTATATTTATAAACACTAGTGCAAATCAAAAGTTAAATTAAATCGAGCAGTATTATTTGAGATTTTTATTCCCCAAGCCAGAAATCAAAACCTTCATCATATATTGCAATAAGGAGTGTACAGTCTAATTAAACCAAATAATCTAAGCGTATTGGAATATCTTTTCCTTAATGATTAATTTCTTTACAAGCTGTAATTCTTTCCTAAAATCAAACCAACAAAAATCCCATTAATATATGCATATCGATATACCTCTTAGCTGAAAAAACAAAAGAGCTCCCAGCTGTGAGTGCTGAGCTTGAACTCATCATACATGACCTTTATCGTCAAAAAAATAAAATAAAATAAAAAATAAAAACCAGCTAGTTAAAATTACAGCCTGTTTCCTCCGCATCTCTCTTTAGTCGGCAACTCTTGTATATCTTCCCTCCTAAGAACCCACCATTCGTCCCCTTCTCTCTCACGCTGCAGCAATAAAAACAACCACTCCACTTAACATTTTCAGAAACCATTAATCTTTCAAAGGAGAAATGGATCCGTGCCCTTTTGTACGGATCCTTGTTGGTAACTTAGCACTCAAGTTTCCCGTCTCTTCGAAACCTTCCTTGTTAAGTGTACAATGTTTTTGCAAGATCAAGCTCAAGAATTTCCCTACTCAAAAAGCTACAATCCCTTTAGTGAACAATAAAAAACAACAAGAAAATCAAAAACCAGAAGGCAATCCTTTATCGAGTTCTTTAGCTGCATGTTATAGTCTTGACAAGACTCAGATTGATGATCTCTTGTCTTGCAAGAAACCCAAGAATTTGGAGATTGAGTTGTACATTAGAGACAACGGGGTTACTTGTGGATTGAAAGATGGGAAAATGTTGGGGAGAGTGATTGTGCCTTTAGACATGAGAAAGTCGGAGTCTAGGCCTTGTGTTATGCATAATGAATGGATTGATATTGGAGAAAACAACAAAGGAGAACCTACACGGTTTTATTTGTGTGTTAGAGTTGAGCCCGATCCTAGATATTCATTCCAGTTTGGTGGAGATCCTGAGTGTAGTCCTCAGGTTTTTCAGGTGCAAGGGAGTGTTAGGCAGGCGGTTTTCACTTGCAAGTTCAGCTTGAGGAATCCAGGAGATCGTAATTTGGTTTCTATGTGAGTTTTCTGATTCATCATTAATGCCTTCTGCTTTTCTTATTATCTTGTTTTGGTGTTTGGTTGATGAGAAAGTTAAATCAAGGGAAAACAGGGAGGGTAATTTTTCTTTTCGATCTTTTGTTGCCGGGAAAGGAACTTAATTATTATTGAATCACTTAATTGGTTTTTGTTTTCAGAAGTAGAAAATTTGACATAAACTGACTGAAAGGATCGTTGAATGTATGGTCAAATATGCAAATATAGTCTTAGAAATCTTCAAGACATTTTCGAATCCCAAAAACCTTGTTTTGACGGCAACTATGTTAGCAAAAGCTGTTTGATTCTGTTTGTTTTGATGTGGATTACAAACTGTAATTGGTTATCTCAGAATCAATTTCTGTCCCTTGCATAAAAATCATTTCAAGTTTCTAGAATTTGGATCTTGAGTTTTGTTACATTAGTCAATATTTTGCTGTCTTGTTCGTGATCATTGTTGTTTATAAGTTGGGAATGATTTTTTATTGCTTACATTGTTGTTGCACAGGCCATCAATGACAGAACCAGCCCCACCAAGAAATTGGCTGCCCTCCCTTGGAGCTGATAAAGACGCATCAGCAAAAGAGCGAAAAGGATGGTCAATCACGATCCATGACCTATCTGGATCGCCTGTTGCTATGGCATCAATGGTGACACCATTTGTACCATCCCCGGGTTCGAACCATGTTAGCCGGTCCAATCCCGGGGCATGGCTAATTCTTCGCCCAGCACAAGGAACTTGGAAACCATGGGGCCGCCTGGAGGCATGGCGTGAATGTAATGCCAATGCTTTAGGATACCATTTTGAATTGCTACATGACTCTGTTTCAGCCTCCCCTACCACCACCACACTAGTCAATTGTGTTATCAATGCTAAAAATGGAGGGAAGTTTACAATTGACATGACAAATAGTGTTGGCACCCCAATAAGCAGTCCACATTCTAGTTGCGATTTCGGTTCTGGATCGTGGTCTGGATCGGAGTTTGGTGTTGGGTTGTTGTCCCCGTTTGTGTACAAAGGTTTTGTAATGCAATCAAGTGTCAACAATGGTAATGACCAAAGTAGTAAGCCAGAGGTGGAGATAGGGGTGCAACACGTGAATTGCACAGAGGATGCGGCGGCCTTTGTGGCATTAGCAGCAGCAGTGGATCTAAGTGTGGATGCTTGTAAATCCTTTACTCGTAAGCTAAGGAAAGAGTTGAGACAGAGTCAGAGTTTTGTCGTTTGACTCTTTTTTTTGTTTTGTTTTTGTTTTTTTTTTTGGGGAGGGGGGGGGCGCGTTGAAAGATTGATTTGTCGTTTTAGAGGGATTAGATAACTAACAACAGTTTTTTAGCTGGATGTTATGCATTATTATTTTTTTGTACAGTGAGGAATGACAAGGCACGGCTTTATTCTTTTAATTTTATTAATTTTGTGCTATGGGCATTTTATCGTCTAGTCACCAAACCATTCAGACACATCGAGCAAGATCTAAAGAGAAAAGGCTTGATAAATTATACAATTAAACCCATTCGTGATGTCCTGTCTGTATGTTACCGTGCCTGCAAAGTTGAAGCCGTATTCTCTAAACATTGATAAATATTTCATAGCCAACTGTAAACACCCTAAAGCCCTCCCATGTGTAAAATCAAAACAGAGTGAAAAAGTAAATAAAACTTTACATCACTCACAAGCACAGGGACATTTCAGAGGAATCTCACTCTTCTGCAACATTTCCACTGTCAACCCCTCCTATATCTGGCAGCGTACCCAGATCTATGAGAGCCTCTCTCTCGTCTTGGCCAATTGAAGAATCTGAAGAATCATTAGGGTCATGAATGACTGCATCTCCGGTCTCATTCGTGGTAGAAGAATTGGTGTTTTCATCTGTTCCACCTGATTCATGTATGGTGTCAGAGTTCTCAGCATGAGGGGCTTCTGTTGTCTCATTTGTTCCAGAAGAAAACCCGGAATTGACATCTTCTGCAACTGTTACTTCAAGCTTCTTAATGGTCTTATCAGATCCACCAGACTCTGAATTACTAGAAGAGTTTGAGTCGTCGTTGCCAAATGAGTCTGCGTTCTCAGTTTGACCAAGGATTTTTGAGTTAGAATCAGATTGGATACCTTCAGAATTTATGCCATCATTAACCTGTTCCGATTGAGTGGTTTGTAGGCTGGCTACGTCTCCAGTAACATGACCATCAACTGTTGCATTTCGAATTTGAGTTGAATCTGAGACATTCAACATTCCATTCTGCTGGGATGTACCGGGAACTTCAAGGTTTTCACTGACCTGCTTATCACCAGCTTCTGAACTCACTTCTGTCGACTTATTGCTTGATACTGATTGATCACTGGACAGCACCGTCACTGTTGTGTTGTTAGGTGACTCATCCTCGGACTTGGCCAGAGTGGACTCATCGTTTTTCTTTTCATCAGTTGTTGCATTCAAAGAATGGCCATTTTCAGCTTGTTCAAGCTGAGACGTTGAGTTGTTTTTATCCCCATTAACATCCAAACGGTTATCATTAATGGAAGGCTTCTCTTGTTGCAAATCAGCTGCTGCCAAGTTCTCATTTGATTTCTCCAGACCTTCCTTCTCCGGTTCAGTGCTTATAATTTGGGTATCATGAGTCACTGCACTGGAAGCATCGTCTGCCATGTAATGTTCCTCTCGGGCTACATGTGAATTCTTACCTCCATCATGATCCTGATCTTCTGATTGAGTTTCATTGCCTGTTTGAACTTCCCTGTCTTCATCTTCATTACCTTGAATTTCCTTTCCTCCGCCTTCATTGCCTTGGCTTTCCTTTTTCTCACCTTCATCATCCTCCCTCTCTTTCTCTTCATCCATAAATTCACCATCAGGGTCAGCTTCTCCTTCTATTTTCTCTCGGTCACGTTCATCTACCTCATCATCTCCAACTTCTCTGCCCTCGTCATTGTTTTCTTCACTGTTTGCCTCTTCATTTCGCTCATCTTCTTCATGCTCAATTTGTTCTTCCTTTTCTTTCTCTAAATGATCAGTTACTTCTCCTCCTTTTTCTTCCTCTTCATGCATATGTTCTTCTTCTCTTTCCACCTCATCATCCTTGGTTCCTCCCCCTTCTTGCCCTCCTTCTTCTTCATCCTCTTTTTCATGCCTATTTTCTTCCTTCTTATTTCCTTCCTCGTCTATTCCAGTGTCTTCTTCCTCTTCTTCCTCGTTTTTCTCACTAGTTTTGTCTTGCAAACCAGGATGGGGGTCTTTCCTCCCAAGTTTCGGAAGCAAATCATGGCTTAGTGTTTTTTGAGAGAAACTCGCATCTTTTCCTTCAAGCTCCTTCTTCTTGTCATGGGAGCGCTTGACTTGGTAGATCAACCAGAAGCAGACACCAAGCAACAAACAAATCTGAAGAACATGTTTTGCCTTGATTCCTTTGGATCTGGGGTTTCTACTTGGTGACCGCTTGATCATGATCAACTCCAATTTACAGCTCTGATCTCCTCCCTAAACATATAGTATGTCAGAAACCAGTCACAATCCAAATCTACTCCACATACTTTACCAGTAAGATAAAAAAATAAGAAATCAATCTACCAATGTTATTGTTGCTTGTTCTTTTTTACAACTCCAAAATTAAATTTTGATATAGTTAAGTTTTGACCTACTTTAATTTTGAACTATCAATCAATCAAATCTTCAAAAAACTCCCAAGAAAAATCATTTTGGTTATGGAACCCAAATCATAAGAGCCACTCTGCTCAGTTTGAATCGACTATTGAAGTCAGAAGAGGGGATAAAAACAATATTAAGAGACAAGAAACATATTTCACCATTCTTTGATCAGTCAACCATTTCCCATGCCAAGACTAGAGCAGTTAAAACAAGTGGTAATTACACAAATTTCTGTACTTCGCTATTGATTCATTTAATACCATTAACCAAGTCCAAAATAATTTCAGTAAAACAAAGTGAAAGCCCCTAGAAAACCCTAAACAGAAAAATAAAATCCAGAAACAAAACAGCACCTTCAACAAGCAAAACCCACAAATCAGCAACCAAAATCTAATCCATTAACATTCAAAATCAAAACCCATCAGCCAAAACACTTAACAGCTACAAATGCAAACAAATCCAGCAAAATTAGAAACATAAGCAGTGCAAAGCTACTTGCAAATGCAGTGCTACCGAATAAAAATAAAATAATAGTTAAAACTAAGCAATGAAGTACCTGGGAATGGAGACCGTGAGGCAAGAGAGTATTTATTGTGTCAGCAAAAGTGGGAGATACGGTTTGAGTGGATTAAATGGCCTAGATGAATAGATATAAAGCCATGAAGTTTTTCCAAGTTCCTTCTCCCTCACTTATATTATATTCCAACTTGTTATACTTTTTTCGAGCCTTCGGTACTGGTAAAGTACAGATGGGATCTGATAAATAGGTGATTAGAGTTAGGGACAAATGCATTTGGTCCATATAGTTTAAACACCGTTCTAATTGAGGATGTTCTTTCTTTCTTTCTTTCTTTTCTATTCCAACCTCTCTCTTTTTCCTCTCAAAATGGTCAATCTTTGTTTTACCACTGATGAAAATTAATATAGCTGTATTTTTTATTGTAATATATTAAAATTAATATATCAGGTTTATTGTAATTTATTATATTAAAATTTTGGGTTTTAATTGTTTTTTTAAACCTACCAAAATTTATTAGTGTATTCTCCTGGTCTAAGGGTGTGTTCGGCACCGCGTTCCCTCAAATTTTAAAATTTATTTTATATTTTTAGATTGTTTTGATATATTGATGTTAAAAATAATTTTTAAAAAAATAATTTTTTTTTTATTTTGATGCATTTCTAAGTAGAAAATACTTTGAACCGTCACCAATACCATAATCCCAAATACACCATAAGTCTTTGAAGTTTACGAGGAAAGAATAAGAACAAAATGAGAGAAATAAATAAATAAAAAGATAAAAGATAAAACATTGTTATTGTATTATTGAAACAGTTGCTTGAAGTTGTATATTAATTAATGTTTTCGTTACTCTGTTCAGTGTCTTTGTGACCTTTCTATTTAGGGGAAAAAAACACTAACAGGAGGCCGTTATTAGATGTTTTGGAAACTTGAGAGGTGATTTTGAAAACATTAAGAAAATAGGATTCGAAGTGAAATATTACTAAGACCATAGGACCAAAACATACTTTAAAATTTAAGGCATAAAAAAGTAACGAGAATCAGGATTCATGTTTTATGGTTAGGAAACTCCGCTGACGGCTCCACTCGCTGCGACAAAGGGGAGGTGGTCGAATCAAGGGAGGGTAAAAAAAACTCCGTCTAGTAAATTACATGGCAACTCGTTTTTTACATTATTTTTATTTTGTTGAGAATCTTATATGATTTATGTTAGATTTTGGTTTTTTTTTTTCAAAGAAAATTATGTTGGATTAGTTTAATTCAGGATATTATAAAAGAAAGTTGAATCAAGAGATTGATTTTAATTGGACTAGGTCACAACTTTTATAGGGTTAGTTTTATCAATCGATGACCTTTTGTTTTGATATTTTTATTAATGAAGTTGACCAGTTCAATTAGCAGCAAAAAAATTGACTCATTCGATCAATTTGCAAAGCTAGATAGAGAAACGATTTTTTTTTTAGCCATATAAGAAGAGGATGGAGTGTCCAAATCCTACTTTTGAAGGAATAATTGTTCAAATAAAAAAAAATAACAATATTGAATAGAAATATATATATATATATATTCTTAAAAATCTTTTCAGATTAAAAAAAACTCATTTTCAAAATCAAATCTTAGTCATAAATTATTATCTACTTTAAACATATTTTTCTGTGTAGTTCATTCCATCATGAATCACTAATATCTTTGTATAGATTATCTCATCATGACTCCATAACACAATATATTTGTGTGGGTTGCCCCATGGTGGATCCCTAATATGATTCTTTTGTGCGGGTTGCTTCATCATAGATTCCACCATCAAAATTTTCAATAATAACAACTGACACAAAACTCAACAACACACTAATTTCTAGATTTTTTTTTTCTTCAAGAGGAAACCTTTTCATCTCCTTTTATACAAGCACATCTTATTTGTGACCTCTTACAATCATGTTTATTCAATAACACATAACAATTAACCACCAGAAATCGATGAGCTATATTATACGCCTTTTAAGTCCTCTAACAAAAACCACCAGGGATCGTTAGACTATGATATCAAATGACATAGACAAAAGTGAAGGATAACGACGTTTGTGGCAAATCAAAGCCTTCAAAGAGCAAGAACATTATATTTACGAAGAGACACCTAAAATATTCAATTTTTAATCATCAAAGTCTTTGCTTACCAAAAGGCTATCTCAATCCTTTATATAAAAAAACTAGAAAACTATAATAATATTGAATAGAGAAAATAATATAGAAAAATTATTTCCTTTAAATAAGAATTTTTCTTTTTTTGTAAAAAAAGCTTAATAATATTGAAAGATAAATATAAAATTAACTAAGAAAAATATTTATTTTTCTAAAAAAGCTCTTGCATTAGTTTTTCTAAGTTAGAAGAAAATCGTTATCGAGTTTAAATCTCAGTCAGAAACCATATCCATCACAAACATCCTTTTATATATGGCCCACTCCATCATGATTCTCTAGCACCTTCGTGTAGACCACCTCCTTATATGTTCCTAACACAACACCTTTGTGCAAGGCCACCCCATCATGGATTCTTAATACATCACCTTTGCGTGGGTGGCTCCATTGTAGATCTCACAACCAAGATTTTAAATAACAACAACTATATAAAAAAAATAACACACTAGTTCTAAGCATAGTTATCAGACCCGACCTAGGGGTTGAACTGGCCAAGGAGTCGGGTCCAGGGTTACACGGGTTGGCCTAGGTCAACCTGGAAAAATTAAAAAAATATTTAAAATTTAATATTTCATATGAAAAAATTAAGAAACAATTTATATGAATATAAGCTATATGTGTTATAAATAATGAAGTTTAAAATATTATCATATATATATATATATAGGGTCTCTTGTTAGGAGAAAAAACACATTTGAAAAAAAAAAAAACAGGTCTCAACCGGGTTTTTCCAGGTCGCACGAGGTTATGGGTCAATCGGGTTTTGCTAAGTTTTTGCTTATCCCGGTCTTTTACCTTACCTAGACTGGTCTAGCCATTGGATCGGGTTTAATAACTATGGTTCTAAGATGTCTTTTTACCAAGAGAAAACCTTTTCATCCCTTTTCTACACAAACATATCATGTTTTGTGACATATTACAACTATATTGATTCAACAACAACAAACAATTAACTATTATAAATTGGTGAGTTCTGATACACGTTCTCTATATTCTCTAACCAAAACTACTAGGAACCTTCAGGCTCTGATACCAACTCATGTAGACATGAGCGAAGGATAATGATGCTTGTTTTAAATCAAAACCTTCAAAGACCAAGAACATCATAACTATGGAAAGACACCCAAAATATTCTATTTTTATTCATCCAAGTCTCAACCCGTTAAAAGGCTATTTCAACCATTTATATAGAAAAAAACTAGAAACCCTTAGTAACACTGAATAGGAAAAATAAACCAGGAAAGTTATTCCTTTTAAATATAAAATAATAAAAAAAACAATAATAATATTGAATAGGAAAATGAAAATAATAAAACATAATATTAACTAAGAAAAATAGCTTTTTTCCTAAAAAAAAAATTCATGCATGAGTCTTTTTCAGGTTGGAAGAAACTCACCATCGAATTCAAATCTCATTGATAAACTGTCATCCACCACAAACATCCTTTTTACATATGGTCTACTTTATCGCAAGTCCCTAACATCTTTTTACAAGTCACCTTATTAAGGGTCCCTAACACAACACTTTTGTGTAGACCACCCCATTATGGATCTCTAATACAACACTTTTATGCAAACCACTCCATCATAATTCTTAATAGTTAGTTATTGTGTATTGTTTCATAACATTTTTTTGAAAAGAGGAAACCTCTTTCATCCCCTTTCTACATAACCATGTCTTGTTTTGTGACATATTCCAACCATGTTTATTTAATAACACACAACAACTAAGCATTAGAAATCAATGAGCTCTAACATACGTCTTTTATGTTCTCCAACTAAAATTACCAAGAATCATTAAACTTTGATACTAATTGGCATAGATATGAACAAAGAATAATAAAAATTGTTACAAGTCAAAACCTTTAAAGATCAAGAATATCATAACCATGGAGAAACACCCAAAATATTCCATTTTTATTCATCAAGGTTCCCGCTTGTCGAAAGGTTATTTCAATCATTTATATAGAAAAAAAAAATCCTAGTAATATTGAATAAAAACAATAAACTAGGAAAATTATTTTCTTTTAATATAAAAATTTAAAAGCATAACAATATTGAATAAAAAATTGAAAAATATAAAATTAACTAAAAAACTCTAAATAAAAAAAAATATAAATCACTTAGGGGAACATATATGATGATAAAAATAGTAAAATATTTTCATATTAATTAATGATACATACACGCACATATCTCAAAGGTGCAAGATGGGTGGATTGGATCACATGTTATTCATTAAGAAAAACTACAACTGTTTATCCAGAATTTGTTTTTGAATATTTATTTCAAGTTCAAATCCATCTGTTTAGCATCAAGTGATTAGCCATTGGACTGTTGGAATTTGGAAAGGCAGGAAAAAAATAAATGAGAAAATCCGCAATTTTGCCAATCCTTTTCAAATACTTGGTGGTGTTCTGAATTTTTAAGAATATGTTTGGAAGTGTAGTTGAAATTATTTTTTAAAGTGTTTTTTATGTATAAATATATTAAAATAATATTTTTTTATTTTTTAAAACTCATTTATGATATAACACATCAAAATGATTTGAAAACACAAAAAATATTAATTTTAAACAAATAAAAAAAATAAAATAAAAATAAAAAATTTTAAAATGTTTTTATTTATAAATATATTAAAATAATATTTTTTTATTTTTTAAAATTTATTTTTGATATCAATTAATCAAAATGATTTGAAAGTACAAAAAAATATTAATTTAAATTAAATAAAAAAATAATTTTTTTTTAATTTTTTTTAAAATACAAAAATAAATAGATTTCACAGCCTCACCTAAAAGAAACTATGAACTTATCGGCAAAGCCCTAAGACTACAAAGGAGAAGCCCAGGTTAATGCAGCGTTGCGTACCCATAAAAGATTCTGCATCCTTAATTGCTGCGTATAGGACTGGACTGAAGTCCTATCATCCTTATTGTCTTTTAGAACTGTACATGGAGTCTGGTCTGTTTGATGAAGATGATTTGCAAAAGATGAAGGCTACATTTGCAAAGATCGTGAACGTTAAGCTAAGAACTATACCACTGTCGCTTAACTGTGAACCACGTTATATCAAGCACAAACCATCATCAGGTGCAAAAGAAAGATTCATGAGAATGGTAGAGATGCCAATAGTTCCATTTGTCCTGCTAGGTACAAAAATAAGAGCGTTCCGAAGGCGTCAGGTATGAAACCTGTGCCTGTAATCCAGTCCCCTTCTCGGCCTGTCAAGGTGAATAAAACACAGGACTGGAAAATCCCACCTTCCATCTCTAAATGGAAGAATTCCAGGGGTTATGCCAAACGTTTGACAGCTTATGGTAATGGTTTGCAAGAATTAGTCCTAATTTCAATAACTTAGCCGAGGTACTTTATGTTGCATAACAGAACAATAGAAAAGATGTTGCTATGAGAACAAAATTGCATAAGACTATGATGATGAAATATAAAGCAAATCAAATAAATTATTAAGCCTAGCTAATTTTTAATTAACTCAATATTAAAGAATAAAATTAAAAAAAATCAAATAAAAAAGACTTAAAAAAATGACATGAGCTAACTTGTCAAACCTAGGTCATGAGGTTAAGACAACATTAAAAAAAATAAATTAAAACAAATCATGAAGCCTAATTCCTAATGAAACACAATATTAAATGATGAAATTAAAAAAAATCAATTAAAAAAAAAACTAAGTCAATTGGGTTAGCCTGACAAACTCGTAACCCGGATAATGAGACACAGACAACCCCTTAAAAATCAAATCCAATATTAATGGACCCGTGAGTCAGATCATGAAACTGAGATAACATCTTAGAAAAAAAATAAAAAAATAATTTGATTTAACCGGAGTTAAAATGTCAAAACCTTTAAAATTTAGTTTTTCAATTTAATCTTCATTCAACCTTTGCATATGTTAGATTTTGTCCCAATTTTAACAAACTTGAAAAATATTAAAACATTATAAGTTATTTTTTAGCTCATTTTTCATGGCATAGTCAAATATGAAAAAAGTGTTTTTCAACTCATTTTCTATAACATTGTAAATATAAAAAAATAATTCACTTTCCAGAATTATTATTTTTTTAAAAAGCTACTTTCTAACCAACAAACAAGGCTTAGACCAATCATATGTGTAGAATTTACAATCTGGATTATTTGGGATATTTTTGCTTATTATATTTTTTTAAAAATTGATAAAATAATAAAGCTTGAAAAAAATTAGTGAAATGACATAGTTTATATATGTCCCAATTAGAAAACATGATATCCAAACTTGTCTCTATTTGAAATGCAACATTTTAAAAGAATTATGAATTGAACTATATAAATTTTAACAAGAAAAGAGGAGAGATTAAAGAGAGAAAGAAAAAACAAAAAGACCCCAAAAACACTTTAAAATATCAATTATAACATTATTAATATCATTTTTATAAGATGAATCCAATAACATAAAAAAAAATCATCCCATGTCGGAACCAATCCTCTAGTGTCTCTTCATTTATTTAGTATTCTATCTCCTCTCTTTTATTTCCTCTTGCAAATTACAATGAGAATAAAAAAAAAGAGAAAACAAAAAAGAAAAAGAAATGGTTGAAATGTATATCAATCATGAAGACAACGAAATATTATGTGAAAAAGATATTATTGAAGTATTGTTGCTTCTAGAGCATCTCTAATGAGAAATGCTATATTAAAGAGCCAAATTGATAAGATGGCTTGTTGAATAGTGTAAATATAACTTTTTTGATTATGTACATTCCAATGGTAAAAATCTATTTAGAAAAACCAATTATATTTTAATATGTTTCATGTTAAATTAATTTTAATATAATTATATAACTAATTTATATATTTTATATATAATATAATTATGATGTTATTAATTATATAATTAATATGAGTAATTTATAAAACTAATATAAAATTAATGAAGTAATATGAAAGTTAAAAGATATAATTTAAAATTTATTTATATGAATATTTTTAATTTTCAGTTTTATATGTTATTGTTAAAATTTTAATTTTTAAAAGTAAATTCAAATTCAAACTTTGAAAAAAACCGCCAACATTTTAAATTTTGATTTTAATTTTTTTTTAAATTCAAGCTTTGAAAAAATGACCGCCAACATTTTAAATTCTAAAATTTCAAATTTTGAAAAAATTACCACAACATTTTTTCTCGTCATTTTCTTATCTCCAATCTTTGTTATATTTCATTAAAATTCATCATGAATCATTCTAATTTTAATTTCTATGATGCTTTTGATTTTGATGATGACACTCCTGTGTTCGCTTTTCAAGTTGCTACCGCTGTGGTTGCTGAAGAAGAATTGAATAATCAAGGGCGGAGAACAGGGTATCGTGTCTCTATTCTTGGTCACAATATTGTCAATCGTAATAGAAAGGAAGGTAAGTTAAGGTTATATAATGATTATTTTGTTGAAAATCCTAAATTCACTAAAAGTCAATTTCGAAGAAGATCTATGATGAGTCGTCGTCTTTTTCTTCAGATCGCAAATGCAGTGGAAGCTCATAATCCATATTTCAAACAAAGAACAGATGCTCTTGGTGTTCTTGGTTTATCTTGCCTTCAAAAGGTAACTGCAGCTCACAGAATACTTGCATATGGTATTCATGCAGATCTTACTGATGAATATCTTCGAATTAGGGAAACCACTGCGATAGAAAGTCTTAGAGCTTTCGTCAAAGCAATCGTAGAAGTTTTTGGTGAATGGTATCTAAGGGCACCAAATGAGGCCGATATTTGTCGATTATTATCAATTGGAGAGCAACATGGATTTCCAGGGATGTTAGGGAGCATTGACTGTATGCATTGGAAATGGGAAAAATGCGCAATTGCATGGCATAAGATGTATACTGGTCATTGCTGTGAACCAACTATAATTCTAAAGGCGATGGCTTCACCAGATCTTTGGATATGGCATGCCTTTTTTGGAATGCCTGGATCATTAAATGATATTAATGTTCTTGATTGGCCACATATCTTTGATGCATTTGTTGAAGGTCGTACTGCTCCTGTCAATTATACAATTAATGAGCATGAATATACAATGAGATACTATTTAGCATATGTGATTTATCCTAATTGGTCAACCTTTGTTAAGACAATCCCAAGACCATTAGGAGCAAAGATAAAATATTTTGCATGCAAGCAAGCAAGAGTCTGCAAGAAAGGATATGGAGCAGGCATTTGGGGTGCTCCAATCTCATTTTGTAATTATACGTGGACCTGTTTGATACTGGGATGAAGAAATACTTGCAAATATTATGAAAGCTTGCATAATAATCCATAATATGATTATTGAGGATGAAGGAGCAATGAACCTTGGATTTGACCATGAACATGAAATCAATTCCTTTATATTAGTGTCACATGGTGAAATACCAGAACTACATGATTTTCTTCAAACTCATAATCAAATTAGGGATAGAGCAACTAGCTCTCAACTACAAAAAGATTTGATTGAATATTTGTGAGAACAATATGGCAACGAGTATAATCTTTAGATTTGAACTTCTTATGTTATCATATTTTTCAAGTTTTTTATGTTTTTTTTTTCATTATGGTTGTTATCTTTTAAGTTAATTAATCATACTTATTATTGTTAAGTGTTAGAGGAACTTTAAAAAAGTATTATGAATTGATATCAATTTCATAATAATATATTTAAAATAACCAATAATTTTCTACATATTTAATTAAAAATACATTACATTACAATAAATCAATCAAAGTTAATTAAAAATTAAAACCCCTCTTTTGCATAATTTCTAACTTTTTATTTTGAAAATACGTTGTAGAAATTGGATCCAAATTAGAAATATCCATTTTCATAATTTTTTTTTCTTTCTAAATCCTGTCCAATTCTTGTTTCTCTTGACTTTGTTGAATCATCATAGCTTGTTGCTCTAACATAATTTTCTTATTGTGTTTCTTCTGATCCTTAATTTCAACTAGAGTATCCCTGAATTGTTGTAAGAGATTTATTACAGTTACCTCCCTAACTTCATCTTTTCTTTGTCTACGTTTAAGTCGTTCCTTTGCAGTCTTCTAACCGATTGGTCTATCTTGATAAATCAATGGTTCACTATCTTCTCCTAAACTAACAGAATCAGGGGTAGATGAAGTTGATGAAGCTGGACTTGCATTGACATGACTTTTTTGGTTCTTGTTTGACCTTTGATGTTGACTTGCACGCTCAAATTGCTATTTGGGTTCTTTTCTTAAGATTACCTAACAATGTTCTAGCTAAAATTGTTTGCCAACGCAAGAAGCATACATTTATCGAGTATCATTAAACTGGTAAAAAATTAAAGAAATTCAATAATGTTAAAATATATGTTAAATAATTTAACATGAAAATGAATATTAAAATTACCATTGATTCTTTGATCATTTCACTTTACTGACGATTTTCAATTTGAGTAACAAATCCAACAAATTTACTGACTTCTCTATTTATTTCTTGCCATCTACTTGAGATACTTATTTGGGAAAGATTATTCAAGTTTCCTCTATTTTCTACAAAGTAAGCATGTACGCGAGCCCATAATTGTTTTGTTTGTTGTTCAACTCCTGTAATTGGATCCTTGCTTGTATTTAACCATGCAGAGACAAGTAAACAATCTTCTTCTAGTGAGAAGTTTTTACTTTTTTGTGATTTTTTTTATTGTATGGACATTTAAATTCGAGTATGTTAAGTCATTAATTAATTGATTAGAATCACTTGGTTGAGAGAGAATATCTTCTGACTCGCTCATAAGAAAGTTGGTAAAAGCGCTTGGAAAATTTGAATCCATCTACATAAAAAAAAAAAACTCAAGTTAAAACCTTATAAAAAGGGGTAAAGGAAGCTCACATTCAATGTCTAGCAATTTTGTAGTTTCCATACATGTGAATTAATAATAAGAATTGCCTTGTACTTGTTTTAACATTAATCTAATCATACAATTAATCTAATCACTTGGTTTAGTTGCATTTTCAACAAGACAAAATATAATTGACCTCAAATTAAAATAGGCAATCAAAAATAAATTTAAGATATGTCACTCCATGTTTTTATCAATATCAGCTGCGATCATTACTTCCTTTCAATTTTATCAAAGATAACAATATAAATAAAAATTGTCTTCCTTAACCCATATCAAAAACATAAAATAACAAAGAAATAAAAATCATTACAAATAGCAAATAAAAATCAAGAGATGCAAAAAAAAGAAAGAAATAGAAAAAGTCTTTAAGCAAACATACCTTTTGATTTCAGCTAATTAACACAATCGATGTTATTTATTAACCAGAGAACAATTAATTCTTGTTTTTTTAAATTAGAGAGAATGATGAAATTTGCAGGTAAGTTTTTTTCCTTCTATTTTGCTTAAATGTTGTTTTCTTCTGTTCGTTCTGCTTTTAAATGAAAAAAAATTAACATTGGCCAACATATATAAATCAACAGAGAAAAAAATGGTAGCCAGTACTGTTATTTATATTTGTCTTTTGCTAAATAGAAATGTAGAAATATTATTTATTGCGTTTCAACAACTATTTTAACTGTCAATTTAGTTGACTGGTTGTAGTGTACATAATCAAACAAAAAAAATTAAAAGTATACAATTTTTTATTTATCTATATTTTTAGCTTTCCGGTTAGAAATGCTCTTGGCAGGAAAAGTCATTTCATGAAGGAAAAATCATCTTCAATGTGCATAGCGTAAACAACTTGGTCTACCCTTTATGGAATGAAGAAAATATTGAAAACCATGAGCGCAAGAATTCCTCCGCTACCTCATCCAATGGTATTCTCTTTCTCTCTCTCTCTCTCTCTCTCTCACACACACACACACACACAGAATCCACACCTTTTCTTGTATGTAAAAGAGACTCACAAAGGGATACCCAATTTCTGTTCTCAACTAAACTTTTTTTTTTTTATATGTATATATAAGTTTTTTACTTACGAATATGATGGTTAAGGATATGTGGAAGTGAATAATGGGGATGGAAAGTTATAGGAATTGGAATTTCTCGGATTTATATAAGTTACTCTGCGTCCAAAATTGGTGTCTTTATGTGAATTAATGGCTGATTGCTTGTTTGTTTTAGGAGGCATCATGGTGATTTCCTTGATTTCTTTGTGCGTGAAAAGAAATGTTTTTGAAAGATCCTACTTTATCCAGTCTTTACTGAATTTAGCGATGAGGTGAAAGATTGCCATCCCAACAGAATTAAAAAAACAAAAACTCCAATATTTTATTACAATCTGTCAATGACAGACTTATTCATATCACATCAACAGTACTCATGGTAGCTTGGAGATTTTACTAAGAGCTAGATATAAATTCAAAAGGACGTTGATCGTTATAGTTGCCTGGGGGGTCATAGTTGCAACTGATGAGTGTGCCGGCGCCATTATTGCACCTCACCTTAGCACATCCTAGACGAACCGAGTTGCGCCAAACTACCTGAGTGTAATGCAAGCACTGCCCACCAACACAGGAATTCGAGTTGTAGTCATAGTTTGCCCTCTCATCCACCCACATTTTCACAGCAGCCGTGCCGGCAAGGTCAGGGCTGCCCCATGCAAGGTTTTCACCATAAGGACCACCGGAGTGCACCATTCCGCAACCGTCCCTTAGTCCATTAATGTAGCTTCGTGCAAAAGCAGCCACTGTATCGTCCCATCTCATGGGCCCTACACCCACCGATGCACGGGCAGCGTTGTGAGCATTGAGGAAGTCTTGCGGGGAGTCCTGGGCATGGGCGACAGTGGCTAGACTTACTAGAGAGATAATTGCTAGGGCGATCTTACTCATCTCCATGTTGATTCGCCTGGAGGAAGAGGAGCAAGCACTTGGAGCTAGTGTTGATGAATAGGAAAGAGCATTTATGTAGGTATATATAGGGATTTCCCACTTAATGTTTAAAGTTCATCAACATCATCCTGCAAGAGAAGAATTATGGTTTAGTAGCTAGTGGGAAATATTTGAAAGTAAATTTGGATTAAAGTATGCCAGTAGAAAGAAGTCATCTTCGATAATATATAAAAATCAACAATGGCCGCCACCTCTAGGCAAGGCCGCCACCGTTAGGTAAAGCTCCATGCTCAATGTGCTCATAGACTGACCCACCATGAGTTGATTATTTGATAGAATCTATTTTTTCCAAGCTCAACTTGATCAGATGGCGTTCTTAGCAGGAAAACAAGGTGGCTGCTTATCCTCATTCAATTAAAAAGAGAGCTTTTAAGAGATGTTTCACCGAAGGCCGAGAACATGTGTTGTCCCATGTGGTCTTTATTCAAGTTCAACTTGCTTTTACCTTTTCTTCATAACTTATTTCGTCCTTATCTATATAATTACATTAAATTAAAAATTCTGCATATTTTTAATTCCCATGCTTCTAAGAAGACGTACGGATATATACAGTGCACTCATATGAGATATTTACAAATGGATAAAGAGCGTTTTTGTATTTTAAAAATATTTTGATATTTTAATTTTTTATTTTAAATTAATATTTTTTGGTGTTTTTAAATCGTTTTAATATGTTAATATCAAAAATAATTTTTAAAAATTAAAAAAAAATGTTATTTTAATGTATTATTTTGAAAGATATTCGATGCATTTATGAGAAAACAACACTTTAAATATGATAGATATTTAAAACCTTAATAAAATTCCTATCTGTTTTTCGTTGTCTTTGTTAATATCTTCAAATGAAAAAAAAAAACAACAACGAATTGACACAGGCAAGAAATAATGCTAGAGATATTAACATTATACAATATATTAAAAGAGCTCAGTGTCCTTATTACTGTTTACCTAGATAAAAAGCACTGTGGATTAAAGTAGTGTAATGATAGTAGTGTTTTAAAACCCGGACCAGCCCGGCGGGTCGACCCGGGACCCGGCCGACCCGGACATGGGACCGGTCCGGGTGGAGGCCAAACCCGCTTAGGAATTGGCTCGGCCAGACCCGTTCGACCCGACGGGTCGACGCGGGACCCGGTCCACCCGTCCAGACCCGGGTGAGACTCGGTCAATTTTTTTTTTATTTTCCCTGTCATTAAACGACGTCTTTTAATGGAAGACTAAAATCCTAAAACGCTGAACACTGAACACCGGTCACTTTTGCTTCACAAGAATGATGAGAGTGGGCGCTGCTGGCTCCATTTATGAAGTAGCCGTGACTGGGCCGCAAGCAGCAGGTGACGGTGAAGCCTTCTAAGCTTGCTTTTAAAAACGTTGGGGACAAGCTTAGATACACAGTGACTTTTGTGGCAAGGAAAGGTGCAAGTCTCACTTGTAGATCTGAATTTGGTGCAATCGTGTGGAGAAATGCTCAACACCAAGTTAGGAGCCCAGTTGCATTTTCATGGATGCAGTTGTGAGCTTTTCTTCTTCAGGTTTCTTATTTGTTATAGATGAATATGAGTTTTCTGTTGACGGGCCTGGTCACGACTTTGCTTGAGAGAGAGCTGCCAAACAGGGAGAAGCCAGAGCTGGGATATGATTTATGGTATTGTTTGCCCTTTGCTAGGCAGGATATAGGGCTGCTAAAAGTTTGATTTTAATTAACCGCGTGCTCGAGAACCTAGGTTCATCATAAGTTGTTTCCACGGGAAGTGAGCCCTGTGTTGCATTTGTTTTTACAGTCATCGGCATCCTTCTTCCAAGACAACAGTGTGCCGCTGGGCAGGCTAAATGGAATTCGACCGGGGAATGAAGCTTTGTATTTCCCGAGGAGAGTCCATGTAGATGAAGGAGAAAAGATAAGCATAAGAGCTATGAGGGCTGCAAGTTCTGAAGTCTCTGGAGCACGCAGGGCATATATGTCTCAAGGGATCTGCATTTCTTTACTGTTTGGCTCCCTAGAAAAGATGGGCAGAAGTAAGAGCAAGTCGAGATAATAATTTAAAAGGATTTGAAGGGAAATAACATCGGTGGAATACATCGTTTCTGCTCTGCATTTAGAAGGATTTATTGTAATTGAACAACAATATCCATTTCACTGTAGCCATTTAGAAGGTGACATTCAATTTTTTTTTTATATAGTTTTTTTGGGTTGACCCGGGTTAAACCGGGTCAACCCAACTGACCCGTGACCCGATCACTTGACCGGGTCAATGACCGGATCGGGTTTCAAAACTATGAATGATAGAGTTGTTTTTACCACAGAGAATTGTAAAGACAGCAAGGGGAGGGTGGGGTTGTCTTTACATTCATATGCATTTGGCATTGAAAGGATGATTTGAGAGAAACGGTCAGTGCAAATTTTGATGGGGCATGGTGGGCTGTAGGCCTAAGAGTGCAGACACCTAGCGCTAGGGCTGCCATGTCCCGAGCGCTAGGACCAGACCTGCGCTTGGCTTTAGATCCAGGCAAGCGAGTCTACAGGCCCGCGCGTCTAAGGTTGTAAACTCGCTTGCTTGGGTCTGCAGAATCGCGTGTTGGGTGCGGGTTCGCACGCCCGGGTCTCTTTTGACCTATGACTAGGGCCTACAGACCCCCTCAGGGGTTGCAGACCCGTGCGACTGGGTCTGCAAACCCTGCAGAGAAAAAAATGAAAAAAAATAAAATAACAATTATTATTATTGTTGTTGTTATCATCGTTAATAATATTTTCTTAAAAAATTATTACTATAAAAACTAGGGCTAGACAAGTTTAATATTATTATTATTATTATTATGAATATTATTGTTTTTATTATAAATATTTTTATTAATATTAAAAATATTATTATTTGTGTTATAAATATTATGATTGTTATTATAATTAATATTAAAAATACCATTATTTTTCTTATAAATATTATTATTTTGATTATAATTAATATTATTAATATAATAATTAATAAATTTGTAAGAAATATTATTAATATTGAAAAATAATAATAGATTTGATTTGAAGGGTAACATTAAGAATTATTATTGTTGTTGTTGTTGTTATTGTCGTCATTAGTAAAAAATAATTTAAAATTATTATTACCATCAAAGAAAAACCATGAATTGTTTTTAAAAGATTAAAAAACATAAGAACTTGGACAGACAAGTTAAATATTATTATTAATATTATAGATATTATTAAATTAATTAATATTATTAAAATTAAAATAAATATTATTAAAATTAAAATAAATATTATTACTATAAAAAAATATATATTTGATTTTAATGGTAAAATCAATTATTATTGTTATTATTATTATTAACTTGGGTTAGGCATCCTCTTCTAGACCCAAGAAAAGTAGGGTTGGAAAGGGACGTCTAACCCAAGTTACTTGGGTATGGCATAGGCACATACTAAAATCACTTGGGTTTTGCAGCCTAACCTAACGCAAGGTATTGGGGTCCGGTGTTTGGACCCATAGGTAATGCGTTCGTTTCCGGACCCAATTCTCTTGGGTCTAGGGTCAGGACCCAAGACTAACGGATCTAGGGTTAGGACCCAAGGTTAATAGGTCCTACATCTAGATCCAATTCTCTTGGGTCTTACGTTCGGAATCATTGGTAATGGGTCAATTTTCAGGACCAAATTATCTTGGGTTCGACGTTGACCTCATTCTCTCAGGTCTGGTGTCAGGACTCAAGGCTAATAGGACTTGCTTTAAGACCCAATTCTCTTGGGTCTGGCTTCAGGACCCAATTCTCTTGGGTCTGGTAATTGGTCGTGCGTCAAGACCCAATTCTCTTGGGTCCGGCATCCAAACCCAAGGCTAATGGATCCTGCGTCCGATCCCAAGGCTAATGGGTCCGGCGTCAGGATCCAATTCTCTTGGTTCCGCATCAACACCAAATTCTCTTGGATCTAACGTCAGCACTTAAGACTAATAAACCCAGCGTCAGGATTCAAGGTTCTTGGGTCATAGATTTCTAAGTATTATTATTTGTATTCTAAATATTGTTATTTTTATTATAATTAAAAGTATCGATATCAAAAATATTATTATTTGTATTATAATTAATAAATTTGAAAAAAAATAAAAATTATTATTATTATCATTAATAAATTTTAAAAATATTATTATTATTATGGAAGAAAAACCATCATTTAAAAAAATTAAAAAATATATAAGAATTTAAATTGACAAGTTAAATATTATTATTAATATTATAAATATTATTGTTGGGTCTGATGTTGTAATTAAGCTTTATATTCTTGGATTCAGTATTACAACCAGATCAAACGCTCTTTAATAAAAAAAAAAAAGAAAAGCCAACGGCATACGGGTAGCTAAGTAGTTTCTAACTATAAGATATATGTGATAATTTGTGATAATTCTTATATCAAATGCCGAGCCATTACTACTATTTTCCAAACCAAAACGAAAACAAAAAATATTATTAAAAAAAAAGGGCCATGAATTTTGACACATAAGTTTAGCTGATTTCTAGGTTGTTGGGCTCTAGCTTGTGGGCTTAATGTTTTAGTTTTCAGACATTACCCTAATGCTCTAGCTTGAAAGCTGTATGGGCTAACACTGCGAAATGGGTCTGTGCGTTATATGTACTATAGGGCCTTTGGGCTTCTTTGTAAATTGAATCGGGCTTAATCTTAAACGGAAAACAAATTAAAATTAGTGGAGTGACCTTCTCCAGGAGCCCTCTCAGTTTTTCATATGATAAGATATAAATCAAAATTCTACACAATGAACACAGCAGTTACTTTGATTTTATTCTCTTCTGCCTACGTCTATAAGGAGTGGGAAAAACAAGAAAACAAAAACTCTTTCATTATCCTTCCAAAATACGAATTTATTAGGTACATAAAATACCAAGATAAGAACTAAACTAAACTAAACCTAGTTGATTGGCAGCATAAGAGAGAAAAGTTATTTCAATTTCCTTAGCAGCAGAGAAATTAAGACGTTCAGAAAATTTGTAGTCACCAAAACGCAAAACTTGTAGAGACAATGGAATGTCTCCCTTTATCATAGCATCGCGTTGATCAGCACAAGATTGTAAGACTTGTTTCATATTTGTGTCGTCTTTATATTCATGAAGCAGCGGTGTCGTGTGTGGCTTGCCCTAGCGTTGATGGTGGGAATCATTATCTTGGCAAACATGTAAAATAAACACGACTTATTTAACACATTATAAACTCGGTACTTTAATCCAAGGCCATAATTAGTAAGCACGTTGATTAGCATAGTTGCCTGCAGGAGGATCATAGTTGCAACTGATTAATGAAGATTCTCGCCATAAGGCCGACGAGAGAGTGCGATTCTGCAATCACTCACCAGTGTATTAGTATAGTTTTGTGCAAATGCTGCCACATTATCGTCCCAGCTCGTAGGTCCAACACCAACCTCTGCACGAGCAGCATTGTGAGCATTAATGTAGTCTTGAGGTGAATCTTGAGAACGGGAAACAGGGAATAGTAAGGCTAAGGCAATGAGACAAGCAATTGCTAAAGAATTTTCTCTAATCTCCATATCGGGCAAAAATTAAAAACTGGGATGGCAGTCTAAAGCGTATACAGAACGTCGACTCTGTGATCAATGGCAGGATTGTTCAAACGAAAGCTTTCTATCACACCGCCCATGGATTTACGAGGAAGATTGCGGTCAACTTCGTTTCATCTCAAGGTGTGATTCCACGTGTAGGGCGATCAGATAAACTCAAATTGGTCCAAGGGTGAGATGTTGAAGTTTCACTTACATAATAACGCTTCTTATCCCTTTGCTCTCTTGCAAGTATTGTCTTCTAGCCATCAATAATTTTCTATTTTATTCGAAATCTTCTGACTAAAATTAAAGGCAAACCTCAAAAATGACACCAACTACTATATTAACATCAATTTTCATCTTAAATATATTTTTATATCAATTTTATTGTTAACTAATTTTTATTTCTCAATTATTATAATTATACAACAAAACATCTTAAGTTCTTTATGAGACGATATTAGTTTTTTTTTTTTTTTTTTTGCAAAAAACCAATAGTGTGGATAGAATCCATGATAAGAATATATGGATGAAAAGACTTAATTAAGAATTTTTGAAACAATATGGAGGACAAAATTAATACAAAGTTTTTTTTTCCGGATTTGTCATAAAACTTAATAATTAGGTAGATACAAAAAGACTTTCCGGCAAAGAAAAAAGTGCCATAATAATCAAATTAAGTAATATAACGTCTATGAAAAACCAGTGTTCTAATTCAAATATTAAGTTAATTTGTCTATCCTAATAAATATTATATTATCTTGATTTTTTATCTAATTATATGGTCGTGATATAAAAATATATAATTTAGAATTTTTATTTACTTATACAGATCATGTGCTATTTTGGGGTTGTCACTATACGGATCGTGTGCTCTCCTACTTTAGTCGTCTAATCGTATTCATTTTTATTCACCCATTTCCATAATGAAATAATATCCATTTTTTTTCATGATAGTGCGGTTTAAATTGGTAGTTGAATTTTCTCTTATTAGCTCGTAGGAGAATTCAACATAATTAAAAAATAATAATTTAAGCTAAACAAATCATTTAAATTCATATATTTCTATTATGGAAAGGAAAAAATATGCAATGATTCTCCTAATATTCTTGATGGTTTATTGTCTCAATATCATTATCATTTGCTGGGAGGCTTGATGGAGATTTAAGGGATTAATTGCTGGGAGGAATATATGATCTCTCCTTTTCCCTACGAAGTGTTAATACATGTGGTTAATTGAAACATCATTTTCAAGAGAGATTGGAGTGAATATTATTGCACCATATATATTATCGTTTGATATAATTAGTCGCGGAAATACATCGTTTCCATTTTAATATCACTGGCCAAATGACATGGCTTATTTATCACGCACGCATTCCTGCGTGCCAAACCCCAGAGTCACAGCTAGTAAGGACGCTGGCCAACGTAGTTGCCGGGGGGAGAATAGTTGCAACTGATGACTGTACCGCCATTGCTGCACCTTGCCTTAGCACAACCCAAACGAACCGAGTTGCGCCAAACCACCTGAGTATAATGCCTGCATTCTCCACCAACACATGAATTGGAGTTGTAATCATACTTTGGTTTCTCATCAACCCACAATTTCACCGCAGCGCTGCCTGTAAGATCACCACTACTTCCTGCAAGGTTCTCGCCGTAAGGCCCACCAGAATGCACAAGTCTGCAATCGCCGGTGAGCCGTTTAATATAGTTACTTGCATAAGCTGCCACATTATTGTCCCACACAATATTTCCAACACCTACCTGTGCACGAGCATTATTGTGGGCATTGACGTAGTCTTGTGGGGAGTCTTGGGCAAGGGACAGAGGGATTATTATAGCTAAGGCAATAAGAAAAGCAATTGCTAGTGAATTCTTGGGGATTTCCATATTGTCGTTGTTTTTTTTCTTTTCAAAGCGGGATGTGAAATAGTTTTGTTATGAATGAGAAAGAGCGGACGCATGTATATATAGGGCCTGGGGGAAATTGTTTTAATTCATGAGACCATCATGGCCAAATGTCAAGCAACTTGATCCCGTTTGATATTTATTTTGATAGCAGTTATTTTTAAAAATATATTAAATTAATATTTTTTTTTAAAAAATAAAATTTATTTTTAGTATAAACACATAAAATATTTTCAAAATAATATTTTTAAAATGCATCACCAAACATGGTATTACTCAAATACCACAGTGGAATGACTAAAGAATTCTAGTTGCGGTCTTGTCAGGTGATTTGAAGATAATATCACGTGGTAAAATCAGCTAATCTGGTCTTTGTGTTCGTTTTCTAGAAGTGCCTTCAATTTTTCATAGAAAGGAGATATATATATATATATATATATATAAAAGATGGAATTATTTTAGCACACGAGTACAATATATAGTATTTAATTATGCCTCTTGGATGGATAATTAATCAACGACTTTCTGAGAGTGCTAATAGAGAGGTCCGTTTAAACCCACATCTATATATGAATTCAATTTAGTGTGAATTAAGAAAGATTTCTACTTGTAAAATTAAGCGAAGACCGGGACAGGAGTTGAATAGCCTTGCAAAGACGATGGCCGACGGAAACGCATCGTACCCACATATATTTATATCTGTAATTCTTGTATTTATTATTTTGTCATTATTTTATTACACGTCTTTTTTTTTTGTATTTATTGTTTTTTTTTTTGTGAAATACATATTTATTTTAATGAACGTATGATATTTTTCTTTTCTTTTTTTATAATACGTACAATCAGTTTTACATATAGTGTCTTTAATTATAATATTTGTTTTAAACTATAATTTGTAATTAAGTTTCTCTTTTCCTGAAAATTATTTTTTTACAAAAATGAACGAATCCACTTAAGAATGGAGGTGAGTATGAAAAAATTCTTCTAATTACAGAGAAGACAAATCAAAAAGTTGCTCGTTGGATTTTTATATGATATTGGTTTTTACAGTACTTTCGTTTCCTGATTTATCAATGAGCTCATCAACTAAAATTCCTGCAATTCAAGACAGGATTAATATACGTACACACTTGAAAAAAAAAATGAAAATACATACATATATGACTTGTGTATAAGGCGAGCTTATCGTTCTTTATGGTTACAGGTCTGTTTTAGATCATATGCGATAAATGATTTGTTAACTTTTTCTGGCTGCTTGGGAAGTCATGTCACTGTTAACGTCTCTGGTCACCGGTGGCTGCGCGACAATTACGTGAGATAAACGAAACGAATCACGATTATTAAAGGGAGATGTAAACTTAAGGTCAAAGTTACAGATTAAAGACAAGAGAAGACGTTCATTTCTGGAGGTTTCTGTGGAAATTGAGGGTTCTGCTATTAGGACGATTTCTTTTTAGATTGTTTTCATTCTATTGCCGTTTCTCAGAATAGAAGCTTCATTATGCTAGTAAGGACGCTTGCCAGCGATGTCGCCGGGCGGGTCTCAGGCGCAATAAATGACCGGGCCTCAATTATTGCATCTCACTTCAGCACAACCTAAACGATGCAAGATGCGCAAGACCACGTTAATACAAGCCATGCACTCTTGCTCGACACAAGAACTAGATTAATTTGTAATCGTTTCTAACCACAAATTCACAGCATCTATGGCTGTCAAGTCAGCACTATTAGCAGCAAGGTCCATCAACGAGCAATGTGAGAAGATTATGATCAAAAGTTGTGGACTAAAATAGTCCCTTCATTCCTTTTAATAAGTCCTAGCAATACTAGCAGTCAAAACATTATGTGTCATCTAATAAAGAAATTTAAGTGCAATGGCACCCCATATTAATTGTAGCTAGTAGTTACGTCTGGCTCACAACTGTAGATACATAAAGTTATCTTGGTGCAAATTTCCAGCCATGTAGTTAGTCAAAATGGTTTCCATATGAATAGATATTAATAACAAAATATCTCATGCCACCATTAAAAGATTAGTAGGTCTGCATGACTTGTATATCTGACTCTTATGTTATTTTGATGTTGTTTTAAAAAATTCAAGTAGTTTAAGAATAACATTTATGTATTAGATAATCACATAATTTCTCAGTTCTAGTAATGTGATTTATTTTTTCTAGCCATGGTGACTAGTACTTGGTACCTAGTAAGCCAAGATAACTGATTGTAGTACCTGTAAAAGGTTTATATATATATATATATATATATATATATATATATATATATATTTAAGGACTCTTTGATACTTAAATAAGTATCTTTCTATGATAAAATAAAATAATATTTTAAGGAGACTTTAAAAATAAATATATACTAAAGAATAAAGATTGTGATTCTGCTTCTTTTAAGGATTCAATGGGTCATATAGCCTACGATCGATCCTTACTTTTTAATGGAGAAGAGGACTAAAAAGTTATGCTTCCCTGATAGCATTAAACATCTTTTATGTATGCAAGAGGGAAAATATCTTTTGACTCATCAAGGGAAAAATCTCTGACTCATTAGAATCTTGTAGTCCAACATGAAGTCTACTAAGATTACTAGAGTCATACATACTTGGGCTTAACATTTAACTGAGCCCGAGAATAATGGTTTTGGCATCTCATTAGACTTATATATTCATGGGCTCAGCACTTGGCTAAGCCCAATGATGCTGGGTCTAATAACTTATCAGACTCGTATATGTTTGGACTCTACGCTTGGTTAAGTATAAGGGTGTTGGTTATGATAGCTCGTCAGACCCATATAAGCATAGGCTATGTGCTACGTCTAAGAGCACTGGATCTGACAGCTCCAAGACCCATATATAAGTGGGCTCAGTGTTTGGATGAGCCCAAAATTATTAAGTCTAGCAAATCACTAGACCCATATATGTTTGAGCTCAACACTTGGTTGAGCCCAATGATGTTAAGTTTGGTAGCTCACTAAACCCATATATGTTTGATCTCATTGTTTGGATGATCCCAAGGATGTTAAGTTATCACCTTGCCTTTGATTCTTTTAAATGAGGATCCAAGTAAAAATAAAACATATTAATCCATCAATAGCCCCCCAAATATTTACATATTTAATACACAATAATTTTTAAAAGTTTATTAGTAGTATGCATTAGGGTATTCCTTCTCCCTCTAGTTAGGTTTAGACCAGTTGTACCCTAATGGGTGGATAACCTTTGTTGCTACCCAATTTTTGACCCATGTTTTTGATATATTTTCAAAAAATCCAAAAATAGAGAAAAACAATGAAAATCCAAAAAATATGTTTTTTAATATATTCCCGTCATTTTAGCATTTTCAGCGTCGTCTAGAAAGAATTTAATTTTGATTTAAATAATTTTTCAAAAGATTTTCAAACGCGTTTGACTTTTCACGCGTCATTTTTAAAATCATTGATTTTCCGCATTTGAGTCGACGTTAATATTGCTCGTTTTCAAAAAAATACAAAAAAATAAGAAAAATCAAAATTTACAAAAAAAGAAAGAAGTTGAGGGACCAAGTTGAAAAACCTAGCAAAAATTTTGTCTATAAATACTGGTTTCCAACACTTGCAAAAGGGGGGGGGGCAATTTTGAAATATCACAGAAAAAAAAAACACAAAACCTAAACCTAAAACCCATTTTTTTCAAGGCAGCCGCCGCCCCCCCGGTAGCCTCTGATTTTTCAACTTTCAATACAGTCCTCGGCCAAAGAGAAACCAGAGGCCGGCCACCTGAGACTTTCCCCTTTTCCCCTACACCATTTTCGGTTTCTTCTCCCTTCACCCGCTCACGACCCAAACAGCCGCCCCTACCCTGTTCAGTTTTTATTTTTTCGGCCAAACTGCCTTCTCTCTTCCCCCGTTTGAATTTTTTTTTTCTCCTACCAACTCCTGAAACCCCAGCCAAAACGGGGCCGTTCGCCCCCTTTTTCTTCTCATCTTCAACCTTCAGCCGCGCCTCCATCTCAGGCGACCTCCATCACAGAAACCAGCGGTGCTCCCCCCTCCACAGATCCTCCCTCTACTCTCCGCAGCTCCTCCCCCAGCGGCGGCCGAACAGAAGCAAGCCACCGCCTTCCAGATCCTCCACCAAGCCACCGATCTGCCACCAGAAGCAGAGGAGAAGAAGACGAAACCCAGCGCCCACCGAAGCCAACCGCAGCAGCTCCTTTCCCCAGCGGCGCCACCCGCTGCTCCGGCCTCCAGCAGTCGTCGCCTGTACAGGGAAGACGATCTGAAGAAGAAGAGGAAGCAGCAGATCGGAGAAGAAAGAACAAAAATCAGATCCGAAAATAAAGAAATAAAAGCTTAAAATCGACTGCTTGTTGCGTTTTGGGTGTTTTTGCAGGTAACACCGGCGAGGACGGGAAGAGGGGACGAAGCTGCCACCAGCCCCCCCCTGTTGCGTCCTTTTTTTTCCGGCGGCGCGTGAACCCACGCGCCGCCAGTGACGGTGGCGCGTGGGGAGACGCGCCGCCACTGTTTGCTGCGGTGGCAGGAGGCTATCAATGCGATTTTTGAAGTTTAGGGACTATTTTTTTTTTGTAATTTTTAAATTATGTAATGTATTTTTTGTTTAGTGTTTAGTTTTTATATTTTTTTGTAATGGGATGTACAAAAAGAAAAGAAAAAGAAAAGAAAAGGAAGAGAAAATAATAATAAAAAAGGGGTTGTGTGTGTTGGTGTATTTTTATTCAGTTTTTATAATTTGTATTTTGTATTTGTGGATGTAAAAGAAAAGAAAAGAAAAGAAAAGAAACAAAAATAGTGAAAGTGTATGTGTGAGTTTGTATTTTGTTGTATTTATTTGTATATATTTTTTAATGATAAAATTGCAAGGACTAAAAAAAGAATTTAATATTTTGATTGGATCATGGTACAGATTTATTAACTTATACGTAAGTTGTATTTCTAACATCCGATGAAAAGACAAAATTTTAAAACTTTTTTTTCACACGTTCAAAATCACGAAGCAGCTTACCTCAGGTAGGGTGCGTTAGGGGTGCTAATACCTTCCCTAACCACAACCAGTCCCTTACCCGCGAATCTCGGATAAGACCAGTACATCCGGTTTCCTAGTAGCCCGCAATCAGTTACTAGGTGGCGACTCCAACGAACCAAATTCAAGCAAACGACAAAGCAAAATGAGACTTAAATCGCCAGCCGATGCCGCGCGCCGATTTTTATTTGGGGTGCGACAGAATGGCGACTCCACTGGGGAAGGTATTTTTTCGATTATTGGACTAAGCTTTGTGTATTGGGTGTATTTAAGTTTTTGCATTTTTGTCTTTTTGTTAATATTTATTTCCATGTATTTTATAGAATTGTCTCATGCATCACCTGTATTTATTTTTAAAAGCACACACAAGCTTCTAGGTTAGGTGGGGAACTAGCGATCTGCCCTAAGACTATTGGTCAGGGTTCAGATGCGTGAAACACCCAACTCATATCTGAGTGCCTGCTTGGTAATGGTGGGTATATGTGCCTTAACCATTCCTTGCAACGCCCCCATACTGTCTTTACGAAGAACGTCACTGGGCAGATATGAGACCCTTTTGAGACCAGATAGAAAACTTACCCATGTTCACATAATGAATAGAACCTGTCCTTAGGTTGTATGTGCTATCATTTTTTGCATAAGGGCAAACCCTTCTTGAAGCATCTTGAACTCAAGACTTATGGGTGACACATTGGTCGTTGCTCCGAAAATTTTCATTGTAGAGTTTGGGCAAAAATCACGATTCTTGTCCATCATACAAGAGTTACGACCATATTGTCACCTCTTGAAGGGTGAGTTCATCATATAGATTACATGTTCATACATTTGTCATGCATGCACCGTGTTGAAAAGTAGGTTCCCCCGCACAAGCTGTGCTGCAAGTGATTAAAGAAAGGATGGAAGTGAAGAAAGATGTCAGATAGAGGCTCATTATCAGTTTGAGTGTGAAAGCATCAAATGTGAAGTAGTTGGACTCAGATCTGCTCGAACAAGTGTTGAGCATCAAATGGAAAGAGAATGTCTGCACAGTCTTCTGTGGGAACACTGTTTGTCCACGTCCAATTAAAGTTGCCTCTCCTTTTCAGTCATGAACAACAACAACAACGCCTTCAGTCATCAACTAATGACAACTCTGGTTCTTATCCAGTTGCATTGTTAAATGTTCATCGCCTCCACATCATCTAATAGAACCAAACAACTACCGGTCTCCTGTACATGGTGCATTAATCTGCTTTGAAGTTACCCCGATTACGAGCTCAATTCCAGTTCAGCAGCACAAGATGTTGGTATGAAAAAAACCATGATCAGACACTGAACTTCCACGTGGCAGAGCTCTTTCTACAAAAATCTGTTTATGATGCTGCAAATTGAGAATGCAAGAGGGGATTTATAAATTGCATATGCTACAAATATTTCTCTCATCAGTTTCAGCACGAAGACCTCTTAGTAGGTTGAAGAGCCAGACCTGGTCTGAAAAATATGAGCAGACATCAAACTTTAACGTAGCAGAGCTCTCTCAGCAGTAATCTGTTTGTGGATCTGCAAGTGGGAAATCCAAGAAGAAATATAGTAGTTTCTGGTCATCTATGATTTTCCTCCAACAGTGTCAGTATTAAAACGCAAAAGTAGGGAGAAGAGACATGCCTAGACTGAAAAACATGAAGAATACTGAAACTTCAACAGAGCAGGACTTCCTCTATAGGTGTTTGTTTGCTGCACTGTCAGTGAGAAATCGAAGAGAGGACAAAGGAGTTTTAGATTCATCAGGTGCTCTTCCAATAGAGGCAATGTGTGATTCCACACGTCGGTAGTGGCGATACTACAAGTTTCTGGGCGCTGCCAAGATTGCCAAGCTGTTGGAAATTTTTCCAACAACCCTGAACCAACCACAACAACATTGGAAGATTGAAATGATGTTGTGAGGATTTGACGACAATTGAACAAGCTATGAAGAGAGGAAAGATTGAAGGATCTGCCATGGATTCCAGAACAATGATGAGAGGTGAATCAGGAGATGACTTTGACGGTGTGAGCCCTTAATTATGTGGTATAGCCAGGTCTCACGGTAGCATCAATTGCTCAAATATCTTTGCCAAGATGGGACATTCCTCTGCCATTTAAGTTTGTCGACCAGCATCTGCCAGATTCCAGAATTTTGCTTGACTCCTACAAATCCTATGCAACCACCATTTTCTGGGTGGTTTAATCCAGACAAGAGATGTGATGTCATGATGGGGTCCTCAACCATTTCAATTGAGCAATTGCAAGAATTTCGAGAAGCGAGTCTGAAAGTTGGTGAGCAAGAGACAAGTGGAGTCGTTGAAGAAGGGTGTCACTGGCTATATTGTTCCCCGAACATCTTCAGAATGACATGTTGATCGAAATTGCTTGGCAAAACACAGATATTGCCAGAAAAGCTGATTCAAGAATGGTGATGAACAGTCAATCATATTGTTATTGGAATTCTTCATTTTGTTTTGGGATCACCTCTCATCCTTCAACGAAACATGCCTTGCTTTTGTCTCTGTGTTGTTTTGAAATCAACAGATGTTTAGCATTTTATTCTGATAAAATATTTTGATCAAACTCCAACATGCGATAAAGGTTAATCAATCCGGAAGATTAAAAGTGTTTTGATTACAAAAATGACGCGATACTTGAAAATAACATGAGGTGACTATACAATTTTGAACTCATACCTCCTGAAACTGAACCACACATCATATAGCTAAGTTTTAACAGTATGCATAATGACATGTAGTGGACTCGGTAGTTATGGACTCGTGAATCATGATTCTTACAAGTCCCAATCATTACATTGGATGAGGTCAAAATTTATCGGTTCTAACTGACCTTGCTTGAAATGAGAAAAGGTCATCTTTGATATCTCTTCACTTTCTAAAAATTATATCCCTTGTAGTCCCATTTTGAGCTTAGTGAGATATTTTCTTTCAAAAGGAAACCCTGACTAGGATCACACCCCACACTGGGGGCAAATGAGAAATATTTTGGAGATACTGATAAAATCAATGGATCAAAGGAAAGCTTAGAACAAAAGTCCAATGTTTGAGAAAGGGCTAGCAGAAGAAAATCCATAGATTGAGGGCCATCCAAGAAAAACTTTGAGGAAGGCTATACAAAAAAAAAATGGAAAGGAAAGAAAATGCCTATCAATTCTAAGAGAGGCAAGACAGTTTTCAATTGAGAAAAGACAATAAATGCCAAAAGACAACACTAGAAAAATCGATGCTTCATATCTTTTGGTGTGTCTTGGATAGAGCCTCTAATGTCTTCAAAAATAATTAGATTAGTTTATTCATCAAAGAAAAGTTGGATTTGCATTATGACCTATGTTAAGAGAATTCTGATATTTGAAGATTAACAAGGTTATATGTCACTTTCTCTACAATGACGACAAGAGAAAGAGAATCGATGAATAGTTAATGATTGATCCTAAGTTTGAAACCCTCAAACACCTTTTGAGCCTTTGAAATTCTTTTCTTTCATAGCCATGAACCATAGCCTGCGTTACTTGCTTTTAAAAGCCCTTTTTAATCAAGCAAGAAATTTGAACCGATAAATGGCGCTCTCAAAACTTGAAGAGTTTTTCCATAAGGGTCGTGACTTCATGAATTAAGCCACTAGTTATTATGCATGCTGATAAAATAAATGCTAAGAAAAGAAACAACCTTTCTTGACAAAGCCTGAGCATCTTGTTTTTGAAATTCATAAAAATGCCACCTCATCACAGACCATGAAAAGATATACCCAAAATCAGAGTTTAAAGTGGACACAAAGAACCATGAAAAAGTCATTTTAAATCTTACAACGGGTCATTTTTGTTTTCAAAATACAAGACAATCGAAGGACTGCATTGAATAGTGTGTTGGGTGTTTGACCAAAGAAGTTTGAATTTTAAAAGAAAAAATAATAATTTCAAAAACAGACATCTCTCTGATTTCATTTCAACATTTAGACTTGAATAGACATGATCGTTGAAATGTGAGATTTGATTCCAGAACAAGAAAGATTTTCAAAGAAGAACATTTATTGAGTTTGCGGAATCCTTGACATGAAATGACATCAACTCTTGTTAAAACTCCTTGAAAGGTTGACCACTTGGGGGAAATACAGTGGGCCTTAGAAGAAAAACAAACAACATTCTGATCAGCTGGGGGCAAAGAAAGAATCAGATGATGAGTCATCAAAGTCCCGGAAAGTTATGTTTAGCATCTGACAATGACAAAGGAAAACATCCTTGAGTATAAATCGATGAACGAGCATTCATATCATTGCTGAGGCAATGTTGTTCAAAGACAATCCATGATCTAGTGCACTTCAGCAGCAATTGATGAGCAAAGCTGCACTTGAAGGATATTTTCATATCTTCATTTTGGGTTACCCTGTAAAACATGGCTATGACTCCTGACATATGTTATCGGGTGAGTGCATTTGAATGAACATCGAACATATGCATACCACCAAGATTGACTATGGGACCATCTATTCTGAAGCTCAAATGCGCACTTCACCGCATGAATATGGGTGATAACATGAACATCATTGATGATGCCAAAGCAGTTATTTTCACGATCTGATTTGACAAGCTAAGAGGAATCCATGGAGAAATACATCGCGCTTACAATGATGAGTTGTTTACTGCAAATCGTGAGATCCATGTCTGGATGACTTGGCAGTTCCATGAAGGCTGGTGACCATGCATACTTGAATGGTGTTTCAACCGAAGGCAAGTTCATGACTGATTAACAATCTTGATGGGTGTTGGCATGATGCACACAATCAATCAAAGGATAATTCTCAGAAGAATCCAAGAGAGAAAACCCTTCATAATGAATCAAGCAACACCACACTTGGGGGCAGGGTCAAGCTGGATGAATGAAGCAAACAGTAATTGTCGAAGACAACCCAGGATGGGAACTGCATTTACAGTTGAGTGGATGGCTAGCACATGAATGAGCCAATGCATCGGAAGAACAAAGAAAGCTTTGGGATGCAAACAAGGGCACCCTATGACGATGGAGCATCAAAGAGGGGGGACCTATATTTCAAATCAGGTAAGGATGCATGCATATCATCTAACCAAAAAAAAAAAAAAACCATTTGCACATATTTTTGAATTATTACAGGAAAATCCTTAATGAGGTCCAACAAGATGGTGGAAAGAGAAAGAAGCATTGTGGTGATGATAAATAAAGAATCGGTTTTGATCATGGAATAAAAGGACGACGGGATGAACCCTACCATTAGGAAAATCCCAAAGAAATGAAAAGATCAACCTTGCAACCGGGAAGCCTTGAGTTTCAACCCTTGCAGTCAGGAAACACCGAGTTTTCAAACCCCATGATCGGGAATTATCAGGAAGCACCAAGTTTTCCAGCCCTTTCTTCTGTCATCCCTTCAGGACTTCGCCAGGTAAGTCCTATTTTTCACACTTGTCATATCACATTTTTTCCATCTGGGTAGGTCGCCCATCATAATAAGACCGTTTTTCATATTTTTTTCCATCTGGGTAGGTCACCCATTACAATGAGACCGCACTTCACATTCTTTCTATTTAGGTAGGTCGCCCATCACAACGAGACCACTTTTTCATATTCTTTCCACGTGGGTAGGTCACCCATTACAATGAGACCGCACTTCACATTTTTTCCATTTGGGTAGGTCACCCATACAATGAGACCATCATATTTCTGGGGTTCGTCACCCATACAATGAGACCATCATTTTCTGGGGTTCGTCACCCATACAATGAGACCATCATATGTCTTGGGTTCGTCACCCATACAATGAGACCATCATATTTCTGGGGTTCGTCACCCATACAATGAGACCATCATTTTTCTGGGGTTCGTCACCCATACAATGAGACCATCATTTTTCTGGGGTTCGTCACCCATACAATGAGACCATCATTTTTCTCTTGGGTTTGTCACCCATACAATGAGACCATCATTTTTCTCTTGGGTTTGTCACCCATACAATGAGACCATTTTTCACACATTCTTTTGTTTTGGTTAAATGAGGTCGCCAGATGGGATCTCGGGTAGCTTTGGTTAAAGAGAATCGCCAGATGGGATTTCAGGTTAGCCGAGTTACGCATATTTCGTTCCAATTGAATGAGGTCGCCAGATGGGATCTCATGTAGCTTTGGTTAAAGGGAATCGCCAGATGGGATTTCAGGTTAACCGAGTTACACAATATTTTCGTTCCAGTTGAATGAGGTCGCCAGATGGGATCTCAGGTAAACCCAATGTGTGGGCAGGTCGCCCGTGAAAATAGACTATTGGGAGAGTGTGGGTCGGTCGCCCGTGAAAATAGACTAGAGTGAGTATGTGTAGGCAGGTTGCCCAAGATAATGAAATCATTTTCCTTTTGTTTTCTTTACAAAGCTTACTATGCAAAATTTTGAGGATTTTCGCTTCGTAAGCATTGTAAAGAGGGGGCATCTGTTGCTACCCAATTTTTGACCCATGTTTTTGATATATTTTCAAAAAATCCAAAAATAGAGAAAAACAATGAAAATCCAAAAAATATGTTTTTTAATATATTCCCGTCATTTTAGCATTTTCAGCGTCGTCTAGAAAGAATTTAATTTTGATTTAAATAATTTTTCAAAAGATTTTCAAACGCGTTTGACTTTTCACGCGTCATTTTTAAAATCATTGATTTTCCGCATTTGAGTCGACGTTAATATTGCTCGTTTT
Organism: Populus alba x Populus glandulosa; assembly: GCA_033617975.1. Taxonomy (NCBI): domain Eukaryota; kingdom Viridiplantae; phylum Streptophyta; class Magnoliopsida; order Malpighiales; family Salicaceae; genus Populus; species Populus alba x Populus glandulosa. Next base: position 30,110,048 of record CM066143.1, on the reverse strand, counting down.
CAAAAAAATACAAAAAAATAAGAAAAATCAAAATTTACAAAAAAAGAAAGAAGTTGAGGGACCAAGTTGAAAAACCTAGCAAAAATTTTGTCTATAAATACTGGTTTCCAACACTTGCAAAAGGGGGGGGGGCAATTTTGAAATATCACAGAAAAAAAAAACACAAAACCTAAACCTAAAACCCATTTTTTTCAAGGCAGCCGCCGCCCCCCCGGTAGCCTCTGATTTTTCAACTTTCAATACAGTCCTCGGCCAAAGAGAAACCAGAGGCCGGCCACCTGAGACTTTCCCCTTTTCCCCTACACCATTTTCGGTTTCTTCTCCCTTCACCCGCTCACGACCCAAACAGCCGCCCCTACCCTGTTCAGTTTTTATTTTTTCGGCCAAACTGCCTTCTCTCTTCCCCCGTTTGAATTTTTTTTTTCTCCTACCAACTCCTGAAACCCCAGCCAAAACGGGGCCGTTCGCCCCCTTTTTCTTCTCATCTTCAACCTTCAGCCGCGCCTCCATCTCAGGCGACCTCCATCACAGAAACCAGCGGTGCTCCCCCCTCCACAGATCCTCCCTCTACTCTCCGCAGCTCCTCCCCCAGCGGCGGCCGAACAGAAGCAAGCCACCGCCTTCCAGATCCTCCACCAAGCCACCGATCTGCCACCAGAAGCAGAGGAGAAGAAGACGAAACCCAGCGCCCACCGAAGCCAACCGCAGCAGCTCCTTTCCCCAGCGGCGCCACCCGCTGCTCCGGCCTCCAGCAGTCGTCGCCTGTACAGGGAAGACGATCTGAAGAAGAAGAGGAAGCAGCAGATCGGAGAAGAAAGAACAAAAATCAGATCCGAAAATAAAGAAATAAAAGCTTAAAATCGACTGCTTGTTGCGTTTTGGGTGTTTTTGCAGGTAACACCGGCGAGGACGGGAAGAGGGGACGAAGCTGCCACCAGCCCCCCCCTGTTGCGTCCTTTTTTTTCCGGCGGCGCGTGAACCCACGCGCCGCCAGTGACGGTGGCGCGTGGGGAGACGCGCCGCCACTGTTTGCTGCGGTGGCAGGAGGCTATCAATGCGATTTTTGAAGTTTAGGGACTATTTTTTTTTTGTAATTTTTAAATTATGTAATGTATTTTTTGTTTAGTGTTTAGTTTTTATATTTTTTTGTAATGGGATGTACAAAAAGAAAAGAAAAAGAAAAGAAAAGGAAGAGAAAATAATAATAAAAAAGGGGTTGTGTGTGTTGGTGTATTTTTATTCAGTTTTTATAATTTGTATTTTGTATTTGTGGATGTAAAAGAAAAGAAAAGAAAAGAAAAGAAACAAAAATAGTGAAAGTGTATGTGTGAGTTTGTATTTTGTTGTATTTATTTGTATATATTTTTTAATGATAAAATTGCAAGGACTAAAAAAAGAATTTAATATTTTGATTGGATCATGGTACAGATTTATTAACTTATACGTAAGTTGTATTTCTAACATCCGATGAAAAGACAAAATTTTAAAACTTTTTTTTCACACGTTCAAAATCACGAAGCAGCTTACCTCAGGTAGGGTGCGTTAGGGGTGCTAATACCTTCCCTAACCACAACCAGTCCCTTACCCGCGAATCTCGGATAAGACCAGTACATCCGGTTTCCTAGTAGCCCGCAATCAGTTACTAGGTGGCGACTCCAACGAACCAAATTCAAGCAAACGACAAAGCAAAATGAGACTTAAATCGCCAGCCGATGCCGCGCGCCGATTTTTATTTGGGGTGCGACAACCTTATTTATCTTTGATAAGTTTTTTAAGCTTGTCGGAACGAGCCTACAATTAATGTCTTTAGAAATTATTACTATTTGATTGTTGGCACCGATTATAGCAATGTGCATTGGTTTTACACCTTCGCCAATAGACCTATTAGATCCATGAAAGAACTCTGGTTAGAAAGCTCGTGCACGTCAAGAAGTTAAAGTGTAGGTAGGCTGATTATAAGGTATAACAGGTTAGTTAGTCCTAAAGGTGGAATGTAATAGTTATAGGATTATTCATGTTATTGGAGGGTTCCTTCCTTGATGTAAACAGCAAGCTTCATTTGAGCTCGGATAAGGAGAAAATATATGTTATAATGGCTTTGACCTTGACTGAGTATAAAGTCAATAAAATAGCCAAAACGATATTATCAGCCCACATTACGAAGTATGCAACTTCCTTATACTTTGTTTTCTATGTATCTAGGTTTATTGCTGACTTCTTTTTTATGTAGAACTAACAGATAACGCGAAAGAGAAACTTTAGCGAGGCCTGTAGAGACTTTACAAAGTAAGTCTCTATCTCTTGATTTTTTTTTTGTGTAACTAAGTTTATTGCTAACTTCTTTTTTATGTAGAACTAATAGCTAAAGGAGAAGGAGAAACTTAAACAAGGTCTATAAAGAGTTCACAAAGAAAGTCTTCATCTCTTGACATAAGTAAAGGCAGAAATAGAGATGTGATTGAGAACAACCCCACCATTGTTAATGTACTCTCTGTTTCTAAAAAACAATAGTGGGAGTCAGGACTACCGTAGAATAGGAAGATTGGGTCATTCGTACTTCTCTAGTCGAGGGTCAAGCTCTCTAGTCGAGGGTCAAGTAGATTTGACTCCCTCTAAAGTAATTGCAGTAGTTGTTGCCCGCTTCAAGAGAAAGAAGGTCTCCACCCCTATGGAGATTGGTGTTCCATCCTTGATCATGAAGGCTCTAGTGATGGCATTCCCTTTACTTCAACTTCTAACCTTGCCTATAGAGGCTGCAGCAGTTGGGCCTTTTACTTGGGCTATTCCTGATAGCGTTAAACTTGAGAATGTTTTTGCTAACCTCATTATTGGTCGAGCTCCTTTCAATTTCCCTACCCTGACTAAGAAGGAGCGACAACTTATGGAGGCCATTGTTAGTGGATGACCAAGCCCTGAGGAGACTAGTCTTGAGGTGATGAAGACTACTGGAAAGGATCCTAACCATCCCATCAAACATCTCAATAATGCATGATGAGAGCTATAACCATCATTTGGCTTTAATAGGAGAAATGACATTTAATGTAAAGGAACTTCTTGTTTCACCTTTTAGTTTGGTTTCACAACCATTGTTCTTAACACTTATAGCTTAAAACAAAGTTTATGTATTGGATAATTGGTTAATCTCTTAGTTCTAGCTATATGATTCATTCTTTCTAGTTAAGGTGGTTGATGGCTAGTGTTTGGTAAGACAAAATGACTAATGGTTGGTACCTGCAAAAGATCTCTTTTAATGGATTTGGGGACTCTATGATGCTTAAATATTTTCTTGAGAGAAAATGCAATAATATTTTAGAGAGACTCTAAAAATAAATATGCAGTAAAGAATGGAGATTGTGAACTTGCTTCTTTGAAGGATTCACTGAGTTTTTATAGCCCATGATTCTTATCCTTTGGTGGATAGAAGGATTGAAAAGTTATATTTTTCTAATAGCATTAAACATCTCTTATATTTTCAAGAGAGAAAATATATATGACTCATCAAAAGAAAAAATATATTTGACTCGTCAGAATCTTGTGGTCCAACATTAAGCCTAACAAGATAATGCCTGAGTATAATGCCTGCATTCTCCACCAACACATGAATTGGAGTTGTAATCATACTTTGGTTTCTCATCAACCCACAATTTCACTGCAGCGCTGCCTGTAAGATCACCACTACCTCCTGCAAGGTTCTCGCTGTAAGGCCCACCAGAATGCACAAGTCTGCAATCGCCCGTCAGCCGTTTAATATAGTTACTTGCATAAGCTGCCACGTTAGTGTCCCACACAATATTTCCAACACCTACCTGTGCACGAGCATTATTGTGGGCATTGACGTAGTCTTGTGGGGAGTCTTGGGCAAGGGATAGAGGGATTGTTATAGCTAAGGCAATAAGAAAAGCAATTGCTAGTGAGTTCTTGGAGATTTCCATGTCGTTTTTTTTTTCCTTTTCTAAGCGGGATGTGAAATAGTTTTGTTATGAATGAGAAAGAGCGAACGCATGTATATATAGGGTCTGGGGAAAATTTTAAAATATATTTTTAAAATACATAAACAAACACAACAGTGGAATGACTAAAGAATTCTAATTGCGGTCTTGTCAGGTAATTTGAAGATAATATCACGTGGAGTAGCTGATAAAATCAGCTAATCGGGTCTTGATGTTCGTTTTCTAGAAGTGCCTTCAATTTTTCATAGAAAGGAGATACTGTTATATATATATATATATATATATGGAATTATTTTAGCACACGAGTACAATATATAGTATTTAATTATCCCTCTTGGATGGATAATTAATCAACGACTTTCTGAGAGTGCTATTTTTTATTGATAGTAATAGAGAGGGCCTTTTAAACCCACATCTATGAATACAATTAAGTGTGAATTAAGAAAGATTTCTACTTGTAAAAGCAGAGACCGGGACAGGAGTTGAATAGCCTTGCAAAGACGATGGCAGACGGAGACGCATTGTACCCACATATATTTATATCTTGTATTTATTATTTTGTCATTATTTTATTACATGTATTTTTATTTGTATTTATTGTTTTTTTTTCATTTTTGATAATACTTGTTACTTACAATCAGTTTTACATATGCGATTAATGATTTGTTAACTTTTCTGGCTGCTTGGGAAGTCATGTCACTGTTAACGTCTCTGGTCACCGGTGGCTGCCAACAATTACTTGAGATAAACGAATCGCGATTTTTTAATAATATATTTAAAATACAAAAACAAATAGGACCTACAGACCAGACGAAGACGTTCATTTCTGGAGGTTTCTGTGGAAATAGAGGGTTCTGCTATTAGGACGATTTTTTTTCAGATTGTTTTTTGCAACTCTCGTTCCACACATGAACTAGATTTGTAATCGTTTCTAACCACAAATTCACAGCATGTATGGCTGTCAAGTCCACACTATTAGCAGCAAGGTCCATCAACGAGCAATGTGAGAAGATTATGATCAAAAGTTGTGGACTAAAATAGTCCCTTCATTCCTTTTAATAAGTCCTAGCAATACTAGCACTGAAAACATTATGTGTCATCTAATAAAGAAATTTAAGTGCAATGGCACCCCATATTAACTGTAGCTAGTAGTTACGTCTGGCTCACTACTGTAGATACATAAAGTTGTCTTGGTGCAAATTTCCAGCCATGTAGTTAGTCAAAATGGTATCTATATGAATAGATATGGATAACAAAATATCTCATGCCACCATTAAAAGATTACTAGGTCTGCATGACTTGTATATTTGACTCTTATGTTATTTTGATGATGTTTCAAAAAATCCAAGTAGTTTAAGAATAAAGTTTATGTATTGGATAATCATATTGTTTGGCTTTAATAGGATAAATGACCTTTAATATAAAGGAACTTCTTGTTTCACCTTTTAGTTTGGTTTCACAACCATTGTTCTGAACACTTGTAGCTTAAAAAAAAGTTTATGTATTAGATAATTGATTAATCTCAATTTGATTCATTCTCTTTAGCTAAGGTGGCTGATGGTTAGTGTTTGGTAAACCAAGATGACTAATGATTGGTACCTGTAAAAGATCTCTTTTAATGGATTTGAGGACTCTATGATGCTTAAGTATTTTTTTTTAGAGGAAATACAATAATATTTTAGAGAGACTCTAAAAATAAATATGCAATAAAAAATGAAGATTGTGAACCTGCTTCTTTTAAGGATTCAATGGGTCTTTGTAGCCCATGATTCTTACCATTTGGTGGAGAGGATGATTGAAAAGTTATATTTCTCTTATAGCATTAAACATCTCTTATAACTCATCAAAAGAAAAAATATATTTGACTCATCAAAATCTTGTGGTCCAACATTAAGCCTAACAAGATTGTCAAAGTCATACGTACTTGAGCTCAGCACTTGGCTGCGCTCAAAGATGTTAGGTCTAGCAACTCAGTCTAACAGCTCGTCAGACCTCTATATGTTTGGGCCCAATGCTTGGCTAAACCCAAAGGTGTTGGGTCTGACAACTCGTTATACCCATATATACTTGAGCTCAATGCTTGACTTAGCCCAACAACGCTGGGTCTAGTAACTCGTCAGACCCGCATATGCTTGAGATCAACACTTGGTTGAGCCCAAGGGTGCTGAGTCTAGGTATATAATTGGGATTATTGTTTGGCTAAGCCTAGAAATATTGAGTTTAATAGTTTGTCAGACTCATATATGATTGTTTTCAACACTTGGATGCGCTTAGGTTATCACTTTGCTTTTAGTTCCTTTAAATAAGAATTAATCCTGGTAAAAGTAAATCATGTTACATAAATCACCTTTAATTTATGCCAAAAATAACTAATGTATTTAATGCCAATAGTGAATTCGAGTTGAAGCCATAGTTTGCCTTCCCATCAACACACATTTCCACAGCATCTGTACCAGAAAGGTCTCCGCTGCTACATGCAAAGTCCTCTTTATTAATATTGAGTGGCCCTTCCTTATGTTTTCCCTTGTCACTGCCCGCCTGTATTCTTGTTTTTTCAAATTTTTATTCCACAAATCACGCCGCTTCCATTGTTTATCATCATCCATGATTGCGTCAACAACATGACACCATCTCTTTCTTTCTTTTCTTTTCCTCGAGAGATTAAAGAACTGGTTGTTGATTTTTCTATTGAAATGCAATCCTCCAAGAAAATTAAAAAAAAATCTTTTACCAAACGCATAAACAGTGATATAAAAGGTGGATTGACATGAATACAGGGGAAAATTGGCTTAATCTTTGAAGGACAGGTCTTCTCTTAGGATATTAAAATTCAAATTAATTCCATACGGAGTTAAACTCTCGCGTAATCTTCAGTTTTGGCAAACTGGCCTTAGCATAATGACAGTAAAAAATCAGTTTTTATATGGCGAAATGATTCGAAAATAGAGAAAAAGTGTGCGTGTAACATGCCCATTAAAAGTTGACACGTTCGACAATATCCAAACTTGTTATTATCTTATGATCACGAGCATGACCCCAAAAGAAAAAAAAAAGTAGAGCTTTGTTAAGGTCAAGCATGTGTTGGCTGCATTCTATCAAAATAATGTGCCGTGTAACATGGTAGGAACGTTCAAGGAAATAGTTGGCCCGATGAAGCTATGACTACTTCTTCTTCTTTTTTTATGAGTAGAAAATTCTTGCTATAGTGATAATAAGTTTGTTTGTATTTCATTTAGTTTTTGTGGTTGTAAACTGAAAACAAATTAAAACTAGTTGAGTGACCCTCTCCAGGAGCACTCTCATTTTTCATATGATAAGGTATAAATCAAAATTCTACACAATGAACTCAGCAGTTACTTTGATTTTATTCTCTTCTGCCTACGTCTAAAAGGAGTGGGAAGAACAAGAAAACAAAAACTCTTTCATTATCCTTCCAAAATACGAATTTATTAGGTACATAAAATACCAAGATAAGAACTAAACTAAACCTAGTTGATTGGCAGCATAAGAGAAAAAAATTATTTCAATTTCCTTAGCAGAGGAGAGAAATTCAGATGTTATCAACTGCCTTTCGTCGTCTTAACAATGGTTGCAGCCACGACGGAGACATCATGCACACCTCTATTCACGTCAGAAAGGGGCGACCTGCATCTGGTTGTGAATTCTTTTTCACTTGGCCTGGCCTCAACAGCAGCATATATAGTTGCCTGCAGGAGGATCATAGTTGCAGCTGATTAATGGAGATTTCGCCGTAAGGCCCACGAGAGAGTGCGATTCTGCAATCACTCACTATATTAGTATAGTTCTGTGCATATGCTGCCACATTATCGTCCCAACTCATAGGTCCAACACCAACCTCTGCACGAGCAGCATTGTGAGCATTAATGTAGTCTTGAGGTGAATCTTGAGAACGGGCCGGAAACAGGGAATAGTAAGGCTAAGGCAATGAGACAAGCAATTGCTAAAGAATTTTCGCTAATCTCCATACCGGGCAATGATTAAAAACTGGGATGGCAGTATAAAACGTATACATAACGTCTCTGTGCTGAAAATTATATGATCAATGGCAGGATGTTCAAACGAAAGCTTTCTATTACACCGCCCATGGATTTACAAGGAAGATTGCGGTCAACTTCGTTTAATCTGAAGGCGATCAGATAAACTCAAATTGGTCCAAGGGTGAGATGTTGAAGTTTCACTTACATAATAATGCTTCTTATCCCTTTGCTTTCTTGCAAGTATTGTCTTCTAGCCATCAATGATTTCCTCCTTTATTGGAAAGGTCAAAATTCTTTCTTCTGACTAAAATTAAAGGCAAACCTCAAAAATGACACCAGCTACTATATTAATATTAATTTGTATCTTATATATATATATATATATATATATATATCAATTTTATTGTTAACTAATTTTTATTTCTCAATTATTAGAATTATATAACAAAACATCTTAAGTTCTTTATGAGACGATATTATTATTAATTGTTTTGCAAAAAAACAATAACGTGGATAGAATCCATGATAAGAATATATGGATGAAAAGACTTAATTAAGAATTTTTGAAACAATATGGAGGAAAAAATCAATACAAAGTTTTTTTTCGGATTTGTCATAAAACTTAATAATTAGGTAGATACAAAAAGACTTTCCAGCAAAGAAAAAAGTGTCATAATAACATCTATGAAAAAATAGTGCCCTAATTCAAATATTAAGGTAATTTGTCTATCCTAATAAATATTTTATTATCTTCATTTTTAATCTAATTATGGTCGTGATATAAAAATATCTAATTTAGAATTTCTTATTTATTTATTAAGAATATGCTATGTTAACCTCACGGTCATGGTTGTCACTATACGGATCATGTGCTCTTCTACTTTAGTCGTCTAATCGTCTTCATTTTCATTCATCCATTTTCATAATGAAATAATATCCATTTTTTTCATGATAGTGCGGTTCAAAGTGGTAGCTGAATTTTCTCTTATTAGCTCGACCGTAAAAGAATTCAACATAATTAAAAAATAATAATTTAAACTAAACAAATCATTTAAATTTTTATTTGATATTATAGTAATGATTATCTCAATACGGGAGGCTTGATGGAGATTTAAGGTATTAATTGTTGGGAGGAATATATCTCTCCTTTTCCCTATGAAGTATTAGTTAATTGAAACTTCATTTTCCAGAGAAATTGAAGTGAATATTATTGCACCATAATATCGTTTGATATAATTAGTCGCGGAAATACATCGTTTCCATTTTACTATCACTGGCCAAACGACATGCCTTATTTATGACGCACACATTCCTGCATACCAAACCCTAGTAAGGACGCTGGCCAACGTAGTTGCCGGGGGGAGAATAGTTGCAACTGATGACTGTACCGCCATTGCTGCACCTTGCCTTAGCACAACCCAAACGAACCGAGTTGCGCCAAACCACCTGAGTATAATGCCTGCATTCTCCACCAACACATGAATTGGAGTTGTAATCATACTTTGGTTTCTCATCAACCCACAATTTCACCGCAGCGCTGCCTGTAAGATCACCACTACCTCCTGCAAGGTTCTCGCCGTAAGGCCCACCAGAATGCACAAGTCTGCAATCGCCGGTGAGCCGTTTAATATAGTTACTTGCATAAGCTGCCACGTTAGTGTCCCACACAATATTTCCAACACCTACCTGTGAACGAGCATTATTGTGGGCATTGACGTAGTCTTGTGGGGAGTCTTGGGCAAGGGATAGAGGGATTGTTATAGCTAAGGCAATAAGAAAAGCAATTGCTAGTGAGTTCTTGGAGATTTCCATGTCGTTGTTTTTTTTCTTTTCAAAGCGGGATGTGAAATAGTTTTGTTATGAATGAGAAAGAGCGGACGCATGTATATATAGGGTCTGGGGAAAATTTTAAAATATATTTTAAAAATACATAAACAAACACAACAGTGGAATGACTAAAGAATTCTAATTGCGGTCTTGTCAGGTAATTTGAAGATAATATCACGTGGAGTAGCTGATAAAATCAGCTAATCGGGTCTTGATGTTCGTTTTCTAGAAGTGCCTTCAATTTTTCATAGAAAGGAGATACTGTTATATATATATATATATGGAATTATTTTAGCACACGAGCACAATATGTAGTATTTAATTATCCCTCTTGGATGGATTATTAATCAACGACTTTCCGAGAGTGCTATTTTTTACCGATAGTAATAGAGAGGTCCATTTAAACCCACATCTATTAATACAATTAAGTGTGAATTAAGAAAGATTTCTACTTGTAAAAGCGAAGACCGGGACAGGAGTTGAATAGCCTTGCAAACACGATGGCCGACGGAGACGCATCGTACCCACATATATTTATATCTTGTATTTATTATTTTGTCATTATTTTATTACATGTATTTTTTTTGTATTTATTGTTTTTTTTCATTTTTGATAATACTTGTTACTTACAATCAGTTTTACATATGCGATTAATGATTTGTTAACTTTTCTGGCTGCTTGGGAAGTCATGTCACTGTTAACGTCTCTGGTCACCGGTGGCTGCTGACAATTACGTGAGATAAACGAATCACGATTATTAAAGGGAGATGTAAACTTAAGGTCAAATTTAAAGAATAAAGACAAGAGAAGACGTTCATTTCTGGAGGTTTCTGTGGAAATTGAGGGTTCTGCTATTAGGACGATTTCTTTTTAGATTGTTTTCATTCTATGGCACCACATATTAATTGTAGCTAGTAGTTACGTCTGGCTCACTACTGTATATACATAAAATTGCCTTGTTGGCGCAAATTTCCAGCCATGTAGTTAGTCAAAATTGTATCCATATATATATATATGGATAACAAAATTCCTCATGCCACCATTAAAAGATTAGGAGGTCTGCATGACTTGTATATTTGACTTTTATGTTATATGTTATTTTGATGATGTTTTAAAAAATCCAAGTAGTTTAAGAATAAAGTTTATGTATTGGATAATCATCTAATCTTTTGGTTCTAATAATTTATGATCCATTCTTTCTAGCCATGGTGGCTAGTGCTTGGTGCCTAGTAAGCCAAGGTATGTGGTTGTTGGTACATGTAAAAGGTTTCTTTTTGTAGATTTAGAGACTCTCCGAAGCTTAAGTAAATATCTTTCAAAGAGAAAATAAAATAATATTTTAAAAAGACTCTAAAAATAAATATGCACCAAAAAATAAAGATTATGAATCTGCTACTTTTAAGGTTCAATGGGTCTTATAGCCCACGATCCTTACTTTTTGGTGGAGAAGATGACTAAAAAGTCATATTTTCCTTATAGCATTAAACATCTCTTATGTATGCAAGAGGGAAAATATCTCTGACTCGTCATTGAGAAAATCTCTGACTCATTAGAATCTTGTAATCCAACATTAAGTCTACTAAGATTACTAGAGTCATATGTGCTTGGGCTTAACATTTAATTGAGCCTAAGAATAATGGTTAAATGGCATCTCACTATACTCATATATATATAGGCTCAGTGCTTGGCTAAACCTAAAGGTATTGAGTTTAGTAGCTTGTTAAACTTGTATATGTTTGGACTCAATGCTTGGTTAAGTCTAAGGGTATTGGTTATGATAGCTCGTCAAACCTATATAAGCCTGGGCTAAGTGATGGATCTGACAGCTCCTAGACCCATATACGACTAGGCTTAGTGCTTGGATGAGCCCAAAATTATTAAGTCTAGCAAATCACTAAACCTATATATGTTTGAGCTCAACACTTGGTTGAGAGTGGTAGCTCATTAGACCTATATATGCTTGAACTCTTTGTTTGGATGAACCCAAGGATGTTAGATTATCACCCTGCCTTTAATTCGTTTAAATGAGTGTCGTACCCTCACGAGAGCTTGACATCGAGGCGACCCTTCCTAGTAGCAGGGATTGATGTCGGGGTCTTTATTTTGTGAAAAAGAGAGTCGCCACCTAGTATTATGGTCACTAGGAAACCTAACTAATCTTTTAGAGATTCTAAGGCAAGGGACTGATTGCGTAAAGGGAAGGTTTTAGCACTCCTAGTACGCCCTACTTAGGGTAAGCTACTTGGTGTTTGGTTTGCCTATAATTGCTATGGTGTTGATATTCTCTAATCCCATCAGTTTCCTAGGATAAATCTGATATGATGTACGAACTTGGGTTTCAGGTTTAAGGGAAAGAACACTTGGCCAATACGGATCATACCTCTAGATATGTCTATAGAGTACCAAAGAGAAACGGTGCAGATCTTTTCAAGTTTATGCTTGATCTAAAATAAATTCAGAATTTATGAATTTAAAGATAGCTAAGATAGAAATCTAAGAAGATTTAATGTGCTTAAGAGCTCGTTTTTCCCGTAGCAATTCAAGTGTTCGCGACTCGTAAATCGCAAGGAAAAGAAAAGAAAAAAACTAAGTTAGAAATCCAAAGGAAATTCAAGGTGCTTTAAATAAACCATTTTTATTTTTTTTTCTTTTTTTTCTTTCTCTCCACAGCTTGTTTATATAGTCAAGCCAAACTTGGAGACCAGCCTCATGCCTCTTTATTTCAGCCATCTGTATTATGGATGAAATCTCAGCCATCAGATGGTGTGAGGCTCCCCCTCGTGTCTTCTTCCACAACTGGCACAGAGGAGGTGCAAAAGAAAAACCGTTTCCATTGGACTGGAGCTCTAAGTTGTAGCTGCACAGGCATGAAAAGTGTGGTTGTCCTATACATGCCAGGTTGTAAAGAGAAGGATGACAGTTTTTAAAAAAATTAGCAGGGAATGGTTGCAAAGGAGGGAAGGAAAGGCAGATAGGGGGTACAATGGCATGCTATTTAAATTTCCAGCAAAGGGGTTGTTCTCATACGACACCGTCTAGCTGTAGAGAATTAATGAAGAAGAGAGACAGTGTTGTTTTTTTGGTATAGCAGAAATGCAACCCCTCGTGGCAAAATTTCCATTTCCGAATCTTATCCCCGTTTTTCATTTCTTCAAAACCCAGCCAAGTTTCTTTTCCATTTATATCTGCCATTAACTCCCCTATGTCAGTTTTTTTTTTTTCAATTCAATCCCAAACTTGGGGGGGGGGGAATCCTTTCTATGGCAGAAAAGTTTTGCGGCAGCATTTTTTTCGGCAAAATTTGTACTTCCTCATTAGATATTCAAACATGAATATCTTAAGCTTCTGATATCGAAATCAAGTGATTAAAAAGACCAAATTCATCTACACATGTAGGACTACAACTTTCATGAAAGATTCAAGGTGACATAAAACTGTTTTTCATAACATAATCGGGTCGCAATCTGGTTGGTAAAAATGGTCTTCTAATCTGATAAAAAAAACTGACAAATGTCGAGCATCCCGATATGATAAACACTAGCAAAATCATGATGGAAGCAAAGCCTTTAGTGTGAAATTCAGGTCAGAATCTTGCTTGCGGCAGAGTTCTCTACTTTCACTTTGAGATATTCAAACGGGGATATCTTGAGTTTTTGATATCAAAATCAGGTGATTCAAAAATCAAAATTCATCTACGCGTATAGGAATACAACTTTTATGAAGGATTAAGAATGAGAAAAATTCATTTTGAAGCACATAAATTGGCTGTAACCTGGTTGGTCAAAAAGGATCTCATGATCTAAATCAGGAAACTGACGATGACAAGCATCCTACTTTGACTGAGAGTCTGCCATAAAAATAGCGAGCCCTAGGACCCAATAAAAGTGTAGGTCAATTTTTCAACATGTCATGAGTGAAAAAATATAGCCGGGATGGTAGGATATCGCATGGAACCAAATCAAAATCAAAGCCTAAATTGGAACAAAAAATTATGACAACGGCAGAGCCAGTTTTTTTAGTGCAGCTTCTAAGGGATTTATCCATCCTTAGAGACCAGGTCGCAAAGGAACGAATTTAGCATTTTAAAGACTCCTAATTAGCCTAAGAATCCTGACAATTTCGGCAGCAAGTGGGAAGGATAAAGAGAGCAGATGCCAACTAAAACATGGTCTGAAAAACATTTCCTTCTCCTTTGTTTTTGTCAATCTCCTAGCAACCTTGAACTAAACTTCTGCCTTCAATTTAAAGGGGATATACACCATCTCCATTAGCACGTATGGCTTAAAAAAATGAGTAACAACAATAAAGATCCAGGTAAAAATAAAACATATTGATCCATCAATAGCCCCCCAAATATTTACATATTTAATACACAAAGATTTTTAAAAGTTTATAGTAGTAAATGAGAGTCTTTTTACCTTTTCTATAAGATTTTTTTGTCCTATATAGAACTGTTTGGATTATTGTTGTCAGGTGACTTGTCTTTATTGAAGGTATCATTTGGGAAACAAAACAACAACTTGTATTTAATGTAGTAATTAAGTGGATTTCTGAAGATCTAAGATGACATAAAAGGTCATTCATCTAATGGTATAGGTGAAAAGTTATTTCTTTTATAACCTTATCTGTTCGTGCTCTCAACTTTTCTTTTGCTTTTACTCTTCGTAACTTCTAAGAAATAATTTTGTGAAAGAATCCTAAGTCAATCTCACTCTAATCTGAGAAGAAAACCATCACCTTAGGTATTTTCCATCAGAAACTTCTTGTTTTCTTCTTTACTTTGAATATAGAAATAAAACAATAAAAAAGTGAGATTTATCCCTAGAAGTAGGGATGTTATTGCATTTGATGAGGATTTCAGGTTCCAACCTGGGACTAAAAAAAGTAGCATGGGGCAGGGGTCCATCATATTAGGCCTCAAAACTAAATAGGGTGGTACCCTGACGTCCACCTCTAGTAAAGAGGAAGTAGCTCTCCCTTTAAGAGAAGTTTTTCTCCTGCCACTAATAAGGAATCTCAAGAGAGAGGGGGGTTGCCTCAAACCCCTAAGAATGACATTCCTAACACATTAGATGGAAAGGATTTAAAGTTTATTACTTACTTGCAGCTAAGAGAGAATATAGCTCAAATGTCTAATCAGGCTAAACATATCAACCGATAGACCTTGGGCTTTGCCGAAGGTCAATTTAAAATTACATCCCTATTTTACAGGTATGCATTAGGGTATTCCTTCTCCCTCTAGTTAGGTTTAGACTAGTTGCACCCTAATGGGTGGATAACCTTGTTTATCTTTGATAAGTTTTTTAAGCTTGTCGGAATCAAGCCTACAATTGATGTCTTTAGAAATTGTTACTACTTGGTCGTTAGCACCTATTCTAGCAATATGCATTGGTTTTACACCTTTGCCAATAAACCTACTAGATCCATGAAAGAACTCTGGGAAGAAAGCTCGTGCACGTCAAGAAATAAAAGTGTAGATAGGTTGATTATAAGGTATAGCAGGCTAGTTAGTCCTAAAGGTGGAATGTAACAGTTATAGAGTTATTCCTGTTATTGGAAGGTTCCTTTCTTGATGTAAACAACAAGCTTTGTTTGAGGTTGGATAAGGAGAAAATATGTGTTATAATGGCCTTGACCTCGACTAAGTATAAAGTCAATAAAATAGCCAAAAGGATATTATTAGTCCACATTACGAAGTATGTAACTTCCTTATACTTTGTTTTCTATGTATTTAGGTTTATTACAGACTTCTTTTTTGTGTAGAACTAACAGCTTAAGGAGAAAAAGAAACTTTAGCGAGGTCTGTAAAGACTTTACAAAGTAAGTCTCTGTCTCTTGATTTTTTTCTATGTATCTAAGAGTATTGCTAACTTCTTTTTTATATAGAACTAATAGCTAAAGGAGAAGGAGAAACTTAAGCAAGGTCTATAAAGAGTTCACAAAGAAAGTCTTCGTCTCTTGATGTGAGTGAAGGCAGAAATAAAGATGTGATGGAGAATAACCTCATCATTGTTGATGAACTCTCTATTTCTAAAAAAAACCAACGGTGGGAGTTAGGACTACCGTAAAACAGAAAGATTGGGTCATTCGTACTTCTTCAGTCGAGGGTTAAGTAAATTTAACTCCCTCTAAAGTAATTGCAGGAGTTGTTGCCCATTTCAAGAGAAAGAAGGTCTCCACCCCTATCGAGACTGGTGTTCCATCCTCGATCATGGAGGCTCTGGTGATGGCATTCCCTCTACTTCAACTTCTAACCTTGCCTATAGAGGCTGCAATAGTGAGACCTTTTACTTGGGCTATTCTTGAGAGTGTTAAACTTGAGAATGTTTTTGCTAACCTCATTATTGGTCGAGCTCCTTTCAATTTCCCTACCTTAACTATGAAGGAGTGACAACTTATAGAGGCCATTGTTGGTGGATGATCAAGCCTTGAGGAGACTGGTCTTGAGGTGATGAAGACTACTGGAGAGGATCCTAACCATCCTATCAAACATCTCAATGATGCATGATGAGAGCTATAACCATCATTTGGCTTTAATAGGATAAATGACCTTTAATATAAAGGAACTTCTTGTTTCACCTTTTAGTTTGGTTTCACAACCATTGTTCTTAACACTTGTAGCTTAAAACAAAGTTTATGTATTGGATAATTGATTAATCTCTTAGTTCTAGCAATCTGATTCATTCTCTCTAGTTAAGGTGGTTGATGGTTAGTGTTTGGTAAGCTAAGATGACTAATGGTTGGTACCTGTAAAAGATCTCTTTTAATAGATTTAGGGACTCTATGATGCTTAAGTATTTTTTTATTTTTTTTTAGAGAAAATGCAATAATATTTTAGAGAGACTCTAAAAATAAATATGCAATAAAAAATTAAGATTGTGAACCTGCTTCTTTTAAGGATTCAATGGGTCTTTATAGCCCATGATTCTTACCATTTGGTGGAGAGGATGATTGAAAAGTTATATTTCTCTTATAGCATTAAACATCTCTTATACTTTCAAGAGAGAAAATATATTTGACTCATCAAAAGAAAAAATATATTTGACTCATCAAATCTTGTGGTCTAACATTAAGCCTAACAAGATTGTCAAAGCCATACGTACTTGAGCTCAGCACTTGGTTGCGCTCAAAGATGTTGGGTCTAGCAACTCAGTCTAACAGCTCGTCAGACCTCTATATGTTTGGGCCCAATGCTTGGCTAAACCCAAAGGTGTTGGGTTTGGCAACTCGTCATACCCATATATACTTGAGCTCAATGCTTGGCTTAGCCCAACAGTGTTGGGTCTAGCAACTCGTCAAACCCGCATATGCTTGGGATCAAAACTTGGTTGAGCCCAAGGGTGCTGGGTCTAGGTATATACTTGGGATTAGTGTTTTGCTAAGCTCAGAAATATTGAGTTTAACAACTTGTCAGACTCATATATAATTGTTTTCAGCACTTGGATGCGCTTAGGTTATCACTTTGCTTTTAGTTCCTTTAAATAAGAATCCTGGTAAAAGTAAATCATGTTACATAAATCACCTTTAATTTATGCCAAAAATAACTAATGTATTTAATGCCAATAGTGAATTCGAGTTGAAGCCATAGTTTGCCTTCTCATCGACCCATATTTCCACAGCATCTGTACCAGAAAGGTCTCCGCTGCTCCATGCAAAGTCCTCTTTATTAATATTGAGTGGCCCTTCCTTGTGTTTTCCCTTGTCACTGCCCGCCTGTATTCTTGTTTTTTCAAATTTTTATTCCACAAATCACGCCGCTTCCATTGTGTATCATCATCCATGATTGCGTCAACAACATGACACCATCTCTTTCTTTCTTTTCCTCCAGAGATTAATTAAAGAACAGGTAGCTGATTTTTCTATTGAAATGCAACCTCCAAGAAATTTAAAAGAAATCTCTTACCAAACGCATAAAGAGTGATATAAAAAGTGGATTACCATGATCATACATGGGAAAGTGTGCGTGTAACATGCCCTTTGAAAGCTGAAACGTTCGACAATATCTTTTTTTTTTTTTTTTTTTTTTTTTTTTGATAACCGGGGTGTCCGGGCCAGCTTACGCGCACCACAACTAATCCCCGGGCCCACTGAACATCCTGCAAGCCCAATGAGCAGGTAAGACACCGCGGGGGTGACAGGGGTACACAGTGAGGGTCGAACCCGGGACGTTCGCAAAGACAAGCTTTGCAGTTTACCACAGCAGCTATGCCCTCAAGTGTCGTTCGACAATATCTTATCATAACGAGTCATGACCCCAAAAGAAAAGAAAAGAAAAAAAAAAAAAGTGCCGTGCAAACATGGATTAATTTGGGAGGAACGTTCAAGGAAAACGTTGGCACGATGAAGCTATGACTACTTCTTCTTCTTTTTTTATGAGTAGAAAATTCTTGCTGATAATAAGTGTTTCTTTCGTATAGTATTTATTTTTTGTAGTTGTGATTTAAAAAATTATAAATTATAATTTTTTATAATCAAGATTTTAAGATAGAATTCTTAGTAGAATTCTTGTAAATTATAAATATGTATTAATTAATTAAATACTTTTAAAATTATAATTGAAATGAAATATAATTTCGACAACACTCATCACTGTAATGGATGCTAAAACCACTCCAATTCTGCTGTTATTTAACTAAGTTAATATATATATATATATATATATCTTAATTCTTTCTATTTATAGATAACTTCAATATTATTCTTCCCCGTCACTACAGCTAATTATTTTTTTTCTTATGAATTGACTTGGACTCTTGACTATTTGGTTTTTTAATATTTGTGTCACGGTGCATCTTGATAATATGTACAAACTTTTCGTGTATGGGTGTGTTTTGGGTATTTCTTAAAATTTATTTTTATTTAAAACTATTTTTAAAATTTAAAAATTTATTTTTAATATTAGTACATCAAAATTATTAAAAAAATACTAAAACAATATTAAAATATATATATATATATAAAAGCTATCATGTTTTCAAATATTACAGATCACAATTTCAAAAATCCAGCAAACGCATGATCAAATAATCTTTCTAAGAATGCTTAACATAGTTTTATTCGTTGAAAAGAAAAATCCCCCTTACTGATAAGTTTGTAACATAATTGATGTACATCTTCTTTTCATAGTTATCAGAGCTAACCGGGGTTGACCCGGCTAAAAAATCAGGTTCCAGGTTATATGGGTTAACCCAGATCAACCCAGAAAAATTTTAAAAAAATATATTTAAAATTTTAATATTTTATATCAAAAAATTAAAAAACAATCCATATAAATCGAAGCTAGACATATTATAAATAATAAAGTTTAAAATATTATTTTAAAAAAAAATTATCTTATATTAAAAAGATACTATGTTAATATGTTATTTTTTTTAAGTTGAAGTATTTAAACCAAAAATGTTTTTTATTCCACATTGGAAAAATATTTTTTTTTCTTATAAACAATGAGTATATATACTAAAAGACTTCAAATCTTACATTGAAAAAATAAAACATTCTTCTTGTATTTATATATGGAACTTTAAAGAGAGTTAATAACTA
This sequence comes from Populus alba x Populus glandulosa, assembly GCA_033617975.1. Classification (NCBI taxonomy): domain Eukaryota; kingdom Viridiplantae; phylum Streptophyta; class Magnoliopsida; order Malpighiales; family Salicaceae; genus Populus; species Populus alba x Populus glandulosa. The sequence goes on along the minus strand of CM066143.1, from coordinate 30,090,733 downwards.
ACTTAAAAAAAATATATATATTTATATATAAAAGGGTCTCAACCGGGTTTTGTAGAGTCGTCTGGGTCACGAATCAACCTAGTTTTATCTTATAAAAATATATATATATATATATATATATATATAAAAAGGTCTCAACCCGGTTTTTGCTCATCTCAATCTTTTATCTTATCCAAACTGGTTCAGCTACCAGATCGACTTATCAGGCCAAACCCAATTTAATAACTATATTTCTTTCATCAGTGAATAAAAACTCTTTTCGAATCTCTTCTATGTAGGAAAAAGAAAATCTCCTCTTATTTTATTTTTTAACATGTTCTATATAAAAAGTTATAAATACGAGGTTGAAACTTGCGAGAAAATATTGTATGCTTCTGAAACCAAGTTCACGGTATCATAGCAAGATTTTCAGCAGTTAAAAAAGAATAGGAGCTCATTGTCTTCATAAAGGAGGCCTTTGAAGTCTTGCTGAGCTCATTTTTGTTAGGTCTAAATTATTGTTTTCCGGGAAGCTTTGACAATTGACACTAAAGAAACTTTTGCATCTGCTTCGTGCCAAGAAAAAAAATAATAATAATAAAAAGCATTAGGCTAATAAGATACAGTTTATCAGTCCCTGAAATAGGGGATTAGTTGATCGGAAAGCTCGGAAAGGAGGAGGACATTCCATAACTAATCCGCTAGCGAGTGGTCCTCTAAAATCCCCTTATATAATAGATTAAAATGAAACAGTACTTAAAACTGGGAAGTCATAAATATACATATATAAATACACATATACAAAATCAGAAGGAACAAAAAAAAAGCTCTCATTCATTAAAAAATATAGGAAGACAGTTATCTAGAGAAAGAACCAAAAATATCATATCAGGTAGCTAAAAAATCACGGATCCAACATGTGCTAGAGATAATCAATCAAAAAAATACTAACAAAAAAAAATCCAACAACTAACATAATTTGCAGCTGAAATATAAAAGAACTATTACCTGTTACTGAAATACACAAAAACTATTAATTGCAACCCCAATAATAAAAGCAAAATAAACTCAGCCAGTAACTAATTGGGACTGGTCCGTGACATGAAACGGAAATATTATGTAGAATAAAATTTAAAATTTTCTAAAAACTTTATCAACACCCAAACACTTTCTTTAAAATAATTACTTGTTTCATTTTTTTCATATAAAGTAGACATCGATACCCCAAAAAACTCTTCCCATCCGAGCTTCAAGATTACTTTTTCTACACCTCGGACCCCACACAGCATTATATAAAGTCGTTATGTTCGTGCCAATCCGCAGCCAGGACTATAAAATCCCATTTTTTCATCGACACGTAGGGTGAATTCTAAGGTTCCTTGGCAAAGAAAACAGACCTTTCAAATTTGGGCCGAGAAATGGACAGAATCCCAACGTTCTTTGTCAGCCAACCGATTGGTCCACAGTCCAGCATGTCCAGGCCTCGTGACCATTAATAGACCCAAAGTTGATTCAGCCCAAGGAATTAGCCCATAATAACAAGTTGACATTATAGAACAAAATGATCCTCGCTTAAAATTTGAATTTTAATGTATATATATTCTGATATTAAAAATAAATTTTAAAATATAAAAAATATTATTTCAATAAATTTATAAAATAATTTGAAACGCAACATCCACGCACTTTTAAACAGGACTCTTTTGGATACCATCCACCCTGCTAATATTAATAGCAACTAATTTTTTAACTTCTGTGATTTTTAAGTTTCCAAGTCTTTGTAGTTATCATGAATGCTCTTGTTCTACATTAAACTTAATTTTGAACCTTTTCTTCTGCAGGAATTTGATAGTAATTTCTTTTTTTTAAGTTGTGTGTATGATGACCACATTAACTACTACTCTTCCATTCAATCCTCGTGTAATGTTTTCTCTAGGTATTACAAAATATCAATTTTTCATGTAATATTTCCACACAGCAAAAGGCAGAAGAGGTTTCTTATATATTCCATGTCTTCTCTCCCCTGGACTCATAGCTTCCCTCCAAATTAACAGTATATTTAGAAGCATGGTTAGAATTGTTTTTTAAAGTACTTTTACTAAAAAATATATCAAAATAATATTTTTTTTAAAAAAAAATTATTTTTAATATCAACGCGTTAAAATAATCTAAAAATACTAAAAACATATTAATTTGAAGGAAAAAAATAAAAAATAAAATTAATATACTTCAAATTAAACATATTTTCAAATACATTTTTAAAACACAAAAATAAACATCTAGATCACAATCACAAAACAAAAACTCATTCGTTGTAGGGTAACGCCATTTCAACCCCCACCATGCAAGGGACAATTTTGCCTGGAATCACTAGAAAAGGCAATCATGGAGATTGCTCAAGATTGTGGTTATGAGGTAAATGATTACACTTCAAGCGCCACTTCTGGTTTTTGTTTTATTATTATTATTATTATTATTATTATTATTTCTTCTACAAATGCTTGCTGGGTGCCTGTGGATTCCCGTCTTTATTCTCGTTCTCATTCCTTTTAACCAAAAACTTTCCTTATCATTCCCGTTATTCCATAACAGCACCTAAGAGTCTAGAACTCGTTGAAATCCACGTAGTAGAACTCAGCGTATAGCACAAACACATCTTGTGTCTTCTCTAAGACACCATCGAAAGTTCTTGCCTTCAAAACATTTTCAATAATAATCGTCAAAAAAACGAACAGTGGAACATATAAATTACAGGTTTTCCATACTGATTTCATCATTGTAATGACATTGGAGATATGTTCTGTGATCAAAATAAAGGATGGATCTAAATATAATAACAGAAGGTAAATGCAAGCAATACAGCAGGAGGGTGCAAAAACTTATCTTATAGAGAATAGTGTAAGTGAATCCATACATGCTTTACTTTTCTCAATAAATAATGATAAAGGAGATCTACTGTTATCAAGGTAAGGAAGAAAGAGAACGTATTCCACGACATAGCTTTAACATTGGCCGTGGTTTGCTGCCATTTCGCAGAAAGAGCAATGGAAATTGTTGAAACATCAATGCTTTCAATCGCGTGACTGGAGGTGGAAAACTTGGCAGGCTGGCTTATATGACTTCTTCAACGAAGCCTGCTCAAACTTCTTAATGGCGGGTTCATTCACTTGTAAACCAATCTGAACAAAGTATCTTGTCCACCAGGATGAGCTCCGAAATTTGGCCTTCACAAAAATAGCAATTTAGTTATCTCTTTAAGACTAGAATCTCAGTTTCTCTGATCGATAAAATGAAGGGAAAAAAAGAATTCGGTGTGTGGCAACGAAGATTAGTGTGAGTGAGCGATGTGCGCAATATAAAGATTCAAATGAAAGCATCGATTTTATCCTAGACATGATCAGAGTTTCCATATTCCCCATTAATTTTCTCCCTTGATGGAAATAAGCAAACCCTCTCAACAACAAATGACATAAAGCCCCAAAGGCATAGAATGCTCATCCAACAGACTAATATCTAAGGAAAAAATCAGAATTGGCATAAAATGACACCTCAATGTCCAGAGAAAATCCCTAAAGTAGAATCAGAACAGTAAATGAAACATTGCCCACTTACTGGACGACCAAACTTAGACATTTCTGCAACTTTAACTCTTTGCTGACCTGGATGGCCTGTAGAAAGAAAAAGGAGATCAGCAATCAAATCAGAAGATTAATTATTTCTAAAGACAGAAAATCTCAAACAAAAAAAGATGCCCTGGCAATGTAAACAGAAACTTCTTACATGTCTGTTAATAACATGGCAGAACAAATAATTACAATTTCCAAGGAAATCACTCTTCTAATCACTGATTAAGAAATAAAGAGCGATTAGTTTTGACTCTTTAACATCAATGCTTCTTTCTTGACATGAGAAGAGCAATGTTGATAAAGAGAAAGAGGACTCAAGTTGCAAGTAGCAAGGTTGTGACTAGTTTGGGTTATGAGCAAGGTGAATGTGGTTTAAGTTTCTGCTGTTCAAAATGCCACTACAAATTAGAAAAAGTTTTTAGCTTGGCTTTGATATGGAAGAATTCATGCAGTGGAGACTAACAACATAAAAAAAAAATAAGCAACATAACCAAATACCAGAAAATATAACTAAGCCATCAGCTGACACTCTCGCCAATTCTGGAAGAGTTTTGTTGAGATATTTCGGAGATAAATAATCCAAAGCATCCGACACTACAACAAGAGAGAATGATTTTGCCCGGTAAGGCAAAGGAAATTTGATGTCAGCCACACGAACAAGGCCTTTGCGCATAAGACTCTTGCAGTTGGCACTGACATCATCTAAGTCATATGGTTCCACACCCCAGGCCTCGGTATCCTCTTCTTTTAATAAGCTTGATACTGCTAAGCAAGTGTCAGGGCCAACATGCAACACTTTTAGCATGCTGTCACCATAAGCCTTCTTCAGAATAGGTATCGCTCTTTGGACTTCTGATGTGCATGACACCCCACCTGAATATGAATATCCAAATCTCAGATTGCTGAATTGTTTAGCCCAGAAATTTTCACACTGGCAACACTTTTCTAGACAAGAGAATGCAAATGCTTAAAATATAAGATGTGCAGGCTCAAAAACTTTCTTAATAGTCTTCAATACTCCACATAGGAAACATTGAGAACAAAGATAAATGAACAAAGTCTAGTTCAGAGCCAAAAGCTGGGGCCTGCACCCGACCCAAGTATTTTCAGGTGCTCAGAGCTCCCGATAACTCTTGGTCACAATAAGAAAGATAACACGGAAATACCGGTTAAGGATAATAATGACAGCTAATGAAATTATATCACAGTCAAGGAGCTGAAGATTTGAGCCATTGTTGACTTGAGAAATACGCTCAACTAAGAATTTATATTGAAGCAGTACAAAAATAGACTGCGTCTAACGTCTACCAATAATAAAAACAAATCAGGAGCTCTCAGCCGCCTTGATTTATATAATTTTTTTAGGATGATAAAATTAAATAAATTCCCATTCCCCAAAAAAATATAACAGAAATGTACGAAAAACCCACATACAAGTAATTGGACACGTTTACATGGTCCAATATGTTAGTTAATCTAATGGACCCAACAACTCAAAAATACACACATAAAGATATCATACAAATTTACCTTCTGCATTGCCTAAAGCTTCTCTATCGCTGGTACGCCCACCTGTCACACAACCATAACAAATTCACTAAAAATAGTACTGAAAACTCTCCAATTCAACATCATTTGCCTACATTTATTAAAATCAATGTCAGCAAAAGGAAACAAGAAACACATCACAGACAGTTCTCTTTCCTTGGCTTTTTGTTTAATATTAAATATTAACTGTTTTCCCTTCTTTGCGTCCACAAAAAGATATAGCTACTATTTGTATTAGCAGACGAAACAGAGTTGATGCATCTAGTTTACTTAAACCAGATCCTGCAGTGAATTAGCATCAGATGAAACAGATCAAAGTTGGTAGAGAAACCACAGACCTGAACCACTGTAAAAATATCCAATGAGAAGGATTGCGCCCTGAAATCAACAAGGAAAAAAAAAAGGAAATGAATCAGCAGTTTCCACAGTAAAGCAACGCACTTAATTACAAAGCGTCCCAACGAAAATGCAAATCACAAGAGTTGAGAAGAGCAACCACAACAAGAAGGCCAATGGATAGTAGCGGCGATGAACGTGATTTAGAATGCATTGAACCAACAAAAGGAAGACTTCCCCCATCAGCAAAACGTCTAGCAGGATTCCCTGGCCTCCTTGACATTACTATTTTTAATTCAATCTAAGACAAGAGGGCCTGAAATCAAACTGTAATGGATCAATTAAATGCGGCATTTATGATCGCATTTAAACAACACCTCTTCTATAGCATCCCAGTTATCATTTTAGATTCAATAATTCGGCAATTTTCATTTTTGATGCAATATAAATCACAAAGTTACCTGAGAGTTGAGATAGATCGAGAAATTGAGAAAAGTTAGGTCTCAAGATCTTTTAGAGCGCGATCTGGCTGTAACTGTCGGTGTCTTACTATTGTAAGCTCTTTGGGTGAGAGAGAGAGAGAGAGAGAGTGAGTTGAAGAAAAAGAGAGGGGGAATGAGATTTACAGCGTCTTTATCTACTGATTTTTAAAAGTAGTTTATTTTTTTTAGAATTGTAGTAAAATAATTTTTAGAAAAATATTTTTTATTTTTATATTGTACATCAGATCATTATAAGAATATTAATTTATTAATAAAGATATTTTTAAAATACAGCCAAAAATACAATATTGATTGATCCAAGTTGCTTTTGTTTATTAATTAATTTATTTATTTACTGAGTCGAATTTATCCGTTTATATTCTGTTGCTGAGTGGAATCCAGCAAGCGCCACAGCGGGGATTGATTTGATGCAGCCTCGATTGGATTAATCTTTTAGGCCCAAGTCTGTTTTGAAGATGAGAGGGTCCAAGTATGTTTTAGCCCAGTATAGGCCCAACCCAACAGCTTTGTTCTTTGCTCGGACTTTATACTCTTGCAACAGAAATTTCAAGCACTTCTCATTAGAAATTGACACGTCATAAATGTGAAAGAAACACATGTGACACCTAAAGCAAGCAGTGTAGCATATATTTATATAGACATAATATCAGTATAAGTTTACTAAGAACTGTGATACCAACTTTAGATTTGGTGAGCAAAGATCGGGTTTAAATCTTGGACTGTCTTTATTTACTAACTATTTATCACTTGACTTTAACAGAAATTTAGTACTTGGGTGCAATATAACTGTCGGCTTAGGGTGACAGATATAGCTATTGGATGAGAAGGTTTTGGATGCATTAAGATAAATTATAAAATTATAATTTAAAAAGTCTAAGGGACGTTATCTAATATAATAATCATTTAAAATTTTAGTAATTTGTGAAAATTTAGATAAGAAAAATAGTTATATATAGAGAGAGAGAGAGAAAACATATTATTTATAGTGTATCTTATATATGATAAGCTGTATTATTAATTGATTATTTTTTTTAAAGATTATTTTTATATTCGTTGGTTTGTTTAAAGTTTAAGAAAAGTTCATCTCAGTAAAGAGATCCTTTGTATTATCAAGTTAAAAACCTAACCATTCTAAAATCAAAAAAATAAAAAACATATCCCAAATTTAAGCAAAATGACTTTTATGTTATTTTTTAATTTTTAATCAAATTATAATGGATAATCACAAACTTGTTATAATACATATTAATTGATTTTTTTTCAAGTATGATAAAAATGAAAAATGCATGAAATTTTTAGAATTTGGTCATATATACACAAAGAAAAACGTATTTTTATATTTAATTTTTAATTTTTTTATATTTTTTTGAAGTCTTAAACAAAAGGCAGGTATATTTAAGATTGGGTCAATATCTTGTAGTGTAAGTTTAAAACTCAAATAATTAAATAAAATTATTGGAAAACATGTGAGGGACCTAAAAATAAATTTAAAAGGGTCCCTAAATTATTTTCATATTGTTTTGGAAATTATTTTAGGTTTGTTTGGCAAATACACAAAAATAATAAAAAAAAGAAACACTACTGGAAAGTCAATGTGACATATTTGTTAAACACGCTTTTAGCTAAAAATTAAAGACTTCAAAAATATCATAAAGCCATGTTTGACAAGCATGCCTTTAAGGACAAGAAAATACATTTTACCTTTGATAAAAATAAGGTACTCCAAACATTGCCTTTTGGGGGAGGGGGGGCAGGGCTTGGTCCAGCCGTGTAAGTTGGGTTTCATAATCCAATGACCCAAACCCATAAAACAAAGCCCCCAGAAACAAGAAACAAAATTTTAAAGATTAAACAATGTTTTCTTGGCTTGAATCTGACGAAGAACACAAGAATAAACCTAGCTTCGTGATTCCAAAAAAATATCATACTACATCACATTAAAGGCATAGAAACATGCAAAACTAATGTTTATACAAAAATCTAAGAATAAATCATCATAACAAACACCTAATCATCACGAGTGATTTTGGGGCAAAGTATAAAATGAAGAAAACGAAGATCAAATGCTATAATTTCAATGTTTTTAAACCATAAAAACCCTAAATTAATGATTAAAAAGCATTTACGCACATATAAGAACCACAAATTAATCAAAATGACACAAAAATCCATGACCTAAGATAAAGTTCAATTGATAAATACAATCCCAAAAACCTAGAAACATCCATCAAAGGCTAAAACCCAAAAAAATACATCCAAGCCCAAAAAAAAATGACTAAAAATTATTCATGCAAGTCACATAGACTTATGTTTACAGTTTTTAAACTTAAAAAACAACAATAAACATGGAAACATTAAAATACATAGGAATTAAAGTCTATAACCTATTGTTAACATACAAATATGCACCTATATTGTTTTTATCAACCTAAAAGCTCATTTAACATCACAAGTAACATTATAATGACCTATATGAACTTCTAAAATTGAATAAAAACAAGTATCCAATCATCAAAAATATGTCAATAAACATAATATAACAACAGATTAAAAACAAAACAATCAATTATATAACAAGCTTGTACTCAAACAAATTAAATGTGTGTGTGTGTGTCTATATATATATATACATATAAAACACTCTAAAACATGATCATTTCATACCATGAACATCATAAACAATTCTTGAATGAAAGAAAATCAAAGCTTAAAATACAGATATGAGGGGTATTCTCAATGAGTTTTATCTATCCATCAAATTGAATAGCTTACCTTCAAGAGATAATTGCAACTAGTTTATATCCCTTTTGCTTGTTTTGAGTAGATTTTGATGGCCTTTTCAATGTAGCTTTTGATCTAATTTTGTACACTATCTTATTTCTTTTTCTTTTTTTTTATATCCAAGTCATGAGTTTTACGGATTGACTTAAGTAATTTTTATGTTTTTTTTAATCACATCCATTAACATCAAGTTGGTTAGGAATTTGACTTTGTAAATTGTTTCAATATGCTTTCTATGGGCTTTTTAGGTCTTATAATCCTGATCGCGAGTTTGACAGATTAACTAGATTTATTTTTTGGACCTTTTTTTTAATTGATTTTTTTAATTTTATTCTTCAATATTTGGTTGATTAGGGATTATGCTTCATAATTTGTTTTTATTTTTTTTCTATATGGTTATCATAATCTCATAATCTAGGTCATCAAATTGACATATTAACTTAAGTTAACTCGAATCAATCCAATATGTTGTTATCTTAATATTAAAAAAAACATCATCTTGAAATTTTTTATAAGTCAAATTATGTTTTTACAGGTTGTCTGAGTTGCTTTTGAACTTACAAAATCAGCCGAGTCACATCAGATTAATCCCCACATGATTCAAAATTTTTTTTCCACTAAAAAAAATTAAAATATTAGCAACACTTGAATATATTTTTTTACTTTTAAGAAAAATTTGACCCGACCCGCAATGGAGCGCATGTCAATAATTTAGTAAACTCTAAATTGCATGTCGATTTCACTGTAGTAAAACCATCATGCTTTCTTTTACATTTCATTGTGACGCGCTATGATTTTTTTTTTCATTTTAATCATCAAACTTTTTTTTTGTGATGATTTCATCTTTTTATGGCAAAATTAAAATCTAATTGCTTTAAATTTATTAAAAATTGATAATATTAAAAGGAGGACCAGAGTAAAAAAGGCATACAAAATAATTGACAATCTTGTAATTAGGTAAAACAAAATTCACTTTGATCCTCTTACTTTTCAAATTATAACTCTCTCAATTTTTTAAAAATTATTTTTATTCTAAAACTTTATTTTCTTTATTTTTTAGTTATTGGTTTGAGTGAGGGGAGAGAAAGTAGTCAATTTTTAGTAGAGAGAAAAAGTCTTAATTGATATTAATTTTCCAGTGATGAAAATGGTCAATTTTGGAATCAATGAGTTTCATTCGATGGGAAAAGTTTATCATATGTTTTATTTGCCCTTAGCCTTACCTAAGATGATAGATTTGATCTTATAAAGGTTTTTTTTTTTTTTTGATTTCGGTTTTTAGGCTATTTTAGTGCACGAGTGGGTTTATCAAGGTGTATATGGTGTTTTCCAAGAGTTTTGGATTAAAAAAATGGTTGAAAATTAAGTTATTAAATACAACTAGGTATATGATCTTTATTGCAAGGTCAAATATCTTGTTCTAAATTTATTTCTTAATTTATTTCAATTTAATTTTTTAGTTATTGCTAACGACTTTGTTTTTGGTGTTTATTGGCATGAGTGATTTTCAATTTATTTAATTAAATTCATGTATAATATTTTTTTATTTATGATTGAGAAAGTTAGTAAAACATTTTGAAAAAATTTGCACACGTTTTTTTTTCTGAAAAGAATTATTCAATATGCACTCAATTAGCTAGCAAATAAGTTAGTTTGTTTTTGTAGTTTAACTTAATTTTTAAAACACCTTTTATTTTAAAATATATTTTATTAATATTTTTTTAGATATTTAATTTCATCGTATTAAAAAAAAAACATCATCTGGTCTTATTTTTAATGAAAAAATCCCTTTGCACAGCTGCCAGGTACGCATTGCTAATAAAACACTGTAACTGTAAATGTAAATATCCTGACAAAGCTCAAGAAATCCAAGAAATAGACAGCGACACCTCACAGCTAAAACCGAGACACGCACACCACACGTCACCCTCATACAGCGCCAAAGACAGCCCCTCTTCCGTTTCCGTCTCTCCATATCTTCCTCCCATTATTTATTTACATCACTTTCAAAACTCCTGCAAATCTCACCCTCTCTCTCTCTGTCTTTCGCCCCCTCTTTCTCTCTTTTGCCGGCAATCAAATCTCTGCACACAGAACCGCACCTCCTCATTCTCTACACAGAACACACAATCCTTACGTTACGTGGCTTTCACGTGTTCACGCTTTATAGCTGTTTAATTTAGTATAAGTAGTTAAAGAAGGATTCGCCTTTTCATTTCTTCGTAACCGTTTCGAAACGCGCGAGCTGATTCGAGAAATTTCAAAGAGAGAATGGAGGAGATATTGCTCTGGTTGGTGTTTCTCTAGACGATTAACCGCTACTGAATTTACTGGATTTTGAGAATTTTAGAAGAGAGATGACGGTGGAGTATAGTTGCTGCGAAACGAATTTCTTTTTACACATTTTGATAATAGTGTTTCTTGTTATGTTCGCTGGACTGATGTCTGGCCTCACTTTAGGGCTCATGTCTATGAGTCTCGTTGATCTTGAAGTTCTTGCTAAATCTGGTACTCCAAAAGATCAAATATACGCAGGTAGAGATTTAAAATTTCACTTTCGGCATTCTTTTCTTTCCTAATTTATTTAGATCGTTTAAGTTCTGTTTGGATAGTGAGAAAGCGAGAAAATAAGTGAGAAACTTGTGATTTTGGACGGGTGTAGTTTTGTTGTATGGGACCCAGGGAAATGAGAATTAGCTAGACTTGTTAAGTGTGGTCATTAGTTATTACAATTACTAGCCTGTCTTTTAGAGATATTTGGCGTTGATTTCTTAGTGGTTGTTGGCTTTAATCTGTACGAATTAATTGGAATCGTAGTATTTTATGCTGAATGCTTATTCCATATAAGAAATTTACGCCGGGGTTATTATAAGTTTAATTGCGTGTGGTTATGTGCTGCGGGCGCTGATTGCTTGTTTCATGCTGTAAACAGCGAAAGTATTGCCGGTGGTTAAAAACCAGCATTTGTTGCTTTGCACGCTCCTTATTTGCAATGCTGCTGCTATGGAGGTATGTGATGTAGAGAGAGAATTTATAAGCTTTGATTATTGTTTTTCGAATATGACTTGATTATGGAATGTCTTTCTTGTTTTACTTTGTCAGACACTTCCCATTTTTCTTGATAGTCTGGTTACAGCTTGGGGTGCTATTCTAATTTCAGTAACTCTGATTCTTCTGTTTGGTGAGGTAAGGCATCCATGTTGGTTTGTGCATTTTTATTAGTTTAAAGCAATCAGGATGCACGGTAGAACCACGGAAGTAGAGGTTCATGAGTCTTAACTTGTTTTGGGTATGCTACTTGAAAATTAGTTTCTTTTGATGACAGATTTTGTGATGATCCACTTTGTTTTGAGACCTAGTTCTTGCACTGTTTTAAATATTCAGACATTTGAATGTTGTTGCAAGTTTTCCTAGCAAAAGATGCTTCTTGGGAACAATGGAAATATATAGCCTAGTTTCATCTAGAACTATCTTTTTAAGATGGTAGGAATGGTAAAATGGTTTATTGGTCCACTAATTGCTCTTTTGTTTGGATGTGCAGATTATACCACAATCTGTTTGTACCCGGTATGGTTTGGCAATTGGCGCAACAGTGACCCCATTTGTCCGTGTTCTTGTTTGGATCTGTTTTCCTGTTGCCTATCCTATAAGCAAGGTGACACATATGTAGGTTAAAGCTTGCACATAGTTGAACCCTCTTAAATGGAAGAGTGACTATTCATTTTTGTGTGATATTTCCAGCTTCTGGACTTTCTGCTGGGACATGGTGAAGTTGCTCTTTTTCGCAGAGCTGAGTTGAAAACACTTGTTAATTTTCATGGTAACGAGGTGTGTTTTGTGCCCTTCAGAATTTCACATCTTTGAACAGAATATTATGCTTTATTGTCAATTTGATGATTGGCTGTCTTAATAATTATGGCCACACAGCTTATCTGCTAGCTTCTTGTTATCGTTCTTGTTTGTAGGCTTTCATTCTGCCTATCAAGCCATCAATTTGATGCAATTTTCTACCTTTATTAAAATCTCTTCTATTGCTTATAACTTGTGTACAGAATCTGTTGTCTGCTACCCCCTTTTTTTCTTTTACATCTTCCATCAGCTTTTAACACTGTTGCTGGTGTTTATTAGGCTGGAAAAGGTGGAGAACTGACTCATGATGAGACAACGATTATTGCTGGAGCACTTGAGCTCAGTGAGAAAACAGCTAGTGATGCCATGACTCCTATATCTGAAACTTTTGCTATTGACATTAATGCCAAACTTGACAGGTGTGGTGCTCAAAAAGGGTAAACTTAAAAATCACTTGCTTCTGTTGCATGACATTCGTTGTGATTAGCTGCATTATATACTTTCTTTGTACAGGGAGTTGATGAGTTTGATATTGGAGAAAGGGCATAGCAGGGTGCCAGTTTATTATGAGCAATCTACAAACATAATTGGACTAATTCTGGTAAATTGACGATAGTAACGTATACAGCAACAAAAAAGAGATCTTTTTTATTTTTTCTTTTTTTCTCCATATACTTGGAATGCCGGTGCATTGGTTGAATAACATGGTATCCTGATAGTCTCCTTCTCTCCGCCAACATTAAGCTTTTATTGGTTATCTTCTGTACCTATTCTTTGTGCTCTTTCCCTAGCAATTCATGCATGCTTGAATTGCAAGACACTATTCCCTATTAATTTTTAAATTTGTATGATGTGAAAAAAAGGTCAAATATGACAGAGAACTGTGTCAATGGCCTCTTGACTATGAGATTTATTGGCAGTTTTAGAAAGAACGAAAAAATTGTTTGAAAGTTTAGAAGCCAGCAATGTTCAATATTATGATGAATCATTATAATATACGGACTTTCAGATTATCTCTTAAGTAAATAAATGGTTTAGTCACATGTTTCAACTATTATATAAATTTTAAGACGGGGGGTGGTGTGGTGTGGAGGTAGGGTCTACTCTGTAGAGCAGCTGCTGTAGGCAAGATGAGAAGAGTGTGCCTCCCTTCAAATTAGCCTTTTGAGGAACCTTGGACCATGGCCTCTGTGATATGCTTTTATCTGTTTGAATTTATCATCTGATGGGTAGGCATTTCCCTTGTATTGCTTGCTTATGTTAATGCTGTCTTTAGGCGTTCCTGGAGGCCTGCTCCATTATTTTTTATGTTCAAAGCTAATGTATTTCCCCAAGACTTGACATAGGAGACATCTTTTTTTTCCCCACACGTGGAATCTAACTTCAATTTCTTACTATTTAGTTTAGAATTGAATATTAGATCTTAAAAAGGTCTGCTTATAATTTTGGACCGAGATTTGTGTTTTCTCTTTATGAAATCACCAAAAAAATAATGTTGGAACTTATAAGTAAACATGTTCCCCTAACATTGACATGATAAAGAGATAGGATAAACCACAAGGGGCCAGGTGCATTGAGAACTCAAGCATGGAAAACTGCAAACAAGCATAACTATGGGGATAAGACTATTCTTACATGCTAATTGATTTTGTCCATGATCTCTTGCCTTTACTTTCGTATCTTTTGATCAGAGTTCACACGCCAAATGAATTGGCAGAAATTTCTGGCTGCTTTTTCTTGAACATGTATGTGTATTGTGATCTTTTAGGCCAAGAATTTGTTGACAATTCACCCAGAAGATAAAGTACCTGTAAAGAATGTCACCATACGCAGGATCCCCAGGTATCATTTAGGTCAACAATTGTTTGTATGTAGATGTTATATTTTTAGTTGTTCTTGGACAGCAAAATGATGTCCATTGTTACCTACAGACTGATGGCTCTAAATAATTATGTGTTGTAGGGTTCCAGAGACTTTACCTTTATATGATATATTGAACGAGTTTCAAAAAGGTCATAGCCACATGGCAGTTGTTGTAAGGCAGTGCAAAAGGCCAGAGGAGCAGCATGTTAGCGGTGCTAGTGACGGTAAGTGTCAATTCCTGTGGGATTTTGCCGCTATTTGTTGTCCCAAGCTGTGCTAAAATCAACCTAATCTGGAGAGCATCGCTCTTTATGACAAGTACAATCATTTAGATAACTGTGGCTCTCTTGTCCCTTGCACTCAACAGATCCGGTGAAAGAAGTTAAGGTTGATATCGATGGCGAAAAGCCTCCCAAAGACAAGACTTTGAAGAGACCACTTCAAAAGTGGAAAAGCTTTCCCAACAGCGGCAACAATTCATTTAGGAACTCAAGGAGCAAGAAGTGGACAAAGGACTTGGACTCAGACATCTTGCATCTAAATGGCAATCCACTACCACAGCTCCCAGAGGAAGAAGAAGCAGTGGGCATAATAACAATGGAAGATGTCATTGAAGAGCTTTTACAGGTAAGCGACATGTTTTGCCATTTATATTACACATATGTACCTCCCTCCAGTTTCTTAGAGATTACCTCATGCTGTGATCTGGCTTGGCACCATTTAGGAGGAGATCTTCGATGAAACTGATCATCATTTTGACGATTCTTGCACTGGCACTGCTAAGCCGTAGAACATTCTACGGTATAGACAGACAATGACGAAAAAGTTGTTTCTGATGGAAGATTGATTATGCAATGATCAAAAGTTCTAGTTTCAGAATATATATACATATCGTGTTGCTTTTGTTGCGGATAGATCTTAAATAGACTCATTTGTGGAGCAAAAAGGATTGTTTATTGAACTTTTTTTGAATGAAATGTTTTTAATGTCAGGATTGAATATATATCTTTTTACCGTATCAAATTAATTTTGAAGAGGTAGTAGTGGGTCACATGATAGTGTGATGAAACAATTTAGGAACGATCCGTCGCAACAGCTCACCAACTTTACTTTAGCGCTATACGAATACCTAAATCAGCTAGTGTCGGCAACTTGACTGGCTGGATCAGCTATCACAAAGTGCCTCATATCACATCTATGCTCTTTAAAATAGAAAATCATTTATATTTTATTATTATTCAAATTATATGCGAGACTAATATTCAAGTGTTGTTTATTACTTTCAAATTATTCTAATGAATTACGTGCAAAAACAGTCACTGGCAGTGGAACTTATTATAAAGTAGTAGAGGATGATAAATGAAAGAAAAAACTTTAAATTTAAATAACATGTTTGTTAATATCTCTAAAGATTTTTTATATATTTATAAATATAAGGGATAATTACCTCCTCTGACATGAACGGTTCATATAAATAATACAAGGATCCTTACAAGATTCTACCATGGAACTATAAATCCAACTAAATACGTGTAGTTAAACCCAGAAAAAATAGATTTAGCAGCTCATGAACTCGTGTTTTGAGAGTACAGTTAAAAGGGTAAAGGGTAGATTATATTTTTAAGAGTACTGCTAGTATATTTAAGGGTTAAAAACTCGTTATTTTTATAGGTATAATGTTACGTACCTAATCTCTAGGAAGAAGGCAGCATAAGGAAGAAGAAGTAAAAGCAATGCAGGCTGGCTAACGTCTGCAGCACGCAACCTTTTGGTTGTTAAGTCTGTTAGTTAGTTAAAGAGTAGTTAACAGGTTGTTATAAGAGTTGAATTTAGTTAGGATAATCAGTTAGTAGTTCATTCTGTTATTATAAAACACACGTGAAGATTTGACATTGGATATAGAAAAATATACAGAAAATTCAGTCTCAATTCTTCTCTCTCGAAACCTCTCAGAACAGTTCTCTATTCTTCACTTCTTTTCTTCTTCATTTCTTCTTCATTTCTTCTCCAATTCTTCTTCACTTGTTAAGCAACCTTAACAATTGACATCAGAGCCTTAAGATCTAACACCATGGTTAAAAATGTGGAAGAACACTACAAGAAATTAGATGAATGAATGCAGATCATGCAACAAGAATTCCAGGAGCAGCGGGAGGAACAAAGTAAGAAGAATGAGCAGATTAGTGTTCAACTGGAAACACTATCCAGTCAGTTCCAGGCGTTTCGTGCTCACCACGTGATGGGAAATGATACGGGGAGTACTTCTAAAGGCATACTACAAACTCCAGCCAGGGGCAACCTTGAAGGAATACCTTCTAAAGGGAAGGGTCCTATGAGAGGAGATGCAAATTACAGGCAGGAACAACATAGAGCTATGTTTAGTGCAGGATTTTCTAAGATGGATCTAACCATTTTTCGAGGAGACAACCCTAGAGGATGGTTGAGAAGGTGCAACAAGTTCTTCAAACTCAATGCAATTCCATGGCAACAGTGGGTGGAAATAACTTCCTTGTATTTGGAAGGGAAAGCAAAAATATGGTTTGAAGGGTACATGTGTGGACTGGATGCTAATCTAGAATGGGAGGAGTTCTCAAAGGCCATATGCAGCTGGTTTGGCAGTAGGGAGGATATAGTGGAAGAATTCAACAAACTAACGCAAGAGAATGGTATGGAAGAGTATGTGGAGAGGTTTAAGATCTCAAATCATTGATGCATTCACTCAATCCAATACTGCCAGAGTCCTACTACATTTCCAACTTTATTAGTGGATTAAAAGAGGACATCAAACCTATGTTGAAGATACTGAAGCCAGGCACGTTGCTGACAACCTTTGATCAAGCAAAGTGGCAGGAGGAATCAAACAACATATTGGCAAGGAAGAACAGATTCACTACCAAGCCAGGAATGGGAAGATCATTTGGTAATCCTCAATCCACCTATGTGAGCAACAATTTGCAGACACCAAAGGTCTCAAAAACCATGTATGAGCAGAGGCGTAGGTTGGGGCAATGTTTTAAGTGTGGAGACAAATTTATGCCAGGACATAAGTGCATTGCCAAGTGACTGCACATGATGTAGGGCCAGGAAGAGGAAGAATTTATGGATGCCACATCAGGAAACAACAGTACAGATATAGCACCTGATAGCAAGATTGAGGAATATGACCTATCCTTGAATGCATTAGCAGATAACTACGCCCACAACACCATACGAATTAGAGGAAGCTATCAAGGCAGGGATCTGATCATTCTCATTGACAGTGGCAGCACCCACAGCTTCCTTGATGCTAGTATAGCAGGGGAATTACAACTTCCTGTTGCGAACTCTCCGGTGCTAGCAGTAACTGTTCCTAATGACAGTATCATACTATGTGACTCCTATACAACAAGATTTACATGGTTTATGCAGAATTATGAATTCATAGCAGACTTAAGAATTTTGAAGCTAGGGAGGTGTGACATGGTGTTAGGGGTGGATTGGTTAAGAAAATTCTCACCAATCTTATTCGATTTCATCAAGATGAAATTGACATTTAAGAAGGAGGGAAGGATGTTGGAACTCAAAGGCATCATCGAGACTGCCAGCCTCCAATCAATGACAGTAGAGAAGGTCCAGAAGAACTTAAAAACTTCTATTATGGGCTTTGTTGGGCAATTTTTTCTGATAGAAGCCACTGCAGCAACCATGGTAGGTTTGCCTAATCCAGCAGTAGAAAAACTGTTAACAGACTATGCAGAGGTTTTCCAAGAGCCTACTGCATTACCACCAAGGAGGAGGCATGATCACAGAATTCTTCTGCACACAGGAGCTCAACTTGTAAACTGCAGGCCGTATAAGACTTCTTTCTTTCAAAAAGGGGAGATCGAGAAGATGGTCAAGGAAATGCTAGGCAATAACATCATTCAACCAAGTGTGAGCCCATTTGCTTCACCAGTACTCTTGGTCAAGAAGAAGGATAACTCCTGGCGTTTCTGTGTAGACTACAGGCGGCTGAATGAAGTCACAATCAAGAATAAATTCCCTATTCCTTTGATCGATGACCTCCTGGATGAGCTGCAAGGATCTAGTTTCTTCTCTAAACTCGATCTAAGATCAGGCTATCATCAAGTGCGAATGCATGAGGAAGATGTAGAGAAAACAACTTTCCGCACTCACCAAGGGCATTATGAGTTTAGAGTCATGCCTTTTGGCCTCACAAATGCCCCTACAACCTTCTAAGCCTTGATGAATGATATTCTGGAGCCATTCCTGAGGAAATTTACCTTGGTATTCTTTGACGACATCCTCATTTACAGTTCCTCTTTAGAAGCACACCTGAGACATTTGCAGCAAATTCTGGAGATCTTGAAGACCAACCAGCTGTATGCAAGGAGGTCGAAGTGCACGTTTGCTGAACCAAGGGTAGAATACTTGGGGCATATCATCTCTGCTGAAGGGGTAGCCACAGACCCTAAGAAAATACAGGTTGTACAGGAGTGGCCAATTCCAAAGACTATTAAGGAGCTAAGAGGATTTCTTGGCTTAGCTGGCTACTATCGAAAATTCATCAGGAAGTTTGGTGTCATTAGTAAACCCTTGACAGAATTGCTCAAGAAGAATAAGTTTGTGTGGCACGAAGGCGCATTGGAAGCTTTCCAAAATTTGAAGAAAGCTTTATGTGAGGCTTCGAC
This sequence comes from Populus alba x Populus glandulosa, assembly GCA_033617975.1. Classification (NCBI taxonomy): domain Eukaryota; kingdom Viridiplantae; phylum Streptophyta; class Magnoliopsida; order Malpighiales; family Salicaceae; genus Populus; species Populus alba x Populus glandulosa. The sequence continues at coordinate 30,071,578 of CM066143.1, read as the reverse complement.
CCTAGCCTTGCCTGACTTTACCCTACCTTTTGTCTTAGAAACAGACGCTTGTGACACTGGAATTGGAGCAGTGTTGAGCCAAGAGGGAAGGCCATTGGCATTCATGAGCAAAGCCTTGGGAGTTAAACATTTGGGACTGTCCATCTATGAGAAAGAATACTTGGCTATACTGATGGCAGTAGATAAATGGCGACACTACTTGGAACATGATTAGTTTATTATACAAACTGATCATGAGAGCTTAACATACTTACTTGATCAGAAAATCCACACCCCTATTCAGAAGAAAGGACTGACCAAGCTGCTGGGATTAAACTATCAAATCAAGTATAAGAGGGGAAGGGAGAACAAAGTTGTTGATGCTCTATCAAGAAGGAATATGCAGAGTGATGGTAGAAACCAATGAGCAATTACTGCAAGAGGGTGGCTCACAGCCATAACACAAGTGGTTCCATCTTGGTATGATCAGGTTTATAGCTCCTACAAGGATGATGCCAAGCTACAGGACATCATACAGGGTAGAATGATAGATACTACACAAGCTTCAAATTTTACCTACACTAACGGGGTGCTGATGTATAAGGGGAGAATGGTGGTAGGAGCTGCAGGTCCCTTGAGAGAAGAACTCGTCAAAAATACCCATGATTCCTATATTGGAGGGCATGCAGGCATTCAGAATACATACAGGCGACTTAAGGGTCATTTCTACTGGCCTGCCATGAAGAAAATGGTCTATCAACTAGTGCAGCAGTGTGATATTTGTAAACAAGCCAAGGCTGAGAGGGTGTCTTATCCTGGGTTGTTACAAGCTCTGCCCACTCCACATGGTCCTTGGTAGGATATTACCATGGACTTCATAGAAGGGCTTCCAAAATCAGAGGGCAGAGACACCATCATGGTCATTGTTGACCGCTTCACCAAGTATGGACATTTTATCACACTAGCACATCCCTTCACAGCTCAGGATGTTGCTAAATCCTTCCTAGATCACGTTTACAAGTTCCACGGCTTGCCTGCCACAATCTTGACCGACAGGGATAAGATATTCACAAGCTTATTCTGGCAAGAGTTGTTCAAACACCTAGGGGTCAAGCTGTTATTAAGCACAGCATACCATCCACAAACGGATGGGCAGACTGAAAGGGTAAATCAGTGCCTCGAGACCTACTTAAGGTGTGTTACTATGCACTGTCCAAGGAAGTGGCATCAATGGATTTCCACAGCACAATGGTGGTATAATAGCAGTTTCCACTCCACTATTGGCATGTCCCCTTTCCAGGCTTTTTATGGTTATGAACCTCCAGCCAGAGAAATGGTGCTTACGGAGGATACTCAAGTAGCTGCAGTGGGGGAATGGAAACAGAGGAGGATTAATATGGATCAATTAATCAAAGGCTTGCTAGAGGGGGCAAGAAATCGGATGGGGCAAGTGGCCAACAGGAGACGATCAGAGAGGACATTTTTGATAGGAGATTGGGTTTTTCTAAAGCTTCAACCTTACAGGCAGGGCAGTGTTATGTACAGGAAACATTACAAGTTAAACCCCAGGTACTATGGTCCCTATCTAGTCCTTGAGCGCATCGGTCCAATTGCATATAAACTCCAGCTACCCCCAGGAAGTGCAGTGCACCCAGTGTTCCATGTTTCGTTATTAAGGAAAAAATTGGGGGAAGTGGCCATCGTTTCTCAAGCCCTACCAATCGTAGATGAGGAGGGCAGGGTAAAGGTGTATCCAGTTACAATATTGGAGAGGAAACTTATGAAGAAAGGTAATACAGCTGTGGTGGCAGGCTTAATTCAGTGGTCGAATTCGTTCCCTGAAGATGCTACTTGGGAGGAGTTGACAGAATTACAGTTGCAATTTCCAGACTTTAATATTGCTACGTAAACTGATCCTGCTCTTGATTCTTGGGACAAGAATCTCGCATGGAAGGGGTACTGTTACGTACCTAATCTCTAGGAAGAAGGCATCATAAGGAAGAAGAAGTAAAAGCAATGCAGGCTGGTTAATGTCTGCAGCACGCAATCTTTTGGTTGTTAAGTATGTTAGTTAGTTAAAGAGTAGTTAACAGGTTGTTATAAGAGTTGAATTTAGTTAGGATAATCAGTTAGTAGTTCATTCTGTTACTATAAAACACACGTGAAGATTTGACATTGGATATAGAAAAATATACAGAAAATTCAGTCTCAATTCTTCTCTCTCAAAACCTCTCAGAACAGTTCTCTGTTCTTCACTTCTTTTCTTCTTCATTTCTTCTCCAATTTTTCTTCACTTGTTAAGCAACCTTAACATATAAATTGACTTGGGTATTGATAATTTGGAAAGTTGGAAATATTAAAAAAAAAAAAAAAAAACATTAGAAAGTTAATGCTTGATGGTAAGTAAATGCTCTAGATGGAGTCGGGGGACAATTTGGACCTTATCCAAACTGTTCCGTTGTAATTTTAAATAAATTTGATGCATTTAAGTAATGTTTGAAGTCAAATCATCAGTGATGAGCTACTTATTGAATACTTTCAAGTTTCAAGCCACATTACGAATGTCTCACGTGCTCTCTTGCGATTCTTGTTTCTCCCTCGAAACTAAAAAGGAACTCAACCCAGAACCCTTTTCGGAAATTGTTACCAGACAAATTAGCAAAAACTTAAGCCCATTTGACAAAAGTGTTGTTTACATGCTGTGATTTACCCGGAAAATGGCAATATGCAAGCAAGCACGCATACGAGATGAAGTGAGATTTGCTCTTCTTTGCGTCCGTGCGTGTGTAAAAAATCTAGCCTCATTCCATGAAAAATAACTTTTTTAAAATTAATTTTTAAATTTTTTTATATTTATTTGTTATTATAAAATTAATCAATAAAACACACTTTCTAATTAAAAAAATTAGCTTAATTTTCAAAAAAATATTTTTTTATTTTTAATAAAAAACACTTTTTAGTTAGAAATATCATATTATTTACTAATTATATCAAATTTAATCCTTAAATTTTTAATTATTATATATTTTGATTTGAAATTTTTTTTCCTTTCAATAAATTAATTTAAATTGATTTTTATATCAACTTTAATTCTTATTTTTATGATTGTTACTTAGCTTTTCTTTTATCATTTTCTTAGTTGAATTTTTTTATTCATCAGATTTAATCCTTATTTTTTTAATCCTTATTTTTTTTATTTAAAATAATTTATCAAATTATAATTTTTAAAAGGATCTATGCCTCCAATTCAAACTACTTTAAAACTTGCCTCGAGAGAAGATGCAGATGACATGAGAAACCCAACAGATGCAAGGAAAATATCATTACAGTATCCTTAGTGGGAGGAAATTTAAACAATAAATATATATTTAAATACAAATAATACATTCTTGCAAAACCTGTATAATACTCGTGGTGGTTTGAATTTACCAGGACTTAATTTCTCATTCCCAAGATGTAATTGCCATGTCAAGTCAGCATTCCAGGTATTCTTTGAATAAATAATTACCGAACTCTGCAAACAAGAACTATAATACGTATTGAACACAACTAGCTTGTGAATCTTGCATGGGAACAATGGTGTGCAAAAAAAAGGGCACTTACTGGTGTTTACTTCTTTTCTCATCCTTTTCTTATCCCTCGACTTTTCTTTAGATCTGTGCTTCCTGGAATGTTTCTTATCCAAACTCTTTGAACAAACCTTCTTTGCCTTTTTAAGCTCTTCTTCGGATGATGAACAATATTTCTCTGGTTTAAAAACAACACCCAGCAGCTTCGCATCCGGGCTTCTGGAAAGCTTTTCCTCGTGGTCTGGACAAGGTGGAAGGTAAGGCCCTGTTTCATCCATCCTCGAACCTACTGCACCTCGACCTCGCTTAACCCTGTCATGAGCAAAAATATCCATGCCAAAACAGTAAGTTATTTTTTCCACTGAGAATTTTGGAAAAAGCCACAAATGATATTTGTGCAATAAAATGAGTCTACAGATGATGGAAAGAACATGTGAGCGTGAGAAAAAGAGAGCTTTTGAATGACCTCGAGTGCAAAAATTCCTCAACTTCTTCATCCCTTAAACCTTCATCTTCTCTTGAATAAGAGCTCCCTACTCTTTTGCTTGACGACGATGACACCCTAGTATTGTTCTCATTTACAGAATGCCTTCCGCCTGTACTTCTAGGGATATCACCAACATCCCCATAGTTCTTGCTGCAGTTATCATCATATCCTGATCTTTCTCTCACCCTATCATCCATCTTGAGCTCCTTTTGCCGGACTCGCCACATCTCATTGACCTCAACAGCTCGATTTGCTGAAAAGTGTAAGCCAATAAAAAATCAGACATGAAAGATATACGGACATCAGTGGCATTAAACAAGCCAATTCTAAGTCCTCTTAACAAAAACAATGATGAAATCATGAGAGGAGGAGAAAAATATACATGAATGACACATTTTAATATAGAAAAAAGAAAAAAAATGAAATGAAATTGTTCTCATTTCAAGTCCCCATAAAAAAATTGGAACATCATTACATTGCACATATTTTTCAAGCAGTCCTTAATAGGTGCATGGATCTTTTTCTATGCAAGTCAATTTTAACATGTCAAAATATGCTAGAAATATATTGTAGAATACATACACATATATCCAAACAATCACGATCCTATAATCTCATGATCCAGTGGGGTTCCGCTTATTATCAGAAGACAACAAGCACAACATTATTCATTAGAATGAGGCATAACTTTATGCTTTTTCCATAATCCATTTTGATTCATCCATAGCTGGACTTCAATTACAAAATGTCAGCCAACTCATAAAAATCTTTTCAAGGAAGCCGGATAACAACTTTAGTCTTTAAGGCTGTACAATCATGCATGAGTAAAGCAAGGAGCCACTTGTCAGGTGAACTCGCATTCTTGTCTGATAGCACTAAAACATTAAACGGAAAGATGACCATCTGAAAACTAAAAGCAATGAAACACTGACTTTGCTGCACTCCAAGGACAGTAGCAGTGAGGAAGCGAGAATTTGGCCGCGCTCTTACTTTAGGCTGTTCAAGGTAAACATGCACACCTTCCCTTTCAGCTCGTTGCCGCAATTCTGCTGCTTCTTTCATAAGAATAGCAGCTATTCTGTTCTCAGTCTCCAGATCCATTAAAACCTGCTAAAAAAGCCCCAAAGCACTAGTGCGGTGAGTAACACAAAGAAGAGCATACAAATTGGCTTGGCAGCATAAATATACTCAACTAATTAGACATCTAATTTACAAGCAGTAAACTAGCTTGAGACTATATATTTTTCAATAGTTCACTTGTGCCACCATTTCATATGCAACAACCAAAAATGGTTTTCCTCCCAATAATCTGAATATTCTCCAAAGCTCAATACTTTTGGCATTCCAGATTTTGATTAAAAAATTCTCAACAAGAAAGAACAAACTCTAACCTGTTTTGTGAAATAAGAATGTATAGTTTCAAATTTAGTTCACATTGATTATTTGTCAAGTATTCCAATTTAAATATGGTATGGAATAGTTTATCCCTGCTTCTCTAGAATTTTTCCTAACAACAAATATACCTGTTTTCTTAGATGGTTTTGTTCATATCATGTTGCTTCTTTTAAATCCAAGTTTATATGTTTCTCACAGTCCAATACCTGTTTCGATTGGTTGAACAATAAAGATTGATCATTGATCATGTGTTGGATTGGTATAGAGGACAAACTCTCAACTTTGTGCCCATGAAAAAGAAGTTATTGGGTAATTCCTCATTGGAAAAACCATGGATCACACAAACAATAGCTCCACTGCTCAGCAAATCACACTGCAAAAAGCTAGTTAATTAAACCCAGCACAATTTTCCATTCAAAATAATTAAAATTTTGAGTACCATTGGACCCAGTCTAGTTTTGTTTCAACCAAGTAAATTAGCAAGAAATTCAAGCTTTTTATGTCCAAAGTATTGTTTTTTATGAGAAATAAACAAGTAAAAAAATTGGAGCTCATTGAATTTTGAGTAAACAAAAAATGGAGGTATACAGGGCATTAAGAACCTAACCCAATTAATCCAATTATTAATTAAACCTAGAAATTATTGTCGAATACAATAAAAATAATCGAACTTTCGAATTTCTTTTGTATTCCTCAATTTTCTCAGTAACCAAACAACAAAAGCAGAAAAATCTATTTTGGAAGCCATCAACAAGACAAAAACCTACCAAACCGATTGAAGGAAAAGGCAGATGTGAGAAAAAAAAGAACACCCCTAACCCTAGTTTTTACTATTATCCTCTTTTCATAAATGTCCGTTAATCGAGCCCGAGCAAGTAGGGAAATACCGTCGCCTGCTGCTACTAGTATTTTCTAACAAGAAGATATGGGCCGGTGTGAAACACAACCCATTTCTTCATTGGGCCCGGGAACACCGAGTTTTACGTGACCGTTGATCCCTAAAACGCTCATTAACTCACCGTCGACTATGAATCTCAGGGTTTTTAATTGAACGGAAGCAACTGTTATTAGTTAACGAATGGAAAGCACGAATCAGGTCAGTCGATGGTGACCCTTACCTTCCTTTAAAAGGACCTTAGTACACGACACTATAACTTCATTGCCCCCCCCCCCCCCCTCCTCTGTCTCAGCGAGTGAAGTGCACACAAAATCGGAGAAAACGCAAATTTTTATCGACTTCAATTTCTTCTTCTTTTTCTTCCTCGGCTTTTTTAGCCGCCCCTACTGCCTTCAAAGCTAGGTGCTAAAAATCATTATCATCGATAATCTTGATTCCATAATTGCCTTTTGCGTTTCGGTTTCTTAATCTATTTCATTTCGAGCTCACTCTCTGTCACTGCAGAAACCAGAATGTTGAAAAGGAAATAAGATTTCATAAGTTTATCTTTATATATGTTTACCAAGAAAAAAGTATTGTTATCAAGGAAAACATACATTTATAATTTTTCTGAATTCCCAATGTTGAGGTAATAGAAATGCAACGAGTCTAGCAAAAACCAGACCAAGAGCTGATTGGATCTAGCACTATCTAAGCTAAGAGATAATTGGACCTAGCCAATGTCAAACCCAAACCTTAATCTTGTTGTGTACTCCAGACTCAGCTATGATTTAACTTAGTAGTATATCAAGGCCAGGCATGTTGAGTCTTGTATTATCTAGACTCAGTCATGATTGGACCTATTAATGCGTTAAATTTAAGTATGTTGGGCTTGATAGTAGCCAAACCCAGCCACAATTGAGTTTGGCAATGTGCCGCACCCAGATATGTTTGGTTTAGTGCTAGCCAAGTCTAAGAGATTATTAAGTCTAACATTATCAATTCTATAGAGCTTTACATAAAATTGCAAATGAATTATTTATCAACAAATAGGTTTAATTAAACAAGTCTATTAGGTGTATTAAAGTCTATAAGTGCCCACCATGCCTCCATCCTTTTATTTTGCTTGATAAAATGAGTGGAACACAACTTAAATATTACAGGTGAAATCACACTAACTCGTGCGTTGTCAATATATCTTGAGACATTTAAAATAAAGATTCACAATCTTCATTCTCTACTAAATATATATTTTCAGAGCATATCTCTTTAGAATATTATTATACCCTCTCTCTCTCTAAAAAAAATACTTATTGAAATATCTAAAAATGTACTTTTTGCAAGTCTTAGCCACAAGTTACATTGGCCTACCAAGCACTAAGTACAAGCTATTAACCACATTGGCTAAGGAGATTGGATGAGATTATTAGTGTCACAACCTAATTTTGGGTTTTCCCAAAAAAAATATCTTCTTCTTTAAAAAAAAAAGCATATTAAAAAGAGAAAAATAAAAAAAATGAAAATTAACAAAACAAAATAAAAATGAAAAAAATAGTTGAAACTTGGCTAGAGCACGCTGAGAAAGGTTATAAACACACGAAAGAACTAAACTGGTATTTTGGACAAAAATCAAAGGCCAATTGCACCTCATTATACATAAAATAAAAAAACAATGTAAATTCAAAGTCAAATTAAATGATTATTGAGCTTAATTTGCATAAAAATTAAGCCAAATTTGCAAGGCCAATTTGATTTAATCATAGGTTCAATTAAATATTTAATTAAGTTTAAGAATTAATTTGGGTCAAATTAAAGATTTAATTAGGTGTAAGGACTTAAATATATTTTTAATAGGTCAAATTATTTTTATTATGGACTTAATTGGTAAAAAATAAGTTTGTAAACTTAATTTGGGCTTAATTGAGAAGATTCAAAATTTTAAAGGACCAAATTTAATTATTTGTTTTCAACCTCAATTGGGTGAAATCATGAATAAAATCATAAGAAAATCAAATTTTAGGGTCAATCAAGGGTCAAATTGAATAAAATCAAGACCAAGAACCTTTTCACAAAAGACATGCAATTCAACCAAATTCAGTTGAAAACAAGGGTGAAATTGAAGAAATTAGAAGGTTAAAGGTCAATTGAGGATAAAATAAAAAAATCCAAGACCCAAAGAAATTTGACAGGGGTGAAATTGAATTGATTTTTATAATCAAATTTCAATTAAGGATCTAATTAAATAAATTGAAAGGTTTGAGGGTTGAAATTGAAAGAGGAGTTTTAAGTCTAATTTAAACCCAAATAGCCAAAACGATGATGTTTCTTTTAAATGAAATGACACGTTTTGTATAAAATGTCGTCGTTTTGTTAATTAAAAAAAAAACAAAGAAACAACATCATTTTGAAGGGTATTGTTCATTGTCTTCTATCCAAAACAAGCAAAGACAACCTACTTGGATAAGGGATTTGGGCGCTATTTTTCCTCTTCATTGTAATTTCAATGACCGAAAAAGCTTGCTCTCCTTGATCTTCTGATGAAGGAGGATCCTATCAACCTTGTTTCAGTCCTATCCCTACTCTGATGTGTCTGCAAAGTTAATCCAAAGAAGCTAACCCGACCAGCTTTAGCAACCTGTGATGGTGATTTTTTGCCAACAGTTAAGATCCTTTTTATTTGAATCAAAACTTAAGATTCGTACACAATAATGACCAGATGTTCCTTTTTCATCCCCTATAAATAGGGATGGATTTCTTGCAAAATTAAGTGGAAAACGAGCCAAAAAATCAGCCTTTACACACTATTTTTTTAGTTGCCTAGCCAACCTTGTTTCCTTTTTATCTCCCCCTCAACTCATGAGTAAGTCATACCTCCAGTTGCAACTCTCTCCCCTTCATTATGATCATCCTTGTTTCTTATTCAACCTCTTTTTCCCTATGATGAAAGAACCATTAAACCAGGACAACAGTTCAACCTCCTCCCTCTCAGTCTCCCTTTAGCTAACCCATCATGAGAACCTTCATACAAAATGCATGTGAAGAACTTAGGAGTTTTCTTTTTAATGTATCCATCAGACAAAAATGTGACTTGTGGTATATTCTCAACATTCATCTTTAATGCCTTTTGAATCTCTAACAAGAAACGCATCCAGCTCTCATCATTTTCCATACCAACAACTCCAAATGCAAGTGGAAATAACTTGTCATCAACATTAAAAGATGTGGCTGAAAGTAAGGTGCTAAGGTATTTACTCTTGATATGGGTTCTACCAAGCCCAATAATAGGCAAGCAACCATTCAAAAACCCATGTATGGGTCTATAAAAAGACATTAATAGCCTCTGAAATAGATTATCTACACTGGTTGTGATCATTTCTGCAATACTACTAGGGTTAGTTCTTTTTAATTGCTCGCATTATAAAGGAAGTAGACAGTATCCTTCCATTCTTAGGCAAAATAGGCTTGCTTATGTGGAATAATTATCCCTATTGTTGATGAATACCATACAATATATCCTTTGGTTTTTAATTGGTGTTATTCTATAGTCGTTCCCCTTTAAATCTCACAATCCAATCTACAGAAGCCTAATTTATTCATTTATACCACAAGTATAAGTACCTTCAAGGCTTCTTATTGTGAAGGTTGGGGCATTAGAAAGCTTAAATGCACGAACATGCCATGGACAACCTTCTAAAGCACACTTTTTAAAGTATTGAATCATGTCACTTTTTATAACACGAAGTTTAAAGTGTTGTGCAATTGCCACTCCTTTAATCGCATTCTAAAAAGCCTTGACATAGGAAACTCTTCGCCAATAACAAAAGCGTGGTCTTCCTTGTGATACCTAAGAGATATAAAGGAAATCAAGTAGTTATAACAATATTACTTTTTATATTTAGATTAGTTGTATCTTATCCCTTTTAAATCTCTTATCCAATCTTCTTTTAGGATTCACTTGTTACGATAATGTATCTCTAATTAACACTTTGTAAAGTCCTATATATAATATGTACTGTTATCAATAAAATTATCTTTCTCTAAAACTCTTTATGATATTAGCGTCACTTCCTCTAACAAGATTTTTTTTCTTCCTAATGGCTACATCTCTTGAATCATTGTTTATTAACCCTCTTGTGCCAACTAGAAATTGTGAGATTACTCTTGTTACCTTCAATGTTGGATCTCAATTACCTTTGAAGCTAACTTTTTCCAATTTTTCTTTATGGCACGCCCGACTAATGTCCTTGCTTATTAGTTATGACCTTCAAAGCTATATTGATAATACTATTGTATGTTTGTCATCACCACTTCCTCCCAGCACCTCTTCTGATGGCTTAGCTTCTGTAGATGCTCCTAATCCAGTCTTTTGGCATTGGCTTAGGCAAGATAAGTTAATTCTTCTTGTCATCTTTACATCTATCTCTAAATCAGTTATGTCTCTCATTGCTGCTTCATCTACTACTCATGAAGCACGATCCAAGTTGCAATGATTGTAAGCCAATCATTCATGTACTCGTGTTATGCAACTTAAGGAGAGTTTAACTCTTATTCAGAGAGAGTCTCACCTGGCCTTGAAATATCTTCATGTCATCAAGGTTATTGTTGATAAACTTATAGTGATTGACTCTCCCATCTTAGCAGATGACATAACTTTTTCTGTTCTTGGTAGTCTTGGCTTTGACTTTCATGATATTGTAGCACTAATTTGAAATCATGAGTTTTCTCTTACCTTTGAAGAGCTTCATGATATGCTAGTTTATCACTAAAGCTATTTAAAACATATTAAAGCTTCAAACTCCATCATTATTGTTATTGCTAATAGTACTTAATATCGTCCCATGAATTCCAAATTCAACCGCAACCAATGCTTTAACAATGGTTCCTTTATACAACATCGCACCAATTATAATCGTAATGGTCGCAGGGAACGATCTAGTCAGCCCCAAATTATTTGCCAATTATGTGACAAAGTGGGACACTCAGCCAAGAGTTGTTGTGTGGTTTCTAGTGACAAGTCTATAAATTGTGCAACTACCAGTAGGTCTAATAATAAGAAATGACTTATGACTCAGCTGCTTCTCACAACATTACATCTGATCATGCCAATTTATCTGTTCACTCGGAGTATGATGGCACTGATAAAGTTTTCATTGGAGATGGCTCAAGTTTTCAAGTCACACATGTTGGCTCTATGACTTTTCCCTCTTTCTTGTAACCTTTTAAACTAACTAATATTCTTTGTGTTCCTAATATTCACCAGAATCTGATTTATGTTCATAACTTCACCCGTTCCAATAATGTTTTTATTGACTTTCACCCTCTCTTTTTTTCTTGTGAAGGATCAAAGCAAGGGGGCGACTCTTTTTCGCGATAAATGTCATAATAGTGTTTATCCAATACCGATGACTTTCTCTTCTATTAAGTCTTTTGTTTTAGCACTTGTTGGTGAACGAACAACATCTGACATTTGGCATTGGCAATTTGGGCATCCATCAAATAAAATTATTGATTTGATTATTCATCGTTTTCTTTTCCAACTATATTGTCTCGTCCTTCCTTACCATCACTTTGTTCTGCTTGTAAATGCAATAAAATTCACAAATTGCTTTTTTCTTCTACTTCTCTTATTAGTACTCATCCTCTTGAATACATTTATACAGATGTTTAAAGGTCTACATCTTCAACTTCAATTGATGGATTTTGTTTTTATGTGTTATTTGTTGATTACTTTACCAACTATTGTTGGTTATTTTCAATTCATAGAAAAAGTGATGTTCGTTCCATCTTGTGTCAGTTAAAAGAATTACTTGAAAAACAATTTTGTTTTCAAATTAGGCATTTCTACTATGATAATGAGGGGAAGAATATAATGCTCTTCACAACTATTTTTCTTCTAATTTCATTAATTGGCTAACCACAACTCCTCATACACCTCAACAAAATTTTATTAGTGATTGTCGTTATCGTCACATAGTAACATGGACAAAGGCAATTATGATATTTTTATGCTATTTTTATGAATGTAATTTTTATGAATGTACTATGCTATTTTTATGAATGTAATTTTTTTTTCAACCTTTGCCCATGTTACTATGCCTTCTCTATCAGTTTCAGGTGCTAATACATAAAGATGTTACTATACTAGTGGTGCCTCACATTGAAATGATACCTTCCTTTGCTATCATCGTGACAAATAGTTTTCATGTAGCTTCATCTTTATCTTTTTCTACACCAGCGCAACCTCAACCTATAAACATCCATCAACCTGCCGTACCTGTAGCTTCGTAACAATCTATTCGTACTCACCGCAATTATTAAGTCGATGAAAAATGTTCATAAACCCAAAAAGCTTTACCTGGCAACAAAATATCCTCTTTCTCAATCTCTGGAGCTCACATGTGTGTCTCAAGCATTAAAGGATCCGAAGTCGCGAAATGCCATGTCAGAGGAGTTTTATTGAGACTGATGATGATTTTATATCTATAATTCAGCAATTCTGTAAGAACACTCGATGACGGCCATCACTAAGAACATGCACGCATTGCTTTGAGTGAATGGGACGAACAAGATCCCTTATATGTTTATATATGAGCTACAAATCAAGCCCAAAATGTTACAGATTACAAACAATGGGCTAAGAAATAAATATGGAGACAACAACAAAGAATTACTCGAGCAGTTCACGCGAAATACATAATTCAATGAATGGATTGAACAACAAGAAGATATGGTACACCAACAGGAGTATTTTTGTAGAAAATAACTTAAGCCACTCTTCGTGTGCAGCTCTTTGGTGTGTGGATGGCATGAAAATTCGGTTCCTTTGGAATAGTTGTTGACCTCTTCCCCTGTAGTGATTGCCTGGAGACAGTAGAAGCAGAAGCTTTGATTTCCAGGGAAGCACTGCGTTTTCTAGGCTTTTCAGCTTCTTTGGGTCTCAAGAATGTTGGCGAGTCTTCCTTTATCACACCTAGTTGACCAGGTATCATAATCGAGAGTGTTTCGTTTGTAATCGATGAGGTCCTGCAAGAGCATAGTGGCTTAATTAGAAGAGGGATTACGAAATAATTCTACAATTAAAATAAGTTTTTAAAAAGTAGAAACTCACTCTTGAGGCCTTGCGACTTTTCTCACAAATGATGATCTGGTCTTCTTCAAGACGTTCCCCAGATTTTGAGCTGCTGTCTTATCCTCGCTATATTTCTTCAGTGGGGCCACAAGCTTCTGTTGTGACGAAACTGTGTGTCTCTGTGGAGCTGAAGATAATTTTCGTCTCACTCTTTCTTTGTTCTTCAAGCTGGAAGTCTGGTTTTGCTACAAAAAGTATCATAATAGGAGGCTTGAGCCAGTGTCCATATAAACAACCATGGAAACCAAACCTTAATGTTTTTCACTGTTATTTTTACGCTTCAAAAGTAGATCGTCTTACATGTTGTTCCTTCTGTGTCGTGTTTCTTTGCACTTCACATGCTTCCTGAGTGTCATTGGCTGATTCGGTTTGTTCAAGGCTCTTGTCATTTCTCTGAAATTAGAATAAATATCAGTCTAGTTGAACCATTGCTGACGGCTAAAAGAGCATTTAACTGAAAACTCACTGGCAATGCATTCTGATGTTTTTTCTGTAAATTCCCTCCTGGGAACCTCGTAACTGGCAGGATTTCTTTCAGAGGAGCAGGGTGGAGCTTCTTCTCTGAGGTTGCTTCCTTAAGAATCCCTCTTTCCTATATATAAATTAAGTATTCTCAGATTCTATTAAAAGATTACTATTTCTAAGACGTAGATAGGATAATGAAGTGCATACATCAGTTCTCAGCCGAAAAGGCTTGGGATTTGTAGGCTTAGGTTTTCTATGTTTTAGTTCTCGAGCACCAGTGGCATGAGTAACGAAGCTCTCTTTGGATGGCTTCCTCTTTGCTTTGGCTATCTGCATCATTTCCGTATTCACAAAGAAATCACAAACAGAAAGGAAAAAGAAAGAAAGAAGGTGATAAAAATATTCAGAAAGAGGAATGCAAGTTCCTGAAAGAGGAGTAGGTGACCTTTTGAGTGTTCTTCACACTCTCATGCTTGCCAAGGATTTGTCTTTTCAAGTGGCCAGTATTGAGATCCATTTCTCTGAAAATCCAAAATTCATTGATAAGTGATGGCCAAAAGTATCTAACAACATCTATAAAGACCGATGAAATTATTGAAATGAGTTTACTCACCTGTTATCATCAGAGGCTGAAGCATTTTCCTTATCGTCGCTCCCAATGGCTTCTCTGTCATTTTCCTTTTCATCTGAGATGAAAATATGTTTACTATCATTACTGTCCATGCGACCATCAATGCCCTTATCCATACTCGAGTTCCTTTTGTCTTCTTTGCCATGTCTGTCATTGGTACCATTGCCATCTTCTCTTGAAGCTACAAGTTTGGGAACATCATTTTCTCCCAAGCCCCTCTCGTGGATCCGGGAATAAAGTCTTTGATTTGGCTCATTGCATCCCGGGGTATTTGCCTTGGCATCTGACAAGGCTTCAACTTTGTTCTCAACCACCGATGCTTCTATTTTTACAGTTGTTATGGGCCCTTCAGGGGCATCATTTCCTTCATCACATTTAGCATTATAGCAGGCGCCAGGAAAACCATTTCTTGATTTCTCCTCATTCTCCATGTCACTGAAATCATTTTCAGCCCCTTCTCGAGGCATGGGACCATGACACTGCTTTGAGTTCTTTCCCTTGTTCTTTTTCATCACACATTTGAAAGATTTGGATTCCTTTCCCTTACAATTTTGAGAAAGTAGTCCATCATAAACTCTGCTTTTAACCTCTCGTCCTCGTGGTTGTTTCCTCGGAGCATTTGAAGGCAATTGTCTATTACACACCAAAGCATGCTTCTTTCCATCAGCGATCTCAAGATTCTTTATACCTGCACATATTTTCTTGACAGTTGTATCCAATTCAATTGAAGTCTTTGTCCTCGTTGACTTCTTAGGTGAATGAAATAATGCCTTCGCTACCACTCTACTATTTGGCACTGCAACGGCTGTTGCTTTCGGATTCCTAACACTACAAAATGCATCAGGATTTGACAGTCGCTTTTTGTTCCTTGGAGTTGTCAGAGCCTTGGATACAGCTGATTGCTTTGCCCTCACATTTGGGGTTGCATTTTGTTTAGCAAGGGATTTGACTCTCACTTTGGGATCAACCATTCTTTTAGATATCGAGGAAATGAGGGCCAATCTTGATACTCGAGGTTTTGAAGATTTTGCTGGAACTGTCTGGGGACATTTAATATTGGCACTATCACATACAAATAGTAAATCGTGTTAGTACAAATCAAGTTACAGCAATAAGAGAAGACATTAAATATACCTTGAATCCTTTCTGTACAGTGCTCTCCGAAGCCGTATGTTGGGACTCCTTGCAGCCATAACCTGCATGACTCAATAACTTACTGCCTAATTCTAAATTGATCTACTGTAGAAACCATCACACTGCAGAAAAGAAAGTGATAACTAACCCGTAAAACAAATTTTTTGTAGATTGCTTCAGAATCCATTTCTTCTTCATGCTTTTGATCGCATCCTACAGCAAAGGCACATGGGATGCAAATAGAGAAATTCAAAATCTAGCATTTGAAGTCGCTCACAAAAAAAAAATGAAAAAAAATAACCCGCTGATATAATGAAATACGCAATTGAAAAGTATAGAATGCAGCTCATTTAGAATAATTCTGGAGTGGAATTGCAGTGGATTTGAATTCATTTTTTATTGAATTCACTTGTATGCAAGTATGTAAGGAGTTAGAAACGAACTGCTATGATTTTGCAGATATTTACAATGAACCTATTTCTTTTCTTTTCTTTCCTTTTCTTGATCAAAACATACGAACAACAAGCCCATTCATGCTAATCAAGTCCTCAAAATTGAGAATTTGGTCATTGCATGATAGGACCCTGCCAAGTAGTGGATCAATCAACACGAATCTATCATAACATGATGCTTGAAAAGGCAAAAACTACATAGAATTCACTCTAGTTCTATCACCTTTCGCCATTTCCTTATTTGGTATATCTATTTAGCTTTTTAATTGAGTTCAAAAGGTTAAGAAATAAAATTTCATATGGAAAGGATTTATGTTGATTTATTCATTGCATGGTGGATCTCACTACGCAAAGGTCTCATCCTCAACTTGGAAACTATTTTATCCACGTGTTTCAATAATAAGAGAAAAAAATTGCCATATTGGAAATATTTATACCAGATAAGATTCTAACGTTCAAGACTACTTGGAGACATTGAATTGATAGTAAGGGAAATGCAACCTACACTCGCAAGTGACTCGCCCTCCCGCATCCAATCCAAAGATGCAGGTTGCATACG
Source organism: Populus alba x Populus glandulosa (assembly GCA_033617975.1). Classification (NCBI taxonomy): domain Eukaryota; kingdom Viridiplantae; phylum Streptophyta; class Magnoliopsida; order Malpighiales; family Salicaceae; genus Populus; species Populus alba x Populus glandulosa. The sequence goes on along the minus strand of CM066143.1, from coordinate 30,054,901 downwards.
TACATTGAATGCGCTGGGCTTCATTACTTGCAAGTGACTGTAGCATTTCTCTTAACAACAATTAAACTAGGTTTAGTTTAAGGGTAAAAATCTTGTTATTGCAAAAAAAAAAAAAAAAAGGTTCTGTGGCAAGTTCACTTGATCTTTAATTAAAAAATTATCTGAAAGTACAAATCCAATTACGAGATAGTAAAGGACAAACAATGAACAGCATGAATTGGACCCAATTCTGTTCTACCAAACATGACGTTGCATACTTAATTCAAGTGATGTTATCCAGGATAATTCCAGCTCCAGCTCCACTTTATGACTCTAAGCAATCTGAAAAGAAGTCCGATTTCTACAAGTAGAGAAATCTCTTTCTTTTTAATATGTTCAAAACAAGATACACCAAGCAAGCAAGAGATGTGGCATGGCATGCCATAAAGTGATGCATAGTTTGGATTGAGTTCCACACAATTCTTAACAAATCTGGTAATCAACAGACATTAATTAAACTTAAAAAAATTAAATGCAGCCCATAATCCGACGGTATTGAATTAATTGTGCTCTTGCTCTCTTAATTAACGTCATGAAGGAGAACGTAACCTCCTCCATCTTTAAGAGCCCTGTCTAGGCCTCACCCATCAGATGTTAAACGACAAGTCAAGTCATCGACCATTCAAGATAGAGCTTCAGGTTTGAAGTAATTAGAGAAAAGAAGAAAACAAAGATGAATTTACAATATTTACCAACACGCAAGCAGAACCAATATCGGTCATCGCCCGGGTGGTAGTGATCGGGAGCGTTAAGGTCCACGAACTTCGGCGCCTCGATGTTCTCGTAGAAGTCTTCTTCGCCGTTGGTTTTCAAACACTGAGATTCTTCTTCCATTTTCTCAGAGAGGGAGGACAGCAGAGAGAGAGAGAGAGAGAGAGGAGCGTGTTTTTTGCGTTTGTGTGTGTAAGGGAGAGTGGAGCTGTGTGGAGAAAAATCTGTTGGATCGGTAACGGTGAGAGGATCGAGACGGTTTTAAAAATAAAAATAAAAAAATGAACGCTTTCTTTCCTCTCTTACTGTAAGTAGCCGTTAGGAAAGGTGCAAATTCTGACAGACACGATTGTCATAATAACCGATTCTCGTGTCTCTTTTCGTCCAATCAATAAGTATCAGACGTCTGCAACCCGGTCCAGACAAGACCAGAAACACGGCCTTCCAGGGGGCCACAGTTCCATCTATCCAGTCCAGCCCATCTTTCTCTTTTGATTTTTTATTCTCTTAAGCACCATAAAGATATTAAATTAAAAAAATCATATATGTATTGGCTACGGGCGGGAAAAATGCATGGTGGTATAGCCTACAGGTTAGATATATCACATGTAATGTACATTTACTTTGAGATTATTAAACACCTCTTGTATATTTAAATAAATAAATAAACCCACTTTAACTCAGCTTATTCTGCCCAATTCTTTTGGTCTTTTTAGTCATAGTAATCTATATAGAATATCCATCCCCTCTGAATATTTATGCAATAGAAAATTAAAATCCTTGCCAAATGCAAGCAAACGGCTAAACTATGTTTTGTTTTTTTTTATTGGCAGTATGATAACAGTTGTTTTTCAAATAACTTTTCATGCCGAAATATATATTAATAATATTTTTTTTATTTTTTAAAAATCATTTTTGACATCAGCACATCAAAACGATCCAAAAAATACAAACTACACTCAATTTTAACAAAAAAAAAATTCAAATTTATTGGGATCACGGTTTGCACCGCGTTCCAAACACTGTCTAAATAAACCGAGGCATTGCACCTCACGAGCCATATCTAAAGCCCTAGGCATTACCATCATCAACAACTCGGCATTCCACCTTTTTATCATCCCGACAACAAATAGTTTTTCTCAGGGTTGTCCTGCAATGTCTACAGCGTGGTTGTTCAAAGAGATTGGGAAAGCACAGTTGAAGGACTGGTCATAAACCAATCAGGAGGCCCCTCACAATGACTAGTAAAAACACAGGCAACATAGACATTCCAAAGTTATTCAACGTAAGTTATTCAACGTTCACAATTTAAATCCTGTAATTATACAACCTGCTTCCTGTGGGAAGCAAACCATGGTGATGAAATGTGACATGTTTTATTCAAGGAATTTATTCGTGTGAGCTTGATCCACCTCCTTTCACGGTCCATTCTTGATGATGTTTTTGAGTTTCTCATTTGCAGCCACAAGCTCTGCGGTTATTCCTGGTTCATTAGCAGAATGCCCTGCGTCTGGGACAACCTGTCCAAGGTGATTTCATATGGTAACTAGTTCAAATCTAAGGAAAGCTGAAAATGAAGCCATGGAGAAAAAATGCATAATCCTATGATCCATTCTTAACATGAGATCTGCTCTATGTGTCAATCCAATGTCATCATCTATCAAGATTATCAGTAGAAATAGTACATGCATAACTAGCCCGTCCAATAATTCTAATAGCAATGCAAGCCACATCAAGTGGCTTGTATTACAATTAGATGTAGTTGTTATATGTGCTGAAAAACATTAAGAATACTGAATGAAAAAATCCAGCAGCTTAGAGAAGTTCTCCTACCTTTAGATCTGCCTCTGGCCATGCCTTGTGAAGATCCCAAGCAGACATCATAGGACAGCAAACATCATATCTCCCCTTCAACATAATTCAACCATGTTAAACAATAAATGTTTCACGCCTTTAAAAATGCAGCAAAGGTTATCAAATCACGTGTTGGATTATAAATTCTACGGTTTTATGTTTCAAAATTCACCTGACAATTTAACTTGTCTAAGAGATCATACTAGAATGAGATTGAACTAAGATTGGTAATTGGATCATTATAATCGTGAGTTTACCAGCATTGTTAATGAGTTCAAAATTGAAAGGGATTACGAGTTTTTGATATGATAACGGAAGTAACCACTTCTCTCGTGCTGCTTTCCTCATATGCTGTTATTACCAAATCTATAGTTGTCGCTTGTAATTTCTCTTCACCTCAATTTCTCCACCTCCTCTCCTCTCGATCATCCCATTTCCACTCTCTGATTTAAAAGTCTTCAATCATTATCACTTACTTTTATTCTGAACCATGTGAGTTAAAACTAAGAATAAGAAGAGGGATGAGAACAATCGAGTAAAAAGAGTGGTTAATAAAGTCTAGAAAAACAAAGCAAAGGAGCACACTTTTAGAAGATTTCAGGCACTTTAATGGAGTTATGGTGGAAATACCAATGGTTGAGAAGATAAAGAAAGAAACCACATGCCTGTTTGGGAGTGTGGTTGCGGTTACTTTTCAAAGTGCTCTGCGTGCCGAAATGCATCAAAATAATATTTTTTTTATTTTTTTAAAATTATTTTTTAAATCAGCGCATCAAAACGATCCAAAACATACAAAAAAAATATAATTTTTAGCAAACAAATAATAATAATTTTTTTGGAAACGCGGGTACAATTGCGTTTCCAAATACTCACTAATAATGTTGGACTGTTGCATATTTGACCAAATGATTCTAAAAATATGAAGTGAAGAACAGCCCTTCCATGGGCTTGATTGTTTATGGGCCAAATTAAGGATTAATTTTATGGCCTTGATCAGTACCTTATTTGGTATATAACTGTGTTTTATTACCAAGCTGAATTTTCTAGAAAAACTCTCTTTATATGTGGCTTACTCATCTGAATTTAGTATTTTAGTATTCATAAAAATATAGATAAGAAGTGTGCGAATAAAAATCGAAGATAGAGATTGAGTGTAGGAAGAATAAGTAGCACATTTTAACTTATTGTCGTTATTATATTCATAGTTTTAAAACATAATTTTAGTTGTTGGTAAATCAGAAGATTCTTCAGACCCTCGATCGATCCTTATTAATAATAATAATATATATATATATATATATATATATATATATATATATAACCTTGGATTCAGCGACCACAAAAAAATTGAATTTTGACAAAGTGATCAAATTGCAAGGATTGATCAAAACTTGGGATGTTAACAGAATCATATCAGAGAGCACATTATGTATGGTTTCATTTAGCACATGAAAATCATTTATTTGTCTGAAAAGATCACTCATTTTCCAAACAAAGCACATAAAATGACAGTAGAGATAAAGGTAACACATACCTGTACAATTGTAGTGTTGATGTGTCTTATTTTATCAACATTTTCTAATAGGAAAGAATCTGAAGGAAAAAACCCCTTGTTCACAAAGTAATGATTTTCAATCCTTGCAAATGCCTGAATAGAATGAAACAAGCAGGGACACATTAAAAATTTCAAAATCATGCCCACAATTCAAATTCAAACATCTTAAAAACAAAAAAAAAAAATTAAGCAGTGATGAATTATTTATCTCAATCTGCTATGGTGAATTGAATTAAAAATTGAGAAAAAAGATAACAGATTCTCAGCACCATATCAAATTTAAGTAAACGCTGGAAGCAACTATATTAAAGAGAAGTTACAAGGTTGAAATGCTTTGGTTCTCAACAATAACACACGAACTTTTCACTCTGCATTTGAGCAACAACTGAAGAAATATGTCAGTGAGTTCACTTTTCTTGTGCAGTATCATGGGGCATTTTAGTTTCTCCTTTCCTACTCTACAACAGTAGACTAAAGGAAATCTAAAGGAAGACATGTTTTGATGTATCGTTGATGGAACAACACAGAAGCCTATAATAATTGATGCTAGATTGACTTACCAAGGAAAAAATATCATCATCCCCTCTCTTGACAGTCTCTTCATTTGGAAGAAGATGGGCAGTCATCATTTCCCATTTGGTCCATGCTCTTGCAGCTGCATACTAAGAAATTATGAGGGTAATGCATTCATTATTTCTATTGTAAGGACCCATAATCGAAGGACATGCACTTGATTCTCAACATATTTTAAAACTTGTGCATGCTCAAGTGTCAAGATCAGATAAATGGTCATGGTTTTCATAAACAAATGTAAAAATTAGTATTGTTGTTGTTGTTGAAACTAGACCGACACAATTTTTAGATATAAAATCAGTCAAAAAAACAGGTAGTAGCTTACTTGTGTTTCCAAATCATCAGAGTTTAATCTCTTGCTGTAAGCATCTACAAAACATCCCCTTTCATTTTCTGGAATAAAATCTCTGAATGACTCCCAAGCTGCATGGCAAGAGTCAGCTAAATATACAAGAAACTTCAAAAACACTTGTGCATGCTCAACAAAAAGAACCAGAGTTTTAAATTACTGGGCACAAATCAACAAAGCATTTCAAAGCAAGCTAATAAACATTCTTGTGCATGGTTTCTGAAACAAAGACCAGCCACAACAGTTCCACAGTCCTAATAAACATTGAAATTACCTTAAATTATAAAATATAGTATCTAAGAATTGGGGGAATGCAATCACAACCTCCCTGCATGTACTGTAGGATGGAATAATAAGAGAAATAATCATCATCATGACAAGTAATTTTTAAAAAAAAATCATGAATTAGGCTATCTACGAATTTATTAACATTATCTACATCTCAAAGCATACAGAGATGGAAAAGCCAGCTTAAATTACTTATAGCATCTGAGCATGGTCATTTTTTTATAAGAATGTGAAAGCTTATTACTGCCAGCGAAAAAAATGTTGGCGCACTTTTTCTTGAACACCACAATCCTCTTGCCCTTTGCTACTGCCAGCTAGCCCTTGGGCCTTTTTATTATCTCAACTGTCTATGATGCATATGTTTATGGTTTATCTTGTTATAATAGATCATATAAAGAATAGTATCTAGCATACCATCAGGAAATATAGCAGCAGCACCACCTTCATAAAACCAGTCAATCTCTTTCTTTCGCAAAAGAAAAATCCCTCGAAGGACCAGTCCAGTAACCTTAAAAAAAACACAGAAAAAATATCAAAATATGAATCAGTTCTGCTCCAAACAAAAGTTTATGAAATTTCAATGGCCTGGTTCCCGTTGTTTACGAGTTCCCACCAAAGAAACAGTGTCAGGTTAAAGTAATTATACACCTTTTCAGGATGTGATTGGCTGTACGCAAGTGCCAGTGTACTTCCCCATGATCCACCAAAAACCTGCACAGTAAGAGAATATAAACATCCAGTTCAACAATTTCACCCTCATTATAGAAAATAGAGTTTTCTTTCCGGATCAACAACTGGACAAAATTTTGACCTGCCATTCCGGAATTTTCAAGTGTTCCCTTAGCTTTTCAATGTCAGCAATGAGATCCCAAGTGGTATTTTCCTCCAAGCAAGCATGGGGTGTGCTCTTTCCGGCACCTCGCTAAGGAAACAATACGAGAAATTAAATTTCAAATTGTAGAGATTAAATGGAGGCTCATAATTTATCATAGTGGATACTAGAATAACAACCTGATCAAACAAAATGATTTTGTAAAATTCAGGATCAAAAAATCTTCGGTTACTCGGTGCAGTTCCTCCTCCTGGGCCCCCATGAAGAAAGACAACAGGCTGCAAAAGGATAAGGAAATTCCTTTGTTCAAATATTCAGATACCCTTTCATCTACAATTTCTTAAGAGAAACATAGACTCATTCAACCGACTTTTAATAAACTGATCAACTACAACACTACGGAAAAGACTCAAACATATTGCAAAAACTAACATTAGGACAAGGGAAAGACTGCTACTTTCAACATGCATATTCAACCATGCTAGTGTGTACAGTTTCAATTATCAAAACCCCAACAAACAAAAATATCCAGATCCAAAAAAATACATGAACATGAGAGTTGTATGAATAGAAAAGTAAATTTTAGAGACCACGGCTACTTACATGCCCAGAGGGACTTCCTGATTGTTCATAGTAGATTGAGTGAAGATCAGAGACCTTCAAAAATCCAGTCTCATAAGGCTCTATATTTGCATAAAGATTCCTATTTAATTCCACTGACTCCTTGACTGGTTCCATGTACAACCCACTTGCCTGTGATTCACACTTGTAATCAAGATTTCTCACACTTAACAGTAAAGTATTCCTTCTTCCTGCAAAGTTGCACGAAACATTACTAGGATTACAGGTGTTTTCTGTATATAAAAAGTAAAACCTAACGCACACAGAGAGAGTACTTACTGATGGAAAGACAGGAGAGTGAAGGGAGAAGAGGAGTGAGGGAAGGAAGGGGAGGAGGAGGTGTGAAAGAGACGAGTGAACTAGTGAAGCCTAATAAACTCATGATTGGGCATATAATAGCAGCGTGGATAATGTTTTTGGATTAGCTTTAGCTTACAAAGGTATCATGTTCAGATTCCAAGCCCAATTTTTTAAATGAAATATGCCATTTCTTATTTAACTCTTTCGGTGATTCTTTTATTATATTATTTTGGCTTTCAATGCTTCTTTTACATCTTATAAGAGGAATCCCAAGAAAAACGTTATTTTACGATTTTTTTATATATAAAAAAAAAAAAGTTATTCCTACGGATCTTGTAAAAATACTATTTATTATAAGAATATTTTTTTTAATTAGCTTTTTTTCTTTGATTTTTCTAAAATATATGTTTTTTTATTTATTTTTAATAAAATTATTCTGATTTTATAACTCACATAAATTTAACGAGTTCAACCGAATTGGCCTGGATCATATTTTTAATTACTTCATTTAATATTTAGTTAATTCAGAATCGTCGGGGTTACTTTTAAACCCGTTAAATCAATTAGGTTATATTAAGTTTTTAAAATAGTTATGAATCAAATATATTAAAATATATTTAACTTTTTTAAATGACATTTTATTATTGAAGTGCACATAAAAAATACTATGTTTACACTATTAAAAAAAATTATATTATTAAATTAGTTATTTTAAATAGCATTTTTTTTTTAGATGTCTTTTCTTCTTTTTATTATTCTTATTCTTAATTTTGATTTTTTGTATGAAAAGACTGTTAGGCATCTTTAAGGAAAGAGTTGGAAGAAAAGCTAAAAGAAAAGGAAAACAAATTTTGGCTTTCATTTTTTATTTTTATAGCTACGAGGGAATAGTTGTATTAGAGAGCCAAAATAATATTTATAAATTAGAAAGCTATTCCTACTTTGGTCAAAAGAGTTGAAAAGTTTGTTTAATATATTTTTATGCAAAAAAAAAAAAGATTAGAGTTGTATTAGTTAGTCACTATTACTAAATAGCTTTATTAATATTAAATATATTAAAATATAATTAGCTTTTCTAAATGATTTTTTTCTATTAAAGTGTATATATATATATATATATATATAGAATGCTATATTAATTTTATTTAAAAAGTTATATTACCAAATTAGTTCTTCCAAATCACTTCTTACCTTGGATAACCTTACTATATCAAAGAAAATTTAAAGATAATTGTCATTGCTATTATGATGGTTCAAACACTTGAACTCTAGATCCTTGGTTTCAAACCACAATATCAAACCATGAGATTCAAAAGTAGTATAGGTCTAATAGTATTAACTAGCTTAGAGGCCCACATCGTGCTATGGATTGGATAAAAAATAAAAACTTGAAAAAATATTTAAACCACATGAAACTATTTAGTATTATTATTTAATTCAATCCAATAAATTAATTTTGAAACCTCCCAACCCAACTACTTGTCTAATTAATATTTAAAAGATAATATTTTTTATTTTAATATTAAAATAATAGCATATCAAATCACCTCGGGTTTCACGACTTCACATGTTAAACCACAACTCAGATCATGGGCTCCATTAGGTTTAACAACTTCATTTTTTTAACTATTTGTTTACTTCATGGTATAATAAAAATAGACACTCGTAAAATTGAGTACTAATCAAACACTAATATTTATTTGAGAATGTAATAACCTCATAGAAAGCAAACTAAAACAAATTACGAAGACCAATTCAAAATGAAGTTTAATAATGTTAATGAAAAAGAAAGCACAGTAAAAGATTCAATCAAAAAAAAAATGAAAGATGGAATTCTTTTTAAAAAAAAAAAAAACAAGACCCCAACCTAGCAGGTCAACCTTGAAATCTCTCAATACATTTCATTACTTAACTTGAGTTTAAAATTAATTCATGTGAGAGTTGCCCACAAAAATAAATACTTGTAAAATTAAGTACTAATCAAACACTAGGACATTTATTTGAGAATGTAATAACCTTATAGAAAGCAAACTAAAACAAATTACGAAGACTAATTCAAAATGAAGTTGAATAATGTTAATGAAAACGAAAGCACAGTAAAAGATTCAATCAAAATGAAAAAAAAAATGAAAGATGGAATTTTTTTTTTAAAAAAAAAAAACAAGACCCCAACCCAGCAAGTTAACCTTGAAATCTCTCAATACATTTCATTACTTAACTTGAGTTTAAAATTAATTCATGTGAGAGTTGCCCACAATGTGACCTAATTGACTTGCAAAGTTTAAAGACAACCGGTAAAAAGCATAATTTAACTTTAAAAAAAAAAACAAGATGACCTATTTTTTTAATATTAAAATGATGACATATTGAATTGACTAAGGTTTCGTTGTTTAACATGTAAAACCTGCGATTCAAATTTGGATGCCCTGGGTTTAACAACTTTATTTTTTTTTTTAAGTATCTTTTACTTAATGATATGATAACAAAAATAGATACTCATAAAATTAAACATAAATAAAATATTAGGATGTTTATTTAAGTGCGTGATAAGAAGCCAACATAATATTGAATTATGTTTTTTAAGAACTTAGATTCTTTTCTAACTATTTTTTCACTTGATGATATGATAACAAACATAAATTCTTACAAATTAAATATCAACTAAATATCTAGATATTTATTTGAGTGTGATAATCTTATAAAAATAATTATAAATAAATTGTGAAAATCAATTCAAAATCAACATATTATTAAAGGATAAAATTAAAAAAAAAGAATTATATTGAAAAAAATTTAAAAGATATATTTAAAAAAGAAAAAGAAAAATGGGGGCACATGAGTTAGGTTTATCCTAATTTGTTTATTTTAGTAGATAATAATGCTATTGTCCATGTTATGTTGCTTGTTTCTATCTTAGTCTATTAATTATTACTCTAAGAGGTATGAGTTTTTTTTACTGTGTAAGGTTCCACTGTTCGTCATTTCAAACATTATTGTGGATAGGTTGTGCAAAATTTTAAGTTTTTTTAGTTTAGTCCTTAAACATTTTTTTTTTATTTGGTCCTAATTGAAGATCAACTGATTTTGATTTTTTTTAAAAAAGTGAGATTGAAAGAAGAGTGACCGAAATGAAAAAAAATATCAAACATGGATGACATGCCATAAGTTTTTTAAAAGATACACTTTGGTCCTTGAACTTTAAAAATTACACAAATTATACAATTTTAGCACCTTAATATTTTTCCAATTCAATTTTATGATAAAATTTTATTTGTACTTTTTTAATCCATGGCTGAGAGAGTAGAGAGAGAGGTCATTGAATTTCATCGATAAAGAAAGAAAAGTGACATTGACAACGATTTAAGCCACCAAAACGAATGATATTTATGTCAAACCATTCCATTTGATGAAGAGAGTTCATATTAGGTATTTTTTACCCTTAAAGCTAGTGAGAAAACATATCTGAACTCGGGTTGATGTTTGAATTTAGATTGATTTTGATTTTTGAGGCGGTTTTATAGATTTTTTGAGATCTTAGATAGGTTTATCATATTTGTTTTTATATATAATTTTTTTTTATAAAAACTAAAAATGTTGGACAATGATGGAGTAAGAATCATATAACTAGTGAGTATATAAAAGAAATAGATGAAAAAAATTATAGTGTTTTTTTAATTTAGAATTTTTATCGGAAAAAATTGATGAATGTGGATTTTGTTTTTACTTTATTTACTTGGAAAGTTAATTACAGTGCATAAAAAGACCTTTCTTTTCAAAAAAAAACTATGGAGACATCATCATGTCAGACAAAAAAAATAAAAATTTTTTTGCTAAAATTCTATCCAGTAAAAAACACCTTTCCTTGTTTATGTATTTTTTCTTATTAAAAAAAAAAAACCCTTTTTACTCATAATATGATTTTTTGAATACAAATTTATAATGATTTGAAAAATAATTCTTAATTAAAAAGAAAAAAAATATGTCTTGATATTTTTTATGTCACAATGTGAGAAAATAATAAATAATTAAATTGAGAGAACTCTAATAAACATCACAATTAAAAATAAAAAAATAAATATTTTATTCTAATTGAATATTCATGAATATTTTTTTTTAAATACACATATTAAATTCATATGTGATATCACTATATGATTATTATATGACTATTAAAATATCATTATAATTATTTTATTTAAAAATAATTTGATTTTGAAATATAAAAAATAAATCAATTATAATTATAAGAGGGAAGGCCCAAGAGAGTCCAGCTAAGCCCTTTATAGTTTATAGAATTAAAAGGAGACATCAACAAATCAACAAATCTCTCTCTCTCTCTCTAAATATATAAAAGATAATTTTGCATCACCAGCATTACTATTCCCATATTCTTTCTTACTTTATATTTCCTTTTCATACAATATAAATAAAATGATTTTCAAACTACCTTCATATACAAATAAGCTATAAAAAATAAAACTTATTCAAGGAATTTTTTCATGTGTTTTATGCAAAATATTTTTAAGAAAATCACTTATTTTCAACAAAACAATTGAAACTTTAAACTTTGGACCACTTTACTTAAGAAAATTATTTTTTATGAACATATTTTCATACAGAAATTAGTTTACAGTAAACATGAAAATATTTGAGAAAATTATTTTCTACTAACATATTTATAAGAAACACCTGGGATGTGATTGTCTCCTCCCTCCCTGCTCACTCGATCTCCCCCGCCCGTCGCCCACACTCCCTCTCCGCCTCTCTGATACCAGTTCTCTACTCTATCTGCTTTCTCCCGCAGCTGTCTCCTCTCTCAGGCAAGTCTCTATTTCTCTCTCTTCTATTTTTTTTATCGCACGGGATGCATGTGCACGGGTCTGTTTGTTTGAGCTACTGTTTTTAGATTCGATACCTTTTGCATTATTTTCTCATATCCCTCTCTATTATTCCTCCGTTTCCAAAAAAGACCGTTGGTTAGGGTTTCGAATTTCTCGACTTTTGTTTGCAGCAATGTTACTCCTTTAGTGACATAGGGTTTAAATCGTTATTATATTTCTAGCCTCAATGATGGATAGATAATAGGATTGTTAGTCAAAGTTTTGATTCTTTGGATGTTCATACAGCTTATTTTCCTTTGACCCATCAATAAAGAAAGATGAGTGATTACCTATTAACAACGCTGCTTACAAAGAAGAAAGAGATCGACTACATTATCAGAGATACCATCGACAAGGTCCTTGTCCTCCGCTTCGGCCGCGCCTCCGATCCCGTTTGTCTCCATCTCGATGACATTGTATGATCCCCCTCTCCCTTGCTTTTAGCACTCCCCTCTCTCTCCTTCTCACACAAATTAAACTATTGTTTCCAAGTTGCAGTTATCGAAATCAGCTCGTGAGGTTTCGAAATTTGCAACAGTAGCCTTGATAGACATTGATTCCGAGGAGGTTCAAGTTTACGTCAACTATTTTGACATAACTTTGGTTCCTTCTACTGTTTTCTTCTTCAACGCTCATCATATGAAAATGGATTCTGGGTACAATTTCCCCCCTTCCTATAAGGGAAATTTAAATTTTCATTTCTATTTTGTAATGATAATTAGTGTATCTTCATCGTGGATTCAGGACTGCAGATCACACTAAATGGGTTGGTGCTTTTCACAGAAAACAAGATTTCATTGATGTAGTTGAGGTATGCTTGTTTTCTTATTTAATTTCCCATTATTTTTCACCACTTTGAGTTTGTGTATCCAACATGCACTTGTGAGAACTGAAAGTCATGCACCATTATAAATATTTTGATTTAAACTAATAATGAAATTGCTGATTTAATCTCTACTTGAGGACATACCATGGAATTTGATTTACCTTTCAGTTGCGCTTGCTAGTTTCTTGTATTGGATCTTTTGATTATTATAGGTTATAGATTATGATTGATGATTGTCAGTTGGTATTGGACTAGGTTAGGGGCAAACCAACAAAGTGCCAATTGTTCCCTCCTGGTTGTAACCCATTTACAGCTGCACAATTTTTACCCTTTGGCAAAAGTTGTGAATTTCTTACTGTGTGAAAAAGGATACTAATTGATTTCTACAAGGACTTTGTCGCTGTTGGACATAATTACTTGCTTGTTAGACATAGAAGACTAGGGTTGAATGAAGCTGTTGCAAGGGAAAAAAAGGCAAGACAGTGTCAGCAATGGCTACTGGATAAAAAAATGAAGACTCAGACAGAATCTCGTCAAGAAATCGATTTAGGACCTTTAGCCTAAAGCTATGATACCAAATTGAAAAATAGAATTAGGTAGGATGCTTCTTTTTTTTTCCATATCACCAAGGGGTCTTTATACAAGATACATATAAATCATTTAGATAAGTCAACTATACAATTGAATAGGCTACAACCTAGGAGCTAAAAGTTAGGCTAAAAATCAACTAACTAATTGACAGCTATATACAACTAATATACGTCAACTCAACTAACACTCTTTAACTCTTTATCCTCAAATCAATAGATGAACTGAAATTCTTAATTGAAGCCTTGGAATTCTATTACGAGGCCTAATTATGATCATCTAGCATCATGAGACAGAATCCTACGACAAGCTGAATTTGCTTTTAATAGCTCCTTTAACTGCTTTACTAGAAGAACAACTGAGGTTATGAATTGGTTAAAACCAAGACAGCCTATAGACCTTCTTTGCCTACATTTTCTCCTATTAGTCAAGATGGTGACTCCTTTGCTAAGCACATTCAAGAGATACATGCTGATGTGTGGAATAGGATACAAGACAACAATGAAAGGTATAAAATGGCAGTTGATTTGCGTAGAGGATTTGTTGAATTTAAAGAGTGATTTAGTTATGGTTCCACCAAGGGGTACATATCAATAGCTTCATTTGAGAAAGCCAAGGGCGTTTTAAGTATTTAAGTAGTTAGGTGAGAATGTTTATCTCTGGGATCTTCCCTTGGAATTACACATAAACCCTATATTCAATTTTTGTGGATCTAAGTATTTATCATGGACATCAAGTTGGTGGTGGTGAAACTTCTAATTGTTCATCCTCAAGAAACTGAGCATGTTATTCAAGACCAGCATGTACATGGGGGATACCAAAAATACTTGTTTAAATGGAGAGGTATACCGGTATTTTGAAGCATTTGGATTACTGTTCAAGAATTCCAAAAGATGAGTTGAGTACTTTGCACAATGCACCAATCAACGAACTTGTTGAAGCTGAGTTTTTCAAAGTCAAGGGGAATTGATGAAGAATAGTCCCTTTTTCAGGAGTATTTCTGTCATTTTACAGAGCAAAGATTTTTAGCAGTAGTTATTGATTAGTAGTCTTTTCCTTGATAGTTTAGGAGTTCGCTAGTTTTTCTAGTGCTAGTTGGTTTTCCTTCTTAGATTAGGATTTCTCTAAAGTCCATTGATATAAGCATTGTCGTACCTTTCTTTTCAGGACCATTTCTATTATAAAGGTATTAAGCTTGATGTTAGGTGCTTTTGTGGAGAACAATCCTAAGTTGTTTCTTGATAGTTTACCTGGTCTGGAAAGTTTCTTTAAATGGTATCACTTGAGGGATGGGCGAATTGTTTTTTATTTGTGGAGCTGAAAGGAACAACTAATGTTTGGTGGGAAATATTTTAACATTTTTTTCTGCTTAAGAAGGTTAGAACTTCAACTGGAATGAAGATGTCATGATTTCTGCTGTATCTGGAAGGACAATATTTCACAAATTCCTTCATTTTAGCTACTTGTAGGCTTTTATTTAATGGCTGAAGCAGCTCAAGTTGCTTTTAAGATTGAGGAAGACGACTTCCACGAGATTCCAGCCAGGTCCCCTGGTAAGAATGAAAAGATAGCTGTTGGCTTAATTGCAGAGAATTCTGTTGATAAACCTCAAGGAATTTCCCACTCTATTCACAAGTCCACTCATCCTAATACTTCCTATTCATCCCAAGGAAGCAGTTGATCAAATACCAAGGGAAATAAAGAAGGTTGATGTTTCAAGTGTAGGGGCTTCAGCTGCTTTTCTTTTGACTGTCCTGGTAAGGCGCTTTCACTTCCTAATAAAGGACAAGCCTTAGAAGCCGTCAACAAGGAAGAATTTGGAGAAGTTATTTGCTGAGATGGATACAGATAAACATTCAAAATTGGAAATCAGATTCCAATGTTGAAGAAGATGACAATCAAAGTTGGAAATCGGATTCCAATGTTTAGTGTTTTGACCCATGCTTGCAACTTATGAGGTTGTTGAAGATGATGACAATTGGAGACATATTTCTATATTCAACTCAAGAGTTAACACTATGATCATGGATTTGGGTACTTGTGCTAACATCATATCTGAAGAGGCTGTCAAGAAGTTACAGGTTTGAAGACAGAACCTCACCCTCAACCATGTAAAGTCACTTGGGTGGATAACACAAATTGAAAAATTGAAAAAAGATGCTTGGTTACTCTTAAACCTGGTGGATTAGTCGATGAAGTGCAATGTGATGTCCTTCCTCTAAGGGTTTGCCATATTCTTTTGGGTCATCCATGGTGATTTCATAGAAGGATGCAGCATGATGCCTTTGAAAATATATATTCCTTATTAAATCAAAAGAAATTTAAGCTCAGGCCACAGAATGATCTTTTGTTGTCAAAGTTGAAGAGGTTGCCAGGTCATTCATTCTTTGTAATGCGTGTAGATTTATGGGTGATGTATTCCTAGGTCCTGCCCCAAACTCAACGGAGTTGAGGTTTTCAAAGAGAACTGTGGAGTAGCAATGCTATACTTAGAGAAAACACTCCACTTTTGAACTCAACATTAAGTGATTTTTAATTAAGCAAGAAATCTTTTTGGTCAAAAAATTAAGTGTCCTTGTGGATTTTTAATGTTTGGGTTTTATAGCTTTGAGTCATCAATTATTTTGTAAGCAGGATTACTCAAAGTCCATTCTTGTTTAGGAAGTTGGTGTGTTAGCTTTTAATAGTTTATTTCTGTTTTTCTTTCCTATTCAAGTAAGGATTAGTAATCCTAGTCGTTTAAGGAGTCCCAATCTCTACATAGAAATGCTATTTTTTTTTAGCATAGTAGAGTTATTATGAAATAAATTGAGAATTTGAAGGCATGGTGCCTACAGTTTGTCGGTTTCTTCTCCTATCTCTTGTTTATCTATTTTCTCATAATTCTTCTCCATGGCTTTGAAATTCTTCCGCCACAGTGCTGCAACCTGCGGTTCACAGCTTGATTTCTCGTTATTTCTTTCTAAACAAGCTATATTCAACTCTAATTTTACAAATAACAAACCATAGCTCACCACCATGAATCCTTTGTAGAACACAAATCCCAAATCTGTCCTACATTATTAGGTGCATGATATATTAAGAATAATAGGTAACGTAGTTACCAAATCAAAAGACCAATAAAGTTTGTGAAAAAAAAAAACTCAAGTGACCGAGGTTTCTTCAGTGTCTGTGTAGTTGTCTTCCCAAATTTTAAGAACCTTGCGCGTGAAGAGTACTGGGAACCAATATTTGTTTTCTTTCAGGTTTTGTTATTCAATTCCTTGGTTTTAATTTGGTGTGAAGTGATGCAAATATTAGATGCTTTACTTTGATGATCTAGCAGCTATTTTGACAAGACTCTTTAATTAACATGTCGGAGTTTGTTAATTGATGGGAGACTGTTTTTAAGTATTGAAACTTTGAGGAATAAATGTTCCGTTACAGAGGAGACCTACATAATGAAATTACAATGGAGGCAACGGACTAGTCCCCAAACTTGGTTATTTTCGAGCTATACTGCAATTGCACCGTGTCCGATGCAGTGTGTTGATTGTTTTCATTTTAATGTCTGTACAAGTTCTTCTGCAGTTGGTAACACATGAAACCGGTTTCTTTTTTCAAAAACGATATTTGATCTATAAATCTTTTCTTGTATATGATGGGATCAGTTGCAGACTGTACTTGATATTATCTTATAAAAACTTGTTTCCTGTTCTTACAGGCCATATTCAGAGCAGCCATGAAAGGCAAGCTGATCGCGAACTGCCCCCTGCCCCCAGAGCGGATACCAAAATATGAGTTGTTGTACAAAAACTTGTAAAGGTGGCCTCTTTAGGTTTTGTATAATTTCCATAGTCACACTATCCTGCCACTCTAATGTTATAACAGCAAGTGAAATTCTCTTCAAGGCTGTAAATGATAGCAGACTTTTATCATGGAAGGATTTTTCCACTATTCGCTGTTCACTGTCCTCTATTTCTCATCTGGCTCCCTTGACAATAAAAGTGACCTTCAGGCAAAAGGACCACGAACTGTACGAGGAAAGCTACCTATAAAATATAGTAACTTCCTTTTGAACCGAGAATCATGAACCTCAACTGCTTGTCTGAAAAACTGTTAAATAACGTGGAGAGGAGGTTATTAAAAGACGAAAACTAATCATCAGCAGATCTGTGGTGCAGCTGGTCAAAACACTCAACCAAGTAATTATTTATGGCTCCAATTTGACAAAGTGAAAACCATCGTCGAAAATAACTAAAGAAGCGACAATTTGAGGTTTTTTCAAGTATATACACAATGAAAAGCAGAAACTGAAACTATTGTACTCATGGGCGTGTTTAGTGTTTCAGTTCATTACAACTATCATTTTTATTCCCACTTTTGATAAGAACCAAATACCACCATCTTTTTATTATATTATATTTGACAGTGTGGGAGTGGTTGCTTTTTAAATAACTTTTTGGTTAAAATACATGTTAATAATATTTTTTTATTTTTTAAAAATTATTTTTAATATTAGCATATTAAAATGATTCAAAACATACAAACCATATTAAATTTTAATAAAAAATAAAATTGATTTTTTTGGGAAACTGTGTTCCCAAACGGTGTAATCTACTGCAGGTCACCCATCAAATAACTACAACTTGGAGGATTAGGGATTGCTTCGGTTGATCCCCAAAAATGGATTGGAATGCAAGAGCATGAGAGCATGTTTTAGGTTGGAAGATGGGATCGATGCAGCACTTTTTAAGAGCAGCTTGCACACACACCTGAAGGAAGAATGGATCTTGTTTGAGAAATAGAAGCATCACTGACTTGTTTTTTCATTAACCTCTCTCTGTTACAGAACTCATTCAGAATGAGTTACGTTGTTTGTACCCCCAGAATTCCTTTTTGTAGAACAGGACAGGAAGCGGATTCCTTTTTCTTTAAGCACGCAAGTTTTTTTTTTCATTTATCATCACATTTATTTGATATGGAAGTTAACAAATCTTATGACATAATCTAGATAAATAATGGTTTGAATGGACCCTTCCTAAAACTGAAGGATCAAATTGACTGTTTATATGTCATTGAATTTGAATAAAATAGTAAAAAGAGATTCAATGGATTCAAATCCAATGGCCATCAAAACACAGGCAATGCACAGATGCAGAAAAAACAAAAAGGGTAGGTCAGCAACCCTGAAATTGAGAGCAAAGTTGAGCAGAGTGACATCAAGCGGAATCTGATGCCTTGTTGCTTAGGTGAAGTCTTCAAACGGCAGCATGTATCATTATCCGAATGTGTGGAACAGCTAGAAAGTCTAAAATCTCTGGAGTTTTAGTCAGATTCTAGCTTTACAGAAAGAAAAAAAAGAGAGGGGAATATGATCCCTCACCATCACATCATTTTGAAAATCCCAGAAAGTTGTTTGTCTTTCTAATTGATAGGAATCTTTGGTTGTAATCTAACAAGCACAGCTGATTTTCACACTACATCACAGGGATGGGCTCTAAATATTATTATTTGCAGACCAAAATAAAGTGCTTCGGGCCCTAGATTTCTCCTCCATATTCCAGTTTATGCTAAAATAAAATCCAAGCCCTTCAGCCCCCCTGAATTACAGTTGCATCAGGATATTTTCACTCATATCTCTGAACAGAAAGAAACCATCTTCTTCATTTGGTATCTTTCACCATGGAAAGGAATAGCAGTAGCTGCCCCAAGGATGTGTGTGAAAAAATCTACAAAGTATTTTCTTTCCGAGCAATTCGCCGCGTCTCAACTCGCCCGCAAGATCCTAGGCCTGCTAGACCTGCTCCAAACTCATCACAACCACCCTCTCGTTCTAAGAAAATCATTGATACCCAATCCCAAACATATTCTCCAAGAAAACATCGCAAGTCTGCAGAGGGTGCCAAAAGCCATGACACTCTTAGGAATAGAGAAGCAGCAGAAATGGTTCCTGTCATCTTCGATTTCTCAAGCCAGGGTGTTCCAGAAAATGGTAAATCCAAGTTAGCTACTACTCCACTTCCTTCCATTCCAAAGAACACCCAAGTTGCTTCCAGGATGGAACCTGAAGCTAAAGCATCAAGCATGGCTGTGCTGCAAAGTCCTAGCCAAGGAAACAAAGCCAATAATCCCAAGGTTGAATCACCTCAGCATAACAAGTTGGAAGAAGGTAGCAAAAAGCTAGGGATGCACATTGAAGATATGTTCACTGACTACATCAATCGTACAAAGATTAAGCTTAAGAGGACTTTGTCAGGTGCTGGACATGAAAACCAACATGCTAGCTCAGGAAAAGATAAGTTCACGGATTACATTGACTGTGGCAAGGTTAAGCTTAGAACTACTTCAAGTATTGGCGGTGGAAAGCCTTTAACTCCTTTCAAGTGAAGATCGAGAGGGAACTTCGGCAACTCGACTTTCGTTTAAAAGTATAGTTTGGATGAATAAATGAAATTGCTTTTCGTCATTGTGAGAGACCTATACATGTTGTGGAGCTTCTTCTTCTTTTTTTTGCATATTTATCCTATGTATGCCATGTTTATTATTTATTTTACAATTAAAGACTCAATTTTTCATTAACTTCTTGTTCTTTCTTTGTCCCCAAGAATTGATGGAATCCCCAACAGTGTTTGGTGGCTTGGGGAACCTAATTTCTTGTGTGTTGGAAGCATTAATGGAAGTTTAACATACAATGATCGGTTCTCTGAGATTTCCACACAACGTTGCAATGAAGAGAGATCTCATAAAAAAAACCGTAATAGAAAATATCTCGTGAACTGTTAACTAGTAGTGGATATATTTTTTTTCCATCACATTAAGCAATTAGCCAGTTTGAAACAATAGAATTCAGAATTTTAATATTTTATCACAAACCATCACCAAGAGAAAATTGAATGCATTCTCTGGTCATAAGAAATAATAATCTATTCAATAAATCTTTCAACACTTCGAAAATAAAAAAGAAGAAAAATATTACAGCCACAGGCAGACAATCTGAGACATCCAGAGGATAAGGGTCCAAAAACTTGTTTCTACGAAAATAATAGCATTTAAAACAAAAAACATGTCACCTTCTTGCCTCCCTTTCCTCAAAAATTATATCTGCCAATTATGACATTATCTCCAAAAATTCATTCATTGGAGTTATAAATCCATTCATTGATCATATAGGTAGTGTGTCCTGTGACGCCAAAACAACTCCTGACCTCCCAGTCTTGCAAACCACGCTGGTAGCTATGGAGTCCATCAGAGAGGCTAGCCAAAGGATTGCAAGGATATCAGCTCATCTCCAACCTCCAAATTCCCAGGTCCTTCTTTTTGTTTCATCTTCTCACTTGTTTTATAGTTAATATACTTGTTATACGTGCATATCCCTATATATGATTTTCAAGAAAGTTAGATATTTTTTTTTTTTGAGAAAGATTTGTGGTTTGTGTTTCAATAGACGGAGGAAAGCTGTGTTTTGAAGAGAGCTGATTGCAGAGCGAAAGGCGGGGCAACAGGGTTCAAAGTCGCTATCTTGGGTGCTGCTGGAGGAATTGGCCAGCCTCTTGCGATGCTTATGAAGATGAATCCTTTGGTCTCTGTTCTTCATCTTTATGATGTTGTCAATACTCCTGGTGTCACTGCTGATATTGGTCACATGGACACTGGCGCTGTGGTAATTTATTAACCCATCATTAACCATGTTTTTCATTTTTTTATCTTGCATGTGTAGTCATGTCTAATTGTGAAGTAAGGTAATCCTCGTATCTCTGGATTGTAATGTTCTTGATTTGGAATTGGGATTCATTATTAACAGATGTTTTATTCATGAATTCAAACTTTATCATGTAGGCTAGAAAGTATTTGATAGTTACAGTCTACACTATTTGGTTTTCTAGGTTCGGGGTTTCCTAGGGCAGCCGCAGCTTGAGAATGCTCTTACAGGGATGGACCTTGTGATCATACCTGCTGGCGTGCCAAGGAAGCCTGGAATGACTAGAGATGATCTATTCAACATCAATGCTGGGATCGTCAGAACTCTTTGCGAAGGAATTGCAAAGTGCTGCCCGAATGCAATTGTCAACTTGATCAGCAATCCAGTCAATTCTACAGTTCCAATTGCAGCAGAGGTTTTCAAGAAAGCTGGAACTTATGATCCAAAGCGACTTCTAGGAGTTACAATGCTTGATGTTGTGAGAGCAAACACATTCGTGGTATCTAATCTGAAAATTGGACTTACTAATAGTTTCTTGCACATATAGTCCTGCTGGAAAAGCGCCAGGTGGAGCTTTTGTGCTTTCTATTACAGTCATTTATAAGTTTTCTACTTTCTACTGTGATTTCCTCGCAGGCAGAAGTTCTGGGACTTCATCCTAAGGAAGTTGATGTTCCAGTTGTTGGAGGCCACGCTGGAGTCACAATTTTGCCTCTTCTGTCACAGGTTTCGTAGATTGTTTTGCCAAACATTTCGATGTTAATTTAGATGTTTAGAGCTACTGCTAAAAAATGTGGCACATTTTGAAATGAATTGATTCACTCTTTGCAGGTTAAGCCTCCTTCCTCCTTCACCCCTGAAGAAACTGAATACCTGACCAAACGAATTCAAGATGGTGGAACAGAGGTTGTTCAGGTAATTTTTTTTTCCTTCCTTTTCTTTTCTTGGAGCACGTGGGATTGCAATACTGGGTGTTATTAGACCACCCTTCCAAGCGTTTTGTTGAAGTCATCTGCTTGGACAAAGAAAGAGAATCAGCCAATGTTTAAGATACAAATTGTTACCACCTTTCTGGTAACATTTCAGTGATCTGATATAGATAAGCATGTCCTATAGCAGCTTGTTATTGTAGATTGAGTGTAAAATCCGAGGAGGGACATGGACAAGGATGGTGGTTTCTTTAACTGAACTTGCTAGAATTAATATTTTTATTGAAGAACAGTTTTGCTAATTTCATCTATTGAATCGTTTCTGATCAAGAAGTCCAATGCTTCCAAACCTCACCGTTTCATTCTCCTTTCATTAACTGCTAAACATTTTGAAGTACATTCCTAGATGGCATCCAATCTCACAGCTGCACATTTTTGCGAATTTTTAAAGCTATAATTGTAGTTCGCAATATCATTCTCAGCAATGATTTCGTTTTTTTTTTTTAGATTTTGATTTCTTATATGGCACTGCATGTTTTTGTCATGATGTTCGCTAAATCATGATTTCCAACTCAATGCAAAGTGCCACAGTGTCTCTGCAGGAATTGAGTTCT
This sequence comes from Populus alba x Populus glandulosa, assembly GCA_033617975.1. NCBI lineage: Eukaryota > Viridiplantae > Streptophyta > Magnoliopsida > Malpighiales > Salicaceae > Populus > Populus alba x Populus glandulosa. Next base: position 30,032,261 of record CM066143.1, on the reverse strand, counting down.
CCTTTTCATGCTGGCACGTGTATCATCTCTCTGCATCCTATTTTCATCAAATTTTCAATGCAATTGTTCTTAAGTTCATGGTTCCCAACATACAAGTTCCTCAAACTTCTTGTATGCTTCCTTTCCATTTGGATTTAATAGATTGGTTAAACTACATTAAACAATGTCCCTGTTATTGGCAGGCGAAAGCTGGGGCTGGCTCTGCAACACTGTCAATGGTTAGCCAATCTATCTCCTCCTTTCTTTTCTTTTTTCATTCTGCAACTTTGATTACAAAAGTGAACTATAAAATTACAAACCTAGTGGACTTATTGAACCAAAAATTTGACAAGGGATATGCAATTGTACAGGCGTATGCAGCTGTTAAATTTGCAGATGCCTGCCTCCGTGGCTTGAGGGGAGATGCTGGTGTTGTGGAATGTGCATTTGTAGCTTCTGAGGTATTTTTTTGGAAGCCTTCCTTTGCAAGAATCTTCACACTTGCTAGTTTAACCTTTCAATAATGAAGCATATTGTTCATAATAGGTGATAGAACTCCCATTCTTCGCAACCAAGGTACGACTCGGCCGCAGAGGGGCCGAGGAAGTCTATCAACTTGGTCCCCTAAACGAATATGAGAGGTATGAAGAAAGCATTTCACCACTCGTCTGGCTTTCCTTTGTTGGTAAAAGACAATCAACAAAAATATTCACCTTTTTAACTATGTTTTTAACAGGGTGGGGTTGGAAAGGGCTAAAAAAGAGTTGGCAGAAAGCATTCAGAAGGGGGTTTCCTTCATCAGGAAATAGTTTCTATCCAAGTAAAGCAAATTACGCAGAGTTAAATGAGTAGTTTCTTGTATCCGGACCTGTTGGAAATCAACTCTACTGAAAAATGATATTAGCCGATACGAAACCCACCAAGAGTTATCATTTTTTAACATCTTTTATGGCTTTAGAGAGTACTTGCAATTATGGCGTCAAGTCTGAGTTCAGTATTTTTGAACACCCAGAATCGATCTTTTACCACAGAGACATGTCAACTGACCAATCTATTGCCCAAAATAACATACCCGTCTCTCCACAGAAGTGGTTATAAAGAGGTAAACTGACTCCACCGGCTTGTTTGAAGAACCGACAACAAATGGCATTGTTTCCCCATAACACGAAAGCTTCATCTTAAATCCCGTCCAGCTGTTTTATTCCACGCATGGGGAAAGCAACAGATGGCTGGATTTAATGCTCAAATTCCTTAATCCTCACATTAATTCGATTGGTAAAGATTGTTTTGTCTACTGCAATGGTTTCCATCTTGATACTGCCTTAAATATAATGAATTTCACCGGAAAAAAGTATGATCAGCACGTTCTCTCTTGACCTGATTTATAACCTGCACTTTCTGAATTGATTTTACAGCAGATATTTCCAGAAAGTTATCAGAAATGACTAGCTATAAATGATAATTATATGTAACCTGTTGGACTAGCTCCTGAAAAAGATTTCCAGGTGCTGCCAAGAAAATGTTGGTAACACATAATTAATAAGAAACACCAAAAGATTGAAGGCTATCATTTTATCACTCATAGAACAGACAATATGAACCTTTTCATATCTTCTTCGTTCAATAGTTTTTGCAACGTCCATCTCTACCATCTCATTACGTATAACTGGAAAAAAGAATATTCACAGCTTCTCCAGCAAAAGGATTTACAAGGTGAAGGGATTGGAAGGAGGGTGGACAACGGGAGTTCTGGACATGCTCACATTCCCTCTAAGCACATGAGGAGCCACTGTATCCTCCACGATCACAGGGTTAACCTGCACCACTCCCTCCGGTACTATCTTCTGGCCATCAACCTTAGCCAATACCCTCGAATGCATCCTCAAACTCCCAGGCTTTGTCCTCCATTTAGGAATAGCCTCCAGACCAAGCCCATCTACTTCTTTCAATTTCTTCTCAACACCAAACCCTGTCTTAGCAAATGTCTGAGCTGACACATCTGCCTTCAACAACTTGAAGGAACCTTTCTTATTAGCCTTGGGACCCAACATAGAGGTAAGAAATTTCTCGAAACCAACCAAGTTCGAGTTTGAGCCATTCACAGAAGCGAATGGCCACATTGCAGTGAAATGTTCAGGAGTTAGAACAGTAGTAGCTTGTTCCAAATCAACGGTGAAGAGGGCATCAACAGGTTGAGATTTTGCAGGCAAGGATAGCTCCACAAGTCCAGGAGCAAGGCGCTTCAGCTTGAGTCTGTTATTAGAAGAAGGTGATGATGATGGAGATGTGAACGAGGTGGGCCCAACAATCCTTGGAGAGAGGAACGGAGCCCCTTCAGAACGAACAGCATGACGCAGTTGTTCAGCTAAGGTTAGAAGCCCAGAAGCAAAACTAGATCGAGTTCGATTTTGTGGCAATGGAAGATCAATCGGGCGACGCAGACTAACTGATCTCGCACCCTTCACCGGGACAACAGCACCATCTGCTAAAATGACTTTCTTCAAGACACCAGCATCCACATCATGCTGCAGATTTAAAAATAACAATAAATCTTTTCAGATCCCGAAGAAATTTCCTATGGTAAACTAGGGGTGAAAATGTAGCCGAAATCATGGTAGCAAAAATAAATTCTACCATTGTTAAGAGCCCGGAATGAATTGGAATGAACCGAATAAAATGGAAATCAATCACATACCGGCAATGAAAAGCGCATATCTTTGGCATCCTGAACCCATATCTCGATGGGCCCAGCAAGATGAAACGGAGCTAAAACAGGCAACCCATTACCATCCTTTTTTGGTTCCATCAACCCGTTTTCATCACCGGGTCTAACAGGGTCTTCAACTCTAAAAATAGGCAAATCAACAAACTCCCAGCGGTTCACGTCGTCCAATAACTTGAACGGAACCACCTTATTATCGACCTCCACATTAAATTCATAAGCCACTGAATGACTAACGAGTGTTTTAAGGTATCAGCTTAACAAGAGAAGAGTTATAGGATTAAAGAGAAGAATTATAGAAGAAAAGTAGAGAAAAGAAGAATTACTGTATTTGCTACTTTATTCCACCTTTTAACGGTTAACTACCTTGAAAACTAACTACTACAGAACCAACTTATCTCACATGATCAAATCAGCTAGTTTGTACAGCTATTTTCTTCACATGCCTTCCACATTCTGCACATGCTTAAATCTCCATCCTTTTTTTATATTGAAGACTGGTAACAATTCCCCCTTATTAAAATGATTCTTGCCCTCAAGAATCTTGACAGAAGCCTGGAAACTGTTTACTAAGCTCATATAAATCTTCCCAGATAGCGTTTTCATCGAACAGATTAGACCACCGCATCATCCCCATTGTGGCGGCCATGTTACCTTTCTTCATAACGAATCTTCCCATATCCATCCATTGCAGGTAATGTAGTTGATACCACCACATTCCTTCCCACCTTCTTATTAAGTAATGAGACGTTGAAGATTGAATAAACTAAAACTCCTTCTGGAAGTTGTAATTTATAAGCTACAGCACCAATCTTCTAGATCACTTTATAAGGACCATAAAATCTAGGGTTAAGCTTGAAGTCTTTCCTCAAAGCCAAACTTTTCTGTCTATATGTTTGTAGTTTAAGGTAGAAGAAATCTCCCACGCTGAACTCTCTCTTAGTCCTTCCCCTGCCAGCCACATGTTTCATCCTCTCTCTTACCATTCCTAACTGTCTTTGAAGAACCTGATCCATGTCCAACCTTAACTGCAACATAGCATCCACTGCCACCACTAGAGATATATGTCTTGCGGCACTATTCCCCTACTGGGAGGTTGGTATCCATACAGTGGCTGAAAGGGACACATTTTAATGGATGAATGATAGCTGGTGTTATACAATCATTGGGCCAAGGACAACCGTAAAAGCCATTTCTTAGGATTATACATCGTCATACTTCTTCAGCACTTTTCCAAACACTGATTCACCCTCTCAGATTGTCCATCTGTGTGGGGGTGATATATTGAGCTCAAGTAACTTAACTCCCAACTTTTTAAATAATTCCCTCCAGAACAAACTTGTTAGTGAAAACTGAAGCTGGGGTCCATGAAACTTACAGAAATTATTCAAGAATATTGGAGCAACATCCTGAGCTGTAAAAGGATGGGACGGTGTAATGAAATGAGCATATTTGATGGATCTATCATTTATCACCATAATTGTATCATTTCCCTTAGATTTAGGTAGATATTCAATGGAGTCCATATATCGTGATGTTCCTCCATGTGCCTTCTGGTAATGGAAGGGGCTGCAATAGGCCAGGATAAGCCACTCTCTATATCTTTGCTCTTTCACAAACATCACATTCCTCCACCAATTATTTAACCATTTGTTTCGCTGCATGCCAATAGAAAAATGCCTTCAACCTTTTTTAAGAGTTCTGAACTCCTGCATGCCCTCTTGTGTAGGAATCATGTGCAGCACCCACCAATCTGTTTCTTAAGTCATCATTATTCTCAATCACAATTATGTTTTTGTATTTTAATACTCCATCAGAAAGATTGTAGTCGGGCCAACAAGCAGCATTGATTAGTTTCTCAGCCACAACATTCTTCCATTTTGGATCATTGTTGTCATAACCAATGTTTCGGTTATTCCCCAAAATTTTACTATTTTTTTCAAAATAAAAAATAAATAATGAAATAATAATAATAGTAAGGAGACTAGTGACGTTGAAAAAGCTAGCAGAGAAAGGATTTTAAATATAGAAAAATCAAGCTGTAAGTACCTCATTATATCTAAAACTAGAGAGACAATGCAGATTTAAGATCAAATTAAATATTATTAAAAGATTTTGCATAAAAATTAAGTTCAGAAATACAATTAGATTTTTAATAGGTCAATTTGATTTAATCATGAGTCAAATTAAAAGTTTAATTATGTTAAAGAATTAATTTGGATCTAATTAAAGAATTTAATTAGATGCAATGACTTAATTATACTTTAAATTGATCAAATTAATTTTATTAGGGGCTTAATTGGTGAAACAAAAGTTTAGGAACCCAATTTGGACTTAATTGAGAATATTAGAATTTTAGAAGTCCAAACTTAATTTTCACAAAGTCATTTGGTTCAAATCATGGGCAAAATCACAACAAAATCAAAGTTTTGGGGTCAATTAAGAGCTAAATTGAAGAAATTCGCAATCAATGACCATTTTGAAAAAGACGTCGAATTATGAGGGCTTAATTGATTAAAATCATGAGTGAAATTGAAAGTTTAATGGCCAATTGAAGGTAAAATTGAAGAAATCCATGAACAATAACAAAAATGAAAAAGGTGTTGAAATCCGAGGCTAACATTGAAGTTCATCAGGGGAAAAATTGCATAAAATTAGAAGTTTAGGATCAATTAGAGGTTTAATTGATAGAAATCACAAATCGAAGGACTAAATTGAACCTTACCAAAACAACTTTGTTTTGGTTATTGTTCATCTTCTTCTTTTTCTCCAATTTTCAACGAAACGACTGCCAAGGAGGTACTTTTCAAGTGGCATTGTTTCATCTCTCCACCAAATATAACAAAACTTGCACAAAAATAATCACTTCACATTTGATTACACTCTGGCATGACCCTTTTTAATCGATTAACACCACAACGGTCGTGGCACCAACCCAAATAGGCTAACTTAAGCATCCTTCATTTGACAATTCATGATGCCCACTTTAAGCCAATGGTTGAGATTGCTTCGAGGCTAAATCAAGGGCCAAGATTACGTATCATTAAAGAAAAAATATGTATCTTCCACTCCCTATAAATAGGGGTGGATTTCATGGCATGAGCATGAAGAAAATCAAGTGCAAAGTTGAAAAAAAATCAATCTACCTCCTTACTTTTTTTTTCTTTATGTCGCCACTTTTCTCTAGTAATTCCCTCTGTCTCCACGGAGATCTCAGCCACTCCAACCTCACCCACACCGTGACCAACGGTGACTCAACCTCCTCTACCAACTCATCCTCTCACCAATACTAGTAACAGTCGCCGCCGCAGCCTATTTTTTTCCTTCGTCGGCTTCTTTTTTCTCCCACAACTAACACTAGCCACCATTTCTTCCACTAATGCCTCTTAAGCCACCTGCTAGACCTCCTAATCACAACTGAAACTCCTGTACCAGGTGAGCTTCTTCTTCTTCCAACCCTCATTTCCTCCTAAAACCTTTTTAGTTGAATGCAGAATGTGAATATTGATTCACATTTCGCAAAATAATTAACTCTTGAGATAGGTTGGACCTACTTTGGCCCAACTTATGTGGCTAGGTCAGGTCTAACCCGACCCAAAAGAAGAAGAAGAAGATGGGTCTGTTGGCCCGATAGTTGGCCCAACTCGACTAAGTCGGGCAGGACCAGTTTCGATCTAGCCCAATTTATATTTAATAATATATAAAAAAATTACAATGATCATTTCAAAATATTTGTGATTTACTCGTATTTTTTTTTCAATAGTTTTACATAATATCGAGTTGTAGACTTCACTGTAAGATATAGATCTAGTATTAAAAATACCCAGTTTTCTCCGAAACTTTTCTTAAAAAAATTGAAAATTAATTTCCTCTTACAAAAAAAAAATGTTTTGCTTTCGTGCATATGGTCAAATTCTAAAATGTTTTCAAACATATTTTCTAAAAATTAGAACATTTTTATCATGCCTTGTTTTTATAAGAAAAAACGAATATCATAACCAATTTATGATTATCTATTAGGGTTTGGCCAAAATGCAAAAAACGCATAACAATTATTCTATTCAGAATGTTAGGAATTAGTTATATTTAGAAAATAAATGTAATGCTATAATTTGAACGGTTAAGATTTCACCCAATACGGTAGAGATTCTCTCATGAAAAGAGATTTGCCTTGGACTTTAAAAAAGACCAATGGATAGAAACACAACTTAGAAAAATAATCAAACAACAATGCAACTTACTTACCCTTTCCTTTCTCAATACCTCTTAGGAGGTTACTGACATCATTTGACGTCGCCCCGCAATAATTGTTATAGGAGTCATTGATTTCCATATACTAAGATGGAACCACTACTACCATACCATAATTACTACCTTGTTGGTCCTCACTTAACTCTTTTGAATTTCAGAGTAATTCAACCTTTCTTGATAATGTATTGGCCACTATATTTTCCCTTCCTTTCCTGTATTATATAACATATCCCAGCTCCATCAACGTAGCTACCCCTTTTCTTTACAATGGAGTGTGTTTCTTCTACTCTAGCAGGTATTTCATATTTGCATGATTAGTCTTGATGAGGAATTGGTCACGTTCCAAATAATGCCTCCATCTTTTTGCAACCATCAAATAATCATGATTTCTTTCTTATAAACCGATAATCCCATATGCTTCACACCTAATGCCTTACTGATACAGGCTATAGGTAATCCTTCTTGGCTTAATACATCTCTCAACCCTGTAGTACATGCATTAGTCTCCAAGATGAACATCTTATGCAAATTTGATAAGGCCAAGACAATAGTTTGATACAAATCCCTTTTGAGTTGTTCAAATGTTTTTTTAGCATTAGCATTCCATTTGAAACTATTATTTTTTAGCAAGTCAGTGAGTTGTTTGCTAATGATGCCAAAGTTCTTGATAAACTTTTTATAATAGCTTGCTAGTCCCAATAAGCCTTTTAATCCTTTTTTTTTAACAGGCTAGTTCTTCAAATCTTTAGTATTTCTTGGATAAGTTACAACTTATTTAGAACAAATAATATGCTCAAGATACTCTACTTTGTCTTCATAAAATGTGCACTTAGATCGTTTGGCAAATAATTGATTATTATGTAATGCTTCCAAAATAGTTCTATGATGAGTAATGTGTAAGTCCAATGTTGAACTATAGATTATGTCATAAAAAATAATCTTTGTAAATAAGGTTCTAACATATTATTTATTAAAGCTTGAAAGGTAGCAAGTTAAACTGAAAGGCATTAACTTTAACTTGTAATGTCCATAATGAGTTTTAAATATTGTTTTCTATACATATTCATTCATCACACATCCTTAACATGAGATAGCTTGATCTCAAGTCCAGTTTTGAGAAGAATTTTATTCCATTCAACTTGTCCATCAATTCATCAATGAGAGGTATTAGAAACTTTTTTTGTATTGTGATGTTGTTTAATTGCCTGTAATCCATGCGAAGCCTCTATGTTCCATCCTTCTTCTCAACCAGTATAACTGGTGATGCAAAAGGGCATTAATTGTGCTAGATAATGCCATTTGACAATATTTCCTTTACCAACTTCTGAATTTCCTCTTTATAAATGAAAAAACTCTTGTAAGGTCTGATGTTAATTGGTTACACCTTTGGAACAAGAGGAATTTTATAATCTAGTTTCCTCACTGATGGTAATTGTTGAGGTTCATCAAAGATAGACTGAAATTCTTTTGACAATGCCTCTACTTTTGTATTTTCAATCTTCTTATTTGGCTTTTCTAAGACTGTTATTGAAAACAATTGCTAAACAAAACCAAACAAAGCCTCATTTAAATTTTTATGAACTTTAATTGTTAGTATCATCTTTAATATGGCTTCTTTCATTATCTCTTTTAACTCTATTGGTCTTCTTTCTTTTTCTAAAAGAAATCTTCATCTTGATAAAATCAAATACGATAGGAGAATAAATTCTTAATTGATCTACTTCTATGACCATGTCACACCTTCCTAATTGTAATAACTTCAAAAAAGCTTGAAGTTGATACCCTTGCATGAAGTTGATACCATGTCACACCTTCTTATTGTTATTTCTTACGCTTTATATTTCCAATACACCAGCTTATATTCTATTGTTTTCCTTCCAATTACAATTGTTATAACTACTTTATTCCAACTACGAACGACTAACCACCTTAACAATTAACTATCTCACTACTAACTAATCTCACATGATCAAATTAGCTAGTTTGTTACAACTATTATATTTACATGTCTTTCATATTCTGCACATGTTTAAATCTCCATCCTTTTTTTATATTGAAGATTGGTAAAAGAGTGTGTCTCTTAAATCAAAACATAAATCTTAAAATCACTTGTTTGAAACCCTAAACCCTACACTATCACTTCCTTTAAATTCTACAACATGAAAGATGCGGTTAGAGGAATTAACAGTTTATGAAGTTAATTACATACCAAGATCACTTTTGAATGGGGAGGGGAATTGATGTGTAGTGTGGAGATCAAAGCTTTTATTAAGCATAAAATTTGTAAATTAGTGAGATTAGGGTTAGGTATTTATTTGATGATTTCATAGCCATTAATATGTGAACCAAATGAGGGGATCAAACTAAAAGGGGAAATCAATAAATTGAGAATTGGATTTTAGAGAGGGGGATTTTTTTAATTTTCAAGGTTTATAAAAGGGAGAAGGTTCTAGATTAGTGGAGGGTTTGTGAAATGGTGACATGGAATAAAAAGGGCTAATGAGAAGAGAGAAAATGATACGAAGGTGAAAGATGATTGGTTAAGATCTATTGGTGTTCAGAGAAGGAATAAGCTTTATATTGACGTGGAAGAAATGGAGGAGGGTGGGGTACAAAGATATTTAGAGCTGTTTTTGCATTGAATGTTCGGTTGATGTTAAATAAATGACTTGTCATTAAAAGAAGTAAGTGGAAGGTCGGATTAGAACCAAAGATCTTTCTATACATTATAGCCAAATACAGCATGACACGACACCTTATTGCAAATTTCAAAAATAACATTTTCAAACCATGATACCTTCTGTTAATGTAAATGATTAAAAGGATAAACATAATAACATCACCGACTAGTAACTATATGTTTAATATGAAGGAATAGGGTTGGTGATGCATATAATTCAAGAAGAGATTTCATATGAAAATTACAATAGCAAAGCAAAGGATCACCTAACACAATATTTGGAAGGAAAACCTATGAATCAGAATAAAAATTTGGATGGATGAAATCTGTCATTTCGAGAAAAATAAAAGGAGGAAAATGGTTAAAATATTTTCGTACATGTCCCGTGAATTTGGTTCTCTAAAAAACAAAAGGAAATCAAGTTAAATGTGTGATTTCAACAATACTATAAACAATTGAAGTAATTATTTTTTTTGTAAAGACTCGTAATAATAAGAAAAATCAAGAAAAAAATCTCATACTCAGAGTCTTGACCCATTCCTTTTCCTTCGTTGCTTGATTAACCAGGTTTAGAAACCCTTGATTGGATCGGTTGTTAAAGATATCAAAAGTTTTTTTTCCAAAAGAAAACGCTATTGTAAATTAGAGAGGATAAGTTAGTCATGTTAAATTAATTTTTGGAAAGACTCACGAGGGTTTGTTCATTTGTTTGTATAGCATTATTTAGTGTAATTTTAGTTTAGCGGGTCTCACGCCACTCATTAGATGAATTTGGAGATTTACTAGGTAACTTCATGATGTCTTAAAAAATCCAAATAGTCTAGGAAAAGGGATCCTGGGTTGGCTAATCAATTAGTCATAGCAATCTCATTCATTCTCTCTAGCCAAGGTAGTTGATAACTTATACTTGATACTTGGTAGGCTAAGGTGCTTGTGGCTAGTACTTATAAAAGATCCCCTTTAGTGGAGGTGGGGACTCTTCGATGCTTAAATAAATATCTTTATAGAGAAAGAAAATATAATGATATTCTAGAGAGAGATGCTCTAAAAATATATATGTAGTAGAGAATGAAGATTATGAATCTCTGTTCTGAAGGTCTTATAGTATATTTATAGCTCATGAGTTTTGTCCTTTTATGGAGATGAGGGACTAGATTGTAATTTCATCTTTGTGATATTTTAAGTTGTATTGTGATTTGTATTCCACTTATTTTATCCAACAAAAAGATAGAGACATGATGAGCTATGAAAGATTTTAATACAATTAATGGTGTTGGTGAAATGTAGATTTGTCTAATTAAGCTTATTTGTTGAGAAATAAATTCTCTAAGATTTTTGGAAAAAATATATGGAATTAATGGTGTCAGATCATATATTATATTTGAATCTGTGGGTGTAGCAAATTTGGCCATGCCCGGGCTATGATAACAAAAATAATCAGGCTCGATACTTTTAGAAAACACGTGTCAGACCCATCCTATTGGCCTAAAAGTGCATTAGGTTAAGCTACTAGGCTTGGCAACACCTGTTGGACCCAAGAGTTAGGCTTGGCAGGCATCAGACTTAGATTGCGCCTGGGCCTAACGTACTACCAGGCCCAAATGTTGGGTATGACGTCATCCACCATACCCAAGTGTTGGGTTTAATAGATGTTGTCACACCCAAACATGGAACTGGTGTTGTTAGTCCCTAACATGAGTCTGACATTGACCAGACCCGACGCTCCTAAAGCTCAGCACACTGTCAAGTCCAAGCATAGTTGGGTGTGGTTAACGCTAGACTCAACACATCTGAGCTTGGCATACTGTTGAGTCTAGCATTGACCAAACCCAACACGCTCAAGACTTGACACACTACTAAACCCATTCGTGGCTAAGTTTAATTAGAGCCAGACTCAATCAGCTTTTGGATCTGACTTTGGTTAGATTTAAACGTGTCTCTATTAGAGTGTGTTTATATTCACGCATGCTAGTTCATTGCACCGGTAATTCAAAAAATTTATATTCATATTTTTTTATTTGATATTTTTTAATAAAAATATATAAAGATACAAACAAAATCTTGTTTCATCGTAATACATTTGTAAGCTTGTTTAGCAGTGTGGTATTTTTTCAAATAATTTTTCATGCTAAAATATATGCCAATAATATTTTTTATTTTTAAAAAATTATTTTTAACATTATTATATCAAAATGATTTGAAAATACTAAAAATATATTAATTTAAAATTAAAAAAAATTAATTTTTTTAAAAAATATTTTGAAATAGAAAAACAAGCATGCCCAACCCAAAAAGTAACTTAATTTTTCAAAAGAATAAAGCGGTTGCCGCTAGCACTGTACTTTTCTTAGTTTCTTCTTACTATTAATTTGACGCGCTTTCAGGGTTAAGACCACCACGATCACAATCGAAGGGATACAGGGTCACATCCACTTGTCCGGTCAAACATTCCAGAAACCATCATAATCGTCGGTGCCAATATTCGCCACCGTCACGGCATTTGGAATGGCTGCATTCAGTCTCTTGTTCCCTCGCTCTCCGTGTGTAAACAGGTGGACTCTCATATTCATCCTCGCTTCCAATAAATCCGGCATGTAGAATTCTAGTTTCAAGCGATCAACCTGATCGGAAAAAGGGGGTTAGAAAACAATCTTTTTTCTTGAACTATCAATGGCTATTCATGAGAATATATATATATATATATATATATATATATATATATATATTAACATGAAATTGTAGCAGAACTGAATATTCAAAAGTGAGAATTTGTTGGCCTCTGAAAAGTGGGTTGGGTTCCTGGAGTCAATCTAGGTACATTAGTTGGTCCAGCCTGTCCGTACTCCGCACAGTGGCAAGCGATGAAGATGGTTCCGAGATGCTGAAAAATATGAAAAGGATTTATGATTTCCAAGATTCCAGGAGATGGGTTGAATTTTTGTAGTCGGGACGCCCACTTGTGCTTCATATGTTTTTAATTCCTTGTATATCGCTTTATGGAACGAAGATAGGCTTCCCCTGTGCGGAAGTAGCATATAATTTAATTGAGGTTGTCGATTAAGGAAGACGTGTCTGTCTCTCACTGATTATAATAATTGAGTAAAAAATCATCAACCAATCACCTCTTCACGGCCCTTTACGTTACATCAGCTTTTCTTGTCGTATTCAGAACTCGCATTTCCTCAGTATGATTCTGGGGAAAAAAAAAAACAAGCACCGGCACTCAATGTTTCCTCCATCTTCAAGAGGTTTGAAGCTCGAGCTTCCTCGCCTCGCTATTATCCATCTCGAAGTCAGCAATATTTGCAAATTAATGATGACTTGCAGAGAATACCTTCTATGTTTATGATAATAAATAGTATGAAATAACCAGCTAACTATACATTGAACATGAACCGGAGCTTGATTTAATTGAGAAGGAGCCTTTCTCAGAGGAAACTCACCGGTAGGATCCTTGTAAGAGTAGATTTTCAAAGCCTATTACGCAGTATAGCTTATCTGTCATCTGTATTTTCCTGGCTATCAAATGAGCACCTTTAGACCAAATATCAAACGATAATTCATATCATGTGATGGTCAGGTCATGGTATTTGTCATTGTACTGTGAGATGTGAAATCTTGTCGATAGGTTTGTCTTTTTCTTTTCTTTTTGATCGACATGGTCTGTCACTTTTGGACATTGATCGGTTTTGCAAGCGATGTTTCTCCATTTTGATGTGCGTATCTGCTGCTTGGTTTTCATTTTCTTCTTTTATTTTTTAATGGGAACAATTAATCCATAGCTATCTTCAATGCGACAGAGAGAGAGAGAGAGAGAGATGAAAGTCATCGCAAGATCACAATCTTTTGTGGGGACTAAGGCTATAATGATTCCTTTCAATAATTCAATTAATATTAGATTAGTCAGATTCATGTCTTGGACGACACTTTTATTACTGTCTACACGATCCACTGTGATGCGAAAACTTTTGCGGACTGTCAATTCTTGGAAGTCATCATCAAGCACCAAAAAAGCTCGTCGGTTATGGAGCTACATCAATCATGCGCTCCATAGCCATTTAATTAGTGTAACGTACTCGATCCTGCAAAACTTGACAAGGGATGGGAGCTTTCTTTGATTTCAACGCTGCCCTGCCTTATCTCCTGGTGAGATTGCAATTACTCGGCAACAATGGCCATTTTTTGTTCTGATTCTGATGTTAACGTCCAAGTAGCGACTTTCTATGATCATGGATTCATGAAAGAGGTAATTCTTTTGAAGTGTGCTCAATTGAACCAAATATAATAAATTAAATATACGATACCATCTTTTTTATATCTCTTGAGCTTTAACATAATCTTCTAAAATCTCAAATAAAGATTGTTATTGTGTTTGTGTGCGACACATTCTCACGTCTAGATTTAAGTCGGATACTGCACTAAATTCCCGACTCACTTTCCGGGAAGCTTAACATGGTTGTTGGCAATGTATCAGTTCCACAAGCCATTCCCAGCAATCAAGCAACTCTAGGGAACAGAAAGAGCATCTGATTAAAATTACATTTCCTTTTAAGTTAGAAGGGAAAACTTTCCTTGGAACCAATTTAAGCCAGGGTCAGCTATGAGAAGGTGATTTTCCATGCAATAGGGGCTAGCTGATCATCCAATCTGATCATGACTAACCCATTTGGCTCCATGATATGTAGCTGCTGAAAATCCATATGGTGATTTCAAGGAACATGAGAAACCAGCGACACCCATTTTTTGTAGTAATTATTATTCCATTGGTGTGGACGAAATTGTTACAAATCATTATTAGAACATTACAAAGAGAAAAGAGGACACAGACTGCCTCTTAAAACATTGACCAAACAAACTACAACAGCAAAGCATGTTGTCTACACACCTAAAAAACCATCTTCCCTATTCAACCACCTTAGTAGGTAAGAAAGGGACTGAACATGTTCAGTTGAATAATCAACCTCACAGTAAAAAAAAATTAAAGGCCTAAACAAGCAGCGAGATCACTCTTTTGATACAGATGGGTCTTGAACATAGCTGAGGATTCAATAACCATGCAAAAACTGATTAGAAAAAACCCTCCTGCAAAATGAACATCGCAGCAAATAAGCTTATATGTGAGGATAGAAGGTGGTGGTGCGTTACAAGCCTTGTCTACTTTTGGAAAGATAGCTTTGAGCTGTGTGTGTGTCTATATATTCTGATTATTTATGGTGTCTTCGAAGTTTCCAGCAGCAGCAAAGAAACTAATGGGACCATCGTATGAACTGAAGTCGGAGCTTATTTTTCACATGAAATACTGGAAAGCTGAGCGTAAAGTCTTCACTAGATCCTTCACTGACATGTTGAAGTCTATATCCATCTGCAAAATTTGAATATGTTTTTTATTAGCATTTGACAAAAGAGAAGACGCATGCATAAACATGTTGAACTGGATGTTTAAAAGGAATGGTTGAGGACAGAACTTAATTACCTGTGCAATAATAGTAACATCAAGAGCAGAAGTCCCAAACGTAAGGACACTGCTACTGATAACTGATAGGTGGAGTTTCTCAACTTCAGCCACTGTTTTCTCCAAAACTCCTTTGTTTTTCTTGCAGTGAATTCTTACGAGGACATGTTTGTCGCAGAATCTTGCTTCAAGCTCTGGCAATGTCTCATGAATAGGTCCTTTAGACACATCTGAGGAAGAGTTTTCACCACACTCATCAACATAGACATGAGATTTCCTCACAATAACCACTGATTCCATGGTTTTCCTTTTTGTTTGTTCCTCAAGTGTCTTAACTCTCTCTTGCAATTGTTTCAAGTACTTGATAGCATCTCCTAGAACAGAAGCTTTATCCATCTAAAGACAAACATGCTCCCATATATAAGTTACCGCAGAAGCCAAGATATTTGGAAATCATAAAGTTATCAGGAATGGTAAAATAAAGGATTATCTAAAATAAGTTTGATACCTTTTTTAGTCCAGGAACTACAGCAGATAAAGCTATGAATCGTTGACTGAGCTTCTCCCGCCGCTTCCTTTCTGCTATAATGTGATCTTGACTTTGAGAAAGTCTAGTACCGTTCGCGCTAATCATCTTAGGTCCTTGGGAGGCCTTGAATGCATAGTTTTGGTTCCCAAAGGAATCTTGAGAAACTACCATGTCAGAAGGGAGATTGTTGATGCTCTTAGAACACACCGCCTCCTCTTTAGGCTTCATCAATCCCATTTGATTTGCATGGTTGGGATTGACAAAGGAAAGAATGTTCGGAGAAAAAGCAGGTTGTGGGTTTGACAAATGATCAGTTCTCAGTTGTTTTGTTGGTCTGACACTATCCATGGAGGTTTTGAGGTTGAAGTTTTGGTGAGAGAAAGAGTGATGTATGTTCTCTCCAAATGAAGCAGCAAATGGTAGTAAGCTGGTATCATCAAGAGAGTTCATGAACCACTGGTTGGTGAAGCTTGAATCCTCCATTCCCTATGGGCCAATAGTATTTAAATTTCAGAAATTCCTGAATTACTAACAAAAAGCTTCCAAATTCCTATACCTGATAATTAAAGCTCAACAATCATCATACCAGTTCACATAAAGCTGTAATTGATGAAGCCTCCATGGAAGAAGCTCCTTTCTGATGATGGGAAGACAACAGGAGAAAATCAATACTGGTGTGGTGGGGCGGTCACCAAAACAGCTGAATTAATTCGATCAAATGAACTATACACAAATCCAAAACTATGCAAATCAACAAACATAAATCGCACTCACACAGGCAAATCAAAGAAGGAGAGGACAACAGTTTCGAATAAAAATATAATTGCTACAGCCTGTACTTATAAGATACAAACACTTCAGAACTATGATTATATAAGCATTATAAAACCCCGAAGGCTTTATCGGATAAAGATACATACAGAGACCAAAAAACCAGGAATTGGAACAAATGTTCAGTCGCATGAACTGTCAGCCGTCGATAGCAAGTGCTCACCAAGCTTTCTATGTCAAACCTCCACTAAAGCAGGAGAGATCCTGCCCTCTTAATTCAACTTTTATAGCTTTTCCACCTCGTGTGTGATAAGCGATGTGAAAGGGCCTTGGGGTTTTGATCCCTATAGGCTGTATTAATTTAATAATTCGATGGCTACATCATGGCAAATTGGAATATTTTTAACTCAGTGGGTCGTTTTTGCTGACAAACCAATTAGCCTCTATGAAATCATTTTTGTTGTTTTGCAGACTTTATGAGATTGATTACCAACTAGCCGTTGAAATTTTCATTAAGGTTCGCTAATTAATTTTGAGTATGTTTGGTATTGCTCTTGAAAAGTATTTTTAAAAAAATTTAAATTTTTTTTATTTTAAATTAATATTTTTTTAACGTTTTTAAATTATTTTAATATGATGATCTCAAAAATAATTTTTAAAAAATAAAAAAATATTATTGGCATACTTTTCTGAGTGAAAAACACTTTGAAAAGTAACAACAATCACACTCTCAAACACGCTCAGCTAAGCTGAAGTTGATATTAAGGATCTGTTTGATATTATAATAATAATTATTTTATTTAAAAATATATTAAAATAATATATTTTTTATTTGTTAAAATTTATTCTTGATATTAACACATCAAAATAATCTAAAAACATATAAAAAAATATTAATTTAAAATAAAAAAATAATTTTTTTCAAAAACATTTTTAAAACTAAAAATCAAACGGGCTTCATATCCCAATCAAACTAGCTAAGTTGAAGTTGATTTTTTATTATTATTTTAGAACAAAGTCAATATTATTTTTGTGAATTTCATTTTTATACATATAATTTTGTAAATGCAATTAAACATTGATTATTGAGCTTGATTTTTATTTTTAGAGTTATTAAAGAAGTGAACTCCATTGCATTTAAAATATCAACAGTTTATTGTATGGTTTTTAAAAGATGCTTATAAATATGCAACCATATTAAATTCACGAAAAAAATGTGTAACTTTAATAAAACCTAAAAAAAAAAATAGTCTTAGAATATTTACTTGCGAAATGATCCAAGGAAGCGATCATGCAAACAGTTAGAAACCCGTGTGAAGGAAACGTGCAAGTATTTGCTTAAAAATGTCATACATGGTAGGTTCAGCTTGGAACTTTCCTTTGACTTTTTTATTTATTTATTTTTAATCCAATAAGACAACGACACCTGTTGCTATGTTGGGCTGGTACGGCCTGTGAAAAACCGACCCATAAAGAGGTTGGCTCATGATTACGAGTGAGGACCCATAACGATGCGCCTAAAAGTAATGAGAGTTTTTGACTGGTTAACAGCATGATTCTTTGCAGCCAAAACGCTGTCGGGTTAAATTTTAAAAAAAAATTATATATTTTTATATCATGTTAATATTAACAATAAATTTTAAAAAATATTATTTAAATATATTTTAAAATAAAAAATATTTTAAAAAACCTGTCGAAAAAACAAACAACCTCTAGTGTATAAACTTAAGAATTAATTAAGTGCAACATGAGTTAATAAAATAATAATTAAATGTGGAAAAACTTGAAATGGATCTGCAAAGATCTATAATTCCCAGCGGATCAATGGTTGAGTCCAGGCCTTAAAATGCTGGAGCAAATATTGGCTATGTGGTTTCGATTTCTGCTTGCTATTGCCCACCTGTGAAAATCATTGAGAACCTTCACACGGCTTTGCACATTGACAATGCGATCTCCTTTGTCCTTTCTGTAAGCATTAATTATAATTAATTTATATTTATATATTGAAGGAAGAGAAGGAGGGCACACAGTTGTTCTTGGGTATAAACAAAACAACGAAGTAGTCGGTGCTTGCTTGTTTTGAAAAAAGTGACTTCAACACCGGATTATTTTAGGTTTTTTTTTTTTTCATTAATGAAAACTGCCAGTGCCAATTGTGATAGTTGAAACTCAAATGTAGGTCCGGGGATGTTTGTTTTTGCGGTGTTTATTGCTGTAGTTTAACAGTGAGTTTAATATATATATATATATATATATATATATATATATATATATTATAATTTTATTCTATTTTTAATATTAAAAATAATTTTTGTTAAAGAATCAGTTTCGATCTAATAGTTTAAACTTATAGATAAAATCTTAAGATATAATTTAAATTATTTTCTAATACATTCCATCAAGTAAAAGTCTTTTAGACTTAAAACTTGCACATGTTTATACTACCTTGTGTTTAATTTTTTATTAAATAAATAAGGATTGTGAGATTTAAACTCGTGATCGCTTGATCACTAAACTTTAATACCATGTTAAAGAATTATCTAAACATAATAATTTAAGTTATTAAATAAGATTTCAAGATATTGCTAAAACTGAGAAAGCATGCGGCCCTTCCCTTTCCTTGTATTGCTAAAACTGAAGATCTTTATTCTAGGGCTAGGGTTTTTGGTTTGATGTCAGAACTAGTGGCTACAAGCTTGTCGATATTGTGCGTCTTCAGGATAATCTTCAGCCTCTGGTAAAAAAGTCTACGAGCTAAATAGAAACACGTGAAGGGAAATTGGTAGCACTCCCCAACTATCTGTAAACCGATCTTCCGCTATCTTGAATGGAGCTCTCCATTGGCTTGGATATCGTAAAAAGGACGATCCATTTGACGATGTAGGCTATGTGAGGGCGGTACTGTTCGATACGACCAGCGAAGTATTCAGGGAGACGTAATTTCCAGAAGCTGTTGGTTCCAAGTCACTAGTCAGTGCATGGAAAATTGGATTAAAGTACAATTCACAATTATCTGCACAAATATGAAAGGTACTAGAGTTCAGGGAGAACCGGAAACTTCTCTTACTGCAAATTCGCCGATTGGTTTTGTATGATCTTCAAACTGACGAAAGAAAACTTGCTATCTGTTTTCCTCAGTCTGTACTGTTTTGGGGAGGGAATTATGCAGAGACTCTAGCCTTGCCGGATGGGTCTCAAGGGAGCTGTAACTCTTTGCAATATATTATTGACTCAGAAGAGGCCACTTCTCAACAACCGAAGAAGAGAGTGATCCAATTGAACCAGACATATCTGAAGAAAACACATGTAAAAACACGCACAGATACATAGTTGCACAAACATTTCTTTTAAGAGATCCAGAAGACTTGGCAGAGAATAGCCATCTGAAGAAAACTAGGTTTTCTACCTAAAGGCAGAAGCTAGAGGAGGGAGAGTCGGAGAAGATGTCAAACTATAGCTATATATCTTGTGAAAGTTTTGGAAGAATACTGATAAGGTTGCCTGTTAAAGTCGCTCTGACGATTCAGGCGTGTTTCAAAATCACGGTGCTTTTTAATTAGTTGCCCTGCTTTTATTCCCAAGCCCACCAACATCACCATGAAGAACTAAAGGAAGTAGCAGTTTCTGATGGAAATCATAAACTATAACAACGACAGCAATGAATTGAGATTTGAATACATATTACACGATGATAATGCTGGGGCAAAGGGTTTCGGTTTGATGCCAGAGTTGTGCATCGTTGTTAAAAAGTGCAGCCTCTGGTATGAGCTAAAGAGAAGCTTGGAGAGGGACATTGGCAGCACTCCTTCACTTTCCAGAATGTAGCTCTCCTTTGGCTTGGATTTCATAAAAAAGACGATGATGATCCATTGGACAGGTACTGAGACTACGAGCGAGTGGTTTTGTTTGATACAAGGAAGTATTCAAGGAGATGGAGCTGCCACACGCTCAAGAACAGGCAAAAACTTGTGAGTAACTCGAGAATTGATTTCACTGATAGGTGATAGAAGAAAATGACCATCGGTTATATTTTTAACAGATGGGTGATAAAACAGTATGGCGAGCCCAATTCTTGGATTATATGAACTAGTGTTAAGAGTTTCATGGCATGGTTATTAAACCATGTCAAGGAATTAACCCAACCAAGTACCCCTGTCCCAGATCATCTGGATTTTCCCAATCAGCAAGAGGTGGCAATGGAGGTGAGATCGAAGAAGAAATGAAGAATGAACTAGGAGGGGGGAGAAAAGTAAGGGATGAAAGGGAAGTAGGGACAAAACATCGTATATTGAGAAGAAAAAAAAGTCAGGTCTCACATGGGTTACATCAGGTTAATATACAAGTCACTCTGGTTTGACTAAATTAATTGCAACTCTGGTTTTTTCTTTGTAAAACCCAGCCAAGACCCTAGGTCACCTAGGTCCTGCATTAACTCGTCGGGCTGACAACAATGGTTGAGGGAGAATCGAAAACTTCTCTTGCTTTTCTGTATTTCATCTATGGTGGTTGGCATGAACTCTATTAGACTGATGCAATTCTGTTTCATTTTCTTCTCTTGATTTCCACACTTTACTTTTCTTGTCGCTCTTTTTCGAAAGCTTTACCGTTGCATGTTGCATGTTCAACTAATTCTGCTGGGACGGTTCTAGAGATTCATTTGACTGTGGACACGCTCTATTATTTGTAATATCATCTGTCTGCAAGTTAGCTATAGCGTAAATGCACAGCCAAGACCTCCATTAAGCCAATTAGTCCATTGAGAGAGAGAGAAATATACGCAAAATCCATTGAAATAGATAGTTACTTATAATAGAGAGGGCAGAAGCCATGGCTAGAGAGGAGAAAAGGCCTGCTCCCTGTAACTTACCACTCCTATGTTCAAATTCCGTCGTCAATATCATCAATACCGACCATGGAGTGCATCAGATTTGTCTGGTTTACAGTTTTTCAGGGTAACGATGACGAAGTCTGAATATCGTGGATGCCATAACTGCGCAACTGACCATCATTCTTTGACAAAAGGGTTGAGGACAATTAATGCTTTGCTGTCACCGGACCTGCTACTTTTAGCGAGGGCCAGGAAATTTTATTTCGAGGTTGGAAGTAATTTGGCTACATATGAGGAATCAGCTTCGCCAAGTCTTTTAGATGAACGACGTTCATTAAAAACTAGGACAGTTCGATTTGTTAATGCAGTAGACTCGCAGTGTTTGGATTGGGGAATAACCTAGAATCAAGAACTCCTAAACAAGTCGATGACATTAACATGACAAAAAGGATAAAAAGAAAAAGGGCAGCATTTCATTTCTCATCTAATTCATGGCATTGAATGTACATTGTTTCATCTATATCACCAAATTTATGTAGCATGAATGGCAGCTACAGCTGGAAAAGGATCTTGGTATCTGCAATGATAGTTTAACCGAGCATCATCGGAAACTAAGATACTTGCAAAACACTTAATAAGCCTCAACTGGCCCTGCTGCGAATCTTTGCATTACTGCTAACTGGCAACCTGCTGCAATGGTGGCCATGCAATCTCATTATCATCTGTGTAACCCTGAACAAGGAAATCTGCACAGTTCTTTCGGCACCCATGGTTATAGGGATTTCGGAAATGTCCATCTGGACCACGAAGATACCCATAGCGAATAGCATTCGCAAGTTCATTGGTTGTGATATTCCGAGCTATCTGTAATATCCATGAAAAGTCTCCATTACACTTGAAACTTCAACCCAAACAAGTTTCCAATAATGCAAGAGCAATAATCAATTCATCTTCTCCCGCCCCAAAATACACGAAACACAAGACAAGGAAAAACAGAAAAATTGAAAAAGTCTTATCCCAAACTAATTGTAGTATCCATATAATGGTTTAATTATTATGTCTGCCAGAACTTTGAGCAACAGTGGCAATTGAAGAGTGCGACTGACAACATGTCTTAAGCCCATGGCAAAAGCACTAATAGAAGAAGACAAACTTTGCTAGCAAACAGGGTTTTAGTCCATTACCTGAGATGCCTGAGCTGTTGTTAAAGTAGTGGCAGCAATAAAAACAATCATGTCCAACACCAAAAATGCAACAAAACCAGGATGATGAACTACCACATAACGAATCAAACTTTCTTCAATATGCAATGACTGTGCAGCTGTCCAAACCCCTGTCATGACACAGAAATGGCGGTCACAAACTCCGCAATGAAATAACAGATATGGAATAGCAAAATAAAAGAATCCAAGAAATTGGAGATTAGTTGCCTTTCAGCCAACAGGAAAGAATTAAAAGTAAATTTTTAGCAACCCACGCACTTTGAACTGCGATGATGGCAGCAAGAAACGATGATGAAGTTGCCAGGCATATAAAGATGAAAAAGTCTCGTTTGTTCCTCTGCAAGATAAATGATGATGACAACTGATGAGGTAATGAAGAGACAAAAGGAAATTATACTTCAGTGCAAAGCCATGCAAAGCATCTTGCTTGCTGATTAGCCACAAGTGTATAGAATGGAGAGATAACATTGAAGTGCTCTTCTAATTGTAACATTTACTAAAAGGGATCAGTGTTTTAAATTTTTTTTAGTTATCTTATTTTTTTTAGTTGTTTCTTTTTTTATGTATTTCAGGATTTTTTTTTTTCTTCTTTCTTTTTTTTATTTAGTTATCAGACATTCATGACACGGATCCCGAGTTTAACGGGTTAACCTGAAATTTTTTCTTTTTTCTTTTTTTATCTTTTTAATTATTTTTTTTCGTTTAGTTTAATTTGTTAATGTTAAATTTCTTTCTATTTAGTTTTTTTTATTTTCTTAAGAGGTTTTTTTTTCTTTTTAATTAATTTAGTTTATTAATATTAATTTTTTTTCTATATAGTTCTCGGTTGATGCCATTAATTTTTTTTTTTATGCCTTCGACTATGGACTGCACAGTGCAGTCCACAGTAAAAAGGCTGATGCCTTTTGTTTTTTTTTTTCTTTTTAATTTATTATTTTTATTTAATTTAAATTGTTAATGTTAAATTTTTTTCTATTTAGTTATCAAACTTTCATGACATGGATTCCGGGTTTGACGGGTTAACTTGGTTTGACGAGTTAGCCCGGTTAATTCTAGGTTAACCCATTAATTTGTTTTTTTCCTATTTAGTTATCAAACTTTTACGACACGAATTTAAGGTTTGAGGGGTTAACCTGGTTTGAAGGGAAGGATTAACCCAGTTAATTCATTTTTTTTTCTTTTTCTTCATTAGTTTTTTTCTTCCTATTGGTTTTTTTTCTTTGTTTTTTTATTTATAATTAATCTATTTAATTATCACACTTTCATGACACGACCTTACAACCAGACTCACGTCCAATGCTATTGGGTCTGGTATTGCAGCCAAACCCACTTAAATTTGAGTCATGCAAGTTTAATGTTATTATTAATATTATAAATATTACTCTTGGGTTAGGCGTTGCAATCAAACCTAAGATTTTTGGGTATAACTTTGTAGAAAGACCTAACACTTTTAAATCTTAGCTTTTTTTGAAATGTAAAAAATAATTGACCCACGGCATCGCGCAGGTCATGTAACTAGTAACTACTAGAAGAGATCCTAATGATTGAAAATGGGCATACACCCAGAGAACAAAAGTTCATAGACTTTCTTGTCATCTTTGGATTGTAGAATAGTGATGTCACAAAATATTGTATGATGAATTAGTGACATCAATTGTGGTATTTCCAAAGGCTGTATTAAGATAAGCGAAGGGACATCAAGTGGCCTTATTGTTATAGATATCCAAGCAAATGACATCATACAGAGAAACCAAATATTTCAATCAGAGATTCCAATAAAAGGCATCTCATGAATCCCCATTATATGCCATAATTACCAGGACTAAAACAATAAAGCTCAATTTCTCACCTTGCCAACACAATTAGATATCCACGGGCAATGATGGTCAAACTGCTCTATGCAGCGTTTGCACGTAGGGCAGTGCTTACTGCGAACAGGTCTTATTATCTGAAAAGTTAATTGAAAAAATACTTCTTTAGTTGAGATAGCATTTCAACCCCCTTAAACATACAAATTAGAAAATTAAAGGTCCAACTACTTGACCTTGCATGTAGGGCAAAGCTGAGACCAATTCCCTGTCCACACTGAGGAGTTGTTCAAATCAATATTCAACAAGGGATCCTGCAAAAAATCAGGTAACGATAATAAAAAAGAGAGTGAAAAAATGGTAGAAATGAACCTAGCCATGAATTTGGACAGCTTTGACCATAATCTTATAACCATTGACCAACTGGTAACAAAAGCCAGCCCACCAAAAGAGGAATAAAGCACAGCAGAGAAATTCAAATTTTTGCCTAGCTAACAGTTACCATAAACTAGCAATAGACCTTCAGTAGACAAAACACTTTACTAAACGAACAATGACAAAAAAAACTAAACAGAGATACTGCATACCTCTGAATCAGTATCTTTATTCAAATCTCCAAGTCTTTTGATAAAACCCGGGTCTTTACTGCAGAGAAAGAACATGAAAAAAGTAATTTCTGGAATAAAAATTTTGAGGAAGTGAAAGGGTAGCAGCGTACATTCTATGATAAGTGTTTGCAAGTTGTAAAACCACAAATTTAAAAAAGCAGATTCCAGTGTAACTGTAATTTAGCTTTTAAACAAGATAGTTAAATAGACAGTCTGCAGCAAACTTCAGGTTAATGCTTCAGCAAAGTATGCCAGGCATAAGGGTGGTTAATTGCACAGAACGTATTTTGTTAATAACATCTTGTGATCACAAAGATTTGATCAGTAGAATGTGAAAGATGTGGAGGATCTTGGAAAGCAAAATATGCATGCTGACTGCATTGGGAAGGAAAGCAAGTTCAAGGTATCAGCGGCAAAAGTCAAAGCCAACTAAATTTTTATGGCTCTACAAAATCCACAAAAGAAACAAATATTCCAAACAAAACCCAACCAGTATTAGTAGCAGAGAGATATTACCTACTGCACCTGTAGAACATAATAATCGAAACAAAAGCTAGAGAAAGAGCAGTCCATCCCCAAAGTCCAACAACAGCAGTTACCTTTGGAAGGTTTGGAGCTACCATGCATGTGAGGTGAATCATGATTAGAGCAGAATTTATGCCCATCGCAACATAAAATTGAAGTACAACAACTCACTTACCTGCAATAACTGAGTTGATGAAGAGGAACATGAGAATGAGTATAATGGACAATAAGATAGGAGCAAAACCAACATCTCCCATCTTCCCACTACGAATTTTGTCTTTCCAGTGGTTGCTTGACGCCCGCTGTGCATTTGACTGAATAAAATCAAGAGAAAATATATGAAAACTTTCCCATTATTTTTTAAGATCTAGATGCTCTAAAGACACAATCTTTCAGAACATGGTGAAACTAAATCTCAGACAGCAGTTGATTAACAACACTGAATTTAAGACAAACAGAAAGAAAGTGTTTTAAATGTACCAATTCCATAGCTACAGAAAATGACATTCTATTAATAATCATTTTCAAGACATCTGTGCAGATATAAAGTCACTCATTGAGCCAAAAAGATTCTATCTTTCATGAAAAAATCTGTATTACTCAGATTGGTGGTGAATTCTTTTATCTCTGCTTGCCTTTACTTCAAAAAATTATAGCCCCACCACAAAATGTCAATACACAATAGACATGACATGATCTCACCTGATGAACAAAAATAATGTATGGTTTGGATAGGTCCCTCCTAATGCAGTTATTAGACCAAAGACAGTAATGCACAAGACACTTCAAAAGGTATCCGGCACTTCCTCTCAAAGAGAATAAAATAAAGAAAGGACATCGAAGAAGGTGGTGCAATGATTCAAACTACTAGATGACTCCTCCAGTATAATGCAACACAGCACAAAATTTCCAACTGCAAGATACATTGTTCAGTAACATGGTTAAGTTAATATTTAAGAGGGTTAGGACTCATAACAACTAAGTGCAAGCAAATTCCAGCAACGCATCCCAATTTCACCATGATCAATCACAGCAATTTATTCCCAATATCCACCATAACCAAATGTTCAGCATATTTTGTTCAGTAACATGCAAAAGTTGACATTTAGGAGGGTTAAGACTTATGAGAACCAAGTGCAAGCAAATCCCAAAAACTTCCAACTTTCACCATAGAAAATCACAGCATGTTATCTCCTAAAGTTCACCACAAAAAAAAAAAAAAAAACTTTCATAGATGGCTGAATCAGACCATTTTCCCCAATAGGACACCAACAGGTCTCACATCCCTATAGATGCTCACATTGGTAGGTATTGGTTTAAAGTTATCTGCATGCCATTCTACCGATGGTAACATCGATATAAAGTACGTACGAGGAAAAGGGCGATATGCCGATGACCTTTATCAGATGCAATCTGAGCAGGAGTAAATCCAGCTTTATCTTTCACAGCAAGTTCCTGCTTTGTGCCAGCATGTACAAGAATAGTGCATGCCTCTATATTTCCTCTTAATGCAGCCCAGTGCAAAGGGGTACAGCCTGATACAATTGGACATTCAATGTCAGCACAGTTCTATAGATGTATAGTAAAATGGTTGATTATTGTCAAGAGTAATAAAATTGAAAATGCCAAAATGGGATACAATTCTAAGGAATTTAACATAAGTTAATAATCTTCATGAATATGTGGTATAGTTTTTAATCGCCAAGAAAAAAAAGATGATATAGTATTCTATATTACACTACTAATGGCCTTGATTCCATAATTCATATACCATTAAATCTTAAAATATGAATATACCAAGAACCATAAAGTTTGAGTGCAATGACAGTTCCAGAACTCCACCAACTGCATGTGACAAAATTATGTCGTTCAACTTAGCTTCACTCCCCCTCCTCTACAAAACTTTGACAACAATTGTGAGGAATCATTGCAGCTATCCTCAGCCTATAAGTATATCAGAATAGAAATGTGTTTATCTATATTAATCCTGCAAAACTCATCTCCAGATATATTTATTAAAAGGATCCACATCCTGGTTTATCATTTAGAGACCATGTATAATTAGCATATTGAATGATGAGTACGTAATTGCTTCCTGTTTTCCTTCTCGGGAACATGCTCCTGCTGACTTGAAAAACATGTTCATCATTTCATTTTTTTGATGTCCCTAACTATTTCTTTCCACTGGAATATATACTTGAGCAAATAATATTTGTTAAATTCACAAAATTGTCCTAGAAGGAAATAATAAGAAATTTTAGAGAGCAAGCATATGACAACCGAGTAAAATAGTGATCATCACAGCCAATACTAGGTGAATTCCAAATAGTTGAAGAATTACAAGATGGGATTCTAGTGTTCTGACAATACCTTCTCGATCTTGTCTCCCTTGGTATGCGTCTCGAAATAGAAGTAGTCTAATTGTATCTGCATAACCCTTATAAGCAGCCCTGGTTCATTATAACACAAAAATAAGCTTTTCACTAGTTCACACATTTTCAATAGAAATATACTCCACATGACACTATTAACTCTAAGTTGCTAAGTCAGGAAATAACATTAAAACTTATTACCTCTTTGACACTAAAAACATCGTTTGCAAAACTAGAATTTCAGTTACAAACAGATCTCGTCTTATCTGTTTGCATACACACGCGCACACAAACCAATTCAACTAGCACTATATCATTGACATGCATCACCAGAACAACGAGCTGTAGGTTTTAAATATAAACTCCCCACACCATATCCTTAAAACATACCAATGAAGAGGACTCCTCCCTTCATTATCAACTGCATCAAAATCAGCATGATATTTTGCTCCAATGTGATTCAAAAAGCCTGTTTGTCCGTACTGAGCAGCTACATGAACTGCCTACAGCACAAATTGACATACATTAAAATAATACAAAAAAAATCAGAATACTGCCTAAAATCAGTCACAAAAATATCAGCCGAACAGGTTACTAAAACAGGATAATAACAAAATGCCAAACATTTTTACCCGATACCCATTAGCATCAGCTGTTTCCACTCGTCCTCCATTCTGCAAAAGCACATCTGCCACCGCAATTGAACCTCTAACTGCCGCCCAATGCAGTGCTGTTTGCCTCAAATTATCATTTTGATTTACATCTCCCCCGTGCTTCAAAAACAAACAAATGAGATTACCAAATAATAATAATAGTAAACACACCAATCAAATGCAATTATACACTGAACACATACTCATTAATTACATCAATTTAAATTAAAAAAAAATGAAAACTTTACTCTTGCAATACCTCAATTATGTATTGGGCAACGTCGGGGAAATTGTTAAGAGAGGCCCATTGAAGAGCGTAATAACCATTACCGTCAGGGGTAGAGAGAGAAGATTTATCTTCTTCGACAAATTTGCGTAATTTATCGAGATCACCGTAAGCAGAAGCAGAGAAAACATCGATCACGTTGACCGCGACGCCGTTTGGGATTTGTTTGGATTCTGATGAAACTATCTCGATCTCTGAAGATGCCATTGAAGAATATCAGAGCTTTAGGGTTTAGTTTTGGATTTGATAAATAAATTAGGGTTTCTAAGATTGGGGATTTAGGGTTTATAGTTCCCGATTTGAACTCGGAAATGACAGCAACGCATGCTCGTGTTCAGGGGATGATAATTAGGTTTGCCTAGGTTTTTAACGCGCCAAATATTGACCCAGTGATGGAAAATGTGTTTATTAAATGACTAGGTTGTTCTGTTCTTGGTCGTCCGATCAAAAATCCGACGGTTTGTAATTAAGGTGTGTCCTTCAGCAGATTTTAGAATTTTGAATTATTAATTAATGTTGTTTACTTTGAAATATATAATATTGTATGTAGAATAAATTCAAGAGTGTGGATAAGCGTGGAAGATTTGCACCCTTTTTTCAGCTTACAGCGTCTAAAAATATTGTTAAATTAGATTGCATCTGCTATAGGGTGAGTTTTTAAGAGTGTTTAAAAAATAATTTAATTGACATAAAAACTAATTTAATAATATCAAAATAATTTTAAAAAATAAAAATTATTATAAAAAAATAATTTTTTAAAAAACATAATTTTAACTATATTTCTAAATAATATTTTAAAGGATACTAGTAATGGTTTTGAGAAGAAAACGAGTGCAAAAGGGAAAGTGAGTGATAAAAAACAAAGAGATGTGTCTTTTTGTCTCCTCTAGTTTCCTTTACTTATCACATATATATTCTTTTCTTATATATTACGTTTGATATAAGATTAAAAATTTATTATAAAAATTTTTTAAGAATAGTTTGGATTGTGATTGAATTCTAAGTTCTTCTTAATCGTTTATTTCAGGAGAGGGTGGTGAAGGGGTTAAGAAGACTCGATAAGTGTTTGTTTTTATGAAAAAATCTAATTTTTAAAAAAAAAATACTTTTAAATGTTTTGATATATTAATATTAAAAATAAAATAAAATAAAATATTATTTTAGTAAATTTTTAAATAAAAAAATACTTTAAACAAATAACTGGAAGTATAATAACATACATTCCTTAAAATTAAGACTCAGATGAGGGTTATGTGTTGACTTGTGAACGAGGGAACAAAATTATCAACGAGAGAATTTTTTATGCTTATGTGAGCTTTTTATAATTAAGCTTTCATTTTTCATGTTTTTTTATACACATTTAGTAAATGAATCTCGCCATTGCAAATAATTTTTATATGCATATCAAATATATCTTTAATAATATATCCTTCAGCTATTTCCTCGCATCTTCAACACTCCATAATTTATATTTTAATATTCAACTCAGTAATATTTAATCTCTATTTCTTAACTCCGAATCAAGGATAGAATGTTAAGGGTGTAAAAAAATATTAATAGGTGAAATTGCAAGGATATCTGGAATGAGTTAGAAAAATTATAAATAATAGTAAGTTCTAAATTTTAAAAACAAATCAATTTTATTTAAATATGAAAAAAAAATAGCTACCATTCCAAACATGTACAGAGGGAGTAGCTTTTCATATGTTTTATCCTTGTAGCAAACATACCCTAATAAGCAGAGAAATCAAGTAATGAAAAAAAAGTACTCATATATTTATATGAAAAAATACATTTAGGAGGCATATGTCTTGCGTAATTTTTTTCATGAATGGATGAAGTATTTTACATGATAAATATTTTATGGTGTTCAATAAGTAAGATGCAAAAAAAAAAACAAAAAAAAAAACAACGAATGATGTTGAATTGATGGTGGTGATCAATGGTGTAACTGCAATTTTAAAAGGGAATGAAATAAGATATTAATGCATCCAAATAAAAAGATCTAAAAATCAGATCCTTTTTTTTTTCCCCTAAAATAGACCCAAGTAGAATATCTGTTTGATCGGGCTTAGTATCCCAAGGATAAATATAGCAAGGGCCCTATGAGAAGCCCAACTTTTTAAAGGGCATGAGTTCGGGTAAGAAGCTTAAATTTAGGAGTGAGTAAAAAAATTGAAAAACCGATTAAATTGAGAAAACAAAAAGAAATAATCGAAAAAACCAAACCGTGAAAAAAAACCAATTAAACCGATTAGAATTTTTAAAAACCGATCGGTTCGGTTTTATAAACCTAAAACCGAATCCAAACTGAAAAATATCGAAAAAAACCAAGTCGAACCAGAAAAATCGAGCCAAACCGGAATTGATCATTTTGAACCGATTTTTGTTCTAAAATAACCAAACCAAAACCGGTCGGTTTGAACCAGTTTTGGTTTGGTTTTTTAAATAATAAACCGATTTAGTTACTTTTTTTGATAAAAACCGAAGCAAACTGAAAATGAATACCCATGCCTAAGCCTATGCAAGGTGCATGCCTAGCTAGGCGTGTACCCCTATGGGCTCAAGCATTCACACCCGAACCCCCACATGCTCTAGCTCGGGAGCCGAACATGCTTGAATCGAGGCAACATGCTTGGACTCATTTCTCACCTCTAATGGCCCGAGTCCAACACTTGTCGTAGATTTTTTTATATTGGTCTAATACGTATTATTTTTGAGTAAAATGTAACTCAAAATATCACAAGGATAAAAATACGCTTCTACCCCTCCCTTCCATAAAAGGAAAAAATTCATGAATTATAAATATACCATGAACTCTTCAAGTTAAATGTTCATAATCTCTTCATTCTTTACTGCATATGTATTTTCAGAGCATCTCTCTTTTATAATATTATTGCACTTTTTTTTTTTTAAGTTATTAACTTTACCATCAGAAAGTCCCTACATCCATAAAAAAAAATTTTTTGCAAGAACCAGCTACTAATAACTTACCAGACATCACATGCTACCAGTTACTAACCCTTTCAACTTTTTATATCAAGTCACCAAATACCTTAATTATAGATAATGAATTAGATTGCTTGAAATAAAAAATTATCTAATTATTCAATACATCAAATTTATATCTAAATATCTTGATTTTTGGGACTCATCAAATACCAACCAATAAAGGTAAAAATGTATAGGCATAAACAAAATGAAAATAAAAAATTAATTATGAAAAAAAAATGTATATACACATAAGAAAACCTAAACATTTCATAAGACTTTCAATCATTTTTCTATTCTATACTCAAGTTATGTTTGAATATGCTTTTATATAATTAATTTGGTTTTTTTTTAATCGAGGTTATAAAATAAATTCAATAAATATTAAGGATCTATAATAAAAATAAATCCTTGGTATAAGAAAATTAAAAACACAATGATTAATCACCAAAACTCTAAAAGTAGTGATCAATTTTAAATTTATAAGGTCAGTAACTTATACCTTTAATCTCAATTCATACATTAAGTCATTTGGTTTTTTTTATTAATTTGTGAAAGGTTGGGAAAAACATAGTCATCTTGCATGCATTGAGAGAGTGAAAAATAAAAGAGTTTCAGTTTGTTTTTAGTCGATACTAGCCTTGGTTTTCGCGTTTCATTGCGGGGCCGAGCCATTTTTTCTACAAAAAATGATGTTTAGTAAATTAAAAATATAATAAATTAAAAAATATATGTGTGAAATAAGGAAAAAAATCAAGTTACAAACAAAATTAATAATATAGAGATTAGTTAATTATTTTCAAAATTAGAGAAATTATTTAACTCATTTTATAAAACTAGGGACTGATTGATAATTTTTACTCAAGAGTGAAAGACAGCCAATCAATATCAAGGTTAAACAACTTGTTCTCAATCTGTGGCTAAAAAACTTGAAAAATCGCCACCTTTTAAGCGAGAGCCCTGAAGCCACAATAAGTACTCTCTCAGTGAATTTAACCAAGAAAAGGGTGGTATCAGCGAATCTAGCAGCAGAAATGGCGACTGCAAGAATGATGTCAGCTGCAAGCAACACATCAGCATCCTGTTTGCCCCATAAAAGGCCATTCTTCAGTTTAAGTCAAAAAGTTCCCAACTTTAACAGCCTCTGCTTCAACAACACCACCAAAAGAGTTTCAAAGAGGTTATTTTCTTGCAAGTCTATTTACAACCCTGATGTTCGAATCAAGGAAGAAGGCCAGCCTGAGACCCTTGATTACCGAGTCTACTTCCTGGACAGTTCTGGCAAAAAGGTTATAACTTTCACTCTCTATCTATTAAAAAGCTTCTCTTTTTTACGCAATCTGTTTTGTTTGGTGATAAAATGAGAGGAGTGAAAGTAATTTGCTAAACCCAGTAGAAAATTATTTGGAAAACTAATTCTTGTCTCGAATGATATTGATTTCAGTGTATATCCGTGCTTAAATTTATGTTTGTTTCGGAAAATAAGAATACATTGTTTTCGATAGTTGAGTTTTTCTTGCGAGGATTAATGTTAGATTCTGGTGTTTCTATGTTTTAATTTTGAGGTCTCGATGTTTATTTTAGTTCTGGCTATCTGAATTTGAAACTTGAAATGAAAGATTTTTATAGTGAAGATAAGGTTATGTATATCCCATTTTGCATTGCAGGCGACTTTGTCTTCCACATGCCTGAAAGGCTGAAACCAGTCATCTGTTAGCTCTTTAAGAAAACTGACATGCTGCTCCCTTAGAGACCACCTATGATTCGGATTTTCTTCAACAATTTAGAACAGCACTCTTTTGGTTTTGTATCTGCTTACTGGTAATGTAAGTGTTGTTTGGTGTTACAGGTTTCGCCCTGGCATGGCATACCATTGCACTTGGGAGACGGGGCTTTCAACTATGTTGTTGAAATTCCAAAAGAATCAAGTGCAAAGATGGAGGTTGCTACCGATGAGCAATTCACTCCCATTAAGCAAGATACTAAAAAGGGGA
The DNA here is from genome assembly GCA_033617975.1 of Populus alba x Populus glandulosa. NCBI lineage: Eukaryota > Viridiplantae > Streptophyta > Magnoliopsida > Malpighiales > Salicaceae > Populus > Populus alba x Populus glandulosa. The sequence goes on along the minus strand of CM066143.1, from coordinate 29,998,589 downwards.
AACTAAGATACTACCCGTAAGATTTGCTAGTTTCTTCCTTTATGATTCATTCATTGGTTTTTTTTGAGATATTTGATTTTTTTTTCTCGGCATTTGCACTTTTAATGTTAGCCCATTGTAGTTAAACTTTCAGTTCCATTTCCCCTTCTTATATCATCACCTGAGTACGTTGTATTGGATTTTAACTCGTTTCTCTGCCTTATTTTCAGCTACAATATAAACTGGAACTATGGATTGCTTCCACAAACATGGGAAGACCCATCTCTTGCAAATGCTGAAGTTGAAGGAGCATTCGGAGATAATGATCCTGGTATTTATCAACATATATTCTATATTGATACTTGTCTTTCTTGTGGATTCTAGCATTTGTTTGTTCCAGTTAAGTAGCATTTCAATTATGTAAAATGGTTGTATCTGTTTGTAGTTGATGTTGTTGAGATTGGTGAAAGACGGGGGAAAATTGGTGAAATTCTTAAGATCAAGCCCTTGGCTGCTTTGGCCATGATTGATGAAGGGGAACTTGACTGGAAAATTGTTGCAATCTCTTTGGATGATCCACGAGCATCTCTTGTAAATGATATTGATGATGTAGAGAAACATTTCCCTGTAAGTCCTCTTCTATCACCAAGCAGCCAAACAAAACTGCACCACAATCACTTTTCGATTCCATTACATGTTCTTTTACCAGCTAATCAGATATCTGCTATTAAACAGTTAGATTGTGTTCACAAAAGATAAGGGTGTATTTGTGCCTTCTCTTAATCTGCTTAAAGGGATGTAAATGATTAAAGAGTTGTAAGCATTAATGTGCTAATCTATTGTAATAAGCGCACAAATGTGTGAAAAATCTGGAATGCTAAGTTAGGGATGTGGAATCGCCAAGGATGTCAGTTATGTATCACATCCAATTTCGCTGACATTGTATCAGACGATTACTGGTGTGGATTATGAAAAAGCTAGGGTGTGATGAAAGTACTTTGTGTTAGGATTTCTTCATGGACTTTGAATTAACTGAAAAACGTTGTCCTAAAACAAGCGAGGACATTGATTAAATCTGGAAATTATGCTAATACCAACATGCAAACATCAGAATCAATTTTTTTTTTTTTTTAATTTGGAAATGAAAGAATGTAATATAAATAGGAATACATAGACTAAGTAACTGGTGGTTTATCTTCAGGGCACTCTCACTGCAATCAGGGATTGGTTCAGAGACTATAAGATCCCTGATGGGAAACCTGCCAACAAGTTTGGTCTTGGCAACAAGGCAGCAAACAAGGTATTTTATTAATTTGTTAGAAAAAAGGTAGTTTATTTAATAGAATCTTTACATGTATGTTACAGCTTTGTGGGGTGTTAATTTCACCTCGTTTTCTTTTCCTCTTTTTTTCCCGTTGTGAATTTTGGGTTTGGCTAACCATGCTGTAAAAGGTTTTTATTCAGAAAAAAAGATTGCATTATTTAGATATACAACTAACTAGAGCATCATTTCATTTTGAATGCTTTTGACCTCATAAGGTGATAAATGAATTGAATGCCATAATTCTTCAACAATGTACAGATATCAATTTTACCGTTAATGGCGGTGACTTTAGTGAGGGCCTTTATGTCATGTGGCAGAACACCATGGACAGCATTGTCATTGATTGATAATTGAATAAATTGATAGCCATCCTTGTTCTGTTCTGATCCTCTGATAGCCAGTTCCAATTTGGTATAATAATATAGAACAGCATGCCTTAGCTTTATCCTCATTTTTTGTGTGTTTATTGCTACCTATTCTATTCTATAATCTTCCGTGTCTTCTGTGATTTATGGTTTCCGTGTGATGGATAGGACTATGCTCTCAAGGTCATCATGGAGACCAACGAATCTTGGGCTAAACTCGTCAAGAGATCTATCCCTGCTGGAGAGCTCTCTCTTGTATAAAAGCCACTGGTAGACTAGAGTCGGAGCTGAAAGTATTATTATTGAGATGGAGCTGAGAGTCGTATTGTTTTTGGCTTTACTTGCCAGGATTTTACCTTCTGGCAAGCGAGCCCCGCGTTGTCCTACACATTGACGATATCAATGACATTTTTTCCTCCGTAATGAGTTTGAATAAGCCGTTGTTCTTATGTTTGTGTTTCTTTGTGAGATTCAGAATACATTTCTGCTACTTGTGAATGGGTGGTGTAAGAAGCCAAGGCTTTATTATAATCAAGTAAGAATTTCACATTCCTGTTATCATGGTCAGTATCATTGTCACAAAGGATGGTGGTTGGCATATAATCCTCACTTCATCAACCTTCAATTTCGAAATACCAAGCACTAAACGTAACCTTTCCTGCACCAAATAATTAGATGTTTTCCTTTAATATTATAGAGGTGAATTGATGGTTAGCCTCTTAAAAAGGCCCGTCGCCTCCTACAATAAGCTGTAGGAGGCTAAGCTGGGGATTGGCCATTGAACTGTATAAGCCATCATAGGCTTCCATCCACTGTCCGGCAGTTGGAATATGTAACCATTAGGGCAGAATAAGATTTTCAGCGCGTGCGGAATCGAAGGAACTGGATTCTTTAAGCCTCCATGTACAGTAAGCAACGTTGAAGAACTATTATACTAACAACTGATTGATCATTGATGGTAATCTTGGATGTGCTTGGTTGTTGAGTTCTGGTGTAATTTATCCAGAATTGATTAAAACCCAACATTTAATCAAAGCAACAAGTCCCTTTTGATTCTCCCATTTAATCAAAGTAAAATCCTTCCAAAGTCATTGCAAACAGTATATACAAGCAGTTTTCATCACATGATCTATGACATTACATGTACAAATACTGGACCTTGCCTCAAAGCCACCCCTAACCAGACTTTTTACACTAGTTGAAAATAAAGAAGAAAATGGAAGGACCGCAAAACCATAAAGCCATCCTAGCACCAGAAGCTGCGTTCAAGCGCTTCTTCAAACCTCATTACCTTGTCAGAATCATTAGGGGGCGAGGAAGGACCAGCCATGAAAGGCTCTTTGCCCTGAGATCTTCCTTTGAAGATTGGTTTGTCTTGCCGAACCCATGTCATAACAGAGAAATTAGCCCCAGAAAAAGAAGTAGGTGAGGGTGTTAAAGACAGAGGAGATGGTGGAGAAGAAGATTTGTTATGGTGGGGAAGTAGTAGCATCGATGCTGTAGGAGACATGGCGAAAAATAAATGCAGACAAGAAATAGTGAAAGGCTCTATATATATATATATAGCGAATAGCGCAAGGTAGTAGGTTTGCCTAAAACAGGCAAACGAAAACTGTGGGCCTTAAAAAAATGAAAACAATGAGCCAAAAATAGGTGTACAAAAACAACAGCTGTACTTTCTAGGTTTGCTCAGCAGCTGACTGAAGATGCCCGGATTTTTCTTTTGGAAATTTTATATATATATATATATATATAGTAAGTGTTATATTAAGTAAGATTCTCCTACATGATTTTTAAAACCTTCTAGGATGATTGAATTGTAAAACAATGGCGTCATAGGCCTCTATTCTTGTTCACAAGTTCAAGGACGCGTACTTCTGCGAAGACCATTATTTTAACCCAAACTCAGCTTTTAACCCAATAGTACTATAGTGTGTTAAGGATAGAACTTTCAGTGGCAAATTTCTGTGCCATATCAACATTGACAGCATGAAAGAAAAATTAACTAAGCATCAGGAAAAAGGCAGTGCGGATGAAATTCCATATACCTTACTTCAATTGAAAAAGAGACCATGTCTTAATAACAAAAGTAGATATCATCCTTGATAAACCCTAACAAAACCGAAATCAATAATTGTAGAGACTGAGATTAGATTAATGAAGGAGAAGGATAGGAGGGGACCACTCTAGTAGATGCTCCTGCTTCTTGAGACGGGCCTGTTGCAGTGCCGGGGTTTAGTCAACCTCCTCCATCTTGCTACCCTCCTCAGCATCATCAGCAGCATCTTCCAAAGGAGGCATGTCAGTGTCAGCATCAGCAGAGTCTTCATCAATGCTCAATCCCAATTTCAGCATTCTGTGGATGCGACTGCCAAAGGTGTTAGGATCATCCAAGCTGAACCCAGATGTTAGCAAGGCAGTCCCAAATAGCAAGAGGACCAGGTCCTTCACTGATTTGTCATTCTTGTCAGCATCAGCCCTCTTCCGCAACTCATCCATGATTGGGTTCTCCGGATTGATCTCCATTGTCTTCTTGCTTGACATATACCCAGCCATGCTGTTATCCCTCAGTGCTTGTGCCTTCATGATTCTTTCCATGTTCGCACTCCAACCATACTCTCCAGTGACCAAGCAGCAGGGAGAGTCCACCACACGATCAGATACCACAACCTTCTCCACCCTGTCACCAAGCACATCCTTGATCACCTTGCACAGACCCTCAAACTTCTCCGTCAACTCTTCTTTCTTCTTTTTCTCATCTTCAGTCTCGTCAATCTTAAGACCCTCCTTGGTTGCCGACACCAATTTCTTTCCTTCAAATTCCTTTAGTTGTCCCACGGCATATTCATCAATTGCATCGACCATATACAGAACCTCATACCCCTTCTTCTTGAGCTTCTCAAGGAATGGAGAGTTCTCAACAGCCTTCTTGCTCTCACCGGTGATGTAGAAGATATCGTTCTGACCTTCCTTCATCCTCGTCACGTAGTCCTTGAGACTCGTCAACTCATCGCCGCTCTTGGTGGAGTGGTAACGGAGCAACTCAGCAATCTTGGTCCTGTTCTGAGAGTCCTCGTGGATACCGAGCTTCAGATTCTTGGAGAAAGCTTCGTAGAACTTGTTGTAGTCCTCCTTGTTCTCAGCAATCTCAAAGAAGAGCTCAACGCACTTCTTGACCAGGTTCTTGCGGATAACCTTGAGGATCTTGTTCTGCTGAAGCATCTCTCTTGAAATATTGAGAGGAAGATCCTCAGAATCCACTATACCCTTCACAAAGCTCAAGTATTCAGGCATCAACTCCTCACAGTTGTCCATGATGAAGACACGGCGGACATAGAGCTTGATGTTGTTCTGCTTCTTCTTGGTGTCAAAGAGGTCAAATGGTGCCCTCTTAGGAACAAAGAGGACAGCTTTGAACTCAAGCTGGCCCTCAACTGAGAAGTGCTTCACTGCAAGGTGCTCCTCCCAGTCATTGGTAAGGCTCTTGTAAAATGCACCATACTCCTCTTTAGTGATCTCCTCTGGCTTCCTCATCCAAATAGGCTTCTGCTTATTCACTAAAGACCACTCATGTGAAACTTCCTTTATCTTCTTCTTTTTCTTCTCCTCCTTTTCCTTCTCCTCATCAACATCCTCTACATTGCCCTCCTCATCCTTCTTATCTTCCTCGTCCTTCTTATCTTCCTCATCCTCATCATCAGAAATCTCCTTCTCAGTGGTCTTCTCAATCCAAAGGGAAATCGGATAGCTAATAAACTCAGAATGTTTCTTAATCAGATCCTTGAGACGACGCTCCTCAAGGTACTCCAATTGGTCTTCCTTAAGGAAGAGAGTGATCTTAGTACCTCTGCCAAGGTTCTCACCAGAGGTATCCCTGGTGACCGTGAATGAACCACCAGCCTGAGATTCCCACACATACTGCTCATCATCGTTGTGTTTGGAGGTGACAACCACCTTATCAGCAACCAAGTAAGCCGAGTAGAACCCGACACCAAACTGTCCGATCATACTAACATCAGCGCCAGCAGTAACAGCTTCCATGAACTCCTTGGTTCCAGACCTTGCAATGGTACCGAGGTTGTTCACCAAGTCTGATACAAACACGAGATGAAAAGCAGAGTCAAATATCAAACAAAAACAGAATCATAATTAACAATTGCAACAAAATTCAAACATTAATAGTTTAAAACAAAAATTAGATGCTCACCAGACTTGGTCATTCCAATACCACTATCAATAATAGTGAGTGTATTGCTGGCCTTGTCAGGAATAATGTGAATGAAAAGCTCGGGTTGGGCATCGAGCTTGCTCTTGTCAGTCAAGCTATCAAATCGAATCTTATCCAAAGCCTATAAAACACAGAAACACGGTAACATCATAAGGTATTGCTACCATCTGCTGATTCGCACCCATTGACTCTACCATTCCAATCAAATCGCACCACATTACACGAAATCTTTAACTTGAATAGAACACAACAAAGTTTATCAAACAAGCATCAAAGTCCCAAAATTCAACTGAAAAACATTAATACACGTTAAGACATAAATTAATTACCCTATTCATGCATACAACGATAAAAAAGAAAAGAAAAGTTTAGATCTTTAACGAAATTAAAACAGAACAACAAGAGGGTTTATCAAACAAAATCATAGTCCCGACACTCATCAAAGTCCCAACATTTTAATCACTATATTCAAACGTAAAACCATGAGACAGAAAGATAACAGAAGCGGAAAATTAGATAAAATGAGACATACATCAGAGGAATTGCTGATGAGTTCACGAAGAAATATCTCTTTGTTGCTGTAGAAAGTGTTGATGATCAAACTCAGCAGCTGATTGATCTCAGCTTGGAAAGCAAACGTCTCCGCCTCCGCCATTGTTTTTGCTGTGCTCACAAAGAAGGAAACCGAAACAACACGCCACCACAAGAGAGAGTGGAGGGAAAAGGGAGATCTAGGGTTTTGGAAGAAATTGAAGCAATAAAAAGAGGAAGTCTTGAGTGTGGTTTTATAGATAAAGGGAAGGTCTTTCTTTATTCTAGATCCTTCTTCTCTATGTTGACATTGACATACTAGAATCTTCTTTTCCGTGACCGACCTGTACTATTAACCAGGCCGTCTATTTTTTTTTCGTATTTACTATTTAGTAGTAGTAGTGTTCATACCTTCTCTATTGTGCCCTTGCTTTTCTTTTTCATCCTCAGAACTCAGATTGCCCCGTTAGGTCCAGGTTTATGCGTTGAATATGGCCTGATATAAAATATAGAAAATGATAAGTATTTTTAAAAATGATAAAAATGTAAATTTTTTATATATATATATATATATAGTGAGAGAGAGAAGTAGGGGCTTTCGTGCCTGTGCTTTACCGTGAAATCAGACTATATTTTTATATAAAAAGTAATATTTAAGTATTAAAATGAAATAAATAAATATTAAAAATCAATCACAATAAATATATAACAACACTAATTAGACCTAAATCAAATAGGATATCTCATCACAACTGCAATTCAAATTATATAATTGAAATAACTCAATAAAAAAAATAAAAAAAATTATAAAGACTTTTAAAAAATATATGTAAATTTTTAAATTTATGAACCGAGTCATTAGATTTGAAGCAACAAATCCAATGTTGTTTTTTAATTTTTTTATTTTTTACATCAACATATTAAAATTATAAAAAAAATAATAAAAAATTATAATTTAATATTTTTTCAAATTAAATACATCCAAACACAATTTATAACACAAAAACCTAAAAACAAATGGTGACCGAAATTTTTCAAATCATGGAAAGATTGATCTCATTACTATTTAACGTTAACACATACCATTAATATATCATATAATATCTATCTTAGATTAGCATATAAGTTAGTGAAATACCTAAAAAAAGAAAACTTTACATCATTCAAACGTGGAAATGATTGCAACAAAACTCTAAAAAACATGCGGTGAACTTATTATAACAACAAATATAGTTTATTGTTGAATTTATCTTTATACCCCTAGGTGGAAAACAAATTGGAAGGTTGGGATGCATGGGTATTTTAATCTTTTACACGACCCATTAGTTATTAAAAAATTGAATAAGGGTATTGTTGTCTTTTTAGATTATTTGTACAATAAAAATATTTTTTTATCTCCAAGGTCAATGGAATTTGAACATATTAACCAAATTTTTTTTTGATTTTGCATAAACTTTAAAATAAGTAAAATACTTATTTGCCCTTAGATAAAACAAAGTACCTTATATGCCTTCAAGGATGTTTTGGTACTTTCATATTAGTTTATTTGTTATTTCCAGAGTTATGAGTGGCTTTTCAGCAATTTAATAATTATTTTTAATATTAAATTCAGAAAAGTTGCTAGTGCGTGTTGGTTGTGTCCGTGCTCTTTCGACAGCACATGTGATGCTACTATTTGTTAAAAAATGGCCTTTCATCATGTCAATGAAAACGTTGCTACGATCTTTTCCTCTTGATATGGAGTGTGTTGGTGGTGGACCAACAATTTATCTATGGTGGTAATTTCTTATTTCATCTTCCTACTTTGTTTTCTCTTCTAGTTAAAGTACATGTTTGTCATTTTATTTTATTTTTTATTGTTTATTTTCTTCATTGGCTCTCTTAGAAAAAGTTTTTTGTGTTTTCAATTTTGTCTTTAAATTACAATTTTTCATATATTGTTTTTCTAATTCGGTTCTTGTTCTTTTGATTTGTTATTTTTACACTTTGATCTTTTGTTAATGTTTTATTAGTATTCAATTTAATCATTCAATCAAAGTATATGTTAATTTTTTTTTTGGCAATTCTTTTTATTTCTTTTTTCCTTTTGTTAATTGTTTTTTACTTTTAAATTTTAAATGCCCTCAAATTTATTTTTTTATTTCGGTTTCCATCCTTATTTTTTAATTGAATTTTTTTATGTGGTTGATTCCCCCCGGTTACATCCTTTGCTGTTTGATTTATTTGGGATCAGGATTCACGGTTTTTCTATTTGTCATATTTTTAATTTAATGACACATGTCACGTGTTTTAAGTGTTAATACGGCTAATAATTGTTTTTCTCATTTTTTTGCGATTTTATTATCCACATTATTTTTTAAAAAAAAAATATGGTTGCCTTTATATTATTTTCTATCAGTTTGTCTCGGTCTCATTATCTAAATCACGAGTTTTGCAAGCAATTTTTGGATAAATGTTTTTTTTTTTTAAGAAAATTGTTTTGTTTCGTGTTTAATTTTTGCTGATTTTTTATTTTACCTTATAGAAGTAGGTTCTGTTTTGTACAAAAAATAGTTATTTTGCAATAATATTTCTTATATTATTCACTTTGTTTCATTTATGTTTTTATTTTTATTATTTTTTATTGATTTTAATGATTAAATTTAGTGGACACAAATGTATAAATGTCTTATTTTATGAGATCAAATATTTTGATTTACGTCATTCTTTTCATTTTTCTAGTTTCTCTTTTAGTTATCATTAATAATTGTTTTTATTTATTTGTAAAGATTATGAAATGTTTGGATAAACTTTTCGATTTACACTTATAATTCTTATCATGTAAAAACAAAAACATATCAAAATAGTTTGTGCATTGAAGTTCATTTTTAAAAAGAAAAATCACGACTATCTATGGAGCACATAAATTTTGGTTGCCTTCTTATTAATGTTTTTTTTTTCACCCTTATTTTTTAGATCATTTTGTGTAATTGATTTTTTTTCTTGATTTATCTTTCTACATTTGATTTATTGGAGATTGAGCTTCATACGATCTTATCACTCTGCATTTGTTTTTTTTATTTTAATATTTATTTTGTAATTATTTTCGATTTTTTTTCTATGAGTTTATCCCGGTCTCATAATCCAGGTCATGAGTTTTGCATGCTTTTTTTTAATATAAGTTTTTTTAGAGTTATTTTGTTTGTATTTGATTCTCAAGATGTCATGCTAATTCATTTATATATTTTTTGGGTTTTATACAAATAAAATTTATTTTTAAAAATAAAAAAATATTTATTTTTACATAATATTGCTGATATGTTTAGCCTTGTATAATATTTTTTTAGACATGAATTTTTATCTAGTCAATTTCATTTGTATTTATCTTTTAAGTCATGAGTTTTTTAGGTTATAAATTTATCTTTGATTAATTTTAATAAACAAGTTCAGTAAACACAATAAAATAAATATTTTATTTTGCATGATTCAATATCTTAATTTACATTCATATCTTAATTTTATCAATTTATTTTTTAGTTATTATTAATAATTGTTTTTCCGTTTATTTATATAAATAATTATCATTTTATTTAATAAAATAATTGTATATGCTTTCAATTTATATTTTGAATTTTTTCATATTAAAAAACACATTTAATCAGCTTACATAGCCGGTATTTTTTTGAAAAAAAAAAAAAAAGACTACGGCTAAGCAACGCGTTAAATGGCTCGTATGTACAAAACCTTGACATGACGTTCATTCTTATTTTGAATGACACTAACAACATTACACTTTTTGTTAGAATCTGCAAGGATTATTTAGAGGCATTGAATTAAAGATAATCAATTCCTATCCGCAGTAGGAAGATTAATATATACACACCAGAAAAACTTGCGTTTGCGCGTGGAGAAGCTCAGAAATTGTGCAGAAAACAAAATAAAACCGTATACAATTCCGGTGAAAACTTTATGGTTCTGCCGGAGTTTCCGTTGTTCCCGCTGCCTTCCTATCAAGCAAAGGCGTTGTGTTCGATCCGTCAGCTGTAGTCACTTCAGGATGCTCACTTGCTTCATCAAATCTATCCACGCTGTGCAGAAATATACCTGTCGTAGAGCAAAATGATGAGTTTATGCAACTCTGATACACCATTGACGAATCGCTATGAACAATTACCTATAAACCATATCACAGCTGCTGGAAACAAAATGGACGTCAGAATAAGAGCAGTCTTCCTCCAGTTGTTAGTTTGATCCTGCAAGATATTTTCCACTGTTGAGGTTGAGGAGCTAAAATTATCATCATGCGAGCATAAAATAAAAATATCAATCCAATCTTAACGATGTGAATGTTGAACTTCATAGGTTGATGCTGGGAAGGTATAAACTACAACAAATCAGGTGATATTGTGATGGATGGATAGCCCCAAATTCGAATGAACTCTCTCTAAGATTATTCTGTTGTTTGAGAAATATGCTCACGGGAAAGAACTAGGACCATGCTTCCTTTTTTTCTTTAAGATTCATGAAAATGCTACAATTTCTTTTCTTTTTTTGGGAGAAAAACAGATGTATGTTTATCTTTTCTGTAAAAAAAAAACATCAGTTCAGCAAAGGCACATCGTTCAAACAAAAATTGAATCTATGAAGGCAAACCTGGAGAACACCAACAAGTGGAGAGGAAGGCACATCTCCAAAGAGGTGAATTGCAACAGTGGAGATAGCCATAGATATTGGTCTCATACTTGGTTTAACACAGTGAAGACATATGAAATTTACAGGAGCCTGGAAATGAACACAAATATTTGGTACAGTGTTAAAAACATGTGCGATATAAATGCTAAACGTATAACAGATGCTAACAGCAAAATCTAGTACCTGAGTTGCAAAGACAAATAGTTCACCAATAGCAAAAAGAGCAAGGAAGGGATACATGTTCTTAAAACAGAAGGCACTGAAACAAAATATTGCCCCGGCAAATGTAACTGCTGAAAGAAGCTGCAAAGAGTTCAACAATTTCAGAGAAAAAAAGAGTTCAATAATTTTAGAGACATAAACCAATTCAAAGCCAGATATTTAAACAGCCTAGAGCTATTTTGAAAATTCTGAGTCTCGTTAATACCTAAAGTAAGCGCAAGCTATTACTTCAATCAGCTGTAAATTATTGACACCTTTGTTCTCCTTAGTATCGTTCATGATCATCCAATTAAAATTACTAGGTCTTGGGAGCAAGGATATTTAAAATACTGGATGAACAGGAGGGTATTAGTTGAGAAAAGGAGTTCACTAGAAATGAAAATAAATAAAAACCGAAAAGATACCAAACACCATTTAGCAACTAAACAAGACAAAATAGTGGATATTCCATACTTATCAGCATAGCAGCTCAAGTTGTAAGAATAATTGCACAAGGCACTTAAACATATCTTAGAACATTCCCTTTATATGCAAGACTACGTACCTTAAAAGCATTAGAAATTGTCGAATTTATGAGATCCAGAACATAACCCCCTGCTAGTGTGCCAACTATACCACAGACTATGGTAATTCCTCCAAATATCAGATCTGCATTGCTCTGCAAAAAACCCACTTCAGTAGAATAAATACATCATAAATTCTCACTCTCAACTTTTTGCGATAGTTTATTTTGAAAATTTTTTACCTTTAATATGAAAGTTATGAGATAGAAAGAAAAAAGAACATTTATGTACTGGGAAGTGTTATCAGTGCTTTTATACTTAAATGTCGTTGCCACATCAAATCTGAAAGCTTACCATGTTATAAATGCTATAACCTGCTTTAGGTCCCCAATATGAATATGCACCAAGGACGAAATTGTATACTATGTAACCTAATAAAAAAAGCCAGATACTGTTTAGGCAATAAGTTTACAGAGATGTAGCAAATCAGCATGATTTCAGAGATGGTAAAATTGCAGATGTCCTGGAAAATACTCATAATGAACAAACTTTCCAGAAACTAGCTGAGAGTTGACTATCAAGGCAGGCATTGAACTAAATAAGACCAGAAAAGACAGTAGGAGCACAAGAAATTAGTTTTAACCTGACATTTTGGTTTCCGTAAAGAAAATACTAGCTGAAAAGTTGATGGTTAACATAAAGTAGTGTGAAAAAGAATACCTATAACATTCACTACAAAAACCTTTTCAAGCAAAAGCACCTTCAAGTCTTTCATAAATCTTGAGAATTGCTTCAAATCAACAAATGCACATTTTGACCTGCAACAAATTTAAATCCAAAAAATCACCAACAGATCCCAACTTGGATGTGCACGTGCACGCACACCCACACGCACGCACACAATGATGTATAAAAAATCTAAATCAGAAAGATAGCGATATATCTATTACAGTATGCAATCTATACCGCACATGTTATGAGCTAAGGACAGTTAAGCTCACTTGGAAGATTTCATTGAGCCTTTGACAACAGAGACATCTGTATCTGCTTTCAGATGTAAACACAGTTAATAGATTACGAGAAAAAAATCTTTAATTTATTAGAAACTAAATAACAGAACATAGAGGCACATTAAAAATCCCAAAAGAAAGGGCCTTTGAAAAAGAAATAGATGATAAACCAGTCCACTTGCTCTTCTGTCATGAAAATTTAAACGGTATTGTATGAGGCTGTACTTGGGTGCCTAACCTGATACATAACTCTAGTGATTTTTATCCAACCTATTGTTCCTTTTTGAATCCATCACAGTATAAACGTTATCATCTATTTCTGTTGCTTCTTTCCAAATCCATGGTTGTCTAGCCACATGCTTCAAGCAAGTGTTTAAAAACCTCATTCAATTGCATTTCTTTAGAGTTCATTATTTTCTGTGAGATTTTCAAGTGGGAGTGATCAGGTGAGATGGCTTCTCTTCAAATCTTGACTTATTTATTCATTTCTTTAAAATCAGAAAACGTATAGATTATACAAAATAATGAGATTCCATATTATCATTACACACAGCACCTTGAACTTCCAAAGAAGCTGTCTCTATGGATGTCAGCGCTTTGGTAGATTCAGGAGGAGCAAAGCCTGTACCGGTAATTTTTTATGAGCAGCTGGAATTATCTTCAACTCAAAAAACCAAGATGTAACGAGCTCTCACCTTTCAACTGCAAAGGTTTCATAACAAAACCTAAAACAGCAAATGGAAGCATCAAAACCGCCTCTCCAAAGAAAGCGTAGCGCCAATTGAAATGGTCACCAACCTAATTGAGAATAAGAGAATACAGTTATATAGTAACCCCAGGTGTTGACAGTTTCAAAGCAGATGAAATATCACATAAATTTTTAATATGAACTAGTAAGAGCTGGTCCTTTCCTCAGAGTAATTCTATTCTATTCTGCATATTAAGTGAGATTTTCTTTGACGAAAAGAATCTTAACAATCAAATAATAAGCTTACCAGTCCACCATATACGTAGCCAGCAGCGTATCCAGTTGGTATAAACATGTAAAACATTCCAAGCCATAAAGTTTTCTGACAAAAACGCAGGGTGTAAAACACAGGGTCAGAGCAGATGAAAGTTGATGGGATTTAACAGCACAAGAAGGACGTATATCACACAATAAAACAAAATCCGCTACTTTTTACACCTTCTGAGAGCATTTCAACTTAATTTCTATTCATTTGAACTTTTGTTATTGTGAAATATTAAAGCCAAGTTGAAATTAAAATTTTTATATATCCTCTACTGAACTAAAGGGGGCCTAACCTGATAAATTTAACATGTATAATTTAAAAATTAGTTATTGTCCATACAATATGCACGAGTACTTGCCTTGTTAATAAAGATTTAATAACCAACAATTTATCAACATAGAATAAATAATTTTGTAACAATGTAAAAACAAATAAAGAAAAACTCCAAGCACTACTTTAACATGTCGTTAGGGACCTAATTTCACAGCCTCATGTCTAATAAAATTAAGGAATTCTATTTATTTCTTATGCACATAGTGAAATTTGCCGAACTTTATTTTAGTTAATTTTTTGCGTTTGACAATGCGGCCAAAACGTTGTTTGTCAAAATTTTAATTTTTTTGTTTAAAATTATTTTTTCTGGTGTTATTGAATCGTTTTGATGTCAAAAATAAATTTTAAAAAATAAAAAAATTATTTTAATATATTTTTTAATAAAAAACAAACTATGACCATAATAACACTTTAACTATAACGGGAGTTGAAAAAAAAAATTAAAACATTTGATAAGTGGACTTGCAACAATGCATGGATTTCGTGATAATGTCTAACTGAATTAGAAGACGTGTCAACACTAGCGAAGTCACATAGTTTTCCAGCATCTGTGTATATTGTTACATGTACATGCATGTCAAATAATTTTTTTAAAATGTTAGAAAAAATATTAATAGCATAAAAAATATTGTGTTATTAAATCTAGTTTAATGGATTAATTTTGAAAACTTGTAACCTCATTCTTGTTTTTATTTTAAGTTTCTAATTAAATCACGTGGAAATTAACTCAAAATTAAATTGATTGATTTTATAAAACAAAATGTAATATTGATGATCGGTAAAAACATGACTTTAACTTTTAACAAAACTTCAAGATAATGATTTTTTTCAAAAAATCTATTGAGACAATGACAGATTAGATCGATCTCAGTCCCCAAACAAACTGTCATAAATTCCATTGAGTTTAATAATTTGTTTTCTATAAAATATATTTTTTTAATTATATGACAAAAAAAAATATAGTCACAAAATTGAACATCAACCTAAAAATAAAAACTTATTTGAAACAATGGTAACCCTAAATAAATAAATAAATCATACAATTTATTTTCCAATTAATCTAATATTAAAGAATAAAATCAAGAAAAACTATTAAAAATAATTAAAAAACAAAAAAAATACGTATTCGGCTAGTAAGTGAACTTATCAAACCTATGAACCGGGTAACCCGGGCTAGCACATCAAACCTGTGAACCGGGTTATAAACTCTAGTGGAGTTATAATTTTTTTTTCAAATTTTTTTTTTATTTACCTACATGATAAAAAAAAAATGATCGGAAAATAAAACATCATCCTAGTATTGAAATGTTATAAAATATTAAGCGACAAATAAAGATCAAAATATTTAACATCGTAACATGGGTAATTTACCTTGTTGTGTTTAATGAATTTCTATTTGTAATAGAAAAACACATAGAATTTATAATAGAAACCGACACACACATAAAATTTATTGAATAAAAACAAAAAACAAATACAAGGCTGCACATACAAAAAATCTAATATAAAAATCAATATTTTAAAAAGAAAACAAATTTAATCTATGTAAAAATATTTTAAAAAAAAATTACAGATAAATCATACATACCTCTTTAAAAACTAAACATACCTAATATCATTTAAAAATCATCACAAACTAACTAAAATATAAACCAAAAATTTATTGAAAAAAAATATCAACTAATGCATTATTTTTATAAAAAAAATCATTTTTTTTAAAAATCAGACCAGCCTAGCGCCTGACCCAATCAAGCAACAACCCACTTGCAAGCCTATATTTTTTTTAAGTTTAATAAGGCGGACAACGCGTCATCCACCCCATGCATCAGGAAAAAAAATTTGACACATCGCCTACATCAATAGACGATGCATCGTCTAACCATTGTGGTGGCCGAAAACGGTGTCCTTTATTTTTTTACCCAAAAAACTCATTTTCAACCATTGTGGTGGCCGAAAACGGTGTCCTTTATTTTTTTATCCAAAAAACTCATTTTCAACTATTTTTGGCTCAAAACACCTAGGAAACACAATCAAGACCTTGTTAAACCAATCCATGGCTATGAAAAACATAAAAAACCACTCTAAAACCTGAATTCCACTCGAAACAAAAAAAATCTTCCCAAGATCAAATATGATTTTTTACGTGTTTTCAAGTTAAAAAATACATAATCTTAACTCTTCTCATCATATGGAACCATTTAACACAAAAAAACAACCGTTTTGGTGGTCGAATTCCTCACCAACAAACACTTTATCTCTCTAAGCTGGAATCTGGCGATCTCCTCCAACCAAAAAAAGATTGAAAATGAGTAAAATAAAATTTGTTACCAAAATTGAATTTTGTAAAATTTAATGGAGCGGTCACCAACTAACCAAAAAAAATTGAGGACTCAAATGAATCTTTGACAGAAATTTTCAATCCACCACCTATATTACCAACTTTTTTCATTTTAGTCCCCTTTCTTTCAATTCAACCCTCCTTTACAAAAAAAATAAAATGCAATTGGGCTCAACTCAAATGAATTTTTAACAGAAATTTTCAATGAACCACCTATGTTACATGTTTTTTTTCACTGAAGTCTCTTTTCTTTTAGTTTAACCCTCCCTCATAAAAAAAACATGCAATTGGGCTCTAATATAGTTTCAAAAGAGTTCACGGATCAAATTGAAGATTTTTTAAAATTATACTGTTGTAATTCATGGTAAAATGTGAGGGCAAATAGTGTTTCTATAAACAGTAAAAAATACCACCCGTTTTAGCTTTATGTAATAGCTTTATGTAAGGATGATTCCACAGAAGAAATTAATGCAAAGTTAACAGAAATAAAACATAATCATCAATAATACATAATTTGGCATGATCTAAAAGAAAGAAACGAAACCTTGGCTGGAGGGGCGTTATCATCGATAAAAGGGGCTGCAAGACTTATAAATGAAGCCTCACCAACACCTACTAGCCTAAAAAAAGAACAAAACATCAGAACTATGGTGCATCATAAAGCAGCTTATCATTGACATATGCAAAAACTGTTCTTCCTGTATAAAAGGAAATTTTATTTAATTGTTTAGTGAAACAATATTAAAAAGAACCGCACAAGATAGATAATGTACTTACATGCGGCAGACTGTAATGCTCCAGAAGTTAATTGAAAAACCACAACCAACTACAGCAACTGTCCAAACTGATAATCCAACTCCAATGAGCCTAAATGGATTCACGCTGCAAATTTTCATGAATGCATAAGGGCTCAATAAAAAAAATTAAATCAATGAGAATTAAATCATGATCTAACTTCTATGCCACAAATTATAAAAGAAAATAAGAAGTCGAATACTCTTTCCTTCAGTTCTACGTGGTTGTCAATGCAACAACAATGCATAAATGCAGGTAACTTGCTCCATTACACCATATCAAGAAACAAGACAATGAACTGTCCACACTGCCTGCTTGACTGCAAAATGCCAAACCGGTACTCCTACGCCACAAGATGATAGTTCCAGATCCATTGAAGCCCTAGAGGAACTTATTTTTGGGTTTTTATGCATATCTAGTTCTTACAGGATGACTGTTGGGATATCTTTCAGTTTATGAGAAAAGATGCTCTTGGCAAGACAATTTACCAGACACACACTTTAGCAATAAAATACATAAATTTAACATGCATCAGGTAAGGTTTCTGACCAGTGGTTTGGTCAGTTAGTTTTTCTTCTGACTTAGATTAGCTCGCCTTCCTCTTTGCCCCACTTTCTAAACCCTAATTTATAATCTGATAAACTGGCAAACAACTTTTGTTTCCTATTTCTTGATCCAGCTCCATGAAATCTACATAAATTTTGAACTTGAAAACGATGTACGAGGGAAGACACCTTCTATTAACTGAGAAATCTTAAGCATAGCATAGTTGCTGCTTCATTGGCATCGGTGCTTAGGAACATCGCAAAATAGGGACACTATTCCTAACTTATACATCCCGAGGTATTATGATGGCTATTCCTAGACAAATAGAAGTAAACTTTATGCGACAGAAATGTTTCAGGCATGCTTATCCGAGGTCCCCCATTGCCATTCTAGGACCTGTCATCAGCATATTTGAACCAAAAGCCTATCCACCAGTGCATTTTACTCACGGGCCATCATATCAATTAAATGTTAGTCTCTCCAATAATTGACCATGTTTTCATTTGAAAATTAGTAACCTTTAGTGGCCCTTTCTTTTCTGCACCATCCATCTCCCTAGAATCATATATATTGAAGTTTTACTTCCAACAACAGTAATTCATCATAAGCTAGGATGAAAGAAATAGAAGCTCATTACCTCTTTGCTAATGATGCAAATATTGGGCAAGCCAGGAGAAGTCCAACCATGAAAGCTGAGGATAAAACTCCATCTTCAAAATTGCTCAGGTTAAAGTCCCCTCTATGAAAACCAAGTAACTAAAATTAGTCAGAATGTTTTTTTTTCCAGCAAAATAGTATCTATGCTTGCTATTTTCCGTCAACAGTTGGTTACAGATTAGGCAAGCACAAATACAACGTATACAAGGAATAAAGCAGAATGTATTGAAGT
The DNA here is from genome assembly GCA_033617975.1 of Populus alba x Populus glandulosa. Lineage (NCBI taxonomy): Eukaryota > Viridiplantae > Streptophyta > Magnoliopsida > Malpighiales > Salicaceae > Populus > Populus alba x Populus glandulosa. Next base: position 29,979,842 of record CM066143.1, on the reverse strand, counting down.
TTCACACCCCGGCCACTTAACAGCAGAAGTGAAAGGACACAATTCAGAATCTGGTTTCTCAGTCTCTAAAACTCTCACCTTACAGGTTAAGTAAGGACAAATTTAGCATACTTGTCTTGTTACTAATACTTACTTTTATCTTTTTGGTTTTATACAAAATGCAAATATAGTTATCATATGCTTATACACGTGTTAACTTGAAGGATCTTTACTTTGAGGGGACGGACAGGCACTTTCTTTGTCGAAGTAAAAAATAATGGAACGCTAACATTTTAAATAAACCTACAATGTCCAATCTGTTTCTATTAGAGAGCACATTTAAAAACGGAAGATCGGCCATCATGTAAAATTAGCATTTCTTCCCCCAAGAAAAAGAAAGGAAACAGTGGCCGCAATCACCAAATCCTCAAAAAGAAGAAAAAACAACTTGTATCAGGCTCAAACAAAAGCATCCAAATAGATCTTACTGTATTCCTCTGCCGGATGTGCATGTACCACTTTTTGAGCAGCTTCCACGACTCCCATTGACACCATTGCTTGCAATCGCTCCTCTATCCACGTAATTTATCAAGTTGATCACACAAAAGATAACTAGCAGCCTGTAAAGCGAAAATTACAGAGTTCATTAGGCCTCATTTAGCAACTAGAAAGCAAAAAACTTCAGATTTGGGCCACAAAATTTGCAATTTATCCTGGAACAACGTCCCCCCAATCTCGGAACGACCCCAAAAATTAGATTAAAAAAAGCACAAGCAGCGTATCTGGGTTCAAGGTCCGTCGTCACGAATAACACGGCACGTTAACATATCCAATAACTAAAACAAAAGGAATCAATAGCGGTGTCATGTTTTTAACAAGACTTTTCCTATAAATACAAAAAAGTTGAAATTCAATTGCACAATTTGCCAATATTTCCCTCATGATGTGTGGAAAAACTAAACAGGCATCACCTCAACAACTACAGAAACCTTAATCCAAATTTGGTTTTTTTTTTTAAAAAAAAAAAAAAAACTAATACTAGCACAAAAACGTAAAAAATCAATCTTTTAATTCCCAAACAATCCATCCATTCATGCATAAAAAATACCCAAAATAAGATATTTTTTGATCTTATTCTAAAATATCCAAGAAAACCCACAACCCAGAACCAAAAACTGAAACTAAAAAAATGCTGTTCAGGCCTCAACGTTCAAAACCCATAAAAAAGGTACCTTTCTGGAGTGAACCATGAAGGTTTAGGAGGTGATAATAATGCAGTAGAACTACTCGCCATCTCTATGACCACAGTTCGGTTGTTTCTTTTAAAACTTATAGGACTGCATGACAAGCTATATGGCACGCAACGCTAGTTTCTTCTTAATGATGATCACGACACGAACACACAAACTAATTGGACCTGAGCAGTTGAAAGAAATTACTTGTCCTGCCACTGTTTCGGTTCCTTAACACGAAAGTTTTTTCGTGTTAAGAAACCAAATAAAGAATGTAATAAAGAGGTGGTAGGTGGTAGATATCGTGACTATTCTTTTGAATGGTAGTTAGAGAAAGAAGGGGAGAGAGAGAGAGAGGGAGATTTTACTTTATCCCTCCCCTCTGTCCCTCCCTTTCTCTAAAACAGCATCTTAAGCCAGGTTATTTTTTCTTTTTCTTTTTTTATTGGCTTAAATGGCGAGAGGGGTTTTTAGTAAATTAATTTAACTTTTTCTCAACACTAAGGGGTAAAAGGCTTTGGCTTCAAGCGATGAGAAAAGATGCTTACTTTACCGCTCGCTTAGTAATGATTTTATTGTTAAATCTATCGAAAACGAATCTGGAATCTGGTAGTTTATTCCTTGATTTTTTTCGAGTTTGGGTTTGGATCTTCTGTGTCAGCCTCATTTATGTGCCTTGGTTTGTTGACAGAAGATGGCAGTCAGGGTTGACACGTCAACAGATAGTAATGGGGCAATTATGATTTCGTGGGTATTTACTGAAAGTTATCGTGAGGCTGGGTTATTAAATAGCACTGGATCGGGACTCTAGAATGCTTTAAACCTGACCGACAGATTTTCAACCCGATAAAAAAAAGAAGAAAATCTGTTTAATGAGAAATAATTAACTAACGAAACACTAAATTATTGTAACCATGCTAATAAGAATAGTGTTTTGAATTTTTTTTAGTTTTTTTATATTTCATTCTTTAATAATATAACTTTTTTATTTAGTTTTTTTAATATTAAATTATATTTGAAAATTGTGATTCATATCTTTTTTGTTTTTTATCTGGTTATATATTAGTTTCTTGTATTTAGCTTTATTTTTCACCTTTAAATATTAGAGCAGTTGGAATTTGAGTTTTATAAAACAAATTTATTTATTTTTTATAAATTTATTTTAATCTCATGATCAAAGTCACGAGTTTAATAAATTATCTCAGATTGACTCATAGTTTTTTAATTGTTGATTTTGTTTTCTTTTTATTTTTATCCTTCAACATTCGATTAGTTAAAAATTGGACTTCGTAATTTTTTCTATTTACTTTCTATAGAGTTATACCGATCTTTTGATCCAAATTGTTGGTTTAACAGGTTAAGCCAGGTTGATTTTATTTATTTATTTGCATCTGTTTTTTAATTTAATAATTTTTAATTAGGCTTCATGATTTTATTTATTTATTTTCTATGAGGTTATCCTAATCTACTGACCAGAGATGTGATTTTCACAAGTTGACCTGGGTTGACTCGCTTCATTTTTTGGTTATTTTTTAATTCAATGTTTTTTTTTCAATTTCACCCTCCACTATCTTAATTACTTTTTTAGTTTTTTTTTTCAATTTCATCCTTTAATATTGAGCTGTTTGGGAATTGAGCTCCGTTATTGTTTTTTCAATTTGTTTTTTTATAGAGTTATCTCGGCCTCATGAATTTAGTTTTTTTCCCTCAATTTCAATCTTGAACATTGTATAGATTGGAAATAATGCTCCATAATTTTTTAAATTCTCTTTTTATGAAGTTATCTTTGTATTTCGACCCAAGTCACAAGTTTAACTGGTTAATTTGGGTTGACTTGGATTATTTCTTGGTTTTTTTTTAATTGATTTATTTTAATTTTATTTTTCAACATGAGGTTAGTTGGAAATTGGGATTCATGATTTTTTTCAATTTAATCTCAATGAGGTTATCTCGATTTTATTATTTGAGTTGCGAGTTTTGATAAATTAACTTGAGTTGACTTGGGTATTTTTTATTCTTTTTTTAATTAAAATTTTTTTTCTAAGTTTGTCCTTTGATATTAGGTTGATCAATGATTAACCTTCATAATTTATTTTGATGTGTTTTTCATATGATTATCATGGTCTCATGATCCAAGTTGTATATTTAACAATTTAAATTGTGTAAATCAAATATTTTATTATCTCAATATTTAAAAAACAAAAGTCATATAATATGTCACCATATTAATATTTTTAAAGGATACCATCCAACATGATACGAACAAAGTCATGTCTAAATTTGGCTTTGAAATACTTGTTGACTGATTTTATGAGATCGGACATAACTCTTAAATCGTATACTGGATTGAGCTAAAATTTTACAAAGAGATACTAAACACATATAAATATATTATGGTAAAATTTCAGATGAAATGGATTCATGAAACGTATTATTTCAGAGGGTCGAGGTTATTAAAAAAATCTTATGAAATCTACAATATTAGACCTTTGTGTAGTGTTTTGGACATATTTGGAGCTAAAGGTGAGATTTTATTGTGATACAAGTTGTGCTGGAAACTAGACATGTCAAGAATTTCAAACACATATGATAGGTCCATTAATTCATTAAAAAAACAAAAGAGTGAATAACACGTTTAAAGTTAAGACCGAAATCTATCAAAAAAATGCTAAAAATTGAGATTCAAGTTATATGGAGGAATTGTAGCATAGAGAATTTGTTTTTATTATCTTATTTATTTATTTAATTTTAAGTAATTATTTTTAATTTGGATTTTTTCTGTATCATTAGACACTGTGAGGTTTATTTCATTATTAGGCTCATGTTAATAAATTATTAGTTTAATTCTATTAGCTTACAACACAGAAGGAATTTATTAGAGTTAGTTAAAAGAAAATATATTATATTTTTTCGAGCTGTAAATTTCTGCAACAAGTTAAAGAATAAATATGATTTTTTATTTTGACTTATTAAAAATTAACTAACTCCATGTCACAGGGTTTTTAAATATAAATTTATATTTGGGTCTATATCTTTTTTTCAATACATTTAATTATCAAATATATGATTATCTCTGGAACAAGGTTACGTTAAACATGATTTTAGCCTTTTAGATTGTTATTTACCTTGTTAGGGGTTATTTGATCACGTGAATAAAAAAATCAGCATCATAATATGACGAACTATGTAATGAATTCATGGCTATATATATATATAAAATCGTGTTAATAATGCTTGAAATTATTTTTATGATTAAAAAAAATGATACGACATGCAAGGCTAGCTAATAATCTATAATCTAGTAATACCAATAACGTGAGGTTTCAATGGTGGTTTGGCCCTATTATTTCATGGGTTTTATATGTGTTGTTGCAGCTTCTTCCGTTTTTCTGTCTTTAAACCCATCCCCGTTTTATAGAAAATTAATTTGAAAAAAACTTTTGAACCATAGATAAGAGAACAAAAAATAAAAAAATATATTTTTACCTCCTTGTATGACTTACAAAACAATAAAAATACAAAAATCCCTCCATGTAAGGTAATAATTTTTTTTTTAACTCATGTCATGTGCATCCCTGACCCTTTTTCATGTTAGTGATAAAATCGACAAAGATTTAATGTCAGTTTAAGATAGAAAGAAAAAAGTTCCGTTGCCGGGACTTGAACCCGGGTCTCTCGGGTGAGAGCCGAGTATCCTGACCAACTAGACTACAACGGATTTATGGTAATCGTTTTCCAACTTACTATAAACTGAAAAATATGCTCAAGGTGATACATGTTCTTACTAACACGAACATTAATCTTACAGGGCCAAATCTAATTATCTTGAGCACAGGAACAACCAATAGCTGCGCTGCGCAGATCTGAGATCTTTCCCCACGGTTCAATCTATGTCTGGACAGATACAACCTCCTGAACCAGACAATCTGAAAGTTAACGAAGATTTTCCTTCAACAATATTTCCTGAAACAGAGGAGCAATGACTTGTCTTGTGTTTGTGTTTGTGTTTGTGTTTACAGGGGCTAAAAGGAGAGGGCCGCAAGTGGCCACACGTTTATAATTAATCCCTGTGATTCTGGAACCGAGAGAAATTGAAAGGGGAGAATTTGGAATGTGAAATTTGTTTGTGGAAGAGGAAATGGAAACGTAAATGCGAGAAGCCAACAAGAACTAATCTGTGTTACTATGTTTTTTTTTTTTTAATTAAAATATATTTTCTTTTAAATTTTTATTTTTTTTATTTTAGTATATTAATATTAAAAATAATATTTTTTATTTTGCTAATATAAAACACCACATTATGCATAGAGTCGATTTAATTAGTATCTTTCTATTTTTAATCTAACTATTTAGATCTTTTAATTATTTAATCATAAAGTATTTGAGATCATTAACCTATGAAACTAATAAAAAAAATATAATGAATGGACATATTTTTGGGAGGCTTTTGTTTTTTTGTGTTTTTATATCTTGTTAAAGTTGCTTGTGTGAGATAGAGCGGGCTTTCTTTTCTCGGGGGGGGGGGGGGGTTGGGGGGGGTTTGTATACGAAGGATTTTTTGAATTTTCATTTTCTTTCATATTTTTTTATTTTTTATGTTTTCTTTTCCCTAAAAATGAAGAATTTTGAGAAAATGGATTTTCAAATAACCCTTTATTATGTCTATGTTGGACACTTGTCACGCTACTATGATGACAGCACACTCCTGACGATTTTATAAATTAACTATCTCGAATATTTAATAATTAAACAGTAGAAAGACTCAATTAATCATGGTAAAAGAGCGATGGACACAGTTAACCCTCTAGATAAATAAACCAATTACATCTTTTTTTTTTTTGGGTAACTGGGATGTCCGGGCCAGCTTGTGCGCACCACAACTAATCCCCGGGCTCACTGAACATCCTGCAAGCCCAGTAAGCATGTAAGGCACCGCAGGGGTGACAGGTGTACACATAAAGGGTCGAACCCGGGATGGGGGCGGAACAAATCAGACGATTGACCATAGCAGCTGGACCCTCAAGTGTAACCAATTACATCTTTGTTTAGACAAAAAATTGCTTAATTAACACCTTTTTTTTGTGCAACTTTTAGCCTTGATTTACAGGTCATCTTCTCAAGCAAACTCTATTCATCTTCCACGCAGGAACGTCTCATCTTCATAACACAAGATGCACATTGGCAAAATAACAGCATTCTCTTTATTCCAGGACTTCCATAGACACAGGCAGAGGGAACGCATAATAAATAGTAATTGCGTCGGTTTTAATTTGGCTAAACACAACATTATTGCCATGTTTTACACACAGCCGATGGTGTTGAACATGTTTGGCGATGAAGCAAGCACGCCATTAGGTTTTACAGGGAAGAATCTGCAGGAGCAAACTTGAGTGATATACTATTGACACAATGGCGTTCATTTGTGGGAGTTGGAAAACCTTCGCCTTTAAATACATGGCCCAGGTGACCACCACAGGCAGTGCATGTGATTTCGATCCTCCTACCATCTGGATCCGGCTGATAACAGATGCCAACCTTGTTAATATGTCAGGAAATAAATTGCTGTAAAATGGTTAAAGAAAAGGGGGAAACTAGCAGAGCAAATGAGCTCACAGTGCGATTTATGGCTCCAGGAAGACCCTCGTAGAAAGCTGGCCAGCCACAACCGGAGTTAAATTTGGTTGTCGACCTGTAGAGAGGTGTTCCACATCCTGCACATTTGTAGACACCATCTTCAAAAAGCTTGTCATATTCTCCTGTGCCAGGATACCTGCACGAAACCCAAACAATGTGAAAAATCACTATGAAAAAAATACAAACTTCACTAAGTTTTGTTGAGAAACATCCACAGGATTCATTCAAGATCATTTGACCATTATGCACCTCATCTAGTAATAGAAATCTCATATTACCAGATTAGGCAGATTGTATATGATCTCGCAACATGGTGCAAAAGAATCCATATTTGGGGATTCTAATGTTCGTCTCTAGTCCTTTGTTTCAATTTTGAAGAATAAAGGCAGAAGAAAGGAAAATTTGAGATCTTTCTAACAGCCAATTCAACCCCATCCAGCAATAGAATTCTAATATACTAATATTATCCTGACAAACACCCGTCTTCTGCCACTCATCCCCTTCATGTAGATACCCTTCACCTCTGGTCTCTGGAAGTCATGGCAATCAGCTTGACATCCAGCTAAGTTTGCAACACCCGAGTCTATATTTTTAGCATTGCCACTTCACCAAATCTATGATCATCCTGACAACAGCATGTGAACTGGATGCTAAAAAGCCACTCGTCCAACTTAAAGACAGCCATAAAGCAAAATGCTAGTTGCCAAGGCGTAAATCAATTACCTTTTTTACTCTCAACCAAAGCTAGGGATCACTGACTTCGGCAAATCACAGAACAGAGCATAGCCATACTCAAGCTTTACATTCAATTTGCCACTACAGACCACACCTTATTGACTAGGGCTTTTTGGCAGTGTGGTTGCGGTTGTTTTTCAAATAACTTTTCGTGCCAAAAGACATACCAATGATATTTTTTTATTTTTTAAAAATCACTTTTGACATAGCACATCAAAATGATTTGAAAACACTAAAAACATATTAATTTGAAATTAAAATATTTCAAATTTTTTCAAAAGCATTTTTGAAACGCAAGAACAACGAAGAGATTCTTCTAACCAGTCCTAACCAATAGGCTACACTTCTATTGCTCCCGGGTTTTGTTGCTGTAAAGGAATTCAATTTGCTACTACACACTGTACCTTATCGTGTAAAGAAAGAGCTGCAAAAAAGATTCCTCTAACCAGTAGGCTATACTGCTATTGCTCCAGGATTTTATTATATATTTTTTGCTGCAGTGGAATTCCATACAGGTTAAATTTTTAGATAAAACTTTTTTCGCTGAGCTTCTTAAAATCTATTTCATCCACAATCTCTCACCTGCAAAACAAAATTGCATACTTATCCCTTGTTCCTCGAGGTTCAATTTTCACAGTTATTTTCCTACATACTCCTGAATCCCAGGTTATATTAAAGACTGTATGCCTAGAAGTTGCAACATCATTGAAAGTTTCTTAAAATCGAAAAGCACGAAGCAACAGAACGAAACACCAGATCCAACGATACTCAATAAACCATTAAGCCACCAAATAAGGTGAAAACCAGATGCACCTCTTGCGATATATCCTCAGAATTCTCCTTGCAAACAGGATTTTTTTACATGCATTTCGATAAGGATAACAATCAAGGTCTCTAATTGAGATCATTTCAAGTGAATTACTTGAGTTTTACTTGTTGATAAGCGAATCAGAACCAAAAGCAGGACAAAACAATAAAAAAAGAAAAACACAAACCAATAATTCCCGAAATGTTAACGAGAACATAAAGCCAGAAAACAACGTAGAAAAAGATACAAGATTTAGTTACAAATAAGAATCTTACTCCGTGTCTTTCTGTCTCAGAATCCGAAACTGCTCTGGGGACAAAACAGCACGCCATTCCTCCTCGGACTTCTGGACGGATCCAGGGGCAGCCATGGCTATGACCTTACCACCACGAAACTGACGCTTGGTTTGGTAGATTGACACAACAAAACCAGCTGCCGAAATGGAGTGGGCAGTAGGTTTTGGGGATGAAAACTTGAAGTGGGTTTTGGTGAAGGAGTTGGGAATAGATTGGAGTGCAGAGGCAAGTTTGGGAAAAGTGGGTTTGGTGTAGAGAATTGTTTCGGTGGAGGGGAGAGGTGAAGGTTTGAGGATGTTAAAGCCCATTTGAGAATCGGAGTGAGTGAAGAAGTTTTGTTTGGATTCTATTTTAGACTTTAGACTTTAGAGTTTAGACCAGTTCCGGTGTTTGGTAATTTTCTTCCTTAAAAAAAAAGTAAAAATAAATAAAAAAAGAGTTGTGAAATGGACCTTAGAACAGGTTATAGCCTTATCTGTTTGTCTCAGGACTCGGGAGGATGCAAATACTAAAAAAAACAACTATTACAACCATCTCAAATACTCTAGAGAGAGGGGGGTATTTGAGATGGTTGCAATAGTTGTTTTTTTTAGTATTTTTATATTTAAAAATAAATTAAAATAATTTTTTATTTTTAAAAAAATATTTTTGATATCATTATATTAAAATAATTAAAAAAATTAATTAAAAAAATATTTAAATTTTAAAAAAATACAATTTCAATCACATACACAAAAACTATCATAACCTTTCTCTTTCTCTCCAAAAAAATTATAATCATAGATCCCCATTCTAATCTTTCCGAAAACTCAAATTCCAAGTAACTAGAGTCAAATAAAGGGACTACTAATTGATTTTAATAGAGAGAGATTCCACATCACATGTCTCTCTCTTTTTAAAAAAAAAAAAATGGTTTTACAAGAATTGAAAATACTATCAAATCAATATTTCCGTAACAAAATTAATTATCACCCATAATTACATTAATATATTTTATAATAAATACCTTTATTATTAGAAACAAAACACATGAGCCATGTATAGTTGACAAATTAAAAACAAACCCATGGTGACTACAAGAAGAATCAAACAGCTGACCTTTCCTTGTTCCTCGGTCCGGTCCACGGTGGGCGTGTGGACAGAACGCGTAAAATCCCATTCCATTTCCCTTCTGTCCAGGTGACTGTTTTGTTTCTACGGCAATTTCAGTAAATTTTAATTTTTTTACTTTAAATTAATTTTTTTTATTTTTTAGGTAGGTTTTATATATTAATATTAAAAATAAATTATTTTAATATATTTATAAATAAAAAACATTTAAAAAAACAACTTCAACTATTCTCCTGCTATCTAAATCCTCAACTTTGAGAGAGAGGAGAAAAAAAAAGAAGCAAAAGTCATAATGGAGACTTACCCAACGTGCCTAATAAATAATTCAGTAGTAGTTGTTTGTCTTCTTTCTCTTTTGTCACCAAACCTCACCCAACATAAAACTTGAAAATTTTATTCCTTTCTTCGATACCTCTCTTCTCCTCTCATTACTTGGGGATCGAATTTTGCAATCTCTCTTTTCGCCGCCCCCATCTCCTTCTTCACCGATGGCGGCGGCGGGCGGTTTCGCCACCTCTATTGCTTCTTCTGCACAATCAAATGGTAATCTCCGCTCACAGGCTGTGCCTTGTCCTCAGATTCAGTCGCAGATCTTCTATAAACCCTTGAACAGTAGAAGGACATCGGCTTCAAACCAAAGACTTTGTTTGAAATGTGAAAGTGCGAGTCAAAATTTGAATTCAATCCATAAAGAAGAATCGAAGAGATCGAATGTTATCGCTCTTGAGCAGCTCAAGGCTTCTGCAATTGACAGTGAGTTTTCCTTTTTTGTTGAGTTTCGAGTTTTGATCATGTGGAATTGGATAACGTGTACGCGCGCATTTTATTATGGGGTCCAAAACGGCCGTTTTTGTAGCTTGCAAAAATCCACTTTCTATTTAGAAACATGGACTTGAAACCTTGTAAAAGTATTGAATTTAGCTTTATTAGAGAAGAAAGAGACGATAATGGTGGTGGTCATTTGAGTATTGTGCAGTAAGAATAATGACGTGGAAGGATCTTAAATTGATTTGATGACACAAGAAAGTTTCAATGTTGTTGTTATGGATCATGGAGGATTTTTTTTTTGTTCAAAAAATTATTTAACTTAAAAGGATTGCTTAATTCTGTGTGTATTTAGATCAATAGTTTGCTTGTATGGGTGTTGGATGATTGCGATGTCATTAACTGGAAAAAAAAAAAAGGTTCTACCGATTTTGAAGAAGTCTTGTGTCGCCCGCGCGCTGGAGTTGTTGATAGTTGATACCACCAACCTTCTTGGTTGTGTTGACAACTGTTTGTTGACGTGCTTTAATGGTCTAAATTAAATCTCTAATTTCCTTTATCTGTAGCTATAGTTTCAGGTTTTTTCTGTTTTTATTTTCTTGCTCTTACATGCCTTCTTGCCAAACCTACCTGGCAATTGTTCATTGATGCTAATTGCTGAAACGTTAATGCCTAATATCAGGATATACAAAGGAAAAGAGCAGCATTATTGTCATTGGACTTAATGTACACACAGCACCAGTTGATGTTCGTGAGAAACTTGCCATCCCAGAAGCCCAGTGGCCTCGAGCCATTAGTGATCTTTGTGCTTTAAATCACATAGAAGAGGCTGCTGTTCTTAGCACTTGTAACAGAATGGAAATATATGCTGTGGCTCTGTCCCAACATCGTGGAGTTAAAGAAGTGACTGAATGGATGTCGAAGGTAATTATTTGCCTTCTTTTGTGCATCTTAAGAATTCTCAAATAGAACGAGAGAGAGAGACGAGATACCTTTAAGTCGTGTTTTATATTCGAGCGTGCTTTTTAATTGATAGCCTGCTAATATTGGGAAATTCCTAGGCGTTTCTTACTGTATATATACTTTTCAAATTTATTTGATATCAATTCTACCGAAATCAACCGTGAATACTGGTCTACATGTATTTGGCCAAAACATCTATTGAATAAGGATGCATCTTTAGGAAAATATCATATTAAATTGTTCATATTAGAAATAATTTTAAAAGCAACGTCAACTATGGTCTAATTAACAAATTTTCTTTTGACAGATTAGCGGGGTTCCTGTTTCAGAGCTTTGTCAACACCGATTTATGTTGTATAATAAAGATGCCACAAGACACCTTTTTGAAGTAGCTTCTGGACTCGACTCGATTGTTCTTGGAGAGGGTCAAATCCTTGCTCAGGTGAAGCAAGTTAAAAAACTTGGACAAGGAGTTGATGGCTTTAATAGGAAAATTGGTGGGTTGTTTGAGCATGCAATCATTACTGGGAAACGGGTCAGAACTGAAACCAACATTTCCTCAGGGTCAGTTTCTGTCAGTTCAGCTGCCGTAGAGCTTGCATTAACAAAGCTTCCAGAGTCTTCATATGCTACTGTTAGGGTATTGGTAATTGGAGCTGGCAAAATGGGTAAGCTTGTAATCAAACACTTGGCTGCCAACGGGTGCAAAGAAATGGTGGTTGTGAACAGAACTGAGGAGAAAGTTGCTGTAATCCGTGAAGAGCTCAAGGATATTCAGATTGTCTATAAGCCGCTTTCAGAAATGATGGGATGTGCTGCTGAAGCAGATGTTATTTTCACAAGCACTGCATCAGAGACTCCGCTGTTCTTGAAAGAGCACGTACAAACACTCCCTGCAGACACAAAAATGTCAAGGCGGCTTTTCATTGATATTTCAGTTCCAAGGAATGTAGAACCATGTGTCTCGGATCTTGAAACAGCAGAAGTCTACAACGTGGACAATCTCAAGGATGTCGTGGCAGCCAATAAGGAGGATCGCCTCCGGAAAGCTATGGAAGCACGAACAATTATTTCTGAGGAATTGCAGAACTTTGAAGCTTGGAAGGATTCCCTTGAGGCCGTTCCCACCATCAAGAAGCTACGAGCTTATCTTGAAAGAATTAGAGCTTCCGAACTAGACAAGTGTTTGTCAAAGATGGGTGACATTACAGATAAACAGAAGAAAGCCATTTATGATCTTAGCATGGGTATGATGAAGAAGTTCCTTCATGGTCCAATGCAGCAACTAAGATGTGATGGGAGGAGTGACTTCCAAAAACCAGAAGAGATGCTTGAGATTATGCATGCTGTCAATAGAATGTTTGACCTAGAGACGGAGATAATTTTGGAGACAGTTCGAACAAAAATGGAAAGAACCAAGAAGTGAGCTCTTCATTAAAGGCTACAGCTCCATTTTACTGCAGCAAAGGGACGTTCCTTACGAGTTCTTGTTGTGCTCTTATACATTCAAACAGAATAATACATTCTTTGGATACCGATTTTTGGAGAGGAAAAAGAAGTGCTGCTGTCCTCAACAGCAGCTCCCCTTATTTTTTTGGTGCTCTTAGCTCTGAAGTAATCTAGAGTCAGGATAGTAGGGATTCAGTTGCAAATTTTGTAGCAACGGATTGTTGTGGAACGAGGAACGTGATTCTGTGTTCTTGTAATTATTTCACAGATTTTATTCTTACTTTCGAGATGTCATCCTAGGAGTTGTCTTCCAAGGTTTTACTGTAACTCTGTTCTGATGCGAGGACAGTTGTTGGCAGTTTAAAATTGGAATAATTGTACTAGTAGTACACCAACTTTTCATCTTTTTTCTCCATTGAATTTATAGGTTTTTTTTAATTGTGGAAGTTATTTATTTTTAAAGTATTTTTTTATTTAAAAATATAATAAAATAATATATTTTTATTTTTTAAAATTTATTTTTAAACTCAGTATATTAAAATGATTTTAAAAACAAAAATAAAACAAAATAAATTTAAAAATAAAGAAGCTCTTAATTTTTTTTTTGTTTGAGTACACTGATTTTTAAATAAATTTCAATTATTTACTTTCATCCACTTTTTGTTATTTGATGATATGTAAATAAAATGTTCATATCTCTCTGTTTATAACCTTTGCACAAAAATTCTTTATTACTTTCATTTATATTCTAAAAAATTCAAATAACTTAGAGATAAGGTTTTTGAGATACGTAATTAATTAATCAATTGATCTTAATAATCTCATCCATTCTCCCTAAATAAATGATGGATAGCTTATATTTAGAAAGTGTTTGGAAATGTGATAATAATTGCAGTTTAAGATATTTTTCACTTGTAAATATATCAAAATAATATTTTTTTTTATTTTAAAAAAATTATTTTGACATCAGTACATTAAAACGATTTGAAAACATAAATAAAAAAATAATTTTAAGCAAAAAAAGAAGAAAAAATTCTAATTTTTAGAAAATGTGGTTTTAACCGCGTTTCTAAATACCGCCTTAGTGCTTGGTAGGTCAAGGTAACTTGTGGCTAGTATTTACAAAAGATCTCTTTTGATGGAGGTGAGGACTCTTCGATGTTTAAATAAATATTTTTTTAGAGAAAGAAAATAAAATAATATTTTAGAGAGTAATACTCTGAATACACACACACGCAATAGAAAAATGAAGATTATGAATATTTGTTCTGAAGACCTCATGATGTATTTATAGTTCACGAATTTTATTTTTTGTGAAGATTATAGTCTGGAGTGTAATTTTACATTGATAGTATTTAATAAGAGATAAATACCTCCTAGATCTATATTAATGTTTAATGGAAATATGATTAGTTTTTTAAAGACTTTTATATATTTAAAAGATATAAAAAAAATTAAGATTTATAATATTAAATATAGCTAAATTTATAAAAATTAATTTTTTTTTAAAAAATTAGATCCAAGGGAGATGGCTACTTTTCTTGGCTGAGTCCAAGGCCATCTTTTGAGCGTTTCAAAGAGAGGTGGGTTTTTTTCCTTGAGGGAGCTTATGGGAGAAGGGTTCTTTTATTGGCTGAGTTTAAAGGAGAATAGGTCTGTTTCTTTACCGAGTCCAAGGATAATCCTTAAGGTTTCTTGGACCATTAAATTTAAATTTATCACTTATCTAGATCTTAAATAACTTACCATACTCGGACTACCTTTAACTCACTGAACAAAATGTATATATGTTCATCAATAAATTTAAAGCTATAAATTTCCATACAAAAGAAAAGGGTGCCAGATCATTATTTTTTCTTTACATGGAAAATGCTAAAGAAGGATTCATAGGAAATCTTTCCCTTTTGTTTTATAAAGTTTTGACTTGGAAATATATTATTAACATATTAAAATAATAATTTAAAAACAAAAAAAATGAAATAATTTTTTTTAAAAAATTAATATTTTAGCTCACAGCTTCTCCCCATAATCATGTCCAATAAAAAATAATCAAAATATTAATTGAAAAGTTCGAATACCCATGTGGGTATAAAAGGTAAATAAGAAATAAATGAGGAGTAATATCGTCTAAAGAAACATAAAACTCACACTTGTATCTCTCTCCAACGGAGTCCTAGTACGAGATTTCCTTCTCGATTCCCACGCTCTCTCATTCTCTCTCTCTCTCCCTCGCTCGCTGGCTCTCGCAGTTCCCTTTCCCCAATAACATTCTCCGGGTAAGGTAACTCCATTTTCCATTCCCTTTACCTCTTTAATCTTTATCGAAATACAAATTTGATTATGATTTTGGGCAATTACAAGATTTAATTTTAAGTAACTGTGATCCGTTGCCAATATCTTACTCACTCACATAGCGGTTAGTTACATTTTCTTTCTCGAAATTCGCTTCCTTTTTCTCTTATTTCAATAGGTACCAGTTTGCCTTTTCTTTTTTCATTTCTCTAATTTCCAAATAAAACCTCAATAATAATAATAATAAGTGTCTGGAGAGACTCAATTGAGTGTGTATTATGTTAGGTTATGGTTTTTGTATTAATCTGTACGGACATGTGCTGTTGTTTTTGGTTAAACCTTGCTTGTGGTTTTGGTTTTGCTGTGATTGTGCTCAGTGTGTAATGACTGAGTGTTTATTTTGATTGCAGACGGTAAGTTCCTGGTTTTTCGAGGACTAAGAAAATGTATTTCTCCTTGTTTTATTGGTTTTCTGGTTTCTGGGAGTGGAGGGAGTCCTTTGATTGTTCGCATGATTTTGCTACCACTGATCACTGTAATTGATGATTAAATGATCACGGTGTATTGAAGTTGAAGTTGCTTATTGTATCTTAAACTTCTCGTTGTTAATTGTTGATGTAGTTGTTATGCATTTTCTACATGCCAGCTGCTTTGAACTTTGGTAGCTTTAAAACGGGTGGATGATTGTTTCGTTTGATAGTCCTTTTGAGCAATCGACTATAACACCCCTCTGCCTGGCCCACTTCAAACAACTCCCTCTTCTTGTTCCGGTGTGCCACTTATTAAATTGAACTTACACCAGTCGATCCATTGATTTACATTTGACCGTTAAAGTTATCAAGCATAAAAAAATGAACAGAAACAAGAAGAGAAGGTCCTAAGGTGTTATTTCAGCCAAGTTTCCAAAAATTACCTCCACCCAGAATTGACAACTTTTTGTTGCTTGTCAGTGTATCTCCTGTTCTGTATTTGTTGTAATCATGTTAGTTTAGAAGGAGAAAAAAGTGAAAAGAAACATGAAGAGAGTCCTACAGTGTTATATCAACCATGTTTCCCGAACAATGCCTCCATCCAGAATTGATGACTTCTATTACTCGTCAGTGTATGTTCTGTTCTGTATTTTTGTTATCATGCAAGTTTGATCCTCTTGGATGATCTTGTAATGCTGTCTATGATTTGTGTCCTAACAACATTTGAAGGCTTGGTATGTACCCTAGTTATTTTTTAGCTGGGACGATCTCCTAATTGCTGTCTATTATTTGTATCCCTTATCCTTTTCTTTTTTTCTTCTTCTTGGTTTCTTGGAGAAGGATATGTTTCCTATATTTAATTTGTATCCCTTATCCTTTTCTTTTTTTCGTCTTCTTGGTGCCTTAGAGAAGGATACGTGTCCTGTATTTAACCTAGAAGCTGGAAAAATGATTGTGGTGAATGACTGGTGCAATCATTATTTTGATTGATTGACAGAAAAGATGAATGACAGTTTTTTTTCTCTGTTAAATTTCCATTCTCTTGTACCGTACTGCTGTTTAAAGTTTGCTGTTCTGCCTGTTCGTATCTATGAGGTGCTGAACAATTGATTGGCAATAGCTATGATGGGGTATCTGTTATTGTTTAGCAAGTGTGATTTAGAATTTTATGTTATTCCACTATTTTAAGTAAAATCAGTACTCATTAATTGTTGTATTTGGGATGAGTGATGTTATTGGGTTTCCTTTTTCTACAGGAATGGAACTAAGTACTGCCAAAGATGCATTTGATCGTGTTGCTAAGAAGCAAAAATTGTCATTTTCTAAATCTCATGAAGTAATCAATCAAGTGAGCCATGAAATTGAGCAGGCATTGGTAAAAATCCAGTCAGATGAAGATCCTATGTTTCCCATTGATCAGAAATCAATTCTCACAGAACTAAAGCTCAAGCTTATCGCAACTGCTCCACTCAAGCAATTAGAAGGGTCACAGAAGGAATTGAATTTAAATCTTAGCAAGTTGCCTAAGCTCCTTGAAAAATCATTTCCTGACATATCCATGGCATACAGAAATATTGACTTTGACTTTCATATCATTAATCAGATAATAGCTAGTCATTTTTACCGTCAAGGCTTGTTTGATCTTGGAGATTGCCTAATAAATGAAGCTGGAGAACCAGAAGCAGCTGCTCTAAGATCCCATCTCTTGGAACTACATCAAATACTCGAGGCAATGAGGATTAAAAATATTGAGCCAGCTCTGAAGTGGGTCTCTACCAACCGTGAAAAACTAATGCAGAATGGTTCAAACCTTGAGCTGAAACTTCACCAGCTGCAATTTGTGGAGATTCTGAAGAGAGGAAGTCGCGCTGATGCCCTCAACTATGCCAAAACTCACCTTGCTTCTTTTGCATCTAGTCACATGAAAGAGTTTCAGAAGCTAACAGTTTGCATTATGTGGATAGGCAGACTTGAAAAATGTCCTCACTCTGAACTGTTTGCTCCAATCTGTTGGGAGAAGTTGACTGAGGAGTTGAATAGGGATTTCTGCAACTTCATTGGTCAGTCCCTTCAGAGTCCATTGAGTGTGGCAATAGCAGCTGGGATTGAAGGGTTGCCAACTCTCTTGAAGCTGGTGAATGTAATGGCTGCAAAGAAGCAAGAGTGGCAGGCTTTGAAACAGTTGCCAGTGCCAGTAGAGCTGGGAAAGGAATTTCAGTTCCATTCTATTTTTGTCTGTCCTGTAAGTCGGGATCAAGGCAGTGAGGAGAATCCGCCGATGCTGCTGCCATGCTTCCATGTTCTCTGCAAGCAGTCGATCATGAAGCTATCAAAAGGCAGCTCCCGGTCATTCAAGTGTCCTTACTGTCCAGCTGAGGCCACAGCTGTGGTGTGCAGGCAGCTATATATCTGAAGAAATTTTCACTCCTCTGTAGGAATAGACTGGAGAATTTGTGGGGGGTTGGTGCGGACGTGTTTTTGCTTGCGGGTCACTGTATGTAAACATTCTTTTCAAATTTATGTTTCGATTTTCAGACTTTTCAGTTGCTGAAATCCCAGGTATACGGATGTAAATACATAAAAACAAGGTGATTACCATCGTTTCACTTTTATCATGATACTGACATCAGGCGTCGTCATTCAGGTGATATTTGTGTCCAGTGATCATATTCAGTGATTGAGGTTAACTTTCCATTGCTGTATAACTTTGTTCAGTTGTACTGTACAAGTAGAAATCAAAAAGATTATGGAGAATTCTATGGATGCCGACAATAACCACAACACCTAGATCTGATTAGTTATTCACTTCTTCCAAAATCTTTGGGTTATTATTAGAGTTGCAGAAAATAGATTGGAACATGGAATTCATGTCAGCAGAACGCGAGTGCAGTAATCTTGAGGTTAGTGTGTTTAGATTCAGGTATCACTGCTCGTTATATGTAAGAGGGGGGCGGCTTTACCGGATTCAGAGGGGCTGTGAAGCTCTATGGTCAGAAATCAGAAAGGAATTCATATGAATTTGCACTACAGATGTTTAAGACATAATTTCCATTCTAATAACCCTGGCAATTGGTGTCTACCATGATTTTTCCACCAATGATTAATAAAAAGAACATCGGAGCAACTTTCAGGGGAAACAAATTATCATACACATTAATAAAAGCATTCACTGATCAATCTTCTTTTTCTGTGAATTTATCAAACTTTACTAGTCAAAAAGAAGCCAAATCCGATTGCCAGCAATATCCAGCACTTAACAACAAACCAGCCATTCGATTAAGTTTCTATCACTACATGACATATCTTATACCTCTGAACTTATTGAGAAAACCCCATTATCCTCTTCAAACCTGGAAACAGCATGGAGCCAGAAGAATGTGAAGGTGGCTTCCTTTCATGTAAGTACTCTTCAATCATTTCCTTGACAGACCTAGCAGGTAAAGGGTGAAAATTGACACCCCATTCATCAACAAATCCTTTAATCAAAACCCTTTTCTCCTCTTGATCCATTTTGCTCAATTTCCTCTTCACTTCCTCTTTATCCAAAGCCAAGTACTTGCAAAGCTCAGCGAAAAGTAGTTCTCTGCTTTTCTTCATGGCCTCTTCTCGTTGCACCAAATGGATGTTTATTTTTGCTACTTCTGATGCCAAGTCTGATGCAAGATCAGCATCACTTCTGCATTTTTTGTGGGTGCATAGGATACGGGTTCTGAAATGAGCTGTGGTGGGGGAGGGGCAAAAGTAGGATTTCGGACGTTGAAGAATTGTGTTTGGAAAAAAAAGATTCGTTCTTAGGGCCATTTTTTAGGATTGAATCAACAGGTCGGTTGGGATTTTGGAGAAATTGAGGTTTTTAGGGTTTGGTGGTTAAGGAAGATTTTGTTAGAAACAGAGGAATCCCTGCGTCGTGCAGTGTTTGGAATTTGGTTCGGATATAGCTTTTATTGAAGTTTTGACGGCAACATCATACGGCGCCGTCTGATTCATGGATGACAGAAATGGACTGCTGTCCAAATTAGCTTTGACCCACGTTAGTCCAGTGGTTAAATTTGGTTCTGAGGTGAGTTGTGATAGAGAGGGACAAGAGTAGAATTATCGAGGTTGGAAAAGGGTGTTAGGAAAAAACAGATAGGTAACGTTTGGTTCAGAGTAGAAGAAGGCAGGAACATGCAAGAAACAAAAAAACATCGTGTTAATTTGATTGGCGGAGACGAAAACAGAGAATATCTATCTAAGAAACAGAGATGGAGACAGAAAAATCAATAAGAAATTAGTCAAGGAACACAGAGTTTGAAGACCGTTAACAGATGCATAAGAAAATGCTATAAATTTCATGATTGAGATGAATACAACCGTTTGATCAAGATGAAGCACTCACCTATCGCCAATATATTTAGCCAGGGTAAAACTCCCAAGGAACAGCTCCTCGACAAGATTATGTTGCTTATCAAGATTCTGCTGTCCAGCATGATATACAAATCTTTGGAGGGTTCGCAATCAAATAATGCACAGGTTAATTGGTTCTATACTCGCATTTATCAGTAAATGATAGCTTGCATGAGTCCAGAAGTATTATATTCCAAGACAAAACCCTTGAAAACCTGTGGTGATCATAATGGGAAAATTACCTTCTACAAAAAAGATGAAAAAAGAAAAAAGAAAAAAGAAAACCTTTCTGAACTTCTCTACAACTCTATCAGCATGAGGTCCAAACGCTTGATTGTAGTGCACCAGCTGGTCCAAACCTTCTTCGGAAAAATGGAAGCCATTTGATCAGCCGACCGAAGTACATCTGAACTGCGGTCTGAGAATGGAACTCTAAGCAACCGAAGTAAATCTAAACCTCAAAAATAAGTCGGTCCTTAAACGCAGCAATAGCGGTCCAAATTTCTCTTGCCACCAAGACAACATTGCCATGTAGTGTCTGAGCAGGCATCGCTATGAATTAGCTTCTTCCCGCTGTTGCTAGTTACAGTCCCAGCCATAATGCTGGAATGCAATCAGATTCGATCTCAAGTATTTGATTTAATTTCTAACAACAAATTAAAATCAAAGAACAGGGTTTTGGAAATTCTTGATTTGCTTATCACAACTCGTGGGAACCAAAAAAACCCTTATCATTCAGAGTCGTTTGGTTGCACAGAACAGAATTTGTGACCATGCAAAGGTATTGTATGCGTTGAAAAGAAAAAAAAATATCATAAGGGAATAAAATGAATTGGATAAAAAAGAAAAGAAAAGAATAATGGCATAAAGATGACTTTCTAAATTAAAAACATAGATCTAGTGGAAGCATGATGCAATATTAAGTACGCCTCAGAACCACCTTCCCCACCTGCAAAAATAATTTCCTATGATTTCTCTCTTCTTCTTTCATCTTTCTCCTTCTCTTTTACACTGTGAATCAATTCATTTCTGTTCAAAAATTCCGAGAAAGAACAGAGCAGCAACCTTTGTCCATCAACATATATCTCCATGAAGACTTGTCTTTAGCCTGGTATGCCGATAAACAGATTCTAACAACCTGGTCTCCATGAAATTGCAGCAGCCACTCAGCTTAAGTGTGTCATATAATATTTGCACAAGGAAATCTGAGATTTTACAATATCCTCCTCACGGTTCACCACCCATCTACAAGCTATTGTGAATCAGCCCTGAGAAGATATCAACCCATGTGTCTGGGACCCCAGGTAGGCACCAATGCATGCAGTCCTGACCCCATATTGCCACAGCATCCTTCTTTCCCAACCAAATCGCTGGGTGGGCATCTGCCCTAAACTCACTCAAATGAGTAAGATCCAGCAATTGGATATCTGTACCTTGAAGCGTCTCTTCAATAACGTGATTTATCTTCCTTGCCTCTGTATTCACTCCATTGTTGCTGGGGTCAAACCACAAGTCCAGCTGTGCAGGTATCGGTATCAAAATCTCTTGAGCAAGGAAATAAAGAAAGAGGAAAAAAAATTATACATACATTCACACACACACACATATATATATATGGAAACACGTCAGCAGGTGAAGGTGTGTGCTGACGAAGGTGTCAAAGGAGAAACTTTTCATCTCAGAATATCTAGTTCAAGATTTGAACAATTGTCATAACATTTCAGCACATTCAAACAAATTTGATGAAAGACTATGAGCTTGATTTGGATAGGGCCACAACAAAAACTAATTATCATCAAAATGACATGGGAATGAAATGTAAAGAGTAAATAGCTGTCATCAATGTATTACCTCATGTTCCTTAAGGGGCTCATCAAGCAAGCAACTGCCATTTTGATTCCACTCACCACCATAAAAATGGCGTGGCGATTGCAACCGCCAAAACTTTAGTGTCTTGCGAGGAAATTCTCTTTCAATGTATGAGACCATACTCTCAAGAACAACTTTAAGTCCTTCAAACAATCCAAGGGGAGGAAGTATTGGTTGCCCAGCACGATAGAAAACAAGTGGCGTCTCTTTTGGGAATTTGTCATAACCCCACCTAGTAAGACCAGACCATATTTAAAGATACCACAACAAATATAGTACTAGCTAACAAATGAAAGCATCAAAATTAATGCAAGGGAAGAAGGTTGAGAGTAAAAAAGCTGCCAGAATAACCTTTGCATGCTTTTGTTTTACTTGTAACAGGAAAACAAGAAAACATATCTGTGCCAGGCGCAACAAAATTAAGACCTCGAAAGCAAAAAAAAATTATGTGAACCCCCAAACTATTAGGTTTTGGAAAAACCAAAATGCCTTTTTCATTCAATTAACCAAGCTTCTTTTAAATCCAAATCATGCATATGCAATGTCAAAGCATTACAGGATGAAAAGATCAATTCATTTCCAATGTTTGAAAAGGAAATTACCAATGACCAGTATTAAAGATGAGAACATCATAGTAGTCGGTGATGGTGGCCCAATCTTCTGCAGGTATATCAACATCTACACGATATATTCCCTTCTGTCCATCATTCACAGTAGGCTCTTTTGGCTGCCACCTTTATTTGATCAAGTTAGGAGCAAGTGAGATCGTCATTTTCAAACTTTCCAAAAATGATAAGTTAAGGAACCATTTAGAGATTAAGGTATAGCAGACATGACTCATATGACTATCAACAAAACAGAACCAAAGCAGAGAGTGCACACAACTAAATAAGAAAAAAAATCGCTGTTCACTTACAAGGCTGTTAATATCCCCACAAACATGAAATATGAGTTCAAACAAACATAGTATGAACAAACCAAACTGTCAAGCCCAATTCAATCCCAAGTTAAATCAATGGAAAATCCACTGCAATAAGGGACAGAAAATAAACTGATGTAGGTTGCACCAATGGTTTCCAGCATAAGTTGCATTCTCGTTGAACTATTCTAACTGAGTGATTTAAATATACTTGAAAATCCCAAGTATGCAATTCTTTGGTGATGAACTGTATCCATAGAGACTTTAGCAGCTCTCAAAAGCAAACATGGATATCGCAATCATAGGGTAGCGCAGCTTTGAGCAACAGTTTGGGACATCAAACAATTTCATCAATAACAACCAGTAATCCATCAGGGTACTTGATCAAAATCTGTTTGAAACCTGTGAAACTAAAATATGTTTTCCCGGAATCCAAATTAGGACACTGTTATATATCAAAATACCACTTGGATAAGAAAATATGAAGCACCTTTCACTAAGCCTGGCCTCGATAACCAGCATTATGCGAATCAATCTCACTAGTTTTATAGCATGCAAAGTTTAGTTCTTTGATTGACGTAAATCCATTCTTCCCCTGCATCGGCCTAAAACTCCACACCCCGTTCCACTCTATCTAGAAGTTATATATGGCTACAAGTCTATTCCTTTAGCTAAACTGCTCCTAAATTCAAGCGCTACATTTAGTTCAAAACAATAACATCCACAATGCATTATCAACCAAGCAGTAAAACCAAATGACAAAATAAACAGAAACAGGCATTTAAAAAGCCTTACTCATATTTGGAAAGCAAAACAGCCCGGTGATAAGCAACGGTGACATTGAACTTAGGGAAATAAGCACCTCTCCAAGCTCCTTTCCTTTTCCACTTCTTAGCATTGCCATCAGCAACTCTAAGAATACACAAGAAAGAAACCAAAAAATTCTCATTCAAAGAATCTCCAACCAATCCGATATTCCTATTCCTCATCAACTCAAGAAACCTCTCAGGATCAATCTTTGGCAACTCACAATCTTTAGGTACCCATCTCCAAGAATTAATCAAACCCATGTTTTCTCTCTGGTTTCTAAGGCAATTCCATGCATTTCTGTGAAATGGGCAGGACTCATCGTAAAGAGGCTTTGTGGATTTGGTGCGGTCTAGGACCCAGTTGCCTTTGAAGAGATTACAGGAAGTTGTCCTTGTTTTTGTTGTTGTTGTTGTTGTTGTTGTTGTGGTGGTGGTGGTGGTGGTGGTGGAGTGAGGGAGGAGAGAAGTGGAGTAGAGGTAGAAGAAGAGGAAGGAGAGGAGGATCAAGTATGGTAGTGCTGGTGGGAGTTTTGGTGGCATTTTGGATCCACCACCGTCAATAGGTTATGCGAAAAGAAAGGTGTTGTTCTTTTCAGACTTCACTCTGGCCTTCCATCTCAAAGCTCTGTTTTTTAAGACGAAACCGACATGTAGCTTCGTGGTCAGCGACACGATGTTTCATCGCGAACGATCTGTCACTCTTCTCCTGATTGCTTGCCTTTATAGTTTACACCTATCATTTTTTTTATAAAATGTATTTAAATAATATATATTTTTTATTTTAAAAATTTTATTTTTTATTTTAAAAAAATTTATTTTTTATATTAACATATTAAAAAAATTTAAAAATATAAAAAATTGAACTAAATAAAAAAATAAAAAAAAATCAATATTTTTAAAAATACATTTGAAACGTAAAAATAAACAGGTTTTTAGTTAAGTAACTCATATTTCATCATGGGTTAGATAAAAAAAAATTAAAAAAAAAAATTTTGGTCGATATAAACATATTTTAAATAAGAGAAAATTTAATGTTAAATGAAAAAAAAATAACGTTAATTCGTGTTAACCTATTAAACTATGACTGAGTTATTGGACTAAAAACATCGAATCTATATATATAAAAAATAAAATCTAATTTTTAAATAATTAAATATTGAAAGATGAAATTAAAAAAACAAATCAATCATAAAAAAATTGAAAAATAGCAATTATAAGCTAAAATAAAAAACTTGAGCTCACCCAAGTCAACCCGCTATACCCACAGGTTAGGTTATGAAATCAGAATAATTCAATAGAAAAAAAATAAAAAATAAAATCACAAAACTCAATTTAAAAAAAAAAGGCATTGTTAAAATATATGACTTGGCTATTTGACTATAAACATCAAATTTGAAAAAACTACGAAACTCAACTCTTAGGAAATCAAATAACAAAGGATAAAATTACAAAAAAAAAAAAAGCAACCACATAAAAGGGTAAAAAAAATTAATTAAAAGGAAAAAAAAGAGCAAGTCCACCTGGGTTACCCCGCCAAAATCATAATTCAAGTTATGAGATTGGGATAATTTGGTAGAAATGAAACTGAAAAAAACCACAAAGCTTATTTTGTAAAAAAAAAAAATATTGAGTAATGAGATAGAAATAAAAAGCAAGTGAAAAAAAAAATGCCAACCTATGTTAGCTTGTAAAACCCGTGACTTAAGCCATTTGGTTATAATTTCCAAAAACCATGAAACCTAACTTTAAATAAATCAAATAATAAAATTGAAAAAAAAATAATTATATTAAAAGATTCAAAAGAAAAAAATAACAATTAAAAAAACACGGAATAAATTTAAAAAAAAAACTATTGAGAAGATGAATAATTCTGGATCGAAGAGTTAAATTGAAAAGAAAAATTTACATGAAAATTAAAAGAAGAAGCCACCAAACAAATAATAATTAACATAAAAAAATAACATATATTTTTTTATTAAATAATAACATTGAAAATAATTAAAACCTTACAAAAGGAACAAGAAATAAAAATAATCTGAACTAGAATTGAAAAAAAAAATTAAAGGATGAAAGTGAAAAAAATTATAAAAACACCTAAGGATAAACATTATAAATTAAAAGAATAAAAATTGATACTCAAATACGTGCAACTATAGTTAATATCCTAAAATTTTTAATTACTATCCTAAATTTTTTAATGACAAACATGAATTTTAAGGAAAAAAATAAGAGAGAAAGAGAGAATTATTATCGACAATCTATCAAGAACCATTCAACACATGTTGCCTCCAAAGAAAAAAGACGCTAGAAGAATTTTTCTATGATCTTAGCTTTGATATAAGATTCACATTTTTCAACGCCTTTGTTTAACTTTGGGATTAATCTTAAACTACTAATGATTTCTCATATATCTATGATTTTTCATTTTTCTACCGGTCATGTATTTATGTTTTTATATATTTTGTTGGTAACAATAAAATAAAAAATTAGACTAATAATATGTTTGATTAAAAATAAGTTTTAAACAAATATATATGAAGATCATATCAACAAACATAAAATTTTTTATGGAGAAATAAATGAAGAAATCCAAGATGCAAGATAAGTGAAGATTTAAAATTAAATGTTTATTTTAGTGCTCATGTAAATCTTTGTATCTTATTTTGATAGCATAATTAAAATGAATTTAAAAGATTCACTATGCATGCATTTATGAGATTGATATTAGTTCAAGAACACTTTAGATAAAAATTTGTCAAAACTGAAAATTTACAGTAACCGATAAACCGTTTGGTGATACAAAATGACCCGGTCGACTATTTTTTTATTAGGAATGAACACGTAAGAATTCTATAGAAATCAATCGATTGATTAGCTTGACTTATATGAACTAATAAAGCGTGTCTTTCAATAACTATAAACAACTAGTTAAGTTTTTAGAAACTTATAAATAGCTCTTTTAATTGCATAAATGAAAAGATTTACAAACATATATGACATGGAGACTATTTTAAGTGAAAAAACAAACTAAAAATCATCAACCATACCATACTCTAAAGTTGTATTAAATTGAACCTTCATATTCTAGCACTAGAATATTTGTTCTCATATTCATTATACTTAAACATCTTAAAAAATTTTAAATGCGATTAAGTGAGTTATAGAGATACATGATTCAATTGTATTATTCACTCTTTGAGAGAATCTTTTATTGTAAACAAAAATCACAATTGCAAGCATTTGAGAATTAGGTAAAAACTCTTGGTATTGATGAATAAATATCACCAAGAAAAAGTTTTGAAGAAAACACATCTTCATGTGAAAAAAATCTTAGAGAAGGCATATCTCAAAATGGATACAAATCTTGAAGAATGTTATTTTTATTTTTATTTTTTTTTATGACCTTCGATGTCCGGGTCAGCTTACGCGCACCACAACTAAGATATGGATTCAACTAAGATATCTTGAAATGACGAGATAGGACTTGATATAGATTCGTCAAGGTTATTGTATTATTAAGTTTAGATTAACAAAAAAATACAATACTCAAATTTGCTAA
Organism: Populus alba x Populus glandulosa; assembly: GCA_033617975.1. Classification (NCBI taxonomy): domain Eukaryota; kingdom Viridiplantae; phylum Streptophyta; class Magnoliopsida; order Malpighiales; family Salicaceae; genus Populus; species Populus alba x Populus glandulosa. The sequence continues at coordinate 29,952,567 of CM066143.1, read as the reverse complement.
ACCAAGTTAAAAATAAGTTTACGATTTCTTTCCCTATATTTTTTACTTTAAACACCTTAATTATATTTTAAATTAATTATGTTTAATTGAGTTAACTTCAATATTTATAATTATTAATGCCACATCTAAGTCATCCCCTTATAATTTATAATTATTTTTTTATTTGCTCTGAAAAATGCTAGCATCATTTGTAATTGACAAAACTTTGCAGCTTAATTAACAATTTACATTATTACTACTGCCCTCTCCAAACTTCCTCTTGGTAAACAATTAGTGTGAGAATTCTAATTTTTTTTTTCTTCAACTCAATTATTTTAATTTATATATATATATATATTATTGTACAAGATCATGCTATAAATCATGAATAGCAGCGCTCGGGGAGTTCATGAAAACGAATGATGATGGGTCCAAACCAAATGAGTTAAATTCTCTTTATTTTTTATTTTATTTTAACATGGAAGAATAATGGGGATGGATATGTGTTAGTATAAGCTGTCCACTTGGTGACACAGGTTCTCCGATCCTTGGCATTTAGCATAATATTCTATCCCTAGGTATCCGCTTTACTTAGGATATAAAAATTATAAGGAATGTTTTAGAATGAATTATTTTTAAAAATTCTCTTACATTATTTATGATCAATTCAATGACTTCTATTTGAAGATCATATAGATTTTTTTCTGGTAAATTTTTAATATCATGTGGAGTTAAGTATGGATGTGTCCAGACCCGACATGCATCCCGACATGCACAGATGTATTTTTATCCAATTTAGAGCTAGGTCCAAGCATGCCATGATCCAAACTTGAGCTGGTCCACAAAAAACATAGCTTAATTTTGGATTGTGACAACGTGTGATGACCTTTTAAACTGGATTGGTTTAGAGAAACCATGACCCGTCACTTATGAATCTGAACAGAAGCTTTATATTTTCACTAGTCAGAGTAAACCCAGGAGTCCGAGGATATAATGGAGAAATATACATACAGAGATTAAACGATCATGAACCTTGTATGGGGATTGTATTTATGACAGCATCCTTGCATTTCGAACATATTTATTAGAGTTATTAGGGAAAATAATTTGTGTTTTAAAATTTTTTGAATTATTTTTTATAATTTTGAATTATTTTAATGTATTAATATTAAAAATAAATTTTAAAAATAAAATTACAAGCAGTAGGGATGCGCAACTTGCAAGTAATCATGAAAAAAGGTGTGAATATTATTCCCATCACATGCGCAATATTATTCCCATCACATGTCGAATAATTAAAATATAATATTACAATAAAAAACTTCATTGTTCACTTTTCTAGGGATACTTCGTTTATTGGTTCAATACTTTTTGAATTATTTTTTATTTAAAAGATATTAAATTTATGTTTTTTCATAATTTTAAAACATTAATGTAAGAAGTTAAAAAAAATATTTTTAATTGAAAAATATTTTTAAAAAACATGCATTAGAGTCAATTCCCTATATTACCCTTATCTTATAGCAACTCATTTACCGTTTTGTTAATTCATTAAATTGAGATTGTTTTGCTAATTGTTAAATTGAGATAGTCTATTTTTTTAAAAAACTTTACTGTGATTTGTTTTAAAAATAAAATCTTCAATAATAATATTGAGATTAAATAATATGTATTTGATAGTATAATAAAAAAAATATTTTAACCCGAATTCAATAAAAATAATTTTTTTTAATAATTATGTTATTCAATAACCACTTGCCATTCCTGTCTCTGGCAAATACTTAAAAGATGACTAGAAAAGAGAAAAACTCCCTCCCATGATTTTTCTGCCACGTCATTCAGTGACAGCTTGCACGACATGAAAGGTCAGAAAGGGGTATCCAGTCAAAACTACGTATTAATTATTTTTTAAAGTAAATTTTATTTTAAAATATATTATTAAAATATTTTTTTATTTTGTAAAAATTATTTTTAATATTATATTAAAATAATTTAAAAATATAAAAAACATATTAATATTAAAGTAAAATAAAATAAAAATTTTAAATTTTTTTTAAAAATATTTCCAAAATGCAAACACTACTTAAAAAAAATAAAAATTGACTCTGTATTCAAGTGAGTCTTGACACGGAGATGAGCACAGAGATATTACATCAGGCAAACAGTCGAGCTATTATTAATAGGAAAAATTAAAAAGAAAGTAGTGTTTCCTTAGACAATTTTAGGACCGCTAAAGAGTGATTTTAAAATGTTTTTAATTTAAAAAATATTTTTTAAAATTTATTTTTGATTTTGTAACATCAAAACCGCATGAAAATATTTTTTAAAAATTAATTTTAAACAAAACAAATTTAAAAAAATAATAAAACGGCGGTTAAACAGGAACGCTATAATCCTGGAGTGACCGTCACTGCGACTGTCAGACGCTCCTCCCCTCTCTGGTAAGAACTAAGAACACAACACTATCCCTAAAACCTTATTGCGTATATATTTTACATGTATGACTTGCCTGTCTCTGTATGTTTCTTTCCTTTTTCAGTCATTAAATCCCCATCTCCTCCACTTCTATTTCCTTTATTCGTCGCTTTGGTAATCGTGTGATGTTCTCTCTCTGTTCTTTTTCTATCTTTCTGCCTGTAGAGAAGTACGGCCGTTCTTTAATTTCTTTATTTAGATTGATTGCACAATATTTTTGTCGTTCTTTATGAGGTAATGTTAATGAATTTACACTTGATTCCTGTTTCAATTTTGAATCTGCTTAGAGAAACTTCAACTTTACTTGCCCCTATGTTTTGTGCCTATTGTAGTTCATTATGAAACCGATTACTGATTTAGTTGACTGTGCTCTTTTAACTAGTTCGTATCATTTTTTTTTCCTCCCGAAGCTGAACCGGGGAGCCCTTTGACTGTTTTCACTTGGTTAAGTTGCAGGTTATGGATAGTGGTCCAGATCCAAGTTTGTATCCATTGCACCGCTGCAAAACAATTCATGTGGTTGGTATCGAGATTCTTGTTTCATAAATTATGTTACTGTGTCAACTTTGGATATGAATCTGCTGTGTGTTTGGTCTGAATGAATGAAGGATGAAAAAGATTGCCTTCTTTTTAGGCTTTTGCGCTGAAATCAAGGCATTTTTTTTGGTCTTACAAAACCTTGCATCCAGGTGAGGCATGCACAAGGATTGCATAATGTCGAGGGAGAAAAGAACTACAAAGCATGCTTGAATCCTGAATATTTAGATGCTCCCCTCACTCAACTAGGCTGGCATCAGGTAGCACACCAATCAATCACATTTCATATGAGAGGAAACTCATTCGATTCATACTAGTCCTGAAATGAATTTTGTTCTATGAAGGAAGATATCTCATAAAAGAAGTTTTTGCTTTTGTTATAGGTTAATTATTTGCGGAAGCATGTCCATGCATCTGGGCTCTCCAAGAGGGTTGAATTAGTTGTTACATCCCCATTGCTCAGGTAGTGAGTTTGTGGATATATTTTCACTCATTTCAGTATGGATAGATGGGATTTCTTTTGTTGATAAATGCAACTCTTTTTGGGTCAAAATTGATCTTATGTCAAGTTCTAGATTAATCAAGCTTCTAACTATTAACGAAGGCCATAAATTCTCATTTATGCATGCAACTAGAAGCAATAGACTTCAGAAGGGAGAATATATTCTCAATTTACTATCTGTATTTTTCTATTCTTTGCTTTTGATCATTAGACACTTCCTCATTCCCTTATTCTTCTTTTCTGAGATGTTCTTTTAGTAAAATTTTGATCATTGTGGTGTGCAGGACATTGCAAACAGCTGTTGGAGTTTTTGGTGGGGAGGGCTACACGGATGGGATGAATGCACTTCCACTAATGGTGGCAAATGTTGGAAACAGTGGTCGAGAAGCAATTTCAAGTCTCAATTCGCCGCCATTCATTGCAGTAGAAGATTGTCGAGAACATTTTGTATGTCTAGTGTACTATTTTTTTTCTTGAAATAACAGATACTTCTAACTGAACAAGTTCCACATTTCCAAGTTCTGCAGAGAATAATTGATGCTTTATTTGAGAAAAATTGGGCATTGACCTTGATTCTAAAGTTCATTCACTTTTATGTATTAAAAGAACTCTTTAAGCTCCTATAAACTTAGTTTTTAATGATTTCATATTTTCTCACACGCAGATGGAAACTAAAGAATAATAAAGCCTTACACAGTTCTCTTATGTGTCCTATGGGTTGCAGGGTGTACATCCTTGTGACAAGAGACACAATGTCAGCGAGTATCAATTTCTTTTTCCTGCAGTTGACTTTTCACTGGCAAGTACTTGGATATATAAGATAAAGTGATAAAGTAACAGTTATAAATTCATTTACTGTGCATGTGAGCTTTGGTGGCTATTTAGTTGAGGTTAAATCCTGGTTATTTTCATGAATTTTAAACTAAATAACCTTTTGATGTTCTGTTCAGATAGAAACTGATGAGGATGTACTGTGGAAGGCCGATGTGAGAGAGACAACTGAAGAACTGGCTGCAAGGGGACTGAAGTTTTTAAACTGGTGAATACTTGCTCTCCATTGATATGGCTTTGTTTCTGTATAGGCTCTTATGTTTTATCTACGCTTCACCATCTAAGTGACTAGAATGAGGGTTGCTTTTCATCACACTTTATGGGTTTTGCTTGATATTATTTGTTATTCAATTTGCTGTCGTCTGCAATTTGAACTTCTAATTTCAGATATTGTTGCTTTGATCTTGCAATAAAATCTCCGCAAAAAACTTCAATAAAAAAACTTGTTTTTTTCCTGTGTGTGGAATTTGTTGTATATTTATCTAACATGTGCCTTGGGCCCCAACCATTCTCTTGTCAGGCTGTGGACAAGGAAAGAGAAGGAGATAGCCATTGTTACCCATAGCGGGTTTTTGGTTCATACATTACGCGCATTTGGAAATGACTGTCATCCATCGGTGAAGAAAGAAATGGGCACACGGCAAGCTACCTGCTATTTTAGCTTTTGCATATAAATGGCATTCTTTAACCACAAAATTCTTAGCCTGCTAGGTGCACATGCCATTGGAGAAGTTGGAGTTAACTTTTAGCAATTTTGCATTATGTGGCTGCTCAAAATTTGAAGCTGCCACCACGTGGTTGCATGCCTTGCTTCTACCATTCCACCGAGCAATGGCTCTTCTGAACTCCTGGAGTTTTCTGATGTTTTTCATGGGTTATTAAACAACAATTTATTCTTCCATTTTTTCCCTGCAATCTTCTCCACTAGAAGTTATTGGTTACTTTTTTTTCCTTTCTGCTTGAATTTGAGCTGAAAAGGAATGTATATTTTGGCCAATGAAATTTGAACTGAAAATCTCTACCTTCCCTATCGGTGCCCTCCAGCCTTATTCTCATGCATCTTATGTTCTAATATGAAGCGCTCCGCAGTTTAAGGCAGGAACTTTTTTGCAGTATTTAATTGGACTGCACTTGATGTCAAATTAAATTTCTTTTAATGTGCAATCCTTCCCTAAAATAAGAAATGACTTCCTTTTCTTGCAGGTTTGCTAATTGTGAGCTTCGATCTATGGTCATTGTTGACAGAAGGTGAGCTGGTAATCTTTAATAAAGTATAATGAATCGTGTTATCTTTACAGCTTCTTGTATGACTTTGTGTTCTTTCTCCAGTATGATTGGATCAGATGTTTCAACGACTAACTATCCTGGAAAGATTCCTTCCGGGCTGGATTTCCCTAGTGATGTTGGGGAGGAGGAAGCACCCAATTCAATTTAGGTGATGAACAGATTGAAATTGATCTGAGCATTATAAATTATATGTTTGGCTTTCTTGGAAAACTGTGGCTATTGATTTGTTCACCCCTGTTACCTGGAACTGGGATGCATTCCTAGTCAGGAGTCATGTTATTTGAAACATGTAGGAAATAGACAAGACTAAGGTGCATTCCGGCATGGCGGGGTACAGTGAAATCGAAACCTGTCAAAGCGTTTACCAAAAGCTTTTCCAGTTAAATCAACACTCAATTTGGGTCAATGTCTCCATGCGTGTGTTTGGCATTGTTTTTTGGAATTTTTTTTTAAATTAATTTTTTTTTGATAATTTCATATTATTTATTATTTGGATGTGCTAATAGTTTGATATTAAAAATTATTTTTAAAAAATATATTATTTTAATATATTTTAAAATGAAAAACACTTACAAAAAAAAAAAAAAAAACTTGTAACTGACATGTCACTTCCAACACAAAACTCCTGATATTATTTCAAGTTACAAACATTTATGTGAATCTTGTTTGTGCCATGGCACTGGTCTCGTTGAGGATTTTTCACATTCATGGATTAATTTAGCCACATCACCAAAGTTATCTAACAGGTAGAGCATGTAAATTCAGTCCTTTGAGCTTCCAACTTCTTTATTGCTCGAGGATATAAACACTACTTAATTTACACTCATAGGATTCATGTTAAAGAGAAAACCCATATTTGGGTTTGGAACTACCCCACGATCAATAATAGACTTGAATTGCTCGAGTTGTAGACAATGACAATTTGTTGACGAATTTATATGAAAATGGATCAGTTGTTATTAAAAGTATGGTAACAAACTGTCTTTTTCAATCATGTGAAGGAAGTACAAGGAATAGAAGGTAGATGCAATGTTTTATTTCGTCTTCAAAACATCATAAAATGATGCGGGCCGCTTCTTAGGTTTAGCATATAGTTCCTGAAAACATAAAACATTATATTGAACGACTAAACATCAATCACGAAGTAAATGGCAATTTCTTCTCAGGCCTCAAGAAATTATACCTCTACTGCAGAAGCTAAACGCAACAGTGTTGCTTCACCCCATGGCCTGCTAATTAGTTGCAACCCAATCGGAAGCCCTTGTTTTTCATAACCAACCTGAAAATTGACCATATTGGATGTGTCATTATGCAGCGCTTACCTAGGATGAACTACATAAAAAAAAGAGTATAGATATTGATGTTTTTGTTTGATCCCGACTGCATGACTTATGACAGGCCATCGTCCTTGTTTTTGCACTTGGATTTTGGTGATGCAAAGAGATACCATGAATTACGAGAAATAATGGAGGAAATGGGATATGGAATGAATATGTAGGATGGAAATAAAAATAAAAATGATTCACGATATTTTTCCAGGGAAAAGAACAACTCACAGGTATAGAAATGGCGGGGAATCCAAGAAGATTTGCAGCAACAACAAAGCGCATAAGGTAACCTGAATGCAAGAGCTCATTCATTAATATAGAATACGATTGTACAACAAAACTAGTTGAATACCTGAATGCAAGAGTTCATTCATTAATATAGAATACGATTGTACAAGAAAACTAGTTGAATGCCCTCCTGTTGCGGGGTGCTCTAGTTTTTGTTACAAAAGATGAGCATCAATGGACAAACCTGTAACCTGCAAATTTGTCTCTCCATAGCTAAGAGCACCAGAAGGTATTTTGGGTGCTGTCATGCTGTTAATCCCAAAGAAAAAGAACACCTCATTTCAACATAAACACAACATCCAGAGGTTCTGTATAAGTGGTGCATAATCAACAACAAGTGTAGCAGGAGCATCTTCTTCCAAAAAGTGCACAGAACTTGAGGTAACGACTCAATTTGGAACGAAAATGACATTCTTTTCCCATCATGTAAAGTATTAGAGTGAATCAAGAAATCAACATGCAAGTCGATGCTTACGTAAATCACAGTGATCTCTTATGGCACCAGCAATATTATACAAAATAATAATAATAATAATAAAAGAAAGAAAGAAAATTGAAACTGAAATGTTTAATGGATAGAAGTAAAATCCACCCAGTTAGGTTCATTGATTGAGTTTGCAAATAATGACTTTACTATGAAAGAACAATATACTCTTGATAATAGTAAAACTTGCATACCCAGTTGTTGGTGTCACTATGACATCAACCTTTTTGAAAATCTCCATATGATGGTACATTAGTCTTCGCCTGATGGAATCAGATTAAAAAGTAAGAAACGCATCCAACTAAAACGCTCAAACATATAATTTAGAAAATAACAACACCTAACATAACCATTATATATTTTTTTCAATGAACATAGGAAGCTACATGATTTGCCGGAACTACTAAACCCAGATATCACGTGTCATTTATTCAGATAAAAGATAAAACTATCTCATCAAGTAATTGCAATACTAGACCCTAAATATGAAGAACGTAGGAATGGGAATGAGGAAAGACAACAATGAGAATCAATATCTATTTGTTCAGGAATTTTGATATGTAACATTGCTCTAGAGTTAGACGAGTTTTTAGAAAATATTACTATTTACTATTATAAACCCATTTTCATTATACAAGCATTCTTTCGCCTTATTAGGTTATCTTTCAAGTTCAAGTGCACGACTAAACCTTTCAGTGGTACGGAGTCAAATGCTAGAAAATGCATTTCTAATGGATAATATTATGAATAAACTCGATACAACAGTTTCAATTCTTCCTTTGATTGGATCATTAGCAAAAATGTATTTAAAAGTTTGTCAAAATTGACAACTCCTTGACAGTACAAGAAACTAGATTACAAGACCATGCAGCTGATTTAGAAATGTGTCTGATACAGCTTCAAGTACATCCTACCAATAACTGGTTGCTTGGTTTACTTTAGAAGGTGGAGAACACCAATTAAGAATAAGAGTTCCACAACTATATACATCTAGACTTGAATGTGGAGTGGGACTGCAAGAAATGGGGAGAGAAGAGAAGCAAGAGGAATTCTCCGTCAGAATGCTACCATGTGTGAAAAGGCGAAGTGCAATACAGGAGCACCCTATAACAAAGCAAATTCACAATTGAAATGGGCTAGGTTTCCTTTCTTGATGGCTTAAAGACGTGCTATGAAGTAGAGCTACTTCCTCTTTATGGAGCATGATGAACATTAAGGATTATTCGCATTTTAGTTAGATATAATTAGTCATGTGATACCTCTAATAGATGTAGACCTTCAGAAACTCAAGCTATAAAATTAGAAACTTCAAAAGTATCAAAAGCATATGTATCGACTTTGTATCTCAAATGAAAATCTAGAGATTGTTCTTGTTATCCCCACCTAAGACACTGGGCAGCAATGTAGTCTGATGCACTGAATGATCGAAAAAGTGCAACACTAGTACGGGAATCGTAGTTCAACCTCACACCTTTCCTGCAAAAGAATAAGAAAGAACAGGATATCACTATTAATCCAAAATTTCTTACCTGTGTAAATTCAGCAATGACAATGATCTTCTTGAGTGGTTCTAATTATGCATTTGATGGATTCTCAAATCATTTTTGGTTCTGTTGTCAATCTATTAATGTACTCTTCAGGAGAGGCAAGAGACTTACCCATCCTCAATATCAGGATTCAGTGACTGTATAAACTCAGATCCAATTGAAAGAAGATGAGCAGTGCGCATCTCTTGCATCTCAGGTATGACAATCTCTACCATCTTGAACAATATTCCAAGAAAATTTCATTCTCAGTATATGAGGAGATCGTTTATGTATATATAAAAACAATTATTCCAATCAGATTAGATGGTAAGAATGGATTTAAAACGGAGAGCATTATGTGGACTTACTTCACACCCATGTGTTTTGGATAAAAGGTTAAGCATATCCTCACATGTATCAGAGACATCAGTTGACTGTACATCATTAAACCACTGCAGGATAATAATAATTTTACTCAAAACTAATCTTTTGATTGTTAAAACATTGAATCAATCCACTTAAAATTAAAAGAGAAATGGAATCACCGCAGTATATTTTCCCAGTCGCAATGATCCTAAAGCATCTGCACCGTCACATGATGACAAATTTGGCAAACAAGGGGGTGACTACAAAGGACATGCACAGCATTATAAAGAAAGTAGATAACAAGAAAATTGCATCCTAACAAGTAGTTAGAGGTTATAAGGAATCATTAGCTTCAGTTAAAAGTCAAAAAAATGTGAATGCAGTGCAAAGGACATACCATCTGTGTCAGAACTATATGCTTGGAACATTAAGGTTTCCCACAAGATGCATGGAGAGAAGATGAACAACAATGCGTGAAAGAATAGGCAAACAAGTCTCATGAATCTCAATAACAGGCAGAATAGCAGATTGAATTATAACGACAATGAACACTAATGTGTGGATTTAGACACAGACAACAACGACGACTATAAACTCAAGATCTCTACAAGTTTCAGAAATAAAAAGCTTGTCAGCTTATGAAGCATGAAACCACAGAAACTAATTGAGATGTGTTATTTGTGGTGAAAAGAGTCAAACTTCAAAAAGATCAAGGGGGAGCTGGTAGAGTGACTAGAGTAGATTTTTTATTTTTCGGACAGATGATGATTTTTATGAAATTACCGGATTCAAACTGATCCTATCTGCAGGATTGGAGCCCAAAATTGCTGCATACCTGATAAATCAACAGATTGTAAGGTGATTTTTTTTTACAAAGAAAACATTGAAATCAACTGTTCATTTCATCAAAAATTCAAACATCAACTAAGTCCATGTCTTGGCTTTTGCGAGTATAATGAATGCAACCACAAATTACACCAAGAATTCAAACAGTGTATTTTCTCTCCCCTTCTTTTTCATTTTTATCAGCTGGAATATCTTCTAATGAGTAAGGGTAGCAGACTAGTAATGAACATGTTCAGCAATCGATGATATCTCTTTCTACATAGAATACATTTTAGCAAATACTTTGAAGCCATGCGGTCAATGAGAAGCTTCTCAGTTTGTGTTACCTAAGTGAAGTTTCAGCAGAGAAAAAAATACAGCAGCTTGCTCAACCACAATACAGATATATGTATGGTCTGACTGCTTACAGATCACTCTCTAGCCAGTAAAATCCATTAACACAATTTAAATACTTACACAAGCATGACATCCTCCACAGAAGATGCAATTGGTCCGATAATTGTCACCGTCCCATAATCATCTAAGAAACTACGTCATTATATCACCAAGAAAGAGTTAGGGCTAAAGAAATCTCTAGCGTCTGAAAACTAAACTTTTCGTAACAAGTCATCCACACCATTCATTTTTTGCCCTTTTTTATTTAATCAAGTCTTAAAGAGTACTGTTAAGAAATACAGGAACACCAAAGCTGGTAATAACTTGCAACAATTGGAACAATCATAAAAAGCTTACCCTCTGATGTTTGTCCGACCATATGTTGTTTTCAAACCCACTACACCACAGAGAGAAGAGGGAATGCGGATTGAACCTGCATTTCTTTCATTAAATCAAACGTACACAATTAGTGTATTGTTAAAACCAATCACAAGCTAGACCAACAAAAATAACTGCACAACCTCCACCATCAGTTCCCAAGGCAGCAGAGCATAGACCAGAGGCTACAATTGCTGCCGGGCCTGAGGAAGATCCACCTGTGTACCTATCCAATGCATGGGGGTTTCTCGTTGTTCTGCACCATAAAATTGTAATTAAGAACTAAAAACTAAAAGAATCTAGTTAATCATGCAATAATGAATAACATCCATTAGGAAGTTTAATGAACTGACCCATAATTTGGATTGTTCCCAGTAGTACCCATACCAAACTCATGCATATTTGCCTTTCCTACAAATATCACGCCACAGCAACACAGTCTAGAAACACTAACCGCGTCCTCTTCCACAGGGCGGACCTCATGCATCCATGTTGTCCCACCTGTCATCAAAGATCAAGTTTTACCTAGACTTTTAAGAATCTTTACAAAATATGTCGAGAAATCAGGAAAAGAGGTGCCGTTATGTACCCTTGGATGGATGCGGATACAAATCTATATCATCCTTGATTGCGATGAAAATGCCATCCAGGATGGATATTGGACTTCCTACACAGTCAGCAACCCACAAAGCACATAAGATGATTAATTGCAGTTTAGGATTCACCACAGCTTATCTGTAAATCCAAAAGTCTACCGCGGTGTATATGGAAACCAGTATATATTATCAAATGTAATTTAGCAATACCTTCCTCAAATCTCTTTGTAGAAGCTGCAGCTTGTTTCCTGACTTCTTCAGCATCAAAAGAAATCAATAATGGCGTTGGGGGATCCTTTTTGTTGAATTCTTCTATAACTGAGATGATCTTCTCAGCAACCTGCAAGATAAATGTGAGATCCTCTGAAATTTGTTAAAAAAAAAAAAAACGAAACCGAACCTTTAGCCACTTACCATAGATGGAGTAATAAACTGGGACCGATAAGCATGTGCATAATCGCGTATCTTCCAATACCTAAACGGTGAAGCCAAGTCCTCATTCCAGCAGCTGGCAGAATTATAAGGAGGAAGGCAGTTCACAGCTAACTCCACCCGGTCTTCTGGTTTTCCATCTTCATCCACAACGACAACGCCAGGTTCTGGTTCTGTAAGCACATTCATACGAACAGCCTCAGTGTCACAAGTAGAGACTAACAAATCATTAAGCATCAGTATAGTGAAAAAAAACCTTGTGGAGGATATTCAGGTTTATACATAGGCGCTTCCGGTATCACAGTATTTTGCAGCAACTGGCATTAACAAACAAGGAAACATTTAAAGCACTTTTAATCAACTGTCTCTTTCATGACGCAAAAATTAACATAATACTTTGAAAAAAAATAAGAAGCAGACCTCAACTATCTTGTTATCCTTCTTCAAACGTGATATAATCAAAGGACCAACAAGCGGAGTCTCAAGTAACTTTACAAACAGCTTAAATTTCAATCCAGTCAAATGCGGAGCTGTATTTTTTTATATATATATAGAAAAACAAACAAATAAATTCATGACATACACAAATAAATAAAATTCACGAGGAAAATGCAAAGAAAACCTTGGATTGCTTCATGCTGGTACTTGACAGCGGACAAGTCGACGTCCTCAGCCGGCACCATTACACGTTTCTTTCCCATTCTCTATGGAAAACAAAAACAAAACAGGACCCCTCTATTGATGATCAATCGAACAGAGAAATCAAGAGATATTTTGATGTGTAAAACTTGAACGGCTTTCTGTATATAACAAAGTCAACAATACTCAAACTGTGTTTGGTTTCTCAATCATTGAATAGATTGACAAACACGAGATGTTTCTGATCTGGGCGTGGAATCCTATGAGAGGAGGAGGAGGAAAAAAGAGAGAGTATAGAAGTAGTAATCTGTCTTGTCATATAGAGATTAGTAGTTGAATGCTTCAAAGCTTCGTGTATTTTTTTAATGGGTTACTTCTGTTGCTTTCCTATTGTTCGATAACCTCCTTATAGGAGTTGGACTGACCGGTGAATCAACCCGGTAACCAGCTGGTTTGCCGTTTATTTCGAGTTGGGTCGATGAAACAATTGTTACAGACTTGGAAAAAAGAAATCTAAGCTTGAATTCATCCACCATTCCACCTATAATCCAGGCCTTGGATTGAGTGAGCCCCGTGTCAGATCCTTATAATTAATGGTTGTTACTTGTTAGGGTGACATTTGAATGCTGCCTTGTCTCCATTTGCATAATCCATGGCACTGGTCTCATTGAGGATTTTTCACATTCATGGATTAATTAGCCACATCACCAAAGTTATCAAGCAGGTAAAGCATGTAAATTCAGTCCTTAGTTCTTCCAACTTCTTTGTTGTTTGAGGATATAAACATTACTTAATTTACGCTCACAGGATTCATGTTAAAAAGAAAACCCATATTTGGGTTTGGAACTACCCCACGATCAATAATCAATAATAGACTTGAATTGCTCGAGTTGTAGACAATGACAATTTGTTGACGAATTTATATGAAAATGGATCGGTTGTTATTAAAAGTATGGTAACAAACTGTCCTTTTTCAATCATGAGAAGGAAGTACAAGGAATAGAAGGTAGATGCAATGTTTTATTTCGTCTTCAAAACATCATAAAATGACGCTGGCCGCTTCTTAGGTTTAGCATATAGTTCCTGAAAACATAAAAACATTATATCGAACGACTAAACATCAATCACGAAGTAAATGGCAATTTCTTCTCAGGCCTCAAGAAATTATACCTCTACTGCAGAAGCTAAACGCAACAGTGTTGCTTCACCCCATGGCCTGCTAATTAGTTGCAACCCAATCGGAAGCCCTTGTTTATCATAACCAACCTGAAAATTGACCATATTGGATGTGTCATTATGCAGCGCTTACCTAGGATGGACTACATAAAAAAAAATATATATAGATATTGATGTTTTTGTTTGCTCCCGACTGCATGACTTATGACAGGCCATCGTCCTTGTTTCAGATATTTACCAATTGCACTTGGATTTTGGTGATGCAAAGAGATACCATGAATTACGAGAAATAATGGAGTAAATGGGATATGGAATGAATATGTAAGATGGAAATAAAAATAAAAATGATTCACGATATTTTTCCAGGGAAAAGAACTCACAGGTATAGAAATGGCGGGGAAACCAAGAAGATTTGCAGCAACAACAAAGCGCATAAGGTAACCTGAATGCAAGAGTTCATTCATTAATATAGAATACGATTGTACAAGAAAACTAGTTGAATGCCCTCCTGTTGCGGGGTGCTCTAGTTTTTGTTACAAAAGATGAGCATCAATGGACAAACCTGTAACCTGCAAATTTGTCTCTCCATAGCTAAGAGCACCAGAAGGTATTTTGGGTGCTGTCATGCTGTTAATCCCAAAGAAAAAGAACACCTCATTTCAACTTAAACATAACATGCAGAGGTTCCGTATAAGTGGTGCATAATCAACAACAAGTGTAGCAGGAGCAACTTCTTCCAAAAAGTGCATAGAACTTGAGGTAACGACTCAATTTTGAACGAAAATGACATTCTTTTCCCATCATGTGAAGTATTGGAGTGAATCAAGAAATCAATATGCAAGTCAATGCTTATATAAATCACAGATCTCTTATGGCACCAGTAATACTATAATAATAATAATGATAATAATAATAAAACAAAGAAAGAAAATTGAAACTCAAATGTTTAATGGATAGAAGCAAAATCCACCCAGTTAGGTTCATTGATTGAGTTTGCAAATAATGACTTTACTGTGAAAAAACAATATACTCCTGATAACAGTAAAACTTGCATACCCAGTTGTCGGTGTCACTATGACATCAACCTTTTTGAAAATCTCCATATGATGGTACATTAGTCTTCGCCTGATGGAATCAGATTAAAAAGTAAGAAACGCATCCAACTAAAACGCTCAAACATATAATTTAGAAAATAACAACACCTAACATAACCATTATGTATTTTTTTCAAAGAATATAAGAAGCTACATGATTTGCCGGAACTACTAAACCCAGTTATCACGTGTCATTTATTCAGATAAAAGATAAAACTATCTCATCAAGTAATTGCAATACTAGACCCTAAATATGAAGAACGTAGGAATGGGAATGAGGAAAGACAACAATGAGAATCAATATCTATTTGTTCAGGAATTTTGATATGTAACATTGCTCTAGAGTTAGACGAGTTTTTAGAAAATGTTACTATCTACTATTTAAAAGTTTTTGTCAAAATTGACAACTCCTTGACAGTACAAGAAACTAGATTACAAGACCATGCAGCTGATATAGAAATGTGTCTGATACAGCTTCAAGTACATCCTACCACTAACTGGTTGCTTGGTTTACTTTAGAAGGTGGAGAACACCAATTAAGAATAAGAGTTCCACAACTATATACATCTAGACTTGAATGTGGAGTGGGACTGCAAGAAATGGGGAGAGAAGAGAAGCAAGAGGAATTCTCCGTCAGAATGCTACCATGTGTGAAAAGGCGAAGTGCAATTCAGGAGCACCCTATAACAAAGCAAATTCACAATTGAAAGGGCTAGGTTTCCTATCTTGATGGCTTAAAGACATGCTATGAAGTAGAGCTACTTCCTCTTTATGGAGCATGATAAACATTAAGGATTATTCGCATTTTAGTTAGATATAATTAGTCATGTGATACCTCTAATAGATGTAGACCTTCAGAAACTCAAGCTATAAAATTAGAAACTTCAAAAGTATCAAAAGCATATGTATCGACTTTGTATCTCAAATGAAAATCTAGAGATTGTTCTTGTTATCCCCACCTAAGACACTGGGCAGCAATGTAGTCTGATGCATTGAATGATCGAAAAAGTGCAACACTAGTACGGGAATCGTAGTTCAACCTCACACCTTTCCTGCAAAAGAATAAGAAAGAACAGGATATCACTATTAAACCAAAATTTCTTACCTGTGTAAATTCAGCAATGACAATGATCTTCTTGAGTGGTTCTAATTATGCATTTGATGGATTCTCAAATGATTTGTGGTTCTGTTGTCAATCTATTAATGTACTCTTCAGGAGATGCAAGAGACTTACCCATCCTCAATATCAGGATTCAGTGACTGTATAAACTCAGATCCAATTGAAAGAAGATGAGCAGTGCGCATCTCTTGCATCTCAGGTATGACAATCTCTACCATCTTGAATCATATTCCAAGAAAATTTCATTCTCAGTATATGAGGAGATCGTTTATGTATATATATAAAAAATTATTCCAATCAGATTATATGGTAAGAATGGATTTAAAACGGAGTGCATTATGTGGACTTACTTCACACCCATGTGTTTTGGATAAAAGGTTAAGCATATCCTCACATGTATCAGAGACATCAGTTGACTGTACATCATTAAACCACTGCAGGATAATAATAATTTTACTCAAAACTAATCTTTTGATTGTTAAAACATTGAATCAATCCACTTAAAATTAAAAGATAAATGGAATCACCGCAGTATATTTTCCCAGTCGCAATGATCCTAAAGCATCTGCACCATCACATGATGACAAATTTGGCAAACAAGGGGGTGACTACAAAGGACATGCACAGCATTATAAAGAAAGTAGATAACAAGAAAATTGCATCCTAACAAGTAGTTAGAGGTTATAAGGAATCATTAGCTTCAGTTAAAAGTTAAAAAAATGTGAATGCAGTGCAAAGGACATACCATCTGTGTCAGAACTATATGCTTGGAACATTAAGGTTTCCCACAAGATGCATGGAGAGAAGATGAACAACAATGAGTGAAAGAATAGGCAAACAAGTCTCATGAATCTTAATAACAGGCAGAATAGCAGATTGAATTATAACGACAATGAACACTAATGTGTGGATTTAGACACAGACAACAACGATGACTATAAACTCAAGATCTCTACAAGTTTCAGAAATAAAAAGCTTGTCAGCTTATGAAGCAGGAAACCACAGAAACTAATTGAGATGTGTTATTTGTGGTGAAAAGAGTCAAACTTCAAAAAGATCAAGGGGGAGCTGGTAGAGTGACTAGAGTAGATTTTTTATTTTTTAGACAGATGATGATTTTTATGAAATTACCGGATTCAAACTGATCCTATCTGCAGGATTGGAGCCCAAAATTGCTGCATACCTGATAAATCAACAGATTGTAAGGTGATTTTTTTTTACAAAGAAAACATTGAAATCAACTGTTCATTTCATCAAAAATTCAAACATCAACTAAGTCCACGTCTTGGCTTTAGCGAGTATAATGAATGCAACCACAAATTACACCAAGAATTCAAACAGTGTATTTTCTCTCCCCCTCTTTTTCATTTTTATCAGCTGGAATATCTTCTAATGAGTAAGGGTAGCAGACTAGTAATGAACATGTTCAGCAATCGATGATATCTCTTTCTACATAGAATACATTTTAGCAAATATTTTGAAGCCATGCGGTCAATGAGAAGCTTCTCAGTTTGTGTTACCTAAGTGAAGTTTCAGCAGAGAAAAAGTACAGCAGCTTGCTCAACCACAATACAGATATATGTATGGTCTGACTGCTTACAGATAACTCTCTAGCCAGTAAAATCCATTAACACGATTGAAATACTTACACAAGCATGACATCCTCCACAGAAGATGCAATTGGTCCGATAACTGCCACGGTCCCATAATCATACAAGGAACTACATCATTATATCACCAAGAAAGAGTTAGGGCTAAAGAAATCTCTAGTGTCTGAAAACTAAACTTTTCATAACAAGTCATCCACGCCATTCGTTTTTTGCCCTTTTTTATTTAATCAAGTCTTAAAGAGTACTGTTAAGAAATACAGGAACACCAAAGCTGGTAATAACTTGCAACAATGGAACAATCATAAAAAGCTTACCCTCTGATGTTTGTCCGACCATATGTTGTTTTCAAACCCACTACACCACAGAGAGAAGAGGGAATGCGGATTGAACCTGCATTTCTTTCATTAAATCAAACGTACACAATTAGTGTATTGTTAAAACCAATCACAAGCTAGACCAACAAAAATAACTGCACAACCTCCACCATCAGTTCCCAAGGCAGCAGAGCATAGACCAGAGGCTACAATTGCTGCTGGGCCTGAGGAAGATCCGCCTGTGTACCTATCCAATGCGTGGGGGTTTCTCGTTGTTCTGCACCATAAAATTGTAATTAAGAACTAAAAACTAAAAGAATCTAGTTAATCATGCAATAATGAATAACATCCATTAGGAAGTTTAATGAACTGACCCATAATTTGGATTGTTCCCAGTAGTACCCATGCCAAACTCATGCATATTTGCCTTTCCTACAAATATCACGCCACAGCAACGCAGTCTAGAAACACTAACCGCGTCCTCTTTCATAGGGCGGACCTCATGCATCCATGTTGTCCCACCTGTCATCAAAGATCAAATTTTACCTAGACTTTTAAGAATCTTTACAAAATATGTCGAGAAATCAGGAAAAGGGGTGCCATTATGTACCCTTGGATGGATACGGATACAAATCTATATCATCCTTGATTGCGATGAAAATGCCATCCAGGATGGATATTGGACTTCCTACACAGTCAGCAACCCACAAAGCACATAAGATGATTAATTGCAGTTTAGGATTCACCACAGCTTATCTGTAAATCCAAAAGTTTAACACGGTGTATATGGAAACCAGTATATATTATCAAATGTAATTTAGCAATACCTTCCTCAAATCTCTTTGTAGAAGCTGCAGCTTGTTTCCTGACTTCTTCAGCATCAAAAGAAATCAATAATGGCGTTGGGGGATCCTTTTTGTTGAATTCTTCTATAACTGAGATGATCTTCTCAGCAACCTGCAAGATAAATGTATCCTCTGAAATTTGTTTAAAGAAAAAAAAAAAAAAACGAAACCGAACCTTTAGCCACTTACCATAGATGGAGTAACAAACTGGGACCGATAAGCATGTGCATAATCGCGTATCTTCCAATACCTAAACGGTGAAGCCAAGTCCTCATTCCAGCAGCTGGCAGAATTATAAGGAGGAAGGCAGTTCACAGCTAACTCTACCCGGTCTTCTGGTTTTCCATCTTCATCCACAACGACAACGCCAGGTTCTGGTTCTGTAAGCACATTTACTAACAGCATCAGTGTCACAAGTAGAGACTAACAAATCATTAAGCTGAGTATAGTGAAAAAAAACCTTGTGGAGGATATTCAGGTTTATACATAGGCGCTTCCGGTATCACAGTATTTTGCAGCAACTGGCATTAACAAACAAGGAAACATTTAAAGCACTTTTAATCAACTGTCTCCTTCATGACGCAAAAATTAACATAATACTATGAAAAAAAATAAGAAGCAGACCTCAACTATCTTGTTATCCTTCTTCAAACGTGATATAATCAAAGGACCAACAAGCGGAGTCTCAAGTAACTTTACAAACAGCTTAAATTTCAATCCAGTCAAATGCGGAGCTGTATTTTTAAAAAAAAAAAAAAACAAATAAATTCATGACATACACAAATAAATAAAATTCACGAGGAAAATGCAAAGAAAACCTTGGATTGCTTCATGCTGGTACTTGACAGCGGACAAGTCGACGTCCTCAGCCGGCACCATTACACGTTTCTTTCCCATTCTCTATGGAAAACAAAAACAAAACAGGACCCCTCTATTGATGATCAATCGAACAGAGAAATCAAGAGATATTTTGATGTGTAAAACTTGAATTGCTTTCTGTATATAACAAAGTCAACAATACTCAAACTGTGTTTGGTTTATCAATCATTGAATAGATTGACAAGCACGAAGATGTTTCTGATCTGGGCGTGGAATCCTATGAGAGGAGGAGGAGGAAAAAAGAGAGAGTATAGAAGTAGTAATCTGTCTTGACATATAGAGATTAGTAGTTGAATGCTTCTAAGCTTCGTGTATTTTTTTAATGTATTACTTCTGTTGCTTTCCTATTGTTCGATAACCTCCTTATAGGAGTTGGACTGACCGGTGAATCAACCCGGTAACCAGCTGGTTTGCCGTTTATTTCGAGTTGGGTCGATGAAACAATTGTTACAGACTTGGAAAAAAAAATCTACGCTTGAATTCATCCACTATTCCACCTATAATCCAGGCCTTGGATTGAATGAGCCCCGTGTCAGATCTTTATAGATAATGTTTGTTAGGGCGACATTGAATGCTGCCTTGTCTCCATTTGCATAATGCTCAACCGCCCCCCGCCCCACCCCCCCGGCGGTCTCTCTCTCTCTCTCTCTCGACTATTTTTATATTCCTCTTTTGAGTGATTTATTTTTTAGTTAGTCCCTGGATTCTGGACTCGATTGCAATTTAGACCTTTAACTCTAACGTAAAGAACTAAACTCTATATTTTCTTTAATTCCCGTTTTCTCATTCTCACACATTTACAATCCAAATTCAACATCGTCAAAAAAACATTTAAAATAGATAAATAAAATAAACTAGCAAGTAAGAATCGTCATCACCGAGCATATAGAGGGGATTTTCTATTATCTTGTTTAGATTTTAAACAGTAACTATCCAGGAGACGTTCTGGCGCAACTCGCTCTCAAATTAGAGGGTACTGACTAAGCATTCTGAGAATTTTCAAGCTGGGAAAATGAATCGGTACTTTACATGACGGAATAACAGGCTGTGTTTCTAAAAAAAATGAGAAAAATGAGAAAAACCCATAAATAAATGCGAGATTTTGTTAATCTAATTTTTGCTTGATAAAATAAATGTTTGCAGGAGGGGGGATGGTTGCAGTCTTGTAATGAAAGAAAGACACCGTTATCAGCTTCAAGTTCCGATGATTACTTAAATGAGATGTATGGTTTGGACTTTGGAGATGTGATGTTTTTTTTTATATATATAGGATTGATGTAAAAATTATGTGTTTTTTGTTTTTGTAAAGTGTGATTTATATCTTAAAATAATTATACTTTTTTTAAAAAAATCACCCTATTTCAAAGCTAAACATTATAATATACACTTAATAAATTATGATTTTTCCTTTTTCACTTATATTATTTTTAAAATATATTTTACTTAAAAATATATTAAAATAATATTTTTTTATATTTTAAAAATTAAAATATAAAATAAAATAAATAAATTTATTTAAAAAATACTTTATTTTTTTTAAAAAAAAAAGATTGATCCTCTACGCGTGGACGACACTGAGTGAACGGGAGGAAAAGGTGAGAAATGATAAATAAATGAGATTTCAGATGTGAAATTAAAATAAATAAATAAAATTGCATGAAATGATAATGACAGACGGGTGGCAGGTCAGGTGTGGGTTAGGAACGACTTCACCGGGAAAATGCACGTGGGAGATGTTAATCATCTTCAACTACCCTTTATCAATTCGCGGGGCCTACTTTAGTTTTTCTTTCACAAATGAACAAAACGCACCCATCTTTATAAATTTATTTCTATAAAAATAAACACATAAAAATAATAGAGATAATAGAGAGGTGTGTGGGTGTATTTGTTAGAGTGGGGAAAAAAAAAGAATTAGTATTTTAAAAAATCAAGACTCTTAACATCATTATATGGATACGGGTGAGAAGTACCGAGAATGAAAGAGTGAAGAAAACGAACTTTTCTCTTGCTTTGAATCCGCCAAAAGGTGGCTTTGCGAAAGGTATAGGTGTTCATAAATATGGTGGGTCGGGGGATTTTAATTGTATCTCACTTAATTTTTAATATTTTATAAAATATAAATCTAACTTGTTTAAAAATAAAATTGAACTTGAATGGTTAGATATACGGTAGATTAAATTTTTTATGAATATTATAAATGTTAGTTGGTTTGGTATATTAATTTTTTTATTCTTAAATAATCCTAAAAAGATATGAAATGCCACGGTTGGAAGTACATAATACCCTTAAAATACATATACTAACGACAACATAAAAACAAAACAAAATAAAAATTATAATTAAGCATTTTATCAAACAATTAGATGGCAATATGATACAGAAACAACTAGTAAACAAAGACTATAAAGTGCTATTTGTTTTGTGATTTGACTAAGAAAATAAATTTTTTTTTTTTTGAAGTTTTCACTTGTTTTTTTTATGGTTTTTGGGTTATCAAATTAAAAAGATTGGAATTGTAAAATATATTATCAATGTATTGAATCACACTTCAAAATAAATAACTATAAATTTTGTGAAAATGGAGAATGGATTTGAAAGTGGATTGTACCTGTAACTAAGAACTGGAGATTTGTGAAAAGGTTACTTCACAGGAGAAATTTGTCCAATATACAAGAGGAATGATTAGAAAGAAACTTCAAGTTCATTGCTTGCTAGGAACATAGTTATACAGGTAAAAAATAAAACATTAATAAGTAATTAAGTACATAAAATTTAAAAGAGAAAATTGAAGGGAAAGAGATTAAGAGAATGGAAAGTGTGAAGGGAAAAGAGGTAAAAAGTAAAGAGAAAAAAAAATATTTACACCAAAAATTAGAATTATTTATGCTGGTAGGATTGAGTTGAATGAATTTTAAAAATCTCCACTCGTATTTTATTTGTGATATTCATTTATTAAAATATTTTTATTCACTATCATCTATTATGTTTATATTATTTAACTTTTATGGATTGATTGATATCAAATAATATAAATATTATAGATAAATATTCTTTTAACACCCTAGCATAAGGATTCATATAGGATTCTCACTCTTGAACTCCATGGCAAGTCCACCCAGCCATTTTCCATGATATATTAATAATTTTGAGTAGATGAAAAACACAATCCCAATAAAAGCTTATTAATAATTATCTTATGCATATATGTTTTATGTCAAAACTTTAGTATTTCTGTACAAATCATTTCATCATCAAAGTTGAATTTAATCAACAAATAAGTTGAATTCATGTATTTATTTCATTTAAATCAACAAATAAAAAAATTATTTATTCTTAAATATGATTTGTCCAACATAAAATCAGTATAAAATTTAAAAAACAAATTAAAACCCTATAACATCAACCACTAACATAAATTAATAAATTAATGGTGAAAAAATAAAAGTGAAAATAGTTACAAATCCTAGTTTTGATTGATAATCACATCATGAAAGAGCCCAAGAACATATCTTATAAGCTGAATTCTTGATTTACCCATACTATACTATAATTGGAGTTAAATTAATTTTTTTAAAAATGTTTAAAAAATCTTTCAATATTGCTAATGTGTTTTTAAGAAGAAAAAAAAAATCAAGCAGGGATTGATATAATATAACCAAATCAACTTGTTAAATTCAAAAACAAAATGAACAACTAAAAAAAAAATATATAATCAAATTTTAAAAAATTTAAATAAAATATTAAAAAAAAAACATATTAGATTAACACAAGCCAATAATAAAATAAATACATTAAGTTATGCCAACTATTTATAAATATGTGTGGGTCACATTACATGCCACAAAAATATATCACAGTAAAACTTGAATTCAATTAATATTTATCCGAAATGAATTTAGATAGATAATATTTTAGGTTGAATATAAAACTTAAAAATTGTATCTTCTAAATAATAAATAGAAACAATACCGGAAAAAAATAAAAAAATGTATTGCAATAAATTAGCATAATACTACTTAAAAAATGTCCTCATAAGAAGATTTTTGAATTGTAAAAATAAGTTTAAAAAATAATTTTAATATATTTTAAAATAAAAAATACTTTTAAAAAATCTAAAATACCAATATTTTTCTAACCACCCTTAAATAAGTTAAATATTAAATAGTATTTAATGAATATTTGATGGGCCGAGGAGTTTTTTGCTCCATGCCCAGGCCTAGAGCCCGTACAGACATGGTCTCGGGAAAACCATAAACCGAGGCCAATACATCCACGTGAATTTAATTAAGATTAAAAAAGTATTGATTTCCGAGCCAACAGGCTAACAGCCCTTGTCCTCTTCTTTAAAGACCCGGACCTGAAACTCTCTGGTAATTAAACTCACACATCCGCATAGCCTTACTCATCCTCCTATTTAAATTGATTTACACATCAGTATGAGGATATATTTGTTTGGTAAGTGTACCAGTTATCCAGACCAATGTACCTATCATTCCAACCTTAAAAAGATGTTTACATTTTCTTACGAGGTTTTGTACAACCTCATTACAATTCACTAAGAGTATATTTGTTTTTATTGAAATCTAATTTAATAATTTATTTTAGTTTGTTTTTTTATATGATTATCTAAGTATTAAGAAATATCATAATTTAACATACAACCAGTTTTTATATCGTTGGGAACCGTGAAAAAAATAAAATTAATTGATGTGACACGATTGTAAATTACAAAATTTATTTAAATTTAAGATTAACTAGTAGATTGGTTTGTTAAACCGGTCAACCAATTTGTAATTAAAATTATAAAACTGCAAAAACTAGGACCCTAGAATGAGATTTTTAAAATTTAAAGATTTGACAATCGGAGTAGCGATTCCATGGCTACTTTAAAGAAAATGGTCTCCGGTCGGATTAAAAGTTGTAGTTCATTTGAGCTATTATTCTTGTCAGACGCAATCAAACCTCCTCTTGGGTCTAGATCTATCCTATTGGTCTATAAATTTATTTGTTAGGTCATCCATGTAATTTTTCAATGACAAATCTTCATCTAGCTATGACAAATACATATCTAACTGCTTAAAATCATTCATGAGAATTACTGTGTATATAATAACCTTTTAACATCCACATTTGAAAAATACTAATTTAGCAACAAAAAAAGAAAAATGTCAATGTATGCTCCAGGGGTGAGCAAAACCGGTTCGGTTCGGTTTTTATCTAAAAAACTAACCAAAACCGAAATTTGAAAAACTTAAAAATTCAAACCGAAACCGAACCGGAACCGGTTCAAACTGACCGGTTTCGGTTCGGTTCGGTTCGGGTTTTTTTTCATAAAAACCGGAAAACCTGTATTGGGCATGTAAACGTGAGTCTCTCTCTTCTTCATAAAAACCAAAACCTGTATTAATGTGTGTTCGGCGAAAGCAAATAGACTCTCCCTTTTAATTAAACTTTGGCCATAACACTATTCGCAGACAAACAAATCAATAATCACTAGAGTCCAGCCTCCAAGGCAGTTTTTCTCTTGCTGGGGAAAAGATTGGGGAGCCCCTGTTTTCTTCCAGAAGAAGCGGGAGTAGTTGAGAGAATTTTTTGTAGAGGTCTGAAAGCAAAGAAAAGGGAGACGTGCCTTAAATAGAAAAGGAGCGACTGGAAAGGAGGAGAAATAACAGATCTGAACTATAAGTTGGGTTCGGAAAGAGGAATCGCGCTTTTCGTGATTTTATTTCCTACCATAGCTTGGATGTATTCAACCCTTTCTGTCGTAGGGCTTTTGAAGATGAAGATGGCGTGGGAGAGCCAGAGAGGGATATATTATGGATGAAGAATCGAAGATTGAGGCGCGGGCTGTGAGGAGATGGAGTCGATTTTGTTACAAAGTGGGAATTGTGTGAGGTGCGGCTGTGAGGAGATTTTTTTTCCTATTTATAGTACCCCTTAAATCGAACCGGTTCGGTTAGGGTTTTTCCGGTTTCTGGTTTTGGAAACCGAAACCGAAACCGAACCGAACCGAAATTTTTTTGAAAAAAAATAATCGGTTTAATCGGTTTTTTTTTTTCGGTTCGGTTTTTTCGGTTTTTTTTTTCTCGGTTTATTCAGTTTACTCGGTTTCTCGGTTTTTTTGCTCACCCCTAGTATGCTCTCCCCATATTATATGGAAACTAGTATATGTGTACAAATATCGTAATCTAGTCCAAAAAGTCCTTAAAATAACAAATCAATTTAGGTAAATTTAACATACAACCACTTGAAACAATCATAACATAATTTTATAGATGGAATTAAAAAAATAAAATAGCTAAACTTATGGGAAAAAAAAACACTAAAAAACAATCGATGGCTCTACATAGAATGACTAACAATGTAAACAAGACAACTTGTTTTCATAATCAATTCAAAAACACTAAATTATTAGTTTTTTAGCCTTTTAAGATGTAGCCCAAACAAAGACAACCTAACAATGTTAATAACCCCTTAGCTTTTCTTGTCAAAGTAAAACTAACATGCTTATAACCATTATCAATCTCAGCTCAACTACATAGTTCTTACAAAATTATTCATGCTAAAAAAAGCAATAAAATCCCTTAGACCCCATCTTGATTGAGTACGCGTAGAACTAAGTCGGTGCCAACTTGTCTCAATGTTTTAAAATTCCAAGATCCAAATGTTGTGGTCATCGTTTTTATTTTGTTCTTCAACCACCAAACCACAATTCCAAAGATGTTTGTGTGGTGAATGAATAATTTTTCAATGGAACCTACAACATTTATTTACCTGGGTGGACTTGCAATCAAGGTTTTATTTATTTTTTTCCCAAAAAGAAGCCAATCAAACTTATCAAACCTAACAATTAAACAAATCAAACAAACAATTTGAATTTCTACACTTTGTTATGGGCTCCATGTTGTTAACATAAAGGAAAAAAAAATCAAATGAAAGCCAGTTTATGTGCTCCACATTGACAACAAATCTCTAGGCATATAAATAACAGAGTGACTTGGTGAGTAAAGCTATAACAACAAGTTTAACTTAACTAATTAATTATTTCAAAAAGGCGTTAAACTGAAGACATATTCCATGTTGCACCAACCAATTACTGGCATCAAAAGGTTAGCCATGAAAAGCATATATGCATACGACAACATTGATGACCATAAAAAAAGGGAATTAAAAGTGCAAATCTAACTGCCTTAAAAAAGGAAGAAAACAAAGAATACATAATTTTAAAAACAAACTTCTCGAGAACAATGCCATTGATGGTAAGTTCAAAGGCATGTGAAAACATAATGAGGCAAATAGTAAAGCACAACATAGCAACAACAAAAAAGGTCAAGTTTCTTGAAGCTTATTAAAAAGAAAGAAACTAACTATAAACACATCTGATGAAGTTATAAAATCATAGAGAATATTTGGGAAGGAATTATTCCTGAAACCCTTGTAAATTATTCACAATATATTTTATAACCTTCAATTTCAAATTGTATCGACTTTTTCTTTAATGGATATCTTTAAGGGTTATAAATTTTTTCTTAAATAAATATATGCACAAAGTTCTTTAGAGATTTCTAGAGATGTTGTTGAAAGACCCTCCAAAGATCAAGTCAATATGAGGTATTTTGTGTGATAAAAAAATATTAATAAAGGTATTAATATTGGATTTAGACTCACTCTATTTCCAAAAAGTATTTTTGTTTTCACATTACGTTGATAATTGACAGGACAACATATCCAAGGTTCATAGCTCACCAAAGAAAGAGGATACTGCTTGGTAGTTGGTACCTTTCAGAAGCATAGCTAGTTGTTTTATTAGAGGAAAAGGGAATAAAGTGAAATGGAATTCCCTGTAAAGTGATGAGAGCATAACTTAGAGAATCGTTTCTTTATATATATATATACACACACACCAGTCACTTTAAGAGGAGACATTTTTCAGGTGCTCAAAGCACCGTGGCAAGTGATAAACAGTATGGCCAGAAATGGAAACATGGGTATCATTTCTTGATGATCCCGTGTTTCACTAAACGCAGTTTTTATCTGGGTTATCGAAAAGAAAAGAAAAAAGCAGAAAAAAACTATGAATTGCCGAACGGACTCAGCCTGCAACTATGCTAATAAGATAACACGTAACTATTTTTAGAATTAATTGAAATTTATATAATTATTAATTTTAAAATTTATAAAATTAATCGAGATATATATAAGTTAGCCGGACATCCATGTTAATAAAAAACAAAAGAAGATAACCACACAAGTCTTACAGTATGCCAGGAACATTTGCTTTAGGGACTCAGTATTCTTGATGAAGACCACTAATACGTGCTTACAAACCGGAAGCTAATGTGAAAGCTTTCCATTTCTGTAGGAATATTTAGCACAGTGGATACAGACCGGAACAGAATCTTAACAGGTGTTTAGGCCTCTTTTAAGGAGAACTTAAAATCTAGAGCAACACGATTGCTTTCCAATTTGCATGCCTATAGTGTAGATATCTATCCTTCCCCAGTATCCACCGATTAAAACATAGCTGAACTAACAAAATGCCCAGTGATCATTTAAAAAAACACACTAACGTAGTTCATTAGCATTTTAAAT
This sequence comes from Populus alba x Populus glandulosa, assembly GCA_033617975.1. Lineage (NCBI taxonomy): Eukaryota > Viridiplantae > Streptophyta > Magnoliopsida > Malpighiales > Salicaceae > Populus > Populus alba x Populus glandulosa. The sequence continues at coordinate 29,924,065 of CM066143.1, read as the reverse complement.
CACCACAAATGCAGAGGATAGCCGTCTGAAAATGGACATGTTCCAGTTCATCCAATGCATAGTTTATACTTTAGGGGTGCTAGACAGATACGTCTCTCTGGAGCTGCTTTCTGTTCCTTTCCTCGCAAGAAATTCTCTCTGCTTTCTTGCACAGATAAAGAGGCCAAGCGTCTAAGCCCACAAAACCCAACTTCCATCAACTCTTTTTGGTTTTTTCTTCGTCTTCTGCCAATATGAATGACCCCAGGTATGGTTATATGTTACTGTCATCAATTAAGGCACTTGCATGTTGCACCATACATACAGATGCATCACTGTCAGCATTTAATCCCAAGTCATGGACTGAGAACTTTTTTCTTCTTGTCATCATGGTACTAATGATCATCCAATCTTAGCTTCGACGGTTAGATGGCAGCTTCCTTGCTTACAAACTAATTTTACAGGTGCAAAATAAATCGGCAGAATTGAATGGATCCTAAGCAAGCTACGCGCACCAGTTTTTTTGTTTTTTGCAATTTTAGTTTTTCTTGACGAGAATAATATGATGCAGGAGTTTATCAAGGGCCGCCTCCCGTGATGGCGCCGCCTCAGGATTATGCACCGCCACAGCCACAACGGCAAGTAGGCTTTCTTGAGGGATGGTATGAATTCTATATTTGCTACATGCTCATAACTCTGTAGTAGTTGTCGTGTTGATGATCTAAAGATTGTTCTTTTTATCGTACATGTGATTTGCAGTTTGGCTGTCTCTTGGATGAGTGCTGCTGTGACCCTGCAGTTGTATTCGCCACCTAATGATGCCTGTGATTATACGGCACAAAGAGTTTTTATGTGTGTTATATTAGGACACATGTAAAGGTGTTTGTTTGATTATATAGTTAAAACAATTGATTCCGCTATCTTATATTATCCCTTCATATATTTTTTTGGATTAAATTTATCTTTTATTGATCTTGAAGTATCTTTCTAGTGCATTTCTGTGACCAGGATTTAGCTTTGGCACATTCAGGATGTAGTTTTCCCATTTACCTTTTATCTTCATAATTATAGCTAGTAAGGCCAAGCCAGCTGCCCAGCAAAATAAAACTAGGCAAAGTATACCTGCTATTATGATCTAGACACTTCAATTTATCTAAGTCACTGTACATATATAAATGGGGATTGCTTCATCAATCCAAAACTCACGATTTTCACAAAAATGAGATTTTGAATGCTTCTAGTATACAATGTTGCTCATAAACCCTTTCCTGTGAGTACTATGCTCCCTTGAACAGAGGTAATCCCCGCTGTTAGGATTGCCTGGATTGCCATCTGCGCATCCATCAGGGCTGGTTGCCAAAGCATTTATCCAACTCACTTCTCAGATTTGAGCAGCTTCTCAAGGATTCCTGCAAATGACACAGCAGGATTTTTGGATGTCAAAGTGTTCAGAATCTCGACATGCTTTAGGGGGATTCTGATTTCTGAATTGTCAAAAAAAAGTTTCACTGGCCTTGCTTTCGAGGCTTATATCCATGGTCTCAATCTCTTTTGCGAAGCTTAACATTATGAACAAATAATAAGATCATTAACAGTCTTTCTTTATGTCTTGAGTGCATAGATTCTGCAGCAATGGAGAGTATACAGATATGGCGGTGAAGTTTTCATAAGTTGTGCACTTCCAAATTAGTTTGGCCGGCAACAATAGATGTATCATGGAATCAGTACTCAAAGAATATGTTCTAAAAATGTGGAGGAATCTGGGTTTGAAAATTGTCAGATTCATTAAAACCTATTGCCTGATACCATGTTGGAACCTCAAGATCTCTCTGTCGAGTTCATCAACAAGAGATGCCACATGCATCCAATTGTGATACGGACTCTAACCACTAGCCCTCCAAAACACATTGCTTTCTTGGGCCATTTCTCCAAATCAAACACCATTGAGAACCCTTTTCCAGACAATGATCTCATTCGTCAAGAAGAAGAAAAAAATGCATTAATGTTTGTGTTTCTGTAAGATTTTTTTTAAAAAAACCAAGTGAATTATGCATAGCCCTTCTTTGATGTGAAACAAGAACAGCACAGCACAGCACTAAATATGTGATTGTGATTCCAAAACCTCTTAACTTAACCTGCGAGATGGGAAAAGAAAGAGAATTTGTCAGAGCAAGAGGATTGTTTTCTTTGTATAGACAACTCAACAAACATGAGATTTGAAGCAACAAACTGTGGACAGTTTCGTCGATGCTTTAAGATCAATACATAACATCTGGTCATTAGGGTCCTGGAAAACGGACCAAATGTCACAGGACAGGACCATTATATTGTCCTATCACCATTGCCATTTGACATTCGACTCTTCTGGCTGAAGAAACAGTAAAAAGATAAAAGCCAGCAGAACAATGGGGGCCCTTTTCTCCATCTTAGACATATTCATAAAATTTGGGCTGAAAACGAATTTGATGAGTATATGAACATGCCCAGTTTTCTTGTAGCTGTGATCAAGAGCATTAAAAAAAAAGAAAAAAAAAGAGAAGAATATAATATGGTTACAGCTCCAATTTGCTTGACTTTATATGGCCATGCATGTTCATCCTTTAATGTTTAAACTGATTCAGTTAATTTGTGTGCGCTTCGCCACGGAGGAATCATATTTTCAAAAACACTAAAAAAATCATTAAGAACACGGGAATATTTTTGCAATGCTATAAACTATGGCAAGAAAATAAATCTTTAAATTTTTGTTTGGCGCAAGTTTATTCAATAAATTTTTTAAAAATTGAATGACTAATTTTTATTTAAAAAAAACTCTAAATCGAGCCACGTAAATATTTTAAATTAGTAAATTTAGGATATTATATCAGAATATATTAATAAAACTTAATTTTCAAGCAATTCAATAATTTACTACTACTATTATTAGAACACTTATTATTCTTGTAATTATTATAATAACAATGACAAATTAACCAACTGAAAATTTCATTTCACCCTGAAAAGAAAACATTTCGACAGTTTTTCTAAGAGTGAAATCTTGCTGTTTCAATCAACGGCAAGAAAAAGGGCATTTTTATACATTGAAAACCCCGAGGCTCTTAGCTTTTTAATTTAAAAGGTTGGGTAAGCGAAATTGAGTATGGGAAAGGCGACATGTGTCATTTTCCTTTTTATCTTTTTTACTCTTAACAATTTGGATGGCGGGATTTTCAACTCGTACGGATTTCTGAAGCCATGTACAAATAGTGACATTCCAGTACCTGACCAGTGAGTTGTATTGAGTTACTGTTCTGTGCAGTCATCGAAGAAGAATCCAAGTCTCCCAAGTCCCACCCACTGTTATGGATCTTTGCTAATTTAGCCCGTGGCCCTTTTTTTAATTTATTTATATGGATGTTCGGTTTCGTGAATATCCATTAATTTTATAAATCATAATATTAATAATTATATATAAATTTTAAATAATTTCAAAATTTATAAAATTCAAACTAGTAACATTTAAAAAGTAAATTTAAGATTTAACTAGTTGAGCTATATAACTCAAGGTTGTTAGTAATGTTTTTGTTTGTGTTTAACAATATTTTTAAAAGTATTTTTAGTTAAAAATATATTTAAGTAATAATATTTAAATTTATTTTTATATCACATTACAAGTCACACATCCTAGAAAATTCTAAAATGAAGTATTGAATCAGGGTTTAGAAATAAAAAAACCCGGTTCTTATATTAGTTTCTGGTGGTGAGAAAATAAATCCAATGCTTAAATCCTTGAATAAAGAACTGTTTGTTTTAAAAATTTTAAATGTTTTTTTTAATTAATTTTATTTATTTTAAATTAATATTTTTTTTAAATTTTTATATCATTTTAATACGCTAATATCATCAATCATTTTTTAAAAATAAAAAATATTATTTTAATATATTTTTAAATAAAAAATATTTTTAAAAACAATTATAATTATATTTTTATATTAAATAATAAGAGAAAGCCTCGTTAATTGTGCGCATGACTCAAAGATTTAGAGGATGTTTGAGAGTGTAGTTGCGTTTCAAAATACCATTTACTTAGAAAAGCATGCCAATAATGTTTTTTTATTTTTTAAAATTTATTTTTGAAATCAGTACATCAAAATGATTTGAAAACATCAAAAATATATTAATTTAAAATAAAAAAAAATAAAAAAATTTTAAATTTTTTTTAAAATACTTTTAAAAAAGACTTCCAAACATGCTATTAACTTGTCCAAGTGTATTTAATAAAATCATCAAGAACCTAGGCCGAAACTATATATTTGACCAGAGAATTACTTGAAGCAATTAAAGACTTTACACGGACGATGGACGAGTTAATCTTCATGTTACATCCTTCTAGCCCATTGGAAGAATGTGATTTACATGTGTCTTGTCATCTTAAATGTGCAAAAAACATTGAGAAAACCCTTGTCCTTGAATCCTAAAAAAACATCCTTGAAAGTTGAAACACTCCTCATCTCCATTAAGAATCATACTTGTGGGACATGACTCGTGTTCCACTCTGTCCTTAATTCGATTCATATCAACTATCTTATTTTAAATAATGTTATTTTAGTTTTTTTCGTATATTATTTAAAGTTGAGTGGACTGGATATTTCTTGAATTAACTAGGGCTGTGTTTGGATTATAGCACTGGGTCTGAATCATTATAAAACCTAGATCGGATTAAACTCCAAATCAACCTCTCCCTGGCCATCTTCCTCGATTTCGGATTTATAATTTGATAAACAGGAACATGGATAAGGGTAAGTAGATTATTTGAAGATCCGCCATGGAAACAAAACAAGCACAAGATAGATAGGAAGGGGCAGATTGGGCGAACTAGGAATGGATGATGATGCTCGTGATTTCTCTGCCCATCTCAATGGGGGGGTTTGACCCGATACTTCGACAAATAAAACGACAATTTAACACACTCGAGAGAGAAAAGAGAAGGCAAGATGGATTTCTTCACACAAAATCAACATCACATGGCCAACAGTTGAAGCAATGATGTCAGATTTGCTTTTCAGCTTCATCATCAAATGCCATCAATTCAAGAAATACTCCACTGTGATCACTTCTCTTTTCCTAATGTTATCTACATCTTGCACTTGCATTGTTGCTCTTCGCCCTTCTTTCCAACCCCAGAATCACGTTAAAACCTAGAATATTACAGATGCATAGCAGCGGTACCTGTTTTAGTCCCTCGAGGGAGGAGCTCCGGCGGGGGGGGGGGGAGTGAAACCCACCCACTTGTATTTATTTATGCATTATAAGCGGCGAGGACCACTGTAATTATATAAACAAAAACTTCGAAGCTCCCTTCCCAGAAAAAAAAAACAAAAAAAACGAATGAAATGGCAACGGAGGGAGAGGGAGTCTAAAATTTCACTTTCCCTCCATAAAAACACCGTCGGACCATATTTCTGTGTTTTAAATAGTATTTTTTTTTTAAAAATAATTTTTATCCCTTTGATGAAATACTACTGCTGTACTGCGCACTGAATTTGCCAGATGATCAATTCATATATTATTCTTTTTTCTTCAGCCACCGCATTCAATGATTACTTTCGAAAACAAAAATTTGATATATTTGCCAAAAGGGAAAATCAGAGAGGAAAAAACGAACTCCTGCCTTTTATATTTGCGTGGGGAAGGGTGATTTTGTAATCTTGTCACATTAAGCGGAAACCTCACTTCCGCCACTCCAATCATTCTTCCCTCCGATGCAGATATCAAATGACTCAATTACCCTCACATGCATACGGTATTATCACATGCGCGTTAACTTCTCACTTACGCCGGACCACCCAGCTGTTCTCCCTCCACCTCATCACTCCACTGGGCCCTCACAACTAGAAAAACCCTAAATTCACGACAAATTCAACCCACATTCACCCTAAATCACAATCACAATCCAACGACTCTAAACACCGCCGCGTGTCATCGACATCAGATCTCACCATCCATGACAGGTCTGTCGGTCAGGTTACCGGGCAGCTTCTCAAGAAACAAAACTAAAATCAATGGCCCAGATCTTGCCCGTAACATCTTCGGGCAGATCTCATTGCCTTTAAGAACCTACCCCCGCCTCCTATCTTCCTCGCTCTAAATCAATCCCTCACAAACCCTAACCCATCACGTCTGTTTGATTTTTAATCTTTCGGGAGTTTCCAATTGTATTTTCTTGGCGCGCGTGGAGGCAAAATCGCTGCAACGCGTGTCAGTCGCGCTCCACTTGATTCATGTTAAATGCTCACCGGAGATCTACCGGAATCGTACCGGACTCATGGCGTCAGCTGTCTTAGCGAACCGGAACGAACCCAGTTGGACCCAGCCACAGCCACAGCAACGCGGTGGAGCTAAATTCATGGGCAAGATCCCTTTCTCTAACCCCAACCCTAAATTCTCCAAAAAACGCCAATTTCAACCACCACAACAACCGCAAATCCTCGATGTCGATGAGTCCCCGTCAGCCGCATCAGATGACGCGTCGTCGATAAACCGCCGTCCACAGAACAATCATCAAGATTTCAACACCGGAAGATTCGTGACGTTCAATGTTGGCTCGTATTCAAAAAAAGAATTAATCGAGCTAAAAAATCGATTGGTTCATGAGCTTGAAAAGATCCGAGAGTTGAAAAATAGAATCGAATCCTCCGAATCCCAGATCCGGCAATCCTCCAATTTCAGCTACAAAAAACAAACCTCTACGAACAAGAAAGTATCAGGCAACAAGCGGCCGTTTCCGGCTCCTTCAAATTTTAACAATTTGAAGCGATCGAATCCAGAGAATGCGCAATTGATGAAGAATTGCAGTCAAATTTTGTCAAAATTGATGAAGCACAAATTAGGGTATATTTTTAATTCTCCAGTTGATGTTGTTGGTATGCAATTACATGATTATCATGATATAATCAAGAGCCCAATGGATTTGGGTACGGTAAAGTCAAAATTGACCAAGAATATGTATGAATCGCCAAGGGATTTCGCTGCTGATGTTAGATTGACTTTTAATAATGCCATGAAGTATAACCCTAAGGGTCATGAGGTTTATGTACTCGCTGAGCAGTTTTTAACTAGATTTGAGGACTTCTATAGGCCGATTAAGGAGAAGGTGGGTGAGGATTTTGATGATGAGGAGAATGATCAGGTTCAAGAAGTGCAAGCGAGTTCTTGGGATCATATTAGAAGAGAGCCTGAAAGGGTTGATCAAATTGATGATGATTTTATGCAAGTTACAGCGAAATCTGATCCAATTGGGCAACAGATGCATCAGCAGCCACTACAGCAGCCAACTGGGTTGAATCAGAACCCTAATTCGGTGAGGACGCCTTCGCCAATGAGAATGCCCCAAGTGAAGCCAGTGAAGCAACCAAAACCGAAAGCAAAGGATCCAAATAAAAGAGAGATGAGCCTCGAAGAGAAGCATAAGCTGGGAGTTGGGTTGCAGAGTTTGCCACAAGAGAAAATGGAGCAAGTTGTGCAGATTATTAGGAAGAGGAATGGGCATTTGAGGCAAGAGGGTGATGAGATTGAGCTTGATATTGAGGCTGTTGATACAGAGACGTTATGGGAGTTGGATCGGTTTGTGACTAATTACAAGAAGATGGTTAGCAAGATAAAGCGGCAAGCTTTGATGGGTATAAACAACAATGTGGGTGATATTGCTACCAGCGAAGGCAATAATAAGGTATGGGAACTGTCCTGGTTTTCCAGTACGCCATTGTTTCTTTGCTTTTGATAAGTTTTGTGGTAAATATATGGTTTGCTTATGGGTGTTTAACTGTGTAGGATGTTCCTGGGAATGATAGAATGGAAGTGGTAAATGAGGCGAAGAAGCCAAAGAAAGGGGATGTCGGGGATGAAGATGTGGACATTGGTGATGAGATGCCAATGAGTAGTTTTCCACCAGTGGAGATTGAGAAAGATAATGGCCATGCAAGTAGCAGTTCTAGTAGCTCCAGCAGTTCAAGTGATGATTCTTCATCTTCAAGCGGTAAAGCTCAATCCTGTTGTTGCGGAGTCTAAATTTCACTGAGTTTATTGTGGTGCGGAAATGCTAACCTTGAGTTAAATTGCAGATTCTGATTCAGGGAGTTCTTCAGGGAGTGATTCAGAGGATGCGCATTCATGATGAGCTCTTTTTTTCCGAGTGGAATGAATGCTGGATTGCTTTGAAGCTTTTCAGAAGAGGGGTCTTTGAGGTTCTTTGGGATTGGGTCATGGATGAGGTATGTAGCAATTCGCTTGTGTTGTCGTTGCCGTTGAAAATCTAGTTTTTCCATCTCTAGTAAAAGACTGATGGAGTTGTACGAACCCTGGTGCTTTTTGTACAGGGAAGGGTCCGCAATTGTGTTGTGGTGGTGGGTTGCTGCTGGGGAAGTGGCTTTGGATTGACCGGGGGCCGAAAGCGTTTGCTTTTGTGTAAAAAGATGAAGAAAATAGTAGAGAGAGAGAGAGAGATGAAGGCGTAGGTTAGGAGGGTAAGAAAGTGGTGAAAAGGTAGAGCATAGACTGTTGTTAGATTCTTAAGAGAGATCGTTGAATCGCTTGTGTACACGTTACAACACTTAATACATGATTTTCAGCATCAGCGAATGCTCTCTCGCGTGATTTATATCATTTTTGATCAACTGATGAACAACCAATAAGACACTCCCAATTCCCAAGTTTTAAACATTTTGCACAAACACGAAAGGACTGCACTAGGGATCCCCCAGAAAATGAGCCAGAAAAGCTTGGAAGCGAAGCAAATATCCCATCTCTGCAATGGATGTTTTGCTAAATGGACAGGTGTACCAAAATAAATAGATTAACAGATGCTCTACTAATTAGCATGTGAAATTTGGTAAAAAAGTGTCCTTATTCTTTCTGCTTAAGATTTTTTTTTTTATATAACTTCACCCCTTCATTTTTTTTTCCTTTCATTTTTTATGCTTCTTTGCTTTTGCTAGTTTTTTAATGTAAGATTTTTTTATTAGTTCAAAGTGTCTAATATATTATTATTTTAATTGGTAAAAGAATTTTTTTCATCAATTATTCAGATTAATTTTAAATTTATAAAATTAATCATTCATATCGAGTTATTTTTAATATAATTTAATTTTCAACAAACAGCTACAGCTTGTCCGAATTCAATAATATTATATACAAAAAAAATAATCCCCCGTACACTTTATATGTGTAAAAAGATTGATGAAGCCCGCGGCTGATGGCGGGGCAACGGACTCGTGCTCTACTTAATTATTATGCCACGTAATGGCCATGTGCTTTTCTCATCTGGAAAAATACTTGTCCAGACAAAGGTGCGATTGTTAATTTGCTGTGCCCATTAGACGGCCATACTCGAGCTGGCTCTCCATGCCGTACTAAGATATTTAAGGAGTTGCTGCTGGCCTTCCAAGGCTTCTGTTAGACAGACAGAGAGAGAGATAGGATTCTTTTTTAATGTCTTTGTTCTTTGTAGTTGTTGGGCCTAGTCATCATATTTGGAATTCATTGTAACGTGGAGATTCTTCAATCGTCACTGTCTCCTCGTCAACTGAAATCCTAGGTCTCTGCCTAGGAACAACTTCATTGACGCCAGGAGCTTTAAGAGTTTGACCTAAGAGGACTCTTTAGGTAGAGAGATGGATTTGAATCGATAAAATTGAATATGCATTGTAAATAAGCAAGATTAGCAATCAACAGTCCATTTCCGGTCATCCAATTGAAATTTCAAATCTTTCATGCCACTAATTTGTAAGACATTCGCCAAATCCTGTGGAATTAAGGTAAAATTAACCACTGATAAGAAGAAGAAGAAGAAGAGAAGCGGTAATATATTTTAATAAATGAAGTTTCCAGCACGTAGACTTTTTACCAAGGAAGTTTCCTATGAACACAAGGGCGTTGCTTTGAAGATTGTACGTTAGCCACCATTGAGATATTTCTTAGCAAAACCTAGTTTGAAAATGACCTAACTAACACAATAATAATTCAAAAATGCTGTTTTCAATCGTGTCATGCTTCAATTTTGCAAGAACCATTCCAGCTTGGTAATTGGTAAATTAAACTTGATTGGTGCCGCGAAACATCTCGAGTTGTACCCAAAAAAAATTCAACGCCCAAAAAAATTTGTTTAAGAGATGGCTGTGTTTCTAAGAAAGAAAAAGAAATTTAAAAGTTGGATTAAACTTATTAATTTGATAGTATAATAAAAAAATAAAAAATAAAAAAAGTTTGGCTTGGGCAAAGTTGGATTAATACGTAGATTAATAAAATTTTGAAGAATAAAATTAAAAAAAATCTAAAAAAAAATTATATAGTACTTAAAAGAATAAATATCAAATGTGATATAAAATAAAATTAACTAAAATATTGAGAGATGTAATTAAAAAAATAATTAAATTAAAAGAATGATATAAAATATTGAGAGACACAATTAAAAAGATAATTTAATTAAAAATATAATTATTTGAAACAAATCACAATAAAAAAAAAAGGCACAAACAATTCTAAAAGGTAAAAAACTAAAGGAGGATTAAATTGAAAAAAAAAATCTAATTATATGGATATTTTAAAATAAAATAAATAACAATAAAAAAATTTAAAAGAAAAATAAATAAATAAACTGGTATAAAAATATGCAAGAAAAGACTCTAGAATTGAGAAGGAGAGAGGTAAGAATGAAGGGGGGGAAAAAAAGGACCACCGGTCACCAGATAAATTTTTACCACATACGCTATCCATAAATGAAGGCGAGGCCTTAGGAATCAAAACACCACTGTGAATGTTGGATTTTGGCCCCTGGATTGTTGAATTTTAGTACCAAAATTGAATTGAAAAAACAATAAGGGCTGAAAATGTTTAATTTGTAGATTAATTTTTTTGTGTAAATTTTAAAATCATCACCTACTTTTGACATCTTTTACTTTAATCCCCTAGCTTTCAATCTCATCCTTAGTCATCAAACCTAATTATCATTCAATTTAGCTAAAAAATAATGTAATCATGAAACAAATCAAAATAAAATAAAATTAAGAACCAGATTGGAAAAGAAAAGAAAAGAACATGTGCACAGTGAAAAGACATGCCTTACAGATTTTTAGTGATTTTACGTGAGACCCTGACAACCCAATTGCTCCATCTCCCATAACTGAAGTTGAAGCAAACACGCTCTGTTGCGATGAGCACAACTACATTAGCTCATTTTCATGAATCCTCAGTCGAGTAATAAATAAATCAGTGCATAACTAGTACAAATTTGAGGGCCCACTGCCGATCCAACTACTCCACCGGAAAAGCCTTGGGGGTGACTTTGAGATAGCTTTAGTGGAAGTCAATTCATGTACTAACAGTAACTGAGTTCATGATCTTTTTGTCTTCCTGTGCATACCATATTCTAGAAACTCCATGTTATTTGACAACTTCATAAACATTTCAAAAAAAAAATAAAAATTTGATATCCAAAAGTCATGAGAGCATAAAATCATCAACAAAATTGAAACATCATACATCTTTCAATAGATAAGCAGATCATTTGGCAAACAAGTAGGTTCAAGGTTTTTTTTTTTTTCTACTATGATTGAGCTTTTTTCCTGTATGAAAACAAATGAATAGTTCGTCTTTATATAAAGAAAACCTGAAGACATAGCATCTAACGCCAGCTTTAAAAAGCCGTACCAATATGTAACTTGATGGAATAAAATATAAGAGCTTGCTAGGTTATGGAGCGAAACACCAAGCAACCATCATAAAGCAAATTTTGCAAGCGAAGTTCCTTCTCCCCATTCAAGGGGAAAATCCAGAATAGTACCTGAGCACGTTCGAACAGAACAGGAGCTGAAATAAGTTTTCCCCGGGCACAAAACGCTATCGAGGGCTCAGCACTATCAGTTACAGTTAACTCTCGACCTCCTTGAAATTGAGATACAGCTCTCCAAGTTGAGATTCACAAGCAGCTTCGGCTTCTGGGCCCAGATATTTAAGAAAACATTTGGTCAGGTCATAGGTTGACACATACCGGAAGACTTTACCACAAAACTTGCGTACTTCAGCCCGCCTTGACTGCTTTTCTGGCATTTTTGTTACCAACTCCTTTATCAGATGACTGAGTTTTTGCAGATGATTTTTCAAGATTTTCTTTGATGCATCGCGGTTACTTTCATCATTACCAGAAGGAACCATTGACTTCAATATTTCCATTAATAGATCAAGTGCTCCAACTCGACGAAACTCTGACTTTGCACTGCCACATATCTCCAAAAGGAACTCCAAGAGATGATGGCCAATCCATGGCCTTCTTCGAAATATTTCCTTTAAAAATTCAGATTTTATTTGAGATGCTTTACTCTCAAAATACCGTGCCAGTTCACCCTTGAAAATATCAAAAACCCCTTTTAGTTCAGACTCTGAAAAATTTCTGGCATCAATAATTTTCAGAATCCAAAAGGTGGAATCCTGAGCAAGGGAAACAATCATTTTGTGTCGTTTCCACATGGCTGACTGTTTTTTCTTGGATAAGATACCAGCAGATTTCTTTCTCTTCAATGGCTTTGATGCCAACTTTAAGTTCCTTTCTAACAAAGATTCAAGATTAGGTAGTAGCACAGCATCACCCTTTGGGAAGTCCTTCGCTTTGAATATTTTCTTTTGCAAAATTCCCCATATTCGCTGTCCGAGCTGCTCGCCGATTTCTGCAGTCTGAGGATTAACAAATGCCTGAGCCAAGTTCGAGTAAACCATCAGAACCCCAGGCTCAGCTGTAGAATGAAGACAGCAAGAAAGCACAAATTAGAAATAAGTTTTTTAACAAAAGGCCTTCCAAGGAAAACAAGAAAAAATAGAATTTTTAAAATTGCAACATAATGTAGAAATAAATATTCCTTGCAACTGAGACTGGAGATTCTGTCAACACAGCCACAACAAGCAGCTTGCCAAAGCCCAGCTCCTGACAAGAAATATTATTTAGCAGTTGTGATAAGTCACAACACAACTACTTTCATTTATATCTAAATCATACCTTTCTTATTGATCTGAAGCCACTGCTAAATTCAGCAGGAAGAGAATTACAAGGAATTAATCAATTATGCTAAAACAAACAAAAGTCTAATTTGCATATCCCAGCTAATTAAACACAAGAAACAATTACTTGCCTGGATTTTCATGCAGGTAAACCTCCAGCAATGAAAGAACACGAAGTTTAAACAAAACAAGCTGAGATTGTGCAGTTTCTCCCCCAGCCTGATTCTTTCTATCTTTGAAAATCTGTGCAAGATAAGCGTCCATCCGGAACATTGCATCATCATCCATTCCTCCATCGGAATCATCAGAATCATCAGGCAGCTCTTTGCCAGCTTCTTCAACTTCAACCACTACCTCACAATCGTCAGTCTGTTCTTCATCTTCACCTGTCTCAGCTTCATCCACTTCTTCTTCTTCTTCTTCTTCTTCTTCTTCAATACCAAGGAAATCTTCATCATCTTCACTGCCTTCTTCCCGATGTCTAGCTGGCTTCAAATCTTTCTTAATGACACGCAACATCCGAAGAAGTCCATCATTTGTCACGTCATTACAGAAGTGCTTAAAAACCTACAAACATGAATTATTGCCAAAGTTAATATCATGTTGATAATGGGAATCCATGGGTAAGAAGAGCCATTTTCGGCAATCCTTCACTCTAAGTGTATTGACCTTTTCCCCAAATTAAGTTATGAAACAAATACTAAGCACATCATGCACAAGAATTGTAAAAAGCACCTCATACTTGACTAAAAGTTCAGCTATTCAATCTGGACACAGCCAACTGAACAATTCCACTGGCAAATTGAAATGCCAAAAACAATCACAAAGAAGCAATGTATTAACATTTAGAAAATCACTTTTAATTACTCAAGAACTCATCCTATCATGAAGTAATACACAACTTTAATTATAAATGCGCATTGTAAAGCCAAATTAAAGTCGAGACATATAGATATGCAACATACATATGTGCATATACAAATACAAAACTAAACCTTCCATCACTACACACACCTGCTCAATAGCAGAGCGCATGGGAGCTGATGACTGTGGCAACAACGAAAGGAATGTGTCCACAAGGACATCCAGTAACTTAGGATCTGCATCATTATCCAACTCCTCTTCTCCCGAGTCAAGAAGATCAGAAGCAGCAAAAGCTTTCTTACAGCATATAATAAGTTCAGATGCAGCTTCTGAGAATTCTCCAGGTCGAAGGAGTACTTGAAGCAGCAACTGGATCAGCAAGTACCTCATTGCATGCAATTTATTTGCTTCAGCACCAATCACAATTTTTTTTTCCTGCATCATTAAAACATTTTAAAAGTTGGGCACAAGATAAAAGGGCAGATAAAGGTGACAGCTGAGATGTTTGAGAACATATGTACATATGATTTGCTAGCATTTGAGACCAAAGAGCAAATATATTAGTTCTCAAGCAACCATAATAATGCAAGGGAAAACAGTAATTGGTAGACTTACTAAGGAAAAGTCCTACATGAGGCAAACCCCATACTGAAAACAATTTGCAAGCTACAGGTGAAAACATTCGGAATCACATCAAAAGGCAAGTCCTTCATTCATTCAATTTTTAAAGTTTACTCAACACATACATCATAATCTGTAATTTGAGGATTCAGTATGCATCCCAAGTCTGAAATCGGAACCAATTTCATGTCCATATTCAAATGTAAGAATAATTTGTGTTGGTGAAAGCAAGGAAGACAAAGTTTACCTCTCTAGACAGCCTAGTTTCCATTTCTTGCAATTTTTCAAATGCCTTTTCATCTTCATCACTCAAAGATCGGAAAAGAGAAACCGAAGGAATGTTTCCGAGTGTACTGAGAAAACACATGAAGTAAGATCCAAGATCACTGTGCTCCAGGCCACTTGCCAAAGAATGTAACCCCTCTATCTTTTGAGCATTTGCCAACAGTGATTGGATCTGCTCGATGCACATTCTGCAAATTGCACTTGAAGTGGTTGCCTTTGGCCATTTAAATTTCTCCTTCAATTCAAAAGATGTAACTTCAGAGCCAAGAGATGCAGAGAACAGACCCTGAACAGCTAGAAACTTCAAAATTTCCCTCTGCACCCGAAACTTTGCTTCAGGCTCCAGCTTCAAATGTTTCAAAATACTCGGGAGGGATTCCACCACCCAACTCTTCAAGAAATCAGAGTTTGCCATTGCACCATTTGAATCCTTATCCTCAACAGAACCCATCTCTGGATTGTCATCAGTTGTCTGACTCTGATCCAAGGGTTCCTCTGAAGAACAACCTTCATCCAAAAACATGTTCATTAAATTCTGAATAAACAGCATGCAACCAGATTCTGTTTTAAACTCTGTCACCAAAGCTCTAACTGTTTTTGTTCTGGTGATGCCATCAAATCTTGCATTGCTGTGTCTTTGTAAAGCCACTATAACAGCAACCCTTCTGACATCATCATTTCCTACCCAATCAGATAATTCCTTAAGAAAATGCTGTGCGACTTTATAGAGCCAAGTGTCCTTTGTTGAAAGTATATCCATCAAGCATTGCACAATTTTGTGAGAAAGAACATATGGAATGAATGATGCGGGGAGCCTTGGGAGGAGAAGAAGCAGAATATGAAATGCCAAGTGCTTGCGATCATGAGAAGAGAGAAGAAGGGACCCTTCAATAACAACTTCACGGAAACACTGAACAATCTTGACAACTTCTTCATCAGAAGAGCTAGACTTGCGACTTTTTTTATGCTTTTTTAGAGAATTAGAAGCTGATACCACATCTTCAGCTTGCATAACGACATCAGGTAAAAGAATATTTACCAGAACAGGCCACACACCGTGAATTCTAGGCTGACAGAATGTTGATTCCTGCCATATTCCACAAACAATAATATCATGAGTAAATATAAAACCTTTTACAAAACTGACAACTCACGCTTCATACACAAATAATTAAAGAGTCACCTTCAGGCAGTTAATAATAGAGGACAAATGATCAGATGCAAAAAGCCTACTAGGGCTGAATGGATGTGGCAAAATCTTTCCAAACATTTCACTATCAACAGAAACTTTCTCCTGAATTCTCAAAGCTAAAAGCAAAGCATCAGGATTTCCAGCATCGGCATCACCTTCAAACCACTCACACAGTCTTGGAGCTTCAAGTACGTGATTCAACACAGCCTCAGTTGGCAACTGCAATCACAAGACATAACAGTGGAGGGATCAAGAGACAAAGTAGGAATTGCAAGACATACATAATGAATAGGAAATCCGAAGCAAGAGAATCCCCCCTCCCAAAAAAGATATGATAAGCCCCATGGAAAAATAAAAAAGGATGCAAATGTCCAATAAAATCAAGTTTCTTCATTTGTCAGGGTAAGATACCTTTTCAACCAATTCTAAAATAATTGCAACAGCAGGCTCTTGCAAATATCGTTTTTTTGATGCAAGGGAGATAAGTACATTGGTGAATTCCTTAATGAAGAGGGTGTTATGATCAGAAATCCACACTTCCACCAGTCTTCCTGATCGGGCAAGAGCACCATAAGTAAATAGCCGACCTAAAAGGCAATCCCTTATGTCCTGCGGTGCCACAAAGAATCAACTTCAGGAATTTCATATAGAGAAGATAGCACCAGAATACAAAATGGCAATCCTCACTCACCTGACCCTTCATTGATGAAGAAACTTCTAACATGTCAACTATTAGTTTCATCACTGAATCCACTTTGATGCTAGGAATTGTACCAATTAACACCGCCAAGCCCAATGCAAATCCTTGCCTTGCACACTGCAAAAGGGAAACCAGATTACGTGATATACACAAGTTAGCAAACAACCTCTTGTTATAGATAGCCCAAGTTTAAAGCCACGCAATAGATACTACGGCCTATGGAAGAAATTATATAATGCTAAAAAGGTTGGGCATTTGACCATTTTCAGTTTCCAGTTAATGTTATATGGTTTAACATTTTATCTAGCTTTAGTAAGATCTAAATGCCCTGATAAAGAATGTTTGCATAACAACCAGTAGGATATAACACCCCAAGAAACAAGAATCAGATAATGTGTATACGGTCATATAAAATTCAGAGTCGCAAGTACAAAGCAAGTATTAACAATGAGATGAACAGGCACTGAGAAATAAGCCATTGCAACAGATACACCGAGAATCCATGTTTTACATAATCATCCATCAAATTCAAAACCCAGCAGGCATTAGACATGATTGCACAGTTATTACACAGCAGCAAGGTGATGATCAAACTAAACTAATGTACCAATTGCATAAAAAAGACAGTTCCTAAGGCTAATTCAACTCTGAAAACAAGTAAAAAGTTCACTGTTAGATATTATGAATCAAATTTCCATTCCCTCATAGCATATATAGAGAATCACAACCTTGGTTCAAAAGTTGTGAGTTTGTACGTGATACATAGCTTTCACAAAGAAGAAACAAGAGAACAGTCTGCAATTTAACCAATCATACCTCCCTTGATGAAGAAGCACCACGAATAAGCCTACGCACAGCATATCTCACAGAAGGAGCACAGTCATTCAACCCATCATCCTTCTTCGCTTCCAGTTTCAACCCATCTTCTACCACCACCTTATTCTCTGCATTTTCATACGCCTTCTGAACCTTTTGCAACTCCAAGACCAATCTCTCCACTGCAGCTTCTCTCACAGACACATCAGCCGATATCAGTTCTGTAAAGACGCCAATGTGAAACTCCGGCAACACCCCACTTGAGGAAGCTCCCATCTGCTCTTTATTTTCGGTAACCTTTGAATCAACATCCATTTTTTTAGTCTTCCCATCCTTATCCTCTAAAGTTACATGCTGGCGCTCTTTATCCAATGCTTTCCTCTTCTTTCGTCTTTCCATGGGTTTCAGCGAACTAGAATTATTATTATAAAGGCCTGCTTTAGAAGCATCTCCGTCCAGGGTTCCATTCTCTTTATTCTTATCTTTCTTCATTTTCTTTCTACTTAGATTTGAACTTGCATTCTCATTATTCATATCCTCCAAGTTTGCATTCTCAGTTTTTGTATTTGTATTATCTGAATCCTCAACTTCCTCTGCTGAATTGGAGCTTCTTTTCTTGCTTCCCATTAATGCCAGAGAATATGTTCTCTAGCTAAAACTGTATATACCATACACCAATGCAAAGAATAAGTAAAACCCAGAAAAGTCCAACTTCAAAATACACAAAATGCAGTGAGGCTGAAGCTCAAGCATCAATAACAACCACAGGGTTGCATTTAAAACTAAAAAAGAAAAAGAAAAGGAAACAACAGCAACTAAACTGAGCTTATTTCTGAAAACAAAAACAAAAGGAATTTGAAAAACAATAAAAATACCAAATATAAAATTAGAAAAGGAGCATAAATTCAAATATAAAATTAGAAAACGAGCATAAATCCCTGTCCTTTGGTAAGAGAAACGTGTAGAGATGATTCGGTATAAACTGGAGGTTAACTAAGCTTCAATTATTATTTTTTTAAAAAAGGTTAAAGAAATGAATAGAAAGAAAACCTAATAAAGGTACATTGAGAGAGGTTATGCATTCTAAGTGTTACCTGTAGAAGACAGAGTTCTTCTTCTTCTTCTTCTAAGTGGGGTAGGGAATAAGCGGCAATCTAAAACCCTAGCTGGTTAACGACGCTGTCTATTATTATTACTAGCCTTGATACCCGCGCTATGCCGCAGGTCTTTTTTTTTATAAAAATATTAAAAAAAAACAAAAAATTAAAAATCTTGGGTTTTTTTGCAAGGTCATCCCAAGAATCTTGGGTTTGGCTGTAACGCCGACCTAAAAATAATATTTATAATATTAATAATAAAATTAAACTTGCATGACCCAAGTTTAAGTGAGCCTAATTGCAACACCGGACTCAAGAATTTTAGATGTGGGTCTGGCTATAAGGTCGTGTTATAAAAGTGTGATAATTAAATAAACTAATTAAAAAAAAACAAAGAAAAAAAATCAACAAAAAGAGAAAAACTAATGAAAAAAAAAGAAAAAGCAATTAAATTAATTGGGTTAACCCTTTCATGAAAGTTTGATAACTAAATAGAATTTAATTTTTTTTAATGAATTTTTTTGTTTGATTTAGTTTGTTAATGTTATATTTTTTTTTAGTTATCAGATTTATAATATTAATAATATTAATAATAAAATTAAACTTGCATGACCCAAGTTTAAGTGGGGTGGCTGCAATACCAGATCCAATAGTCTTGGATGTGGGTCTGGCTGCAAGGTCGTGTCATAAAAGTGTGATAATTAAATAGATTGATTAAAAAGAAAAAAACAAAAAAACAACTAACAGAAAAAAAAACTAATGAAGAAAAAGAAAAAAAATGAATTAACTGGATTAACCCGTCAAATCTGGAATTCGCATCATGAAAGTTTGATAACTAAATAAATGAAAAAATTAACGAATTTACCTAAAGTTAACTGGGTCAACCCATCAAACCAAGTTAACCCGTCAAATACATGTTATGAAAATCTGATAATTAAATAGAAAAAATTTAATACCAACAAACTAAATCAAACAAAAAAAATTCATTAAAAAAACAAAAAAAAATTAAAACGAAAAAAAATAAGACAGTTAAATAATATAATATAATAATAATATATTAATAATGAGTAAAGTTAGGCGTGGGAAAAAAAACTGAGGAATAATATAATATAATATAATAATATATTAATAATAAGTATAGTGAGGCTTAAAAAAAAAAAAACTGATGCATAGGAGGCGATGCTGCGGGTGTTAAAGTGTGTAATATATTTTTTTGCACATGTTATATAGGAATAGATAGCAGATTCATAAAGTTAGTTGTAAAAGTTAAGTGGAGATAGTTAAATGCAAGCATAACAAAAACATCCAGAGGTAAATATTTTATGCTTTATACATATAGATAGATAATTGGACGCCAAGGTAAATGAAAGAAAAACACAAAAAACCATGATTAGTACAGGATCATCGCTAAGTGAAGGAAAACACAGGGATAGAGAAAATCCCAATGAGATGCACTTTCTAAAGAAACAATGTAAACACAAGGATAATTAAAAAAAAATTATGAAATTAAGTGTTGGCGAAAGATTAACTGGCTTGCAAGGTGAAGGAATGATATTAGACTAAAATGTTTGATATATCATAAGACATGATGATAGGGTAGGCTTAGCTAAAAACACAACTCCTTGGTTCAGGAAAGGATGAAGATATAACAATAAAATATCAAGCAATTAAAAAAAGACATTATGTGTTGCTAAACATAGAAATACCATAACCATGATTAAGCATGCAAGGAAATACAAATGGATAAAGTAAATAAGAGAGGCACAAAATAAACCTGAGAAAATACTGATGATAAATAAAAGGAGCCCCTTCAAAAGACCTGAAAAACAAAGTTAAATTTTGATTAATATGTGTAAAGATAAAAATAAACAGACATAGGGTATAAGATATGGAGAATTAGGCATGAAAGAACAAACAAAAATAAAAATAAAAGATGAGGCAACATATTTAGGTAAAAGAAATTAGTATCGCAACTCCATTAAATGCTCCAAAAAACAAAAAGAAAAAAAGATAAACAAACCAGAATAAAATAGTATAAGCTGTAAAAAATAATAGCAATAATTTCTGCAATCTATTAGAGAGGCTGGTGGCTTTGAGGGAGGAGACTTGTATATATAATAATAGCATTTGTTTTTCAGTAAAGCAAGCTTGCTTTTTAATTTCATGTGAATTTGGAGTTCATTTTGTCTTCATCTCATGAACTCCAATCAAGCAAAATGTATGGATGGTGAGAGCGGAAGACGCCAAGAGTGGTGAGGAACTGTAAAAGAGGAAAAAACAACGGAGTTGGATTTTTTTTTTTTACAATGTTATTAAAATTCAATTCAGGGCTTAAGATACAGGTTTGAAAATGTAATTGTTTTGGGATTTTTTTTTAAGTTAAAACTATTTTGTTTTGAAAATAATTATAAAAAATCAAATTATATCTTGCACAGTTTTTTATTTATTTGACCATCCAACTTATTAATTGAATAAATTAAATTGCTTAGATTTTTGCATAATTTAATATAAAATTCGGTTTAAATAATTAAATTGTTAGATAATAATATAAATTATGTTTTGATATCTTATTTAATAAATTATGTTTTGATTGATAATAATATAAATCATATTTATCGGGATTTTCTTTGGTAGCTTCCACCTGTCAATATTACAATCATGCCATGTTTACCCAATGCTTTTCATTTTTTAAAAACGTATATGTTTGGTGTGTTGTTTTGAAATTCCAATCATGGACGATTAGGATGAACATTGGAGGATTAGGATTTCATAATCCCAGGGTAAAGAAACATACCACTGTGATTAAGTCTATATAATTTTGGAATAATTAAGATGAATTAAGTCGGGAGGATACGGGACCCTTATAATTCCTGTATTTGCGGGAATATCTCCTAACAACTATTATGAAGGTTTGCACAGAAGGGCAAGCTGCGCCTCGCGCAAAGAGCTCTGGACACGTGTCTTGTATTCATTGAGTTGGACCCACTTCACTTCAATCGAGAAAGTGATATCATTGAGACTGGTTGACACGTATATCATTTCTATTTACTTTTCCGGAATAAGTTTTTATTTATTTTTATTGTGCGAGCAGGGTCGTACACGTGTTGGTATTGTTGATTTGTATTTTTGGTATAAATAATGTTTTTATATATAAATTTTTTTAATATTTATATGTACTAATATCATAAATAGTTTTTAAAAAATATAAATATTATATTAATTTTTTAATAAACAAAATAAGAACTACCTACTACACTTACAGAAGAAACATTCCATGCATTGAGTCCAAGTGTTCGCGCGTGTCGAGGACCTTTTTTGCCTCCCAATAATAAGTGTTATTTGTATTATAACTTTTTTAATATTTCAAATGGATTAGCTATTTCCTTGGCTTGGCGTATTAGCAATTTAGTAGTTTTAGGATCTTTTGTTATTTTCTCTTCAACTTTTTTTATTATATATTTTCTTTACACAGTAAACACTTATGTCCCGCGTCATTCTTTTAAGTATATTAACTTGTGTATCGGCATGCGATTCACAGCAGGGTTAATATTAATCTTTTTAAAATTAAAATAGCAATCATGTCAGCCTAAGCATTTTGCATCTAGAATAGCAAAAAGTCTAGTCTTCCCGGCGAGTGCGCGCTTGGGCAGCGTGTTCGGGAATCTGAGCTGTCTTGACATTACGTGTTTTCTGGAAATGACGTTTTTCTTGTCTAAACGGTGGCTTTAGATAATGTTCATACTTCATATTTAAATATTCTTAAAAGTAAAATTTTAAAACTAAGGATTCATGGGTGTTTCTATTTTTTAATATTTTGATAGCATAGTAAAATGAATATATTATTTTTAAAATTTTGAAAATGTTAAATTGAAGTACCTTCTCGGGATATTATAAAAAATATTATTTTAATGTTTTTTTAATTAAAAAATAATTATAAAATTTTTACCATCATATTATATTATAATGGTGATGATTATTTAATTGAAAAGAATTGAACTTGTTAGAGAACCTGTTTAATATTATGGTAACAATTGTTTTTTAAAGTGTTTCTTTTAAAATTATATTATATTAAAATAATATTTTTTATTTTTAAAATTTTATTTTTAATATCAACACATCACAATAATATAAAACTACATATATAATAATTTTAAATAAAAAAAACTCGAATCCAAATATTTCCTTAGTACATTACAGATGGTTCACATTATTGACTTCCTAGAAATTTTCATTAACCACAAAAGGCTTGTTATTATTATTATTATTTTGTAATTTGGCAGGGAAAAAAAAAAGGGAAAACAAAGAGAGTGAAGAATCTGTTAATGGCAAGACTTTGCAAGTCTTCCATCCAAGTGCTTGCGCGTAAAAGGGGAAAAACAAAAAGTGTTTGCGCGTAAACTTTGTTGCCTTTCACATTATATTATAATTTGGTAGGGAAGGGAATAACTACCATAATACATACGAAGAAATCATGATATAAATTATGATTCACTAATTAATATTTCGAGAGAAGCATCAGCAGACGACAATAACAAAAAACCATGGGTGTAATGATTCCACGTAAGACTCATCTTCTAAGACAGAGGTAAACTCTTGAAACATGAAGTTACAGCAAAATCCATAGGATCCTCTCACTGTTGGGCAGCCACCACGAGGCCCAGGTTCAGTGTTTTTAAACTCTGTTCTAATTAATTATTAATCATTATCTAATCCTGTCTTAAACAATTCGTTAATCTGAATAAAGAGAACATGCTTATTCGTTAATCAACGCGGTTTCAGTCAGCTTGCCGTTTCGTTTTCCTCTTTCAATATGCAGCCCCCCCAACTTTTTGATTTTCGCCCAACTTGTTGATTCTCGGTTCCCTTCACCCGCTCACAACCCCCTCTCCCTTACAAAACCGAACAACTACCGCTCTTCCTCCGATCTGCCTCACGACTGGCAGCTTCCATTTTCCTTCCCACTCTCAACCAAACAGGCCGGCTCACCTGCACAGCCGCTCCGTTAAAATATACAAAATTGAGGAAAGAAAAAGGAGTGGTAATCGATTTCATGTCAAAAAGCAAAAGTGGAAGAGAGCCGATGATTCCAAAGTAGGGTCATCGCAAAACATGGCACAACACATAATCATCATCATCTTTTGACTCTTTTTAACTATGCATATATTATATATTATATACTACTCAAAACCCTTTTTTTTACACAACTTGCATCGAATTGCTTTGTCCCTCCCCTATTTTACAGCAACGGCAGCAGCAAAGCAACACAAATTAGAGGCCCGTGAAATCCAAGTAACCCCACCGCCACCTGCATTTCCACCCACAACCAAAAAAAGCACCCCCATCAAGAACAGTCCACCATAACCTACTACACACCTGATATTCTTTTAGCCGGCGACAGACCCACGGTGTCCTTCAACCGTAGCCGCCCGTTCTTCATTTCTCAACGCCGCCAGCTCTAAGAAAGAACCAAGAACAGACTTGTAAACAAATTAATTAAAACCAACTGCTGTTTGGGTTTGCCTTTTTCTTTTGTTTCAGGTGAAGGTAGATCTCCACCGGCGGAGAAGATTTGAAGGAAAGAGAAGGCCGAACTTTACGACAGCTAGATCTCATTCCTTGAGAAGCGGTGGAGGTCACCGCCGACGCAGAAGCAAAGAAGGGACCGTGCGGCTTCGATCCAGTGGTCTGCGTTCTGATGAAGACGACGATCTGCGAAGGAGGAGAAGGAACCGAGTTTGAGAACGTATTTTTAAAAGTTGATTGCTGTAGAAGACTTTGCTTCGTTGCCCCTCTTTTGGAGAACATGATCTTAGATTGAGCCGGATTGCAAAAGCGTTTTTTTTTTTTTAAAAAAAAAAAAACACACCAAATATATGTAACCAATTGTTAATCATTATTACAAATTAATAATTAACGAAATGGCTATTTCCTTTGGCAAAGCAGATTGCAAGCAACAGGTAATTAACTACTCATGTATTCTACAGGGTTCGTTGGTTTTTTTTTACAGTATTGATGCATGATTTGCGTGGAAAAAAAAGAAGAGAAGAAGCAACCTGGTCTGGGGGAGGTACTTGCTGCTGTTGCTGGACTGTCGCCAGGATGGTGGTCCACGGTGGAGCTGCTGGTGGTCGACGGTGGAGGTGCTGGTGATCCACTTCAGCCACTGGAGAAGGCAGAAAAACAACGGTGGATGTTGATTGCTAGTGTAGTGGATGTTGATTGCTGGTGTGGGTTTTGGCTGGGGAAAAGAAGAGGTGACAATGTGATCAAATAACAGAAATGCCAACCAAAATGGAAAAGGAAACAATGAAAACGGAGATGATGCCAAAGATTGGCCAGCTTGAGTTTATCTAAACTGAGCCTGGAAGCATTTAATGCAGCATTGAAAATACTGACATTCTCTACGCCTTTTTATTATTTTAAAGGTGATAAGATGTCAGTTCCCTTGATAGAAGGAAAAGAAGACCCAATTACACGGAAAGATAACAACAGCAGCCTAATTTCACATCATGATGTCGTTGACAGAAGAAAAAAAAAGAAGAAAACTTACACAGTTATAATATATTTAGTGGTAGAGGCGATATGTCTTGGCAGGGAAAACCGTGGGGAAAGCTACAGTACTTTCCCCACGCGTTTTAGAGTTCTTTAATTATTAGCGTTTAAAAAAGAGGAAGAAGGGAGTAACCGTTTTTGTTTTTTTTCCTGAACCGTTATTTTCATGGGCTCTTGTTATTGAACAGTAGATAAAAAGCCCGCTGGATAAGTCTTTAAGGCCTACTCTAGCGGCTCATGAGTTTTTGAGGCTTGTTTACATGGCCCATGTTATTTTCTTTTTCTTTTTTCCTTTTTTAACACTACCCGGGTGTAGACTATAGACAGCTTGCATTAACCATTAGGGTTAGTTTTGGAGCCCCCATTGATGGCGGGAAGGAGGTCAGAAGGAGACCTAAAAAAGAACAGAGAAAAGGAAAATAAAAAAGGCATGCAAGCCCTCCTGCTCTCCCCTGTAAGGTTTAGATGATTGCCGCACGGAGATGTGATGGTGAATACGAGACTTCGGCAAACTCTCTAGTCCCCTCATGTTTGTTCATTATTATTATTATTATTATTATTATTAATTCTTATTAATTATTAACAAAAACTAAAAGGTGACGGGGGAAATTATTGTTGATCCACGTTCATTGCACCCGTTAATTACAATTTTTTATGTTTTTTATTTTTATTATTTTTATTGATTTTATGTTTTAATATTAGGATAGTTAACAATTTTTTTTTAATTTGTTTCTTTTTATTTTATTTGTTTTATAGAGTTAACATGGTTTACAAATTTATCGGAATAATCTAAGCTTCCCGATTTATAAGTTTAATGAGGTGTTTTTTTTAATTAAACTTGATATTTTTATCGTTTATTGTTTTTTATATAGTTACAAAAATAGTTTCACTAAAAAACTAGGTTATCAAGCTTTATAAAACACATGATCTATTCACAAATTTAGCTGATTGACCTGATTCACGGGTTTAACAAGTTTTTTTAATTATTTTTTATTTTATTTTTTAATATTGAGTTAATTAAAAATTCAATTTTATAATTGGTTTCATTTTGTTTTCTATAAAATTATCGCGGTCTTAAAAAAAATCAGTATGAGATTGGTTTTCGATTTTATAATCGTCTATTTTTATTATCATATAATTAAATACAAAATAGTTTTAAAAAAACAAACTATAATTTTAGTGGATTCCATAACCAGGTTTACATGTTGTCATGCTAGCTCGGGTTACTAGATTCATAGGTTTAATGAATATATCCATCGACCGGATAATTTTTTTGTTGCTTAAATCGATTAATGCCACCACCCATAAATACTTTAGCACAATATAAACATACTAATTTAGTTTTTTTACATCCAACACTAAGTTCAGGAGCTTCTTACAATGACCCCATGCCAAATCTGTTCTTCCTCTACTACCACTTGATATAGAAATTGAAGGTTGAGATGATTGGCCCGTTGAAGGATCACTACTTGGAGTACTACCATCATGTGAAGACATTTTAAGGAACTGGCATAATTTAAAAGATATCACTAGAAAATTCTTTCAACTAGATTACTAATTACTACCATAATTAAAGTTTCAATTCATTTCTATAACAAAATTATGATTTCATGCTACTGCCAAAATAAACAAGGCAGAAATGTCAATCATTTTAAGAGCATACACAAATTGTTCACACTTACCTCTTGAGGTGATGCTCTTGCAGTTGTGCTTGAAGTTGATGGTCTGCCAGAATTCCTGATGAGCCCAAGGATGAGAGCTTTTCTTTCAAAACAGAAGCTGCAAGTCACCTCTACCAAATCAAGATAATAATCACAAATCTACTATATCCACCAACATGATAATATGATGGTAGCAAGATGGTATCAAAAAATTAATCCACTCTTAAAAACAGAAGTTATTGCAACTGGAATAAGCAGTAAACCTTATGTTGTCATTCTATCTGTGCTGCTAAGCAACTACTGCCTCTATGGCTACGACACAACAGCTCATTTAACCAAAGAAACAAAAGGTGCTGGTAGAACATGCCCTGCTGCTATTCTTTCCAGTATTGGCATTATCTTTGTTTTTGGATGGGCATATTACTTGGCTCTTACCTTCAGTATCCAGGTATGCTCTCTCTTGGGTTATTTTCCTACTGGAAGTTCTTTCAGAAAGATGGTTTTATATTGACATGAGACTTTTGATTTTACTGTAGGATTTCAACTATTTGTACGATGTGAACAACGAGACTGCTGGCGCCTTAGTACCAGCACAGATAATCTATGATGCATTCCATGGAAGGTACCATAATTCAACTGGAGCAGTTGTTTTTCTATGTATAATCCAGGGATCCTTCTTCTTCTGTGGGCTTTCAAAATCACCAAAAAGGAAAACTCATTCCATTGACAATTTTGTCAAGTTGAAAAACAGTAAAGGCAATCATCTGATCATCCAAACCAGGACTAGAGTTATTTCAACATGTTAAGCACAAGAATTATCAGTTAATGCCAACAAGATAAAGTCATTATTCCAATTCAAGCATGCTGCTCTTTTTTTATTCCATGTTCCTTGAAATGGGCAACGAATACCCTTTTTCTAACTTAAAAAATGACAGCTAGGGAGAAGATTTAAAGAAACAACTAGCTTTGATTTGAACAATAAATAACAACAAACCTCGTTACAGTGCCATCTCCATTTTTTAAAGGTTAAGAAAACCTCATCACCGACTAAATGCTGAAAATTAAAAAATCATTAACTCATCTAACCTTATGCTCAGAATAGAAACGACGATCAAGGATTCAAGATTCTTCTGCTCATCTGCTTTTCTTCGCGACAGATTCTTGAAATTAATTAGGTCTTCTTCTCAGTTCTCTACTCTGCAATTCACTCGTGATTCTTCTCTCTGCTCTTGTCGTTTTGGCCTTTTAATTGTAAAGGCCAAAACGACGTCGTTTCATGCAGGAGAATATATAAAAAAATAAACTCAGGTCTCAACCGGGTTTGGCCGGTCCGGCCGGGTCACGAGTCGACCCTCCTGGTCGACCGGGTCTGGCCGGGGCAATTCCCAGCCTGTTTTTTCCTTAGACCCGGCCCAGCCACAGGCCCGGGTCCCGGGTCGACCCGTCGGGCCGGGCTGGGTTTTAAAACTATGCCCCTGTAAGGTTTAGATGATTGTCGCACGGAGATGGGATGGTGAATACGAGACTTCGGCATACTTTCTAGTCCCCTCATGTTTGTTCATTATTATTATTATTATTAATAATTCTTATTAATTATTAACAAAAACTAAAAGGTGACGGGGGAAATTATTGTTGATCCACATTCATTGCACCCGTTAATTACAATTTTTTATGTTTTTTTTATATATATTTTTATTGATTTTATGTTTTAATATTAAGATAGTTAAGAAATTTTTTTTAATTTGTTTCTTTTTATTTTATTTGTTTTATAGAGTTAACATGGTTTACAAGTTTATCGGGATAATCTAAGCTTCCCGATTTATAAGTTTAATGAGGTGCTTTTTTTTTAATTAAACCTGATTTTTTTATCGTTTATTGTTTTTTATATAGTTACAAAAATAGTTTCACTAAAAAACTAGGTTATCAAGCTTTATAAAACACATGATCTATTCACAAATTTAGCTGATTGACCTGATTCACAGGTTTAACAAGTTTTTTTAATTATTTTTTATTTTATTTTTACTATTGAGTTAATTAAAAATTCAATTTCATAATTGGTTTCATTTTGTTTTTTATAAAATTGTCGCGGTCTTAAAAAAATATCAGTATGAGATTGGTTTTCGATTTTATAATCGTCTATTTTTATTATCATATAATTAAATACAAAATAGTTTTAAAAAAACAAACTATAATTTTAGTGGATTCCATAACCAGGATTACATGTTGTCATGCTAGCTCGTGTTACTAGATTCATAGGTTTAATGAATATATCCACCGACTGGATAATTTTTTTGTTTTTTGGTCTTTTAATTTTTTTTAATTGATTTTTTTTATCTCATCCTTATTTTGTACAAGGATATCACTTTCTCTAATAAAAATTTATTTTAGAATTGCTTTTCAATTTTATAAGCATATATTTTTATCATATAATTAAATAAAAATAATTTATAAATAAAAAAGGTTATTAAACCCTATAAAGTCTATGACTTGGGTTATAGAAGGACCAAGATTAGTCCAATATATCGTTGTCACAATATATATATATTTTTTAAAAATTATCATTTTGAAGGTTTTTTTAAAAGTTAAATCATATTTTTACCTGTAATTTAAGTTCTTTTTGAATACATGAAATCAATCAATTTATCTTAATTTTCTATTTTGTTTTGCACAATTAAACCTTTTTAGGACTGGATTAATAACCAACCATTTTTTTTTTTTTGAAAAAAGAGTGGAATCGAAAAATAGAAGATCACACTGTAACACAAGCAAGATAAATGGAGATTCTAATTTCAAAATAAGAATATTATTGTTATTCAAAAAATTGACCTTGATCAATTTTTCAATGCTTGTTTTACATTGAAAAAACAAACAGAGAGAAGAAGCATCTGCAAAGAAAATTTTCTTTCAAAACACGCACACTCTGAGAGTCTGAGTTGTTAACCAAGATGAGTGTTGAACCCATGCACCTGGCAAATAACACAAATACATCCAAAAGTAATTCCTGAGAAGACGGCGATCGTGAATCTGAGGAGCATTGGACGTTCTCGTGAATACAGTTACTGTGCGAAAATAAAAAAATCAAAAGAACAACCACGGAAACGATTCAAGGTGCTCATTGCGGTCTCATTCCCCCAGTCATTTTCACATATCGTGCAATCCTTTAGCAACCTCCCTGAGAAAACTGCCTGCCACCGTGCCGAAAGGAAACGTCTGGAGCGTCAATTCATACGGTTCATCCAGTCCAGTCAAGGCTGCTAAGCTGAAGTTACAAACTATTTCTTTACATGGACGCGTAACGGAGGAGCATCCACCAACTATTATCATTACAAGCAGATATTTACTTCTTTACCATTCCATTATCATTACAAGCAACTTAAACAGCGGGGAGCAGGTTCAGGTAGCGATCCGCCCAGAGCAGAGCAAGTGAGCTACAGCGGCAATGAAAGGGCCTCCGCCGCGGTATTGATTGGCAGTTGTCAAATGGACAAACAAGCTCCTCCCAGAAAAATTTGGTTATTGATATAATTAAAAGGGCCTCGGCCTCGGCCTCCACAGGCGGTTTGCAAATGAACAAAAATAATACATTCAATTTAATCTCACCATTTAGATACAAAACCGCTAGGAAACGTACATCCTAAGTGCATATATAATTAAAAAGGATCTTCTTTCAAATATGACTGTAAGCCATGTCAAAAATGACAGCAACCGAAGTTAACCCCTCACTTCTTCACCTCCTCGTAGTCAGCCTCAGGAGTCTGGTCACCACCCTGTGAACCTCCTCCAGAAGCACCATCACCTCCACCACTGCTGCCCTTGGACATGTGCTCTCCAATCTTTGAAACTGCTTTGTTTGCGGCATCTAGTTTGGATTTGATATCATCAACGCTGTCTCCGCCCATTGCCTTCCTCAAATCTGCAACAGCATCTTCAATCTCCTTCGAGATTTCAGAGGGAATCTTCTCCCTGTACTCGTTAAGGCTTTTCTCTACGCTGTAGATAGTGGTGTCTGCGCTATTTTTTATATCAATCAAGGCCTTTCTCTCTTGATCCTTCTGAGCAAACTGTTCAGCCTCCTTGACCATCTTCTCAATCTCATCTTCTGAAAGACCTCCTGATGAACGGATGGTGATCTGCTGTTCTTTGCCAGTGGTTTTGTCCTTGGCAGAGACAGTAACAATACCATTGGCATCAATATCAAAGGTCACCTCAATCTGAGGCATGCCCCTGGGAGCTGGTGGAATACCGACAAGATCAAATTCTCCCAATAGCTTGTTGTCAGATGCCATTTCACGCTCACCTTGTAGCACCTTGATACCAACCTGGGTCTGGTTGTCAGCAGCTGTGGAGAAAGCCTGGGATACAAGAAAACTGTATCAGAGAAGTATACAAGCACAGGGCACCTAGAACAGATAAATATCAGTATATTGGGCCACCTAGACACTAGCACAGGCATGGCAACTTATTGCCCACAATTAAAAATTTTCAAGAAAAAAATTTGAATACAGATTTGGCAGTGAAGCCTCACCTGAGACTTCTTTGTAGGAATTGTCGTGTTCCTGCTGATCAACCTGGTGAAGATGCCACCAAGTGTCTCTATACCAAGTGACAAGGGAGTGACATCAAGGAGGAGCAATTCTTTGACATCTCCACGTAAAATTCCACCCTGAAGTGCAGCTCCCATAGCCACCGCCTCGTCTGGGTTGACTCCCTTGCTAGGGCTCTTTCCAAAGATCTCAGCTACTATATCTTGAACCTTGGGCACACGAGTCATTCCTCCAACAAGAAGAACCTCGTCAACTTCCTTGGTGGATATGCCAGCATCCTTCAAACAGTTCTTGCATGGGATCCTGGTCCTTTCAATCAAGTGATTCACCAAGCTTTCAAATTTGGATCTGGTCAGTGTGATATTCAAATGTTTAGCACCTGACGAATCAGCCGTGATGAACGGCAAGTTGATTTCAGTCTGAGTTGTTGATGAGAGCTCTATCTTAGCCTTTTCTGCTGCTTCACGGAGCCTCTGCAAGGCAAGCTTGTCTTTTGAAAGATCAATTCCCTCAGTTCTCTTAAATTCATCGACCAAATACTCTAAAAGGGTGTTGTCAAAATCCTCTCCTCCCAAGAATGTGTCACCATTTGTAGCTTTAACCTAAATAAGGACCAGTCACTTAGTTTAATTTGCAAAAAGAAATGAAAAACAGAGTTAACCTAAATAGAACAGCACAACACATACCTCAAAAACACCATTTGAGATCTCTAAGATAGAAACATCAAACGTCCCACCACCAAGGTCGAAAACTGCAATGAGACCCTCTTTGTTGTTCATACCATAGGAAAGTGCTGCTGCTGTAGGTTCATTGATGATTCTCTGCACATCAAGGCCAGCAATTCTTCCAGCATCCTTTGTAGCTTGTCTTTGAGCATCATTGAAATAGGCTGGCACAGTGATCACAGCTTTTGTAATTCCTTTTCCAAGATATGCTTCTGCAGTTTCTTTCATCTTGGTCAGAATAAAGGCCCCAATTTGGCTAGGTGAATATTGCTGCCCATTGGCTTCAACCCATGCATCACCATTTGGAGCCCTGACTATCTTATATGGAACCATTTTCATCTCCTTTTGTGTTTGAGGATCATCAAACTTCCTACCAATCAAACGCTTAGTTCCAAAAACTGTATTGCTTGGATTAGTCACAGCCTGACGTTTTGCTGGAGTGCCCACAAGCAACTCTCCCTTTGGGGTGAAGGCAACAACTGAAGGGGTTGTCCTAGACCCTTCAGCATTCTCAATGACTTTGGGATTCTGTACACGGTCATGGAATCAATTAGAACAAAAAGGATAAGAAAGCCTGGTAACAAGCAAATAGATAAACGATCAGAACAAATGTCATTCTAACCTTCCCTTCCATAACAGCAACACATGAATTTGTGGTGCCCAAATCAACACCAATAACATCTCCACCTGCAGGTTTTGCACTGAACAGAATAGGAAACACTAAATACTTCAGCAAATAAAAAAAAGAGGCAAATTAAAACAAATACAATCACCAAAAATTAAATAAGCTACCTGAAAGCTCTGGACAAACCAGCCCAATTTTGGCTGAAATTAGAAGGAGCCCACGATGGCTTCACATTATTAGTCAACTGCACAACAGATGAACACCAAAACTCAGCCATTTCCCAATCTCAACCTCAATTCTCAAATAGCTTTTAATGAGTCAGACAAACCGCAACTATGGATTCGTAAGAAAACCACCAATTTTGCAATCATTATCTACATTTTTTTTCACAAATATAGGTAAAACTCAGTATTTAAAACTTCAATTATAAAGCATATCAGCTGGTAATTAAGAGTTAAACACAAAAACAAATACAAAACAAAAGCTTTAAATTCAAAAAAAGAAAAAAAACAGCGATGCATGATTGTGTAAGGAAATCAAATGAGAAAACCCAACACAGAGAAGTCCTTGAAGGGGCCGAGTTTCAAAACTACCATAACAAAAAAAAAAAAAAAACTAATATTTTATTTATCCTTCAAGCATCAAGTTCAAGTCTCGGTTTGATATCTTTTAACAAATTACCAAATCGGAAAAACTGAAGAAGAAAAGGAGCAGAAATATTTAGAGACGTACGCATCTGTAGGCTGAAAGAGGAGCGGAGGCGACGTCACGGCGTCGTAGAGAGCGGATGAGAGCTGCTGTGGCCATAAGTGAAGAAATCTACCAGTTTAATTCGGGTTGGAGGTAGAGAAGGACGTAAAGACTGTAATAGAGGTCTGTAAATAAGGGTTTAGGGTTTTGTGGTGCAAGGCTTTTTAAAGAGGCGCAATTCGCAAGGGATTTCTCTAGCAAGAGACAGAAGGTTCTAGAAATGCAGACCCTCACTGCAAAATACACAGAATGGTTGCAATGCTTCGTTTGGTCCCTTTACTCTCTTGATTGTTTCACTTTGGTTCTCTCATTATTTTATTTATACATCTCAATATCATTGCGAAGTAGGCCCCCGAAACCAGCTTTCCCTGGGTTTCCTAGAGAGCTACCGTCAACATCTTGCTTGATAAAATCATCCTCAAGTCGTTGCCACGATAAAACTCGATGAGTAGTAGCTCTAGCATTATTATCCTTCCATGTTAAACCTGTACAGTCTTCAGCCAATCTATCAGTCTTCCATAAGCAGTGCTAAAAACGACAACATTTTAAAGCCTCCATAACCACCAAAGCACACTAAAAAACAAGTGAGCACTATCTGATGAAGCCAATTAAACAATCCAGTACTCAGCAACGTCAACACAGATCAAAACCTAGTTACAGTACTAAAGCCAAGTTTGTCCCATATACTCCTTGTTTCTCTATAATCTCGAAGGCAATGAAAGGCATCCTTAATTACTTGTAAGGTGACATCTGCTGAAGGACTCGTGGCTATAACTTGTCGAGCAAATCAAGAGATCTCATTAGTAAACTATTAAGAAACACAAGCCATGTCAACATTTTTGTCTTCTTTGGAGCATGTAACCTTAACAGCCAGGTCCATTTAGTACAACACATCAGCTCCCGGCCTAGATCGAAATAACAACTAGTTGTAAGCTGACCTTGACGTATACACTCCTGCCACGGATCGATGGACACCAAGCAACATTACAGTGCTTAATTGATCGTAGCATTCCTAGGGATGGGGAAAGTAATAATGCGGTTCTTCAAGTGGTCTGGCATGTAGGTTGAAAATTCCCAAGTATCATGGAGCCAAAGGTCCTTTACTACTGTATCTGTGACATGAACTACCGGGACCAAGATTGCTAAAATTCCCTCCTCAAAAACCATTTCTCATGCCATAATGAAAGATCACCAGCGCCTAGTCCGTAGACAAAATCATCTCTCAAGTAGCTAAAAGCCTTCATGATAGTTCCTCCCCGTCATAAGGACGTCCCGGATCCCTCCCGAATGACCATTAGCCTCCCTAATTGCTGCAGGCGAGCAACCTAGCTGCATCCAGAAATTAGAGGCTCTAGCAAAACTGGATATGAGTTTCAAGTAAAGCAACCAAAGAAGGATGGTACTTGCATATTAACTCTTTGCAATGTCTGTTGCTATTCATATTAGCAGCACCCCGTACATTCCATACAAGAATAGATCAGCAGTCAGTAAAACAATCATGATAAAAGTATAGATAGTAGAAGCAGCTTTCAACATCACTGGCGTGTTACATCCATCGCCATCCCTTTGTCCACCCACGAGCTTACCTACTGATGAATTTCTACCTGCTTAGATAGATCATCCTTCAAACCCTCCGTTGGTTGCTGAATAGAAGATATAGTCCTTGGAAGAGCACTATCATGACAAATACCGGCCCGGATCAAGAGGATTAACTTCCATCCATTCCCCGCATAATATTCCTATGATCACTTGTGTTTCCCGTTGAGGAAGCTGTACAGCATATTATTATCAACCAGAGAGATGTGCCAACAATGAAATCCTTCATGGTAGCTCCATTAATGCTCAGAAGATCTGATCCTTTTGAATCACCGGCTATATTATTCTTTTTTATCACACAAGCCTTCTTCACTTGTGTTTCCCGTTGAGGAAGCTGTACAGCATATTATTACCAACCAGAGAGATGTGCCAACAATGAAATCCTTCATGGTAGCTCCATTAATGCTCAGAAGATCTGATCCTTTTGAATCACCGGCTATATTATTCTTTTTTATCACACAAGCCTTCTTTAATTGCTTCTTGCCATTCCCGCGCACCAGACCTTTAGCACCAGCAACCCTCCTCGTAGGGTTTGTAACGTATCTTACTTTAACATAATAAAAAACTATTAATATTCTTTCTAATTATTAAAATAAAAAATAATGAAAAACTAAAAATTTTAATTCGTCCATATTTTTTAAAATACATATTCTATTGATCGATAATGTCTGGAACACGAAAAATTAACTTATTTAACAAAAAAGAAAATATTATGAATTTTATTCTGAAGAAAATCTATTTTATGATAAGTGATGAAAATAAAAGTAAAATTGAATATCCTAATTAAAAGAAAAACATACAAATGTAACACCATCGTTTAATACATATTATTATTTATGCAAAATTATTATTATTTAATTAGAGATATATTTTTTTATAACTCGGGATGTTCGGGCTAACTTGAACGCATCACAACTAATCTCTGATGCCCACTAAACATCCTGCAAGCCCAATAAACATGTAAGACATCACAAGGATGACAGATATGCACGATAAGATTCGAATCTATATGTAGTGGAAGGGGCAAACAAGTGTCTTTCACCGCTGAGCCACAACCTCATGTGCTTTAATTAGAGATATTTCAAGTAACGAAAGTAGATCACATAGTAAGATTACCGACCATGGAATAAAAATAATATCACCTTTATCACCTTTATAGTATACAATTACTGGATATAAAATAGAATAATTTTGATATTCTTTACATGTTTATATCATCGGTTATTTATTTAGTTGTGGAAATTGACACAAGGACCAAATTCTTACAAATAAGGAATTAAGGGATGAAAATATGAGAAAATATATAGTAAGATCAAAATGTGATAGTTTAAGAGTAGGCGGACCAAATACACCTCTAACTCGTTTCTTGGAATAATAAATCGAAGCCTCAACGACATGTCACTTTTGAAATGGAGTCGTTTTTTTGGATATGTTTGGGGTCATGCTGTCGTGTTGCCAAGCGAGGTCAACCCTTTTTGAACTCATGACTTTCGATTTTTTTCAAAGAAACAGAAAAAAATAAATTATTGTACAAATTTTCATATCTTCATCCTCCAGACAACGGTAGCAGCATCTCTCGACAGCAACTGCCTCTTTTTTTCTTCTAGACATCACGCCTCTTCCCTCATTGAAAAACCTGACAGACAAAAACTGAACCTAAACAAACGGATATTAAAATGAACAAAGGCTGTCTTTGCGGTGTTTAGGTTTAGTTTTTATCTTTGCTGTGTAAAAAAATTTAGTTAGATGCTTGGTAATATATCAAATTATATTTTATATTATAGAATTTATTAAAAAATTAAGTTTGAAATATAGTTTTTATGAAGCAGTTTTTATATGTTTTTTTAACTAAATTTTACAAAACTCTGTTTATTTTTGCGTTTTAAAAGTATATTTTTTTTTTAATTTGAAAATTTTTTTATTTATTTTAATTTTTTTATATATATTTTCAGATCATTTTGATATGATGATATTAAAAATATTTTTTTATTTAAAAAAATTATTTTAATATATTTCTAAATAAAAAGTACTTATAAAAAGCAACCACAAACAAACATTTTATATATATAT
Organism: Populus alba x Populus glandulosa; assembly: GCA_033617975.1. Taxonomy (NCBI): domain Eukaryota; kingdom Viridiplantae; phylum Streptophyta; class Magnoliopsida; order Malpighiales; family Salicaceae; genus Populus; species Populus alba x Populus glandulosa. Next base: position 29,886,965 of record CM066143.1, on the reverse strand, counting down.
TTTGTCGTACATAAACCTCAACTACAATTTTTACCAAATATGTATCTAAATCCAATTAATCACACATAATTATATTTTTTAAAAACTATAGTCACAAAAACTATCTCAAAAACAAACACACTCATCAACTACAACCAACACACACATGGCTAAGACCAGCAGCAACAACCACTTACACCACACCAAAATACAAGCCATACGAATAGAAAAACATAATAATATTTTAGTATTTAAATAAATAAATAATTCAATTTATTATAGATAAGGTGTATTAGAAATGAAGTTGTTCTCTTTATATATATTTAATTTTTTTTATTTAAATTCTAAGATCAATTAAGATATCTAATAAGCAAACTACTATATAGTAACTCAAAATATTTTTAATTAATAAAATACAAGAATTTATCTTTTTAACTCATAACAAAAAATTTCAATTTAAAAACACCCACCACACACATGCAACAATAATATTTTTAATATGTTCGGTTTTAACATGATATTTTTTTAATTTTATTCAATTAGTTCATGTATTTATATTTATATTATTTTTTATTGATTTTAATAAATAAATTTAATAAAAAAAAAACAAGTAATTGTCTCATTTTATACATATAGATAATTGGATAAACTCTTCGATTCTTTTACTTACATAACCAGATTTTAATAAAAATAAAAATTACAAGGTCAAATAGCTGGTCATAGTACAAACTCTGAACATAAACAAATTTATAACGATGAATGTTATACCTGTGCAGTGTGTTACAAAGATTACAAAAGATGCCGCCATTAACAACTTCATCGTCTAAGAAACAGAAAAGGCTCGCCGAAGAACTCTTGCATATTATCCAGATTGAAAAGAATAAAAAAAATCGTGTGCTTCTACCATAATTTCCATTTCTGAGGCAGGGTCAATGATATCATTGACAATTGTTAAGCTGCAGAGTGCAGACATCTCAGTTCATAGAGGAAATAGCTAACTTAACGGCCCTCATTTTCATCCAAGCTCCTGATCATGGTAAAGAAAGGCAGAGTAATTCAGGAATCAAGGAAACAAACAGATCCAAGCCCCGCGCGCTTAGGACATGTATGTTCAGGTGAGAAGATAAATTCTGCAACAGGAAACAAATTGAGACTGAAGAGCACGTGTACCGCAATTCTATCATCACCCTCTTCCTTCGGCTTCCTCTCAAAGGCGAACATAGCTGCCCCTCTCTTGAACTGGAAGAGTTCTCTTGAGAAAAGATCTCCTGTTGAGAGACCAGCTTCTTTTCAAAGCAATCATTCGTCGCCAGGCAGCTATACGGCTGTAAAGAGCTGGGAAAAGGAAGCACAGAAGCACGAGAGCTAGCACTCCCACACAGACAAACATCACATTGCGGAAACCAGCTTTCACCTCCGGGTTCTTCTGCTCTGTCCATGGAACTCCTCCCACATTCATGCCAAAGACTGTTAGGAGTTTCCAAAAATGATGGCAGTATCAGATGATGCTTCTAACAGTTATCCAAGGTGTGACTAAGACCCAAAAAACAAAAAGATAAGCAGGAGAGAAACGTTTACCTCCAGTAATGATTGACAATGGGAGGAATATTATTGAAAGGAACGAGAGATAGTACAATTTCTTGTTTATTTGCTCAGCCTGCCAGCTATCCAGACCTGCCTGAATTGCCGTGACACGATTTGATATAAACCCCACATTCTCTTTTAGCCTCCTTAGCCTTCCAATTAACTCTTCCAGGGAGTTTATGTCTTCACTGGAAAACCATTTTTTTGAAGAACATTTTTCTTTTACTCGTGGAAATACTTGCTCCCCATGAGCAATCACCTGAGTTCAGTTAAAATACAAGGTTTAATGCATGTGTTTCTATTTTATATTTTCCAAATATCCTAGAAACGATCCAAAATATCAATTTCTAGGATGCATTCCTGTACAACATGCAGAGATGATGCCATTGGTATAAAATTAAAGCACTTGAAAACCATTATGGTCACTGGCCAACTGCTGTGATTTAAACTTTCATGATACAGACCCCTAAAAGAATTCAACGATACCAAACAAGGACTTCAAGCTTCATGCATTCTGCTGTTGGAGTAGAGTGGTCTTTGCACCTTATCCAGACTGATTTTGTGAGAGCATTACTCAAAAACCTACTTATGTGGCAATGTCCCTAGCAACTTATCTTTACAAGAAACCAAACAGGGTGGGAAAACTACCTGCAATATACGTTGAAGATTAAGATGCATTTTGGGAAATCTTCTATCATCAAGCATCTGTTTCTTCAGTGCAAAACCTCCTGCAGTATACCATCAAAACAACACACACTTTCCATTCAAAAGTTTAAAAGAAATCATGTACCAAACAGAAAGGACATCAAATTTGAGTTTAAGGACAAATAGTAAAAGGAATGCTTTCTTTGCTAAAGATAGAGACATGTAGCTGTTGCTGACCATGTTTTCTTGAGTACTTTGATGGTCCATAGACATGCTGATTTATCATATATTTTCACACAATCCAGACTTTCATGTGGACTTCTTTTTTTCTCCCTCCTCATGGAGTTCGCATAGATTTTAATTTAGCAAGAATAACATCCTGGGCATCAAGCAATACTTTTGACAATAAAAATCTATTTTAAGGTAACAGTGAGATTCCATCATGTATTCGAAAGGACTTTATGTTTCAAAAAATTAGGCACATGGAACGACATGCCACATGAAGAAGGATAAGTCTCCTAGAACAATCGTTTGGGACAGATAACCAAATTTACTATACCTGGCCTCTTATTTAGATCCATCAATGTGGAAAACAATCGACTTTCTTTTTTCAAACTGCAAATTGTTTCTCAGATTATCAGGGAAGCTTGCCACATGGTATTTACTATTTAGCACATTTAGCAACAAGCTTCCCCTTTCACACAAGTGAATCTGGCAATGCTTTGATGACCTTCTACCACATGCAAAAAATGTTCTTGTTAGCCAACACATCGAATATCAGTTCAGCATGACACTCGAATAACAACACATCCTGCATTCCAAGTTGCAAGCTCCAGTTGGTAAGATTCACTGTTTAATAGGTGATATATCCAATAAAATTTAATTTCAATACTGACAGAGAAAAACCATAAGGTTGCAAATGCAGGATTAATCCTATGAAATTTCATTTCAACACAGTGCTTTTTCGACAAGTTTTGATATCTCTATTTGTCATTTGTTTGCTACATGTTGTAAGAAGGGCTGAATCTAAGAGGCTGCAATTTTCCAAAATTATAACAGAAGTAATACGTCCAAACAAGGATACACAACTACTAAATAAACATATGGCATAAAGTGCATATGCAAATAACCCTTCCAGAAAAATTAAAAAAGTTACCACTCTAGGGTCACTAGAAATATGAAGCAAATATTTGACGAGAATGGACTCAACACTTGTAACCATCTTCATCAACAGAAAAAAGCAACAAAACTAACAGTGTTTAACCCAAAATAAATCTAAATGGTAAGTGTAGAACAACACAAAAAAATAAGGCAACCTTGATTCTGTAACACGGACCATAAGTTATTATATAGGAATTTACCTTTGTCTAATTCGAGCTCCACGGAGTCTAGTTCCATCTCAAATTTGGTGGTAATATCTTGAAGGTGGTCAAGATGGGTGTCGATAATGTGAACAACAAGATTTGAGACAGATTCTGGCACGGGATTATCAGCCTCCTCCGAATGGTTCATTGTTAATAAAAACTCAAGAACATGCTCTCTAATCACAATCCCGCTTCCTTCATTTTGATCCCTTCCATGATGTGAGGGAGTCCCACCACTTGAAAGAGTCTCCACACTAGGGATCTGAGAGAGAAGGGATTCACTTGTTGGCGAGAAACCCAATCTTGGAACCCGTCCTAGTGACACGGTAATCACCGAATTCTCAGTAACTCTAGCGGCTAATCTAAATGTATAATTGCTAGTTGGAGGACCAGGAGAATTAACTCTGAACACAAGTGCTCCATCAACATGACTACAGAAGGGTCCATTGCTACTTAGTGACAGAATATCTTGGAGTTTCAAAGGAGGGCAAAGAATGTCAATGAGGCTTTGTGCAAAGAGCGGAAGCTTCTGATTAATTTTTGGAAGCTCTACATGGTACCAACAGAACTCATTTTCTTTAGGTTCTGCAAAATCCCAATCTTTGTTGTAATACTTCCCCTTACCATCAAATATATAGGCTTTCTGTCTCACCATACCTGAAAAACGGGGGCGGTAGAGAGGGACACCCCCGAGAGGTGTATCCTCCCTGAGGTCTTCGTCCATCTCCCCTGCCTCCCCGCTCCCAACAGTCTCTTCCCTATCTGGATGCATAACGTTTTAGCTATCTATGACTATCAAATCCAAAATGTAGTACGCATGTAACTCAAGTCAATCCAATCCAATCCAAAAACTTGCTAAGTCAACTTTGCCAACATATGAATATGAGTTCAATATCAAAATCCTTCTTCAATGGTCAAATCACAAGAATAGACATAAAAACTCCTTAATTGCTCCAATATCAGAGCTGAAGAAGGCGACACTGAATCGAATCAAAATTACTTAAGACTGCCTCAATAGAAGTCAGAGCCAGCACTAGAGATGCAAGAAAGGTTCTTCGCAAAATATGCAACAAACAAGTAATCCACACCTATAAGCCTCAAACGTTCCAAATTGTCTGCTCATCAAACCCAGAAACAAGGAATACAAATCCCCAATCTTTAAGCTTACACCCAGTCCCAAATTATCAAAATGATCGCATATAATCCTTAATTAAACACAAAGAAAGGAGTTATTTTACCTCATTGAAAAGATTGAAACTTCGCGGAGGAATGGCCTCAATAAGAAAAACCCAGATCAAGAATCCTCAAAGGCCACCAAAGATCAGCAAAAAGAGAGCAAATAAACCCAAAAGTCCTCTTTCGGTCGTTGGTTCAACAATAAACAACCAGACAAACCGTATTGAATTGTTCAAACAGGATGCAAAAAAAATGGGTCACCATTTCAAGAATAATTTGGAAGGAGAGAAAAAGTCCAGAGATTATAAGAGATGGAAGGCACAAACATGTATACGTGTTGTTGCAGGTTCTGCAGCATCGAGGAAACTTCCTTGGATATTTTAAATAATTTTACTTCAAAGCAATAATATACAGACCAAAACTGTCATGTTTACAACATTAAAAATTTAAAATATCTTCACGTTGATGGTCAAAAAAACCAAAAAAAAAATAATCAATTTAATCCACGTCCTATTTTTTGGGTTGAAAAAATTGTAGTCATTTTGCAGTTTAGTGGTCACCTTCACCCGTTATAGGAATGGGATGATAGCAATTTGCAGGTTCGTATTTCGTCCAGAAAAGGTAGAACAGGTTTACCACGTCTGGATAACAATTTGAATTACCAGAGTTTATTGGATTCTTGGCTCTTGCCCTATCTATAAGGAATTTATGTTATTTAAATTATAAAAAAATTAAGATAATGTGGACAGAGACTCGTTGAAAATAATATTTTGCTGAGGTTTTAACTAGCGAAGATGTTTTGCTCACCTTTTTTTCCTGTAAAATGACTTTATTATTTTTAAAGAGCATAAAAAGCTTAACCTTTTGTACTATGGTTTTTTAGTTTTTTTAATTTTTTTCAAAACAATAAAGTGATTGAATTGCTTTTAAAATCAAAATTTATTTAAGTTATTTTTGTATTTTTATTATGTTTTTTTATTATAATAAAAAAATAAAGGGATGATTTAATAATTTAATATAAACAAATATTATTGAAAAAAATAATTGTCGGTGTGCAGCTCATGCGTCCATGTGTGAGTAATGCATGTGCACTGCAAGTGGTGCGCGTGGAATCTCCTAATTGACAAACTTATAATTCAAGGCTATCTTTGTTTTATGAAAATTGTTTCCTGAAAAATTACTTTTTAAATTTTTCGTGTTTATTTGTCATTATAAAAGTTGGTCAATTTTTTAATTTGTAAGATTTGTTCCTTATTATTTTAATAAACTTGAAAAAAATAAAACATTAATAAGTTATTTTCCAGCTCATTTTCCATTACATAACCAAACACTGAAAAGTATTTTTCAACTTATTTTTCATTACACCACCAAACATCGGAAAATAATTCACTTTTTCAGAATTTACTTTTAAAAAACAACTACTTTCCAGCAATTAAATCGAGCCTAAGAGAGTGTTGAAATCTCATTGGTGCGTGTAGTTAACAAATCTCCGGTTTGCCAATAACATTTTTTGAAGAAGAGGAGGAAAGAAACAATGGGGAGGTTTTGTAAAAAATAGGGTTTGTGTTCATAATGATATTTTTGGAATATTGGACGAAGGATATAATGGTATTATGTTGATCAATGTCAGGGGTCATCTCAATCTGAGACATGCCCCTTGGAACCGGTGGAATACCCGCAACCTGGCTCTTGTTGTCAGCCGCTGTGGAGAAAACCTGGAATCCCAGAAAAATGTATCAGACAAGTATATAAATGTGCAAAGGTCCACAAAGAACAGACAAATATAAAAAACAAAGGGCCGCACAGATACTAGCACAGGTGTGGCAACTTATTGCCCATATTTAAAATTCTTATCAATATTTGAATACAGATTTGGCAGTGAAGGCTCACCGGTGTTTTGATACCAGGTGACACCAAGAAGACGCAATTCTTTGAAATCTCCACCTAAAATTCCACCCTGAATTGCGCCTCCCATAGGCACTGCCTCGTCTGGGTTAACTCCCTTGCTCGGGCTCTTTCCAAAGATCCCGGCGACTATCTTTGGGGTGAAGGCAACAATTGAAGGGGTTGCCCTAGATCCTTCAGCATTCTCAATAACTTTGGAATTCTGTACAGAGTCAAGGAATTAATAAGGAAAAGAAAGCCTAACAACAACCAAATAGATAAACAAATAGAACAAATCCCATTCTTACGTTCCCTTCCATAAAGGCAACACATGAATTTGTTGTGCCCGAATCAATACCAATAAAATCTCCACCTGCAGGTTTTGCACTACACAGAGTAGGACACACTCAATACTTGAGCAAATAAAAAAGAACGGAAAATTGAAACAAATACAACCACCAAAAACTTAATAAGCTACCTGAAAGCTCTTGAAAAACCAGCCCAATTTGGTTGAAATTAGAAGGAGCCCACGATGGCTTCATATTATTAGTCAACTGCACAACAGATGAACACCAAAACTCAGCCATTGCACAATCTCAACTTCAAATCTCAAACAGCTTTTAATGACCAACAACAGCTATGGACTCATAAAAAACCCACAATTATTACAATTTACGATCATTATTTACATTTTTGTTCACGAATGTAGGTAAACACGATTAAATCAACGTCTAAAGCCTTTGTATTTAAAAACTTACATTTCAAAAACGTCTTAGTTGATCATTAGGAATTAAACACAAAAACAAATACAAAACAAAAGCTTTAATATCTTAAAATTAAAAACAGAGATGCATGATCATGTAAAAAAATCAAATGAAAAGACCCAACACGGGTAAGTCCTAGAAGGGCCCAACTTTCTAAACTACCGTAACCAAAAACCTAATCCATGATTCATCACTCAGTCATCAAATTCAAGTCTCGGTTTGAGCTCCTTTAACAAATAACCAAATCAGTAAAACTGAAGAAGAGAGGGAGCAGAAATGTTCAGAGACGTACGCATCTGTAGGCTGAGCGAGGAGCGGAGGCCACGTCACGGCGTCCTAGAGAGCGGAGGAGAGCGGCGGTGGCCATGAGTGAAGAGATCTACCAATTTATTTTGCGCTTGGAGGGTGAGAAGTACGCAGAGATGTACAGGTGCAGCAAGAGACAGAAGGTTCCGACACTTGCTGAGTGCTTGCAGTGCTTCATTTGTCCCCCTTCACTCTTTTGTAATTTTTATTTATATATCTCAGTATCAATCTCTCGTGTTTAACTGTACGTGTTTTGATATGTATTAGCTGTTATTTTTTTAAATATATATTTTTTAAAAAATATATTTAATATCAACATAATAATGTAAAAATATTTAAAAATATTAATTTAAAATAAAAAAAATTTAAAAATCACGTCTAAAATATAATGGTTGTTTGGGAGTGTGGTTGCGGGTGAGGTTCACCCACAACCACACTAAAGGGTGTGTTTGGTATTGCGGTAGCTTTTATGGTTGTAGTTTGAAAAAAGTTATTTTATAAAAAGTACTTTTAGTTGAGGTTGGTTTGAAAAAATAAGTGTTTGGTTAAAACTGTGGTTGAAATTAAAGTCGAAGGAAAAGTAGTTTAATGTGTTTGGTTAAAAAAAAAATGCTTTTCAAATTGAGGTTATAAAATAATTAATATATATATATTAATATTAATGATTTTTAATTTAAATATTGTAAATTTAACTACTGTTATTACATCATGAAATAAATAATATTGATATAAAATATTTTTTATTATTCTATTACACTATGTGCAATGTCATCACATACGAAATCTATCTAACAAGGACTATATTTTTCATGGTTTCTTAAGCGCGCAACAACAAAAACTGAATCTTTTGTTACGTCATCAAGTAATCTCCTTTTAATTTTTTGAATAGAACACAATTAAAATAAAAAAAAAAAACTGAATTTTTTTTAACTGGGCCGGACCCGTCAATAACATAATTGGAATTATAATCAAATTTCACAAATGCTACGTCATTATAATTTTTTAAAAAACAAAAAAAAATTAAATTCATTTTCATGGTTTTTCAAAAAAAAAAAACCTATTCACGTAATTTTAAATTTAAAATAATTTTTAAAAATATATATTAATATTGATGATTTTAAATTTAAATATTGTAGAATTAATTACTCCTATTACATCATGAAATAAATATACTTTATATAAAATATTATTTATTATTCCATTAAACTATTTATAATTCCATTACGTACAAAATTCATCCGATAAAGACTATAGGTTCCATGGTTTTTTGAGCGTGTAATAAAATCAGGTAAAATATAATCAGAAACAAAATTAGAATTGCGATCAAATTTCACAAATGCTCCTTATCATGCGATGCTCTTTTAATTTATATAGTGTTATTAAATAATATTAAACATTAGTTTTTTGAGTAAAACATAATTTTAAAAAAATTAATTTTTTTTTATCGGATCAGACGGGGCCTAATAAATTTTGCTTACGTGAATAGTGAAAACAAATCACCTGGCACTATTCACATGAACAATGCCAGATGAATGCTTCTCTTCACCTTCTCGCATTGCAGGTGAATTATCACCTTGGCACTGTTCACTTTTTGAGGGAACAGTGCCCAGGTGAATTTAATTCACCTGGCATCACTTGGCATGGGCACTGTTATGAACAGTGCCAAGATAAATAAAGAGAAGCAGCCGGAGAGAAGCAGCTCTCAGCTGCTTTTGCAAAACCATGGTTTGATGGAAAAATTTGTGGGGCCCATCAAATGAAAATCTGCTTTTCTTGTGTCACCAAACACTTGGTTTACACGATTAGCTTTAAAAGCAGAAGCTACCGCGTAAACAAACATCCACTAAATGCTGTTTGGTTAACCAAAATAAATTGCTTTTTGATGGTGGGACTCATCAAATTCTGAACCGCACCACATGTTTTGGAGAAGGAGCAAAATGCTACTTCTCGTAGAGTAGAAAAGCAGAACAGTGGAGCCATGCTCCACTGTTGCAACAGTGCGAGTGAATTAATTCACTCGCACTGTTACAGTTTTAGTGTTTTTTTTTTTTTTTGAAAAACATTGCAATAAGTTTAGTTTTCTTTTTTTTTGAAAAATTAATGCAATTAATTGATTTTACTCGCATTGTTCACGTGAACATGACACAATATTATTTTTTAAAAAAATTAATTTAAGGTGAATTAAATTTACTCGTATTGTAATCTCAATTTTATTCCTAATAATATTTTACTTAATTTTATTGCACGCTCAAAAATTTATTTTTTTTGTAGTTCTTGTCGAATGAATTTTGTACATAATAAAATTGTAAATGTTTTTTAAAAAATATGTTTTACTTGAAAAACTAGTATTTAATATTATTTAATAACACTACATAAAAAGAAATTCAGTTTTTATTTTTATTTTAATTGTATTCTATTTAAAAAATTAAAAGGAGATCACTGGATGGCATAACAAAAGATTCAGTTTTTGTTGTTGCGCGCTTAAGAAACCATGAAAAATATAGTCCTTATTGAATAGATTTCGCATGTGATGACATTGCACATAGTGTAATGGAATAATAAAAAATATTTGATATCAATATTATTTATTTCATGATGTAATAACAGTAGTTAAATTTACAATATTTAAATTAAAAATCATTAATATAAAAATATATATATTTTTTAATTATTTTATAACCTCAATTTGAAAAGCATTTTTATTAACCAAACACATTAAACTACTTTTTCTTCAACCTCAATTTCAACCACAGTTTTAACCAAACACCTATTTTTTCATACCAACCTCAACTAAAAGTACTTTTTATAAAACAACTTTTTTTAAACCACAACCACAAAAGCTAGCGCAATACCAAACACACCCTATAATGTCAAACACTACGAGTCTGTTTGTTAACGCGGCAGCGGTTGCGTTTAGAAGAAACCACAATTTTATGTTGTTTGGTTAAAGTGAAAAACAGTGTTTTTAGTTGATGGGACCCACCTAAAATTGCACAAAAACGCAGGTAGGGGAGAAGCAAGTTATACCTGCTTTTCCGGCACTGTTAACTTTTATTAAGTTAACAGTGCAGAGTGAATTAATTTCACTCTGCACTGTTCACTTAACAAAAGTGAACAGTGTGCAGAGTGAATAATTCACTGTGTACACTTGTTTGTCAATTTCTAGTTCATATAAACAGTAAAAATTTAATTTTTTAAAAAATATATTTTATTAAAAAAAAATTAATATTTAATATTATTTAATAATACTATATAAATTCGAAGGAAATCACATGATGGTGCAACCTTTACAAAATTTGATCGTAATTTCAATTTTGTTAAATTGTAAGTCTTGTCGGATGAATTTTGTATGTGATAAAATTATAAATAATTTAATGAAACAATATATTTTTTTATATAAAGTATTATTTATTTCATGATATAATAGACATAGTTAAATCTACAATATTTAAATTAAAAATCATTAATATTAATATATATCACCAAACATATTAAATTATTTTTTGTTCAACTTCAATTTTAACCACAGTTTTAACCAAACATACATAAATACCAACTTAACCTCAACTAAAAGTACTTTTTATAAAATAACTTTTTTCAAACCACAACCACAACAGCTACCACAATACCAAACACACTCTACATCACTCCCAGGGTTAATTTTTTCTTAACTTAAAAAAGTATTTTAAGTTAGTGTCATGATACTATTTCAAGAAAGATGAGATAACAAGTACAATATATATATATATATATATATATATATATATATATAAAATAATTGTATTTGATAGTAAATTCAGTGTGTGTGTGTGTATATATATATATATATTAAGTGTTGAAATTAATAATATTATAATAACTTTAATTATAAAACCAAGACTAAATTGACAAGTTGATTCGGGGCCTGTACTAATTTGAGTTTTAAAAAAAATAAAAAAAAGAATTGACTCAATATAACCTAGTCAAAAACCCAAGTCAACCTAGATAAAACACGGGGGGAAAAACTCGTTGATCTTTTGAAAAAATTAGCCAAGACAATGTTGTTTTGATTATTTAAAAATGAAAATTTGGGTCAACCAAGTTGACCCGTGACCTGAACCTTACCTAAAGTCGATTCCCGAGTCGGGTTTTAAAACTAAGATAATAATTGTTTTTATCCATAAGTTGACCCTCCTAACCCGTAACGTGAGTCTTGCCCTGATCAACCCCTGAGTTGGTTTTAAAACCATGAAAATAACAAATTTTGTCATACATTGAACCAAGTTTTACACTAAGTTGACCCTCGAATCAAGTTTTAAAACTATAATAATAATCACTTTTATTTTATGTTGATCCTCCTGTCACGTGACTTAGGTCTTGCCCTGAGTCGATCTCTAAGTTTGTTTTTTAAACTATAAAGATAATCATTTTTGTTTATACATTGATCCATGTCAATGATCAACCTCACTCAAGACATCGACCTTGTCTCAAGTTGACTCCCGAATCATATTTTAAAACTATAATAATAACCACTTTTATTTTATACTAACTCTTGTCAACCTAATTCGTGACCCAGGCCCTGGCCAATTACCCAGGCTTTTTCCCAGATCAACCACCGAGTTAGGTAAACTATGATAATAACTATTTTTTTTTATTTTTGCTTGCATGTCTTTGTTAAATAATTTTGGAATTGAGAGTTTTTAACAATGATATTTTATGAATAAAAAAATAATAAAAATTGTTTTCGGATACATTGTACCTCCTGTTTTGGAAGTACAAAAATTCACTCTAAAATTGTTTCATAGAAAAATTTATTTTTATATCTTTGTCTTTATCTTTTTAACCAAACATGCTTTTATCCATGTTGTCTTTGTCTCTTTTGTCTCAGAATAGTAACTAAACGTTAAACAATGCTAATGTTTTTAAAGAAGTAAGAAAAATAGAAGACCTCAATTGTTGACTTGATTTGATTCAATAAACTTGGATAATTTAATAATACAATTAAAAAAAGGCATTGACAATAAAACAAAGTTAACAATAAAAAATTGACAATGATTAACTATAAAAAATGAGGTGGCTATATCATACCCATAAGGAGAAAAAAAAAAGTATGTTGAAGATTTATTGTCACTCCACTGTGAACATCGTCCAACCCAACCACACAAAAAAATTCATCAAGACGATTCTAATGCCACTATAAAAGGCTGCAGGGTGATACCACTCGAGGTCACATGCGTTGTCAGAGCAACAACTCAAAAAACAAACCAAACAAAATATAATGAAGTTAACATCTAATGTTTATATTTAATTTGTCATCGTCAAGTTGATATCAACAATTAAACAATTTTTGCTTCTAAAGACAATTCAGTCATTTTGTTATGCTTTTAAATAGCAAAAATACCAAAAAAAATCCTACATTCCACTTAAACATTTTTTTTTCTTTTAAGGGAAACTTAGTAATCTTATCATGTTAAAAATATAAAAAGACTCCTATGTCCCTAATCAAGTTGATAATATCTAATAGACTTTATAAAAAACTATTTTAGCAACAAATAATTCTTTTATAGAAGAGAACAACAGTTATTACATTGTTCTAGTTCATCGTGCAGTGTGTTCTGGTCTACCATTAAAAGAACTCTAAAACACGTGGGGAAAGCACTATGGTTTCCTCACAAAACAATTTCCTTTGTTGGTTAATGTGTGGGGAAAGCACTGTGCTTTCACAATAGAACAATTTTCTTTGTTAGTTATTATTATATTATTAAAAGAACTATAGCTAGCTGTAGCTTGAAAAATATTTGACTTATAAAGTGACATCATCATATTTGTGTATTAAATGCTTTGAAAATTTACACTATTTTTTCTTTGTTTTTTTGCAATTAAGTCTTTTCTTCTTATTTGCAGTAGGAAAGAATTTTACTTGCACAAGCGAGATCATGATGGTGCATTAAATGCTTTAAATGCTTCAACAATTTACCACTGTCTTTTCTTTTTCTTGCACTCTTCGTTGCCTTTAGCTCTGGTTTTGTTTTTCTAGCAACTTCTCTAATTGGTGTGTGTTCGTTCTTTTTTTTTTTTTTTAATTATTATGGTTTTTGTGGCTTCTTAATTTTATTTTATTTTAACTCGTAGATGTTTGGCCTCTTTCCAATTGCTTTGAAGGGTTTGCTTGTTCCATTGCACTTAAGAGAACACTCGGTTTTCAGCAACTTTTTGTTTGACTCATGGTGATCAGAATTCCCAGGTTATTTCATTGCTTTTTGTCTTTCTTTTCAACTGCTCTTTTTAATGTTGTTTTTTTTTCGGTGCACATGGGTTGTTCATATAGTTACTGGTGATCGAAATTGCCTGTTTATTTCATTGCTCTTTGGTTTTCTTTTCATTCGGTGTTTTTAAAGTTAGTTTTTTCTTCTTCTTCCTGGTTTTAATGGACCCTTCATATGTTTTGCAAGACTGTCTTTTTTTCATTGCACCTTGGACAACATTGGATTTTGCTCAACCCATTTTGGTTTAGTCTGTAAATAATCTACACTGTCAGGTTTGTTTTTCACTTCTATCAAGTTCTTTTACTTTACTGACAAAATAAAATGTAAAGTTTCAAGAATCAATATGTAAGCATCCAGTTACGCCTATATGCTGCTGGATTTTACAGAATTGACATGTGAACTTAAAGTCTCAGGAATCATAGAAAACATGTAGATAATTAACCATGGTTACAAGACTCAGTCTATTGACTCATGACCATGTCCCGTAGATGAAAAATCTTTTTTTTTTTTACCAAAACGAAGCTTTTTTAGTTCCTGTAGTTTTGCAGAAGAAATTATTGAATAGCCCATCCAATGTATGCTTCAAGACATATGGATATATGAGCATGGCTCAGGCCGTTTCTTTCCTCAATGATTTCAAACCAGGACATACAAGAAGATCCCTAAGAGATCGATGTTTAATTGTTGTAATAGTTCACGTGATGCATTCAAAAGGATCAACCATTCAAGAATTTCCTCAAAACAGTGATCGTGAACTGACAAAGCCAATTATAACGAACAATCGAAAGTGATCAACACATTGTTTAATTGTTTCCACTTGCAGCTACTGATATATCTATTCGCAGGTTGCATTTCAATCTGGGTATGCCTCGTTCACAGGAACGATTCTTGCTGGAACCATCAACCTTGCAGCGGCACTGTGGCTGTTGAACTCCATTGAGAACCTATGCCGGGATGATCTACTCCCCGCTAAGAGTCCTTGGACATGCCCGGGTGACCGAGTCTTCTTCAATACTTCTGTCATATGGGGTTCGGAGGGACCTAAGCGCATCTTTGGAACACTTGGAAATTATCAGGCCATGAACTGGTATTTCCTTGGAGGTGCAGGACCACTTATAATTTGGCTGTTGCAAATCATTCCCCAAGCAATCTTGGATTCCCCTACTTAACCTTCCAGTCCTTCTGGGGTCCACTGCGATGATGCCGCCGGCTGCACCATTAACCTAGAATGCCTGGATCATGGTTGGAACAGTTTTCAATTTCTTCATCTTCCGTTACAGAAGCAGTGGTGGCAGAGGCACAATTATGTTATTTCAGCATCATTGCATGCTGGGGTGACTTTCATGGCAGTGCTTTTTTACTTCTCAGTTGGCATAGAAAACAAAAGTTCGACTTGGTGGGGTGCAAATGGTGAACACTGCGAACTGGCATCTTGTCCAACAGCCAAGGGCATAATAGTTGATGGTTGTCCAGTAAACTAACTTTGTTGCTCTTCTGATGCAAGTTTCTGTTTAAAAAGTTACAAGCAGGTATTCAACAACATCCACCAAGCCATAGTGGCAAGGTCTCGTGTATTATAGTTTAGTTAGAAAGCCAGCTTCATGAGTGCATTGTTTTAAACTAGAAATATATTAATGCAAGTCTAGAAATATCCAAATAAAATTCTAGCCCAAGGAAATGAATCATTTATGAATACCTTCAGACAAAACCATCTCACTTCACATTGAGTCACTTGGATTCTGGCCAGGATGCTTTTTTGGCACACTATACTAGACTGGTGGAAGGAATGACAACAAAATATTGTTAATGCCGGTGCATGGCAAGGTGCATTATACCTGGCAGATGTTTCCTATCATAGTGGAAGCCATGCACAGCATTGACACTAAAATACACTCATGCCCTTGAACCTGGTATGTGATAATATGCCACTCCATATTTTTATCGACATCATGCCACCCTATAATCAAGGACTATTTAGCTTGATTTGACTAAATCTATAGCCACACATAAAAAACCAAGCCATTCATAATGATAGACACGCAGAAAAATGCTGAACCACAAGTGACTAAGCTATTTCATTGGAATAACATGCATGTTTGATGTATGGATACCCTTCGCTGTTATGAAATAACATGTATATGGTGTTATCGAGAATAACATAAAATAGATAGAAAGAAAGTGAAAAGGTACATGGAAATGTTGAAGGCATGATATTTTTTGTGCTTTAGCAAACTTCGATTGGCATAATGATCAGAAAGTCCTATTTATAAATCATACCAAGTGAACGTGATCACGATGCATTAACTGAAAGCCACTGATTGTACTCATCCATCCTTATTATAAAGGAACTGGAACTTGGTGAGCCACCTCCTCCATATGCCTTCATGTTCAGAAAGCCAAAGAAAAATCATTTTGAATGTTCTCCCAAAACAATCAATACAGGAAGTAAGAAGATATTCACTAGTCAAAATGCACAACCTTTGCAACTTCAGAGGTATCGGTGGCACTATCACTGCTCCTCAGGCACATCTTAAGATCATTTCGTAGCATGTACACAACAGCTCCTATGGGCCTGAAATCATTAATGCATATAGCAAAGATGATGCACAGTTTTATTATAATTAGCTACAAGCTCAGGCAACCTTGTGAACGAGTAAAAAAAGCTTTTCCCATGGTAACTTGGCCAACATATGGAATTCTTATCACTCACTTAATGTCATGATGATGTATTGAATCACCGAGTTGTTCTCCTAGTCACAACATTGTCCAGAAAAAGCCAGTTATATAACATCATTTTACTTCTATCCATACCAATTTTTAATGCACGAAATTCACTTAATGCACATCTGATAATATGCCAAAGAAAATCTGCAGTATTTATACAGTTATCCTTTTTGAAAAACTTGTGTTGCTTAAATAACCCAAGGTTGAGCTTATTGTGTTAAGTTCCAAGAGCTACACTAAGAAAATTATGCTGACACAAATTAACACATTCCACCCCCAATCCACCAATCATTCTCAAACTAGGGCCCAATACTATGATGTCGATCAATTGTGAAAGTTTCACCAACTCTTCAAAATAGACCTTCTTCTAAATTTGTTCACTTCAAACTAAAGGACAGATTTCAAGGTCAACAGCTGGGGACCAGCTATTCATCAATGCCACTTCTATCCAGTCCAAAGTTTTTGACAGCACATGATTGACAAACTAAAATTCATATTGTTCAAGAAATCCATAACATCTCATACAAACTTTTAAGGAATTCTGAAGGAAATTACTTTCAACACTTGAGTCCATGACAACATGAGATACCAACAAAAACAACGGAAATCAGGGCCATGGAATATGGAATTCATTAACTTTGAAACTACAGTATGCCGAAGAGAAGGCAACTAAGATGGTCACAATCTTGGGCAGAAAGACCTCTTGCACTGCAAACCCTACCCCACAAAACCAACCCTTACCCAGGAAAAGACAAGAGGTCCCCAATCAGCTACATGAGCAAAAAATACTCCGGATGTTAAGTCAGGTTCATGTTTAATATTTTAACCACCATAGTAGAAAATTAGCAATACTACTCTATATCTAGAAGACAGTGCCAGAGTAGAAGAGAATGTCCACATACAAACTACAGAAAAATTACCTAAGACCAGCTGCAGCACTTTTTACACTAAGTTCCTTGCCAATTTCATCACTTAAATGAGAATTGCCATCTGCTCTAACTCCCTACAATAACAGAACAGAAGCTGATTAGGCCAAAAAAACTACTGAGATGAGAAACTATAGCCTTTACATTTCATGTCAGTCAAATCATCAGTTGAACCCCAAATCCTATAAGATGAAGTAGAAAAACTACAACACAAAAAGATTTATCTGAGAAATGATGAATTCTGATTACCAGGCACTCTCCATAAACTCCTCGACCCAATCGAACTTTAAAAACCTTATCCATCAACTTACTAGCAGCAGTCCATCGTGATGAAATATATGAATTTCCTTTCTCAATTATATCAACAGGACTTATCTCCAGCAGCTACTACAAATGCAAGTTAAATAAAATTCAGCAGTTATCATCATTTAAAGGAAGTATGAATGTGAGGTAAGAACAAAGACAAGAAAAAGGCCATTTTAGTAATTCAAAACATCTTCTAACAATCTTCAAGCTTTAAACCAATGGCAATAAAATAAATTATCTCAACAATTACAACACGGATTCGAAACACCAAAACAGCAATCCACGACAAAAACAAGATTCCAAAATCCAAAGCACAAACCTCTTCAAACATGTACGGGTTGGTGACATAATTAAACTTGGAGCGCCATTCACCAATTCCAACATTAAAAGCTCTAATATCCGGTAAACTCCGCCGTCGAAGGTCCATATCTTCAATGTACTTGAGAACCATTTCAACACGATCTTGATCTTCCGCTTTCAATAATCCCTCAACTCCCCCCTTATTTTAATAAAAGAAAAACAAAATCCCGATCTCAATAATCAAATTAACCCTAAAATTATATTAAATTGATAATAACTGAAATCACCGCTACCACCTACTGCTACTACTTACATTGTTATCTAGAATCTTCTTCGAGAAGTACTCGTAGACAGAAGTGGAGCTACTCTTCTCAACATCAACAGAAAAACTAACTTTCTCTCCACAATCCTCTTTCGATTGCACCCTTGAAATCACCGATTTTCGATGATCAAAACAAATTACCCTGCCAGGAAAAAAAAAGACCTAAAACAAACCAATTCACATTCTCGATAAAAAGAGAAAAAATCAATGTGCTATTTTAGCTTACTGGCAATTTGATTGGCGGGAAAGAGTTGAAGCAAATCCACGTGGACCTATAAAATCAAGAAGGTAACATCTCTCAAGCCCTTCAATTCTGAAATCTTCAACCCTGAAGGGTTCGACGGATGAGAAAGGCAAGATGAGGCAAGGGAGATTGAGACGAGAGTGAAAAAGGCGAGCAAATAAAGCGGAGAAAGCACCGGAGAAAGAGGGGTAGTTATAGAGCACAGCGATTGGGGTTTTTTCTTCATTTGCTTTTGATATGGCTTCTAGAGCCGCATCTGAACGGAATTCTCGAGCTGTGGATGGTGAAAGAGGAGGTAAGCGTGAAGAGGAGAAGATAAATCTCCATGTTTTCCGGAGTAAGAGAGCCATAATTTTATGTCAAATATTGGAAGAAGGAGAACTGGATTGCTGCAGCAGGATTGTTCAGTTGTTGCTGTGCCTGTTGCCTGTTGAATCAGCGTTATGACCGGGGTGCGCTTGGTCCGTGGTGAGGTAGAAAAGTGGCCGTTAGGCCGACTTATTTATAGGGTTTTAAGGCTTGAATATGTACTTGAATGCAAAGAATATGTTAGTAAAAATTTAAATAGTTTATGTGCATTGACGTTGACGGTTCGAGCTCTATGTTTTAAATCATTATAACCCAGGAAAAATATGTTGAGATGCATGCAGGACTTTAGAATTTTTAGGTGTTACTACTTGGAGCCGATTTGGAGATTCACCCGGCCAAAAAGCAGGGTTATAGATGACATGAATTGATTTGGATTAACTTGAATTAACCTAAAATAATTAAAAAAATATTTAAAATTTTAATATTTTATATTAAAAAAATTAAAAAAAATAATCCATATGAATATAGATTATACATATTATAAATAATAAAATTTAAAATATTATTTCAAAATGTTTTTTTATTATATATTAAAAAGATACGATGTTAATATGTTATCCTTTAAAGTTAAAGTATTTAAATTAAAAATATTTTTTTATCCCACAATAAAAAAATATAACTTTTTTTTATTGTAAACACAAAGTATATATACTAAAAAATTTCAAATTTCACATTGAAAAAATAATTTTTTTTCTTGTGAACATAGAGTAATATATTAAAAGGCTTCAAATCCCGTATTAAAAAAATAAATATTCTTCTAATACTTATATGGTAAACTTTGAAAATAGTGAATAACCAACTAAAAAATATATATAAAAAAATAGGGTTTTTAGTTAGGAGAAAAAACACATTTGTAAAAAAAAAAAACAAATCGAGTCTTAATCTGGTTTTGTTGGATCACTCAAGTCACAATCAACCTAATAAGTCAACTAGTTTTTGTCTGTTTTTACTCATTTTAATCTTTTACCTTACCCTAACCAATCCAATTATTAAATTAATGAAGTCTCTAATTGATGCACCGGTTCGGTTTGAATTTAATAACTATTGGGCTGCATGCCACAACAAGCAGCATATTATTATTATTATTATTTTAAAACCCATATACCATAAAATTTTTTTTATAGTTGTATGTTAGTAAAGAACTTGAAGTTGATAATAATCCTGCTTGGGTGTTAATTCATAGTTAGTTTATTAGCTCATTCCTTTATTATATTCATATCTTAAAAAATCAAATAGGGCAAAATTTATATATTAAATAATCAATTAATTTTTTTTTATAATCTAATCTATTAATCTGATTTATTATCTCTATTTAATACGGGTCTCTATCTAATGTGGGTGGCGCATCTGGAGTTTCCCTCCAATTTGAGTCTATAAAAACTAGGTTGGACGTGTTGCCAAAAATCAGTAATTTTTAGGTGTTGAAAGGATATTTTAGACCAATTAAATTTAGATTTATTAGATATTAAACCAAAGCCCTAACTTTTATATTTTTATAGAACAAGAAAGGAAATGTTAAACAATTGACTATTGATCTTAATTGGAATGGAACGATTGTGATTGATACGTAGATAATGGGTCTGTTTGTTTCTGTGTTTCAAAAGCGCTTTTGAAAAAATTTGAAAATTTTTTATTTTTTTATTAACTTCAAATTAATATGTTTTTAGTGTTTTCAAATCATTTTGATGTGCTGATGTCAAAAATGATTTTTAAAAAATTAAAAAATATCATTGGCATGTATTTTGGCACGAAAAGCTATTTGAAAAGCAACCGCAACCACACTACCAAACAAGCTCAATAGCCATGTTATTAGAATTGATTAGTGAAAAATAATGGCAAGTCATTAGATTAATTGTTTGTCATTTCAAGTTATAAAATCATACATAAAAGAAAAAAGGCAAAATAATTCGTTCCATCCCCCCCCCCCTCCCCAACTCGCCAATCCCCATCCAATCATCTTTAATGTGGATATATTTCTAATAAATAACTTGCCAGCTGTCAAGTTTTTTTTATTTGATAGTAAAAGTATCTTTAACTTAGTACATAACACCAACCCTTTGAGATTATCGCCATTCAACAATTCAGAAAACAGATTTTCATCACTTCAGGAGGATTTTTTTAAAAATAACCTTGTGAGTTTATTAACTCCTGATGGGCCGCTAGTGGCTCAAAGCTTGTGTCAAGCTTAACGCCGAACTGTCAAATAGATGGGCTCAATCATCTCTTATACTCGGCCCATTAAAAGACAGAAATCAACCTAGAATAGGATTAGGTTTTAAATTGCTATCTAATAATCATAAATTTAAGTTTTAATTATTAAAAATTTAAATGATGATTAATCTGTAAGAGATCTGAATACCTATATTAAACGAAAAAGAAAAAGAAAAAGAAAAAGAAAAAGAAGCAGAAACCTGTCCAAGTGCACTATCAAGTATCAATCCCAAATGTACTTTTTTATTAAAAAAACCTCTCAAAACATGAAAGTTGGCTGAGATATTTTCTTCTCTCTCCCTTACACGTACACAAACTGCAGCTTTTTATGTCCGTATCCAACAACATAAACAGACGCCATTCTTCCATTTTACTTCCAGGGAATAATAATCAGATCCCTCTCTCTTCTCTGTTACTCTCCATCTTCTTCGTTTTCTCTCCCCTACTGATTAAGTACGTGAACTTCCTTAGCTATTAAAGAGCCTTCACTCTCATGTTATTTTCAGTTTTTTTTTTTTTTTTTGCATTTGCTGGCTGGTTAGTTACTTTCAATTTTTTGCAGCGGATTTGATTTTTGTTGGTAAATGAGCAATCCTACTAGAACTATGCACATACACATTTCAGTAATATTTTGTTACTGCAACTTCTTCTTCTTCCTCTTCTTTTATTTTGCGCGTGTGATGGGATATTGTTGCCTGACTTTATATTGACGTGTTCGTTGATTTCCTGCATCAAATTTATAGTCTATCTAGCGATTCTATATGGTTTTTGGTTTTCTAGGTTTTCTTGGATGGCTGTTTTTTCTTTGTTTGACGTGGTCTCGGGTTCCTTTTCCTTTGTTGTAGAAAAGAATTGTTACAACGTAGTGGTTTCGGGAACTCTATAAATGCAAGAATTTAATTTGTGGTGTTGTCTTAATAATTAACACAATGGTGCGAGAGGGGTTTCCTTAGGTTATGTGAGTGGGTGTAATTGAGTTTTGGGATTGAGTTAGAAAATCATACTCAATGGTCGTGCTGTATTTATCCCTAATAGCTAAGAGTTTCATTTCTTTTTATCTTTTTTTTTTTTGCTTACGGGAGTTGCCAAACCGCTTAAAAAATTTGGGATTGAGTTTCTCTATTTTGAATTTTCTATTAAATGTCATGCAATCGTGACTACATGAACAAGTGGTAGTGGGGATAACCAATCGGCTTGGATGCAATCGCAACTATTGGTATTAAAGCTTGGTTGATTTAGTTTGAGATTCAATACGTGGTCGAGAAATTAATAGAAGAAAATGAATATGACAGAAAACGAGGGGGATTTGGCCCTTCTACTTCATGCTTTGATTTGTTGTGTAATGGGGAGTTTGAGCAGGGATTTTCTTTCTTCTTTTTTTATTTTTTATTTTTTGTGATGACTAATTGCCTAATGAATGAATCGTGTGCTATAAGAAACTGCATCGTGGATGTTTTTCTATTTTTTGATGAGGCTAAAAAAAAAGAGAGATCTGTTGTATTTTTTTTCCTGCCTTCTTTAATTGGTGGTTATTACTTATTACTGGTTTGCTTGAGAGTGCACACTGGACAATTATGTTGTGTACTGTGTTATTGTCATGAAGTTACAGAAACTGTTTATTAACGTGAAACTGCCTTGACAGTGACTGT
Organism: Populus alba x Populus glandulosa; assembly: GCA_033617975.1. Lineage (NCBI taxonomy): Eukaryota > Viridiplantae > Streptophyta > Magnoliopsida > Malpighiales > Salicaceae > Populus > Populus alba x Populus glandulosa. Next base: position 29,863,967 of record CM066143.1, on the reverse strand, counting down.
TAACCTGTGCCCCTTGTCCCTTATATTGAGCCCGGATTCTCTTGCAGATAATGTATTGGAAGAGATATTGCACACTATACTTCTAGTGAAGATTAAAGTTTATCTTAAATGAACTTGACATCCAATGTAAAGGGCAAAAGGAAATGCTAGTCAAAATTAACATTAAGGACGTGTTTCTAGGTGGCTCTGTAGAACAAACACGCAAACATTACGAGGTGAATGCAAAGTTTTTTGCTGATTGAATACACAGATTCTTTAATTAGGTTTGGTCATCAGTATGCTGAATAACTGTAGATGGTGTTTAATGGATCTTTTAGTATCCAGAAAGTACAGAAAGGAGATTTCAGGATTCATTTTAATCGGTGATTTCTCAATTGAAAGATGAATTTTTATTGGGACAATTCATTTGTATCACCACTTGCTCCATTCCAACACAATGGAATTTGATTTCTTGCTTCTGATTTTATATCTAAAACTCAATTTGCAGTAGGCTTACTGTGTCATTTCCCCCCTCAAGTTGTAGTAAAGGTAGAGCTTTCTTTCTTTTCTTTAATTTTTCTGCTCAACCTAATGATTGCCTTTTCTTTCAATGCTTAAGGACAAATTTGTTCCTGAGTTTATCAAACCATCCATTTAGTAGATGTTTTATACCTTGTGTAGAGGCCAATATCACTTCAAAGTTAGAATTTGGTACCTCTATTTCATGATTTCTATTTTCGCTGGTCTCAGTTTTATTTTCTTGCTTATGATCATGTCCATTTATGTTTCTAGAAACTAGTTCAGGGCATGCTACTAGCTTCCCATTATTGGTTAACAAGATATGCTTTTATTCAGGAGACGTGATGATTGATTTTGCTAAGTGCAACTACTTTCTGGCAAAACCTCTACATAATCTTCAGAAAAGTATAGTAAATATTAAATTTCCAACTCATGTGTCTCTAAATTAAATATATCAAACTCATGTGTGTCTAAAACAATGTACTTCTTTATAAATTAATGTAAGAATACATGGTTTGATGAGTTGCTCATCCATTTACTCAGTTTAACAGATGGAGGTAAGAACCTTTCTGCCACTGGCTTTATGACACATTACTTCCTAATCAGTCATAGTAATTAAGTTTTTCATGAATTAGTTGTTTGATAGTAGGCACATGCACTGTTAACATTTGCTTATGTTAGTCTAGTGGTCCTACCTGCAGAGAGCCATCATACTCAAGGGAAATTGCCTACAAATGGGCTTGGGTTGCAGAGATGCTGATTCAGATATTGGATAAAATAACTTTATGGAATATGTGAACGGGTAATTTCTCTAGATTAAAACCACTTTAGTCCATAAAAGGTTTAGATTTTGCTGATGCTTGTTGAAATACACAAACTTATGACATGATTACCTAAATAGAAGTTAATTTAGGTCCAAAATCACTTTTGACCCAACTTAACAGGCTAAAAGAAATTCCTCTCCATCATGTGTTGCCGGGGGCCTCACTTAGGAATCTTTAAGTTGCAGAAATTAAAAAATTCCCTAGAAGTAAATCCTCCCTTTTTTTCATAGTTGCATCATTATACGAGGTAGTGGGTTTATATAGTCACCTGTTAAGACCATAGTTTTGAAACCCAGACAGGCCCGATGGGTTGATCCAGGACCCGGCCGACCCGGACATGGAACCGGTCCGGATGGAAGCCAAAACCCGCTTGGGAATTGGCTCGGCCAGACCCGGTCGACCCGAAGGGTCGAGCCAGGACCCGGTCCACCCGGCCAGACCCGAGTGAGACCCGGTCAATTTTTTTTTCCCTGTCATTAAACGACGTCGTTTAATGACATCTGAAGGCTAAAATGATTTTGAAGAAGAACGAAGCACTTAACAATAGATTACTCTGTATTTGAAGAAGAACGAAGAACTGAAGAAGAAGAAGAACTGAAGAAGAAGAAAAACTGTGAAGTCAACAGGAGTCGTTTTTCTTCTTTTTCTTTACCCTTTGCTAATTTCTTCATTTCACGTCTTCCACACTGCTTTAGATTCTGAATTCTGGCTTCCTTATACTTCAACCAATAGTTTCTTTCCTTTGCGGCCTCATTTTAAGGATTTCTAATAGCCTGGAGGTTACCGAGACTGGATTCTACCTCTTTGTTTGTTTCAGGTACCCATCTCTAAATTTGAACTCTTCCTTTAAGCCGATCATTTTAGCTCTTTGTGATTTTATTTTAATTATATAATTCAGAATGGGTTTTTTGCTGGTTTGGTTTGGTCTCTATTTGTTGCTTGCAATGAAGAAAAATTTACTGGAAGAAGACACAAACACTGCAATAGTAACTTCTGAACAGTAAAGTCTTAGGGACACATGTGGAATAAAGTGGTTTTGACAGCTTTTGCCAAGAAAAAAAAAACTTGTCAGAAAGTTTTAGGCATGCCCCTTTCCTACAATAATTGTCGCAATTAGATGCAGTCACACTGGCCTGTAACCAGCTTGTTTAAAGTTTTAGGAATAAAATGGTTTTTTTGATTCTGTGAAGTGATGGATTTATGGTTTGTTTGATTCTGTGATGACTTATGTTGTTTGTTAAATAATATCTATGTTGTCTTATTTATTAAGGGTAGAATAGTACTTTCAGTTTAACCTATATATACTTTATTTGTAATTAGGTTAAGACTAAGCATTCATAATATACAGTTTATTCAGAATTGTAGCCTCCTTTTTGTGTTTGATCTCAATTAGTTTAACATGGTATCAGAGCTGGTTTTATGGAACGAAGCTTAATCCTTTGTCTTCCGCTTCTGTAAAATTAGGTATTTCGACAGTCTCTGCAATTATTTTGGTATTTCGTCTTCCCTTCAGCTTCTGCAATTTGGTATATGCATTAAGTTTTTGCAAACTTGTTTTGTGTTTTGGGAGTAATCGTATAATTTCGAGAAGATATTTGTTTAGTTTCTGCAATTGAGTATTTGTTTCCGCTGCTTTTGCATTCTGGTTATCTGTGATTGTTGATTATGGCTACTGAAAGAGATGATTCGCTTCAGTCTGTGAGTGTGAGGTTGGATGGGAAGAACTATTCATATTGGAGTTATGTAATGAGAAATTTCCTTAAGGGTTAGAAGATGTGGGGGTATGTTAGTGGAACTTATGTGATACCTAAGAATATTGAGGAGGGGGATGCTGGTTTGATAGATACATGGGAAGCAAATAATGCAAAGATTATTACTTGGATCAACAATTCTGTTGAGCATTCAATAGGTACGCAGTTGGCGAAATATGAGACAGCAAAAGAGGTTTGGGATCATCTGCAAAGGTTATTCACACAATCAAATTTTGCAAAACAGTATCAATTAGAGAATGACATACGAGCTCTTCATCAGAAGAATATGAGTATTCAAGAGTTTTATTCTGCTATGACAGATCTTTGGGATCAATTGGCTCTTACAGAATCGACAGAATTAAAGGCATGTGGTGCCTATATTGAGCGTAGAGAGCAGCAAAGATTGGTACGTTTTCAGTGATTTCGAAGGACTTAGAGGTTCAATTCTGCATCGTTCTCCACTGCCTTCTGTTGACTCTGTTGTCAGTGAGTTATTGGCTGAAGAAATACGTTTTCAGTCTTATTCTGAAAAAGAAATTATTTCTGCTTCAAATCCTTCTGTACTAGCAGTACCTTCTAGGTCATTCTCTAATCATCAGAATAAGTCTCACACAAGGGTTGGCTTCGATGAGTGCAGCTTCTGTAAGCAAAAAGGTCATTGGAAGGCTCAGTGTCCTAAGTTGAGACATCAGAATCAAGCTTGGAAGCCTGGCAATCAGTCACAATCTAATGCTCATAGACCACCTCAGGGTTATAAACCACAACACCACAATACTGCAGCAGTAGCTTCCTCGAGTTCTATTACCGATCCTAATATTTTGGCTGAGCAATTTCAGAAGTTTCTCTCCTTGCAGCCACAAGCAATGTCCGCTTCTTCTTCCATAGGTCAGTTGCCTCATAGTTCCTCAGGTATGTCACATTCTGAATGGGTCTTGGATTCTGGTGCTTCTCATCATATGTCTCCAGATTCCTCATCCTTTACCTCTGTATCCCCTTTGTCCTCCATTCCTGTTATGACTGCTGATGGCACTCAAATGCCATTAGCAGGTGTTGGTTCTGTTGTCACACCTCACATGTCTCTCCCTAATGTTTATCTTATTCCACAACTTAAATTGAATCTTGCGTCTGTTGGTCAAATATGTGATTCTGGTGATTATTTAGTCATGTTTTCTGGTTCCTTTTGTTGTATACAGGATCTGCAGTCTCAGAAGCTGATTGGGACAGGCCGTAGGGAGAATGGACTATATATTTTGGATGAGTTAAAAGTGCCAGTTGTTGTTGTTGTTGCTGCTGCTGCTCCTACAGTTGATTTGTCTTCCTTTCGTTTGAGTATTTCATCTTCTAGTTTTTATTTATGGCATTCCCGTCTAGGTCATGTTTCGTCTTCTCGTTTGAGATTTTTGGCATCCACAGGAGCTTTAGGAAATTTGAAAACTTGGGACATTTCTGATTGTAGTGGATGTAAATTGGCAAAATTTTCCGCCTTACCTTTTAATCGAAGTATTTCTGTTTCTTCTTCACCATTTGATTTGATTCATTCTGATGTATGGGGACCTTCTCCTGTTGCCACAAAAGGAGGGTCTCGATATTATGTCTCTTTTATTGATGATCATACTCGTTATTGTTGGGTTTATTTAATGAAACATCGTTCTGAATTCTTTGAGATATATGCAGCTTTTCGAGCTCTTATCAAAACTCAATATTCTACTGTGATCAAATGCTTTAGGTGTGATTTAGGTGGGGAATACACTTCTAATAAATTTTGCCAATTGCTTGCCCTAGATGGAACCATCCACCAAACTTCATGCACAGATACTCCTGAGCAAAATGGTGTTGCTGAAAGAAAACATAGGCACATTGTCGAAACTGCTCGTTCTCTCTTGTTGTCTGCTTTTGTTCCTAGTGAGTTTTGGGGAGAAGCTGTTCTTACTGCTGTAAGCTTGATTAATACAATTCCATCTTCTCATAGTTCGGGTCTATCTCCTTTTGAAAAGTTATATGGGCATGTCCCTGATTATTCCTCATTTAGAGTCTTTGGTTGTACTTGTTTCGTTCTTCGTCCTCATGTAGAACGAAGTAAGTTATCCTCTCGATCCGCTATTTGTGTCTTTTTGGGCTATGGTGAAGGTAAAAAGGGTTATCGTTGTTTTGATCCAATAACTCATAAACTTTATGTGTCTCGTCATGTTGTCTTCCTTGAGCATATACCTTTCTTTTCTATTCCATCCACTACTCATAACCTGACTAAATCTGATCTTATTAGTATAGATCCATTTTCTGAGGATTCTGGTAATGATAGCTCTCCCCATGTTCGATCAATTTGTACTCATAACTTTGCAGGTACTGGTACTTTACTCTCTGGTACACCTGAAGCTCCATTCTTATCTACAGCCCCTCAAGCTTCATCTGAGATTGTGGATCCACCTCCACGTCAGTCCATCCGTATTCGTAAGTCCACAAAACTACCAGATTTTGCTTATTCTTGTTATTCTTCATCATTTACTTCCTTTTTAGCCTCTATTCATTGTCTTGTTGAGCCCTCTTCCTATAAAGAGGCAATTCTTGATCCGCTTTGGCAGCAAGCTATGGATGAGGAACTTTCTGCATTGCATAAGACAGATACTTGGGATCTGGTTCCTCTACCTCCTGGTAAGAGTGTTGTTGGTTGTCGTTGGGTGTATAAGATCAAGACTAATTCTGATGGGTCTATTGAGCGATATAAAGCTAGGTTGGTTGCAAAAGGATACTCTCAACAGTATGGTATGGACTATGAGGAGACATTTGCTCCGGTTGCAAAAATGACTACTATTCGTACTCTTATTGCCGTAGCTTCGATTCGTCAATGGCATATTTCTCAACTTGATGTTAAAAATGCCTTCTTGAATGGAGATCTTCAAGAAGAAGTTTATATGGCACCCCCTCCTGGTATTTCACATGACTCTGGATATGTTTGTAAGCTTAAGAAAGCATTATATGGTCTCAAACAAGCACCCCGTGCTTGGTTTGAGAAATTCTCTATTGTGATCTCGTCACTTGGCTTTGTTTCTAGCAGTCATGATTCTGCTCTTTTTATTAAGTGCACTGATGCAGGTCGTATCATTCTGTCTTTATATGTTGATGACATGATTATTACTGGTGATGACATTGATGGTATTTCAGTTTTGAAGACAGAGTTGGCTAGACGATTTGAGATGAAGGATTTGGGTTATCTTCGATATTTCCTGGGTATTGAGGTAGCATACTCACCTAGAGGTTACCTTCTTTCTCAGTCGAAATATGTTGCAGATATTCTTGAGCGGGCTAGACTTACTGATAACAAGACTGTGGATACTCCTATTGAGGTTAACGCAAGGTACTCTTCTTCTGATGGTTTACCTTTGATAGATCCTACTTTATACCGCACTATTGTTGGGAGTTTGGTATATCTCACCATTACTCGTCCAGATATTGCATATGTTGTTCATGTTGTTAGTCAGTTTGTTGCTTCTCCTACTACTGTTCATTGGGCAGCTGTTCTTCGTATTTTGCGATATCTTCGGGGTACAGTTTTTCAAAGTCTTTTACTTTCATCCACCTCTTCCTTGGAGTTGCGTGCATACTCTGATGCTGATCATGGTAGTGATCCCACAGATCGCAAGTCTGTTACCTGGTTTTGTATCTTTTTAGGTGATTCTCTTATTTCTTGGAAGAGCAAGAAACAATCTATTGTTTCTCAATCATCCACCGAAGCAGAATACTGTGCCATGGCATCTACTACCAAAGAGATTATTTGGTTACGTTGGCTACTTGCTGATATGGGAGTTTCCTTTTCTCATCCTACTCCTATGTATTGTGACAACCAGAGTTCTATTCAGATTGCTCACAACTCGGTTTTTCATGAGCGGACTAAGCACATTGAAATCGATTGTCATCTTACTCGTCATCATCTCAAGCATGGAACCATTACTTTGCCTTTTGTTCCTTCTTCATTGCAGATTGCAGATTTCTTTATCAAGGCGCATTCCATATCTCGTTTTCATTTTCTAGTTGGCAAACTCTCGATGCTTGTAGCTGCCGCATCGTGAGTTTGAGGGGAGATGTTAAATAATATCTATGTTGTCTTATTTATTAAGGGTAGAATAGTACTTTCAGTTTAACCTATATATACTTTATTTGTAATTAGGTTAAGACTAAGCATTCATAATATACAGTTTATTCAGAATTGTAGCCTTCTTTTTGTGTTTGATCTCAATTAATTTAACACTGTTAACAACGATTTGATGTAGGATTGGCAATTAGAAACTTGGCAAAATATATAGGGTGAGGTGTAATCAGTTATTGCTCTCTCTCTCTCTCTCTCTGTAAGTTAAGTTGAAATTTGAGAATGAGTTATTTGAATGATTGACAAGTTTTCTCTTCATTGGACCAGATTTTTTGCTTGAACTTTCTAAAGCTATGATAGTCTAATGTGAAATTTAATTGTCATTTTCCCGTGGTAGTGCTGCCAGCATTGTGAATCAATGCTTGCAGTTCTATGTTCAAAAGCTCGAGAGTTGGAATCCATCCTTTTTTTATATAGTTTTTTTGAGTTGACCCGGGTTAACCCGAGTCAACCCATTTGACCCGTGACCCGATCACTTGACCCGGTCAATGACTGGGTCGGGTTTCAAAACTATGGTTAAGACCAGGTTAAAATCATAAAACCTTTAACAGAATAGAGGCTCAAAGAGAGACTGTGGTCACACACGCATGTACTTTAAAAGAATAATCATTTTAATCTTTTCAGTTTATCTTTTTATCATGAATGGAAGTACAAATATATTGGTTATTGAAAAGGTAGCTCAGTTGATGTTGGAAACACAGATAAGTGTAAGTTTTACTTTTTATCAGTGTTTTTAGTCTTAATCTGAAAATCGATATCAAAACAAAACCAGTTCCAATCCCTTCCCATATCCTTTGTTTAATGCATGTAGACAAATGTGAGTAAAGCATAGGTTTGTCGAATCATGGATATTGACAGATGCATCAGCATGTGTATGTGATGCTTTGCAAGCATGACAACAGTGGTTGTACTTGCTAGTTCTCTAATATTTCTACTAATGTACATCTGAATGTCCTTTACAGTTGTGTTGCTATGGTTTTCATTACTTGCTTCTGTCACTATTAGTTCTCACCGCTTGTTTTCTCATGTTTTGAAGTTTGATGGAACATGCTTAATAAATTGGAATGTCACTTCTGAAGTGGAAAATCTATTGTTGGCTTCCCATAATATATTGATGGACTATTTCTGAGAGGTAATTTTTAATCTGTGTTAAGAATTACCTGAGACTTGGAAAGGTCTGCCTACAAATGGCAAATTACACTCTTAGAAGCTGCTGTAGATGAGGATTATCTATTTGTTATTTTAGGCAACCCAAGTTTAACTAAAAAAGAAAAGACTTTTATTGCTTTGTATAATAGCAGCTCAATGACAGGCTGAAAAATCTTTGAACGACATGGTAGATGCTCTGCCCTTTATTTACTGAATTCCTTTAAGCGTTCACAGGCAAAATGCTTTTATATTCTCTTCCTTGTACTTTAAAGGATCCTGACTGGTGTTGAACTTCAGATATTGGATTTTGTCCACTGCATTTACCAAGGAGTCCTGTCTGCTTAGAGCTTGTCTGCCGAGTTCTATGCGAAACCTGGAAAAGGGAAATGAGGTACGATACGAACATCAATTCTACAAAGCATTCTTCAGACGGTTTCAGATTTATAACTTGTATTCTCAAGATAGTGAGTTTTTCTTTCTTGTACAATATTACTGCACAAACTGTGACATGATGTTCAATTAAGTATTTATTCATAGCTGACAAAATCTATGATAGAGAATATAAATTTGTGGCATCGTTAAGCACCTTTTCCCTTATTGCCTAGGTTTTATTTCTTTTATCATTAGGTTTTATTGTGTTTTTGATATGGGACAAAAGATATTTAAAACTAAAGAAGAGAAAAGAAGCAGCTATGAAGAAAAAACTAAGGAAAGAGAAGAAAAAGCTGAAGAAGAGGGAAAAATCTCGAACTATGCAATTTTTATTCATTTCATCAACAACTTGTCTAACATTTAGAAAAATAAAATATAAATACTAAGACCTTAACCAAAACAAATAATACAATAACTAGAACAAGCCTAATAAATAAACCTAAATAAAACAATAATGAAATTAAGCTCAATAAATAAACCCAAATAAAATCCAATAACACAAGGATTGAGCTATCAATGATAATAAAAACAACCAATGACAAAATTTGAATGGCAATATATAAAGTGAGCAAATAAATTAGGGTGTAATGCAAGGAAGGTATTATTTTTTAGACACATAAGGTATTATCAATGATAATTTGAATAATAAGTGTAATGCCACAATAAAATTCTACGTATCAAAAGGTAAAGTGATTTACTGTTGGGAAGATGCTGGAAGCTACTGCTGCTGACATGGTGAAGAGTGCTGACATGGCATTGGGTGATAATGTGCTGCTGATGTGGTGATGACGTGGCAATGCACTACTGACGTGGCAGTGTGATGTTGACATGGCAATTCCGATGACGTGGCAGTGCAGCGCTGGCGTGTTCATGTGCTGCTGGCGTGGTGAAGCGAGGGCTTATTTATTTTTATTTTTTTCAGAACTGGGTTATAAAACAAAAGGATTTTTTTTTTTTTTCCAAATCCGGGTTGTAAACAGAAAGATTGATTTTTTTTTTCAATCGTTGATAATGATTCTACACAGTTTCTAGGGTTTAGGAACTATGTTGAATTTTAAGGATTTTCACAAGTTCTAAGAGATTGATTATCTGTCAATACAATTAAAAGTCTGTGCTTTGATATCAAAGTTGATGTGGGACAAAATAGATTTAAAGTTAAAGAAAAGAGAAAAGAAGAAGCTAAGAAGATAAAGGTAAAGAAAGATAGGATATAAATATTACCTAACAATAATAAAATAAAGTCTAATAAATAAACCTAAATAAAATCAAATAATATAAGGGTTGGACTATCCTCCATCATCATAGATCATACAAACATGTGAATCATGTCTCGGGTATGTTGTCCCCATCAGTTTTACTACAAGGATTATGTATTGTTAACTATAAATCAAGCTTTCTGATTTGGTAACTTTACTTTATCCCATTGGAAATTGGTATCTTGTACTATTAGGTCAATTGTTATTATTTTGTAAACTTCTTATTCATTGTCTTCTTTCATGAATTTCCATTTAAAGAATTGAAGAATGTATACTATTACAGAAAAGAGCATAGAGATCAGAACTTCCAGTCAAATAATGATCAACAAACGCACAAGTCTGTTGACTTAGATTTTTACGAATCTTTCTCTCTAAGAAAAGCATATATAGATACCACATTTCATTTATCAGTTCATTTCCATTGAACACATTTAAATTTTTTAGACATCTATTAACACCTGGCTCACATTGAGCTTTTCATTATTGCATATTTGACATGGATAGCTGGTCTGGCGATTATTTACACGAACATCTAAATTTAGTATTAAACATATCATACCAAATAGGATGGTCCTGCTGCCGAGCATCTTTCACATGATGCTTGAGATCTCATTGTTAAGCTTGGATCTGTGTGGTGGATGATGACTGATAAGTGATAAACATCCACAGGCATCAACTGCTTTAATATTGGAGTTGCAACCTTTTGCAAATTTTGAAAAGAATGTCATCAGATTTTTTGTTAAGTCAATTGCTCTGATAAAGATTAGTATACAATTTCTCATATTGTGAAGAGAACTTACCCCAGTTTCATTGAGCTTGCTGGTGCTTCACTGTTATGAGGCTGAGGCTGGGGCTGGGGCTGGCTCAATTGGAGACGGATTGGGGCATGCAAGTCATATCCATTTTCTACTGTGTAGGGTGGCCGGGAAGCTCTGTTTGCTTCATCCCCATTCCGTTCTCCATAAACCTGGGATAAGAAACTTCTAATTTAGGCTTTTAGCTTGTTGATGAATGTTCACTTTCTAAAATCTCAAGTTCAGGTTCTACAGGCCTTTTAGCTCACTGGTATATAGGTATGGTTCCCCTACACTAGACTTGAATTCTAGATTTGTTGTTTAAGAGCTACCTGATTGTAGGAGGGAGTGCATTCTATGAAGAATGTGTGTATAAATTCTTTGTAGGTTCCTTATTTCGTGGTAAAAATTGAAGTTCAGAGTTGAATGGGAGATGGATAAAATTTCTTAGTGATACATGTGTTGCCAAGACTAGTACCTTACGCAATTCTGCATTTTCTTGACTGATGAGGTCAAGCTTCTTATGCAGTTCTTGGTTTTCTTGATAAATTAGATTACCCTGCAATGAAGCCAATCAAAGCCAGTGAGCATGAGAATGTCTCCACTATCAATTTGGGAAATATTGAAGGCAATAGTTCAGAAAACCTTTTGGCTCATCTCTTTAATTTCATCAGTTAAAATTTGATCCTGTATGCAAAAAAAGGCTGCATTAGCATCAAGTGCATGCTGCATACATGTACAAAAAGTGATCTTGAGATCAGTATAGGTTTACCTTTTTAATTCGAACACCTTTCATACTCTTCTCCAGCTTGTTTTCTAGATTTTCTAGATTTTTGATGCTCAAACCAGACAGTTCTTCTCCCATCAATTGCCTGCAACATCTCAAGGCAAATGTTAGGTATGGTGCCAGAGTTTTATACTTGTCCATTAATATAGTGTTAGAAAGAAAACTTGTCCATGGATGCATAAATCTATTAGTTTTTTCTCGTGGCAGATGTGGCTACAACCGCGATCCATGATGTGAAACAAAACATGGCCGTAAATTTTTTTAACCACATAGCCTACACCATTATTTTAAGGCCAACAGTGACGTGTTATTGAGATCCTCTATTGAGAATATTCAGTGATAATTAACTTTACCGATGATATTCTTGCAAGCACTGCAGTTCCTTCCTCAAGCTTGCTGCCTCCCTTTTCCACAACTAGTGAGCAGAAAATGAAGCACATCATATAACAAGCTATAATTTAGAGTAGAATAGAATTGATGAGAGCTGCTTGAAGAAGTGATTGCCTTATAAATCTGCATGTTCATGCTACAGTCTACAGAGAACACTTAATGAGATGGTCGTGTATTCAGTTTTGCACAGAGAAATTTTGTTTATGAATATTGTAAATGTTCCTGTATGGTGACGTTACTATTGTGTTTGGTTGCAGGATAAAATTAAATTGAACATGGCTTGGCATAATAGAAAATCATTGTGCATAGCGCATGCACAGACAGACTCGTGTATATCTTTTTGAGTTAATGAAATGCTGAGATTGTTCTTGTATTGTATCATTTCTACTTGTGTGTTCTACTTGTCTTATAAAAGGGAAGAGTGTTGGGAAACTTTTTGGTGAGGAAAAACACTAAGTTGTTAGGTAAAGACGAGTGGATTGACAGAGAGAAGGCTGAATCTGACAATGAACTGGGCTACTGTATTGAGCTGGAAGATTTTGACGAGAACCCAGTGACAATTGGTTGGTGTTCATCATGCATGATATAAATCTTTTTTTTAGCACTCTGTTTTTTAGTCAAAGGCAGGTTCTAACGTGGGAGCGATGAAGCTGCTATAAATCTAGATGCTTTTTCAGAGTGGCCCTAGAGCCATCGACAACTCCCCTCGAGTGAAAATGCAATCACTTGAGTGGATATGCCTCAATGCATGCTGTAAATCTCGCAAAGCAAATATGTAAGTGTTTGTTGAGTGCTTACCTTCACTTCTGAAGCAGGATTTAACAGTGGCTGGCACTCCTCTTTTTGTTTGCTGTAGCGTTCAATGATGGACTTCATACTGAATCAGGGCAGGGAGTTCAGAAAAATCAGGGTTTCTTCTTTATGGCGATGCAACTTCGAAGTAAGTAATGACACTAGTCAGGTGTAATTTAAAAGCAAAAGCAGGATAGATGCTCTCAATTGCAAGAAAATTCAAGCACATATATAGCTAACTGATGCCTCTCCTCTATCAATGCCTTTTTCTGATCCTTTGCTTTGACATTGGTCGCGGTTACAAGCAAAGAGAATTGCCCTTGATTATTTGTTTTTGAGGTAGAAGAAAAGTGTTTTCATAAAAATATAAAATTATATTTTGTATTTTAAGACTATTTTGACATAAAAAATGAATTTTTTTTTAAAAATAATATTATTTTGATGTATTTTAAAATAAAATTATTTTTAATAAATAAATAGCCTTTTTTTGGTTTGAATTGATTCCTAGGCCACAATTAACATTTTTTTTTGAAGAAACTAAGGGTTGCTCGTAAACAGGTAAAACTATAAGTTTTTTTGTTTGAAGAAACTAACCGTTTTTTTTTTGTTTGAATTGCCCTTGATCAATGTACGAAACGAGGGAAAAGGTCAGAGGTGGTATTAAAGAGGGCCGTTCATGATGTCATACAAATGTAATAAACGGTGCCGTAGATAAAATATAATGAGAACAGAAAGGATATTTTTATGTGCTAAAAGTAGAAAAATTCACGACCAATGAAATAGATCGATGGAAGTGAAACAATGCACTAAACTACGTACAAATGTAAAAACCCTTTAATTATTCTTCTGTCTATCTGGATTCTAATTAAAAAGTTTCATATTGATGTTTATTTTAAGTTATCGCAATCCCTTCAAAATGAAAATGATATATATATCCTTTATTTTTCCAATGGTATGGTATAAACTACAAGGATAATTAAGTATTCCCAGGTGAGATACGTGTGGCAGGATCTGAAATTATATTTTATGTTTTGAATCTATAGGTCGAAGTCAAGATATGGGTTAATTATACTAAAATGCCTTACCGTCCGCTAATAAGAACATATTGTGGTAATTATATATATATGCCTTTACATCTTAAGGAGGCGTTTTATATACTGAAAATATTTCACGGAAAATATTTTTCTAATTATTTTGTATTTGTTTTGTGTAAAATATTTTTATACAAAAATTAATACAAAATATGTTATCAAAATATAAACATGGTACATTCATTATATTTTTTTATATAATGAAATATTTTCTAAACAATAATTAAGCTAAGTATAGGGGAATTTAATAAGCGCAAAATATACACTATGCTTTTTAATGTGTTTTGAGCTTATTTGATCTTATTAAAGTTATTTTTATGAGTTTGGCATGTCCAAAAGACATTGTGAACAAATTGTTAAAAGACAAGAAATTCTACATTTTCTTTATGTTTCTAACTTGGTTTCTTATGGCGGGTTTTTCACCAAGTTAGATTTTTGTAATTTAAACATGAGTTGAATCAAAGTTAAAATACACATATCAAGCTTTCCATAAATGTATTATGAGTAAAAATCCGAGTTTGTGTGGACCTTTAATAAGAACTACAAAATCAGATTAAAATCCTAGTTGCAGCAAGATTATGTGCTTTCATAATATATATTCAAATGTGAATATCTTGAGCCTCAGATATCGAAATCATACAATTCAACATGTCAACCATCATTATTTTATTACCACCATCATCACGATGTCACCTCTATCACCCAACTCTATATCAAGAAAAATTTAGTTATTTTGTTTTATTTATTAACTGTAGAATAATATTTTTATTTTCTTTTCCGTTTAGTCTATATATAATTTCTTTATATTTAAGTTAAACCTATTTCTTTATATTATTGTGATCACATCATGCAATATCAATGAAACCCTAACATTCTCTTCTCTTATTTTTGTATTTCTCTTTATTTTTTTGGATTGTTTTATATGATATCAGAGCATGGTTTCATGAAATAAAGCTAGGGGTTTCGCAGGGGGCAACATACCCCTACTAGGGTTTGAGGTGGAGCCTTGATTTTTTTTTTTGGAGTGATCGTATAACTTCAAGAAGACATTTGTTCAAATTATGTAATCTAATATTTTGGTTTTTTTTTTTAATGTTCTGGTTTTCTTTCTTTGTTGATTATGGCTACTAAAAGAGATGATTCACTTCAGTCTGTGAATGTGAGGTTGGATGGAAAGAATTATTCATATTGGAGTTATGTAATGAGAAATTTTATTAAGAGTAAAAAGATGTGGGGATATGTTAGTGAAACTTCTGTGATATCTAGGAATATCAATAAGAGTTATATTGCTTTGATAGATACATGGAAGCAAACAATGCAAATATTATTACTTGGATTAACAATTCTGTTGAGCATTCTATAAATACAAAGTTGATAAAGTGTAAGACATCAAAAAAGGTTTGAGATTATTTACAAACGTTATTTACGCAATCAAATTTTGAAAGGCAATATCAATTAGAGAATGATATACAAGCTCTTCACCAAAAAAATATGAGTATTCAGGAGTTTTATTATGCTATGACATATTTTTAGGATCAATTAGCTCTTGTAGAATCAACATAATTAAAGGCATGTGGTACCTATATTACTCGTAGAGAGGAGCAATGATTGATACAGTTTTTAACGTCATTTTGTAGTGATTTTGAAGGACTTAGACGTTTAACTTTGCATCGTTCTCCACTACCTTTTATTGACTTAGTTGTCAATGAGTTATTGGCTGAAGAAATACGTCTTCAATCTTATTCTGAAAAGAAAATTCTTTATACTTCTAATCTTTCTATGCTAGCAATACCTTCTAAACCATTCTCTGATAATTAGAATAAGTCTTACATAGGGATTGCTTTTGATGAGTGTAGTTTTTGTAGGCATAAAGGTCATTGAAAGGCTCAGTGTCTTATGTTGAGACAACAAAATCAAGTTTCAAAGCCTGACAGCTAGTCATAATCTAATGTTCATATACCATTTCGGGAAAATAAACCACCATACCACAATACTACAACAATAGTTTTATTAGGTTCTTTCACTGATCTTAGTATTCTGACTGAGCAATTTCAGAAGTTTCTCTCTTTACAGCCACAAGTTATGTCTATCTTTTTTTTTTCTTTTCTTTTATAGGTTAGTTGCCTCATAGTTCTTTGGGTATGTCACATTCTAAATGGGTCTTGAATTCTAGTGCTTCACATCATATGCCTCCAGATTCTTTATTTTTTACTTCTGTGTCCTCTTTACCTTCTGTTCCTGTCATGACTATCGATGACACTCACATGCCCTTAACAAGTGTTAGCTCTATTGTCACACTTCACTTGTCTCACCTTAATGTTTTCTTATTCCAAAACTCACATTAAATCTTGCTTATATTGGTTAGTTATGTGATTCTAGTGATTATTTAGTCATCTTTTCCTCTTTTTTTTGTGTGTGCAAGATTTGCAGTCTTAGAAGCTAATTGGGACAAGCCGTAGGAAGAATGGACTATAACGTCAGTTACTGCTGTTGCTATTAGTTTTAATTTGTCTTCTTTTCATTTGAGTCATTTTTCTAGTTTTTATTTATGATATTCTTGTTTAGATCATGTTTTGTCTTCTCGTTTGAGATTTATGATGTCAATAAGAGCTTTAGAAAATTCATAAACTTTTGATATTTATGATTGTAATAGATGTAAACTGGTAAAATTTTATGCTTTAATTTTTAATTAAAGTATTTTTGTTTCTTCTTTTACATTTGATTTGATTCATTCTAATGTACAGGGACTTCTCACATTGCCACAAAAGAGGGTCTTGATATTATAGTTCTTTAATTGATGATGGTTATACTCGTTATTAATGGGCCTATTTAATGAAACAATATTCTAAATTCTTTGGGATATATACAGCCTTTCGAGCTCCTGTCAAAACTTAACATTCCACTGTTATCAAATGTTTTAGGAGTGATTTGGGTGAGAAATACAACTCTAAAATTTTTTATAAGTTTCTTTTCTTAGATGAAACCATTCACTAAACTTCGTGCACAGATACTCTTAAGCAAAATGAAGTTGCTGAAAAAAACATAGGTATATTATTGAAATTGCTCGTTCTCTTGTTGTCTGCTTTTGTTCCTGGTGTGTTTTGGGGAGAAGTTATTCTTACCGCTGTAGGTTTGATTAATACAATTTTATCTTCTTATATTTAGATTTTTCTTCTTTTGAAAAGTTATATGAGTATGCCCTTGATTATTCATACTTTAGAGTTTTTTGTTGTACTTGTTTTGTTATTTGTCCTCATGTAGAATGCAGTAAGTTGTTCTCTCAATTTACTATTTTTTATCTTTTTGGGTTATGATAAAGGTAAAAAAGGATATCGTTGTTTTGATCCAATAACTTAGAAACTTTATGTCTCATCATGTTGTCTTTCTCGAGCATATATCTTTTTTTTTTTTTCTATCCATCACTTATAGCTTGACTAGATCTGATCTTATTCATATAGTTTATCATCTCAAGTTCCTAGTACTTCAAATACCCCTTCTCATGTTCGAACAATTCATACTAATTATTCTGCAGGTATTGATAATGTACTATTTGATATATCTGAAGCTCCATTTTCTTCTATAGTCTCTCAAACTCCATTTAAAAGTATGAATCCACCTCTACGTCGAACCATACACATTCCTAAGTCCACAAAGTTACTAAATTTTGCCTATTTTTGTTATTCTTCATCTTTTATGTTTTTTTTTAGCTTATATTTATTCTCTCTTTAAACATTCTTCCTATAAAGAGGAATTCTTGATCCTCCTTGGCAGCAAACTATGGATGAGGAACTTTCTACTTTGTATAAGATAAATACTTGAGATTTGATTCCTCTACCTTCTAGTAAGAGTGTTCTTGGTTGTTATTAGGTATATAAGATCAAGATTAATTCTAATAGGTCTACTGAGCAATACAAAGCTAAATTGATTGGAAAAGGATACTCTGAATAGTATGATATGAATTATGATGAGACATTTGCTCCTGTTGAAAAAATAACTACATTTTGTACTTTTATTATAGTAGCTTTGGTTTGTCAATGGCATATCTCTCAACTTAATGTTAAAAATACCTTCTTTAATAGAGATCTTCAAGAAAAAGTTTATATGACACCCTCTCCTAGTGTTTCACATGACTCTGGGTATGTTTGCAAGCTTAAGAAAATGTTATATAGTCTCAAACAAGCACCTCGTGCTTGGTTTGAGAATTGTTTTTGTTGTGATCTCTTCTTTTGTATTTGTTTCTAGTAATCATGATTCTGTTATTTTTGTTAAGTGTACTGATACAGGTTGAAATGTGTTGCAGATGTTCTTAAGCGAGTTAGATTTATTGATAATAAGACTTTAGATACTCTCATTAAGGTTAACATAAAATATTCTTCTTCTGATGATTTATATTTGTTAGATACTACTTTATACTGTATTATTATTGAGAGCTTGATATATCTCACTATTGCTCATCCAGATATTGTATATGTTGTTCATATTGTTAGTTAATTTGTTACGTCTCCTACCATCGTTTATTTGACAACTATTCTTTGTATTTTACGATATCTTCGGGGTATATTTTTTCATGGTATTTTACTTCCATCCACCTCTTTCTTGGAGCTTGCTGCATATTCTGATGCTGATCATAACAATAATCCCATAGATCGCAGGCTTGTTACTAGTTTCTGTATTTTTTAGGTGATTCTCTAATTTCTTGGAAAAACAATAAATAATTTATTGTTTTTTAATTTTTAACCGAAGTAGAATATTGTGTTATGACATCTATTACTAAATAGATTATTTGGTTATGTTGGTTACTTGCAGATATAAGAGTTTTATTTTCTCATCTCACTCATATGTATTGTTTTGTGACAACTACAGTTCTATTTAAATTGCTTACAATTTAGTTTTTCATGAACAAACTAAATACATTGAGATCAATTGTTATCTTACTCGGCATTATCTCAAGCATGACACCATTACTTTGCATTTTATTTCTTTTTTCTTTACAGATTACAGATTTCCTTACCAAGTTGAATTTTGTTTCCCATTGTTTTTTCTTGTTGGCAAACTCTTGATGCTTATAGCTTCCGCATCGTAAATTTGAAGGGAGATATTAAGAAATATAGGGTTATTTAGTTTTATTTATTAAGGGTAAAATAATATTTTTTATTTTCGTTTCAGTTTAGCCTATATATAATCTCTTTGTATTTAGGTTAAACCTATTTATTTAGATTATTGTGATCACACCACATGGTATAAATGAAACTCTAGCCTTCTCATATCTTATTTTTGCATTTCTCTTTATTTATTTGGATTGTTTCACACTCCACTCATGTTACCATCCACCTCTACCACTATCATCTTGCCACCATGAAACCTTTATTATTAATTACGTGTTTGACAATGCATTGTATCATGTTTTTTAAAAGTATTTTTCAATTGAAAATGTATTAAATTATTTTTTTTTAGATTTTTTAATCTTTTAAACCAACTCATTAAAATCAACGAAAAACATCTAAAAAACATTATTTCAATTCTTTTTCAAGCAAAAATTCCTTTAAAAAACAGAAGTTAAATAGTGTTAAACATGTACTAAAAACGATAAAGTTACAGTTAATACTTTCTTCATTCTTTTCTTATATATATTGATCACGTTTCAGATAAGGAAAAAGAGTTTTTTTCATCGAATATGAGATAAATTTAAAGATTTTCATTAACTAAAAAAATGATATAGAATCTTGAATTGCAATATAATATTTGATAGTTGATACATAATACAAAAATAAATATTAATCTTATATAAAACATTGAATTTTATCTCAAATCGAATACATTATTAAATTTAAATAATTAAAAAGTAAACTCGACAATAATATTAATTTTTTAAAATAAATTAGTTTGGAGTTCACATTATTAAAGACATTCAAAAGGAAAATGCCTCCATGCTCATCCTTGGATTTTGTTAGATGTCCATTAATTGTACAAGTGATTTTGTGATTGCGGCCGCACCACCTCATTATCTTTATCTTTTATTCTTTATCCCCGTGGGCACCACCATCCCCCCCCCCCCCCTAACACCAATTACTATCACCTCATGT
The DNA here is from genome assembly GCA_033617975.1 of Populus alba x Populus glandulosa. Classification (NCBI taxonomy): domain Eukaryota; kingdom Viridiplantae; phylum Streptophyta; class Magnoliopsida; order Malpighiales; family Salicaceae; genus Populus; species Populus alba x Populus glandulosa. The sequence goes on along the minus strand of CM066143.1, from coordinate 29,843,979 downwards.
CAACATCATCATATTTCTTACATATTAATTATTGTTCCATAAAAAACAAACGGTATTACTTCAAATAATTTGTTTATGGGTATATGATTATTATTTAGAGTTTTTTTAGGATCTAAATTCTAAATATTTAAATTACTTATTATCTAGAAATGTCAAGAAAAGGATTATACGTACCTTCTTAACCATTAGGCTAAACTATAATCATGAGGTTATAAACATTTCTTTCAATCCCATGCAATTTGTATACTATTTAAGAGTTTAATTGCTTCTGTTAATGTGTGTAACAGGTGCATATCAATTGATTCCCAGGTCGCAACATAGGTATCGATCGATGCCTTTTCCTTTGAACCTCGCCTGTAGATTAATTCCTATATATGAGCTCAGGTAAAAACTTCATTCTATATATACCTCAATACTAGTCAGGCTAAAAGGTTCGGAATCTAATGCATGTATTGTTACAATCTTGACAAACCTAATGCCATGCTTTGCTAAGAGTATTCATGAGACCATGCACATAACTACTCAATCACGTTGCAAAGCGGACATTACTCTTCCAAGGAAGCTTCTATGTTGCTTATAAATTATTTTGGCATGAAAAGATCATTGCTGAACGTCGCAATAGTACATAGAGACGGTACGTACTGGTCAGGAGAAAAGAGAGGTGGAGAGGGAGAGAGAGGTGCAACCTAAATATCCAAATAATATATACTAATGATTTTGTAATTTAGTAGTGCTCTTGCAAAAGCAAGTGAAGCGAGCAATTGTGGAACTAGGGTTTATAGGCATGCATGGAAAGCAAAGATGAAAACACTATTTTGTTAGGTATATATTAACTTTAGTAGATCAAAGATTGGAGCAACTACAAGATAGTCCGTGTAAACGATAAGTTCATACATACACAATCGTAAAAAACTATAGTGTAGTTTATACTAAATGGATGGATGGACAATTTTCCAGAAAAAGAAAAGAAGATAAAAGAGGGGTGAAAATTTAGAAAGAACAAGGCAAATTCAAACTTTAAAGAGCTACTGTGAATGTGTGTGGGATTAGGTCTTGATTTGGAGTCTCATCTTTTGCAATCTACGGCTACTTTGTGTAGAATTATACTATAAATGATTCATTGAGAATGCAATGTTTTACAAGATAATATAAGGGAAATTATTTCTAGATGTTCCCTCGAGTTCTATATGTATAGTTAATACAAATAATTGCTAGTACTTAAAAGACCATTTAATGCCTAAGTTTAAGAAACTCCAATAATAATTTTATATTATATTAGCTTTTATCCTCTTGAAGTAAAATCTAATTGAGGATTGAGGCTTGCAAGACCAATTTATCTTACATATATATTTTAAAAGTATTAATTTAGTTAATTTAAAGAAAAATTATTCGCACTATATTCAAATCCTGATTTAAGGCTGTAAATTTTAAATAATTAGATAAAAATTTAGAATAATTTTACTAAATAATAGTTATATTTGTATTCTTTTAATGGTCTTGAAGTATGTATTAGTATCTTTGGATAGCTTGTTATGGTATAAAAGGTGTGAAAGAGGGATTTCAAGAGGGGTGTTTGAGAGTTTGGTGGTGGTTGTTTTTTAACGTTTTTTTGTTTGAAAATATATCAAAATATATATTTTTTAAATTATTTTTGATATGAAAATATTAAAAAATATATTAATTTAAAATAAAATAATAAAATAAAATTTAAATTCTTTCAAAAATATTTTTAAAATCCTAAACGTTGTAATACAGTTGCCCTAACTTACTATTGATAAGTACTCCGGCTACAATATTATCCAGTCAATGCCTATCCATACTGGTAATAAGATTTTATCTTATGTTCGGCCTAACCAATAAGGATTTCCCTTCCTAGCTAGGTAAGGTGTGCAAACTAGATGCTAGCTCCTTGTGCTTACAGACTCCAACTAAGTAGCCATTACCATCTGCGCGCAAGCTGCTTAATTCTATACCTAAATAAACTGAGCACTGACCAACTATTACCAGACCGATCACCTTCAGAATCGCCGATGAGAATGGTGCCTGTCGTAATTAATATATAACATGCATGCATATGAGAAAGGTCTCTGCGGCTGGAAATTAAGCCCTAGCTAGCAGCACAAAGCCGTAACTTGATTTTATGTAATAAAAACCTACTAATCCTCTCTCTGAGAACCATATTTTGGAGGCTGTATTATTTTTATGTAAAAATAAAAAAATCATAATCACCGGAACATGGGAACTACTTGTTTTGCAGTACAAAATATAGGAAAGAGGGGAAAAGAGATAAAAGACGGAGGAGAAAGAGCAATTACATCTATCATCTGAACTAACTATTTATTCATACACCAAAATATATATAGAGAGAGGAGAGAGAGAGGTCTGACCTAGTATCTTGAATTGCAATATCATATTTGATAGTTGATACACAATACAAAAATAAATATTAAGCTCATATAAAACATTGAATTTTATCTCAAATTAATCTAAAACATTATTAAATATAAATAATTAAAAAGTAAACTCGACAATAATATTAATTTTAAAAAATAAACTGGTTTCGAGTTCTTTATGAGAGGTGGAGAGGGAGAGAGAGGTGCATTCTATATATCCAAATAATACTAATGATTTTGTAATTTAGTGGTGCGGTTGCAAAAGCAAGTGAAGCGAGCAAGTGTGGAACTAGGGTTAATTTATAGGTATGGAAAGCAAAGATGAAAACATATTTTGTTAGGTATATATTTAACTATAATAGATCAAAGATTGGAGCAACACAAGATATAATTTCATATATACACAATCATATAAAAACTATAATGTAGTCTATACTATATGGATGGATGGACAATTTTTCATAAAAAAAGAGGGGTGAATATTTAGAAAGAACAAGGCAAACTCAAATTCTTAAAAGCTATTGTGAATGCATGTGGGATTCGGTTTCGAGTTGTAGTCTCATCTTTAGCAATCTACATCTAATAATTGGAGATTTTATTGATTTTTCCACACAATAGAGCTACTTTGTGTAGAATTATACTATATATGATTAATTGAGAATGCAATGTTTCACAAGATAATATAAGGGACATTATTTCTAGATGTTCCCTCGAACTCTATATTCTATATGTATAGTTAATACAAATTGCTAGTACTTAAAAGACCATTTAATGCCTAAATTTAAGAAACTCCAATAATGATTTTATATTATATTAACTTTTATTATCTTCAAGTAAAATCTAATTGAGGATTGAGACTTGCAATACCAATATATCTTACATATATATTTTAAAGTATTACTTTAGTTAATTTAAAGAAAGATCATTTGGACTATATCCAAATCTTGATTTATGGTTGAAAATTTTAAATAATTAGATAAAAATTTAGAATGATTTTACTACATACTAGTTATATATGTATTCTCTTAATGGTCTATCATATCTTGAAGTATGCATTAGTATCTTTGGATAGCTTGTTATGGTATAAAAGGTGTGAAAGAGGGATTTCAAAAGGGGTGTTTGAAAGTCTGGCGGCGGTTGTTTTTTAAAGTTTTTTTGTTTGAAAATGTATCAAAATAATATTTTTCATCAAAATATCTAAAAACATAAAAAAAATATATTAATTTAAAACAAAAAATAAAAATAAAATTTAAATTGTATCAAAAATATTTTTAAAATCCAAAACGTTGTAATACAGTTGCCCTAACTTACTATTGATTTATCTGACCAGACTGATGATCTTGTAAGAATTGAAGCGAATATATACGTTATATGTAAAAAGTAAGTGTGAAAACGTACATGATAAGTACTACGGCCACAATATTATCCAGTCAATGCCTATCCATACTGGTAATAAGATTTTATCTGATGTTTGGCCTAACTAATAAAGATTTTCCCTTCCTAGCCAGGTAATATATAACATGCATGCATATGTGAAAGGTCTTTGCGGCTGGAAATTAAGCCCTAGCTATATAGCAACACAAAGCCGTAACTTGTTTTCATGTAATAAAAACCTACTAATCCTCTCTATCAGAACCATATTTTGGAAGCTGTATTACTTTAATTATGTAAAAATAAAAAAATTCTAATCACCGGAGCATGGGAACTACTTGTTTTGCAATACAAATTATAGGAAAAAGGGAAAAAGAGATAAGAGACGGAGGAGAAAGAGCAATTAATTACATCTATACATATGAACTAACTATTTATTCATACTGTATACACCAAAATATATAGAGCGAGAGGTCTGACCTAGTGTTTGCATGATCATAGAGCTTGCCTGTGCTGGAGAAGACAATTACTCCAACTTCCGCATCACAAAGGACTGATAGCTCCTTAGCCTTCTTAAGCAGCCCACTTCTTCTTTTGGAGAAAGTAACTTGCCTACTTGTCGAATTGTCGATCCTGCGTATCACAATCTTCCCTCTCCCCATCTTTGCTATTTTGGGATTTTTCCACTCTTCTTTTTTATTGCTAGACTAGATAGATCCAAGATCTGAATTCATAACTACGTTAATTATCAAAAATATTTCAGCGAAAATCCTTATTGAATTAGCAGTTAGGTCAATAATCCCTAAAAACCAAAGTAATGATATATATATCAATAAAAACAGGAAAGTTGGGATCGTTCCAAAAAATAGAAGAAGGTAAGTAGCTGAGAATCACAAACTATAGGAAATGTAATTAAAACATGAAATTTGTTTTATGAATAGAAAAGAAGACACGATATTAATTAACCTAAGTATATCTAGGAGAATATGTATGTAACTGGCTAATTAATAAGTAAGAATAAAATAAAAATAACTTCATATAGATAGCTAATGAAAGAAAAGTATATCAATAGAGCGCCTACTTATTTATCACCCAAAAAAAAAACACAGAAAAGTAGAAAGAAACTCACTTGGTTTAAGGTAAAGGAGTTTGGAAGGAGGAAGAGCGAGCAGCCGCTATACTTTTGGAGAAATGTTTAGGATGCCAATCTTATGTTTTGTCTGGAAAGTTTAGAGTGGTTGATTTGTTTTGCCCAATCAAATGTTAAAAATATATTTTTTTAAGAGAATATCTAAAAAAATAATATCTAAGAGTGTAGTGGTTATTTATTTTTAATATATTAAAATAATACTTTTTATTTTTTTAAAATTATTTTTAACAACAACCTACCAAAACTATACAGAAACATTAAAAAAAAATATTCACCTTCACTTTCCAAACTGCCTTTAAACTGGGGTGTCCTGAAAGACCATTGTTTAGGGTCAAGAGAATCAGATATAGGGTTGAGAAGAGGAGAGGAGATTGTTAGGGACAAATGTCAATAGCTGAAAGCGAGTATTCCAATAGAGCTACACTAGCGAGTGGAGAAGAAAAAAAATCATCGTCCCTGGTTCCAAACTACCTTTAAACTGAGATGTCCTAAAAGACCATTGTTTAGGGTCAAGAGAATCAAATAAAGGGTTGAGAAGGAGAGAAGAGATGGTTGAAGACAAATGTCAACAGCTGAAAGCGAGTATTCCAATAGAGCTATACTAGCAAGTGGAGAAAAAAAAATCATCGTACCTCGATCCTGGATTCAATGCTTGGTGTGTTTATAGTAGCAGAGATATTAGTTATCTATCTAATAGGTTATCGACACGTGCTTTCACAAAAACACGGAGACTTACTTACTTACTCTTTTTTTATTATTTGTTTTTTTTTTTTTTTAATTTTATTTTAGATGACAAGTTGGCAACTGGACATGCCCATTTTTATACCCTGTGTTTGTTCCCAATCGGTAAACTAGTCCTTGCAAAAAACAATTTCGTTGATTTGACTCTGTTATTGTTATATCCAGGCAGATGGACCCAACTCAAAAAATTCATAACATATGCTCTGTTAAAATACTAATAATATCTTTATCTAGAATATTACTGGTTATTCACTAAATCTTATAATATTTCTTGTTAAAACATACTACATGATATAAGTGAAATACACATTTAATTTTTTTTTATTAATATCGATGTTCAGGTAGTTTGTGCATACCTCGACTAATCCCATAGATTTTAAGATTAATGACCATGTAAGCCTGCAGTGACCCTGAAGTTTATAAATTCAAACTGATAATTTTAAAGAATAAACTAAAAACCTGACTAGTTAAATTATACCTTTCAGAGTTATATTTAACTTTTGATAATATTAGTAACAATTGGAAATTTTAATTAAAGTAAAATAACAAACATAATAATGATAAGCACGTATCAAATTCTTTTGAGTAAACTAATTAAACATAACAATTGGAAATATTCTTTTTGCAAAACGTAGTGGATCAACTCTCAAATCATTTTTATTTCTAGATCTTATTAGTTAGGTTCAAGTACTCTTGTATATATTGATGTGACTTTTTCCAGATATTTTATAATGGTTTATCCTTCAATACCATAAATTGCTTGCACATGAGTAAAGCTTTTCCCGCACTTTAATGAAAGTATAATTATTGTTTTTTTAAAAAAAATTATTTAAAAATATATTAAAATAATATTTTTTTTATTTTAAAAATTATTTTTAATATTAGTACATTAAAATAATTTAAAAATATAAAAAAATATTAATTTCAAATGAAAAAAATAATATTTTTTAAAAAATAATTTTAAAATGTAAAAACAAATAAAATATACTTGTGGATCGTAATATTGTCCATCATTTTTGCATACAATGTTTTTTCAAAGAGGGCCCTCTTTCGACATTATGGCCGTGGGGAGGTTAGGTACACGTTTTCCATAACCCCTCTTGTTAATTTATGATACCATTATGTCAAAGGGGTATTGGTAGTGTATAGTTTAATATATAAATTTTTCTCGTTTTAATGTTATTACAGTAACTCAAAGTATTTAAAAATATAATAATTATTATTTAAAAATATTTTTTATGTAGAAATATATTAAAATAATATTTTTTATTTTAAAAAAATTCTTTTTAATATTATCATATCAAAATAATATACAAATATTAAAAAATATATTATTTTAAAAAAATAAAAAATATATATAATTTTTTTAAAAAAAACATACCCTTAATGGATGGCTTATAATCAATGCATTTGTTATTCACATCACCATGTTTTATTGGAATCCAAAAGGATGATTGCAAAAAAAAAAAAAAAAAAACCCATGAAAGCGTCACAAGTTTTAGCTAGAGAAAGATATAGGCTCCGTTTGTTTGCAGGAAAGTGGTTTCCTTTTGGAAAGTGAATTCCGGGGAAAATGAATTCCGGGAAAGTATTTTCCGATGTTTGGTAGTGTTATGGAAAATAAACTGGAAAACACTTTCCAGTGTTTGGTTGTGTTATGGAAAATAATTTATTAATGAATTAAATTTTTTTTAAGTTTATCTAATATATATAAAATATTTAATCACTTACAATTGTCATAACCCAATTTTGATCTTTTTATTTTTATTATTTAAAAAAAAAAGATGATGAAAAATAAAAATAAAATAAATGAAGGATGAATTAAAATTTGAGTTAAGGGCAACATGATTGGAAGTTTAAAGATTTAATTAAACTCTTGACTAGTTTAATTAATTAAATCAAGGGTTTAATTGGAGAATTGATTTAATTAAATTTTAGATTATTTTAATTAATGAAATCAAGAATTTAATTGAGTTTGAAGACTTAATTAAACTTTGATTTAATCAAAAACCCTTTATTTAAATAAAATAAACTCCTCTTTGCATTTTAATTCCCTGCTACAGCAGCAGCGAATTATAATTCAATGCTACAGCAGTGACTTATAATTCACTGCTGTAGCATTGAATTATAATTCGCTGCTGCTGTAGCAGGGAATTAAAATGCAATGCTTCTGTAGCAGTGAATTAAAATGCAATGCTTCTGTAGCTGCTAATTAAAATTCACTGGCAGCGTCCGCTAAGGAAAGTGTTTTCCTTTCTTTATCAGAAGGAAAACACTTTCCTACGGGGAAAGAGAAAGTTTAAGTTGACTGGAATTGAAAGGAATTGGTTTTCCTTTGACTTATTTTTCTGATAATCACCAAACATGGAAAAGTGAAGAAAATGAATTCCGGGAATTCATTTTTCTTGAAACAAACAAAGCCGTTTTGATATGAGATAGTTGATTAAAGATTACAGATATGTAAATCTCATGTGCCCGATCCAACAATACAAATATAATATAATTTATCTTTGAAATTAAAAATAAAATATAAGCTTTGTTCAAACGTAGAATTTTTTTAATTAATATAGATATTTAAATAAATTTATGTATATCTTAATTAATTTTATGAATGTTAAATTTAATAATTATATAAGTTTTCAGTGATTATGAGATTTATAAAATTTAAATAAATAATTTTTTAAAAATAAATATAAAGTCTAAATTAAGAAAACTCCTCTCATAATTAAATATAAATATAGTAGAATTTTTTTTTATTATTAACCTGGGGTGTCCGGGCCAGCTTGCGCGCACCACGACTAATCCCCATGGCCTAACTGAGCACCCTGTAAGCCCAGAAGATATGTAAGTCACCGCAGGGATGGTAGAAAGGTATACAAAGAGGTTCCAACCCGTACGGTATAGAGAGGGAACAAACGCCTCCCCCACTAACAGAACCCCCAAGTATATGGGTGAGCTTGGGAGTCGAACCCAGGCAACTGAGGAGACTTCTGTCTCCACAGCCGCTGGGCTGGGACCTCCCATCTTATAAGACTTGGGATCCGACCAAATTAAGTTTTGCTTTTAAGATTTGTATTGATAATATGAAGTAGAAACCACAAAAGGGTAGATAAGCTTGAACTGCTAAGCCAGTTCAAATCTTGATTACTATTTTTTTTAAAAAAAATCACCCAATAACAGAAGGAGAACATTATCGCACAGGAACCCCTTTATTAAAGCAGCCTCGTACTATCAGGTAATTGTTTACACAAACCAATACGCTAAAATTAAAATTAAAATTATTAAATATGGGACTCTGTGCCTGAACCTGTGATCGGGAGAGACCACGTGAAGGAGATTCTGCTGTCCAATGGAGATAAAAGATGTTTCCTTAATCGCCAATTAGGCCCTTGGATTAACCAACCAGTTAGCATTAAAGTAATATTTGAACCTCCATGCTTACTTGTGGGCAAGAGCTTGGCCATGTGTCAATCATCAACACAATCATTGATCTGTGCATTCATCAACCTGCAGAGACCTCAAACATTTCCTGGGATTTCTAAAACACGCTTATTTCTTGCCAGTTCTGGTTTCCTTATGGCTGATTTCTCAAATTGTCCATCGAAGTAGAATATTCTCTTTTCTTTACGATAATATATATATATATATATTAACAGGGCGGAACTAGAAATTAAAATTAAGAACGACCAAGATTTTAATTGTTTTATACTCAAGCTAAAATTATAAATATAATTAAGGGAGGATTTCTAGCTCAATTACATTTCTTTCATGACAAAATTATCAATTTATCAATTACAATGGTGATAAATCTCCTTAATGAGAGAGAAAAAAACAGATATTTATGTTCACTACATATATATATATATATATATATCATTTCATGATGAATGGATTTTATAAAAAGTATTAGTAAATTCGTTCTTGAAAAATAAATTATCTTCAAGTCTTATAATTTTCTTAAAGATTAACAGGTTCAATATTATAATTTATCTTACAAGAAAGTTTGTATTTAATTATAATACCTTTATTAATTAGTCTCCATGTTTATCCGAAGCAAGCAAATGCTATTCGGATGGATTTTAACTTTTTCTTGTTTATTTTTTCTCATGTTTATCACCGTTCTTTAAATATTTTTTCTCATTTATAAAATAGTTTATTATTATAATCAATTGTTGTTATTTTCCCATTACGGCAAACTTTAGAAAAATCAAAATGTAATGATGATTATATAAGTGTAATAATAAAATATCCGTCGTTATTTTGTGGTGATTTTTACCGACTAAATTTGTCCATCACTAACTTCATCGGTAAACACCAATAAAAATATATCGTCGGTATATACTAAGAGAATCTCAATTGGAGTAGAAAGAATAAAAAAAAAAAACCAAAGAGTAAGATGACGTGTAAGTTGTTACAGACGCCGTTATCGATGAAATCACAACGAGATTCAAACAAGCAAACCATATAGTGACGTCACATTGATACCAATATAATTGTCGATGAGGTTACCATTAGAATAATTCCATCAAAAAATCGATCGGTATATCTCCCTGGCCGTTTGCAATGTGGGGACTTGATGTGATCGAGCCTGTTAACCCAAAAGCCAGCAATGGGCACAGATTCATCCTTGTAGCCATTGATTATTTCACGAAATGGGTAGAAGCCTGTTCCTACGCTCATGTGACTCAGAAGGTGGTAAAGAGGTTCATAGAGAAAGACTTGATTTGTCGTTATGGGGTGCCAGAAAAGATAGTAACTGATAATGCTCAAAATTTCAATGGTAAAATGATAGCAGAGCTTTGTACTAAATGGAAGATCAAACATTCAAATTCCTCACCATATAGGCCAAAGATGAATGGGGCCGTGGAAGCAGCCAACAAGAACATCAAGAAAATTGTTCAAAAAATGGTAGTCACCTATAAAGATTGGCACGAGATGTTGTCATTTGCTCTCCACGCATATCGTACTACAATAAGAACCTCGACTGGAGCAACTCCATATTCGTTGGCATATGGAATGGAGGCAGTAATGCCATTGGAAGTTGACATCCCATCATTAAGGGTGTTGATAGATTCTGAATTATAAAAGGCTGATTGGGTCAAGGTGAGATATGAGTAGTTAAACTTGATCAGTGAAAGAAGGATAGCCGCAATCTGTCATCATCAGCTTTACTAGAAAAGGATGGCCAAGGCATATGACAAGAAGGTTAGACCTCGTGTGTTCCAAGAAGGAGATCTAGTGCTAAAGAAACTATTGTCTCTGCCGGGAGAAGATCGCAGTAAATGGGCTCTAAATTATGAAGGTCCCTATATGGTAAGGAAGGCTTTCTCAAGAGGAGCTCTGAAATTGTCCAGAATGGATGGAGAAGATCTAGCCAGACCTGTGAATTCTGACTCTGTAAAGAGATATTATGTCTAAATGTGTTCAGTTTTCTTTTGAAATCAATAAAGTAAAGTTTGGCCATGATTTCTTTGTATAAAAAACCCTGTCATTGCATTGATCTCACTATACTCAAATTGTGCATCTTAAACGAACTGATTTTGTGCATGATTACACGAAATGCATCATATAGTGCTCAAAGATGAAATTTAAGTAGTTCCTAGTAAAGAAGTGACCAAACAAAATAAACCTCAAAGCTGACCCTGAGATAAAACTTTGTCTCTACTAGCATTGCTGGATTTGCATGGATGAATGGTTAGTTAACCATCTCTGTAATCATACATATTTTCCTGGGATAAGAACAAGGTTTATCAAACTTAACAATGTGCGTTTTGAGATGAGGAAAGGCCATCTTTGTCATCCATTCACGTTTCTAAATAATTTCATCCTTCGTAGTCCCTATTTGAGCTGGATCGTTGTTTTTTTTAGCACAACCCTGACTAGGATCACACCCTACACTGGGGGCAAATACAAGGTATTGGGAAGACACTAACAGAATCAATAAGAAAGGGGAAGGTTCAAGACAAAGATTAACAAAACAAAAAGAGACCGACTAGAGGGTAGAAAATTTTGATACTAATATCGAACCCAAGACTATCCAAACAAAGCAGTGAAAAGGGATGCTAGAATGGCTCATGTAATATTTTGGTCTCCTATAAACTATTCAAACAAAGCAGTGAAGATAGATAAGGGATTTGTTTATGTCTCATTTAGTAGACACAATAAAGGCACTAAAGGCAACATTCTCAAAAAAACAAAAGAAGAGTTACAAACTTCGGGTTTCGGTATCAAGAATAGAATCTTCAAAGGACTTTCAAAGATGATTGATGAATAGTTGATCCTAGATCATTAAAACCCTTAAACACTTTTTGAGACCATGAAATTCTTTTCATAGCCCATAACTATAGCCTACATTATAAGTCGTTAAAAGTCCTTTCTAATCAAGCGCATGTAACTTGGTTTGATAAACTTTGATCTCATGACCCACATGGTTTGATACAGTATGGTAATCTGCTGTGCTCCGTGCAAAAACAAAATGCTAGTATGGGACTATTTCTTTTATATACAACTTTTTCAAGTCTATGCTTGAACCCTTTTCAAAAGATTAAGTAGAAGGTCACTTTTGAAATAAAACAAAAAAAACGAAGAGCTTAACCTAAAGACAACGACATCCTAAAACCCGAGAAAACTGGTATTGGGAATTGCTTAAACAAGTCTTTAGTGTGTATGTTGACAATACTTGTAGTCATGAACAAGTTCAAGTTTGTTTCGTGTTGTTAACGATTCCTTTTCTTTAGGCAACCCTGTCCTTTTCTATTATGTCAGACAGAAAAAAAAAAACACACAAGAAAACATTGGCAAAAAAAACATGATGGGGCGCCTAGTGAAGATGTGGAGATTTCTTCCTTGAAATATAATGGATAAGAAAAAGACAGTGCAAGAAACACATACCAGCAACTGATTGCAAAAACACAAGACAAGCTCATACAAAGGAAAGGGTTTTACGAAACCTCAGGGACCTATGTTTCAATTCAGGTAAGGGTGCATGCATTATCATTACATTTTAGATCATTGCATGCACAATTTGTTTTGTTTACTTGCTTAAGGAAAATATCTGATTGAAGGTCCAACGAGTTTGTGGATACTTGACCACACTTCATTTTCTTTCCACCTGGGTAGGTCACTCATTACAATAAGACCGTTTTGGTTAAAGGGAATCGCCAGATGTGATTTCAGGTTGACTGAGCCACACACAGGATTTTGGTTTTGGTTAGAAGGGATTGCCGAAAGGAATCTCAGTCTATCCCAACCGCACATGATTTTGGTTCTGGTTAGAGGGGATTGCCGAAAGGAATCTTAGTCTATCCCAACCACACACAGGATGTTGGTTCTGGTTAGAGGGGATTGCCGAAAGGAATCTCAGTCTATCCCAACCGCACATGATTTTGGTTCTGGTTAGAGGGGATTGCCGAAAGGAATCTCAGTCTATCCCAACCCCACACAGGATGTTGGTTCTGGTTAGAGGGGATTGTCGAAAGGAATCTCAGTCTATCCCAACCGCACATGATTTTGGTTCTGGTTAGAGGGGATTGCCGAAAGGAATCTTAGTCTATCCCAACCACACACAGGATTTTGGTTCTGGTTAGAGGGGATTGCCGAAAGGAATCTCAGTCTATCCCAACCGCACATGATTTTGGTTCTGGTTAGAGGGGATTGCCAAAAGAAATCTCAGTCTATCTCAACCACACACAGGATTTTGGTTCTGGTTAGAGGGGATTGCCGAAAGGAATCTCAGTCTATCCCAACCACACACATGATTTTGGTTCTGGTTAGAGGGGATTGCCGAAAGGGATCTCAGTCTATCCCAACCACTCACAGGTTTTGGTTCTGGTTAGAGGGGATTAGCCAAAGGAATCTCAGTCTATCTTAACCATACACAGAGTTTTGTTTTTAGTCAGAGGGGATTGGTGAAAGGAATCTCAAGAAGCCCAACCGCACACAATGTTTTTTGCTTTGATACAAAAAAATAGCCAAATGGGTTTTCTAGCCAGTCAGGTTGGAGGAGAATGGTGTCGAAATTTTGGTTTTGTCTATTTTTATAACACTTACTATGCAAAATCTTTGCTCCGTAAGTATTATAAAGAGGGGGCATCTGTTGTAACCCATTTCTGGGTCCTCACATAAAAAATAATAAAATTCAAAAAAAATTCAAAAAAATATATTATAAAAAATATAATAGTTAAAAAATGCCAGAGCGCCCTAAAAATGCTCAAATATTGATTAAGGATGTTCAAAAATATAAAAATTAAAATTTGACAGTATATCATTGACTAATGAGAGCCCCAATTGATAAACAAAATTCAATTTTGAGGAAGAAAAGTCCAAAATTAGAAGTTTATGGACTCAATTAAATTTTATTAAAGGTTTAATTGAATTTTTGGAGAGTTTAATTGCAAGAAAAATTGATTTTTGAGTTAATTTTGGCTTTAATTGGAAGAAATTAATTTTCTGGGGTCAAATTATAATTTTTGGAAGTTAAATTGGTCAAATCAGGGGCTTAATTGCATAAATATTGAAGTTTAATGGCCAATTAGGGACTTAATTGAAGAAATCCGAGACCTAGGACTAAAATGCAAAACACACACAAATTGAGGGCCTTCTTTGAATCTGACGTGTTTATTGCCATAATCCATTTAAATGAAATGGCGCTTTTTGGGAGAAACGGCGTTGTTTCATGCACTGTTTTTTTTTTTTTAAAAGGGAAAACGCAAAACGGTGCCGTTTTGAAACGACACCATCGTCTTCTTCCCTATGCACGCAGAGAACAGGGGAGAATAATTTTTTTCTTCTCCACTTTTCGCCGAACTTCTTTCCCGGATTTGGCGCAATAAGACACCCACATTTTACCCACTTGCCTCCTCCTTTTTATCCATTGATCGATAGTGGGTGGGGCGGCCAACAGTGGCCGCCCCACCGTGACGTCCTTCCCCTGTTTTTGCCTATAAAAACAAGGGAAGGGGACCGAAGAAGAGAAAAAAAAAAAAAAAAGAGGGAGAGAAGGGGAAGGATTGAACGATAGAAAGATAGAGAGAGGCGAGAGAAATAGAAAGAAAAACAGAAAAAAAGAAGAAGAAAGAGAAGCGGCAGAGGAGAGAATAAAAGAAAAAAACAGAGAGAAAGAGAGAGAGAAGGAGGACCACCGCTGGAACCACCGCGACAGCAGCACCGCCTCCGCCAGCAGAACCACCTCGACGCCACCCCGGGTACCCTCCTGCTCCCCGATCGTTTTCTTCTCTTGCTGCCCCAACTTGCATTTTGCATGCAGAACGTGAATAATTCACGTTCTGCTGCAAAATGCAGCGTGGGCTGGTTACTGTGCATTTGGGCCTGGGCTATGCCTTCAACCCAGCCCATATACATGGGCCTGGTCAGCCCAGCCCATGCATTTGGGCCGGGTCCGGCCCATATATATAATTATAACAAAATAATAATAATAATAATAATAAAAATTTAAAGATATATATATATATATATATATATATATATATATCACTGTTTGCTTAATACAAAAAAAATTATTAAAACAAAAAAATGTTTTTGTGCATACGGCCAAGTGTCTCAAAAGTTAAAAAAAATCATTTTTGTATTTTTCATACAAAAAATAACAAACAAACAATGTTTTAGCATGCATTTTGGCTTTAATAACCAGTTTATTAAAGGCAAGAGAATATTGGTCAAAATTTCAAAAAACACAAAATAATTTTATTTTGTTTATCTTTTAATATCTAGGGTATGACATTATACGTAATACATATTCCGGATATTTGATTATTAGTATTTTAATTTTTTTTTTTTACAATAGAACCTGGGATATGACATTACATGTAATGCGTATTCCGGACAATAATATTAAAAACCGCAACACTGGCAGCCGGGTCACTGGTTTGGACCAGTGACCCGAACCCTTTTTTACCATGCAGCCCAAAAAAATAAAAATAAAAAATAAAAACAGAAAAATAAAAATAGAAAAAAATAAAAAAATGTGTATGCATGAATAAAAATAATGTAAATTTATTGGTTTATTCACTGACGTCAGAGTCAGGAATAAAAATACCGGTTTAAATTTATATTATTTTTATTCATTGTATTTTTATTTTATTTAGCTAGAAAAATAAAAATTATGTGCATGCATAAAAATAAATTTATTTTTATTTATTTATTCACTAGCGCTAGAGTAAGGAATAAAAAATATTGATTTAATTTAATTTTCGTAGCTACGAATTTTTACCAACGCCAGAGTTGGAATTATTCGAGCTCGAATATTCACTGGCGCCAGAGTCAGGAATATTATAAACAAATCATCATAGCATAAACTAATAAACATTTAGCAATTTAAGACAAAACCAACAATGCAGCCTTCCTTAGACAGAACGTTTAAGGGGTGATAATATCTTCTTTTTTACATAACCAATCCCGATCCATAGAATCTCTGTTGACCATTTAGGGTTCCTAGTAACCATAATACTAGGTGGCGGCTCCTCAAATAAGACATTTTTTTTTCTAAAAGAACAGGATGCCAAAAATCCATTCTTTTTTTTTTTCATAACAAGAGAATTATTTTTTAGGGCCGCCGCGATGTCGGGTGCGACAATATATTTACTAGGACATGAGAGAAAAATAAAAAAAGAAAAGAAAGGGTTATCAATGACCAAATTTGAAGAACATACTCAACCTAAAATGAAAGAGAAGACGAAGAGGAATAAATTGAGACGATGAAAGCCTATTTTTGACCGCCAAAAACCACTTCATGCGTTGTCCGAAATATGTGGTGACTCCAACGGGTGGGCATTGTTCTGTAAGCGCCAATAACTTTTTAAATATAAAATTATTATTTTAATTATAAATTAGGTTGCTACCCTTAACCAAACTTATAATTAACAAAAAAAATCAAGGCTAAAATTCTCAAATACCTCTGACAACAATGAATTCTACATCTTGCATCCAAAGATACATATGTAATTTTACTACGTATGAAATACAAAAATATCAAAATTCCTCTGCCAAAGACCACTTATTTTTTCTAACTTTTGGAGGTATTTTGATTATTTTACTGTTCATTAAAACATTAAATAGATGAAAATACCTCCAAACAAATCAGTAATGACTAAACTAATACACCATGTGAAAAGATCCAAATACTCTTTACTACAACAAATTCAATGTCTTGTATCCAAAGGTATACGTGCAATTCTATTGTGTATGAAAAAACAAAAATACCTAAATACCTCTACCTAAGGCTACTTATTTTTTATAACTCCGGGGGATATTTTGGTTATTTTACTATTCATTAAAACATTGAATAGATGAAAATACTCGTGAACAAATCAATAATGATTGATGTATCTTATGAAAATACTAAAATAATCCTGATTTAAAAGCACGAATTTTTTAATAGAGAAGGCAAAATAATTGAAAAATATGAATGGAGCTACATTGATTCCACGTTTTGTTTTGGTTGTTTTTCAACAAGGGTGTATCATAGAAAAACTTGAAATAATAGGTAAGCGAGAAGGAGAAATAGAAGGGAGATTGAAAGGTTATCTCGGTGAGAATGCTGTGGATGATGAACTTTAGATACTGTTGAATTCTACCACCAGTACGAAACAAAAATCTCAACATCTGTAATAGGCTGGTGCATAATGAAATGCAGCCCATCATTGTTCTATAAGAACTTGGATGATGTTGAATAATCGAAAACAAACCTTAAAAGATGCATGTGCCCATATAATGACATTTCCTTCATTGCCTCAGAGCAGTTTTAGAGAGAACTGGCAACCTCCTCCTACCATGGATATTAGCAGCTATTTTGTATTAATCATTTCTGATTTCCTGTTTGTAGCGAGCAGGACAGCACTTTACTAACCTTTTGATACGCTTATACTGTGTTATTTTGTGTCTTCAAGTGCTTCTCTGTTTTGTTGTTCTCTCTGAAAATTTCCGTTCCTAGCTAGCTTGCAGTTGCTTCTACTTCTGCCGCGGGTCTCCTTTCTTTCTAGCAAGTGTATCTGTTCAGCTTTTTCCCCTGAACAATAACTTTACGTATTAATTCAGTGCGTCACTAGATCATTTGACACATACACTGTACGGGTAGGATATTTTTTTAATGTAAAAAATTGTACTGTTTGTTGTTCTTTTTTTTTTATATATATAGTAAATTTTGTTTTTAAAATTACGTAGGAATTGATATAATATGACTCCATCATCTTAGCAGATCTAAAAAGACAACCTAAATAACAAGTAAAAATATAATTTCACTTAAAATAAATATTTAAAAGATGATTTTTTTAATAAAAAATAAGACAACCCTATAAAAAGTTAATCAAAACAAATTACAAAACTCAATTTCCAATAAGCTTAATATTAAAGGATGAAATTGAAAAAAAATTAATAAAATAAATAAATAACCCGAGTCAACTCTTATTAAACTAATGACTCGAGTTATGAAACTAGGATAACATAATAAAAATAAAATTGAAACAAATAACAAGCTTAATTCCCAATAAACCCAGTGTTGAAAAATAAAATTGAAAAAAAAATCAATAACGTCATCGAAAGCAAACCGGAATAAATTGTGAAATCTAATTCTTAGTCAACCTAATGTTGAATAATAAAAATAAAAATAAAAACTAATTAGAAAAAGAAGAAAAAAAAGTCAAGTCAATAGAGTTAACTAGTCAAACCTTCAGTCTGGATCATGGATCTTGGATGACCTTACATAAGTGAATTAAAAAAAATTATTAAGCACAATTTCCAATAAATATAGTGTTGAAGAATAGAATTGAAATTGAAACAAAAACACAAATTAGAGATAATAATAATAATAAAAAAAAAACAATATTGAAATGCATAGAGCAATGTAAAGAGAGGTAAAGTCAAACCCCTTCCTCCTTTAGTTTTTTTTTTTTTTTTAATTTTGTTAATGTTAGTAAATTGTTTGGATATGAAAACAAATATAGAGCTGGTTTCGAGGTATGAAAAATATTATTTTTAAAGTGTTTATTTATCTTACATAAAAATAACACTTTTAAGATATAACTAAACCTTCTAAACATATGAAATAATAAGAAAAAAAAGACAAAGAAAGACAATATGTTTGTTTTGTATATATTTTTCTCTTTGTTGTAAAAGGTTCCTATAGATTTAAAACATTATAATAAAACATTATGATTGTTAATAAAATTATATGATTGTGTAAAAAATAATTATATCTTGAATTAAATTAAATAGCTTTTTATTCAGTTTTATCCCAATAATTATAAATATTAAAATTAATTATGAAAATTAAAATAAATAAGTTCAAAAAATAATTAATTTAATAGATATAATTATAATATCAAAAGTGCCAAATATTTTATTTAAATATTATAAATATTTATATAATAGGATTAGGAAGCAGATTTGAAGAGTTCATGTGATTTTTTTTCATTTAATTTACGTAAGAACATATAATTTTTTTTTATTATTATTTACAAACTAAACAAAGAAATTATTAATTAATGACTTGGTTTCGACTGCAGAGGCCGCAGAGACAAGTGAGTTGCCAAGAAGGTTTCCAGTAATTCAAACGGCAGCCTATCTTGAAAGTCCTACAACTCTAACTAATGCTAATGAACAAAGGCTCCCGCTTGAGGCCACAGCAAGAACAAGAATAAACATTTCATTACCGTGCAAATTAACGCCACAGACACGCTTATACCTGCCCTTATCAACAAAAGAAATTCTGCAATTTTCCTAACCTCCAAGCATTGCAGCACTACAATTTCAACTTCCTTCATGGGAAAGCTTCCTGTTCAATTTCTTCCTTTTGTTTTCTCAACTCTCTTCACCCTAATAATCCCTTCTGCGAGTGGATTATCTTTCAACTTCACCAGCTTCATTGTTGGGGCCAATCAAAACATCTCATACGAGGAAGCATATCCTGCAGATGGAGCTATTCAGCTCACCAAAAATCTAAGAAATGCTAATATAACTAAAAGTTTCGGTCGCGCTTTGGGACGAGGCCTCGGGGAATCTTACAGACTTCACTACCCATTTCTCTTTTTCCATCGATTCGCAAGGTCGACGTGCGTACGGAGATGGATTGGCTTTCTTTCTTGCGCCAGAAGGATCAAAGCTTCCGCCTAATCTCTCTGAGGGTGCAGGTCTAGGTCTTACAAGGCGTGATCAGCTACTTAACACAACGGCTAATCATTTTGTTGCTGTGGAGTTCGATATCTACAAAAATTATTTTGATCCACCTGGCGAGCATGTAGGTATTGACATCAACTCTATGCAATCTGTAAATAATATTACTTGGCTGTGTGATATTATTGGAGGGAGAAGAACTGACGCTTGGATTAGTTATAATTCAAGTACACATAATCCGAGCGTCGCCTTCACTGGCTATAGAAATGACACTGTAGAAATGCAATTCCTTAGTCGAATAGTTAGTTTGAGGGATTACCTACCAGAAAGAGTTAGTTTTGGCTTTTCGGCTTCAACAGGAAGTGCATCTGCCCTCCATACCCTTTACTCGTGGGATTTTAGTTCAAGCTTAGAAATTCTTGATAATGTTACCAATCCAATAGATCCAGCTACCAATCCCCTAGATCGGAAAAAGAACAGGACAGGACTGGCAGTTGGATTGGGTGTTGGGGATGGTGCTATAGTTGTTGGGGCCGCTTTGGTTGGGTTTTTTATTAAGTTTATGTGTGGGCACGAAGAAGATGAAGAAGGTGGTCATGTCCTTGAAGAGTACATGGATGATGAATTTGAAAGGGGAACAGGACCAAAGAAGTTCTCTTACCAGGAATTGGCTCGAGCTACAAGTAACTTCAAGGATGAAGAGAAGCTAGGTGAGGGTGGGTTCGGTGGTGTCTATAAAGGTTTTTTGAAGGAGATTGATTCATTCGTTGCGGTGAAGAGAGTATCAAGAGGTTCTAAACAAGGGGTTAAAGAATATGCAGCAGAGGTAAAGATCATTAGCCGATTGAGGCACAGAAACTTAGTCCAACTCATTGGTTGGTGTCATGAAAGAAGGGAGCTTTTACTTGTTTACGAACTCATGCCTCATGGCAGCTTAGACTCCCATCTTTTCAAAGAAACTAGCTTGTTGACATGGGAGGTGAGGTACAAAATCGTGCAAGGCTTGGCATCGGGGCTGTTGTACTTGCATGAAGAATGGGAACAATGTGTGGTGCACAGAGATATAAAGTCCAGCAACATTATGTTGGACTCAGAATTCAATGCTAAGCTCGGGGATTTTGCTCTGGCTAGGCTTGTGGACCATGGAAAAGGTTCTCAAACAACAGTTTTGGCAGGGACAATGGGCTACATGGCTCCAGAGTGTGCAATGACAGGCAAGGCTAGCAGAGAGTCAGATGTTTACAGTTTTGGAATGGTTGCATTGGAGATTGCTTGTGGAAGAAAACCTATCAACCCAAAGGCCAGTAATGAAGATCAAGTGTCCATGGTGCAGTGGGTTTGGGAGCTCTATGGTGAAGGAAAGCTACTTGAAGCAGTTGACCCAAGACTATGCGGAGATTTTAACAAGACGCAGATGGAACGCTTGATGATCGTCGGCCTTTCGTGTGCTCATCCGGATGAACATCTTAGACCCTCAATTCGGCAAGCACTTCACGTTCTTAATTTTGATGCTCCATTGCCTCTGCTCCCATCAAAGATGCCTGTGCCATCATATTTCGCCCCGCCAATATCTGCATCTTCACTTTCAATAATGTCGTATGGCCTTACAGATTCTGAAGGAGGGATGAACAAATCTTCAAGTTATAGTTACAACACTAATTCTTCCCAGTTCACCGCATCTTCTTCAGCTTCTTCTGCATCTGCCATGCCTCCACACGAAGGCTAAATTGATGACCAGTGTAATTAATTTGAGATTCTTATCCAGTTAAAACATTTAGTTTTGCCCCTTTTACTGTACTGATCGATTTTCACGTCTGTTCTGAAAATTGATTTTCTTTGAAACGGACTACAAATTCATGTCCAATTGAACAGTTTAAGTTCACTCTGTTTAAAGATTTATAAATTAGCCACCACCCGGCTCAACTGCTAAATCTTAGCCCTTCCACTAATTAAAATATATTGTACAGTTCTCATAATCATGTCAACTACATTGTGGCCGCTCTCACTACATATACCTTGGGATCTTAGCCCTTCCACTTATTAAAATATATTGTACAGATTCTGAAGAGGAAGGCTTCTTGAAGCTGCTCCTGGAGTTTCGCGTGGAGAATCTGATACGGTGCGATGACATGTTTGATGACTCTGGCTATGGCGTGCTTATATGAAGCTTCATCTAATACCTTGTAAGAGAGCAATTCAAGTAACATGTATCAGGTCATTTGTGGTTCTAATTACATGATTATTAATTTTAAGGCTCTTAAAATGTTAATTGAGATAGGTGTCATCATGTTATCTCCATCTAATTCACATGTGTGGGAGCCACTTGCTACAAATTGCACACCAAATGCCAGGGCGGCAGAGCCTATTTGCGTGCTTTGATAATATGCTATCTCCATCCAATTCACACGTGTGGGAGCCACTTGCTACAAAATCAATATTTTTTGTCGCATGCATTGTCGAAGTTGTTGAAAAATAATTTATTATTTTAAAGAATATCTAAATTAAATTTATTGAACTAGTTTAAAAATAGATATATATTATTTGAGTTGAAAATGTTGTTATTTGAATTGAAAATATTAAATTTGTTAACAAGTAAACAAAATAGTAATTATCCTTACATTTGATGGTTTTTGAGATAATTGTATTTAGTTACTAATTATTTCTACTTAAGTTTCTTATTTTAAAAAAATATAAAAATAAAATTGATTAAATAAATGATTTTCTAACAGAAATTAAATGAGGAGAGAAATTCATGGTTACTCCCAGGGGTGAGCAAAAAAACTAAAAAACCGATTAAACCGAGAAAACTAAAAAAAAAATAACCGAAAAAACTGAACCGAAAACAAAAACCGATTAAACCGATTAGAATATTTATAAAAATGTCCAGTTCGGTTTGGTTTCCGGTTTTATAATGCTTAAACCGGACAACCCGAACCGAACCGAACTGGTTCGGTTTAGAAATAAAAAAAAAACAGTTTCTACCCTTGTAAATTATAGTCACATTGCCGCCCCCTCCCTCTAAAACAAGTATAAATAACATATTTTCTTCTAACCCTAAATTTCAACATTCCCATTTCCCAACCGCCCCTCTTCCTTCTTTTTGTCTCTCCCTTTCAAATTTGTCTTCTTCTCCTTAGATAGCAAAAATCTCTCTTTCAAAAACATATTATCCTGTTCATTTTTTCCATTCTTACATGTTCACTCTCGTTGGCCTCTCTTGTCTAGTGTGTGCTGGCTTTTGTCCTCTTCACTTTGCTTTCCTTTCTTTTTTGGCAACTTTGGTCTCTCCCTGTGCTGGGTTTTCTTGGGATTTCAGAGAAACCAAGATCTAAAAACTCTGCACTCTCAACGGTTTCTGTATCAATGCTATCGATGCTTTTCTTGTCTCTCATCTCTCAAATCTGTATTCTTCTCCTCCATGTTTTTTGATGATTTTACATTTCAATAACTTTTGATTTTCTCTTTATTTTTTTACAGTCAAATCCTTTTGTTTTGTGTATTTTTTGTAGGGTTTAACTTCTGGACAAAGAGAACAAAACGAAAATTGGAGTTTGATTTTTTGGAAAATGGAAGCAAGTATAAAAATTTCAGTTTGAACCGGTTTGGAAGGGAAAAAAACCGAACCGAACAGAACCGAAATTAATCGGTTTGAACCGATTTTCGGTTCGGTTCGGTTCCAAAACTAAAAATAAAATAAAATCGGTTTGGTTGTTTATTTTGAACCAAAACCGGACCAGACCGAAAATGCTCAGCCCTAGTCACTCCTCACAATACATTGTTAATTTAAATTGCTTTGTTATTTGTTTTGCTATTTTTCAAGAAAGAGAATTCAGTGCGACTCTCATCACAATACATTGTTCACTTGAACACTTTTTTTTTCTTTTCAAGATTTAGGTCTTTTTCAAGATTTAGTTTTTTATTTTAATTTTATCATTCAATATTAAATTTTTTTTATCCCGATCTCTTGATCTGGGTCACGGATTTAACATGTTAACTCAGTTTTTTATCATGTTTTTTATTGATTTTTTTTTAATTTTATCCTTCAACAACCGATTTATAATTAAATTTTATAATTTTTCTGGTTTGTTTTCTATGAGGTTATCTTGGTTTCATTACCCGAGTTACGGGTTTGGCAGTTTAACTCAGGTTGATTTGTGTTTTTTTTCAATTTCATCATTCAACATTGGTTTGATTGAGAATTAGGTTTCATAATTTGTTTCGATTTGCTTTCTATGAGGTTATCTATGTTTTTTTACCTGGGTTGTGAATTTAGCAGGTTAATACGGGTTGACCTATATTGATCCAATATATTTTTGTCTTATTTTTTTTTTTTAAAAGATGTCTTGAATTTTTTTTAAGAAACTATATTTTTAATAGTCATCTGGGTTGTGTTTGGATCCGTCAAGTTGACTGAGTCGCATTGGGTCAACCCTTACATGATTTGATTTTTGTTCCTTCTAGAAAATATACTAGCAACATCTAAATATTTTTTTATATTAAAAGAAAATTGATCAAACGTACAATTTAGCGTCAACCAATGATATAATAAGTCTAACTAATTATGGAAAAATATTGGATAAAAATAAAATAGAGTGTCATTTTATATTAAAAAAATGATAGCATATGATGAATGTGGCATGCTCTTATCTCAACATGAGATGTAAGAAAATGGTGTTGTAGGCATGTTTAATAGGCCAGAAGACCCTTATGTATCTAGTGAGAGGGTAAATGAGTAAAGGAAAAATTACGCTTAGCATCCCAAGGTTTTTTCTTTTTTTCACTTTGCAACAATACTTTTAAATATTACATTTTCCATGATGCATTTTGATGGCAGGTAAAATTTTACATCCTTAAAAGTTGGCGTAAAAAACAAATAAACAAAAAAAATAGATATTTATCTACAAGAGTATCATTATATTTGTGGTAAAGACTAAAGAACCTTCTGAAGGTTAAAAATAACTAAAATGCCACTAGAGCAATTGTTTTTTTTTTTTTTGAAAAAAAGTCATTAGTAGTTTTCATTTAGTTACAAAAATACAAAAAATTACAGTATTTAACAACAATTTCTAGCCACATTCAAGCATGGATTACCAAGTAAAAAATCCAGCATCTTCCCCAACATATCCTCCCTCATTTTCACTATAATTCCATCCCTCATTTTCACTATAATTCCATCAAATAAACCTGTCAAACCTGGAAAAATTTAACATTTCCTTTTCCATCAAAACAACCCAACCAATTTTCACCATAAATCATAAATAACATCTCACCAATTACAAAAATGTTATAAATTGTAGAATTAAGCAATAGTGTAATTTGAGATGACATCCATCAATTTCAATGAATAGCCTACATTTAGAAACAAAGTCTTCCTTCATCATTTTCAAACAAACATACACACGTTGAAACTTTCATAGTTGTGAGGCCATAAACTTTTTAAAGTTTTATCCCATGTAATTTATTTATTTAAGTTTTGCCCAAGTCTTGATATACATATATGTATGTGTGTTTATGTGCAACCACCTCTCTCATATTTTCTTTGTTTTATTTTCTTCTTATTTGATCGAGAGCTTCTTCTTCTTCTTTTTTATTTCTGCAACTTTCTCTTATAACCCACCCTAGCTATCAACCATATAATATATATCTTTTGAGTAAGTTTATATTTATTTATTTCCTAAGTGTTTTATAACATAGTTATGGGTTTCTTTTCTTAACATATAGTTATTGAAAATATTAGGGTTTATACTAGATTAGTTGATAAGTTTAAGGATTATTGAATTAATTTGTGTATGGGTAGTAATATATGTATATAAACATGGATTGAGATAGATTATGAATAATTAATATGTGATTTTGATATTTGATATATGTTGGTATGATTAGAGCAAAACCTAAGGAATTTCGATATTAGAAAAAAAAAATGGGATTATTGAAGAATTATATAAAAAGAATCATGCTAAAATCTTGAAAAATTTGTTAAGAGGTTGAAGATGATATAATTTCAATTTGGTCATTGAATTTTTGAAAAATTAAGATTTTACCCCTAAATTCCAAAAAACAAAATTAGTTTAGTCCATGTTCATAAATAATAGTTTTTAAGATAGATTTTGATAGATAATTGAGTTTTATTTGTGGTGTATTATCAAGTTTTTATGGTTTCATTTTGAATTGTGAATTGATTATATTTTACAATAAAACATGTTTAGGTACTTCGGAAGCCCCTCATATTGCTCTTATGTGATTGGTGGATGTTGATGGTTATCTTGGTTTGATTGTTGTTATATATTGTAAGTAAATAATATGAAATATAACCATAGAAATAACAATAATAACTATAATCAAGAATATGAATAATATTATATATGAATACGATTAGTTGACTATGTACCTTTTGTTATTGTGTGATTTTAGAATATTAAATTGATATGGATTGTAGAGTATACAAGTTAGAATACTTACACTAACAAACAAGACAATGTTAGCCTATGCGCATGTAATAGAATTTGATTACCCTAGCTAGTTAGGGGTGACACTAGCCTGTGTAAAATACTATTGCACATATATGTTATGATGCTCTAACATTTTTATATCTGATTTTCTAACTTGTAGTACTCTTATATTTATATCTAATTTTACTTATAGTACTATTAAAGAGTGACATAATTATGCTTACGTGTGAGTGGTTTTCTTAGTTATACTTTTGTCATGTATGAACTTAATGAATTAATCATATTATAATTTGGTCTTTTATTTGTATGTTTGGTATCATTTATTCACAGAGTTGTGAAAAACTCATCTTTTTATCATTATAGTCTTTTTAGATCTACAACGTGTATTAGTTGATCCAACACTACTTATTAAAAAGGAGTTCTTGTTTATACTTTAAGTTGGTATGCCTAACACTTCTTTTTCATGTGGGCTTTCTCATTTTGTTACCTATATTGTACAAATATGAATTGTGATATTGTGTATAGCTAGAGCTCCATAATTATAATAGTTTTCGGGTTATTCTTTTAGGATGACTTATATAAATACATACATGTGTGTGTGTGTGTGATCTAGTATTTTAGAAAGATGGTTGATTATTATATCAATGTCTATTTTAGTTTTGGATATAATTATGTTCAAGTCTGAGACTTGGCATAGGCAAGGCGGTCTTAAGAGTGTCTTGACCTATATACCGATCATATGCTTAATTTTGGATCTGATAATGATGAATACACATTTGAATTATAATTAGGATCAAACCCTAAATATACATCAGATGTTTGCCTTAATAGCTGTATATATTTAAGAAGTCTTTTAAAAGACTCATTGTGAGTTTCTTCTTCAAACTCTTTGACCTTTATCCTGGCTTTCTATAATTGCATATGGTATGACTTAATATCAAATTTATTATCCAAAATCATCGAAAGTGATTCATTGGAAATAGATGGGTCAACACTAATTATTGGTAGCAATATCTTTGTTATTCATATTGAAGTTGCAACTTTTATACTTTTAGGTCAAATGTAATTGTGTTTGTTCCTTGATGACTTTATTATGAATATTTGACTACCAAGAACAAGGGAATCATATATCCGTTAATCATAACCATCACCCATACAAATGTCACCAACCTTATCTATTTTATTAATATATCTTTTAACATGATATCCATGTTTAACCTCATACTTTAACAATACATCTCTGAAAAAATTTAACATTCTTCAAACTTTTTTGATTCATCAACTATAAATTTAAACCTCTTACATATAAAATCAGCAATTGGATCCATATTTGTCTTCTTTTTTTCTTTTTCCTTTTGTTATCATTTTCATCCTCATTGTCCTCATAACTAGATTGTTCTCTAACTTCTAAATCAATATTATCTTTATCGTTGCTCATCTTCTAGTCATTATCAGCACTAGAAGCATCATTCAATATCTAATTAGTAGAAAAATCAACTTGTAAACTATTAATCCACTCATCTTTAACCTCATTACAAAAATAAAAAAAAATCCTCATTGGAAAAGATATAATAACCATCTAGTTCATCATCATAATCCATTTTAATTCTAGCATCACCAAAAATATCATTATCAACAACTATTTCAGACCCCATTTTATAACCCACATTTGGATCACTGCTAGAATATCTAACATTACCATCACCTCAACATCAACACGTATTTCATAATCCATTTCATCTTTATCAAGACTAGTATCATCAAAATACATTATCACCTTTTCAAATGGGGCAGCAAAATATTTGGTTCCTAGTGGCTAGTTATCTTCAGGATTACCTGAATAACACATCACCATATTTTTATTGTTACAGGATCAATAATTGGATCAACATTAATATATAAATACATCTTCTCTTCACCTTCATGCATACTTAATACCTTTAAGGTCGAAGCATCATCATATATTTTGTTTCCTTTATCAACCCTAATGCGAATGCCATGCAAGTCCATATCAAAGACTTGCTTGCATATGAATAGTATGTTTATGTAAGATATATTCAAAGCCCCAATATTTGTCGACATATGATGAACTCCCATGATGCGTAAATATATCTAGCATTTTGATTCTTGCATGGTTTGTACAAGTTACAGAATGATTACGCATAAATTGAATAATAATTTAAAAATTAGGATTTTTTAAACATTTTCAATTTTTAACTTCTAATAATGTTAAGTTTTTGTTGAAAACAAGGAAACAAAACCTATATTCTAATGATTTAACGCACTAACATTTTTGAAATCTTGTTTATTGAAAACAATTTAAACTTGCCTTTTATTGTTAAGTTCCTCAAAGAAATTGACGCCAACAATAAGAGAGTGTGTGTGATAAAGGAGATGAGAGAATGTGACATGTAAGGTAAACACTACAAGATTTAACAGTTTTACCGACAGAATTTTTCCGTCGACATAAGATACATATTCCATCGGTAATTAATTTACCAATGAAATCACCAACAGTGAATCTTTCATCGGTAATTTTTTGTCCGTTGGTAAATCCATTTGTAATTAAAAAATATTATTACCGACGAATTTACTGATGGAACAGACGCGTCGGTAATAATATTTTTTATTACCAACGGATTTACCGACGAAATTATGTCGGTAATTATTTAAAAATATTTTTTAAAAAATTTATTTTATAAAATTATAAAATAATTAAATTAACATAAATCAACACTCTATAATATATACTCAAAATGTTTGGAAAAAAGAATAAGAAAATCAACTCAAACAAATTTGCAACAAATAAATAAAATGAAACAAATAAAATCAACTAAAAAAATTCATATGAAAAAAATGAAGTTGAAATTGCTAAAAATTTAAAAATCCTATAAATAAATCAACTAAAAATTGATCTCATATGAAAAACAAATCTCACAACAACATTTATACAATTATTAAGAACAAAAACAATTAAAAATGAAATAAAAAACAAATATAGTGAACAAAATCATGAAAAAAAAAAATCTTACCTTAATGTAGTTGCAAGTGAAGCTGAGGAGAGAATTGTTTTTTTTTGTAAAGCATATTAATTAAAAAAAAAGACTAAGAGGATAAAAGAAGAAAGAAGAAGAAGAAGAAGAAATGAGTATGTCTCTTGTAAATAAGGGGATTCAGGCTTTTTATTGGGGCATGTTAGCAACCGATTTACCGACGGATAATTGAATATTAATATTTTTTAATTATTCCATCGGTAATATTTAATTTAAATTTTTAATTTCGTAAAAAGTTTTCAAAAACCACCAATAATTATCGATGATTTTTCAATCTGTCGGTGATTCCATCTGTAATATCTAAATGAAAATTTTAAATTACTTGAATTTTTTTAAAAAAACACCAAATAACATCGGCGACTTTTCAATCCGTCGGTGATTTTGTCTGTAAAGAACAACAATTAACAATGCAATTGGAAAGTGAACAGTTCAGGAGCTCTCTGGAAAATACCGACGGAAAATTCCATCGGTGATTCCCTTTGTAATTGACATGATGAACAATATTCACAGTTTACCAACAGATTTTACTGATGGAATGAATTCCATCGGGAATTCCGTTGGTAAAAATGACACGTCATCATTTATTTTTCTTACTTTGTTTTAATTTTTTTCCACTGTAATTCCCTTAGTATATACCGAAGAAATATTTCCGTCGGTAAAATCTTTCGAAAATTTACTGACGAAAATATTATCCCGATATTTTCGTTTGTATTTATCGATTTTCTGAAAGTGAAATCTTTCTTTGACTTTTTCTTTAAAGATTGATTTGTGTTTAGGGTTGTTCTTTTTAATTTTGTGTCCAAGAGAGGAGAGAAGTTGAAGATGAGGAGGGAAAATGTGATGTGTGGTCGTGGTTAATTACATTGCTTTAATATATATGAGAGCAATATTAATAGTGTCATTTGATTTATTTTGAAAATTAGCTTTGATTGAATATGGAAAGTGTAATATTTAAAAGTATAGTAATTGTAAAGTGAAAAAAAAAAAACAAACAAACCTTGGAGTGCTGTGAAATACATACACATATGTTACTGTTTAGTTCATGTGCATCACAATTAGAAAAAGAAAATACTGTGAAGTATATACACATATTTCATGCAATTAGGTCGTTGTTCTTTGCAAAATTAATTGGTTTCTTAGCCAAACTATCTATAATATTAATCACTGGTGATAAAATATGACATATCATTATTCTTTATTATGCTTAAATAAAATAAATAAAAACAATATTTAAAGGTATCCAGATTCTTCTCGAATTAATGACGAGGAACTTTACAAAATTAAACTTGATAAAAAGAACATTTTGATAGAATCATAAATTTTGATAGAGTTCATGACTTCACATATATAGTTATTTTTTATTCCATTCATGCCTTCATATGTATACTTGTCTTTGTATCATTAGAATTTTCTTACATAATTATAATTAAATACTAAAATATCGTTATTAACTTAGACTTATAGATTTATAGATTTTTTTTAATTTCCTCTTCTACTCTCTCTCTCTCTCTCTCTCTAAAGATTATCCTTTTATCATCTTTGTTTTCCTCCCCTTCTTTTTTTTTTTTTAGTTTAACATGGGTGCCGGGCCAGCTTGTGCGTACCTCAACTAATCCCACGGGCCATGAAGTTAACGACCATGTAAGCCTCCAGTGGCCATCATATGAGTAACCTAGAGCTCGAACCTGAGACCACATAGAGAACAAACCTCTTGGTCCCAAGCTCTTACCATTGGACCACCACCTAGAACTATCCTTTTTATGAGCACCTGTAGATGATTTATTACAGGCAGCAACATAGGTTTTTACTTTTATGTGTGTGTGTGTGTGTATATTCTGGATCTAGTACTGTAAATCTGATGTGTTTTAGTTTTATTTTACCATTTATCCGATTTTCTTACTCCTTGCGAGGTTATTTTCATTTTTGAACGGTTTGCATGGCCTATACGTGGGTTTATGGTGCCAGGAAGAAGGTTTTTTCAACCATGTTAGTAATTAAAAAAACAAAAAAACAAAAACTAACATGACTTAGTCTTTTAGATCAAGATGCATTAATTGGATTTAAGCAGTATAATTATTTTCCTATTCTAAAAAAAAAACAATGAACTACCTATTGAAAAGAAATATGGTATTTTCACAAGAGTTTATTAGTTATTATTAGGGATGAGCTAAAAAACTGAAAAAACAATTAAACCGAGAAAACCGAATCGTGAAAAAAAAACTGATTAGAATTTTTAAAAAACCGACAAGTTTGGTTTTGTTAGGTTTCAGTTTTATAAGCCAGAAACTGAATAAACCGAACCCAAACCGGAAAAAACGGAGCCAAACAGGAAAAAACCAAGCCGAACAGAAAAAACCAGTTTGAACTGTTTTTTTCCAAAATAACTAAACTGAACTAAACTGAAACCAGTCAGTTTGAACCGGTTTCGTTTTTTTTTTTAAAAACTGGTTTGGTTACTTTTTTTAAAAAAATCAAACCGAACAAAAAATGATTATCCCTAGTTATTATCATATAAATAGGGGACAAATAAATAATTTAACATTTTTAAAGCATAGTAAAATGGCTAAATTACTTTTCAAAGCAAAAATAAAAAACTACCATCAAGAGGCTTTTTGTATTTTTTTTCTTTTTAAAACATAGTCAAATGACTAAATTAATCTTAAAAGAACATTTTCTTTAACTCACGTCTAAAAGCTTTTTTGTATTTTTATTTTGGTTTTTTGGTTATAATCAAGTAGACTAATTGACACTTTGTTATTTTAAAAAAGTTAAATATTATATTAAAAAGTGATTGACACGTGTATTGTATGCATGAGCAGAGTTATGGTTATGCCATTCTAGCGGAGCATGAGGAGGTGTTCGACAACCATACAATGGCTTCTAGGATTACGTCCAATCATCTTAGTGACCTCTCAATCCCTAGGTGACGCATGTGGGTTACTGACCTCCGGTTTGTCGTCAATGACTTTTTTTTTTCTTTTTTTTCGTTCTCCTCGATTTTATGCCTGACCTTCCAAATTTTCAGAGTAGCCATTCAATTTTTTTTTCTTTACATTTGATCATTGTTCTTTTTATTACTATTTGTTTTATTTGAAATAATTTATAAAATTGGATATTTTTTAATTTTATCCTTTAATTTTTTGTCTGTCAGAATTGATATTTATTTGTTTGATTGCTCTTTGTTTTATTTGAGAAAAATATTAAATTTGATTTTTTTTTATGATTTCATCCACCTTCAATTTTTTCCTACCAGGTTTTGACTCTTATTTTTTTATTGCTATTTTTTTGCTTTGATAAATTTTTTAAATTGATATTTTTTCTCTGGTTTCATCATTCAATATTAAATTGGTTGAAAATTGAGCTTCTTGATTAAGCGTGGTCTAGGGTTTCATGGGTTTCAAGTTTGGAGATTAATGATTAGTACTTTAAAAGTGCATTTTTATCAAGATTGTATATCATCATTTTGCATTTGAAGTATAAATAACTCCTTAACGAAAGCATGTTTATAATAACAAGTCTGATACTATAAGATACTTTTAATTTATGGTAAATGTTCATCTTAAATGCAGGCCTATCACATAAATTAAAGGATTGATTAATGAGTTTAACTACTGAAATTTAAAAGACAATAAAGAGAGGGCCAAACTTAGAAAAGAGATGTTGGTTCAGTCCAAACTGGAACACTGTTCAATTATTGGGTCATATCTAGAGCTGTAGATCTTGGATTTAGTTCTGCTCTATATGAATGGAAAGCTAAAACATAGGCCTAAAACTTTCATGGGAGTCTACGATTTAAAAGGGTCGATTTCAAGTCCAAATTATAGCAACAACAGATAAGTCTGAATTTATCCTGCAGCCCAGACAATGTTCATTGTTTAGCCCATATCTCGAGTTTTAGAAGTCCAAATGACCTCAAATTGTTTTTCTGGAAAGCTGAGACAATTTCCTAGAACTTTCATGGTTATGTCTGTTCAAATTTTGATGTTATTAATAACATTTAGTTCAGACAAGAAGATAAGGATTGTCACCAAGTCAAGATGTGGCCACCCACTCAACAATTAGTCATCAAATCAATAGTTTCAAATTTTGGCTAATAAAAGGAGGCATTTGTCATGTATTTAGGCATCTTAGTTGTTCAGATCAAGATCATGCTCTTAATTTCTTTCTTTATCTTTTTGTAATGTTTAAGTTTTATTTCATGTTATATTTTTCTTAATCTTTTGTTTATGCTTTTTATTTTCTTTACTACTTATGTTCTTATGTTGTTTATTTATGTTTCTCTTCTTCATTATGTTTAGCTAAGTTTATTATGTCAAGGTGAAAAGGTTTCACTAATGGTGTTAGAATATGTATAATATAAACTCAACATGGGTTTCAATGTTTATATCTAAGAAAGTTTGTTATTAACATGTCTTATCTTTTGATCCTACTAATTCTTAATACCTTGCTTGTTAAATGGTTAATCTAGATTTGTGTTGTATAACACTTGATACAACAAATGCTTGGCACTTTCATAGCCAACCGTATGCTATAACCTACACCTGTGCTAAGAAAGAAACTTGATTTGTTGTTAACATAAGTTGGCACCATGAATTCCTGACAATATTTAAAAGTTTGGTGTTACTTAAATAAGATAATTAATATGATCACGTTAAAAATTTATAATGAACTATTAAGGATAAATCATCCGATTGGAACCTCCTTTGTATGTGGTTTCCAGTTGATTAATAAAAAGAGTTTGTACTATACTTATTTCTAATACTATTAGTGGATTGTCTAACCTTGACATTTTTTTTTTATCATTGTTGAATCCTCACATTAATCTTACATCTCAAAGTCCTCTTTAACTTATTATTATTATTATTATTATTATTATTATTATTATTATAGTTAAACTCCTTGTGGTTCAACCCCGATCTTGCTAGATTATTTATTACTTCGACATTCTTGCACTTGGAAGAAGACATCAATCTTTTTGTTGTGTCAATTAACCTAGGTTTAGGGGATTCGTTAGGGTGTACTTGGTTTATTAGGGGATTCGTTAGGGTGTACTTGGTTTATTTTCCCTTTTTTTTTAAGCTTGTGTTTTTTTGATTTCATCTTTTAACATTTATTTAATTGGAGATGAGCTCCATTATTATTTTTTATTTGTTTTCTATAGGATTTTTTAGTTATTTTTAAAATGATCAGGGTTATCTCGTTATATTATATTAAATTTTAAAAGAAATATTGTTTTTAAATTAAATTAAATTAATTGATTCAATATAAGTATGAGATGTTCTTTGCTTTGACGATATGTGCGACCTCTTTTGATGTTGTCGTGCAACATTTTGCAGTAGTTTTAGAACTGTCTTGATAAAATCTTTCTCGTGGTGTGGGGATGTCGATGAAATAGTGATGATGAGTCTTCTTCAATAAGGTTTTCTTTCTGCTCCTCTTGAATTTGATATTGATAATTCATTTTTTATAGTTAATTATCATTAATATTTTTTGTTTATTTTATTTATTGATGATTTTTTTAATTATATTATCAAATCAAGAAGTTTATTGAATCCAATAAAGTCAATTACTTATGTGACAATTTTTTCATATCTTTTTTAAAAATAATGACGTCACCTATTATTTTAACAAGATTTCAAAAAACCAATTACTAGCAATTGGAGTATTGAATTGCAAGGTGATGTAACTACCAGAAAATCAATAAATATAAACGTAAATACCGAGGGAATATTTCCGTCGATAAATTTCCGAGGGATTTTACCGACGGAAATATTCCCTCGGTATATACCAAGGGAATTACCGTGGGAAAAAAATTAAAACAAAGCAAAAAAAATGCTGACATGTCAGTTTTTACCAACGGAATTACCTTCCGTCGGTAATTTCGTTGGTAAATCCGCCGGGAAATCCGTTGGTAACTGTGAACACTGTTCATCATGTCAATTACAAAGGGAATTACCGACGGAATTTTCCGTCGATATTTTCCAGAGAGCTCCAGAACTGTTCACCTTCCAATTGCACTGTTTGTTTTTCTTTACAGACAAAATCACCGACGGATTGAAAATTCATCGGTGTGTTTTGGCGGTTTTCTAAAAAAATTCAATTGATTTGAAATTTTCAATTAAATATTACAGATGGAATCACCGACGGATTGAAAAATCATCGGTAATTTTTGGCGGTTTCTGAAAACGTTTTACGAAATTGAAAATTTAAGTTAAATATTACCGATGAAATTACCGATGAAATAATTAAAAAATATTAATATTCAATTATCCGTCGGTAAATCCATCGGTAACGCGCCCCAATAAAAAACATGAATCCGCTTATTTCACAAGAGATAGACTCATTGTTTCTTCTACTTCTTCTTCTTCTTCTTCTTCTTCTATTACTTCTACTTCTTCTTCTTCTACTTCTACTTATACTTCTTCTTCTTCTTCTTCTTCTTCTTCACTATATGTAAAAAACATCAATATCTATTTTTTTTCTCTTCTTTTCTCTCCTCATCTCCTTCTTTTTTTCTCCATGCTCGGGTATGTCTTCTTCTTCTTTCTTCTTTTATCCTCTTAGTTTTTTTTAATTAATATGCTTTACGAATTTGTTTTTCCTTAGCTTCACTTGCAAGTATATTAAGGTAAGATTTTTCTTTTTTCTTATTTTTTCATGATTTTTTTCACTATCTTTGTTTTTTATTTTATTTTTAATTGATTTTGTTCTTAATAATTGTATAAATGTTGTTGTGAGATTTTTTTTTTCATATGAGATCAATTTTTAGTTGATTTATTTATAGGAGTTTTAAATTTTTAGCAATTGCAACTTTATTTTTTTCATATGAATTTTTTTAGTTGAATTAATTTTTTTGTTTTATTTATTTGTTGCAATTTTGTTTGAGTTGATTTTCTTATTATTTTTTGCAAGCATTTTGAGTATATATTATACAATGTTGATTTATGTTAATTTAATTATTTTATAATTTTATAAAATGAATTTTTTTAAAAATTTTTTTAAATAATTACCGATGGATTTACCGATGGAAATTCCATCTGTAAATCCATTGGTAAATCCGTCGGTAATAAAAAAAATATTTTTACCGACGCCTCTGTTCCGCCAGTAAATCTGTTGGTAATAATATTTTTTTATTACCAACGGATAAAAAATTAACGACGAAAGATTCACCGACGGAAATTCTCCGTCGGTGATTTCGTCGGTAAATTAATTACCGATGGAATATGTGTCTTACATCGACAGAAAAATTCTCTCAGTAAAACTGTTAAATCTTGTAATGTGTTTCATAAATTTGATATTATAAAGAAATTAAAGACACGAAAAATCATGCACTACAAGCCAGTATCGATATATAAAATAAATAATAATAATAATTAAAAAAAAAAAAAACAGCTTCACGTTCCTTTTTAATAGAGTGCTAGATTTTATTTTTTTGGTCATATCGGATCAGCACACGCCTGAGACTATTGGGAAGGACAGATTACACCTCGTTAGTCGTTCCACATGATATATCCTCCAACCAAAATCAACTGTGCTGCAATTAGTGCCCATAAACAATGTTCTGTCACCAAGATTCTTCATTCGGTAAACCTCTACGCCATCAAAGATTTTAAACCTGCATTTTCTAGAAATAATTAAGAAAACTTAGCAAAATCTCTCCGTCTGATTCCAGCGAACATTCCCTAAAATGCAATGATGAGCATAAGGAACGGTTCTTTTCTCACCCGAAGCTGTGATTCTAAGATGAGAATCAATGGGTTCAATGATTGTAAGACTTCCTCGTGAACTCAAAACATAGAACTTTCCCTTGAACCCAATTCCATTAGTAAATGGCTTCGACAGGATGACTTTGAACAGTTGGGATCGATAATTCTGCTTGGTCAAATCTATTTGTATAATTCTCAGAATCAATGGGTTCGATACTTCTATAAGATCCCGTCAAAAATCTAATTTGTCAATCTAGTGATACACTAATTTGAGATTAAGTTAAAAAAACCTTTAAAATGCTTTTTTATTAAGATATTTTATTTTTATATTGTACTTGAACTATCATTAAATTCTTTAATTTAAACATGTTTTACAATAACAAATCTGATAATATAAAACATCTTTAATTTATGGTAAACGCTCATTTAAAATATAGATTTACAAAATAAGTATATCTTACAATTCAAAAGATTAATCGATGTGTTTAACTATTGAAATTCAGGAAAGAAAATTAAGGTTAAGCTTATAAAAGAAATTCTAAT
The DNA here is from genome assembly GCA_033617975.1 of Populus alba x Populus glandulosa. Taxonomy (NCBI): domain Eukaryota; kingdom Viridiplantae; phylum Streptophyta; class Magnoliopsida; order Malpighiales; family Salicaceae; genus Populus; species Populus alba x Populus glandulosa. The sequence continues at coordinate 29,806,449 of CM066143.1, read as the reverse complement.
TATGTTGGTTCAATTCAAATTGGATCACTATTTAGTTTTTGAATCATAACTTGAGTTGTAAGCCTTGTATTTAAGTGTGGTTTATCTTTATATAAAGCTAAGACATATACCTAAAATATTTATGAAGAGTCTAAAATTTAATATTGTCGTTCAAATCTTAGCAACAAAAAATAAATTTGAGTTTGTCTTATAGCCTAAAATTATTTGGTGTTCAACCTATATTTTGAGTTCTAGAAGTCAAAATAAGCCAATTATTTTTTTTCTTAAAAAGCTGAGACAAATACCTATAACTTTCATGGAGACCATTTGTTCAAATTTTGATGTTATTAATGATGTTTTGTCCAGCCCCCAAAGCAATAATTAACCATTAAATCAATAGTTTTAAATTTTAGCCTGTAAAGGTAGGCATTTGCCATACATTTTTATACATCTTGGTTTTCAGATCAAGGACATGCTCTTGCTTTTTTTCTTTGTATTTTTTTAATGTTCAAGTTTTAGTTCATGTTATATTCTCATTAATTTCTTGTTTATACTTATTATTTTATTTATTATACTTGGTTGATTTATATCACAACTATGTTATTATCTTGTTTATTTATATTTTTCTTCTTAATTATGTTAAGTATATTTTTTTCAATGTGAAAAGGTTATATTAATGGTATAAGAATAAGTATATATAGTACAAACTCAACATGGACTTTAATGTTTAAATTCAATAAGTTTTGCTATTAACTTGCGTTATAATTCTTATCTTAATCAATCTTAATACCCTGCTTATTAAGTGGTGAGTCTAGATTCATGGTGTAACCATGGACACAACAAATAATTGATTCTTTTATAGCCTAATATATAAATAATTGACACTTAAGCTATGAAAAGATCTTGATTTGTTATTGATATAAGTTAGTACCATGAATACTTAACAATATTTACAAGTATTAGCATTACTCAAATAAAATAATTAATATGATCATGTTAATAACTTAAAATGAGTCATCAATGATAAATCATCCGATTGGAACCTTCTTTATGAGTAATTTCAGTTTGAGTAATAAAAAGAGTTTGGACTATACTTATTTAAAATATCTTTAGTGAATCCTTTAACCTTAGTAATTGTTTTATCTTTATTTAATTTTTTTTCTAGTTGAGTAATAAAAAGAGTTTGGACTATATTTATTTGAAATACCATTAGTGGATCCTTTAACCTGAGTAATTGTTTAATCTTTGTTTATTCTTTTTTTCTAGTTGGGTAATAAAAAGAGTTTGAACTATATTTATTTAAAATACCATTAGTGTCTAACCCAAACAATTGTTTTATCTTTACTAAATATTTACATTAACATCACATCTCAAAGTTCTCTTCAAATCCATTTCTTTTACTATTTGTAGTTTTGTATAATTAATCTTCTTGTGAATTGACTTCGATCGATCTTGTAGGATTATTTATTATTTTGACACTTTTATACTTAAAAAAAATATCAATAATTTGATTGTGTCATGTATTTATTATTTATATATTTTATAATCAAAACAGCATAGATTAAACATAGATTAAAGGGTTTTAAAAAATCAAAGCTTGAGTTGACATGTGAACTAGATATTTGGCAGATCAAACTCTAAGTTAGGTCTTGTAGCTACGGTTTAACCCTATCTTCGTAGCTTAAAAATTCTCAATTTTTTCCATGTAGTTTAAACAAGGTTTTGCTCTTGATCTAGTGATGAAGTGAATTGGAATGACAAACCGAAAAGGGGCTAATATTCATTTTGTTAGTATTACAAACTAAAAATGCATGTCAACCCCTAATAATTCAAAAAGAGGTGAACAAAATTCATATTTCCTATTCATTAAAAAAAATTATATCAATCGAGTAACAAGAAATTTAATAACAAGAATAATTAAAAAAAAAACTTAAAGGGTGTTTTAGTAGAGACCTTGGTGGTTCTCATTCCTAAGGAGGAGAGTCCAACGAATCTGAGGCAATTTCACCCAATTAGCTAATGTAATGTTGTTTATAAGCTAATTACTAAAGTTCTGGTCAATAGATTGCAGCCTTATCCGGATGACTTGGTTTGTCCTCTTCATAGCAGTTTTGTTCCTGGTCATGGGACAACAAATAATGCTCTTATAGCTCAGGAAGTTATTCATCATATGACTCGTTCGAAGAGTAAACGGGGTACAACAATAACCTGGATAATTTGGTTAGTTTGAATCTGCATACGACATTCACACAGTTCATATAGTCAAATTAGTTAGTATAAAGGACCCAGCATAAAGGTTATGAATTTTAAAAGAAAGCTGTGATGTTTTTTAAGCACTGCTGAGAAGCATGCCAATAGCTGACATTCATCATCTCGGCTATTGCCAAGCTCCTAGGCTCCTAGCTATCATTCTAGAAACTGCTCCAGATTTAGCTGGGAGAAGAGACAGAAATTGCTATAGCATTGTTGCTGTAGTTGCTGCTGCTATTTTTCTTTCCCTTCCTGGACAAAGGCGAATTTGTTCCTTCTGTTTATAAAGAATCTCGTCTTCGAGTCCTGACACGGAGTGGGGTCTCATACTCTTTGTTTCCTTGCTTGTTATCCACGTCCACCCCCGTTTGACCATCATATATTAGTGCGGTAACACATTTGACGGGTTAGAAACGGGATTTACCGACACGTAACAGCAAAAACTTGCTACATGACCCGCGGTGGGTTGGATTTAAAAAATATAAAATACACAAGCTTTTTCAGTATTGTTTTTAAAATATTTTCAATCATAAATTAAAATATTTACACATATATTTATTAAATAAATTAAGAATTATTTATACATAAAAATATTTAAAAATTTTGTTGAGATAATTAAAAAAAACACAAATAAAAAATGTAATTGAAAAATAAAATATATAAAAAAAGTGAAAAAAAGTCATTGCACCGGGCATGACCTGGACACAAGGGATATGAACGAAATCTTGTCCTAACATTGGTTTTTAAACGTAAGACTCGTCCACGTCAAAGTTCAACGTAAAACAAGGGATATGGAGGTAAGCTTATTTGAATTTTAAGAACTATAAATTTTAAATTCTATTTTTCTGGTGGAAAAAGAAAGAAGAAAGAAGATTTTGAAGCTTGATACCGACTATGTGTGGAAACCCGAACATGATTACATGGATTTTAAAGCATGATTCATGTAATCGATTTTAAATCAAGTAATTTTGGATCTTAGCACAGGTTAAACTGGACAAAGCTGAATTTTATATGAGCGCATATACCATTTTTATGATATTATTTTTGAGTTTTTATGATAATTTGCTTTCTCTAATTTCTCATTTTTTTATTTATATAATAAAACATATTATAGATTTTTGTGAATTTTTAGCATTTTATCTTTACTAGGAACTAATACATGAGATTCTTTTATGCAACTCTTTGTATTGTATTTCTATTCTATCACATTATTAAATCATTGTTGATGAAAATTAGTTGATTAAATAAAATATAATTTATTTTATATATTTTTTTGATAATTAATTATATTAATTAAAAAATCATTAGGATGAGTAAAAAAATATAAAATATATATAAAAACAATCAAATAATAATACAGTTTATCGTAGATACAGTATACTAAGATTGACGTATTTTCTCTTTATATAATTAATATAAATCATAAATTTTTTAAATATTAATTATAATTTTATGATTAAATTTAAAAAAAACTATTAACATCACGTATAACACAAAAACCACACGACAAAAACACACGTTATTGCCCACGACATCGTGGGGCATCCACAACAATTGCCGAGGAGTAGTTTTAGAGAGAACTGGCAACCTCCTCCTACCATGAATATTAGCTATTCTGTTTTAATCAATATTTCTGATTTCCTGTTTGTAGCGAGCAGGACAGCACTTTACTAATCTTTTGCTATGCTTACACTGTGTTATTTTATGTCTTCAAGTGCTTCTCTGTTTTGTCGTTCTCTCTGAAAATGTCTGTTCCTAGCTTGTAGTTGCTGCTACGTATGCCGCGGGTCTCCTTTCTTTTTAGCAAGTGTATCTGTTTAGTTTTTCCCCTGAGCAATAACTTTACGTATTAATTCAGTACGTCACTAGATCATTTGACACATAAACTGTACGGGTATGATATTTTTAAGTTACTATCCTCAACTAAAATTATAATTAAAAAAAAATCAAGATTAAAAGACCTCAATACCTATTAGTATAATAAATTTAATGTTTTGCATTCAAAGATATATGTATAATTTTATTATGTATGGAAAAATAAAAATACTTAAATACCCTTACCAAAGACCATTTATTTTTTCTAATTTATGAGGAGCATTTCGATTATTTTATTATTCATTGAATAGATAAAAACACCTCCAAATAAATTAAAAATAACTAATATACATTATAAAAATACAGAAATCCTGGTCGAAGGACACGAATTTTTCTGTTAAATAATAATTACACTATATTAATAAATAAATAAAAATATAAAAGGAGCTTGAGTGATTCCTGGTTTTGTTTTAGTTGTTTTTAAACAAGGATATATCATGGAAAAACTCGAAATTGAACGTAAGCGAGAAGGAGAAATAGAGGGGAAATTGAAAGGATATCTCGGTGAGAATGCCGTGGATGATGAACTTTAGATGTTGTTGAATTCTACCACCAGTTCGAAACAAAAATCTCAACATCCGTGATAGGCTGGGATGAAATATAGCCCACCATTGCTCTATGTAGGAAGTGAGAACTTGGATGATGTTGAATATTTTTAATGTAAAAAAAATTAGATTATATGAGAATTAATATAACATAAGTCAATTACCGTGGTGAGTTTAAAAGTAATTTATATGATAAATAAAAATATAATTTGATTTAAAATTAATATTTAAAATTAGAGTTTTTAATAAATACTGAGATATCAATATATTGGATCGATTTAAGTCAATACGAATTAACCTGTCAATTTAAATATCAAGTTATAAGATCATAATAACCTTATAAAAAAAATCAAAACAAATTATGAAGTTCGATGTTTAGAGATGAAATAAAAAAAAGTCTAAAAAATAACTTGAGTAAACTCAAGTTAACCTGTTAAACCTGTGACTCGATTTATAAAACCGGGATAACACATAAAAATAAAATTAAAATAAATTATGAAGTTCAATTCTCAAGCAACTCGGTGTTAAAAGATAAAATTAAAAAAAAATAATTAAAAACGAACATAAAAAACAACCCAACCAGGATTAACTCAACAAACTCATTACTCAAGTTATGAGATTAAGATAATCTCATAGAATGATAACTAAAACAAATCACGAAGTCTAATTCTCAATCAACTCAATGTTAATGATAAAATCGACAAAAAAAATAAGTCAATTAGAAAAATAAAAAAATCAAGTCAATTGAGTTAACCTGCTAAATTTACAGTTCGGGTCCTGGGTCTAAGATAACCTTCTAAAAAATAAATTATAAAAATTATGAAGCATAATCTCCATTAAATATAATGTTAAAGAATAAAATTAAAATAAAAAAAACAAATTATAGAAAAAAAAAAAACTATTGCAATTAATTGAGTAATGTGAGGAGAGGTAAAATAAAACCCTCTCATCCTTTAGTTTTTTTTTTAATAATGTTAATTGTATTAATGTTAGTAAATTTTTTAAATATGAAAAACAAATATAAAGTTGGTTTAGAGGCATTAAAAATATTATTTTTAAAGTGGTTTAGAAGTACGAAAAACAATATTTTTAAGGTGTATATTTGTTTCACTTAAATGCAGACCTACAGGATATAACTAAATTATCTAAACATTTGAAAAAATAAAAAGAAAAGACAAATAAAAAAAATATATTTGTTTTGTATATATTTTTTTCTTTATAGTAATAGGTTTATATAGACTTAAAACATTATAATTGTTAATAAAATTATATGACTGTTAAAGAAATAATTATATTTTAAATTAAACTGGATAACTGTTTATTTAATTTTATTCCTACAGTTATAAATATCAAAATTAATTATAAAAATTAAAATAAATTAAAATAAGTTATAAAAATAATGTAACAGACATAATTATAATATCAAAAGTGTCAAATGCTATATTTTAATATTATAAAACCTAATAGTAAAGCTCTTCTATCATAATTTTTATTTAATTTATTAAATTAAAAAAAGCATACATTTATAAAAACATAAAAAATATATATATTTCTAACATGGGATAGATAATAGTTTTTTATTCGTTTACAATCTACACAAACAAATTATTAATTAATGACTTGGTTCACGGTGCAGAGAAGGCTGAGTCTAGGAATTGAACAAGTCAATTGTGAAGAAGTTTCTTTATATGATGTTGAGATGGCAGCGTATCTTGAACGTCCTACAACCATTAAGTAAATGCTAATAATGTCACTGTTTGTTTTTACATTTTAAAATTATTTTAAAAAAAAATTAATTTTTTTAATTTTTTTTATTTTAAATTAATAATTTTTAATTATTTTGATGTATTAATATCAAAAATAATTTTTTAAAAAATAAAAATATACTTTTCATTAGCATTGACAAGTCTACAGAATTGACAAGTCTTCAGAATTGACATTTCATTAGCATGCAAATAAACGTCACAGACACGCTTATACCCGCCCTTATTAACGAAAGAAATTCTGCAATTTTCCGAACCCCCAAACATTGTCTGCAGCACTACAATTTCAACTTTATGGGAAAGCTTCCTGTTCCATTTCTTCCTTTTGTTTTCTCAACTTTCTTCACACTAATAATCCCTTCCGCGAGTGGATTATCTTTCAACTTCACCAACTTCATTCCTGGCAGCTACCAAAACATTTCATACGAGCTGGACGCATATCCCGCAGATGGAGCTGTTCAGCTCACCAAAAATCTAAGAGATGCTAATATGACTGGAAGTTCCGGTCGAGCCACGTATTACAAACCGATGCAGCTTTGGGACGAGGCCTCGGGGAATCTTACAGACTTCACTACCCATTTCTCTTTTTCCATCAACTCGCAAAATAAAACTCAATACGCAGATGGATTGGCTTTCTTTCTTGTGCCAGAAGGATCGAAGCTTCCGCCTAATCTCTCTGAGGGTGCAGGTCTAGGTCTTGCAAGGATTGATCAGCTACTAAACACAACGGCTAATCAATTTGTTGCAGTGGAGTTCGATATCTACAAAAATGATTTTGACCCACCAGGCGAGCATGTAGGTATTGACATCAACTCTATGCAATCTGTATATAATATTACTTGGCTGTGTGATATTAGAGAAGGGAGAAAAACTGACGCTTGGATTAGTTATAATTCAAGTACACATAATCTGAGCGTCGCCTTCACTGGTTATAGATATGACACTGTAGAAATGCAATTCCTTAGTCAAATAGTTAGTTTGAGGGATTACCTGCCAGAAAGAGTCAGTTTTGGCTTTTCGGCTTCAACAGGAACTGAATCTGCCATACATACCCTTTACTCGTGGGATTTTAGTTCAAGCTTAGAAATTGATGATAATGCTACCAATCCACTAGCTCCAGCTACCAATCCACTAGCTCCAGCTACCAATCCAATAGATCCAGCTGCGGCTTCTCCGCCAAATGGTGGTTCTCTTAGGAATCGCAAAAAGAACAGGACAGGACTGGCAGTTGGATTGGGTGTTGGGGGTGGTGGTCTAGTTGTTGGGGCCGCTTTGGTTGGGTTTGTTATTAAGTTTATGTGTGGGCACGAAGAAGATGAAGAAGGTGGTCATGTCCTTGAAGAGTACATGGATGATGAATTTGAAAGGGGAACAGGACCAAAGAAGTTCTCTTACCAAGAATTGGCTCGAGCTACAAGTAACTTCAAGGATGAAGAGAAGCTAGGTGAGGGTGGGTTCGGTGGTGTCTATAAAGGTTTTTTGAAGGAGATTGATTCATTCGTTGCCGTGAAGAGAGTATCAAGAGGTTCTAAACAAGGGATTAAAGAATATGCAGCAGAGGTAAAGATCATTAGCCGATTGAGGCACAGAAACTTAGTCCAACTCATTGGTTGGTGTCATGAAAGAAAGGAGCTTTTACTTGTTTACGAATTCATGCCTCATGGCAGCTTAGACTCCCATCTTTTCAAAGAAACTAGCTTGTTGACATGGGAGGTGAGGTACAAAATCGTGCAAGGCTTGGCATCGGGGCTGTTGTACTTGCATGAAGAATGGGAACAATGTGTGGTGCACAGAGATATAAAGTCTAGCAACATTATGTTGGACTCAGAATTCAATGCTAAGCTTGGGGATTTTGGTCTGGCTAGGCTTGTGGACCATGGAAAAGGTTCTCAAACAACAGTTTTGGCAGGGACAATGGGCTACATGGCTCCAGAGTGTGCAATGACAGGCAAGGCTAGCAGAGAGTCAGATGTTTACAGTTTTGGAATTGTTGCATTGGAGATTGCTTGTGGAAGAAAACCTATCAACCCAAAGGCCAGTAATGAAGATCAAGGGTCCATGGTGAAGTGGGTTTGGGGGCTCTATGGTGAAGGAAAGCTACTTGAAGCAGTTGACCCAAGACTATGCGGAGATTTTAACAAGACGCAGATGGAACGCTTGATGATCGTCGGCCTTTCGTGTGCTCATCCGGATGAACATCGTAGACCCTCAATTCGGCAAGCACTTCACGTTCTTAATTTTGATGCTCCATTGCCTATTCTCCCATCAAAGATGCCTGTGCCATCATATTTCGCCCCGCCAATGTCTGCATCTTCACTTTCAATAATGTCCTATGGCCTTACAGATTCTGAAGGAGGGATGAACAATTCTTCAAGTTATAGTTACAACACTAATTCTTCCCAGTTCACTACATCTTCTTCAGCTTCTTCTGCATCTGCCATGCTTCTACACGAAGGCTAAATTGATGATCAGTGTAATTCATTTGAGATTCTTATCCAGTTAAAACATTTAAGTTTGCCCCTTTTATTGTACTGATCAATTTTTACGTCTTTTCTGAACTTGATTTTCTTTGAAACTGGGTACAAATTCGTGTCCAGTTGAACAGTTTAAGTTCACTCTGTTTAAAGATTTATAAATTAGCCACCCCGCTCAATTGCTAAATCTTAGCCCTTCTACTTATTAAAATATATTGTACAGTTCTCATTATCATGTCCACCACATTGTCATGAATTTGTTCCTTCTTCGAGTCCTGACACAGAGCGGTCCCATACTCTTTGTTTCCTTGCTTGTTATCCACGTGCACCCCCGTTTGACCATCACATATTTGTGCAGTAACACATTTGACGGGTTAGAAACGGGATTTAACGACAAGTAACAGCAAAAACTTGCTATATGACCCATCGGTGGGTTGGATTTAAAAAACAAAATATATATATATATATATAAATTTTTTCAGTATTTTTTAAATTCAATTTTTTACACATATATTTAATTAAATAAATTAAAAATTATTTATGCATAAAAAATATTTTAAAAAATGAAATATTAAAGAAACAAAATAAAAATTTGTTGAGATAATTATAAAAAAGTAAATAAAAAATGTAATTGAAAAAAAAAAGTCAATGCATTTAAGTTTGGTCCAGAACCGATCCGGTCATGAATAGTGGAGACGTTCTCCACTATTTTGCAGAGTAAATTAATTCACTCTACACAGACGCAACACAAGGAGAAGCAGATTGCATCTACTTTTGGGTAACCTGCGGTCGCAACATAAATGACAATAAGTCTCACGCACAGTAATTAATGTTTTATATTTTACCAAATATTATGTTTATGTGGTTTACTTCAAAAATAAAAGCAACCACAAAAACAAACACTCTCTAATCGACATCAAAGTTCAACCATTTTATCTCTAGAATATGGAGATAAGCTTATCTGAATTTTAAGAAGTATAAATTTTAAATTCTATTTTTTGGTGGAAAAAGAAAGAAGAAAGAAGATTTTGAAGCTTGGTGCCGGCTACATTCATGTAATCAGCTTTAAGTCAAGCATCCCTAAACCTTGGTCGAGGTCAAATTGAACAAACAAGGATTAACTCGACAAATCCATGACTCGAGTTATAAGATGTAGATAACCTCATCGAAAGTAGACCGAAATAAATTACAAAATTTAATTCTCAATAAACATAATGTTAAATGATGAAATTGACAAAAAAAAGTTAATTAGAAAAAAAAAAGAGAAAAAAAGTCAAGTCAATAAAGTTAACCCGTCAAACCTGCGGTTCGAATCATGGATCTGGGATAACCTTATAAAAAGTGAATTGAAAACACAATCTCCGATAAATATAATGTTGAAGAATAAAATTTAAATTGAAAAGAAAAAAACACAAATTACATAAGAAGAAAAAAAACATCATTGTGATGAATAGAGTAATGTGAAGAGAGGTAAAGTAAGACCTCCTCCTCCTTTAGTTTTTTTTTTTTTTTTGTTAATGTTAGTAAATTGATGAGTATAAAAACAAACATAGAGCTGGTTTCGAGATATGAAAAAAAACTATTTTTAAAGTGTTTATTTATCTCACACATATATAACATCTTCAAGATACAACAAAACCTTTTAAACCTGTGGGTTAGAAAAGAGATTTACCAACACATAACTGCAAAAACTTGCTATATGACTCGTGGTGGGTTGGATTTTTTTAGTGTGTGTATGTGTATAGTATTTGGTTTTTAAATATTTTCAATTATAAATCAAAATTTTTACATATATATTTAATTAAATAAATTAAAAATTATTTATTCATAAAACAATATTTTAAAAATGAAATATTAAAGAAACAAAATAAAAATTTATTGAGATAATAAAAAAAACAAATTAGGAATGTAATTAAAAAAAAAGAAAAAAAATTCAATGCACGCGGGCTTGACCTAGACACAAGGGATAGGAACGAAATCTTGTCTTAACATTGGTTTTTTAAAGTGAGGCTCTTAATCGATATTAAAGTTCAACCATAGAATATGGAGATAAGCTTATTTAAATTTTAAGAATTATAAATTATAAATTCTATTATTTGGTGGAAAAAGAAAGAAGAAAGAAGATTTTGAAGCTTAGTGCCGGCTACATTCATGTAATCAGCTTTAAGTCAAGCAGCCCTGAACCTTCATCGAGATAAAATTGAACAAACAAGAATTAAGTATATAAATTAATAATTCGAGTTATAAAATATAAATAACTTCACCAAAAATAAAACGAAACAAATTATAAAATTTAATTCTTAATAAATATAATATTAAATGATGAAATTAAAAAAAAATAATTAGAAAAGAAAAAAAAAGTCAAGTCAATAAAGTTAACCCGTCAAACCTACGGTTTGGATCATGAATCTGGGATGACCTTATAAAAAGTGAATTGAAAACACAATCTCCGATAAATATAATGTTGAAGAATAAAATTTAAATTGAATAAAAAAACACAAATGTGTTGAATAGAGTAATGTGAAGAGAGGTAAAGTAAGACCTCCTCCTCTTTTAGTTTTTTTTTTTTGGTTAATGTTAGTAAACTATGAGTATGAAAACAAACATAGAGCTGATTTTGAGATGTGAAAAAAATTGTTTTTAAAGTGTTTATTTATCTCATACATATACAACATCTTCAAGATACAACAAAATCTTTTAAACTTGTGGGTTAAAAAAGAGATTTACCAACACATAACTGCAAAAACTTGCTATATGACTCGAGGTGGGTTGGATTTTTTTAGTATGTGTGTGTAGAATTTGATTTTTAAATATTTTCAATTATAAATTAAAATTTTTACATGTATATTTAATTAAATAAATTAAAAATTATTTATTCATAAAAAAATATTTTAAAAATGAAATATTAAAGAAACAAAATAAAAATTTGTGGAGATAATTAAAAAATACACAAATAAGAAATGTAATTGAAAAAAAAATAAAAAATATTCAATGCACGCGGGCTTGACCTGGACACAAGGGATAGGAACGAAATCTTGTCTTAACATTGATTTTTAAACGTAAGGCTCTTAATCGACATCAAAGTTCAACCATAGAATATAGAATATGGAGATAAGCTTATTTGAATTTTAAGAATTATAGATTATAAATTCAATTTTTTGGTAGAAAAAGAAAGAAGAAAGAAGATTCTGAAGCTTGATGCCGGCTACACGTCGAAACCCGAACATAATTGCAGGGATTTTGAGGCATGATTAATGTAATAGAATTTAAGCTGAGTAGCCTTGGACCTTAACGGCTTAACCCATGTCAAATTGAATAAAGCTGAATTCTGTATGGGCTCAATTTTAGGGCCATATGGCTTTTTATGCTAGTATTTTGGAGTTTTTATGATAATTTGCTTTATTTAATTCTTGTTTTTTTATTTATATAATAAAACATACTATAATTTTTTTGAAATTTTAGTATTTTATCTTTATTAAGAGCTAATACATGAGATTTTTTTATGCAACTCTTCGTATTGTATTTATATTCTATCATATTATTAAATTATTGTTGAAGAACATTAGTTGATTAAATTAATTTTTTTTTTTGATAATTTATGTTAATTAAAAAAGCATTAGGATGAGTAAAAGAATATAAAATATGTATAATGTAGTGAAATTCGTGTGTGTATAAAAACTGCATTGTAAAACAAAGTATGTAAAAGATAAATAGAAAATATATGCAAGAATAAATCAAATAATTTTCATATTTTATTCTAATACAAAATAAAAATAAGAACAAAAACAAATTATCTTATACACCATACTAAAAACAAATCACTTAGGTGTCAAGCATTTCATTTTAGCTATCAAGTCAATGAGATAATTTTCAACTAAATGCTTTCATTAATCAATTATAGAGAGCGTTTGACTGCGTGGTAGCTTCTATGTTTAGATACCACTACAAGTATTTGTTGTTTGGTAAATAATAAATTATTATTTATTATTAATGAAACCTACTAAAATTTACGAACATATTTGCGTGCCGCTGAAAGCAGCTACAGGCTGCTTCACCTGTGTCTGCGTGGTAAGAGTCATAACTACATTAGACTTGCAATTGGCAACTGAAATTAAAGTCATAGCCATTATTCTTCCTCATTTTGCAGTGATTTGTTCATGAGGCCTTCTAAAACGGTGAAGTTTTGAGAAGTAAATTCATGCATCCTGGCTTGCTTCGACCTCTCCTTGTAGGTTTTTTCATGGATTCTGGCAGGGATGGGTAAGTGCACGAGCAAGGTTTCTTTGTCGTTAGCTTATTCTATGAATTTTGTGCTTGTAGTCAACGGTTACAATTAATGTACAGCATCTTTTAACGGTTACAATTAATGTACAGCATTTTTTACCATAATTGTTTTACTAAACAGATGTCAAAAGCAATAATTACCGTCACAATTACATAGCTAAACAAAAGCCAACAGCATTAACAAAATAATTCTTGATTAATTATAATTCTATTTTCAAAAAATATATAACTTCATATATATTCTGAAAAAGGTAGATATTTTTGGAATACAGTCATGACATAAGCAAGTAGAATGAACGCAAATAACCATTGGAATGGATTCGAGGCAGAGAAGAGAAACAAATCATCAAACAAAAAGACTATAAAGAAAGAAACAGAGTCAGATGGCTTGTTGAATGAGGGGAAGGAAGAGAGGGTTGCCTTGTTGAAAGCCACTCGAAAGCAACATGGAAGAAATCAGAGAGGTAGAGAGCCATACAAGCTTTAAAAAAACGGTGAAGCATCAAGGACATAATGAGGGAAAAATTGATTTCCCCTGACAATATTCCAGACAATGGCTAATCAAATGTTGTGTGCAAAATTAAATGATCGTTCTTCGAGGTTAAAATTATCTTTTCTAACGAATTTATTTGTCATTATAAAATTAACCGGGATTATAATTGTTTATCAATTTTTTGTTTTTGCCAAGTTAAATGATATAAATGCTTTTAAAAATAAAAATAAAAACAAATGGTGGAAGGGTAATTGGAGCTTTTGCGTCAATTCTTTTCTTAAAATAGTAAAATTATGGCTTTTCATGTTAAAAAATTAAAGAAGACGTTGAGGAGTAGTTCAGTAGTTTTATTATGATTTTTTTATTATAATCTATTTGAATTAGGGATAAATTATTTTTTTAATAAATAAAAAAAATAAAAAAAATAAATAATAAGTACAACACACATGTCAACAACTACATGTTATTTTTATTTATTTTTATTTTCTTAATTTTTTTTTAAAAATTTATCCCTTAGTATTTTATTTTATTTATTTTTATCCAATTTGGTTGTTATTTTTTTTAATTGTTATTTTTTTAAATTTTATTTTTTAATATTTTATTTTATTTATATTTTATTCAATTTTAGTTTTTTTTAATTGTTTTTTATTTTTCAATTTTTTTTTATTATTTTATTTAATTTTTATTTTTTCAGATTAAAAATTTTATTTTTCATGTCACTGTTTTTCAAGATTAGCATGGTTTTACTTAGAGGGAGAAAAAACTAGTCATGAGTCATAACACTAATCACTCTGGCAGTATAACAAGTGGGCATGCATTTAACCATTAGGTGGTGGATAGTGATAAAAACTTAGGAATAAAAGGTTTAATTTTTTTTTATGATTTTAGATTTGAATCCTAGATTGTTTATATGATAATGATTATTGTTATATAATCATTAACTTCAGGATACATGAATTTAATCAAGATACATGCAAGTTTGGCGGACATCCATGTTAATCAAATAATAATAATAAAAAGGGATATACTATGTAACATCCTCTTGAAGGAACAAGCATTTCGCCTAAACTAAAAACAGTGTCGTCACAGAGTCACTGAATCAAAGCAAGTAGAAACAAAAAGAAAAACGATGTTGCTTCTTCGATCCTCGATTCAACGAGGTAAGCAACTTGCGCGGAACTAATCATCAATCATCTGTTTTATTTCACTTGTTACAAAGTTGATTTATTTTGATTCCTTTTCTTTTGGTGTTTCAGCGAGAAATCTAAAGGCCTTGAAGCCTTCGATCTTTGCTTTAAGAAGCTCTTATTGTTTCTCTACTGGTGCAGCTGAGCCTTCTTCAAGCCTACCTTGCCCTCCGGTAATATACCCATTATAAATCTATACGTACACACGCATATGTTCGGTGCTTTATGGTCTGTTTGGTTTCTCAGGAAGTTCTTCATAAACTCGAGAAACTTTTCTTCAGTTTTATAATTTCTTACAAGTTTGTGTGCTGTATCAGAGAGTCCCCAATCTTATTGGAGGAAAATTCGTTGATTCGCAATCATCTTCAACCATTGATGTGATAAATCCTGTGAGTATATATTATTATTGCTACTATACTTTTCTTTGTTTTTAGTGATGATTGAAAGTTGTTTTGGGTTTAATGGATTGGTATATGGGGTTAGGCAACACAAGAAGCCGTGTCACGGGTTCCTTTGACTACGAACGAAGAGTTCAGAGCTGCAGTCTCTGCAGCAAAGCAGGCTTTTCCGGCGTGGCGTAACACGCCAATTACGACTCGTCAGCGTGTCATGCTCAAGCTCCAAGAGCTTATTCGTAGAGACATTGTAAGCATGCTAGAATTTTTCGTCATTGTTGCTTTTTATCTGTATTATTTTTAAATAGGTTTCGTTTGATGGTTAGAATTACTGTGATCTTGTTCTAGGACAAGCTTGCGATGAATATTACTACTGAACAGGGGAAGACCTTGAAGGATGCTCATGGAGATGTGTTCCGTGGGCTGGGTTAGTCTTCTTCTTCTTTTATGATTTACTGTTCCTAAAGTCTCTTTTGGTTCAAAATTGTAGTTGATTGCATATATGCTCTCTCAATTTGAATTTTTTCTCTTATAGAGGTGGTGGAACATGCTTGTGGAATGGCGACTTTGCAGATGGGTGAGTATGTCCCTAATGTGTCAAATGGAATTGATACCTTTAGCATCAGAGAGCCACTTGGTGTATGTGCTGGGATTTGCCCTTTCAACTTTCCAGCAATGATTCCCTTATGGGTAAGCCTTCAGTATTCTTCTTTGCAATTTTTTCTGACCATGCATATTGGGATGCCTGCTATATCATTATTACAAAGATGGAACTTCAATCTTTTTCTTAAGATGAAAGGATGCAGTTAACTGGGCCAACTTCTAGCTTCATCTTGAAGTTGATCATGTTTCACAAGTGTACAAACATTTAAAGCTTTTCTGATTTGTGAGCAAATCTTGAGTTTCCAGAGAAAAAAAAATTTAAAAATGTGTGCTACTTTTTGGCTGCAGATGTTCCCTGTTGCCGTAACATGTGGTAACACCTTTATATTGAAGCCATCAGAGAAAGATCCTGGTAAGGATTACCTTGTCTATATTTTGTGCATAATATTTGGAGCATTATATCTCTTCAAGGTACCAGCGTGTGTTAAATTCATAGGTTAGAAAGATACTTTATATCTTCTCTAGTCATATATATGTGATAAAACTTTGTTTCGAAGTTGGTTACCCTGAAAATAAAATAGCCTCCTATGAGTATTGGAAGAACCTTTAGCTCAGAATTGTAGGACTTCTCATCAGGTGACCCCTTTAAGCCAATAATATAAGTGTTTGGAAGCTTGAATTTAGTATGTCAGATTATGTGCTCTTGTCATAAGTGGTGTTTGCCTTCCTCTTTTTCCTGTTGAAGCTAACTGTCCACTTTGAACAGTTAATGGAAATTGTTCAATTATTTCAAAATTGTCCTACCTTATTATAGGTTTTCTTCTCTTAAATTTTTTAGTAATGCAAAGAAACATAGTTTTGAAAGTTCTGGAAAATTCAGTAAAACAGTTTGGGACTAAAGCAGTCCCTGCATAAATGTTCACTAATCACAGTTCCAACTCCATTCATATTCTGCACAAAATAATCAATCATCTTACTTTTATTTGTAACAGTAAGTTCGTTTTTCGTGTTGTAACAGGTGCTTCTATAATACTTGCTGAGTTAGCAATGGAGGCTGGTCTGCCAGATGGTGTCTTAAACATTGTTCATGGCACCAATGTATGGTTTTGCTCAACAATGAGCTCCTTTTTGCTTCTTAATCTTTATCGTGTTTTGGTAGCTATATCTTCCTAAGAAAATAAACTTGAAAAATTGGATTTTATTTAATTGATTCAAACTTATTAAGATTTTGCAGTTTCATTTGCATGTCAGAGGGCTGTGATATAGTGGAAAATGCCTGAGATATGATCTTGTGATTTTCATTTGTTTATGTGTCTGTAACAGCACTGTTTTTCTAATGTGTTTCCATTTGTGGCAGGATGTTGTTAATGCAATTTGTGACGATGACGACATTAGAGCCATATCATTTGTGGGATCCAATACTGTAAGTTACTCACTGCAATATCCAGATTTTGATTCCTACTTAGAGTGTGTTTGACATTCTGGTAGAAGTTACTTTTCAAAGTGTTTTTGCTTAGAAATGCATTAAAATAATGTGTTTTTTTTTTCAAATTCATTTTTTATATCAGTACGTCAAAACGATCCAAAATTTTTTTTAAGCAAATTTAAAAAAAAACAATTTTGGCAAACAGCGTTTTGGCTGCATTGCCAAACACTCTATCTTTTTATGGTCTTATATTTCTATCCCAAGCATTCTGAGGAAAATGAAGATCCTGAACAAGATCAGTTTTTGGTGGATAACCTTTAACTTATTCTCCTGTTATTTTTGAGTGGGGAAAACATTCTGGAGATCATTGCTCTTTTCTGCCACATTGACATGTTATTACATGATAGTCACGTTATTTCTTGATTTTTTGTTATCATATTCACAGGCTGGTATGCACATATATTCAAGAGCATCAGCTAAAGGGAAACGTGTACAGGTAAGTTCACATCATTTTTTTAGTAATAACTATTCAGTCTGTTAGGAGCAATATGGTTTTTTTTCACAATGGTTGAAGTTGGAGTCAATTGGCTATCTGTATTCTTTTGTGCAGTCTAACATGGGAGCTAAAAATCATGCTATCGTTTTACCAGATGCCAATGTTGATGCCACTTTGAATGCTTTAGTTGCTGCTGGTTTTGGGGCAGCGGGACAAAGATGTATGGCACTGAGCACTGTAGTTTTTGTTGGAGACCCACAGTCATGGTAAGTTTGTTTCCAATTGAAATCCACTGCTTGTTAAATTGATAACTTCTAGCTGAACTTTTCAAGTAATCTGCTGCCAGTTAGCTACTGCAAAGGAATAGGATGTCAAGAGAATGATTTTTCAGCTATGTTATGGAAGCTGGATCAGTTTTAGTAGAGCCACAATAGGATACAGCTCCTTCATTGAGAGCTGACACATGCATGCCATCACGTTACCTAGGGAGGCATTTTTATGTGTAGATGGGATTTGAGGCTGCACATAAATTGTAGCCTTTATCACTGTTTACACAGAGGGGCAGCATCCCCATTGCATGGACAAATGGGGCTTTAACATGCATGTTATACATAGATTGCATCCCCTTGCAGATGTTTACTGTGTTGTTTTGTATGATTAATGGAAAATAAGAGCCCCTTGGTGATTGGCCAAGATGTAACTGTATAACAGAGAAGTTTTTCAAACTTTTCTAGGGAGAATAAACTGGTGGAACGTGCAAAATCTCTAAAAGTAAATTCAGGAATGGAACCTGATGCAGACCTTGGTCCAGTGATTAGTAAACAGGTATGTTTCAGAATTATTCCTAACCTGCTCTGCACCACCATGATCAAATCTTTACTTGGAAATCTTCTCTGTTCTTACAGGCTAAGGAGCGAGTGTGCAGATTAATTCAAAGTGGTGTCGAAAGTGGTGCCAGGCTTCTTCTTGATGGAAGAAATATAGTTGTATGTTATTGCATTTTTGTTTTGTTGTTGGGACCCGCTACTTATTTATTGTATATAATGGTGGGTAAATCTACCTGAATATGCAACTCAGACCAGAAACACAAAATATATGGAAATCATAGAGTAATTTAAATATGGCTGGTAGAGCAAACAACATTCTCTTCATTGTAAGGAACTGAAAATACATTAGGACCAATATTCTTGGAGCTCTTTGATTCTTTTGTGAAGCAAGATGGGTAAGGTATTGAGTTCAAGTCCAAAATATGTTAATCTTAAACATACATGTTCACATTAGCTTTGTGTTTTTGTTTCTTTCTTGCAAGGGTGCTTTTACTCCTTTTTATGATTCATTTTCAATTAACTTTAACAGAAAGAGACTTTCTACTTGCTGATTTGTTTATGGTGATAAACTGGTTCCAGGATTCGAGCATGGAAATTTTATTGGTCCTACCATCTTATCTGGTGTCACAGCTGACATGGAGTGCTACAAGGTATTATTTAACTTGTTTTTTTGTTGTTGTGATTTTGGAGACCACTCCAAAAAATCTTAATTCATTAATTTCCCAAGTGGATGGAGATGTAGACCTCAAATATTGGTGAAAAATTGACTGATCCACTCTCCATACATTTCCTTTGCAGGAGGAAATTTTTGGCCCGGTTCTTCTTTGCATGGAGGTGGGTTGAATACCCTTTTTGTTTTTATGTGCTAACTAGGCCCCTGATCGATTGGCATGGCTATAGAGTAACATCTTTCTTTCTTCTCTTAACTTTCAGGCTGGCAGCTTTGAAGAAGCCATCAACATCCTGAACAGAAATAAGTACTATCTCGTTATGACTTTTCATTTGCTTGTTTTATCAATTTTCCTTCCTTGAATTGTATCTGGTTTACATGTTTGTAAATGTTTTTGTTACAGATATGGCAATGGAGCTGCCATATTCACTGCATCTGGTGCTGCTGCAAGGAAATTCCAAACTGAGATAGAGGCTGGGCAGGTAAAAATCATAAAGTAACATGAGACTACCATCAGAGAATATTTAAGAGCTACAACTGCATAATTTATTTGTTATGTAGCTACAATTTTAGTTCCTCGCTGTACTCTTACTATGGCAAGATTTGAAAGCTCATACAAAATGAGAGGAACTTGGCAAATTAATTCCAGAATAATTAACTTTGATATTTTGTTGAAAATCGTAAGCATTGGTTTTGTCAAATTCGATTATAACCAATTTATGCTCCTTTTGGGAGGGGAAGGGGGAGTTTATTGCTGCATGAACTAGGCACTCTGTGAAATTCATGCATATTAACATATGTTGCTTTCATCCAGGTTGGAATCAATGTTCCTATACCAGTTCCCTTGCCGTTTTTCTCATTTACTGGCTCCAAGGCATCTTTTGCTGGCGATCTCAATTTCTATGGTAATGCATACATCCTCTAAAGCCTTGCTCCTGTGCTTGTGCAACCGTTACTGTTTCTTCACCGACACGCTGGCCTTATAAACATCCCTGACATGGTTATTATTTTTTGTTTTTAAATAAATGCAGGTAAGGCTGGAGTTAATTTCTACACTCAGATCAAAACAATAACTCAGCAATGGAAGGATTTACCAGGTGGTAGTGGAGTTTCTCTGGCAATGCCGACGTCACAGAAACTATAATGATGTCATGTCCCTGCCAATTTTCATGCGCAATGCCATTTTGAACCCACAAATAAATTATTTCGAGGTCGTCTTCTGCTTCCCCCTCTGTTTTCCTTCCCCTAATTGGCCTTTTGAAGCGTATATAGTTATCTCTCTCAAGCGGGTCACCAAAAATCCCCCATCGTGTCAAATACAAAGCCTGGGCTCAGTTGTCGGGCATGGAAGAATTTTGGTGGCAGAAAAGCGGGGATCCTTTCGCTCGCTTCCTGCCTTCCCAAATGCGCTGTTCTAGCGACAGAAATCATAGAAAAGGGAAAATACATGCTATTGGCGTCCAGATTTTAATTTTAGTTTAATGTTCATAAAACTGTAAACGTGAAGCAAGATGCGTGATTCTTGCTGTTACGGATGTAAAGTATCAACAGTAACCCGAAAGGAAAGGCGTGTATAGCATTCCATGGGGGTGAACTATTTCTAGTCTGAGATTTCAGTGAATTAAAAACATGTCCTGAGCAAATTCTGATGAAAATGGCTGGAAGCGAAGTTCCAGTCGTGGTGTTTACAGGTAAGTGAGAAAATAGAAGAAGAAAAGGGATCTAGAAGCAGAATTTCAGGAATTCAGCTCAACATTCATTCATTATGTTTAGGGGTGTTCACGGTCCGGTTTTAACCCAAAAATTCAACGAAACCGAAAAATAATAGTTCTTGTTAATATAACCCGAACCGAACTGAGAACCGGTTCAAACCGAACTGGTTTTATTCGGTTCGGGTCGGTTTTTAGCATCCAAAACCAGAAAAACTGAAGCATTTTTGTTGCCGTCGTTGTATACCTTGATCTGGGCTTTGTGTACTATATTTTTGATAGATTACCATTTAGAATGAATCGAAGGCTTTCATAAAGCAAATAAATTTCAAAAATATTTACAAGACAAAAAAAGTCTTCACCAGACAAAAAAAGTCTTCTGGTTTTCTTACAGAACTACAAACAGCCATATGGATCACAAATGCTTGTTCACATGGGACAATGGGAGTGACAGGTGACTTGAGATTTCCTTGCACAACCGTAAGAAACTGTCTTCGGGATAGAGTTATCTCATGGTCTTTAGGACAAGGGGGGTCAAAGACTTCAGATTAACCGGACCTTGCTGTGCTTGGAGCAATAAGACTCATAATGGAGATATGGCGGAGCTCGCTTGAATGAGGGAGGAGGACATAATAATGGAGAATACTGTAAGGGAGTTTTCAAGGTTTTGAATTCACAACATGATCTGTACTTGTGGAGTTATGGGAAAAGGAAGGGGCAAAGAGAAGGGGGGAAGGGGGGAGAGAAGGGGACGGCTGCTGTGAGGGTTAGGGTATTTAGTTTTAGGGTTATGATTTTCTTTTTGTACTTTTTTTTTTAGATATAATGAAACCGGTTCGGTATGGTACGGTTCAATCGGTTTAAGCTTTTTTAAACCGGACCCGAACCGGACCGGTCGGTTTTGTTTTATTTTTTAATCGGTTTATTCAGTTTTTTTATCGGTTCGGTTTTTTCGATTAATTTTTTCTTGGTTTTTTGAATTTAATTGGTTGGTCGGTTTTTTTAAACACCCCTAATTATTTTCATGCCTAACCATTATATATATATATATATATATATATATATATATATAAGCCATAGCATTCTAGAAGATAAAGTCAGACTATGACACGCGGAAATCCTATCAGTTGAAATAACGAAACAAAACGAGGCGTATTATTAACAAAAATAACGTAGATTGACTTCTTTAAACTTCATTCAAGACTTGACCCGCCTATCTTAACATAAAAAATGCTTTTTTTTTTCTTTTTCAAAACGATATTATTTAGAATAAAAAAAAAAGTTAATGTTGAGTTAATCTGTTGAACTTGTACTTGTCACTCAAATTGTGATCTATATTGGGTTTAATAATTATGTTTATATGTATTAACTTTTTATATTTTTTTGATTTTGCCATTCTTACTGGAAATATATATATATATATATATATATATAGTGAACATGAAATATTATAATTTTTTAAAACTACCTGTAATCAGTTTAAACATTTTGTTGATAATATTTGTTTCATACTTAAAATTATAAGCGATCGATGTATTTTCTAATTAAATGTATTTTTGTTGGCATCCCTACACTAATAATTTGCCTCTTCCAGCTGGTTTGTGCCTCCAAATATATTGCATGGAATTCCACTTATTGACTTAGTACTATTATGGAGACTATTGGATGTGCAATAGGTTTATTTTTAATTTTAATCGTAACAAATTTATTTACCAAGTGGATTAGCTTTCTCCACGTAGAGCAGGGAAAAGACAAAGGAGAGAGGGATCATTCCCACAGGAATCGCGGCCCTGCTTTCACCACAGGAAATAGCGTATCTCCGCTTGCAGCACGTCTGCTCTCAAGTGTTCATAAGTTCCTTTTGTCTCAGTTGTCCTTTTTTTTTTTTTTTTTTTAAATGTGAGATAAAAAAAAATTTGGTTTAAATATTTCAACTTAAAATGATAACATAGTATCTTTTCAATGTGGGGTTTGAAGCCCTTTCATATATATACTCTATGTTCACATGAAAAAAATTATATTTTTTCAATGTGAGATTTAAAACCTATTAGTATATATACTCTATGTTCCCAAGGAAAAAATCATGTTTTTTCAATGTGGGATAAAAAACCTTTTGGTTTAAATACTTTAACTTAAAGGGATAACATAATATCTTTTCAATGTGGGATTTGAAGCCCTTTCATTTATATACTCTATGTTCCCATGAAAAAAGTTATGTTTTTTCAATGTGGGATTTGAAACCCATTAGTATATATACTCTATGTTCCCAAGGAAAAAATCATGTTTTTCCAATGTGGGATAAAAAACCTTTTGGTTTAAATACTTCAACTTAAAGGGATAACATAATATCTTTTCAATGTGGGATTTGAAGCCCTTTCATATATATACTCTATGTTCCCATGAAAAAAGTTATGTTTTTTAAACCAAAATATTTTTTATCCCACATTGAAAAAACATGATTTTTTCTTTAGGAACATAGAGTATATATACTAATGGGTTTCAAATCCCACATCGAAAAAACATAATTTTTTCATGGGAACATAGAGTATATATATGAAAGGGCTTCAAATCCCACATTGAAAAGATATTATGTTATCCCTTTAAGTTGAAGTATTTAAGCCAAAAGGTTTTTTATCCCACATTGGAAAAACATGATTTTTTCCTTGGGAACATAGAGTATATATACTAATGGGTTTCAAATTCCACATTGAAAAAATATAACTTTTTTCATGGGAACATAGAGTATATATATGAAAGGGCTTCAAATCCCACATTGAAAAGATACTATGTTATCCCTTTAAGTTGAAGTATTTAAACCAAAAGGTTTTTTATCCCACATTGAAAAGATACTATGTTATCCTTTTAAGTTGAAGTATTTAAACCAAAAGGTTTTTTATCCCACATTGAAAAAACATGATTTTTTCCTTGGGAACATAGAGTATATATATTAATGAGTTTCAAATCTCACATTGAAAAAATATAATTCAACTTAAAATACTTCAACTTAAAAGCTTAACATAATATCTTTTTAACGTGGGATAAATTTTTTTTTAAAATATTATTTTAAACTTGATTATTTATAATATATATAATTTATATTTACATGAATTTTTTTATATGAAATATTAATTTTTTTTTAATTAATCCGGGTTGACCCGGGTTGACCCATGAAACCCGAGACCCGGCTCCTTGGCCGGGTCAACCCCCGGACCGGGTTTAATAACTATGGTTCTTAGTACTTTCTCAGTAAGTCATAGCATGATACGTTGATGCTGCACTTGCGAAAGAACAAAATCTTACAAAGATAAGTGTTGACGAATAAACTTTATTGAAAAAAGCTCTAGCAAGAGGTGTTGAAATAATTAAAATTAAACACAAAAACAAATGTTAGAATTCTATATATTATAAGTTTATAGACATAACCTAAATATAAATAAAAAATATATAAATTAAACTGAAATTACTATTCTATCCTTAATAAATAATACTTCATAAATATTATTTAACAAGAGATATCCTTCCGCATGTTCACGATTTATATACCTGTTTATTTTTGTGTTGTGTTTTAAATAAAAATAATTTTTTTATTTTTTTATTTTAAATTAATATTTTTTTATTATTTTAAGATATTTTGATGTATTGATATCAAAAATAATTTTAATACATCTATAAATAAAAATTAATTTTCGATTCCCAGGATGTGTTAGCCTCGTGTCAAAGAATTTGCCACTAACATAAATATTAGTTTGGTTTGACTTTATACATGGGAAGAATCAAGAACATTCGATTTGAAATTGTATGGTGCCGATTAGTCGTCTTGGGAGAGAGATGATAAAGGCGGAGACAGGTTTTTATGCCGCTAATCCAGCAAAATGCCTTGCCTCTTCAGAATCAAAAATAAAAAAAGAATTGAGTTTGAGTAAAGTAGAGAGACATCTAAGTCTATTTGAGAAGGAATAATAAAAATGATGATTATATACAATGATATTGAAGATATCCTAAAAGAATATATAAAGAGAATAATTTTAAAAGAATTCTGGAAAAACTTGAAAAGCTAAGATAAATAAAGAAAATTTCTTCGAGAAGAAAATTAAGATCAACACTCTGTTTGCGCAAGATTAAAGAAGCAAAGTAATTTAAAAGGAAAGAGATTCTTTACTAGGTAAAGAGCTGTAATTTTGAGCGAAAATACAAATGCACAAGGGTTATTAAGTTGTTTTTTAATAAAAAAATTTAATCATAAACTTATAATGTATATGAGATAACATTTTTTTTTTAAATTATTAATATAATGACATATATGATATTTATTTTTCAATATTATAATAACAATATATTAAATCGACTTGTGTTGACGTTGTTGCTACCCATTTTTTGACCCATGTTTTGATATATTTTCAAAAAAATTCAAAAATAGAGAAAAACAAAGAAAATCCAAAAAATATGTTTTTTTAATATATTTTCGTCATTTTAGCATTTTCAACGTCGTCTAAAAAGAATTTATTTTTTTTTTTAGAAGATTTTCAAACGCGTTCAACTTTTCACGCGTCATTTTTAAAATAATTGATTTTCCTCGTTGAGTCGACGTTGATATTGCTCGTTTTCAAAAAATACAAAAAAATAAGAAAAATCAAAATTTACAAAAAAAGAAGAAGTTGAGGGACCAAGTTGAAAAACTTGACAACATTTTTTGCCTATAAATACTAGTTTCCAACACTTGCAAAGGATGGGGGGCAATTTTGACAACATCTAAAAAAATACAAAAAAAAGTCTCTAACCCTAAACCCATCTCTAACAAAAGGAGCCGCCCCCTCACGGCTTTATTTTTTTTCTCTTCGGAAACCGCCGCTCATCCCACGGTATTTCCTCCTCTCCCGATCACACAGCCCAGCCTCTTCACTGTCATCTCCCAAAGCCCCCCCGGTCATCACCCAAAAAGCTTTTCTTCCTTTCCCCGCTTGCAGCCGCCGCTCATCCTCTCCTTCCCCTTGGCTTTGATTTTTTCTTCTCCAACCGGCCGACCACAACAACTCCTCCTCTCACCGCCGAACACGGCGACACCACCTCTTCAATCAGCCTCCAGCGGCGGTAGAGCAACCAGCAGCCAACAACAAATCTTCCCTTTTCAACCGGTGCCAGCAACAGATCTTCCCTTGTAACCTGAATCATAAGATCGGGATAACCCCATAGAAAAAATTAAAAAACATTACGAAGTCTAATTTCCAACCAACCCAATATTATAGGATGAAATTGAAAAAATAAATCGATTAAAAAAAACCAAGTCAACTAAAACTAACATGTTAAACTAATGATTTAGGTTATGCGGC
The DNA here is from genome assembly GCA_033617975.1 of Populus alba x Populus glandulosa. NCBI lineage: Eukaryota > Viridiplantae > Streptophyta > Magnoliopsida > Malpighiales > Salicaceae > Populus > Populus alba x Populus glandulosa. Next base: position 29,780,146 of record CM066143.1, on the reverse strand, counting down.
TCGAATAACTTTATAAAAAGCAAATAAAAAAAAGTTAAACAACTCCATTTCCAACATATGTAATGTTGAAAGTTGAAATCAACAAAAAATAAATAAATCCATAAGACCGGGATAAATTTATAGAAAATAAATAAATTGAAAAAATTATGAAACTTAATTCCTAAATAATCTAATATTGAAGGATGAATTTGAAAAATAAAATTTTTAAAAAGAAGTAGATTGAGTTGTTGGAGGGTGAAATTGAAAAAAAATCAATTAAAAAATAAAAAATAAACTGAGTTAACCCAATCACCCTTTCAAACCCGCAACCGGGTTATAAGATCGAAATAATTTCAAGCAAATCAAATAAAAAAATACGATACTGAATTAAAAAAAAAAAATTCAAGTTAAAAAATGACAAAAAAATGGAGTCAATTCGAATCAACTTGCCAAACCCGTTACCTTTAATATATCGGGATAATCCCATGCAAAGTTAATTTTCAACCAATCTAATATTTAAGGATAAAATTAAAAAAAAATCATTCAGAAAAAGTAGCCTAAAAAAACAATCACAATTATAATTAACTCAGGTTAACCTGTTAAACCCACGATCTAGATCATGAGATTAGAATAAATTCATTGAAATAAAATAAAAAAAAAATTATGAAACTCTACTTCCAACATATTTATTATCTAGGGTTGATAAATAAATAAATATATGAAATCAATATATAACCCAATAGAAAAAAAATTAAAGCAAAATTTCCAAAACAATATAATATTGAAAGATCGATGAAGCTAGAAAAAAATATAATAATAAAAAAGATTGTGTTGTTGAAGGGTTAAATTGAAAATAAAAAAAAAGTATTTCAATAAATAATATTTTGTGGTTGTGACTACAATGATTTAGTTAAACCCTTTAGTGTTTTTTTTTTAAAAAAGTTATTAAGCTCTATTTCTAATAAATTCAATATTAAATAATAAAATTAAAAAAAAAACTAAATATATAAGATCAGTATATAACTCAATAAAAAAATAAAATAAATTCATGAAATATGATTCTTGGAATAACAAACAATAAAAATAAAAAATAAAACTAAATAGAAACGGATTGAGTGGTTGAGCATACTAACTAACTAGACTGTGAATCCATTGTTGCCCACAAACCATCAATTAACTAGACTCGTTACACTTGTTTCATTTCAATCAAAGAAAGAGGAGTAGTTATGAACCCTATATATAGACCATTCCGGTGGGGGTGGTGAGGGGAGGGTCCTAATTGGTAGAAAAAAACCTGCAATCCCTTGGGGTTATCTTGCACTTTAAAGAAAAAATAGAAAAAAATTAAATAGAAAAAAATTGAATTGTTGAATGATTAAATAAAAATATATTTTAATAAATAATGTTTTGTTAATATGGTTTGAATGAGCTTACTAACTAACTAGACTGAGACTCCATCATTGCCCACAGACCAACAATTATTTACTCGTCACACTTGTTTGTTTGGAGTTTTAAGTATGATTCTGAATAACATTTCTCAAAACAAAACGTGTGATCAAATCTCTTACCACTTTAGCTGTGGAACTCAAGAGTTAATCGTGTCGTTAAAATTACCTCAAACACGTATATCCTTGGCAATTGATTTCTAACTGCTAATCGTCAAAGCATGATTAAACCACAGTATTAGCATAATCAATTACTCCACCCCATGGGATAGCTGCATAAACTCATCTGGAGCTCCAAGCTGATGCAGAGGATCATTGTCAGGAAAGAAGAGACAGTCTAGCATGAGAGAGATTGGTCTGTCAGCATAGCCAAGGTGACTTGCCCAGAGCCGAAGTAAGGGTCCCCTCTGCCGTGTGCTTGAGAACTCTTTCCATAGGGTGGGCAACTCATCCTTGGCTACCAAACACGACTCTTGTCTTCATGTAAGGCTTCACTTCCTCCATTTACGAAATGATACCAAGATAGAGTGAATGGCGTGTTTGTCCGGAAGAAGAGAAGGCCTGGCATGACAAAGAAGAGCCTGTCAACCTAGCTAAGGAGACTGCCTGAAACCCCGAATGTGGGTCCTGCCTCTTAGTCCAGGGCATATCCCAAATTGCAAGGAACAGGCAAATCGTCCTTGGCTAACTAACAAGACTCTTATTTTCATGTTAGGTCTCTCTTCCTCTTGTGTTCATCCTCAAAATGTGATGGTGATTAAGGCATTTTGACATCCCCTATTTATAACCAACAAGAGAATAAAAATCCGATCCAGATTTGCTACATTAATGGCTCCTCCACAATCTATTTGCCTACATGACCTTTCATTTCTCATAATGGAATATATTCTCATTGTGGCTGCAAAGACATCCAAATGCAAAGTGCATTTGCTTCATGAACTTTTTGCTCAGTTTTTTCAACTACAGAATTGTTGTAACTCATTTTTGGGTCCCCACATAAAAAATAATAAAATACAAAAAAATTCAAAAAATATATTATCAAAAAAATAAAACAGTAAAAAAATGCTAGAGCGCTCTAAAAATGCTCAAAAATTGATTGAGGATGTTCAAAAATATAAAAATTAATTTTTGACAGTATATCATTGACTGATGAAAGCCCCGATGATAAAGAAAATTCAATTTGAGGAAGAAAAATGCAAAATTAGAAGTTTATTGACTCAATTAAATTTTTATTGAAGGTTTAATTGAATTTATAGAGGTTTTAATTGCAAAAAAAATTGATTTTGGAGTTAATTTGGGCTTTAATTAGAAGAAATTAATTTTCTGGGGTCAAATTATAATTTTTGGAAGTTAAATTGGTCAAATCAGGGGCTTAATTGCATAAATATTGAAGTTTAATGGCCAATTAGGGACTTAATTGAAGAAATCCGAGACCAAGGACTAAAATGCAAAACGCGCGCAAATTGAGGGCCGAAATTTGAATCTGAAAAGTTTTGGCGCCTTTTCCTTTTAAATGAAACGACGTGTTTTGACCAAAATGGCGCCGTTTCATTCACTGTTGCAAAAAAAAAAAAAAAAAAGAGAACCCAAAACGGTGCTGTTTTGAAACAGCACCATTGTCTTCTTCCCTGCACACGCAGAGAACAGGGGAGAAGAATTTTTTGTCTTCTCCACTTTTCGCCGAACTTCTTTCACCGACGGCTTCAAAAAGACGCCCACAATAGCCACTTGCATACTTTTTCGGCCACAATAGCCACTTGCATACTTGTTGTGGCCGCCCCAACAGTCCCCCCCCTGTTTTTGCCTATAAAAACAGGGGAGGGGCACTAAAAAAAAAAAAAAAAGAAACAGAAGAGAAGAAGGGAGAAGAAAGGAGGAGACCGAGAGAAAGGAGACCGAGGGAGAGAGAGAGGGCAAAGAAGAAGAAGAAGAAGCAGAAGCAGCAGAGAAGAAAAAAGAAAAACAGAAGAGAGAGAGAAGGGAAACGCAGAACCACCGTGCCTCCGCCACCATCGCCTCCGCTGCCACCAGCAGCACCGCCTCGACGCCACCGCAGGTAAATCTCTCGCCGCCTCGTCTCCTTCTCCGTTTGCCCGCCTCCTGTTTTCGGTTGCATGCAGAACGTGAATTAATTCACGTTCTGCAGCTGAAGGAGGCTGGTTACTGTGCTTAGGCACAGTAACCAGCCCATTTGGTAATGGGCCGGGTTGGCCCAGCCCACTTATATGGGCCGGGTCCGGCCCATTTCAATTTTTTTCCAGAAGTTTTTTTATAATTTGTCCAGCATATTTTTTTTTTATATCAATTTTGCTTAATATCGGTCTGTATTTTACATCGTAAAAATATAAATTCGGTATTAAAATACCCGGTTTTCGTCCCGCGGTACTATTCATACGGTACTGTTCACACAGCATAAAAAAAAAATCAAAAATATTTGTTTCAGCATTTTATAATTTTCCCGCGTAGTTGTTTATGTCATTTTGATTAATATCGGGCAGTATTTTTACATCGTAAAAAATATAAATCCGGTATTAAAATACCCGTTTTTCGGCAAAAACTTCCAAAAATAAATAAAAAAATTGAAAAAAAAAAGATTAAAAAAAAATGTTTTTGTGCATACGGCCAAGTGTCTCAAATCTAAAAAATCATATCGTATTTTTCATATGTCAAAAAACAATATTTTAGCATGCATTTTGGCTTTAATAACCAGTTTATTAAAGTCAAGAGAACATTGGCCAAAATTTCAAAAACAACAAAAATTTTATTTTGTTTGTCTCTTAGTATCCGGGGTATGACATTACACGTAATGCATATTCTGGATATTTAATTCTTTTTTCGGACAATAGAACCTGGGGTATGACATTACATGTAATGCGTATTCCGAACAATAATAAACCACAACACGATCTTATATTTTATCAGACATTAAAACAATGCAGCCTATCTTAGGTAGGGCGTAGTTGGGGTGCTAATACCTTCCCTTTACGCAACCAGTCTCCGTACCCGATCTCTAAAGACCAGTTAAGGTTCCTAGTAACCAGAATACTAGGTGGCGACTCCCAGTCCATATTTTCACTTGTAGAGACAAGAATTCCTTGTCTCTCCCTACCTTATTTTCCAGGAATAAATATTCCGATTTTTCCTTGAGGGTGGACGATCGCCGCGCCGCCGCACACGTGCGACAAGAATCATGACCCTAATGCTTATAATTAATGCTTTAAATCGATCTTGCATGGAAATGATGAACAACCTTCAGATATAGCTGCCATTTTTTCAAGTGATTTCATCTGAACGAGGATGGAAACTTTGGTTCGAGAGAGGTTTAGTTCCAGTAGTTGCTAATTTCATGGCTTCCCACTAATTATGCTGCTAATAATTAAATCCCAGTTAATTACCGGTAATTATGCTTTTGAAATATTCAAGTTCTGAATATTAGCAGGCATTAATTTCCCCAATCCTAATTAACGAGTTAAATAATGAATAAAAAATGACAAGAAGGGCGTTTTTCATGGTGGCTTGATTACTAATCATAAGTAATTGTCCGTATATGTGTTAGGCTCCATTGGGATTACGGATCAGTGCATTTCCTAAACACAATCTTAATTAGACCTAACAACAAACAAGATCAACAATATGCGGGTGGTTAATTACGTGTCACATATTCGATTCTCACCATCTTGCCAAGAGAAAGAACGGTGGCCAAGTGCATGCATGAGTGGATTTTTCCTTGCGCATATCATGCATGGGAGTCTCTGACCTCCTTTATCTGTTGCTGTCTACTCTCTCTACTAGTTTCTCTGACCTTTCCCAACTCTCTGAAGTCAAGAGAATTTTGACCTCGAAGTGAAGAAAAGAAGCATAAAATCTTTAAGAGATCTGTATGTGAACTTTTTGAGTAAAGTTCTTTATTAGACATACTGTGATGAGAAACCCTTCCAAAGATGGATAGAGCTCTTGCATCCAACAAGCTTTCCTGGTCCACTGTCATGGCTTATGATTCCAGCGTCAAAATCATCAACCCATTTGAGAAACATCTTGTTCGTTCTTCAATAAGGAAACGGCTTTCAGATCTAGGAAACGGCTCTCAGAGATCATTTTTTCTTTTGGAAGAAAGATGAGTGAAACAATCAACCAATTGATATTGGAAGACCCAAAGGATTCTTCCAATGTATCATTTCTAGGTCCAATGAAATTCATAGGTATAGGAAAAAGCCCTGTAAAATTGAGATTTTTTCTTTCGACCATCTTTCGAGTGTTAATATGATATATAAGGACCACTACTACAAATAGTACTACACCCTTGATTGTGAAATATCGATTGCTTGTTGAACCCTGTGAAATGCGTTAAAATATGATACTCCAAATTCGGGATCCCAAGAGTTTTATAAAACGTTCTTGATGGAAAAAAATGTGAATGAAAGATCCCACTTAATTGAAATAGGTCCATGAATCTAAGAAATAGTGAGAATTCTTGATCTCTCTGAATTCAAAAATCCAAGATTTGAATTGATGTCCTTTCATTGATTCCTCCTAAATTTAAATTGCATTGATTTATCCTAAATATTTCATTTAAATTGGAATTTGGTTATTCACCATGTGCGAGGATCCCCGCTAAGCATCCATGACTGGATGGTTAAAGCGCCCAACTCATAATTGGCGAATTTGTAGGTTCAATTCCTGTTGGATGCACAATAATAGGACCCTCTAATAAATCTATTGGAATTGGCTTTGTATCAATGGAATATCATCATCCATACATAACGAATTGGTGTGGTATATTCATATCATAACATATGAACAATAAGAACTAGCATTCTTACTGAAACTAGAACTCATAGGGAAAACAATAGATTTATCGATTGGATCAAATATGCAGTAGTTACAGACAAAAGTATTCGGTTGTTGTTGAAAAATCAATATACTTCTAATGTCGAATCAGGATCAACTAGGATAGAAATAAAGCTTTGGGTCGAACTCTTCTTTGGTGTCAAGGTAATAGCTATGAATAGCCACCGACTTCCAGGAAAGGGTAGAAGAAGGAGACCTATTATGGGACATACAATGCATTACAGACGTATGATCATTACGCTTCAACTGGGTTATTCTATTCTACTTCTTAGAAAGAAAAGAACTTAAATCAAAATACTTGATAGCATGGCGATACATTTATACAAAACTTCTATCTCGAGCACACACAATGAAGTCGTAGACAGTCAAGTGAAATCCAATATACAAAATAATTTGATCTATCGGCTGCATTGTTATGGTAAAGGCCGTAATGCCAGAGGAATCATTACCACAAGGCATAGAGGGGGAGGTTATAAACATCTACACCGTAAAATCGATTTTTGACGGAATGAAAAATACATATATGGTATAATCATAATCATAGAATACGACCCTAATTGAAATGCATACATTTGTCTCATATACTATGGAGATGGTGAGAAGAGATATATTTTACATCCCAGAGGGGCTATAATTGGATCATTATTTTTGGTACAGAAGTTCCTATAAAAATAGGAAATGCCCTACCTTTGAGTGCGGTTTGAACTATTGATTTACATAATTGGAAGTAACCAATTAGGTTTAAGATGAAATCTAGAAATCGATCGCTGATCTAATTTGAGTACCTCTATAGGATAGACCTCAACAGAAAACTTAAGAGTAAGGGCAGCAAATGATTGAGTTCAGTAGTTCCATATATAAAATTATTGACTCCAGAGATATAGTAATGTGGAGAAGACAAAATTATTTCAAGCACTAACAAAACCAGAAGCACCCCTTGTTTCAAAGAGAGGAGGACGGGTTATTCACATTTCATTTGATGGTCAGAGGCAAATTGAAAGCTAAACAGTGGGGATTCTAAAGATTCCCTGGGGGAAACATAGAGATGTCTCCTACGTTAAAATTACCTTATGGGGGGGGGGTTCGTTTAATATCCAAAAACTGCTCAACAACAGTCGGACAAGTAGGGAATGCTGGGGCGAACCAGAAAAGTTTGGGTAAAGCTTGATCTAAATGTTGGCTAGGTAAACGTCCTGTAGTAAGAGGAGTAGTTATGAACTCTTTAGACCATCCTTATACGGGTGGTGAGGGGAGGGCCTCAATTGGTAGAAAAAAACCCGCAACCTCTTGGGGTTATCCTGCACTTTTCCCCGCAATTTAGAACTTGGAGATCGAAACGGTCGAGGTAAAAGCTGAATCTCAGCACCATTGACTACATCTAAGAACTTGTTTAACTGGAGTAGATCTAAAGGTGGAAGGTTTTGATAAGAGAATGTTAGGTTTGACTGTTTGGTTGGAAAATTCTGTACCGACATGTTTTTGTAATACATTTTAAAAAAGGAAAGGGTAATGGACAGGTTGAATTAGACTTATTTGTTTCATGGAAAACTTTTTTTCTAAAATTATTTGAGAAAATGTTTTCCTCTTCAGTTGAGAAAATGTGCCATTTATAGCTACATGTTCTTGTGTCGTAGAGCTGAGAAAATCAAGTCAGTTTGTTTTCCTCTTCGGTTGTTGTTGAAAAAAACCACAGTATTAGCATAATCAATTACTCCACCCCATGGGATAGCTGCGTAAACTCATCTGGAGCTCCAAGCTGATGCAGAGGATCATTGTCAGGAAAGAAGAGACAGTCTAGCATGAGAGAGATTGGTCTGTCAGCATAGCCAAGGTGACTGCCCAGAGCCGAAGTAAGGGTCCCCTCTCAGCCGTGTGCTTGAGAACTCTTTCCATAGGGTGGGCAACTCATCCTTGGCTACCAAACACGACTCTTGTCTTCATGTAAGGCTTCACTTCCTCCATTTACGAAATGATACCAAGATAGAGTGAATGGCGTGTTTGTCCGGAAGAAGAGAAGGCCTGGCATGATAAAGAAGAGCCTGTCAACCTAGCCAAGGAGACTGCCTGAAACCCCGAATGTGGGTCCTGCCTCTTTGTCCAGGGCATATCCCAAATTGCAAGGAACAGGCAAATCGTCCTTGGCTAACTAACAAGACTCTTATTTTCATGTTTGGTCTCTCTTCCTCTTGTGTTCATCCTCAAAATGTGATGGTGATTAATGCATTTTGACATCCCCTATTTATAACCAACAAGAGAATAAAAATCCGATCCAGATTTGCTACATTAATGGCTCCTCCACAATCTATTTGCCTACATGACCTTTCATTTCTCATAATGGAATATATTCTCATTATGGCTGCAAAGACATCCAAATGCAAAGTGCATTTGCTTCATGAACTTTTTGCTCAGTTTTTTCAACTACAGAATCATGACCCTAATGCTTATAATTAATGCTTTAAATCGATCTTGCATGGAAATGATGAACAACCTTCAGATATAGCTGCCATTTTTTCAAGTGATTTCATCTAAACGAGGATGGAAACTTTGGTTCGAGAGAGGTTTAGTTCCAGTAGTTGCTAATTTCATGGCTTCCCACTAATTATGCTGCTAATAATTAAATCGCAGTTAATTACCGGTAATTATGCTTTTGAAATATTCAAGTTCTGAATATTAGCAGGCATTAATTTCCCCAATCCTAATTAACGAGTTAAATAATGAATAAAAAATGACAAGAAGGGCGTTTTTCATGGTGGCTTGATTACTAATCATAAGTAATTGTCCGTATATGTGTTAGGCTCCATTGGGATTACGGATCAGTGCATTTCCTAAACACAATCTTAATTAGACCTAACAACAAACAAGATCAACAATATGCGGGTGGTTAATTACGTGTCACATATTCGATTCTCACCATCTTGCCAAGAGAAAGAACGGTGGCCAAGTGCATGCATGAGTGGATTTTTCCTTGCGCATATCATGCATGGGAGTCTCTGACCTCCTTTATCTGTTGCTGTCTACTCTCTCTACTAGTTTCTCTGACCTTTCCCAACTCTCTGAAGTCAAGAGAATTTTGACCTCGAAGTGAAGAAAAGAAGCATAAAATCTTTAAGAGATCTGTATGTGAACTTTTTGAGTAAAGTTCTTTATTAGACATACTGTGATGAGAAACCCTTCCAAAGATGGATAGAGCTCTTGCATCCAACAAGCTTTCCTGGTCCACTGTCATGGCTTATGATTCCAGCGTCAAAATCATTACCCATTTGAGATGCTCTGATATGGTCCCTATCAAGAGCTAATTGTAATAGCAGAATTCACACTGATTCTTTTCAGGTGAGAACGTACCCAAGATAAATTTTGATAAAAAAATATTGTATATTTCCTTTTTGTGCATGACTCACTCAATAATAGGGTCGGGTGAATTCAATAATAGGTGCATGTTGGCATTCAAGGCTTCCTTCTTTTTCTTCTTTCAGAGCCTATCTAAAAGAGAATCCAGTACTTCTTGGTCGTGAATATCTAAATAGGATGAACCGCCCCGTGGATATCTTTGCTTCGGAACAAAAGAATTAGAATTAGACCCGGTCAACTGGAATGTGTATATTATCCATATAAGGGATCTTCCAATTGAGAAGATCCATTGACCTGAGATGAAGAGAAGGTTATATTTATTTTATTTAGTTATTCAATTAAACCAACGATTCGTTATTAGAGTAGATAACAACAACCACCATTTCATCTTACATATGTATTTTTTATTTTTCCAATGGATTTACATCTTTCATTAATGGAAATTTTTTGATGTAGTGAGGAATCACTCTGGTTGCTTGCTGTTCAAGAATTCTTGTTTAGGTTGTTCATACCATCCATACATAGTGTTTTGATCTAAGATTTCAATTCTTCCATGTTTTAGAAGTAACATATTGTTCTGTGTTCAAAATATGAAAGGAGGTGTTTCCACGACTCTACCACCCAATCAATTATGTTCCACTTAATCCTTATTTCATGGCCACATATCTTTCAGGCTAAGGAATGGGAAACCTTTCTCCTATTATATGAATCCAATTTTCATTTCATCCGGGAAAAGCCATCTTTTTCTCAACAATGCCTTTGTCATTTGATCCAATAGCCTTCTGTTAGATAGGAACAGATTTGATAAATACTGATAACTCTTTAATGGAGTATTAGAACAGAAAAATCCATTAGATAATGAACTCTTGGTTCTAAGCAATCTCTATTGACGAATCAACAATTTGAAGTGATTTTCTTATGTATTCTTGATAAACCAGCGTTTATATATAGATGTAGGAGGGTCTGTTTGGGAAGTAAGAAGGCAGTTCTTAAGTTATACAAACACCTAATTAAAGACCCAGGGGATACAGTTCCCACAGAGATAATGAATAATTGAAGATTCTATCCTTATTTTAAGGTATGAGAACAACACCAATATTTTCATACATTAATTAATTACATCTAGAAGAAAAGGTTATAAATTATTTTTTCATGTTTATATAGGATTGTGTGGGAGCAATTGATGGTACCCATGTTCCTGTAAATGTTCCTATTGAGATTCAAGGAAAGTTTCAAGGTCGAAAAGAAGGAACAACACAAAATCTTTTAGCAGCTATAACTTTTGATTTGAAGTTTTTATATGTTTTAGCTGGCTGGGAGGAAGTGCACATGATTCACGGGTTTTAAGTGATGCATTATCAAGACCTAGTGGTCTAAAAATTCCAGAAGGTATATAATAAAGTATTTATTAAATGCAATAAACATATAAATGTTTAATTAGAAAAAGATAGCAATATGTTTTTTTTCTAATTTGTAGGGAAATATTATCTTGGTGATGTTGGTTACGGTATTAAAAAAAGAAATCATTTCTCCTTTTCGTGGAGTTCAATATCACTTGAATGAGTTTACAGAACATTCATCATAAAATAAAAAGGAGTTATTTAATCTTCGACACTCTTCGTTAAGAACTGCTATTGAGCGAGGGTTTGGTATTTTGAAGAGTCGCTTTAGATCAATTAATGGAAAATCTTTTTGGTCTTATGAAACACAAGTAGATGTTGTGCTTGCATGTTGTATTATTCATAATCATATTATGGGAGTTGATCCTTATGACTTTCTTATGGAAGAAATATGTTCGGAAAGTGAACTAATTAGAAGAACAATCAACTTAAGTCAACGGGAGGAGAGGGAAGAGAATAGGGAGTAGGTAACAAAAAGAGAAACGTTTGCATCAACCATGTGGAATGATTATAACACTCAAAGAAACTAGTAATTGAGTGTTAATTATATGTGTTTGTTTTTATTATGTCTTGCTTGAGTTTGTATTATCTTTGTTATGTATTTGGATTGTTTGTTAACTTTATTACAATATTGATTGTAGTTTTTATATTAAATTTATTAAATCTGAATATTGTATGATTATATTTTGTATAAATTTGTAATTTTTTTTTTGTAGAAATGAGTACCATACAGAATGAAAAATGCAAGGGCAAGCACTTCACATGGTCTAAGCCTATGTCTCATATGCTACTTGAAATATTAGCTGAGGAGGCACTTAAAGGAAACAAACCTTCTTCTACCTTTAGAGCAGAATCTTTTGTTAAGGTGGCTGTAGAAATTAGTTAAAAGTTCAACGTGCAATGCAAGCCTAACCATGTGGACAATCATCTCAAAACTGTGAAAAGAAAATGGGGAATAATAACCAAACTTAAAAATAAAAATGGCTTTGGTTAGGATGATTGTTTGAAGATGATTACATTTTCGAAAGATGTATATGATGAAGAAGTGAAGGTATAATAAATATTATACTCTTTGTAATTTTTATATTTACTTTTGTTTCCAAAATGTTATACAAGGAACTAAAAAATTGCATATTCTAAACTTGATATGTACGAGGCAATGACAATTGTTGTTGGAAAAGACATAGCAACCAGAAATTACGCCAAATCATATGTTGATGTCAACTTGAAAGAGAACACTGAAGAGCAATCAATTTCAATTGAAAATGAAGGGGAATATGAAGAAACTTTAAAAGGAAAAGAGACATCTTTCTCTAGTGCACAAAAGAGGCAACATAGAAAGAGAAATCGCATGTAAGAAGATGATAATGTTGAAAAGTTGTCTAAAAAGATTGGAGATGTAGCATTTGCAATCCAAAGCTTTAGCAAAAATCAACTTGATGTTAATGAACTATATATAGAAGTGATGAAAATTGAAGGCTTTGATGAGATCACTTTTGGAGATGCATTTGATCACTTGGTCCAATATGAAATGTTGGCAAAAGCATTTATGGTAAAAAAATGTTAATTTGAGGAAAATTTAGGTTTAGAATTTTTTGAACCAATACTACTACAGGCCTGATAGATAAGATGATTTCACTATGATAAGAAAGTTTTTGTTTGTTATTTGACAAATATGTTTACTTGTTTAATTTGGTCTAGCATGTTTATGTTTGTTAATTTGAACTAATATGTATGAGTATTACATCAAAACTTAATATTTATGCATGACTATGTTTGATGTAAGATATTTATGTTTATTTCTTAATGCTTATTTGATATATATTAAAGGGATATTAAAGGGATAATTGTCTATGCCCATACAAAAAACTTGTTTATCCAAAAAACCCATCAAAATATTTTTGTATTTATTTATCTTTTAAAAAAATCTTCATACCAAAAAAAACTCAAATATCTAACTCTTACTTAATACCATAAACTAACTTGGCTTTCTTCATATGAAAAAAAAACATATTTTAAGCTTTTAAAATTGAAAAAATATATATTAATAGGTTTTATTTGTGAAAAAATTCACAAGGTTATATCTCTATAAATATTATATGACATATATAGTTATATTTTATAAAATAAGTTATATATGAATATATGATATAATAAAAAAAATTCATCATTACACTTTTTAGATTTTATTTTTTTATTGTAAGTGATTAAATATTTATGTTAAATATTTTTCATATATTAGATAAATTAAAAAAAACAATTTATTAATAACAAATGATTCATACTATTGTATTTACAAATCATTCAGTTGCAGATTGTTGCTGCTGGCTGAATGGCATGTTGTGATGTCTACTACGGGTTGTTGCCGTTGCAGGTTTTGGCTGCTAGCTAAATGGCATGTTGCTGATATGGCATGTGATAGAAAGCAGCTTAGTTTAGTAAAGCAATACCACATAGGCAATGAGAAAAACTCAAAAAAGGTTGACCGTTATTCACCTACAATATGCAAATAAAAGGATTGTTGCTGGAAGGATACTAAATATTTTTTAAAAAATATTTTTTTATTGAAAAATATATTAAAATAATATTTTTTTATTTTAAAAATTTATTTTTGATATTAACTCAATTAAAAAACATTTAAACAAAATTCAAAACAAAAAAATAATTAATTTTAATTAAAAAAAAAACAGATTTAATCTCAATGCTAAACACTCTTAACCAAGGTTGTCAATTCCGTTTCGTTTCGTCCAGAATGGCCGAAATATTTCATACCAATTCAAAAAACGGAACAAAACAGAACAAATTTCATCTCATTATAAATCTCGGTCCGTTCCGGATTTTTTGGCTAAATTCCGCCCGAAACGTTCCGGTTTCATTCCACATGTTCCGTTCCGCTCTTGAAAAGCCATTGAATCAAATTGAACTCTACTCAAATTCATTAATTAAACCACCTGATCATAAAAAGCTTTTTTTCATTACTATTTTCAATGGCAATGATATTACTAATAATATTGAAAATTATTATTACTATTTTCATTAACAATGATATTAATTTTTTAAAATTAGATTTATCACTAATATATATGGTTTATATTCATGTTTTTTTTTCATGTTTATACTTTGTAGGAATTTGAGCAAAACAAAGGATGCTTTAGATTTCATTAGCCACTTGATAACATTGACCTAACATTATATTTAAAATATTTTTGTTAAAACATTTTACTTTCATAATATTTTGATATTTTATTTAAGTTGAATTACTTTAAGTTAAAGATCTATTTAATCTTAACTATTTAGAAATATTTTAAATTTTGAAATTATATTTGTTTGGCATTGTGTTTGTATTGCATAATTTATAATTAATTTATCTTGAATTTAAATTATGTTTGTTGAATATATATATATATATATATATATATATATATATATATATATATATATATTAACAGTACAACCCCGAAACAGCACGCCGAAACACTCTAAAACTAAAACATTCTATTCCAATTGAAAAAACAAAACACCTACCGAAATGGAATTGACAACGTTGCCCTTAACGATGAAATTAGCAAATTCAAATGCTTGCCTACGGCTCCGTTTGTTTGCTGGAAAGTAGTTTCCTTTTGAAAAGTAAATTCCGGGAAAGTAAATTCCGAGAAAGTATTTTCCGATATTTGGTAGTGTAATGAAAAATGAGTTGGAAAACACTTTCCAGTGTTTGGTTATGTCATGGAAAATGAGCTGAAAAATAACTTATTAATATTTTATTTTTCTCAAGTTTATTAAAATAATAAGAAACAAATCTTACAAATTAAAAAGTTGAATGAGAATGAAATTGAAAAAAAAATATAATTTCATAAATTATCTCAAATAAAATAAAAAATAATCAAAATAATAGAGATCAAATCTAAAAAATAATAAAAAAATAAAAGATGAAGAAATTAAAATAATAATAATTAACATTTCATAAATTATTTCAAATAAAATAAGTAACAATAAAAAAATTGAAGACCAAATTTGATAGATACAAAATTTCAATAAAAAAAATAATAAGGAAAAAGCAAATAGCAATTATAAAAATAAAGACCAAAGTTAATATAAAAATAAAATTTTAAAAGATGAAATTAAAAAATAAATATTCAAAACAAAATATATATATAGCAATCAAAAGTTTGATTATCAAATTTGATATAATCAGCAAATAATAATATTTTTAAATTTTTCACAACTTCCAAAAAGTGTTTTCCCTTCAAATTGTTCAGGAAAACACTTTCCTGAAAACCAAGCCAAACTTTCCTTTTACTGGAAAGTGTTTTCCATTGACCAACTTTCCTACTGGCAAACAAACACAAGAAAGTTTGGAAAGTGATTTTCCGGAAACCATTTTCCGGAAAACAAACACAGCTTAAAGGAAAACACTTTCCTGAAAACCAAGTCAAATTTTTCTTTGACTGGAAAGTGTTTTCCGTTGACCAGAATGTATTTTCCGTTAACTAGAAAGTGTTTTCTATTGACTAACTTTCCTAATAACAAACAAACACAAGAAAATTTGGAAAATAATTTTTCAAAAATTGTTTTTCGCCTACATATGCCCATCAAGTTTTTGCCTTCAATTTGATCTTGTTGGGCCACGGGACACGCCATTCAATAAAGCTGCATCGAGTACCATTGACGGAGGAAAAATATCATTTAACCTTGTACCATCACGTGCTTACCTTGAGAAGTTAGCCTGTATAGCTAGAATTCAAGGATACAGATGGGAGACAAAATCCAAGTAATTGATTAATCTACAGGTATCTTAGATTCTCGAAGCCACCTTAACCTCCACATATAGATGTTCTACAATGATGATATGAACATATTCAGTGACTCAGGCATGCCGACTGCCTCCAAGACCATCCAATTCTCGCATCCTAGCCAAGTGCTTATTCCCATTAAGGTGACAGTGGATGTCTCCCTCACTGGTGCAATTTACATTACAAATGGTGCACTGCCACCTGGAAATGCTGACATCCAAGTGCTTATTTCCTTTAAGATGACAGGCCAAGTCTACCTCGCTGGTGCAATTTACATTACAAATGGTGCACTGCCACTTGGAAATGCTAACATCCAAGTGCTTATTCCCTTTAAGATGACAGGCCATGTCTCCCTCACTGGTGCAACTTACATTGCAGATTGTACACCGCCACTTGGAATTTCTTATCTCAACAAATTGGCTCTTCATCGGGTTCTCTTGCTTGCCTTGCTTCTTCGCTTCATGTATTCTATTTTCAGGTGAAGTATTATTGCTGATTGTACACTTCTCTGGCTTGTTTTCAGGAAAATTAGTTTTCTTTCCCACTGAAGCAGAAGAAGCATTGCTATGTGATGCCTGGTTCTTGGAGTTCAGCAGCGCACGAGCTTGCTTGTGTTGTTTTCCTTGAAGATGTGAGTTAATGTCTGTCTGACTTTTAAGCGGTACCTGGCATATAAGACAAGTCCTAACGTTTTGGCAATTCTGAGGAGATAATATGCCAGTATGATCTCTAACACCAATCGTTGCGGTTGCCGTGGTAACATTTGATTTCTTTCCCACTGAAGCAGAGGAAACCTCACCTTTTGGTGTCTGTTTCTTGACTTTTAACTGTTCACGAGCTGCCCTGTGTCGTTTCCCTTGCAGATGTGAATTAAGAACTGTCTCACTTTGGGCTCTTATTTGACATAAAGCACAAGTCCATACCTTTTGGACTTTCTCAGGAGGTAGTATCTCGTAAAGATCTCTGCCTCCTATTGCTGCTGCTGCTGTATTTATGTTCTCCAGGGGCTGAAATGTTCTGTTTTCTGTCTGACCAATGTTAGGTTCTATTTGTCTAACCTGCAAAGGCAGTAAATATAAATGCTTAAAGCATGGATAAATGCACATGGTAACGAGGGCATTGAATGATAAGAAACCAATAAAGAAAGGCAAAATTTCACAATCATAGAGGGGAAGGGAACGGAAGGAAATTTGTGATCCACAGAACAGAAATTTTGAAAATTTTATAAAATAACACAAGTTCTAGAAGTTATAGATTGTTTGGGTGGAAGAACAGTATTTTATAATTCTGGGTCCAGACAAGCTCTTCGTTCTTTCACACATATTTTTGGATGTTCAAATTTGTAATTAGGCACCAACATTTCACAGTTCATACTACTATTTCCAACTTTTGAAAATATTGGTTACCTGGTTGGTTGATGAGACTTCTTTTTTCTCCGTTATTTCCACAGCATTCCTGTCTCTGGGTAGAACTGGAAGTTTAGGTTGTTCAAACTTTAACTGCATGGATCAAAAGATATTCCAATTTCGCATTAAGCAGTAACATTTCACAGTTCATAATACTATTTCCAGGATCACAGGTAGACTTTTTCTTTAAACCCTGAAAATTTCAACTGTTATTTAAATAACCTGCGTTGTTGATGCAACTTCTTTTTCCTCTGTTATTCCCACTGCATTGCTATCGTTTAATCGAACTGGAAGTTTAGGTTGTTCCAACTTTAGCTGCATTAATCAAAGATAATCAAATTTATCATTTGGCAGTACAATTTTTGCAGTTCAAAATCGCGGGTATACTTTTTTCTTTAAAAGTGCCAATAATTCCAACTGTTTAATAAAATTACCTGCTTGGTTGATGCAACTTCTATTTTCTCTGTTATTTTGGCAGCACTACTGTCTTTGAGTGGAACTTGAAGATTTGGTGGCTCGAACTTCAGCTGCATGAATCAAAAGCTTGATAAAGTTTTTTTTTCTTTTTCTTTTTTCATTTCATATGGTTGAAATCAGTTAATTTGATTGCCAAAAAATAAAAACCTGTACTTCGACAACATGACACTTAACAACCACTCTCTACAAGAATATAGAATTAGTTCATAAGTTGGACTTCTTTTCACAAATACATAAATCAATCAAATGAATAGAAGGAAATATGAGTGATGCATGTGGTTGATGCAATGATCGAGCTCCCATTATCAAGACCTTTCCTACTACCATTGGTTAGGTGTGTTTTTACATTCATTTGACTTGAACAAGTAATATAAGGATCCATAAACAATATGCAAGTGAAATTAGTGGCCTTACCCTATCCTCTGCTGCAACTGCCTTGATCTCATTCACAGCAACATCAGGCTTTGCACTCCTTTTCTAGAAGAAAGAGGCAGGTGTTTGGGAGGGCAGTGAAGATGAGAAGACATACTTTTTATACCAAAACTATATAGATAGCATCTATAAACCTAATTTCATTATAACCCTGATTCAACCCAACCATAGCATGCATTAGATTTTATGCACATAATAAGAATATCAAAATTAAATCAATCCAATTAATTTCATGTATATATCAAAAGATTTTCATAGGTATTGTTTCCATGAAGAAGTATATGTACCGTGGAAGCTATGAGATTCTCCAAAGCATCAATTCCATTGTCCTTCACATATCTCTCCACCTCAACAAGAAAATCATCTTTCTTGAAAAACAACGCCTCAAGCTTTTTGAACTGGCAGATGATGATTCTTAGGTCCATGGATAGACATGGATGAACAAGGTGTTGATAGACACAAAGGGAACCATCAAAGTCAGGCAGAACCAAGCAGCCGACAATCATCAGCTTAATGTATGGCCAGAAGGTTAGCCTGACATATATATATATATATACAGAGAGAGTGGAAAATAGAGAGAGAGGTAAGAGAAATCAACAGTAAGGTACTACCTGTTGTCCTAATTCAATACCACACAACAAAATTCCCCATTTCAACAATTTTCACCAAAGTCCAAAATCATCTTGAACATATAAACTTCCAACAATTGTGCGTGCTCAGAGTAATTACAAAACATAAGGAAAAATTCCCGTAGATCAGAAGCTACAGAAATTGTTTTGACTCCAAAGAGATTGTGTTTTCATTCGTTTCAATTGAGTACGAAAACAGAGCTAAATGATGTAAAATGCAGAAAGTATAGTAAATTACCATTCAAGCTGAAAAGCACGTTCAAAGAGCAAAACCACAGAAACGGAGACCCAATAAGCGATCAGTTTCTGGGTGTCTGACTTTGAATTAGTCTCGATCGCTTGAATGGAAGCACATCTGTTGACATTCAGAAACAAGAACGGATGATTAGTGATGACTCATAACTTCTTGGGTAAATAAATACCGATTTTACATTCTGAATAACATAACTGAATCATCATTAGAAATCGCGAGTCATTAACAGGAAACAAAGTCAAACAAAGAGAGCGAGGCTTACAAAGGATAACCCAAGCCAAACACAGGCCTGCGACCATAGAAAAGAAACAACTGATCATCAAAATCTTGAAAACACAAGCACAAAGCAAAGCAAAACAAAACAAGACTTTCTTAATTAATCATTGGGACAAAATAAAATGCTTAAAATCAAGCATTGCTCATGATTAATCAGAAAATATGAAACTGAGACTTCTATTAGTTAAGAGAAACAAAGATATCTAACTTAGAATCATACTTCAAAACCACATTACAGGAGGAGATTTTCAGTACTATTGTACGTACAACAAGGCGATGATGAGTAGAGATACACTTATTTTCATACCAGGCAACAATATCAAGGCATTTCACCACAAATTTTACAATGCCCACAAAACCCATCATGAACTCAGAACTCTTTGAGAATATTTTCTCAGCTTAATTAATCTCTACTAAAGTTTTGTTTGTTCAGAATTTTACTAATAAAGAACCAATGTGGAAGCAAGTAGTAAAGAAATGAAGTGGAAAGTGGGAAGAAGTCGCTTTTTCTAGCACTAGAGCTATTTGATTCACGAAATGACAAGTATGTCCTTAATTTGTGTGTTATCTTCAGATTCCTTACTCGCTTGAGTGGGCAGGAGCTTTATACTTGCTACTTTTTGAAAAAAAAAAAAAACTGAAACGTGTCCTCTGATCAAATTTTCTCATAGACTTGGCGAGTGTCGCTAGATGATTACTCGCAGCAGGACCCAAAATATGGGCATGACATGTTACTAAAGTACAAATGTGTACGTGTACATCTTACGTACGGAAGACATGTCTGAAGAAATGAGACTCGATTCGATTGAATTTTGCTGTTAGTGCAATTTGTGTTTAAATAATATTCTCAAAAAAAAAATATTTGTTTTTAAATACTTCTAAAAAAAACCTTGTTAGAATGGAAGGTTTCATATTGTAACAGAATGTTTATGTATTGTGTTTTACATGGCCAATGCCTAATGATCAAGCAACATCCAGGCCATTCAAAACAAATAAATTAAAATAATTTTATATGGCCCTTCACCTCTTGATTTTCTTTTTATTATTTAATTTTTCCCTAAATTTATAATAAAACTGTTTTTATATAAAATGATTTAGATGATTGTTTAAAAGTATCCGAATATGCCATAATTTTCAAATAATATTAGAGCATTTTATGGAGATATTATTCTTTAAAAGTATAACAATATACCATAATTTTCTAACAAACTATCTTGAATTTTTATTTTTTTTATTTTTTTATTTACATAAAAAAAATAATCAAGATTTTTTTTTAATTAAAAATTATATATATATTAGGATTTCTGAGTATGTAGTCCAATATTTAGGGGCATAAAGGGTTTTTGAAAATGTAGTGCGTTAGTTATTTTTTAAAGTAGTTTTTACTTGTAAATATGTAAATATAATATATTTTTTATTTTTTTAAAAAAATATTTTTAACATTAAAACATGAAAACGATCCAAAAAT
This sequence comes from Populus alba x Populus glandulosa, assembly GCA_033617975.1. Lineage (NCBI taxonomy): Eukaryota > Viridiplantae > Streptophyta > Magnoliopsida > Malpighiales > Salicaceae > Populus > Populus alba x Populus glandulosa. The sequence goes on along the minus strand of CM066143.1, from coordinate 29,759,392 downwards.
ATAAAAAATAGTTAATACTAAACAAAAAAATATAATTCAAATTCTAAGATTGGTGTGTATATATATATATATTTATGAAATTTCTTTGAATATAATAAATTGATATAGGAAATCTTATTAAAACTTAGATTCAAATATATATTGATGTACAAACTAGTTTAAAAATACCTTTTAACATTGAATAAACAAATTATATAAAATAAATTAACTTGTAGGTTTTCGTATAATCTTCTTTTCCTTTTTTTTTTCCCGTATAACAATAACATTGAATTGAATGCAATTTTCAAATGTTTTCTTAACGTGTACAGTTCTTTGTTAGAAGTGATTGAAAAATTCTTCTGACTATGGGCTTACCATGTACGTAGTAGAGATTCTATTGTAACCATAATGAGCGATGTAATACTAGAATATACATGTTTTTATGAATGTTAAATAATTTTAAGAAGTTTACGTAATTAAAGAAATATATTAGAATTAGTATTTAAAATAATATTTAGTTGTTTTTGTTTAATTCACCAGATATAAAGATACACTTTTAAAATAATATTTCAATTAAAGAAATTAATCCTAGATAATATTTCGCGATTAATGTTTAAGCTCAATACCGTTCTTAATACAGAATGTATATGTTGGGAATTTTCTATATCCAAAGTGTTTAAGAATAATAATACAAAAGTTTGCTGATTCGGTCAAGAAATCTAACAGGACACAATTGTAAATTGGACTTGAAAACATAACTTCGTTAGAAACCCATCCTTGTTATACACAGTTTGTTTTCTTGGACAAAACCCGTCAGTTTGTATTTGCACGATAAAAACACACCTCTAAAACAGAGAGAGCTCTCTCTCTCTCTCTCTCTCTCTCTCTCTCTGAGTACCAACATAGAGAGAGACCCTCCTTCTCTATCTTTCTATCTCTAAGAACCTTCATTTTTAGAGAGAAGAAGTCACTTTTTTTGTCATTTCAAGTGTAAAAATTGACTCAGAACACGGGTGGCAAGAAGTTTGCGGTATATAGTGTTGTGTGCAGAGGACTCAGAACACGTGAAAAAGGTATTTTGGGGGTGTTTGATAGGATTTTGGCTGAAGAAGGAGAGACCTGGGATTTTTTCAGAGAGGCTGCTGGGGAGTTCCCTGAAGATGATGAGATTGAGACCTTTTATAGATTTGTATAATAGAATATAGATATGTTGACTGCCTTACCATAACTCAACACAGGTTAAGGTCTTGTATTTATAATATGAGAATAACCATATACATCAGAGTAGAAGATAGACTAGATAGACTAGGAAGGTTATCCATAAGAGTAGGAGATAAACTAGGAAGATTAAGATACACTTAAATTAGTCCTAGCCTAATCCTTATTGCCTTTAGTGGTAGTGGATGAGCTGAGTTTAACCGTTATGTTGGTGGGTTTGACTAGTTCTCTAAGACGCCCTTTCAAGCGCAACAGTATAGGAAGAATGTTGAGCTTGGAAAAAAGAATACTCATTTACAACCGATAACATTTTGAGCTTCTGAAAGGGGAACTAAGGACAACGTCTGATTTTGCAAAAGGGCATCAAATTCAACATTTATTGTGTTCCTTCAATTTAGGTTTTTCATCACAAGAGAGTAATAAGTGGGTTTCATGGCTAACTGAGTAGACTCGGCAAGAAGGGCTCGGGGCAAGGGGTAACAGATGGTGCCATCAGTATGAATTTTAGGCTTGGTGATGAGGTTCTTGGCACGTGTGGTCATGGGGTGAATTGATAAGGGGTTGGACGTTAGTGTATTTGGAACAGGGAGAGGTAGATGGGAAAGATCGGGTAAGGGAGGGGAAGATATGGGATCTAAAGTAGACAATGATGGACTATGGGATGGTGTTGTGTCAAGAAGGTGTCTGATGATACTTTCTGTTGATGATGGAGTGTCCAAAGAAGATGTTGTCATGGGCCCATAGTCATGAGGAATTAATAGTGGACATGGATTGTTGAACATCTGCAGAGACATGTTAGGGGGGAAAAGGATTGAGGAGAAGCATACATACATGGAAAATAATTCTCGTTAAAAACCACGTCCCTTAAAATATAAACTCTATTACATGGTAAGTGAAGACATTTGTAACCCTTTGTGAATAGGACTATACCCTAAAAAAAGACACGATAAAAACTGTGGTTGGAGTTTATTTTTATTGTATAGATGTAAGTTTGGCCAACATGTGCAACCAAAAGTGCGTAAAAAACAATAATCGGGTTCACGATGAAAAAAAGTCTAAAAGGGTGAGCTTTTTTTTAGCACAGGGATAGGCATGTGATTAATAAGGTAGCATGTCGTAGAGAATGTGTCGTCCCAAAATAGGAGAGGGACTTTTGCGTGAGAAAGTAAGGCTAGTCTAGTTTTGACAATGTGGCGATGTTTGCGCTTAATTTTGTTGATCTGTTGATGTGTGTGCGGGCAACAGACATGATGGAAGATACTAAAAGATTGAAAAAGTGTGTGAAAGGGACGGTATTCACCACCTCAATCAAATTGGACCACAATTTTATTTTATTTTAAGATGCATTCAACATAAATTATAAAATTTTAAAAAATACGAGTGTCATCACCCTTACAAGAAATGGGATATAACCAAGTGTATCGACTAAAATCATATATATATAAAAAAAAAAAAAACATAGTATTTACAGCTAGATTTAGAGCAAATGGGAGTAAGACCCCAAACATTTGTATAAATGAGCTCTAAAGGACAAGTGGAGCGGGAGAGAGACATGAAGAATGGTAATTGTTTGGATTTGGAGTTGAGGTATGCAGAGCATGGATCGATGACTTTAGAAGTGGTAACTAGAAACCTGAATGAGGAAATGATTTTTCGGACTAGCTTAAATGAAAAATGGCTAAGTCGTGAGTGCCACAGAGGAAGAGAGACATATTCACCAATAAAAGCAGAAGGGGATAGCTTATTATTGCGGAATGGAAATTGATAGAGATCATGACTATTCAGGTCGTGGAGTAGCAACTTCTTTGAACGTCTATCTTTCAAAAGAAAATAATCATGGTGAAATTCAAATAAAGTATTACTATAAGTCGTGAATTTATTTACAAATAGTAAAATTTTGGAAATTTTTAGAACATGGAGAACATTAAAAAGGTAAAATTGAAGAGTTAGAGAAAAGAGACGGGTGTGTCCAGTATGATGAATGGAAAACCCTTTACCATTGTCGATTCATATTTGATCGGAGCCATGGAATTCCTCAGCTTTGAGGTTGAGATTGGTCATGTCGGAGGTGACGTGATGAGTCGCACCGGAGTCTGGATACTAATTAAGGTTAGGGTCATGGGAAAGGGAGATAAGCCTGCAGGAGCTAAGTGGAGTCTCTGGAGAAAGACTCATTGTAGTGGTTGTAGAAATCAAGTGTGATGTGGCCCATACGGTTTCAAACTTGGCAAACATGGCAAGATGAAGAGCCATAACTAGGTTAGGAATGAGTGTTGTGCCCCCTACCACATGACTGCCAGTTGGAATTTTTGCGTGAAGGCCCCCGTCCAGAAGGTAAGGCTCTGAGGATAGAATTTTAGCCGTTACAAGAGTCACGAAAAAAATTTCCTCTATGGGCTGTATAGTGAGCCCTAGTGACAGAGAGGTCGATAACGGACTAATGGTGCTCAAGTCTATGTTCATGGGAGAGGAGATTGTTGTAGATCTCTTCCACGAAGAGGGGTTTAGCTCGAGTTATAACCAATGTCACAATAGGATCATAGTCGAGGCCTAGTCTAGCAAGTAGGAAAGCCAACATTTCAAAATTAGTAAGGGGCTGACCCACGGCAGCCAGAGAGTCGGTGATGGATTGGAACCGCTGAAAGTAGTCGGCGATGGAGGAGCTTCCTTTTTTGGGGTGGCCAATTGATAGTGGACTTACATGGTGCGTGTCTGTGATTGGGATGTGAATAACGTCTCCAATATTATCCAGGTAGGTGTAACATGGGTAAGCATCTTTTCGGTGGAGTTGAATTGATATTTGCACCAAGAATGATTTGATCTTGCAAAGTCCATGGTAAGAAAGCAAGATTTGGAGAAGTGGTGGTAACACCATCAATGGTGGAAAAGACAATAGATGGTGGGGGAGGGTAGTGCCATCGTTGTACCCGAAGAGGTTTTCACCTCTAAGATGAGGAACGATTTGAGGGAGCCATAGAGGATCGTTGCCTCGGGTGAGTTTAAGAGGATTGAAGTTGGTGAAGATGACCAAAGGTGATGTTTGAGTGGAAAAAGAGGTTGTTACAGTAGATATGGTGAGAAAAGGAAAAGGAATTTGATGCAAGTCAGGTGAGCTCTGATACCATATAATATAATATAAATTTGTTGACTGCCTTACCATAACACAGGTTAAGGTCTTGTATTTATAATATGAGAATAACTACATACACCAAGTGGAAGGTTACACATAGTTGGAGATAAACTAGGGAGGTTGAGATACAGTTGAATCAGTCTTAGCCTGATCCTCATTGCCTTGAATGAAAGTGGATGGGCTGAGTTTAATTGTTGTGTTAATGGATTTAACTAGTTCTTTAATAATTTGTGATCACTAGAAGTTAGAATGATGCTCATGGTAATGATGTTTAGATCTGCAAGCTTTTGAATCTGTTAAAAAAACTAGATTTTATCAAGAAAAAAATTCTAGGTATTCGCTTTAGACAAGAGGTAAATTAATATTGATTTATTACTCCATTTCTATTTCATTGTCAGTGGTTCGTGAGATTTTCTTGCTTCTTTATCTTTTACTAGAAAGTTATGTCTATTTAAAAATCTATTTAACTAAATTGAAATAGTAGCTCACAAGGTTTTGAAAAATATATAGATAAATGATAACATATAAAATTTGGTTTTTTGATTATTATTGTTTGTCCTTGAGAAATATTATTAAAATCATACTATATATTAGCACCATACGAGGGATAATAAATTGTTTTAATATTAGAGGAATAATTCTTACATTAATTTACATATATCTTCAAATTTATTTTCTATAACAAGTACGGTATGTAAGCTGATTTTTTTTAATCTGTTATTCTATATGCATGTTTTATATTTCTCACATTAAAAAGAAACATGTTGTACTTTTAGTATATATAGTCTTCTTGTGACATGTAATTAATATTATGAGAAGAGTCCACACAGAACGGACACATGTTGTACTTAATTTTGTGGATAACTTCATCACTAACTAGTGTAAGATTCGAAGGTGGACATATTCGAGTCTTTTGGGTTTTTGTTTTTGTTTTTGTTAGTGTTTGTGTTGAACTAACAATGTATGCTTACGAGAGCTATGGTGCTTTCTTACTGCAATTCCATACACTTTCTATAGTTACAATTATTTTTAAACAACAATTCGTCTTGCTTGTCGCTCTGAGAGATTGTTTAATGGTTTTGATTAGATACCATGTCGTGCATTGGGGGGGAGGACTGGACGTGCCATATCTCAGGGTGCGCATGGGATATAGGGATAACATCCATCATTTTTTCCTGCAGTGAAATTGCCCGAGATGCTCTTGGTAATCGAATGCCATAGATAAATGAACTTGCTCAAACCAAGTAACATTCCATGATTAATTATTTTTATATTTTTACTGGTACGTGTTGCAAACTATTGTAATATACTAGGTAAAGGAGTTTTAGGGTGTATGTAAATGTTCCTGAGTACACCGAAGACATTCTCCTCCACTTGATTGACCGTCTTCTCCAACGTGATTTTATAGTGGAATGTATGTGCCTCGTACGTAGCATGTCCACTTGCGTTAATATGGATCCCCATCGTTTAACCAAGCATGGTCTATAATCACCAGGATTGAATTCTTGACCCTTTTTATTTTCTATGCAGGACTCGCATGCTGACGAGATAAAGGCAAATGTGGAGGGAACCGGAACCAGATAGGGAGGCATGGAAGAAACTGTGCATCAACTTTCTCAAGGGTTGATTTTGATTAGAGTTTTTTTTAAAAAGAAATATGTCAAAACAAACCGCAAGTTGTCAAAATTTCAAGCAATTAGTTTTGACTGGAATGGGTATTTTGCAACGAAGCATAGATTCTTGGGACATGGTTTCTCATCTTTTTTCCTACTAGTACTCCACAAGTTGTTATTCAAGCGGAAAGATTCGACAAGAAATCCCGAATGTGAACAAAATGTATGGCAGTGTTAGTTCGGCACCTCACCGTCCAAAAAGAGGATGCTAGATCCCTTGAGGGTCACGCAGGGGAGCTTCAATTTGACCTCCCATGAGTATTCTTTAATATTCTCAATTCAAATCCGAGAGTACTGGGATCGATGCCATCTTTGATTTAACTCGTTTTCTTTAGCTTTACTGTAGAAATTTCAAAAATAATTTTAAAAAAATAAAAAAATATTATTTTCACTACCAGAAAATCGCTAAATACCAACGGACATACCGACGGAATTTTTTCTGTCGGTATTTTTCGGCCGAAATCACCGACGGACAATATTCGTCGGTAATTAGGTCGGTAATTACCGACGGACTATGTCCGTCGGTACTTACCGACCGAAAATTCAGAATCAATGAAAAAAGGGCGGGCAGTGGCGTAGAGGTTTTGGCGGGTGATTTTTCCAACGGAATTAAAAACTGGGGCCCGTACGCGTGATGGGACCTATTCACCGTCAAAAAATACCGACGGAATCACCGATGGATTTGAAATGCCAGATCCGTACCGGTGACGTGACGGGTGCACCGTTAAAAATACCGACGGAATCACCGAGGGATTTGAATAGCAGGTCCGTGCGGTGACGTGTCGATTGCCCGTCAGAATTACCGACGGATTCACTGACAGAATACAAACCGTCGGTAAGTCCGTCGGTAAGTCCGTCGGCAAAAGTGAATATATGGCCACTCTGCCGACACTCTCCTCCCCCATTTCTCCTTCTTCTTCCTAATCCTAACCTTCCCCATCTGCAAAATAACCAGCCCCCCCTCGCCCCAAAACAAAAATCTTCCTCATCTCAGCACAACAAGTTGTATTTGTTTTGTGGTCACAGCATCCGTGTTCTGATTTACCGACGGATTTTATCATTTTTTGTAAGTAATTCTATCTTTTAAAATTTTAACATTTAAATGTCAATTTTATTGTTTTTTTAGTATATGTATTATTTTTTTTTAGTAGATGTACATGTTTTATTGTTATTTCTCAAACAAACTTGTAGTATATGAATGTATAATTTTATACTTGTTATGGTTTGTTTTAGATTTTGTAAGATTGTATTTGTTTGAAAATTGTTAAAACTTAATTTGTAGAATTACCGAATTACATGTTGTGTTTTGAAATAATTAAGAGCTTGCTTAATTAATGGGTCCTTTTTTATAGAGGTTCGATAGAAGTCATGGATGATCGTTCATGGATGTATCAAGATTCACCCCAAGGATTGCGGAGGATGGATTATTGTAACGGGGTTCAGGGTTTTATTAATTTCGCAACATCTATTCCCAGAAATTTTACTGGAGGCGGTATTAGGTGTCCATGCAGGAAGTGTCAAAATAAAAAGTATCTGCATCCAGATGTTGTAATGATGCATCTTCTACACAAAGGGTTTGTGGAGGATTACGAGTGTTGGTATGCACATGGAGAGGTATTTGTTAGTAATAGGAGAATGGGAGAAACGGTGGTTGGGTCAACTTCTAGTGCTAGCAACGTGCATGAAGCGGCAAATGACAACACTAATCCTTACAGAAACATGGTTATGGATGCAATGAGAATGAATCAAGATAATGTCAATCAATGTCCAATCGTAGAAGAAGAACCTAATGCAGAGGCAGCTAGGTTTTTTTATTTGTTTAAAGATTCTGACGAACCATTATGGGATGGCTGCACAAACCACAGTAAATTATCAGCTGTGGCACAGGTGTTCACCATCAAGTCAGATCACGGGTTGAGTGAGGCCGGGTATGACAAAATTATTGACTGGGCAAGAAGCATTTTACCAGAAGGGAACAGGCTCAAAGAGAACTTCTATGCTGCGAAGTCCATGATGAAACCCCTCGGTTTAGGATACCAGAAAATTGACATGTGCCCTAACTTCTGCATGTTATACTACCTTGAAAATGCTGTGATGACCGAGTGCATGACATGCGGACATTCCCGTTACAAACCCAGAACTGGCAGGGGGAAGACTCTAGTGGCATATAAAAAACTTAGATATTTCCCGATCATACCTAGACTGCAGAGGTTATTTATGTCACCAAGGACTGTTGAGCACATGACATGGCACCAAACACACGATGTCGTTGATGGTGTGATGGTGCATCCTTCTGACGGCGAAGCGTGGAAACGCTTTAACAGTGTTCATCCTGACTTTTCTGCTGAATCAAGGAATGTTCGACTTGGGTTGTGTACAGACGGGTTCAGCCCATTTGGGTCATTTGCTGCTCCCTATTCTTGTTGGCCGGTCATTCTCATAGTTTATAACTTGCCACCGGGAATGTGTATGAGGCCGGAGTTCATGTTTCTATCTACTGTCATACCCGGTCCAAGCAGCCCAGGGCGGAATATAGATGTTTGTCTTCGACCGTTGATAGATGAGCTGGCGCAGTTGTGGTCTTCCGGATCTCTGACTTATGATATATCTAGGAAACAAAATTTCCTTATGAGGGCGGCTTTGATGTGGACTATCAGTGATTTTCCAGCTTATGGAATGCTTTCTGGTTGGAGCACGCATGAGAAACTCGCATGTCCATACTACATGGAAAACAACAAGGCATTCACGCTAGCAAACGGAGGTAAAGCTTCTTTTTTTAACTGTCACCGTCGCTTCTTGCCACTTAATCACAGGTTCAGAAAGAATAGAAAAGGTTTCTTTGTTGGTAGAGTTGAAAAAGATGTTGCATCCCCGCGTCTTTCTGGTGAAGAATTGCATCATGTTGTATCAGAGTACGGTGACATTGTGTTTGGCCTTCAATCAGGTAAGCAAAAGTTTCCTGGTTTTGGTTTGACCCATAATTGGGTAAAGCGAAGTATCTTTTGGGAGCTTCCGTATTGGAAGACTAATCTTCTCCGCCATAACCTTGACGTCATGCACATCGAAAAGAACGTGTTTGAGAATATTTTCAACACCGTCATGGATGTGAAGGGGAAGACAAAGGACAACATGAAAGCTAGATTGGATATAGCTTTATACTGTAACCGTAAAAATATGGAGTTGGTTTATGACGAGTCACGGGTTGCAAAACCAAGGGCAAGCTTCGTGTTAGAGAAAAACGCACAACTGCTAGTCTACAAATGGCTTAAGAGTCTGCGTTTCCCGGATGGACATGCATCGAACATATCAAGGCTTGTTAACATAGAGGACTGTAGATTGTATGGAATGAAGAGCCATGACTGCCACGTGTTTATGCAAACACTCATCCCATTAGCTTTTCGTGATTTGTTGCCAAAGGGAATATGGGATGCACTAACGGAGATCAGTCATTTCTTCAGAGATATATGCTCCAGCAAGATGAATGTTGAGCACATTGAGATGCTTCAAACGAATATCATCGAGACACTATGCAAACTTGAGATGATATTCCCTCCTTCATTTTTTGACTCAATGGAGCATCTCCCTATACATCTACCGTTCGAGGCAAAAGCTGGAGGACCGGTCTAGTATAGATGGATGTACCCATTCGAACGGTGAGATATTACAGTTGCAATGGAATTCATATCTTAAAGTATTTTCTATGTTTTTCTTATTTGAAAATACTTGAATTGTACTTCAATGCAGGTACTTGTTTAATCTAAAAAAAAAGGTTAAGAACAAGGCGCATGTTGAGGCTTCGATATGTGAGGCCTATATTGTTGAAGAGATATCAACATTTATCTCGTACTATTTCGAACCTCATCTGAGAACAAGAATCAATCGCGTTCCACAGCATGACGATGGTGGTGAAGTGCCTTCCAGTGGGAACTTGTCAATATTCTCCAATACTGGACGACCCACACCTAAAAATGTCGTAAGAGGAAGATATTTGTCGGAAATAGAATTCAAACAAGCACACAACTATGTTCTATTTAACTGTGATGAGCTGAGACCATTTATTCAGTAAGTCTATATATGTGTAATAGTAATTAAACTTTGTCAGTAATATACTGTTAATTATATATTGTAATATCATACACTCATTATCACTTGCAGGCAACATCAACAATATTTGCTCTCCAATAACTCGCAGCTGACCGAATCCCAGATCTTTCAATTACAAGATGAACAATTTGCCACATGGTTCAGAACACATGTAAGCACTATCACAAACTCATTCTAACGTATGCATGTCATTACGAGATTCTCGTTCATTTACCGTGTATTGATGTACATTTAATTACATATATTTACAAGGTTTATCAAATGGGAAGGAGTGCGCCCAAGTCATTGTCTTCACTAAGCCTCGCCCCTGAAAGAAAAGTTAAGTGCTACAACGGGTATTTTGTCAATGGATATGTTTTCCATACTGAAGAATACGGGCAAGGAAGAAAGACATACAACTGCGGTGTTTGTGTTAAGGGATCCACAAGTAGCCAGTTAGAAGTTGACTACTATGGTAGATTAGAAGAGGTCGTCGAACTGCAATATCATAACGAGCAGAATAAAGTGTTTTTATTCAAATGCTATTGGTATGACACGACGGACAGAGGAATCAGAGTTGATCTACACCATGGTCTGGTCGAAATCAACTCAAAAGTTAGACTCCGCAACATAAACGATGTCTTTTTTTTCGCAAAGCAATGTCAACAAGTTTATTACACATACACCCCTTCATTTAGAAAGGATCGTTCAAGAGTTGATTGGTTGTCCGTTTTAAAAACGAAACCACGGGGTCGTGTCGAGGTTGTTCATGATGAGAACGAAGACACAAGTGTGCGAGATGAAGTCTTTCAAGTTCGTGAGTTGGTTGAACCATATCGAGTTGCTCCTTCGATTGAATTGGAAGAAAATTCAAATTTTCGAGTTCTCGATGATAGTCTTGTTGATATTGACGGAGAGGAGTTGAATGTTGTTCTCAGCTCTAGCGGACAACCAAATGTCGATGAAGAAGATGATATCCATATTGAAGATTGCGATGAAGATGATGACAATTCAATTGATGAGGAAGAAGAAGAAAATTTCGACTAATTATAAAAATGAAGCCCTATGTAAAAACATTTGTCTCATGTAATTTAGATTATTGATGATGTATTTTGTAAAACAAAATATTTATTGTTTAAGCAATGTGGTTATTGTTTTATGTGATAGACAGTTTATCAGTTAAGTTATTGCAGGAAGGTAAACAGGCAATACAAAGACAACCTTTCCTGCATAATGCCACAATCACCGACGTCAATACCGACGGATCACCATCCGTCGGTATCTCACAGAGAGTTCGAAAATATTTACAACAAAATGCCACAATCACCGACGCCAATACCGACGGACCACAATCCGTCGGTATCTCACAGAGAGTTCGAAAATATTTACAACAAAATGCCACAATCACCGACGCCCATACCGACGGAATAAAATCCATCGGCATCTCACAGTAAGCTCGAAAACATAACACCACCATCGACGGGATTACCGACGGTGTTGGTCCGTCGGTAATTTGTCGGTTACACATATTACCGACAGAATCACCGACGGACCGCGCAACTTTTGGAGGGCTTTTAAAAATTCGGGGCGAAATTCGAAAAATACCGACGGAATTTTGATCTGTTACCGACGGATGTTAATTTTGTCGGTGATGCCGTCGGTAAAATTGACCTATAAGTTCCAGCCCCGCCGCTTCGCCTCATTTTTTCTTCTTCTCCCCGCCGCTTCTTCGCTTCTCCTCCGTTTTTCACCTTAGATTTTTCATTTTTTCCCCCTCGATCCTTAAACACTTTCACCTTTAATCTCTAGCAAGATTTGGTGTTGTAAATCTTCATTATATTAAAAGGTATGTGTTTTTTTTCTAATTTATTTTATTTTATTTCATTTTTAGTTGTTTTTATTTTTGTTGTGTTTGTGTTTTTTGTTGCAATGTAGATAAAGTTTTGAATTTGACACATTATTAAGGTATGTATATTTCGTTCCTTTTTTTTTTGAATTTTTTGAATATTTTTTGAATTTGTTGAATATTTGTTAATTTAATTGTTGAATAATTGAATTTAATTGTTGAATTTATTGAATATTTTTTGTTGTTGTGTTGTTAGAATTGTTATTAGTTAATTTAACTTAGAATTAGTTAAAGTTGAATTTTTTGAATATTTTTTGAATTTGTTGAATATTTGTCAATTTAATTGTTGAATAATTGAATTTAATTGTTGAATTTATTGAATATTTTTTGTTGTTGTGTTGTTAGAATTGTTATTAGTTAATTTAACTTAGAATTAGTTAAAGTTGAATTTTTTGAATATTTTTTGAATTTGTTGAATATTTGTTAATTTAATTGTTGAATAATTGAATTTAATTGTTGAATTTATTGAATGTTTTTTGTTGTTGTGTTGTTAGAATTGTTATTAGTTAATTTAACTTAGAATTAGTTAAAGTTGAATATTTGAATATTTTTTTAATTTTTTGAATTTGTTGAATTATAATTGTTAATGTTGAATTGTAATTGTTAATTTGTTGAAGTATAATTTGTTGAATTTATTGAATTTATTTTTTGTTATATTTTTTATTGTTTTGAATATAATTATTGATTAATTTGTGAATTGTAATTGTTAACGTTGAATTTATCTTAGGATTAATAGTTGAATATGTTGGAATAATTAGTATAGATTGGTTCGATTGGTTGTGGCTATTGTTAATATTTGCAGGTTTGTGGATTTGGGTAGTATCCAGTATAGGGGAGGTGCTGCCGATTTTTTTTTAACTTTTAAATTTTATTTTACAATTATTAATATAAAATTGTTTAGATGCGCAAAATGAAAACCAGAGCTGGTCGTCTAGTCGAATCAAGTTCGTCTAGCTGCAATGATGATGTTTCCTTAGGTGCCTCTCAAGAAGAGGCACCTACACCACCTGCGCCGTCAACCGATGCTGCCTCTTCCAGCGATGTTTCACATCGCAGACGCGGCATGCCTTCGAAGCGGAATCAATTTACCCGCCAGTTCGAGGCACAGTGGAAGGACGATCTTTCAATGTAAGTTTGTTAAGGTTTTTGTTTTTTTTATATAAAAAAAAAACAAATTTAAAACATAATTTATGAAGTAATCACAAATTAATTTCATTTCTTTTCAGGTTCACAAACATTGAGGCCGCCCGAGTAATATCATCGGCGTTTAAAGCGTCGATGGAGATTACATTGTTTCAATGGAGTCAGATATCCAGACATCCTGAATGGATGCCTCAAATCAATGCATGGTTTCGTAGATTTGAGGTTCGTCTTAATATATAAATTTCAGCTTATTTCTAATAAATTCAAGTTATAATTGTAAATAAATTATTAACATTTTAAAAAATTATTTTTTTATATACATCATCGATTCTGCTGGGACGATGAACATGACAGTGTTGTGAGGAGGGTGTGGGAAAATCACGCGGCAATTAGGTAACATCGAAAACAATACGACTTTTTTTTACATAATTATTTATGTTTTGAAATGTAATTTTTTTGTGCGTGAATTAGGTTGCGTGATTTTTGGTATGACGCCCAGAAAAAAGCAAAAACAACAGCGAGGGATAAGGGGTTACAAGGCTGGAACGATGTTGCGGTTTGGAGGGATTTCAAACCAATATACATCCCGGAAGATATATGGCCGCACTATCTTCAGCACGTGACGTCTGAGCGGTTCACTCGACGCTCACAGTCCGGTGCCGGCAACCGGAATCGGCAAATTCATGGCTCGGTTACAACGCACACCGGCGGCTCCGTTCCGTTTGCTGCACATGCGAAACGGATGGTAAGATTAATTTAAATGAAATATTTCGTTCAATTAATTTGTTGTTAATACATTTTTTTCATTATATATAGGCTACGTCTCTTGGACATGAGCCGAGCCCTATGGAGCTGTTTGTAGAGACGCACGTGCGGAATCATGACCACCAAAAGGGGACGCAACAGTTCGTTGACAACTATGCTCAACAGTTTGTGGTGTGTTTGTTCAACCATTTTATTTTGTAAGTTATTATTATGTTTATTGAATTGAATATGATTATTTTTTTTTCAGGAGACCTATAATAATCGGTTGAGGGAGAGATACGGGGATGATCCTTTCATCCATCCAGAATTCGATCCAGATTTGTGGATGGAGGCTGGATCGTCAGGTGGACCCGATAAAAATGGGGTTTACGGGCTCTCCAACACTACCGCTGCCAAGTTGCGGTCGACCGGTACTGCTTCAACCGGTGGGAGCTCCCAATCTGTATCGAGCTCCCAATCTAAGGAGTTTGTGGCCTTGCAGCAAAGGTGCGACCACCTATCAGAGGCGTACACACAACTCAAAGAAGAGCAAAGATTGGCGAACGAACAACACAGATTGGCGGACGAACAACGCAGAGCAGAGTCTGAACAACAAAGAGCGGCCTATGAAGAGCTTTGTCAAATGGTCATGAACATGACACAAGGCGGAACATATGCGCCTAATCCTTTTTGGCTGCCTAACCCCCACCCTCCTCCTCCTCCACCTTTATATTAATTGTTTTTTTTTAAAACACATTCATTTTGTAATGAATATTATTTAACTTTGAGTTTTTGTTGCTTAATATAAATTTTATTTGCATAATTGGTTTGTATTACTATTAATTTATATTATTTTTTTCTAAATAATTAAAAAAAAAATTACACAGGGATTTACCGACGAAATAAATCCGTCGGCATTGGACAGTGTCTGAGGTATGCCATCCCATCACCGACATACTCACCGACGGAAATAATCCGTCGGTATAAAAATACCGACATACGCACCGACGGAAATAATCCATCGGTATAAAAATACCGACATATTCACCGACAGAAATAATCCGTCGGTATAAAAATACCGACGAATTTACAGACGAATTTATTCGGTCGGTATGAAATATCACCGACACGTTTGCCGACGGAGGTAGTCCGTCGGTATTTAAATAACACCGACAGAATATATTCTGTCGGTATATTCCAAGCGGGAAACTTTTTTTTTGGCGCGCACGGGCCGTCGGTAAAACCATCGGTAAACATGTTTTTTTTTATTACCGACCAATATAGCGACGGAATGTGGAATCACCGACAAAAGGTATTCCGACGGGCGGATTCCGTCGGTAAATACTTTACAGACAAACGTTCTGTCACATACCGACAGAATAGTTCCGTCGGTAAAACTGTAAAATCTTGTAGTGTTTTATTTATTTATAAATAAATAATATTTTAAAAACAATTACAACCATTCTTCCAAATAAACATTTAACTTGTTTTCTTTAGCTTCACCGTACAAATTCAATGCCACCCGACCACGGTACTAAACACTGGACGCTAAGCAGCAAGCCATATCATTTTATAAATCCAGCAATTTAATTAGTAGTTTTATTTTTAATGGATAAATTTTTAAATATGACCTACATATAAGTGGTCACTCTTAAGAGTTAAGAGTTGGATAATAAAAGAGAGCTAGTAAATTTAAAATCTACAATCAATTGTATACTTGCATGTATAAATGTAAATTAAAAAATATAAGTGATAGAATTTGAACTATGAATATTCTCTTATGGCAATTGAGCTACTTAGTAATTCTATTAGCTAAAAATATGTGATGTTATGCTTTTTTCTTATATTTATGTATATTTCAAAGAAATAATTTATTTATTAAACAATCCATTTAGCTTTATAAAGAAAATATTTAAAATCTTTTAGAAAGTATCTAATTCAATTTATGAATTTAATAATGATTTTAATTTAAGTGATTTCACTAATAAGTAGTGCACAATACAACACATCAAAACAGATATATCAAGAGACAACACAAGCAAGCTGTAAATTAACTGAATGAGCCATGCACTAATTCAAAAAAGAGACCGAATTATGGATTAATATCATTCACATTTATAACGTGATCATTTGGTTACAGTGGAGCGCGGCAGTATAATACTCGGTCGTCTGGTATTTAAAAGGTTTTCTGGCTAATTCCTGCGAGTTAGAATCAGGAATTTGTAATTAATTATTTTGGAAACCAAGCACTTCATTTTATCATTTAACAAATTAATAAACAATTACATGGCACGAATTTAATACTTGTGTCATTTTAAATTAAAATGCAAGCACCGGGATGGGTGTCATTATAAAGAAAAAAGAAAAGAGAACCAGCAAACTGGAAACAGAGCTGCTGTGCTTTATTATGTGATGTATATATACAAAGCAGAGACGAGAGTACAAAGCAAAATAGAAGTTTAAGACTGCAAGGAAAACCGACAATCTTTATCCTATAAGGACTGCATATATTTCTCCTAAAATATTGACATAATTAATCCTCTACATATCAGAAATATGAAGCTAAAGAATCGGCCAATATTTGGTCTTCTTCCAATACTCCCCCTTAAGCTGGATCAAAGAGATTGATTGATCTAAGCTTAGACAACAACCGGTGGAAGTGAGAATTGGTCAGGGATTTGGTGAACACATCAGTAAACTAATCATGACTGTGGGTGTAATGAGTTTGAATAATCTAAGACTGAACTTGTTGATGAATAAACTGATCAATCTTAATATGTTTTGTTTTTTTGTGAAACATAAAATTAGCTGCAAGATGCATGGCAACTTGGTTGTCACAAAACAAGGTCATAGGGATGCTACTTGGAAAACCCAGTTCAGATAGGAAACTTTTAAGCCAAATTAACTCACAAGCAGTTGATGTCATTGCATGGTATTTAGATTCGGCACTAGAGCATGCAATGACATGTTGTTTCTTGCTACTCTATGAGACAAGATTACCGCCAACAAATATACAATAGACAGTGGTTGACTTGCGATCAATAGCATTGCCAACCCAATTTGAATCACTGTATTCGATTATCTGAGTGCGATCGTTTTTAGCCATGATAATTCCATGTCCAATAGAGCCCTTTAGATAGCTTAGGATTTGCTTGACAATACTCAAATGGAAAATAGTAGGTGCATGCATGAATTGGCTAATAAGACTAACTGTGTAGGTTATATCAGGTCACATGATAGTAAGGTAAATGAGTTTACCTACAAGATGTTGGTAGTGATTGATAGACTGAAAAGGCTCGCTATTTATGGCAAGTTGCAATTTATTGTCCAATGGAGTAGGTGCAGGCTTGGCATCCATCATTTCAACATCCTTGAGTAAATTAAAAAACACTTACATTGATTAAGAAATAGCCCTTTACAAGAAGCAACCATTTCTATTCCAAGAAAATAATTTAATCTGTCTAGATCTTTAATTGGGAAACAATTTTGTAAGGTAGCCTTGAGACGTGATATAGCCTCACTATTATTTCCTGAAATAATAAGATCATCAACATAGATAAGAACCACCAATGTTTCCTTAAGTCCAAGATGAACAAATAAGGATGAATCCACAGTACTCCTTTTGAAATCAACTTCTTCAAGAACAACACTTAATTAAGCATGTCAAGGACGTGAAGATTGCTTCAAACCATAAAGTGATTTATGAAGTCGGCACACTAAGGTAGGATCTGAAGCTTGAGGATGACCAGGAGGCAATTTCATGTAGACTTTTTCCTTAAAATTACCATGCAAGAAGGCATTTTTAACATCCATTTGACACATTAACCATCCATTGTTCACGACAACTAATAGTAAAACACAAACAATGTTCATCTTTGCAACAGGAGCATAAGTTTCCTTGTAATATACTCCAAAGGTTTGAGTAAAACCCTGAGCTACAAGACGTTCCTTGTGTTTGTCAATGGTGCCATCAAAATTAAACTTAGTTCTATACACCCACTGGCTGCCAACAACATGTTTTCCTTTGGGAAGTTTGACAATACTCCAGGTTTGATTCTGGGCAAAAGCTAGAAGCTCATCATTAATGGCATATTTCCGGGTATGATATAAGTGGTTGATAAGGAGGTGTTGCTGGCAGCGGGAAGTAAGGCTAAAAGAGATACCATATTTGCAAGAGATCTTTTGAGGATATCTACTAACTTATTTTATCATAATATGGAGTAGTTTCTTCAAATTGAACATCTCTTGATATGAATAGTTTCCTAGAATGAAGGTGATAACATTATAACCCTTCTTGGTTGAAGAATATCTTAAGAAAATACACATAACAGCCTTGGGTGATAACATTATAACCCTTCTTGGTTGAATAATATCTTAAGAAAATACACTTAGCAGCCCTTATATCAAGTTTGTCATGATTTGAAGCCTGAATATACACAAAACATACGCAGTCGAACACCCTTAAATGTGATACGTCAGGTGACTATTTTTTGCAAAACTTCAAGTGGTGACTTAAAAAGCAACACTCGGCTAGGTAACCGATTAATTATATATACAACAGATAATACTCATTGAGACCAAAAGGATTTAGGAACATACATTTGTATCATCAAGGCTTGAGTTTTTTCTAATAGATCTCTATTTTTGCGTTCAACTACCCCATTCTATTGGGGTGTACCAACACAACTAGACTGATGTTAAATGCCATGAGAACTAAATATTGTGTCATTTTTTGAGACATGTATTCAGTGTCATTATCATATATAAGGATTTTAAGTTTCGTAGAAAATTGAGTCATGACTAACATATGAAAATCTTTAAAAACATAACAACCTCACTTTTGAATTTTAAAAGGTATATTCAAGTCACACGAGAAAAATCAACGAAAGTAATAAAATACTTATAACCATCAACGGATTCAATAGTTGGTCCCCAAACATTAAAGTGTACAAATTCAAACATCTTATTAGCTCTAGACAAAGAAGGTGAAAAAGGTAGTCTAGTGGATTTGGATACATGACATGCATCACAGGTGATGTTTCTAGCATCTAGATTGGGCATTAATTTTGTAAGAACACTCTCGGAGGGATGGGTTAAACATTGATGCCATAAAACTTGATCTTGACCAAAGGAAGAAAGAATAGAAATTTAAGGTCGCTTATTACTTTTAGAATTATTTGAAAAATAATAAAGTCCTTGAAAAAAAAACATTTACCAATTGTCCTCTTAGTGGCGCGGTCCTGAAAAAGAACTTTGTGAGAGTTAAATATAACACAACAAATTAGTGTTTGAGTGACCTTGCCAATGAAAAGCAATCGGAATGGAAAGTATGGTGTAAGCTACCTTTTTAGAGAGCAATTTAATTTCCCATCTACCTTTGACAGAGACATGTTTTTCATTTGCAACAGAAATATGAGTTGGAGTGGTAATTTTTTCGAAATGGTGTAAGCTAGTCATTTTTTTTGTTATGTGATCAGAGGCACCCGAATCAATGACCTAAAAATTATACACGGTGCTAGCAACTAAAACAGTCAAAATAACTTCTAAATTCTCTTGTGATAGATGAGCAAATATTGCCAAGAAGCCAGCAAACTCACCAAGAAGAGCCGTAAAATCAGAATTGTTTGAGGCTATCAAGCTAGTATCACCTTTTTCCTCAAGATAAGTAGCAAAATCATTAAAAAATGGCACTCGGGTTAACCCTTCATCAATAGAGTGAGCAGTAATATGAGCTCTATATTTATATCCCTTTTGAAGTCCCTTTTCCTTTTCAAAGTTAGGCTTTAATTCCGGATGAAGGGTCCAACACCGCCTGATTGTGTGTCAAAGATTATGACAATAAGTGCACTTCAAATCTGGTTGCTTTCCTTTGTAAGATTTGTTACTCTTCATCTGTTAGATAACAGATAGACACGAGTTTCTAGCAAGGTGATTCTTGGCTCTGGATTCATGATCTTTTTGCAAGCTTCTTCTTGTTGTATTATAGCACATATATTTGCAAAGGATGGAAGATCCGAGTTCATAAGAACTTGACTTCGAAGGTCTTTATAATCTGGACTAAGACTGGATAACAGTTGAAATATCTTGTCTTTCTCATCTTGGTTTTTTAATATTACAACATCAATAGTGTGAGGACGATATAATGCAAGTTCACTCCACATACCTTTCAGAATTCAAAACAATTACATATAAATCTTACTATTTTGTTGTAGATTAGCAAGATCCCTTTTGATTTGAAAGACATGAGCTGCATTGTTTTGATTTCCATACATTTCCTTCACAACCTCCCAGAAATCTATTGAAGATTTTGAATAGCTGAATATTTTAGCAATATTGTTCTCCATAGAATTGAGTAACCAAGACATAACAAGTTGATCCTTGCATTGTCATGCTTAGTTTTGTGAGGAAGGGTCAAGAGCTTTGATATAGCCATCAACATAGCCAAGTTTGTACCTTCCACCAAGAGCAATCATCACAACTCTTGACCAAGAAAGATAGTTAAGTTCATTCAACAATACTGAGCCTAGAATTTGGTTTGGATTATTTTGTTTTTCTGATGAAATGTTAGAAGATCTATTGATGTCACCAACACTAACATATTTAGAAGAGTCTTTCATAGAAAATTTTAACGGAACATAGGTCAATTAAAACCTACTTTGATACTATGAAGAAAAAAAACAGAGAACCAATAAATTGGAAACAAAGTTGCTGCTTTAAAACACCAGAACATCGTGCTTTATTATGTGATGTGTGTGTGTGTGTGTGTAAAGAAAAAGCGGGAGTACAATAGATAATAGAAGTCTAAGATTGCAAGGAAAACCAATAATCTTTATCCTATAAGGGCTGCATATCTTTCTCCTAAAATATTGGCGTAATTAATCCTTTACATATCAAATATCTAAAGCTATAGAATCGACTAATATTTAGTCTTTCTCTTATAAGCTCTCCTTTCAATGGACAAGGGATCTGGGCCCGCCTACTTTTCATGTGTTATCCGGGGATTTTTTCATGACGGCATCGGCCATCAAGAACAATGATGGTATAATCGGAGTGTTATCTCTAATTATCTACTCGATCATCTCCATTGCCTTGATCAAGTATATTCCCATCGTTACGGTTGCAAATAATAATGGGATGGTAAGCCATATAAGATTGTTTGAAATTAAATATCAATTGGATTGTTGAGAATTTGTATTTGGTCAATAAAATCTCTATCCGACTACAATAACAGCTAATAGTTAAAAAGGTGATTGAAATTAATTTTTCTGAAATCAAAATTGATTTTTAGCTAATACATGAATTTTCTAATACTGATTTGAGTTTTTAGTCTTACCTCCCTCCCTCCCTCCCCCTCCCTCCCTCCCTCTCTCTCTCTCTCTCTCTATATATATATATATATATATATATATATATATATATAGCAGTTGATTTTAGGTGAAAATTTCTTCAAGATGCTTCGTGTCTCTTATCGTGTTTTCTAAACATAAATGTTCTACGTCTCCTGTGCAAAGTTAAAAGAAAAGGAAGGAAGTTAAGAACTCTAATATACTATATGTTATTTTTTTAGTTTTTCTTCACAGCAGTAAGATATTGATTTAAAAAAAAGAAACAATTCAAAAAATACAAAGAATATCCTAACTGTTAGATTTAATAGTATTAGATCTAAATCCTTAATTAGATATGATTTAATAGGGCTTACTATATTGGATTAAAACTCAAATCCATCTCAACCCTTAAAAGAAATGTCATTGGATCTTATCTTGCCATGTCACCTAGTGTACCAGGCATTCGATGCATCTTATCACATCGAAGCCAAAATCTGTCAATCAGGACTATTAGATCAATTTTCAGATCAAGCCAACCATAGTCGAAGGATCAATTCAAAAGTGATCCAGTTGTTCACAAGCTCTAGGTGCACCAACTTACCATGCTCGCATCCTTACTGTAGCAAACCTTAGAGACTCTCTCTCCTATTGCTGACAATTCTCTCTCCCCTCATATCTCACAACTTTGGCCACATCAAGCCACCAAAACATCACAAAAGACTCAACTCCTCGCTAGCAAACCTCGGGTGGTTTTCATCGATTTCACTGCCTAATATTTCCCAAAAAAAGGCCACAGCATCTTCAGCCACCCGAAACTTCAAACTGTTGATTCTCTCTCATCAGCCATCAACGGCCACAACCACCACCATTGTCAGAATCCTCTCACCGAATTATACCAGAATCTACCCTTTTTGGCCTGGAGTCTCGCCATAAAATCCCCCCTCCAGCAGTGGCGCATGTGAGCTACACGCGCCACTAGGGGTATTTCATCACTTCTAAGGAAGTTCAATTGTATTTCGGTCTTTTTCCTATACAATGACACTCAGGTAATTTTGGGGACTTCAAGGGGAATTTTTTTTATACATGTATCTATGTATTTTTATATTTTGTAAAATACCCAAAATAAATATAAAGAATGATGACGCAGGTCTAACACCTAATTTATCCCATTATCGTGGGCGGGTCCAAAGACCATTCTCAAATATGGGTTATGCTCAATTTTAGCGATTCGAGCATAATCTTCACTTTCAGGAATGAATGTTATTCGTCGACACATCTTTTGTTTTCCCCGATATCAAAAGTTTAAAAACAAATATGGATTATGTCCATTGTTTCTTTTTATAACTTGGACGTAACTCTTTTTTTTTAGGGTTAAACATCATCATTTCGACGAGTCTTTTGATTTTAAGGATTGATGTTATTTTTTATGTGTCTTCTATTTTTAGAGAGTGACGTTAACCCTCAAAAAAACAAATTGCAAATAAGCTTAGAATATTATAGCATTTAAATAAAATAAAATAAATACAAGTAAAGGTAACCTTTCACTTGAAATGATAATTTAAGGGTGGTGTCTACCTTCTTTTAATCATAATTAACTCAGTACCTGAATCTCTAGACCAGTGTCTAATTTGGGATTTATAGTTCCATCAAATTATTAGATAGTAACTTCAATAAAATCTTTATTTTCCCAATTAATTTTTTATTAATAAAAAAAATTGGAGCCACCAAGCAACGTCGTGTATCGACACCATTGTAATATTAATGAAGGACAAGTATCCCAAAAAAAGGGACACAAATCTATTACACGTGTATTTATAAAGGATAAATATTCCTAACAAATATTAATGAGAATAAAATGTGGGTGAGCTTAGATCATAAAGTTAGGCCCAAAAGGAGCTGGGATGCACATCAAGCCTAAAAAAGTTTAGTTATGAGCTCCAATGTATAGCTAGAGCCCATGATACGCTAGGCGCGTGTACAATGATTGTGGTAGGACATGATGCTTGAGTCTAAAGAGTGCTGGGTGTGGGCTAAGCACCTGAGCTCGCGTATCATACCCGAGTCCACAAGGGTGCTGGAAATGGATCTAGGACTCGTGTCCATGATTAAGGTCTAAATCATGTTTTCTAAGCCCTTTAATGTTTTGGGATGATGTTAAAATAGGCTTGGTCAGACTAAATATAGTATTATTATTATTATTATTATAAAAAAAAGCTAATAAATCCCCATCCATCATCAGGTGAAATAAAACAGACTATGATATCTTCATCTTACATATTATTCCACCCATCTAGTATAATTTTTTATCTAGTCTTTGTTAAAAAGATTTGAAAGAAGAGAAGTTTCTTAAGGGTCCAAAATTGTTTATGCAGTATTGTCAGCAGTGGGAGATATCAATGATTGACCTGATTCTCATATGTTAGAATTATATTATGGATGATGCTTAATTTGCAAGAAATTACCATCTTCATAATCCTTATCAATGATCGACCTGATTCTCTTATGTTATTGCACGTCTTTGATTGTCTTTTTGGGTTTGATCATTCAACACACTCAGAACCAGCAGTCATATGAACAAACTAAACGCATTAAACAGGTGCAATCCCTGTAACGTTGTGAAATCTGCGATGGTGCAATAGTTCAGTTGTCCGGTGAGTTTGTGGTTGTAAGACTGGTTCCAAGGCCGGCCACCTCACGAGACCGGACAGATTCAACAGCACTGTAGGCAACAGTTTTCTTGTTGGAGAATTTATGGAAGAGGACATATATCCTCGCTATAGTCGACACAGAGAATTTCAGATTGTTCATACTGTCTAGAGTTAGCGAGACGCGCATGTAAGAGACAGAAAACAGTTTAAAATTGTTGGGAATTTTTAGCTTGTAAAGATTTGCGTTCTACAATTTGAGTTCTAATTGGTTAACTTTATAAGCTTTTTACACTTTCATCTTTAAATCAACATTCTTGAAATCAACCTAAAATTATAACTCGATTCAGAAATGAAGACTCTTGATCTATAACATTAATTCATGTTCCCCCAGTCTTTAATTACCTGTCGTAATTTGTTGGTAAAAATTAACTTCACAAGTGTTTATGTCAAATTTCTTTAGTATTTCAGTGATAATATTTCAAAAATACCTGAACAATTAAAAAAAAGGAAAACAGATGCCATTACTGAATCAGTGTCCATCTTTGTTATTCAAGACCAGCCATTGCCATTCAGTCGAATGAACATGCAGTTGATATTGGAATAGCAATCTGAGAACCTGGTTCAAATAATAACTGGGAAAGGTCCAGTACTTAGTCCTCCAAGTCCAGTAGTTAACCACAAAAATTATTAAATGTATCATAAATGGACAGCAGCTTCTTCATCATCACATGGTAGATCATGATAGAAATTAAGTTAAAAGCATATGCACCATTTCATGGCAAAGCAAAGACAAAACACTTAGGCACCCAACATGGAGCCTGAGTTCTTCCTGCACTCGGCCAACATGTCCATGTAGAACTGGCACTTGCTGATGTCATTTCCAAAGTTGTTCACACACTGCAAAGAAGACAGGTGAAACTAGTGTCAATGCAAGAGCAATTTACAACCTAAGTTTGTGTATAGCACAAAAAAGATCCAGGAAATGAAACAAAAATAAAAATCATAAGCATTTTGTACAGAAAAGTATCCCTTCTTGTAAGAGTCTGAACTCTATTTTCAATAAATAGTTCTCACAATGAACCAGCTCAAAAAGATTGTTTTCTATTCTTGTGGATTCATGTCACTATATGTCGAGGATCTTATCCCAGGAATCATTGGATTCTCTATGGCATCTAGACATCATAACTATGTTATTTTTAAAAATCACAACACAAATTAGGAGTGAGGTTAAAGGATGTAGCAGTTCAGAACTGCATTTTTTAAATTTTGGAGTCATTGTCTACCATCCTCCAGGCAATACCAGAAATTAACAAAGATAATTAATCACTTGATTTACATTGCTAATCTTTGCAAATAAGTAACCAAACAATAAAAGTGTACATACATCCTGGAATGCCTTGGTGTGGATATTGCACGCATCAGCACCACCCATACTGCTTGCAGTGGGTGCTGCGGCGGCTGCAGCCTCGGAGACCGCAGTTTCATGTTGAATAGTGCGAGGACCCATCACAGCATCTACAGCTCTGTGTGCCACAGCACTTCCAGTGCCAAAAGCCATGCCTGTTATAAGAAGAAATAAACATACATGACCAAGAAATAACATGAAAGAGAGGGTTTCAATCCCAGGAAAGCAAAGATCTATCTTTTACATACCCTGAGCTATGGTCGAACCAATGCCTCCAAGAATTGATCCACCACCACTGCTCTGAGCATGAGCTGGTGGAGGAGCATGGTTAACTGCATCAGAACACGCACGCACAAAGAAGTTAAGGCAAAGTTATGCTTTAAAAAAGGCAACACCAAATTTAAGATGAGAAGGTAAATTGCATGGAAAACCCTCAATCCAAACTAAATGTGATACATGGATCTGTTCCTGAGTGCACCTAGAATGTCTTGCAATCTTCAAATTATTCTGCAATACTCTGCAGAGTAGCATTACCTGTTTGGGGAGGTGGGCTGCGAGCTCGGGCAGGTCGAGGAGCTGGGCGGGCAGATCTTCCTGCAAAAAGCATAGGATTACATGTAAATAAGAAGCTGGATGACAAGTTGCACAATTGATAATAAAAAAAAAAAAAAACATCACATAATACATAAACTAAACGATTGGAAACCCGCAAATGATTATCCAAAACAACAAAACGAAACGGAATAGATGTGGGTATTCAACAAATGAATCAATCACGTCAACCCCAAAAATTTTAAAGCTAACAAGCACCAAAGTGCCTAAGTTTTTATGCTTGATATTAACTAATCAATGAGAATTGAGCAAAATTATTTAAAAAGCAATCCTACCTCTACGCAACACTCTTTAAAAACCTGAAAACCAAACCACCCACTAACTCGTATCAACAAAAATATGGAAACCCAAACCAATTAAGCATCTTGCAAGATTTAAACAGATAAAAAGGAACGAACTTTACGCTCAACATTAACTTTCACAAATTAGAAAACAAATAAAAAAGAAATGCTGTAAAAAAGAAAAAGAAAAACCATGACTAAACAAATATAATCAACACAACACAGCCTCTCTAGTCACCAAAAAAAAAAAACGGAGAATTTAAATTTGTATTATCTGGCTACGTTTTCTCAAGTCTAAAACAACGAATAAAAATAAACACAAAAACACATAAAAATGAACAGAACCCGGAAAAGAATTAACAGATCTACGTAAAAATCTGACCTCCAGAGCTTCGGCGAGGCATGGTGAGTGATAGAGGCGGCGACTAGATAGATGGACAGAGGGTGTGAGAGAGGCTTCGAGAGAGAGAGAGGGTTTTGACGTGCCTATGAATTCGTGAAACTGACCATAAAATTTGGACTTGTGATTTATAAGCGGACAACACTGGTTTATTTAATAGGATTAGGGTTAGTGAGGTTGAGAACGTGGCAATATATTGTTGGCGTAGGCTAGGTTGAGGGTGTGATTTATATTGTGTTAATGGTCATTTTCGAAGTATTTTCCAAGGTGTCAGTATTATGAGTTCTTAATAGGGGTGATCATTTCCGGTTCGGTTCGGTTTTTCCTCAAAAAAAGCAATCAAACCGAAAAAAAAAAAGAAAAAAAAAACACCCGAAACCGAACCGGACCCGGCCCAAACCGGCCGGTTCCGGTTCGGTTCTTTAGCCAAAAAACCGGACAAACCTATATGTATTTTTTGGACTTTTTTTGGACCTATAATAGGCTTTTTAATGGGCTTCTAACAAATTTCTGGTGGGGTTACAATTAATTTTGCTATTATCTCATTTTCTTTGAAGATTCCAAATATATTTAATTTTTTTACCCTTAAATATTCAATTGTATTAAATTATTATTATCAATCTTATGTTTATTAATTTTTTTGACCATTAAATATGAAATTATTAGTGTCAATCTTGTGTTCAATATATTTTTAACTTATTAATATTTTTCTACTTCTAAAAAGTTTAAATAAATAATACTAACTCCCAATCACACACCAATAAATTAAAATCTAAATTACAAAATACAGCACCCAAGAAATTTCCAAGTTGAAACCAAAATACAGCCTCGTCCAAGTTGAAGGAATGGCTACTAGTGCTGTATTTTGGAGAAATAGTGCTGTCTTTTTCTCCATTTCTCCAAAATACAGCATCCAAGTTTCAAGTTTCCATCAAGAAAGCAGCCTCGTCCAATGCATTCTGCAGACCAAATCAATATGAGCATCAAAACCAGCCCACATGTATTCGATGAGAGTTTCTAATCAAAATTTGGTTCTTGCTTACCGGCTAAAGTGGTACCTGTGCTGTTGCCTTTCCCTTCTTCAAATCCTCTTGCCTACCCTCTTCACTCCCCTTTTCCTTAATGTATTCAATTTGTTCATCCTCCCATTGTGCACTGCCTGCCGCTTTCTGATCAGGATTAACCGAAATCAAGAAAAGGGGAAAATAAGAAGGAAAAGTTAGATCTAAAAGACAACGAGTTCAGATTAAAGAAGGGTCAATACCTGTTATGCACAGCCTAAAGTCCACCATGGTGATTTTAAAGCAACCCTTGCAGCATCTTCCGATGTACGTCCAGCCCTAAAAAGCAAGTAATCAAAAGGATTGATTGAGAAATAACGATGCAAGGCTGGAAATATGTGGAAGCATTCTGGAAAGACTTGTACAAACCTCTGCCGTAAAAAAACACCTTGCTAAAATCAGCATGAGAGTTTAGCCACTCCTCGGGCCCGTCTCCATTAACATGAGATGCAACCCATTTGAGGGCTGTCCATGAATCATTGTATGCTGCAGGAAGAGGATGCTCAGGTGCTCTTCGGTAGTCTACGGAGACTCATATAACCTTAGCCTCGGCTACTAGGGTATTAAGGTAGTTATGGCAACCGGAGACGAGAGGACAGGCGAGAGGGGACAGGGGACTGTGAGTAGTGAGTGAGAGGCTGGGAGGCGAGAGCTCAGAGGATTGAAAATTGAAAGTTTATTGTTTAGGTTAGGTTTAGCGACTTAGCGAGTTAGGGGAGAGAAGAGAGGGGTGCGGCGTGCAACATATTTTTCTATTTATATGAGGGGTTACGGAGCGGACATTTTTTCTTAACCAGTCCGGTTCGGTCCGGTTAACCCGGTTTTTGCACTGCAGAACCGAAAACCGAACCGAACCGGGGTTTTTTCTATATAATCTATTCGGTTCACTCGGTTTTATTATTCGGTTCGGTTTTTTCAGTTAATTTTTTGTCGGTTTTATCGGTTTACTCGGTTTTTCGGTTTTTTTGATCACCCCTAGTTCTTAAGATAATAATAGAATATTCCATCGGGATGCTTTTTTTGAAGCTATTTTCCTCCTTTTCTTGAGAAAGAAGAAAAAAACACACAAGGTTTACAAGGCTCAACGGTGTGAAGATTCTTATTAATATTTAATTAATTGAGCTCCTAAGAGGTTGTACAAAATAATTTCTTGTATATTAAGATTTAATTAAATAGAAAAATAATTTTGATATGCCAAATTCGATATGATAAAATTCTTATTATTAAAATAAAAAAGCTAGTTTTGTATGACTATAATAATAAAAGTGGTATTACTCAGTATATGTTTTTATAACAAATACCATTTGAGATTTTCAAAGCTATTTCTTCGCGTCTCTGGTCTTCAAAATGTTTTGAATTCTTGAAACTTACCATAACGTTTATGAAGCATCTTGGAAGAGCAAGTTCCAAAAGTCTTGAAGCACCGTTTCTAAAATGAAAGTGGCTAGATGTAGAGCTTTTAGATTTGGTTTGGTGGATGGCCGGTCTAAGACCTGAGTTTTAGGTTTTAACAGAGTCATTAAGTTGTTCAGGTCAATTTTTTTAAAAAAAAAATCAAAACAACGTCATTTTACTATATAAAAAAAAAGTCAATGGGTTACAATCTGGTTTTTGACCATGTCTTATCGGGTCACATCAAATTTTTTTTTCTTGCTTTTTCTTCAATCTTGCCCGGTTTGATCGGATCCCGGGTTGACCCGCCCAGCCAAGTCGGATTTCAAAACTATGGCTAGATGTTTTGTACTATCTTTGCTAAGAAAAAAAAAGTATATGCAATGAAGAATAAATTACGACTTAGTGTATATAGTTTGCTAATTGTAGAATCGTAAAGGAAAACTTACTTGTGAGAATTCACTTTTTTATTCCTGGATTAATTACTTCAGTGCCACTTCAATTACTAGAACCAAAGTGATATTCCACAGTACGAATGTCTTTGTAAATCTTGTCGAGTTAATATAGAGAGTCAAGATGGGAGAAGAGGAAGAGAGAACTATGTTCTTTCAAATAATGAAAAGTTATTATTCCATATGAGTTATGTCCCTTTATATATGATTAGAGAAGGCGGTTACTTCTTTTAGTAACTTCTCTAATAACTTGGACCAGGCCCATCCATCATAGGCAGACCAGGCCTAACCCAATAACCAACATCTCTCACTCGCCCATAAAGGACTGAATCTCTCTAATACATTATACTTCAAACTTGCACAAGAATTTCATACTTGACAAACGGACCGTGCGACCTGAAGCACACAGTGAAAGGAGCTCAAATATATAAACCTAATACAGGCCATATAGGAGACATCAACCTCATAATTAATTATTCCTTAAAGTGTAATAATATACCCCAAGCATTTTTAGTTACACATGACTGAATATAATTCAATCCCTCAAGAATTTCATATTCAATCCATCCTTACAATTACAGGTATTCTAAATCATATCAAATCTTATTCAAATGATATGATCCCGACCGGTGAATACAAGTAACAGGTGTAGAACTAAAATTACTTTTTCTTTCGCTCTCATATCAATCAAATTTGAATTAACTCGCTTTCCTAAGAATATTCCTTTAAGTCGAATCATTCCATGACCATAGGATATACTCTTAAAGTAGCGATCATTAATACATCACCTCATGATATAGTCAAAAGTCACAAAGGGTAAGATTTTGAGATCTTAGATATGATCTTCAGGACTCACAAAATAAAGAAGCAGGGATCCATTCTTTATTCCTGTAATGGTCACTAGCACATTTAGTATGAAATACATGTTATAGTGGAGCTTACTCTTTTCTTTTCTTAAGACAAAGAGTGTATGTCGTTGCTCTCCTTGTTAGAGGAAATACACTATACGAGTCTTAGTCTTGTTGCTAAAAACATAGACTTCAAATCAAAAATTCTCATTTGCTCATTTTTCATTTGTGGCAGATGAATAATTTCATACCCGACTTCAATCATAATAGACACATGAATGGTGGGAATTCATTCATGCCGATTCTTTTATTTAAGAACCTCATCTTGGTCCCAGCCAAGGGGACTTTTTAATAATCACTTTGAGTTAAAATTGCTCCCATTGCGCCCAAGTCGCTTAATGAGCATTAAAACTCAAGTAGTCTCATCTCTACCCACCTTATAAGTGCTAAAGGTGATTGCTCATGTGAGTGAGCCAATCAAAGTCTATCGATATACTTCAACAAATTATACTATACGATACTCAATATAATCCATGAAACAAATAATGAATAAAATGATATTCTTTTGACTGTCATCCAATGTTTCTGACTAGGGTTTGATTGATATCGGCTAACCAATCCAACAGCATAACATATATCGGGACGTGTGCACATCATTGCATACATCAAACTACCGACAGCACTAGCATAAGGTACTCTGGACATTTTCTCTTTTTCTTCTAGAGTATTGGGACACATATCATAGTTTAGGCTCAAAATTTTATCAATAGGGGTGTCTATTGGTTTGCTATCTTGCATGTGATAGCGCTTTAACATCTTTTTGATGTAAGTATCTTGAGTTAAACCCAAAAGCCTTTTAGCGCGATCTCTTATGATTTTCACACCAAGAACATAGTTGGCCTCACCCATGTCTTTCATTTCAAAGTTTGATGATAACCACTTTTTAGTAGTATCAATCATCTCTTTGGTATTTCCAGCTATTAAAATGTCGTCAACATATAAGGATAGTATTATAAAACTATTGTTAGAATGTTTTAAATACACACAATGATCTTCTTCCATCATTGTAAAACCATCCTTAAGGATAGCTTGATGAAACTTGACGTTCCATTGTCTAGAGGCTTGCTTAAGACCATATATGGATCTTTTAAGCTTGCAAACTTTGCGCTCTTGTCCTTTAGTCTCGAATTTTAAAGGCTGATCCATATAGATCTCCTCATTTAGTTCTCCATTGAGAAACGCAGTTCTAACATCCATTTGGTATAACTATAAATCCATATATGCGACTATAGCTAAAATAAGGCGAACTGAAGTAATCCTCACAACCGGTGAGAATGTATCTTCATAATCAATTCTCTCTTCTTGAGTGTAGCCTTTCGCTACTAGCCGAGCCTTATAACATTCTATTGACCCATCTGTCTTACGTTTAATTTTAAGAACCTATTTATTTCCAATGGATCTTCGTCCTGACGGTAAATCAATTAAATCCCAGACTTGATTAATTTTCATTGACTCCATTTGTTCTTCCATAGCTTTAATCCATTCACTTGCTTTAGGACCAGATAGAGCATAACTGAATGCTTTAGGTTCTTCATCATCTTGTGGAGTAATCATGAACGCTTCCCCCTCAATCTCAAATCGACGAGGAGGAATTGGTTCACGAATGCTTCTTCGAGGTTGAGATTGCTCATGATCTTCCTCCATGAGAGTAGGAATAGATAAAATATCACTCCTACTGTTTCTAGGAGGATTAAAAGTTTCATCTAAGTCCTCTATTGAATGGCTTGTTTCGCCATAATCTAGATTTTTCATTTCATATAATCGAAAATCTTTTTCAACCTCACTTGTCTTTGGAAAAACCTTTTCTAAGAATACAACATCACGCGATTCAATTTCTGTCACTCTTCCATTAGCTTTTTCACCAATAAATACAAATCCTTTGGAATGTTCAAAATATCGTATAAAGATACACTTCTTCCCCCTATGACCAAGTTTCCCATATTCATGAGAAGTATTGTGAATATAAGCTGCACACCCCATGGATGGAAATAACCTAGATTAGGTTTGATGCCATTCCATAGTTCATATAGGGTGGATGAGACAGATTTAGAAGGCACATGATTAAGTATGTAAGCAGCAGTTAACAATGCATCTCCCCAAAAGGAAATTGGCAAGTTAGCTTGCGCCATCATCGACCTAACCATGTCAAATAGGGTTTTATTCCTCCTTTCTGTTATACCATTTTGTTGTGGAGTATAAGGAATAGTTAGCTGTCTAGCTATACCATTTTCATCACAAAATTTTTTAAATTGATCAGATAGATATTCACGTCCTCAATCAGTTCTTAAAGCTTTAATCTTAATACTTAGTTTATTCTCTACTAAATTAGTGTATCGAATGAAACAATCAAATGCTTCAGACTTAGGTGAGATCAAATAAACATGACCAAACTATGTAAAATCATCTATAAATATGATGAAATAATTTCCTCCATGTCTTGCTCTCACATTCATTGGGCCATAAATGTCTGAATGAATAAGCTGTAATGGACTACTAGCTCTTTTAGCTTTGCCAAATGGTAATCTAGTTGATTTTCCAGCAAGGCAATGCTCACAAAAGGGCAATTCCTCTTTGGTAAGTGATCCTAAAAGACCAACTCTTGCTAATCTATGTAACATAAATATAAAAGGGGTAAGGCTAAAGGTTCTATTATTAATAAATTGAACAACATAAATTGAAGCATCATTATTAATAGATACATTAACGGTGTCTAACACCATAAAACCATTTAATACAAAACCAGAACCATAAAAAACATTATCTAGATGTATTTTTACACAACAACCAACAAACACAAGATTAAAGCCCAATTGGAGTAAAGCAAGAACAGACACAAGATTTCGTCGAACTTCTGAAGCGTAGAGTACATCATGAAGATAAAATGTACAACCGCCCCACAAATCTAGTTTGCAGGTACAATCCTAAGCACATCAATGGAAGCATTATTCCCCATTTATATGTATCTACTTCCTTTTGGAATTCGACGAAATTCCACAAAGGCAGTTCGATCCCTTACTATGTGGTCAATTGCTCCTGAGTCTACAGTCCAAAACAGAACTGATTTAGCAAGCATTAAACAACTGCTAACATATAAGTTAGAGGGATGATTGTGGTTAAACATTAACTTTGGCTCAGTGCAATCACGAGCAAAGTGGCCAAGTTTACCACAATTGAAACAATTCATATTCTTGCATTTCTTATCGTCGCGTTTCCCATACTTGTGCTTATATCCACTGGTACTTGCTTCTATTCCTCTCTTGCCATATTTGGGACCTTTAGCCTTACCCCTTTTATATTTAGAGTCATATGTTCCACGCATCTTTGTCTCAGATATAAAAGCCTCATTAATAGGCTTTTCAACATGAAGTCGATCTTTTTCAAGCTCGACATGACGAGCAACATCATCAAATATCTTAATGTTATTGTTGTGGGTAAGGTTAACACGCATATGTTCCCAATTACTTGGCAAAGAGCGGATAACTACTTGGACTTGTTGTTCATCAGTCATCCCATGCCCAGCACCCCTTAATTCACTGATCATGTTAGACATGATTGTAAGATGCTGCCTCATCATTTGATTTTGGCGCTTCTTATAACCATTGAATTTGAGGATTAACTAGCGAAGTCTAGTAGTGGAGGTTCCTCCATAATGAATCTTTATTGTATCCCAAACAGATCGAGCTGAACGATGCCTTTCAAAACGCAACATAATATCATTTCTCATACTGCTCAACATCAAAATACGAGCTACACGATCTTTGCACTTATAAGTTTGATATACGTCCATATCAAGCTTGTGCTGAGCAGTGTTTCCTTGCTCAGGTTCAGTCATCGGTTGTGTGATTGTTTCCAGCATTTCTTGCTCTTCCAGGAGATACTCAAACTTACGATGCCAAACATCGTAATTCTTTTCACTTAGTTTATCTCCATGGTTCAAATCAGCAATAATACTCTTAGATGCAGCCATATTAAACGCTATTGATAGAAATTACAAATATTAGTATCTAGTACAATTTAATTGATATATTTTGCCACTCCATTCTAAATTAAACAAATAATAATCTAACACATACAATAGAAATGAAAAGAATGTTAAACACTAAATCAATTCCTATTTGTATGGTCTAATCATTATTGGAAATTTAAAAGAGTGCAAAATTATAGTTGTTAGTCTCAACTAACAACTCCCACTAATTAGGTTGCAAATATTATCATATATATGCATATAATGTAATTAAACTTAAATTATATAAAATATTCAATTCACAGTTAAACAACCAATCATGTTAAAGAATACAATATTAAGAATAATATTAACTGCTGGCAGTTAATATATGTACACATCTTTTAAAAGATTTGTTCATTTGAATTTTTTTTTTCAACTGCCGAAAGGCAGTTAATTTTTTTTTTCTCAACTGCCAAATGGCAGTTTCCAATTGACTACAAGTAGTCAATTGGGAATAGAAATGGGAATGGGTAAATTCCAATTCCCTTTTTCATTATCAATTCACGTAGCCAATGTTTTTTTTTTTAACTATCAAATGGCATGGCATTTAATTAACTGCCAAATGACTCCAATTGACTACTACAATTATAGTTAATTGGAAAAAGGAAATGGAAACGTTCCAATCTCTATTTTTGACATCAATTTACACATGAATTGATAATAAAATTAGTCATTAATTTACACATGAATTGATAATAAAATTATATAATTACCATGCAAAAAATCTTTTCTAATTAATTATAGAAAAGACAAATTCATAACTAAAATGCTTCATAAAATTTTGTAAATTCAAAATTCTCAATGGAAGTAATCTTTTAACACAAAATTTACATCTATCGTTCATGTAATAATTGATATACTGCATAAAAGCTATATTAAAAACCACGGCTCTGATACCAATGTAGAATCGTAAAGGAAAACTTACTTGTAAGAATTCGCTTTTTTATTCCTGGATCAATTACTTCAGTGCCACTTCAATTACTAGAACCAAAGTGATATTTCACAGTACGAATGTCTTTATAAATCTTATCAAGTTAATACAGAGAGTCAAGATGGGAGAAGAGGAAGAGAGAACTATGTTCTTTTAAATAATGAAAAGTTATTATTTCATATGGGTTATGTCCCTTTATATATGATTATAGAAGGTGGTTACTTCTTTTAATAAGTTCTCTAATAACTTGGACCAGGCATATCCATCATGGGCGGACAAGGCCTAACCCAATAACCAACACTAATTAATTAATCTAGGTTTATAAAAAAATAGTTAAATATCCTCCTAATAAACTTAGACTGCTCTTTATTTGTTTTTTTTTCTAAAAATGTCTTTTATCGTCATTAAATTTTTCCATCATCTATTTATTTCTTCTTTCTTATATTTATAAAGAAACTAAAAATAAATTGAAAAGGAACATGAAATTAAAAAAAAAAACTAAATTATAGATCTATAAATTTAAGAAGATAGGATAAAATATATTTTTTGAGACCATTAGAAATAATTAATTAATTAATTTTTTAAATCATAATTATCTAAATCTATAAGAAGAAAATCTACCAGCTTGACCAAACAGAAACCCTTAATTAAACTTTCTTCAGGTTCTGAAAAAGAAAAGAAAAGAAAAACTATCTCAGGTGGCTGGGATAGTTTGGCTCCTTTTGCCCCAGTGGGCTTAGAACTTTGGGCCTTAACATTGGGACCCTATACTAAGCTTTGTGCCTTTTGTAGAAATGGAGCCCAATATCATGAAGGGAAATTGCATGTTTTCTGTTCACGTGGGAATTTCTCTTCTTGAATATGCATGCACGTTTCCATGATTAATGGATGAACATGTATAATTTTACCAGCATTGAGGCCCTTGCCATGTATAAATTAATACAGTCCGTCGTGTCTAAAAATTTATGGACGCAGCTATTGGACATGCATGGAACAGTAATGATTTCTTTTCTAAATGCAAGGAAAACAGCCAACATGCATGGAACACTAATGATGGAGGAATATTTGAAAATTTATTTTAAATAAATAAATTATAGATAAATAAAAATTTAATTTCAAAAAATTCTTAGTTTTTCTAATACAAAAACTCTTAATTTTAATATATTTAATTATTGGTTTATGCTAGCTAATCAATGCTTGATAATGGTAAGAATTAATTCTTCAATTTTTTAGCTTTCAAAACCCATTATAAAAAAGGGGTGAAAGACAAGTTTAAACCAGTAATTTTTTAGATATTTATACTCTTCCTCAAATATAAGTATCTTATTCTCATTTTATCATTTGGTTTTCCTTCTAAATCTGGAGTTTATATTCATATTGTTAAGAGATATTTGAGTTTCATATTGTTTGATTCAAATATCTTAGTTTAAAAGTGCATTTAAATTAAAATGATGGTATTGGAATCTTGATAGACATATTGCATACATCCTAGTTGTACAAATGATGCATAATAAAGCCTTAAGGACAAATGATTCATTATTGACAACAACAAAAAATTCATTACTTTAAAGTGCTTCAACAAGTAAGTATTTTTCTTGTTTTAATTTAAGCATGATTGATTTAAGTATTTTCTTCTTCTTCTTCTAGAATTTATATATTCAAACATGTATAAACTCTAATCTTTCCTAAGATATCTTTCGTTTAGCATGCCTTTGTGATGATAAACTACCAATCCATGTTAATTATTTTTGAACTACAATCTTGTTATGATAAACTAAACATATTTGCACACTAGTCGAATATATTTACAACTTTGGTTCTACATGAACTTGTGAATTGATATGAAAAATATAAGATATAAAGTTGATTCTAGTTGGATTTCTAGTTAAATTACAATGAATAAATGTTGTAAATAAATGTTGCCCAAAAACTAGCAAGTAACTCTACTTTTCATGATTTATAATAAACTATTGGAACACCTTGTACATAGATCTTATGGGTTGAATAACCAATATGCCAATCAAAGTAAAAGTAAAGAAAAGTATTTAAACAATATTACAGTGGATATTTATTCTCTATTTTCCTCCCTTCCATCCTCTCCAAACATGGTGTAGATTGTATGTAAAATACTACCCCACTGATAAACCGAGTACTTGATGAATTAGTAACATGATTGGCTTTCCCTAGGATGAAATTCAGCCCAGCTAAAACCAAATGCAAATATATTTAAAAAAATCATTTACTAAGAAATTCATCAACTCAAGTATAACAAAACACTTCAACCTTTAACACTTACGCTTTTATATAACAACTCAAGTTTTAGCATGCTCAACAAAGGTCTCTTTGAAAATTCCAAGTACATTGAATTTAAAGGCAAAGGGAAATATAAGGCTGAGGTAGGTTATAACCCAAGTAAAAAAATTATAGATCCTAAACAAGCCCAACAATCCACCATAAAAACTTTACCTTCTACTTTCTACAAAAAAAAAAAAAAACACGTTTAAAGGATAATAAAAGATAGGTTACAAATCCTTTTCTAAACCATTGCAACCAAGAGAACTTGTTGCAAGAGATTTCAGCTAAGGCCTAATAGCAATTATAATTTTGAGAAGCCATTTTTATACCTTGCCAAAAAATTTTCCTAGGTAAAAAATTATCATTATTTCAATCTAAATGCTTTACCCTTTTTTTAACTATTTTTACCCTTTAGATTCTTAAAGATAAGTGCTTAATGCACTTATTGTTTTCATTATTTATATGCGTTGGTATGTTAATTGATTGGCCTTTAAAATTCATGTGTTAGTACCACTCACTGTTGTTTTCAACAGAAAGGTACAAAATGGGAACATAATCATAGCCACAAAAGGTAGAAAATTTACATTAATGAAATGGAATAATGTGTTAGCTTTGCAAGTTTTTGGTCGAAAAGTCAATTCAACACAATAATGTTCTGCATGTTTTGTTATTGTCTTTTAAGTCAAAATTTAAAGGTAATTTAATAAATTTAGACTTTAATATCCAAGTGGTTGAGGCTTAAGATGCTTAGCTCAGCTTACTTTTATTAAATCCAGTAATGCTTAATTAATGAGAAACTTGAACTTCATAATATAAGGTTTCTGTTTGCTTATAAATGAATACTTTTATAAGCCTTTTGAATTTTAATTATGGTGTTGAAATGTCATAAGCTTGATTGTCTACTTGGATTTTGGTTCTAAACATCTCTAAATATTCATCATTGTTCTTGACACGATGAAGGTAGAAGGATATTGTGAATAAAAATAAAAATAAATAAATTGTTCTTTGGTTAGTTGGATATTACATAATCAAAATTAAAGAACTTCTAATAATAAAACAAAAACTAGCATAGTCAGGTCTTATATATATTTTTAGGTTTAACATAAAAAAAAATAAGAAACAAAGAAAAAGGTTTTAAAAAGAAACTAAACATGAAAGCAAGAATTAGAGATTAATTAAATAAAGAGGGCAAGAAATAAGAGGAAAACACTAGCTTTTAAAGCTCCGTTACTTTGTCTACTAAACTTGCGGCTATGCCCAATAAACCAATAACAATCGATACAACAAATCATCTGTCTTTTTATCTCTTTAGATCTTATCATTCGTATTCATATCATCAGTTAGTTTTTAGTATTTGTTCTCACTCCGTGTACCTTTAATAATTTATAAATTATAATGGAAAATCAAGCAAGCAAGAGAGGAAAAAACTGTATTTTTATTCTTTAAACCAAGTGAACAAACATTAAGCAGTAAAGAAAATTCTCCATCCAATGTTGATGTATCAAATCATAATAACAAACCCCCTTCCAAATCTAAAAGAGTTAAAATTAATGTTAATACTCTTAAACAAGATTTTTGGAGATAGATCCCATTGTGGCAACATTCTATTAATTAATAAGATGAAATTAGAAGAGTTTATTTTAAAATGAGTCTATATCAACCCAAGTTACCAGAGTATTTAAGGATTGAATTAGGGAGACAATATCATCGATTTCAATACA
The DNA here is from genome assembly GCA_033617975.1 of Populus alba x Populus glandulosa. Classification (NCBI taxonomy): domain Eukaryota; kingdom Viridiplantae; phylum Streptophyta; class Magnoliopsida; order Malpighiales; family Salicaceae; genus Populus; species Populus alba x Populus glandulosa. Next base: position 29,720,079 of record CM066143.1, on the reverse strand, counting down.
CTTGGTTTGATCAATATCCTTTGTTAGAGCACTTTCTATCAAGGGATTAAATATTTTATTTTCCATGCTTTCTCTTTGAAAATAAAAAGATCGTCATTCCATGTTCACTACTAAAGTTTTTTGAAGTTATAAGAGGGTTAGTAATGGTGTTAGATGTGTTTTTTTATGCATGTGGGAAGTTCCACTTCACCACATAATAATGTGGTGAAATCTGTTAAATATTTAATGAAAGTAAATAGACATATTGATAAGTGTTGAATGCTTAAATTGCTAAAGAAGTTCAGAAAAATCAATTATGACTTATGAAAACAATTGAAAGTGTTCAACGACTTAACTTACAAGCAAGTGCATTTAAAGGTCATGATGAATCTTCATCTTCTAGTAATCGAGGTAATTTTATAGAAATGATAAGACTGAAAATAAATGTTAACATTAATAATGTTGTCTTAGAAAAAGCTTAAAAAAATATAAGGAGAACCTCACTGACTATTTAAAAAGAAATTTTGCATATTCTCACAAACAAAGTGAGGAAAAGAATTTGTGAAAAAGTTGGAGATGCAAAGTTTTGTATTTTCGTTGATGAAGCTAAAGACGCATCAAATAAAAAACAAATGACTATTGTTTTGAGATTTATTGACATTTAATGTTTTTTTTTATAAGAGTGTTTTTTTGCATATTTCAAATACTACTTTTTTAACACTAAAATCTTTTTTTTTTTGTATGATATGCTCACTTGATATAACTTGCATATCCTTAATATACGAGGTTAAGGGTATGATGGTTCTAGCAATATGTGTGGCACATGTAATGGACTACAAGCTCTATTTCTTAGAGATTGCCCTTATGCATGTTATGCACAATGTAACTATTATCATGCTTAAAAGTTTGGTTTAAAAAGGATCTTCTAACTCTATACATAGAGAAACGGGTGGTTGTTTGATTGTGATATCTTAAATACAATGGATCTTGTGTTAACTACTAAAGCATTACTTTGAACTTTGAGAGATGCTAGATTTTATCTTCTCCTTGCACATGTGTAATATATTTGCACACAATATGATATTGATATATCACATATGAATGCTTTGTATAAAAAAGCTACAAGATGTTGATGTCAACAACAAGGATCAACGACAATTTACCAACACTATCATTATGATATATTTAACCTATAATAGATTTTCAGTTAGAAGAGTTAAGTTCTAGATTCAGTGATGGGACAATGGAAATCCTTATACTTAACTCTGTTTTAAAACCTAAAGACAATTTTATTCATTTAAAGTTGATATTATTTGCAAGCTTTTTGGAAAATTTCATCATGAAGATTTCAATGAACAAGAGATGTATTATTTGAGATCTCAGCTATAATATTATCATATTGATGTGATTCATCATAAAAGCTTTTAGAATATGTCTACCATTTGTAAATTATATAGAGGATTAGTTGAAATAAATAAGTCGCAACATTATCACTTGATTGACAGTTTAATTCGTTTTTTTTTTCTTTTCTTGTTTCCACTACCACCATAGAGCAAGCATTTTCAACTATGAAGCATGTTAAAATTGTGCTTCGTAATAAAATGAAAGAGGAGTTTTTAACAGATTTTATGATTATTTACATTGAACGAGAGCTTGCTAAAGATATTAATTCAAATTCGATCATAAATGAATTCTATTTAATAAAATATCAAAAAGTGCAACTTTGATAGTGTTAGGGGTGAGCATTTTCGGTTCGATTCGGTTTTAAACTGAAAAAAACAACCAAACCGGTTCTCTCTTTTTTTTTTGAAAAAAAACCGAAACCGAACCGAAACAGAGTCAAACCGACAGGTTTTGGTCCGGTCCGGTTCGGTTTTTTATTTCAAAAAACCGAGACAACCTATATGCAAACGAATTAAAAGCCAAAAATCAGCACCATTGATTTCATTCCAAATCCAAAACTCTACTATAAATCAAAACCCAAAATTTCTTGCAAAATAAACATAGTTATCCTATATTTTTCAAATACCCAAATGCCAAAAATCCAAACCCAATTTTTTAAAATCAAAACCCCAAATCTTCTTATACAAATAAATCTCATCTTCCCTGCAATTAAAAGAAAATCCAGAAGCTAAAAAACAAAACCCATGTTTTTATATATATAAAAAATCAAAACTCAAACTGGTTCTGTATCAAGGGGAGAGAGAGGGAGAGGTAGAGGGGGAGGGGAGAGGGAGAGGGAGAGGGGGATGGAGAGAAAGAGTGAGAGGGGGTTGTTGGGAGGGAGGGGAGGGGGAGGGGGAGGGGAGGGGGGGCTAATGGGAGGGGGATGGAGAGAAAGAGTGAGAGGGGGTTGCGGCTAGGGTTGGAGAGAAAGAGTGAGAGGAGGAGATAATTTTTCTATTTATAGTGCTTTTTTTTATAACCGGTTCGGTTCGGTCAGGGTTAACCGGTTCCTGCATTACAGAACCGAAAACTGAACCAAACCAGGATTTTTCCTAACTATTCTAATCGGTTTAATTGGTTTTTTTTTTTCGGTTCGGTTTTTTCGGTTAATTTTTTCTCGGTTTTCTTGGTTTATTCGGTTTTCCGGTTTTTTTGCACACCCCTAGATAGTGTAGTTTATTTTTACTTTTTTTTTCATCTTTATGTACTTTGAATTTTATTTTATTTTTATATTTTATATTATGTATTTGAATTAAAACTTTATTATTAACTCGATAAATTTATACATACAAGTTAATGATTTATCTTGTAAAACATTCTCTATATATTTGATTAGTAGCCTTTGCCAGGGCGGAAAAAAATCTTAGCTCCACCTTTGACTGCACTTTTGTTAGATATAAGATATGAATTAAAAAATTCGTTCCATTATCATCAAAACATTAGGTTTTCATAAGCAACACGTCATAATCAATGATAATAGCAAACAAGAATTCTAAAGATGCCATTGGAATGGAAAGGCTACTATTCCGGGAAACTTATGTTCAGGGCAGTTACAGTCACCGGCTTGGATCTTTTCCATTCACCATTGGATCCGGTCCAAATTGTACAGGAAGGTTCGCCCATCTATCCTCTTCATTCTAAACGGTGGAAAGTGGAATTGGAACCACTTTGCACAGGATGACATATCACTTTTTAATTTTTTTGAGTTGATAATTTTTATTATATTAATTATTACTTTCTAAATCCAATACCTAAAGAGTAATATTATACCCCAACTCGCAGGAAATTTAGTAATGATCCACTTAGTTATATTACTTCGATCTAACTTAACTCCTACATCCATTTAGTTAAAATATATATACTCTAAGCAACTTCTATAGTTTCGTATGTAAAATTAAATGTGTGTGAGCACTACTAAAATGTAAATTTTTGTTTATTATCCACGTAGATCCTAAATTCATATATATATATATATATATATATATATTAAACCATTCAACAACATATTGTTATGAGTTTAACTAAACTATGAAATATGAATGTCGAAATTTGAAATCTAAAAGGTTCTAGTAGAAAATCAAAAAGTTGTTGACAAATAGTCTAAATTATAAAAACAAAAACATTGAAGTCTGCCTTGACCAGTTTTGCTATCTAGTTCATTGTTTTTTACTCTCCAGACCTTCTCAATTCTCCAAGTTGCGAGCACTTGTGCTAGCCCAGAGATCCTAATTAAGAGAACAAGTACCACAAATCTGTCAATTTGCTTGGGCTTGTTGTCCCATGAAACTGCTGGATTCGGTCCCTTATCATGCACACGGTGAAACATAGCACCGATCAATTATAAAAACTCCTATATATCTGCACAATAGAATTCATTACCCTCTCATAGTTTGTTGTTGCACCACCAAAATAGAAGTGGTGCCATCGAAATCCATGGACGAGATATAATCACCTATCACTCCTAATTCAAGATGTTCACACCAATCTGATGATAATCCTTCGAGGAGAACTGGATTGATCCCTTTTTGCCTTCCTAGGATCCATAGGTCAAAATGCACATCATTACCAAATGCCTGGATTGTAGCCAATGTTTCTTCTCCATTCTTCATCACAACCTCTCTACAAACCACACGTTTATTTCTTCCATTCCTTTCCCGAAATGATATGATCACCCCATCATCAAGCTTCTTCTCTTGCTCATATTCTCTGTGATGATGATGAGAAAGGAACCTAATCACCGTAAGGAACACATTCGGATTCATTAGAATTCTATCTGCATAAAAAAGTGCCTCTCGAGCGTCTGCTCCCCCTAAAAATAGCACAAGAACATGGCGAGGAGAGCTGTTGGAGGAATGATCGAAAAGAGGGCCCAATAAGTGAACCTTGTGAACAAGAATTCCAACGGAGCATGGAGCGTGGTCCAACACATTTGAGAGCACAGATGGCGTTCTTCGTTGATGATGGAGTTCAGTCATTCTCACGCTATCTCTCCATTCCATATGGAAAGGTAAAATGACAAGATCGGCTTCTTTTATCATAGCCAACTTGCAGATGTCTTGATACATTGTTTGCTTTGGAACCACTGCTGTGAAGGAATGGATCTCCATCACGTCCCTTTTGGTTTCCATGTAGATTTTTAAGGCATTATATGTGGAATCGTAACCGGAGTAATTGAAAGTCATGTTCTGCTTCTCGTGATCTATCAACAAAGGGGCTGCACGGCCATTCAGCTCAGTGAGGCAGAGAGCATAGACTGATAAATTTCTTCGAGATGGACAAGAGAATTCAAAAAGATTGATGAGGGTGGCCACACTATCTCGGTTGTGGACACAAGCTACTACCTTAAGTTCTTCGTGTGGAGGGGTGTTTTGGATGGTTCTCCTCGTGTTCACTATATATGGCCTAGTTGGATCGTAGAGGAATCTGATGAGAGGCGTGAAAATTGCTGTCACAGCTGTTACCAATAGCACCAGCATTGTGAAAGATGGGATCTCTATAACCTATAAAACATAAAAATGCACATAATCAATGAATAACTCTTTTATACACCTGTCAGTTAAGGGGAATTTCTAGTTCTGAACATATACTATATGATGATGTGCATATATGCGATGGAGAAAAACTGGCTTACCGATTTTTCCTTCCAATGCATTATTAACATGAACTCCTGCTGACCTCTCAAATTCAGAATGAGCGTGAGAGTAAGAGCATCTCTAAATGGTATTTTCACTACGAGAGAAGTCACAAGAGTTGCAAGTAGTTTAAACACCATTCCCGACATAGCCAATGTAAAAAGCGGTGCCAATCCAGACCAAGAAACACTTGTCATTGCAAAAAGATCGACGGACATTCCGATGTACACATATGAAAACGGCATGAAGAAGTTCATTATGAATGTCTCGCTCCTCGCAACAATTGATGATCCGAGTGGTGGACCATCGGGTATCACAAGCCCCGTCAACATGCATCCCGTAACAATGCCCAATCCGAGCATGTCTGAAAGAAAACTCATCACCAAAGCCCCTAACAAAATGAGAACCACATAAACTTGCTCGATAAGCTTCCCTTCCGGGTTTTTTCCAAGAATCCATATCATTGCTTGTTGAAGGGTGATAACACTGAAAACCATGAAGGCTATTACAGTGATCATGTACCATAAAGCTGCATCGACACCAACATCTGTTTGTTTTAGCGCCCCAGATATGATCAACAAGATTATCGCTATTCCGTCCGTTATTATCGCGATAGCGAGGGCCATTTGCCCAATCTCAGAGCTGAGCAGGTTTAGTTCCTGAAGGATAGGATAAATGACAGCATATCCTGTTACAGCCATTCCTAAAACAACTCTTCCAATCGAAGAAGGTTTAGAAAGTTCTTTATCCATTGACGGTCTAATGATGTTTCCAACTATTGTACCTGTTACAACAGGAATGATCACTCCAGCCAATGTTATCATTTTATGTTTCCTTCTCGAAAATTTGATCACAGAGAGATCCATCTTAACCCCGATGATGAAAAGGAAGTACATGAAGCCCATAGTTCCAATATTTCCAATGATATACTTGACATTTTCTGAGAAAAAAGCCCCATTAAACTTCTTGTCGATGCTTAGGACAGACGGACCGAGGATTATACCACCCTTGAAAATTATCAAAGACAACAGAGCAACATATATATGTTCAGTGGCTGAAAAATCCATATTGTTTCAGTTTAAAATGTTGGTTAAAACATGCATGCAATGTTTAGCGAAACATGGAAATAAATATACGCAAAAATGAAGGACGAAACTTACAATGACCTCAGAGACAACCTTGGGCTGTTTGCAAGGCCTGAGAAGAAAGGCGATAATGCGAGTCATCAAAATGACTAAAACTGCATCGAACAATATTATACCGAAGTGGAAATTTAACCCGTCATTCGAGTAAAAATAATCTGACAAGTTCCCTTGACGAGTTGCGCGACATGAAAATGAATCTTTAGAATGGTATAATTCATTGGAAAAAACGCTGTTAGTGAATAGAAATCTATCAGAATTAGGAACATACAATGCTTCTGTGGAAATGGAATTGTGAAGTGGGTTATCAGCTATCCTAACCATTTTTCTCACGAATACCACCTGAAAATATTCTTACCATAAACTGTGAACATCGAAGAGAGAGACAAGAGAGATGCTAAGGATTGTGGGCACGCATTAGTTGTGGAGAAAGCCATCCATTTCATTTGCCGAAAAACGAAAAGAGTGGAATTTGGCTGACGTTTTGTTATCTTTGACCACTCTTGATTTATTTTAATTCTAACACGTATGCGGTTTGCTTAAGTGGAAAAAATACGCCTTGATATCTGTCTTCCTTTTCTTTTTCCTTGGTTATATCAAGTGATGTTCGTTTCTGAAAGAGTAGTTGTCTCTATCTTATAAAACTCAAAAAGAATAGTAGCCCTATCCACATGGATCCAGTAGCAATGCCCAATCCAAGCATGTCTGAAAGAAAACCCATCGCCAAAATTACCCCTAACAAAATGTTCCACCACATAAACTTGCTTGACAGGCTGCCCTTCGGGGTTTTCTTTTCTAGAATCCATCTCGTTGCTCGTCAAAGGGTGATAACATTGTGATGGATCAAATTGTGATGTACCAAAGTATTGAATAGATAGAGAGGCAAGAGAAAGATGGTCTATCAAGATACTAGACCCAACTCCCTTCAACAAAGTCATGCTTTAGACTCAAGTGTATATAGGTTTGGAAAGATAGTAGGGCAATACCAAGAGGCATTTGAAACCAGATACCTTATCTTGATGAAGTATCTCCAAAAAATCTGAACACACCTCTCGGGAAAATAGAAGGGAAAGGAAATTTTGATTAACAAGGTTCCCAAAGAAAAGAATACTAGGGTGGATCTCTTGTTCAAGCTGGCAAGCTCTAACTTGGTTAACCTCCCTCTAAAAGTCTGGATTGAAGTCCTAGAGAAATCGAGCATAGAAAAAAGGCCAATAATTGCCTTCGTCGACATAAAGGATGATTAAAGGACTACTATCAAAGATTATTCCCACATAGGAGAATTGCCCCCGAATAGAAATGAAGCCATCCATCTAACTAGGTGAGCAATCGAGTATTGTATAATTGATGGGATCTTGTGCAGGCAGTCTACCCAAGCTCATTTGTTGAAATTCAGGGGGAAATCTACTATTTACACGCCATTTTTATGGCTCTTGCTGCCTAAGTCACCATAGCAGGATTTTATTGGCCAACAATGCTACCACACTGGTGAAACGGTGTGATCAATGTTAGAAATTCTTATTTGTCTCTACACAACACTTTATTGAGTTGACCACCATATCTTCTTCGTTGATATTCGCCTAGTGGGGATGAACATATTAGGCCCTTTTTTTCCAAAAGCCATTAGAAGCAAACAACAATCCATCTTGATGGTTGTTGATTATTTCACCAAATAGGTCGAAATGAAAGTCTAGCAGATATCGCCACAAACAATGTCTTTCTTTTTTTTATGGAAGAATGTCATTTTCAGATTTAGAATTCCAAAGGTTTTGATCACCGATAATAGAACACAACTCGACAACCATACGATGAAGGAACAATGTCAAAGTCTTCATATCAACAATCGATTCTCCTCAGTGTCTCACCATTAGACAAATGACTTGGCTGAACTTACCAATCAGGTTATGCTCAATGGACTCAAGAAGAAGAAAACAGAAGCCAAGTCAAAATGGATAGAGTTGTTAAATGGAATTTTATGGGCCAACAGAACCAACTAAAAACATCTATTAAATAAACAACTTTTCTCCTCACCTATGGAACTTAGGCCATGATCCCAGCTGAAATCGGATACCCGAGTTATCAAGTAGTCCATTACGCGTCGGAAGATGATCACTTAAGCCTCAAGAACAACTTGGATCTTCTAGAAGAAACTTGTCTAACAGTAACAATCAGAAATTAGGCCTACCAATGTAGAACTACCTGTTATCATTATCTTAGGGTTCAGAACGTAATATTTAAGCTCTGAGACTTGGTGTTGAGAAAGCTGAAGGCTACCTATAATAGAGAAAGTAGAGGCAAACTGACCTCGAAATGGAATGGTCCATTCAAAATCACAAGGATAGTAAAGGCCAATACCTACCATCTCCAAGATATGAAGGGAAAAAGTTGTCCTTACACGTGGCACTCTAATCATTTGAAATTGTATCATAGTTAATAAAGTATAAATTATTCATTAATCCAATATGATTTTCATCTCCTCTAGGGAATGCCTAAATGCCATACCAATTTTAAAGGAGGAATGGAAGTTATCGGCCCTATAACCTTCATCTTTGTTATTTTGAGTTGTGATGGATCAACTTATTTTACATTAAAATCAATTTACTAATAAAAGCTCAATAGAAGTTAAAACTCATGTGCGTCTGAAAAGATATTAAACTGATTTTCTTGAGCTTTGCTATGTGTCAGACCCAATCACATATGGTCTAGCAAGATGTCAGACCCAACTTCCTTGGACACGACTATGTGCCAATCCCAAGTTCATGTAAGGCTGGCGAGATGCCAAACTTGATTCTTTTAGGCTTGACTATGTGTCAGGCCCAAACATATATGGGTCTGGCAAGATGCCAAACACAACTACCATGGACTCAACTAAATGTTAGGCCCAAATGCATATAGGTTTGGAAAGATGTCAGACTCACCTACTTTAGACTCAGCTGCGTGCTTAACCCAGGTGCTTCTGGGCCTAGAAGAACACTAGACTTGGCATTCGTAAGTCTAGGATCACTTTATGTCCAAACATATGAAAAGGGAATTTAGGTTCATCATCTTTATAGTTATCAGACTTGGCTCGACAAGTCAACCCAGAATCTGGGCCTTATTCAAGTTTGTTTTATTTAAAAATCGAGCCTATAATTGGCTTAGAGAAAACCAGTTAACCTACCCGGTGACCCGGCAAAATCCGATGGAGACCCTTTTTTTAATGTGTATTTTCTCATAGTCAGAGACTTATTTTGCAGTTGGTTACTAGCCTATTTCAAAGTTAACTATATAAATACTAGAAGAATATTTTATTTTCTCAATGTGGGATATGAAATCCTTTAGCATCTATACTCTATGCTCACAAGAAAAAAGTTATATTTTTTCAATGTGAGATAAAAAAAAAATTATAACAACCTGACCCAACTTGCCATTTATTGTCTGCTTTGGGCCTTATCGCCCTCACGGTTTTGTTTCTGGTGATGTGAGCCCACATCTTAGCCAGACGCTCCAAAACGCGTATGACAAATTAGCAACCAGCGCTTTTAGTAAGGACAACCACCAATCCCTCACCCGTTGATGTGGGATATGACAATCCACCCCCCTTAAGGAGCCCGACGACCCCGTCGGCATTTGCACAACCAGTGAGGTCGACTTTGATACCAAAAGTAAAAGCTCGGCCCAACTTACCATATATTGTCTTTTTTAGGCTTTACCGCCCTTACGGTTTTATTCTTGGTCACGCGAGCCCACATCTGAGCCTGACGCCCCAAAACGAGTATAATAAGTTAGCAACCAGCACTCTTAATAATGCTAGCTACCAATCCCTCTCCCGCCGATGTGGGATATGACAAAAACTTAAGTTTAGTGGTAGAAAAATCCACATCACTACAATTAAAAATGTTGGTTGAATTATACAAGCAATATATAAGGAAACATGAAAATAACATGTGGAAAAATGAAGGAAGAAACTCATAATGACCTCATAGACAACCTTTGCAAGGCGTGAGAAGAAAGTTGATCATATAAGTCATCAAATTAACTTAAACTGCATCAACAAATGTTATATTAAAGTGAATATTTAACACCTCACTTGAGTAAATTAAAAAAAAAACCCGATGAGTCCTCTTGTCAAGTTACATAATATGTAAATGAATCTTTATAATGGTTTAATTAATTCAGGGTGAGCTATATTGTAAATGACCTGAAATCAATCAGAATTACAAGTGTGCAATCCTTATATGGAAAAGGAATTACAACATATGTCAACTAGCTTAAACATTTTTCTTTTGGAACACACCTAAAAATACACTACAAACAATGAAGTAAGAGAATAAGAGTGTTGTCAAGGATTGTGCTTGTGCATTAGTTGTGGAGAACTTTATTTTAATCACTAAAAAAAAAGAGTGGAATATAGCTTGACTTTTGCTTATCTTCGACCGTTCTCATGTACTGCTAATGAATTCTCCTTACTGATTTCCCCCACATTTCTTTACCTTGGTTTTTATTCAATTGAGAAAACAATGGGTGTGATTTATTAATTAATCATGCTATGTTGTCTCATACACATATTAACAGAACCTATTTCTTGTGAACTGGCCTTGATTCATTGTGGATTATAATACTAAATTGTTATTTTTTACCTTCATCAAATCAACTTAGAAGGCTAAGTTTAGGGGTCATATACATTTTTCCCTATAATATATTTTACATTAACAGTTTCATTGGGATTATAAAGATCTTCTCATATTTTTTTAGAATAGTAAAATACCTTCACTTCCCATAAAAGCAAAAATAAAGTAATTCATTTTCTGGATGCTTTTTTGAGATTTGAATATTTTTTGTATAATTCAATTACTAACTTAACCTTGGAATAAAAATAAACTATGGCTTGCTTTCAAGGAATTCAAGGAATTTCATATTGGGTTTTTGCGTTATAAATAGATTAGGAGAGGGGTAAATTGGTATTTTGCATTCATTAAAAATTATTTAATTTGTAAATCAATCAGGCACGTGGATGTAATGTGTGGGAGTGTTCCGCCATGCTTGAGTGGCGCGTCTAGCATCCTACAACAGTGAAAAATTATCATCTACCATATCAATAGATTTCCTAAGGTGTCCTCTTCTCATAAAGGTTACCCGTGTTATTGTTTAGTGGATGAAATGTCATCAGAGATATATTTTGTTTTCTCTTTCTTTCTATTTCCTCTCTCCTCCTTCAAAGTTCAAGCTTGAAAATTCAAATTTCAAGGTGGTCCCTTTAGTTGGGGATATTTTAATGTCAATCCTCATTCTTTTGACTTGTTATTTTTATCCTCAAACCTTTTATAAGTTTTTGTTTTGTTTTTCAAATTTACCCTTTAGTCTAGATTTTTTGTTTTTTTATTTTTTTAGATTTAATCCTAGTTCTTTTTTTCCTTCATTTTTCTCTTATCTTTTTATGAACTTTTAATTGCTTCTGATTTCATCCTTTAATCAAGATTTATAACTTCTTGTTGTTTTTAAATTTGATCCTCTCTTTTTGGGTGGTTTTTTTTAGATTTATTCTTGGTTCTTTTCTTTTCTTTTCTTATCTCTTTTATGAGCCTTTAATTGTTTTCAATTCCATCCTTTAATCAAGATATTTAGTTTGTTATTATTTTTAAATTTGGTCCAAATTTTTTGGGTGGTTAATTCTTTTTGTAAAATTTATTTGTCTTTTCAATTTAACCTTTCAATTCGAAATTATCAACCCTCTTATTTTATTTTATTTTCAAATTTCATTCTTATTTTTATATATACATATACAATTTTTTATATATATTTAAATTTTTAAAAAATAAAATTAATTATTTTTTCAGGTGCTTCTACATGGTCAGGTTGGCTTTGGGCATTAAAAGTTCATTAGCATCGTTGGCAAATGCATAAAATTGCTGCTAGCGTTCCTCCTCCATCACACACCATATAAACCACTCTGTGATTCCCTTCATATTCTTCACCCAAAACCATGTCACCGCTCCATCACCAAGCTTCTTCTCTCTCTCATCATCTCCGATCGATATTATTATATGAGAGGAACCTTATCACTGTAAGAGAAACTTCACGATTAGCAGCCATCCTGTCTGCGTAAGCAAGCGCCTCTCTAGAATCTGCTCCTCCAAAAAATAGAACAGCATATTTGTGAATAAAGTGCCGATGGTAATATTGCATGGACTCTCGAGTTTACAGATTGCATTCCATAATCATGCCTCACAATCTCTGTTCCTGCAGGGTTATCAAGCCTTTTATTTGTCCAAGCCATATCGCAAATGTCTTGGTGCGCATTGTGTGTTCTTATTTTCTTATTACCACCTTGGGAGTTTTTTAGACAGCAGACGACCACGTTCATAAAAATTATATTTAAAAAAAAATAATTTTTTTAATGTATTAATATTAAAAATAATTTTTAAAAAATAAAAATTATTATTATAATAAATTTTCTATACTTCAAAAAGCAATATTAAACATGCATTTAAACACCCCCAACATATAGTAGCCTCCAATTGAAATCAAAGTGTGGGCTTAGGCGATGGCAGCACACTGGGCCTAGCTTAAATCTGGCGCTCTGGACCCTTGGCCCATTTTCTGTTTTTCTTTTTTCTTTTTTTATTTTCTTTTTTCCAATTTTAATTATAGTGCATTTTTGTTCTTCAACAGAAGTTAAATGTCCATAATTTTATATATCTCATGATAATATGAATTTATATATTAAAAATTATATTCATATTAAATTAATTAAATAAAAAAACATCCATAACACTTTGAGTGGGATAATGCAAAATATAGTATCAATTATCTCCAGTTTTTTTCAACATTACTGCCATTATTCATAAAAGAAGAAGAAGATGAAGAATATTTAATATAAAATAGCAGAAAATATTATTTGGTGAACTCAACTCTTACAATTACATAAAAGAAATTCGATTGATGTTGGGCCTAAAATGCAGATGGTTTGATTTGACGGGATAGGGTAGGTGTAAAAATTCACGGTATAACCGTGTTTTCTACAAATTTTATTTTTTAAAAAATTATTTTTTATTATTATTTTAATGTACTTATATTTAAAATAAATTTTAAAAAATAAAAATATATTATTTCAGATAAAAATTATTTTAAAAATTAATTAATAGGCTAAAATCAAAACGTTAACTAATTACACATTCTGAAAGAGTGGAAATGAAAATAAAAGTACATAAAAGCAGCAGTTGTAAGATCAAAAGTGAAATTGAAATGTAGATAGTAATGGAGATTCACATGTCATTATTTCTTTGCGCATGGTTTTACTTATGATTATTAAACTCGGTCTAGAAGTTGATTTGGTTAAAAAATCGGGTCTGGGTAATATAAATTTACTCAATCAATCCTGAATTTTTTTAAAAAATATTGTAAATGAATGCAATTTAAAAATCAAAAGCAAATCTAGGCTTGATTGTACCAGCTGTAAATTTGTTGTTGCTTCTTCTTCAAAATGCCAGCGTTTTAGAAGTTCTCACATGCGCAACATCTCCTTTGCCATGGAAATCCATCAGTCCACTTCCCCAAGCATGATCCCAACAGTTCATTCCCACCCACTTATCTTCCCGAAACTTACTTCTGCTTTCCTTGTGCGAGAGAGACGCTTCTGCTTCACCTAATCCCAGATTTGTTACGAAGTGTATATGTCGATCTTGTTAATAAAAAACTATACCTCAAGAAAAAGAAAAAACACAGACGTTGAGGTTTAAAGTCTTTTTTAATGTGTGTTTAGATGAGACGTAACTTGTATTTTTTTAATAAAAAATATGTTTAATTATTTAGTTTTTGAAAATGTAATTTATATTTAAAGAGTATTATATCTTTAATAAAAAATTATCACATCTCCAAGCCCAACACATCATTATCCGGCGATGTTAAATGAAAATAATAGTTATGATTCTTCTATCTTTAACCACTTCATTGCCATTGTCTACCGACCACTCCAACTCCATTTCTTCTTCTAGCACTAGCAATGGAATAAATATGCCATATAAAAATTAGAAAAGAAACGTTAGATGAATCAAAGGTTAGATTTTTCAATTTGTTGCAAAAATATTGTCTAAAAACAATTATAAGCACATGTCACAGGTTGACCTGGCATATCAAATAAAATTTACAAGTCCAATTACAGACCTAATTTTTTATTTTTTTTTAGACTCATCTAACCTGGTGGATCAAATTAGATTTAATAACTATGATTTTACTTCAATTTTAAAACCTTTAATGATAATAATAAAAGATAAATCCACTCGTTACTTAGTGTTTAACCTCTTAACTATAATCAAAATTTACTTGATATTTGGGATTGAGACTTAAACATAGTAGGCTAAATCCTAAAGTCTAAATTTTCAGCCTTTAATTAGGGAACTACGTGTACTTGACAATTTCATGCATATATGTTTTACTTTGATCCATGATTAGCTCCGGTAAATTGAATATCTTTAGCTCACATTTCCAATAAAAAAGCACCCAAACAATTACAAAACCATTCTCTCATCGAAAGGCTGCAATCCCAGATTATTCTGGAGGAACCCACCAATCCTTTACGCAAAATTCTTAATAAAATCCCAATGAACCATTTCTACTCTGAGTTTGGTGCCTAATCTATTCGAAGTTTCGAGTAAAGTCCTTCTATCTAAAATTATCATAAATTGTTCGAAGAAAACACCAGCTAAGTTCTCTTCGAATCAGCCTCGGTCTATTAAATAATCATTTTAACTTAAAGTTTTTATAAGAGACTTTGAACATCTCCCATGTGTAATTAATTCAATAATTATCCATAACCCGTTCGATCCGACATTCTCTTTAACTCCAAGTTACAAAACAAATTGATGGATCCCGCAAAATCTTGGGAAGAATAGAAGTGACATCAGTTTTACGAAGCTTTTGGGAACAAACGCTAAACAGATTGCATCAACACCGGGAAACCACCGGCCGCCGGAGGCATACAAATTGGAGAAGAAATTCATCTAATCGTCTCATTTTCCAAAACTCTGAAACAATTAATAAATCTCGTACAAAGTTTTAAGTGTCTATTTTATAAACACTACTCTCATGGAATGAAAACGAAATACATATCAGGAGCTATTTTGGGTCAAAGATACAGTCAAGATCTTGAGGTCTCTCTGGTCTGGAGGCATAACCCTAAAGCTCTCCGTACTGAGGAAAGGTGGGGGTTCCTGTTCAAGCACGTTGTCCACTATCCCATGATGATGAAGATCATTTTATATATGCAATAATAAGGGATCTGTTGGAGGAAAGATGTCTCCTTTGTCCCCGAACAATAAGACACACAATGTACCCTAAAGCTATATCAAACTTCTCAATAGATGCGATTAAACTTAAAAAAATACATCCCAACCTTACATTTTGGCTATAATGGCCAACCAAATGATCCACAGTTCAATCGAACAGAGAATGGATTGCTACATTATAGAAAAGAACTGGAATCAATCTGTCAACTTCACCATCATTATGTATACGAAAGCCTAAAATTGGCAATATTTATATTATTGCATGATAGAATAAAGACATTGACAATTATTAAATAATTAGCATAAAAAATTGCTTCCAACAGAGAGGTGGTGGTGGCGGCGGCGGTGGCAGAAACAATTATAGAAAAAGAAAGCGATGAGACCGTGCTGAACAAAGTTTCGAAGGAGTCAAACATCCACAGTAACTAACCCCGTTATTTGAAAAACCTGCAAAAATTTAAGTCAGAACATGCAACCCTAGCATAAATTTATAGCAGGAATCTTCCAGAGACTACTTTAGGGCTTCAGAGTTTCAGGCTAGCTAGCCATTAAGAGTTAAGACTTAAAACCAAAACCTTGAAAACAGGGAGATCTCTCAAAAGGCACTCACCAGCTTGTATTCGTAAGGAAAAATGTCAAAACCCTGAATCTTTGTTATAAAAAGAAAAAACAATGTAAGAATCTTTCTAAACAGTGGAGCAACAGGTCTGATTATTGGCATCCCCGAAAGACAAGCCCTAACCTACCCAATTGACCATGATATTACTAGGCAGTATAAAACATTCCTGGTTAATTGATCTGATCTCATCAAGCAAACCGAACAAAGAATTCGAATACAAATTCCAAGGGTTAACCTAATTACAAAAAAAATCCATAGAGATTAGAACCTTGAAGGGAACTAGCTGGTATGTGCCCCCACATACCATTAGCCAAAGAGATTTGTATCGCAAGCTGAAAAGGTCCAAGTCCAAAGAGGCATGTATATCACTCTAAGCGGGATAATCAACCACGATACAAAAAGAGAACAATAAAATAAGTTAACAAAGTACTTGACAAACATGGAGGGCCACAGATCATTTACTCTTGCTATGATAACATACCATTGACAATTTGGCCACGACACAGAGGGATTGTGAAAAAAGGGCCACAGATAATCAATCTTGCTATTACCAAAACCTAACGAATTAAGCAAATAAACCAAAAAATACCCAAAAACAAGGGAGAAAGTAAACCCAGTCAATAAAAGAAAGAAAGAAAAAACCCCATTAAAGCATCTTTGATTAACTAGCTTATGTACATAAAAATCGTATAATAAGTTAGAAGGAAAAGAAAGAAAGAAACCACACCATTGATCGATCTTGGTATGATTATGCTGCTGGAAATCAAAACAAGAACAAGAAAATCATGATGGAGGATATATTTAACCCCAAACATAATCGAGAATCCAGGCTTTTTGTCTCTTACAAGAAAATCTAGGACAGTAGTAACCTAATTAAGAATGCATTGATAGAAGAAAAGTACACAACCAGAAGCCAACAACCATCTTTGAAGCTGAAACTGCACCAGAATAGTAAGGAGAACCCATAGAACTCAGGATAGATAGCGCCACTGATGACTGGATTGATTTTGTTGAGATTAACTCAAACATAGACTTTGTCATGCTCATGGCGCTATCCCTCCTGAGCTTAACAGATTCTCCCATACTTGTGTGTACACCATCCATTGAAGCCTGCGTCAAGAAAACCTAAAGCAAGCAATATTTGAAAGAGCCTTAGCTATAGAAGCTAATTAAGCTCTTCAATATATTCTTCAGGACTCAAATGGTGGGGAATGAAGGGGAGGGTAGGAGTCTATTTATAAAGGGAGGGGAGTACTGGAAGGGCATGAGACCATGTGTGGAGAGGGACGGTTTTTTCTCATTTTATTTGCATTAATATTTCCTTACATTTTATATTTTGAGGTACAATTAAGTTCATGAACTATTGTCTTCTTACTCTATACTTCTGCCGACTACGTATTTCATTCTTTCACTCTTTTCGGATACGGTACATATGGAGTAGAAATCTCTAAATTCAACAAAAAAAAAAATTATTTTTTCGCTGCTTTGCCGGATGGCAGCCATGAATTCTTTCAAATTTTGTCTTGAGTGATGTTAGAAGGAGAGGACCTCAATATTGTCTAATAAACACTCTTCCGTTTCTTGACCTTTGAACTAGCTAGTAATTGGCAGGCAAGCAAGCTAGTTATTACAACTTCCAAGTATTTCCCATACAACAATGCCATGGTTATCATTAATGAGGTATTGAATAGTTTGAACCACCAGCTGCTCACTCCTATCAAAACCATGATAATAGCTGGTTTCAAGTACTGCCTGAACAATTATGAATATTAAACATGATGTCGAATTTCAATTATAATTTATGAGAATATATTTGTGTGGGTGTGTGGAGAGAGAATAATGACTTGGAGCTAGCGCATATTCATTTATCAACCAGGTTAAGTGTCTAGATTTATATGAATGGGAGACTAGATAGCTAGTTATCAATTCATGATCTAGCATAAATGGTGTCAAAACCGCATGATTTATTGCTTGTGTTTATTGAAATTTCTCCGTTCCAAAATATATCTTCTTCTTTTTTCAATCGATTCTTCTTCTTATACAATGTTTAATAAATAATATATCTACACGTTGATCTTGTTTCCTCTTTGACAAGTTTATTGATGAGCTGGCTCTTTCAGAAATTTTCTCAAGCTCTCGTTTTATTAAATTAAATCTGTCAATTATTATTTAAATTCCAAAGAAACGTTTTTCCAAATCCTACTCATCTAAAGATTAGCCCCTTTTTATTACAAAATCAAAGTACCTATATTTGAAGTTTCAAATTTCTACAATTCAATTGTGATATCGAGGAAGATAAATTCCAAGGTATATTTGAATAATTACTTACATATATTGGTAGCATTTATTATTAGGTTTTTAAAAGTATTTTTTCTTGAAAATATATTAAAATAATATATTTTATATTTTTTAAAAGTTTATTTTTAATATTAGAACATTAAGATCCACAAAAACTAAAAAATAATAATTTAAGAAACTCGAGATTTTTAAAAAACTTGAAGCAACTGCAAAGACAAACGGTGCTGCTGCATCTGTGATCAGTTTTCTGACATATTTATAGTTAAAAGAGAGGGAATTAACAAAACTAACAAAAATCATATTGGTTTTCAGAATCTTATCTAGCCTTTTTAATTACCTGCTCAAAGACGGGCTTCTGTCGGTTAAAAACACGGCAGACTCGTGCCTTCCACAGCGCACACTGTTGATCGGGAATGATTTACGGGTGAAACAAGGAAGCATTCATTACTAGTTGGCATGGATGCTAAATTTGTTTGTGATTCTTTTCTTTTCTAATTGACAAATTAGGCATCTGAAAGGGTCCATAAATTGATTATACGTTGGGTGGGGACAAGGCTCCATGAGTTGCCCTCACTATCCCAACATCACTTGTGAGTTCATACTTTTCAAACACCGTCCTCGTCAAAGTGAGCTTCCTGCAACTTTACTCAATTATCTCAATTATGGCTTAATTATCTCAATTATCTCAGAACTTGAATAATTACTGATTGATCATTACAAAGTCTTATTTTAACTGCGAGACTTTTACCATCACCATCACTGCCCTTATCTAGAAAGGCGCCATTCGTGAGCTTCTTGAAACTTTACTCTCTCTTTTATGGCAGGAGGCTATGATGCATGGCATTGGTGTGTGGTTGCATTTATAATATGCAATGAAGCCTTCTGTTCTATTCAGAGAAGGGTAAGTGGATTTGGATCAGGAGCATGCATGTCCATAAACTCACATGCTTTCCTGCTTCAACCATCCATTTCAGTACTTGTACCATCATGGGCTGGAACTTGTAAATAAAAGCTGGATTTAGTATTGGAGTGATTAAAAATTAATTTTTATATATTTTTATTATATAATAAAATAAAATTTTGATTTAATTTAATAGAGTTTATAATTTGTTTTGAAAGTTTTGTTGGTTGATTAGAGTGAATATGATTTTTTTTTAATTTTTTTTAGATTTATTTATTGAATAATATTACATCGAGCAACATTTTCATAATTTAGAATTAAACCTAATTTATTTAGAATTAAACCTAATCTAAAAAATAATTAGGTTAGAATATTTTAAATTTAAACTATTGTATATTTACATTGATAAGTTGAATAACAATGCCGAAATTTTTTTAAAAAATTAAATATTAATTTTTGAGGTTGATTTTTTTTTAATTCAAGGCACAAAGAGAGAGATCATTTGGAATAAACTAGTTTAATGATTGTCGCACCCCAAAAAAAAAAATCCGGGATAAAAAAAGTTGGTTTATTTTAAAATTTGTTTTGCGACATTCGACCGGCGACTTTCGTTTTGTTTTATTTTGTTGATTTGGTTCTTTTGGGAGTCGCCACCTAATATTTTGGTCACTAGGAACCCTAACTGGTCTTTCAGAGATTCTAAGGCAAGGGACTGGTTGCGTAAAGGGAAGGTATTAGCACCTCTAGTACGCCCTACCTAAGGTAAGCTGCTTGGTGTTTGGTTTGCTCTATAATTGCTATGGTATAGGTATTTTCTAGGCTTGTCAATTGATTTTGGATAGAAATCTAAGGAGATTCCATGTGCTTTGAAAGCTCATTTTTTCCTTAGTATTTCAAAAGTTTGTGACTCATAAATCGTGGAATAAAAAAAAAATTAAAATTTTGAAATGTCCTCGATTATAATCAAGGCTTCTTTCAAGAATGTGTGAGGATTTATTATTCCCAATAATATTTTGGATATTCGTCCTTTTAAGGATTTCTTTATCCAAACATTAGCGGTGAATAATAAATAAATTCCATCTCCAAAAATAAGATTTTTATAGTTTTTGGAATATTGGCCAACACCCTTTGGAGTTTTACAAACATGTTGTAAAATCCAAAAATGCAAGAAAATAATTTGTGTTTAAGAAATCTATGCGAAAACACACTTTCGAGGCTTTCAATATATGTTTTTTTTATAAAAAGAACTTTGAAAACATGTTAGAGTATTGGCCGTATGCAACACGCAAGAAAAATATATTTTTTTAAAACGATATAATTTTTTTTTACGAAATCGGGTATTTTAATACTGAATTTGTATCTCCACAGCATAAAAAATACAAACTAATATTAAGTCATTTTAAAAAAATGTAAAAAAAATCAACAATATTTTTAAGGAATTTTAGAAATTTTTGAAAGCAAAAAATAAATTTATCTTTGAAAATTTCGGGTGTCTTGACGAAAATCAGATATTTTAAATACTGAATTTATGCCTCTACATGTAAAAAAAAAAATACAAACCCCCTTAAAATATATATATATATATATGAAAAGAAAATAACAACATTTTTTTTTAGATTTTTCAGATTTTTTATAAATATTTTATGTATATATATAACATATAAACACATATATATTATAATTTATAAATAATATATATAATATATTATAGGGCTGGGCCGGCCCAAATGAATGGGCCAGGCTCAGCCCCAGGAAAAAAGAGACGGGCCGATCTCGGCCCGAATGACCTTGGGCCGATCTCGGCCCGAATGACCTTGGCGTGGAGGAGGCGGTCGCTGGCGGTGGTGTGGCTCGTGCACGGAGGCTCCGGGCGGCGGCGCTGCGGCTGTTCGGTTCGCTCTCTCTCTTCGGTCTCCTCTCTCTCTCCTCCCTTCGGGTTTTTTCGGTTTTCTCTCCCTTTCTCTTCGGTTTTTCTTCTTTATTTATAGGGGCAGCACCGGTGGGGGGCCATGGTTTGTGCGCCTTCAATCACGCATGGCTGGTCGGCTCTTTCGGTGGTAGTGGGGGCGAGGAGAGAGACGCGGGAGAATTTTTGAATTTTTTTTCGTTTCTGTTCTATTAAACGGGGGGCAGGAGGAAGATGAACAGTGTCGTTCAAAACGACACCGTTCTGATCTTCCTCTTTATATATATATATATATATATATATATATATATATATGAAACGGCGTCGTTTTGGGTAAAACGCGCCGTTTCATTTAAATGGCTAAACTTCAAATCAGTCCCCCAAATTCGGTTTCCGCCCCTCTTGTTGGCCGCCTTTTTCACTTTAGTCCTTGGACTCTGAGTTATGCAATTGAGCCCCTAATTGATCAATAAACTTCCAATTTCTTCAATTAAGCCCCTGAAACAATTCCAAACAGCCCCCCTATCTTTGCGCCTTCTCCAAATTGGTCCCTGGTTTCGGATTTTCACAATTAAGTCCCTAATTGGCCCTTAAACTTCAATATTTATGCAATTAAGCCCCTAATTTGACCCAATAAATTTCTAAAAAATATATTTTGGCCCCAGAACTTAAATTTCTCCAAATTAAAGCCCAAATTGACTTAAAAATCAATTTTTCTTGCAATCAAATCTTCTATAAATTCAAATAAAAATCCAATTAAATCCATAAAAATCCAATTAAGTCCATAAAAATCCAATTAAGTCCATAAACACCCAAATTTGAGCTTTTCTCCTCAAAATTCAAATTTTGCTTCTCAAAAGGGCTTTCATCCTTCAAGAATATTTGTCAAAACTTCCATCCTTGTATTTTTTAAAAAATTCCTTGACCAATTTTCTGACTGTTTTCTGAGCGCTTCTGCCTCCTGTTATTTTTTCTAACCTCTTTTGGCTATTTATTTTATTTTTCATGGGGACCCAAAAATGGGTTACAACAATGATAAAAGATAAAATGACTTGGATTTTAAATTCATATAATTTTTTAGCCATTTGTTGTAAGTGTCTACTCGTAAGGAATTCATTGACTCTCATTCGTCTCATGAACGTTATCACTATTGATGATGGTTGTCATGGTGGTCGGAATTCATGGTGGTTGTTTGATTTTGATAAATAGAGATGAAGATGATCATGAGAATAATGGGTTAGGCAGTCGATCCAGCGATGAATACTGTTGGTTATTAGTGGCCATGGAACATGGTTACGGTGGTGGAGACAATCATGGCCCGGTTGTGAACAGTGATGGGTGGCGTGCGAATGTGAGATACTAAGCTCAAATGTTTTGAATATATTTTACTTTCATCAAGTTGACGATGATTACCTGATTTCTTTCTTGTTTTTATTTAATTTTTTAATTTTTTTTATAATCATCAATAATTCTATTATAAAGTAATTGTTAGTCATTTGGTAAAAAACTAAACAACTCATAGTAAAATTATGATTAAAATCAATTAATATTATGATCATTTCTCTGAAAAAAAAATTGTAACTAAACAATACAAACGTAATTTGCTATTTTAAGACAAAAGGTCCCAACAATTCCACGAATCAAAGTTTTTTTTTTGGTTAATTATTGTAACTTTTATCTTCATTTTCTTACATATTATTTATTTTTTTTTATTCTAACTTCATGAAAATGGCATTGGTATGAGATAGTTTACCACAAGAATCATGATACCTATTTCACTTTTTGTCGAAAATTCAATTTCATCAATATCGATCGAATTTATTCGAGAGTCGAAGTGGAAAGGTACGAAGTCCTTGTTCGTACAAATAATTTTGAATGGAGTATGATTAAAGACTAATATTCTTTATAGCATTTATAAGTATTATGAATTAATTTTTCACATAAAGATTGAATCACCGTGAGGATATGACGTTGATAATTCCCTAGTTGACCTGGCCCGTCTTTCAAGTTGATTTATATGTAAATAAGAAAGTCACAAAGTGGAGGGGCAATCCCTAAAAATTATGTATTAATTAGAGGCTAAATAATATTATAAGTGTGGGGAAATCCCATAATTTAATAACCCAAATCCTGAGTTCGAATTTAACAAGCACGCCGGAGTAGATACTTAGCACCTGGACCGCTTTTCCCCAACGGCGGTCTCTTGGGAGGGGTAATCCTAGTATGAGCTCGCTCGCATACGCAAACCAGCTCCTTGGCCGTTGGATATTTTCTTAAGATTTGTGCCAAACGTTGGCTAACGTTTACTCAACAGATTGTTATTACTCTTCCTTTATTGGTTATGATTTTTTATATTTCTTTCTATCACTTGCCAGGATAATTTTGACGAGAGAGAGAAGAAACGGACAGAGGTTAGAGACAAATGGTGGCTGTTTTTGCTAATGGTCTGTAATACTGGTTTCTCATTGATATTTAACAAAATCCATTATTCTAAAGAAACGCATATCAACTATAGTTTTAAAACTTAATTTGGTGGTCGTCCCGGTTCAAAACTTGAATTTTAGATTTTGATTGGATCATCGGGTCAGTTGAATCAATTTTTTTTAAAAAAAATCAAAAAGACATGTTTTTATAAGAAAAAACAAAAGTCAACGGATTTACGGACGGGTCGCTGGGTTACATCGAATTTTTTTTGTTTTTTTTTTTTTTAACTCAACCCGATTTCAGCCCTGAATCGGCCATGTTTCTGGTCGATTTCAAAACACTGATACCAACAATCTCGATAGAATCTTGAAAACAGAGATCTGGGTTTGTTAGAATTCACGTCTGTCGTCTTATAACTCAAACTTCATCAATATTCATCTTTAGTTCTAGGTCTTGCATCACCAAATCAACTGTTATTTAATTCCGAGCAAAATTTAGAAATAGAGGGCTTCATAGTTTCTCTTCTTGTCTCCATCCTCTATTGGCATTTGAGGCAGATCAAGTGAAGGAGATGAGATGATTCACAGCTCAAAGTTTCCTTCGATTTTCCGACGAGGGGGGGGGGGGGGGGTGCTTGATTAGCACTACTCATTTTGTACCGAGAAAAAACTTTGGAGGTACAATAAAAAGAGATTTGTACTCGGCACATTGCTAAGCACGAAGGAAGAGCAAAACTTCAACTTCTAAATTACAAATTTCTTTGACCGGAGAGGAAGCGATTTAATGATGTTCTGAAAATGTAACTAGCGGCTTCTAATTCAATAATCAATTAATTAATTAATTCTAGTAATTTTTTATTCTCTTTAATCAAGTAATTAATAATTTATATTTGATTCTTATTAGGCCAAAGCTACTCGTGATTAATATTTATAAAAGATTTTTTTTATAAAGGTGAGACTTTTTAATACTTAAATAAATATGTTTTTAGAACGAGAAAATACAACAATATTCTAAAAAAAAGATATTTTCAAAATAAATATTTAGTAAAAAATAAAAATTATAAATATTTATTCTAAATATCTCATAATGTATTTATAACCTATAAATTTTATTTTTTTGTAAAGAGAAGGACTTACAACGTATTTACCGACCTGATAACATTTAATGAGAGATAAATATCTCATACATCTATATTCATGTTTGATAGAAATATAATATGTTTTTAGAGGACTACTATACACTTTAAAAGATATATGAAGATTAGTAAGCTTATAAAAATTAAGCTCTTCCTTGATATTATATTCAATGGAGGAATGTTATTTTCTTAATGTGCTAAGGGAGGATGATTATTGTATTGGACTTGGTTAACTGTAAAGTTCAAATACTTTAAGTTTGGTATATTTAACATATCCATATTATTTTAAACTTGACTGGCTATCAAGTTTAAGTGTCAGGTTTAGTACACAACTAAGCCTAAAAAATATCTAAATTTGATAAACACTAGAACTAGCATGCTCGTATCTTGACACAAAAATAAATCCCCGAGTGACTGGACTAAGAAGCCTCCCCTTAAAATATGCTAATTTCCTTCAACATGCCAGGAAAAAAAATAAAAAAAGGAAGAAGACATAAGAGGTTTTTCAAGTTTGTTAGAAATAAGTTTATCACCATTATTGATATTAACTTGCAGCAAGGGTCCAAGAAAAGGAGACTGTGGAGTGAAAAAACACAGAGGAAACTGTTAAAACAAGAGTCATTGCTTTTGGTGGGCACATCATCACAAACCAAACGGAAATTAGCTAGACGTTAATGCTGGATCTGCATAAAAAACAATCCAACGGAGGAGAGCACGTTCGAATTGGCAACGTGCCTACCTGGACGGACCCTTCATGGAGACCCCATCTCTCTCTTCTTCATTCATCATGACGCTCTCTTCACTCATTCAGCCATCCCATATTCCCATCTTCTCTCTCGAAAACGTGTCCACTGATGATGGGCATTTCATTTATTTTATCTGCTGGAACGAACACCAACATCTACTGCGTGAGTGGTTATGTGTTTTAAAAAAAAAATTAAAAAAATTTATATATTTTTTTAAAATTAATATATTTTTAAATCATTTTAAATCATTTTAATATGTTAATTTTAAAAATAATTTTTTAAAAATAAAAAATATATTGTTAGCATATTTTTTTTAAATAAAAAATATTTTAAAAAATAATTACAATTATATTTCCAAACAAACATCTAATCTAAAGAACAAACGCCTTGATAGAATCTGACCGGCACCTCTCCATCTTCTGCCGAAAAGGTATATTATATCATTCTTTGATCCTTTCCGGCCTCCTGTAGATAATGCGAGTCCAGATACTGTCTTATAAACTTTGTTAGCTAGACTGCGACGACGGCATGGTTGTCACACTAGACTGTCACAAATTAGCCACTGCGACACCCTTTTGAATATAAAATTAATTTGTTCGTGCTTGCTCATGGTGCTTTTTTACAATCTGTTTGAAAACTTAAAAATTCGAGCAGGAATGAAATCATCTTGGGCTATTTTGTTTTTGGAAAAGTAATTTTTAAGTAATTATTTTTTAATTTTTTTATATTTATTTATTATTAAAAAATTAGTCAATAAAAAATATTTTTCAATTAAATAAAATTTTGGTTTAGTTTTCAATAAAGTCTTTTCCTGAAAAATTTAGGCGAAAAACAGTTTTTGAAAGCTATGAAAAATTTAAAAATATCATGTTATTTGCTGATTATATCAAATTTGATCTTTAAACTTTTTATTGTTATATATATTTTGTTTTGAATATTTATTTTTCAATTTCATCTCTTAAAATTTAATTTTTATATTAACTTTGTTCCTTATTTTTATAATTGTTATTTGCTTTTTTCTTATTATTTTTTTATTGAAATTTTTTATCTATCAAATTTGATCCTCATTCTTTTGATTGTTACTTATTTATTTGAAATAATTTATGAAATGATAATTATTATTATTTTAATTTCTTCATCTTTTATTTTTTTTTTAATTTTTTAGATTTGATCTCTATTATTTTTATTATTATTTATTTTATTTAAGATAATTTATGTAATTATATTTTTTTTTCAATTTCATTCTCATTCAACTTTTTAATTTGTAAGATTTGTTCCTTATTATTTTAATAAATTTGGGAAAAATAAAACATTAATAAGTTATTTTTCAATTCATTTTCCATGACATAACCAAACACTGGAAAGTGTTTTCCAACTTATTTTTCATTACACTATCAAACATCAGAAAATAATTCACTTTTCCGGAATTCATTTTCCAAAAAAAATCTATTTTCCAGCAAACAAATGGGTCTTAATATTATTCATTCGATTTTAGTGTTGGAAGAATTATAAATAAATTTTATAATTAATTAAGATTATATATTGTTGTAAATTTATAAATCAATGTTATTTATTTTAGAATTGACTAGTTAAAAATTAATCTCATTATCACCATTCTTCTCTTATATACCTGGCGTAATCTTTTTAGAAATGACGGTAAGTTGAATAAATAATATATTTTCATTAAATCAAGTGAAGTGAATTCCATGATCTTGACCTATTTCAAATAAAAAAAATGAATTAACAAATCAAGTCAATTCAATACACTTGAATATAGTTAAAATCAATTCTAATATAAAAATAATTCCAAACAAACAATCATCAATGACTATTTTGTAAAATTAATAATGACATATGATAAATAAGAGTGTCAAAAACATGTATTTAACAAAAAATGAAATTAAAAACTTGAAAGTCAGCAAAATTAGAGTGAACATGTATGAAATCAATAAACTTGATGTAAAATCATAAGTTTATTATCAATTTTATGAGTTTAATAAAATTATAAATTAATACCCCCTAATTAATTCAATTTTCTTCTTAATTAAACCAAAAAACACCTAGCTCATTGCTCTCTTACCGCCTCACGCTACCTTATCTCTCTCTCAAAATACCATCTTTTTTTTTCCACCTCGTCTTCCTCTCCTTCCTCTATGTTGTTTCTTGGAATAATCTTCTTCTTCTCGCAGAGTTAGTGTGTATCAGCATCTAGGTTTGCCCCCCTTTCTCTGATCTTTGTTTCTGGCAATTCTGTAATTATACCCTATTTTTGTCCTTTGTCACGAAACTCGTGCAAATCTTTGTGAATATATTTATGGGCGGTTTTTTTTATTTTGATTAAATAAATTATACGTTTATTGTTTCATCATTCATCTTGACAATACATGAATGTATTGGATAGAGCACGAAATAACCATGCCTTGATCCAACCAATTATCTTCGATACCGGATTGAATAGCATGTCGGCTGGCTATCAATAAATTTGAATAGCAGTTTCTTTCCTTTTCAGATAGTGCTTGTGGTCCTTGGTATGAGTAATGACTTGTTGCTAATAAATGCTCTTCGTAATTTATTTTGTTTTCAGTTAAGACAATTTGGCTTAGGGCCAGCTTTCCTTTCCTTTTTGTTCCTTTTTCTTTTTCTTTCGTATCAATGTTTTCATCTTAATCGATGATTATTGGATAATATTTGCTAAAGTTTAATGATATATGATTGCTTGACATCATTATAGACTTTAACTCAAGATTAACAGTCTTGTTTGAATAAATTACAGGAATAATTTGAATTAATTTTTAAATTGTTGAACACATAGTAACATCTGGAAAAAATTACACCGGTATTAGATATGGTATTAATGGGTCATGGTTTTCTAAAAACCTTTCTCATTTAAAGATCATCACACGAAAGTCATAATGTAAAATAAGGTTATGTCTTTTTTGGCGTTTAACTTCACATGGGGCTATGGCTTGCCCGCGCCTGACTCTACGTGGGGCAAGAGCACATCCGCGTCCAATCCTAGGTTGGGCCATGGCGTGTTCGCACCTGACTCTAAATTGGGTAAGGGCACGTCTGAGCCCAACTCTAATTTAGATCGTGACGCTTCCACCCCTAACTCCATCTTGAGTCAAGGACACGTTGGTGCCCAACTCCACGTTGAGTTATGGTGTGTCCACACCCAACCCTATGTTGGGTCAAGGATGCTTCCACACCTAAATTCACATTGGGGTCATGGTGCATCCAATCTTAACCATTCTTTGGTGCAGTTACAAGCTGAACCCAACTCCTCTCAGGATCAGTGTATAGCTAAAAGGTAATTCTACATTAAGCGTCTCATACTTCGAGCTTAGGCTGGTAACTATAATGCCTATAACGTCCCATTAAATACAAACAAACAATCCATGCTTATATTAATTAGATGTGATGATACAAGCAGTAGAATAATATAATTTTATTATTATGAGATTACATTTCTACCCTTCTTATATTGTATGAAACAGGTTAAGCCAGCTAATATAAAAGGAAGTATGAGTATACAAAAAAAGGTTTGAACCCTTATACTCTAAGACATAAACACAATCATTCTTCTTCTTCTTCTTCTTCTCTAACTTCTACATTTTCTTTTCCTTCTTCCTTTTTATCTTCAGAAAAGCTCGTTAATATTTTTATTGATGTCTTTTTGCCACATGAAAATACATCGTATTGACTTGATTTTCGGAGAGTCCCTCATTAACACCCCCAAGTGTCTATAAGGGACATTGTGCATGTATTCATTGACGAAAAGATTTGCAATCTTTAAAGACTTTTATTAAAAAAGAAGTTATTACAGTCTGGAAATGAAAGTCGAAGAACACACTGTGAATGACATACAAGGATCTTAAAGAATAATCCCTTCTAGAATATTCCCTATGATTTTTGTATCCTTATCAGATGTAAAATGAGAATATAGTATTTATATTGATAAGAATTCGAGAAAAGTTCAATTCAAGTTAAATATTGTTGATAGTATTTTATTCGAACTAATATTCAGAAAAAGATTATTTGTTTTGGGCATATTGATTGTTAGTTAATAAAATTCTATGGATATAATTATACTATAAGGGAACTTTAAGTTAAACTAAGTATGAGGTTTTATTTGAACTAAGTGCTTGAATTTTTGAATAGTTTATTTCATTATTGTTTTAATTGTGTTACATTGTTATTTACTATTTGATTGGAATTGCTTATTTAATTAGTTAAAAAAATTAACTTATAATAGTACAATCTGAGTTTGCATTATATTGTTTGTGTTATGTAAAAAAAATGTTTTTAACAATCTTAATGGTAATTATTTTGTCATTGTCTTTTTTTGTTTTGAGCATAGGAATTGTAATACTAGTTTTATGTATATAATAGAGTTATTAATGAGATGGGATCGGGTCACTTTTTAATTAATTTTTTATGACTAGTTTAGAAACTGTCAAATCTTGAAAACCTTTTAGGAGTTTCATCTTTTATTTTTTTCTGGTTTATGCAATATTTTTAAATAATGTTTGGTATTATAGTAATAATTATTTTTAAAATATTTTTTATTTTAAAATAAATTTAAATAATATTTTTTTATTTTTAAAAATTTATTTTTATATCAAAACATTATAACAATAAAAAATATTAAAAATTTTAATTTAAAAAAAAATATATCAATTGTTTTTAAATATTATGTCACTGCGTGACCACATGAACACAGAATTTAATGACCAACGTTAGTTCCTAAACCAAATTTCAGCAAGCCAACAAAAACCATGAAAAATAATATATATACATTATAGAACAGATACTGCAAAGAAACAGTTTATTAACATATAATAAAAATATAAGATTAATAGCATGTAAACCTATATTCCTGACTTTTTTTACCATGACTTTTTCATTATTTTTTGAATTTATATGTACTTACTCGATAAAACTTTTTAATGGGTCCCTTTTGTCATTATTAAGTCCAAATTCCTGTAATGACATGTAATCTGACATGCCAGATAATCTTACACGTCTAAAAATATATGTTTTTTGGAAAATACTTAAAATTAAAAACAAATTAGAAGGAAAAAATGAAACTATGAAAATAAAGTCACGTGTCAATGCCCCAGTGGTGATAAGTCAGAAAAACTAAACTAAATGGTAATAAAGAAATAAAATCATGTTTATCAAAACAAAAAAAAATTATGTCAAAATACATAAAAAAAAAAATGAGAAAAATATCAGATTTCAAGCACATGGTGCTCATCTCTCTCCGCAGGAACTTAGATTTCCATCTGTTCTGTGTTATTCAAGGTTCAATAGAAAGACCAAAATACTATTTTTTTTCCCTTCAAGATTAAAGACCGAAACAAGAAGAAACCTATAAAAAAAACCTCTCCTTGTTCAAGACTCAGAAGATAAAACCCAATAACTCTTATACGCATATTTCACTCTTCGATCACTTGCTCTCCCTTCCCGGTGCCACCACTTCCCCTTCCGCCCAGTACTCGCCGTAGCGAGAAGTTTCAGTGTGAATTGGGTTTTTTTTTTTTTTTTTTTGTGTTTGGGGATTTTATTTTTCAAATCATGAGAGTTGGATTTTGGAGTCTCGGAATTTCCAGCATGAATTTTTATATACAAAAAAATTATAAAGCTTAAAGTTCAATAATGTAATATCAAATAAAAAAATAATTTTTAAACAATAATATAAAAAAACCCAGATATACTTGGGTTAATTTGATCAACCAATCATTTATGATATAAAATCAGGATAAAAAAAATTAAATTCTCAAAATAAAAACTTAGCAAATAAAAACCGAAGTTGAAAAAAAAAACATTAGAAAAAAACACGAGCTAACCTAAGTTAATTTGACAAATCTGTATTCAAAATAACTTTATAGAAAAAAAAAAAAGCTCAATGACCAACAATCTAATGTCAAGATAAAATAACTAAATTAATCTCAGTTAACTTGAGCAACCCATCACCCGTAATATGATATTGAGACAAAAATAATTAGACTTTCAAAAGAAGAATTTACCGAAAAAGACCAAAGCTAAATAAAAACACATTGAAAAAAAGATTAAGATAACTTAGGTTAACTTAATTAATCCACACTCCAGATAACCCCACAAAAAAGATGAAAAAAAATTATAAAGCCCAATAGCTAATAATATAATGCTAAAAGATAAAGTTGAAAAAAAAACTAATTATAAAAAAACAATTGAGAAAAAAACTCGAGTTTAGCTAAGTTAACTTAACTAACTTGTTACCCGGGATATAAAAAAAAAAAAGTGGAGCAAACAACATGTTTAAGTCTCAATAACCAAAATATCAAATGATGAATTTGAAAACAAATTCAATTTATAATAAAAAAGACAAAAAAAATAAACTCAAATCAAATCGGGTCATGAGATCGAGATTACCATATTGAAATGTATACTTGAAAAAATAACAAGTTAGAAATTTTATTTTCAAAACAATTTAAAATCTAAACAATACGGATCAAACCTGAAATAAAAATTAAATGAAATAAAATAATTAGAAACAAGATTGAAAAAATAAAATAAATTAAAAAAATGATAATAAAATAGTAATCAAAAGAATAAATACTCATATTAGATTAAAAAACTAAATAAAATAAGAAATTGAGAGAAAAAAAATTGAAAAACATATATAAAAAAAGAAAATAGCAATTAACACTAAAAGTTCTAGCATGTGTCTCCTAAATGACGCAGTAATTATCATGTGTCAACCTGTGCACACCAACAATTTTTGTAATGATATCTAATCTTTTTAAAATGACTAATCAACTCTTGCAACAACTTAAAAAAACATAAGTAAAAACCAAAAACACCCTTGAAATCATGAGTATAATTTTTTGATTTTAATGGAAATATTGTAACTTCACTGCTAAATAAAAGCAAAAAAAAAACCCTATTGTGCAAGTTTAATGTTTATTTTCTTAAAAGGTTATAACTATAATTTTACCATGGAAATGACAATAAAAGACAAAAAAATCATAGGTAGTGAAAAAAAAGAAGTGTAGTGACTAATTTGTCCCTAACCAATCTTATAAGACCTAATTGTTTTACAATTAAAAGCAGCGTGTATTTCCAAAAGTAACTCGCAGCAAGCAACCTATTTTGCATACTTTAAAAACCTGGCTCAGCCTAACAGGTGACTTGTAACCTGGGTTAAAACTAGGCTGAGTTGAAAGAAAAATAAAAAAGGTTAAAGATTTGAGTGACCTAATAAAACTCAATCAAAAACTTGATTGTAATTAGTTAATTATTTATTTTTTTAATTAAAATAATATTATTTTAATTTATAAAAAATTTTGAAATTGACTCAAGTAACCTGATAAAATTCAGTCCCAACAAAAAATCCGTGACCTAGGTTCTTAGGTGGCCAACCATCAGACCGAGGTTAAATACTTTTCTATCTAATATAAATCTAGAAAGAATAAAATCACCCGAGTAGTAAGAATGTAAAAAGTACAAGGACGAAAATGCTAGTAATCCCATGCCAATAACTCATAGGTGGCAGGGTGAGCGTGGGAATGCAAAATATGGAGTATTTTGACTTCACAATTGGCCATCAAATCTAAGAGATAAACATGGGAAACCTAATCTACAGGAGGCTGTACGATGCTACGTCTACGTCCTAGATGAAGAGGAGAATGGGGTAAAGCAAATTCTGCAACCCAAACGAGCGATCATGACTTGTTTACAAGCGCATCCATCACCTCGCAGGGGAAAAGAAGTACGGGCGTCATGTCAACGAGCTCCAAAACTCAGGATATGGCCATCATAGCGCCACTTGGGCGTCTCAGGTTTTTTCTTCAGCTATGGCCCTCCCCACCCCCCACATTTCCTGCCTCACCCAAAATAATACAATCCCACATAGAATCTCCCTTCTTACCTCAGTCTTTTTCCTTTTTCAACGATTATTATGAAGTACTTCGTTGAAGAGTTTCAGAAATCACGAATCATTGTAAGCCTTTTTTCTTCTTCTAATCTTCTTCTTTTTTTTTTTTTAATTTACTTGGATATCCAAACTAGTTTGCGTACATCACGATTAATCTCACAACTCATTAAATATCCTGCAAGCCCAGTAAATATATAAGACACCGCGGAGATAACAGGCATGCACATGAGATTTGAACGTTGATGCAGAAAAAGGGAATAAGCTCGTTTCACCACTAGATCAAGATCTTAAGTGCTCTAGTCTTTTTAATTTGAGTGACCAGATCCGTTTTAATATATAAAAAATAAATCTTTTCTAATTACATTTTATATTCAAGGTGCCACGAGAAGACTACAATAACACAAGAACAAAATCCATAAACAGGATAAATTTTGCATAATAATAGTTTTTTATAGCAACATGATAGCATAATTTTCATTCTCTGGCCTGAAACTCCCACCCTGGATTGGAGGTGGTTGATGGGTCGTCCTGGCAGCGCCCTGTGAGCTCTGTGTGCTGTGTCAGCCTAACACCGACATGTTTAGCGTAAAAAAAAATATTGTCTGGACAAATAATTGCTCCCACCTTATCACACCTGTCAGCAACCATTTGTTTATTTGCTTTCTTCGTTCAATCTCCAACTTTTTCCCCACACTAGGAGATAGGTAAAGCATGTTTTTCAAAATAGCAAAATTAAAATAATTCTCATTCCAGTATAGAAATAGTAATTGTGCTTGTGATATATACGAAATATGAAAGTCATATATGTATTACATGCACAACCTTAATTATTTTAAAGATAGTTTGTTTTTTTTTTCTTCCTTCTTGTTTTTCTTAACGTCGCTCTCAACTTAAGCAAGTTAGTGCCCGTTTGGCACTGCGGTGTAACCTGTTTTTTTGCATAATTTCAATTTTTTTTTTTGCTAAAATTGAGTTCGGTTTGTACTTTCTGGATCGTTTTGATGTGTTGATATCAAAAATAATTTTTAAAAAATAAAAAAAACATTATTGACATACTTTTCAGCACGAAAAGCTATTTGAAAAATAACAACTACCACACTCCCAAACACCCTCTTAATCTCTATCTCTTAGAAGTTGGTTTTTTCTTTTGCCATCCATCCCCGATAACCACTAATTTCTCCTCATCATTGTTGGCACTGCCACCCCCCACAATCACTCTATTTAACCAATTTAAGGTATGTTTACCTTTCCATCAGTTTAATTTATTATTTTACTTTGCTAATTTGTGAAATTTTTTAGGATAGGAGTTTTAGGGTTTAGGTTATAGATTTTGTTGATTTTTTTTAATTGAACTATAATTTGAGACTAATTAGATATAAAATTAAGTATGTGTTGAAATTTTTTAGGATAAGGGTTTTACGGTTTATGTTATAAATTTTTTTGATTTTTTTAAATTGAACTATAATTTGAGATTAATTAGATATAAAATTAGTTAAGTAGGTGTATGTATTGTCTTATTTAGTATAAAAAATTGATGAATTATGTTGTGTTGATTATGTTAGTGTTAAAATTTAGTTTATAAGTTTTGTTAATTTTGGATTTTTTAATGTACTTGAATAATTTGTAATATTGACATATTAATATTGTGTTTTGTTGTGATTTTCATAGAACATATCTTCTATAGTGAGAATTTTATGTAATTATGGTGATAAAATCATGATAATGATAGCATTTATCATAGAGAAAGTATCAAGTTATGTAACTTGAGATTAAACAATTCATTTGCTAAATTTAAAAATCTAGTGTGTTGAGAAATTAAATGGAATTTGGCTGATTTGGATGTTGATATTATTTGGAGGATGTTGGACGGGGTCATCCGAATTGTTATGTCGGGGTGACTATTACTGATGACATGAGTTTTAATAGAATGGTTGGGTTAATCACCACAAATAAGTTGCAATGTTAAAGCTATACTTGATTATAACATCTAAAGTAAAAAACTCTTTGAGTTTATAGTTAACTCGAGTCCCAAATTTTAGTCAAAAGACCTCAAAATCATCACATGCAATAGGTTCATTTAGGACAATTGATGATGCAATGAACCTAACATCGGGTTAAGAAATAATGCATATAGAATCTCAAATGAGTATTGTAACAATTCCATATTGTTATGATGAACTTGAATCGAATGATGAGAAACATGATTGTCATGTCGATGATGTAGTTTAAGAAGATGAGCAAGGTGAACTAATAAACCAAACAATGAGACCCCTTGTTCCTGAATTTGAAGATGCTAGTGGGTCTGCTCATACGATGAGCTTTGATTGGGCTTTGAGTTGTAAGAATTCAAGCTTAAATATCGAGTTGGAGGCTCGATAAACATTTACTAATTTTTATTGTGAATATGAAGTTGTGTTCATGGGAGCATCTTCACATCGATCGTCTTGATAGTTGGAGAAACTAGATGCTCAACATGGTTACGAGAAGATGACTCTCAATTTGAGTTAGATAATAATAATAATAATAATAAACACATTTTTAAATTTAAGATTTCTATAAAAAAAAATTATCCAACTCAACTATTTAACATGTTAGTTGAGTTGGGGAGAGGTTTGGCGTTTTACATAAAATTCCATCCATGTTCAAGAGTTCTATCTGTGACATGTCAGATGATTATGACACACTTGATGACCTGCATGTTGTTAACTGTCAACATATAGAGAAAGATGATTGATCGATGATTCATTTATAATATGTCAATTTGTGACATGTGAAGAGAGATCATATATTTACAAAGTGGTATATATTTATTGAGTTAGATCTCTACATGTCTTGGTGTATGAACATAACAAAATGATTCACAACACCACCATAGGAGCATGCTACGAGACGTCCATGTGACACTCTGTGTTAGCCAACACATAATCTAGATAATTATGGGTCTTGCGCATTAAGACATAATAAATTGATATGCGTTTATTAATTATTTTTTAACATGTAATAAAATTCTTATTTATATCTTATAAATGATAATATAATCTTTTCTAATGTATTAGGTGAATTTTTTTAATATGCGAGGGTCAAAGCGCTACGATCACAAATTGTGATGCTATGCATGATGCTTCTAATACATGCTTCTCATCATGTTGTTCTTCACTTGAAGAGGTTGGAGATGCTCATCGTTTGGACAATGCAATGGAAAAGGATGAAGTTGCTTATCATGCACGATGAAAACATGCTCGTGGCTATGATTGTGCAGGTCCATTGACGGGTTAATTTGTTAAATATTTAACAATGTAATTTAATTAAATTGATATTATTTATTTTAATGAATTACTTTGGTGTTGAGATTAAGTTTTTTTTAATTATAAATTCATCAGCTATGAAAATGAGGTGATTATGTTGGCTTGAACTATATGTGTTGTTTTTGTGATTCTCTGAAATTGTGTTTTTGCTGGGGAGAGAAGCTGAAATGATTAAGACTGGCAGTCGTGTAGTATTTTAATGGGTCATGCATTAATTATATTAGTGAATAGTTGTGACGGATGTAATACATGTGCGACCTGCAGGTTATGCATTTAGTACACGGGACCAATTTCCGCTACTAATTTTATATTTTCACATTACATTCTTCTTTGCAGCAAAATCACCCCTTCAACAAAACCATGTCATTTCTTTGAGAATTGAGGTCACTTTTATGGTATCAGTACACCTAGATCTCGCTGAAATTTGCATCCATATCAGTATTTGGACACTATAAAGCGTGTATTAATACTATCTTTTGTGCTTATATATATATATATATAGAGAGAGAGAGAGAGTAGCAATTCTTAGCTTAATAAAATAAACTTTTAGCCAAGCTTGATTCCGTACTGGCTGCCCAATAAAGGTGACATGATGGTAATGGTGTGATTAGAGTATATAATAATTCTCTTTCCGAAGATGTGATAGTAAATGACAATTAAAGGGGAGTTAGGTAGGGAGGCCAATCCCAAGAGATAGAATTAAGAAAGGAGAAATCTAGATAAGGTGGGTGAGCCTGAGAGCTCTACAAGAGTCAAAGTGAAGGTGGATCAGCATTGGTCAAATCACGTATCTCCGCATGAAAAAACATAAAATAATATATATATATATATATATATATATATATATATATATATATTCTATGAAATAGAGAAGAATAAGATTTCTTGGTAAAGGGGTCCACAGCCCGACAATTTCTTCCCATTTGCTTCCCACTTGTCCTAACGCCAGAGGCGGACCAGGCTTCTCTTGGCCCCAATTTCCCTGCTTCATTTTTTTTGCCCTTTTTGGTACAACGCTGCCTGACTTCTTATTTTTGGAGGGTGATTTACACATCTTGGACCTTAGGTCCATCAAATTCAACACCACTTTATAATTACTACTCGAAAACCATTCTCAAAAAGGCAAAAGAAAATCACAGATAGAGCATGAGCAGACCTGTTTTTCAGCTTCACATACTCTTGCAAACCTCTCATACGAAAATGACCTCTCTTCTCGTGCTTTCATTTTTACTCATCCTGTTAACTACATTAATATAATTAAGGTTTTACTCATAATGCAAGACATCGGGCTTCCTTATAAGGAAAAAAAAATACAATTTTTCTTTAGATATAGATCAAAAGAAACGAGTCAATCTGAGTAAAATTGCTTTGCTATCTTCATAAAAACCATCAACTCTCTTCTATAATATCCAGCAATGAAACTTTTCTCCAGTGGCCTGACATATGATACCTGGACTGTTCAGTACGTGAAGCTGAGAACGACTAAACATAGCCAGTTATGGTATTTACATTTTACTCCCGTATAAAGCCACAAATACATTTATAAGTAAGATCCAAATGTGGAAAAGAGGGAGCCCTCTTTAAAGCCACATGCTTCCTCCACTATATACTGCAATCCATGTCGGGCAACATAGTTGAATCGTGATGTTACATTCTTACCATGTTTATGTCTGTATATTTCACAGGTTTTTTCCCACATTAGCACAATAGACAAATTTATTTCACAAACTAGAATTGTTAGGAAAATAAATTCTTAATCTAGCACAGAAAATAATAGTCATGCATATAACACATGTGTTGCATATAGGTAGCTCGTGTAGCAAATGCATGTTCTTACGCATGTACTACATATCTATTCTTAGACTAGGAATTATTTTCTGAAATGTACTTGTTTGAAAAATAAGTTTGCACTAGAGTGGAAACAAATCTAGGAAAAACTCTAGATTTCACTCCATATTTGATGGGTGGCACGTGGCAGCTAGCTGCATCTCCTTATATCTGCAGCCTCGATCGAATACTTTTATGTTAACTTTCTTCGTGGTCCATCTGACCATCTTTTCAATTTAAGCATCATCTTTGCTAGGTGCTACCCTTCCTATGAGTTGCTATCCTTCCTAGCTATGTTGCTACCCATATTATGTATATAGTGGTTGCGCTTGATAATGACAACTATATATCGTACGTCTAGCCATATTTATCTTCACATGCAAGGTCATGTGAAAGAGCCAGCTTTGTTTCAAGGAGACACTGCGATATTGGCTCTTCTTTTTATCCATTAACGTTGGATGATATTCTAGACTTTTCAGTAGTGACATGTCCTCAGGGATTGACTATTGAATGTGCTCGCCAGCTTGTCCATCTTTGTAACATTTTCTTTTCAGATTCTATTATAAAAATACTAAAAAAAAAAAACTCTTTCATTGTTTCTTAGCAGATTTAGCTGCACTACAAATCCCCAGGGATTAACAACTGGATGTGCATGCCCACTTGCACACCTTTGTCACATTTTGTTTTCAGATTCTATTAACTTCTGTCAGAAAAGAGTTTAGAAAAAAGGGATCGAACGAACTCCGTTGAAGAAGTTGAAAGAGAAGTTCAACAGCAGATTATTGAGACCCTACAGTTGGGTATATACGTTGAATGCCTGATTTGATACGGCTATCATTGAGCTCGAACATCTAATGATATCCTTCTTCAACGATATCTTGTTCTACTTTGGGTATTTAACGATCATAACTTAATCAGTTCTTGCTTTTTTAGGGAAACTGATTCACGAAATATTGCAATTACAAGAGTTGTTTTCATCAAGGAAAAGGAAGATGACAAGAGAAGGGGTTTAAGTTTTAATTTATCTGGGTGTGAGAGGGGCGGAGCGAGGTATTTTACAGGGGAGATCAAAATTAATATAATAATATATATTATTAAAAAGTTTATTTATTTAAATTTAAAATATTAAATAATAAGAAATTTTAAAATGTTTTGTAGAGGCCCGGTCTGCTTGCCATCCCTGGCTCCGCCCCTGGTGGTGGGCTGTGCCAGTAAAGCAATGAGAAAATTTGCTCAACTTCTGCAGATGGGTCATTGGCTTGTTTGGTCTGGGCTACCATTTGTATATATCTTAGTTTCATGAGCTTCTGCTGCCATCTAAGGCTTTTATGGATACATGGACCGAGCCTATGACCGGAGGTGAGAATGGTTGGTAAAGTTGGGTTAGGCTTGATAAAGCCGGTCAAATGGCTAAACTTGGCGTTCTAACCTCCAAAACGCTCAAAGTCGAAAAATGTTATTCCAAGGGCTACGCTGATTTTCATCCATGTTCACTGGATTGTTGTTTTTGGACCATACCGTGCTACAGTTTGCCCATACCTCATCATGCACTTCAAACAGTGGTCTCTTATTCTTATATACACACAGGAGAGGGACCGATCCGAGTTCCGACACCGTCTTGTTATCAATATTTGAAGGACAAAAGTAAAAATGATAACATGGGAAGCATGGTTAAAAATAAATTTTATTCATGTTACATTACTTTTTAAAAGATAAAGTTACTATAGACCCGTAGGCATGTAGATTTATAATTTTCCAAACAGGATAATTTAAAAGATTTAAAAGATAAATATATTTTTAATAGTTATATGCATATACCTAAGAGACAACTACAAAAATTAAAAGATATTTTGAATTAAAACTTTAAAATAAAAAAATAAACTTTTGAATATATAAAAACTAAAGAGACCTATAAAGGGATAAAAATAGGGATCAAAACAAACTTTTCAAACGAAATTCAAAGCCATCACCTATTTTACTTGCTATTTTCCATTTGATCCTCTTATTTTTAATCCAACCTTTTATTAAAAAAATAATTATATAATTGGGTGTTAATTTGAATACAAAAAGCTCAATTATGAAAAAAAGTGTCAAAACTAAAATGAAAATATAAAAAAAAATCATTCTTTCAATTTATTCAAAAAATACCAACGTGGTTTTTCCACACTGCATAGTTGCTTTTAATTTAATGTTTAACTTAATGGGGGTTTTCCCACCACGGCATTCATGGTGCCAGTTTACTCGGCTGTTTTGTCTGTCAGTAAATCAGTGGTAGAAGAAGATTTCGTTACATGCAGTGTGCGTTCTAAACTTAAAAGGCCATTCTGCTCAAATTGAGCTCATAGCAAGGGATGAAGGGCGTCTGTTGCTTTCCGGAGCCAAAATGGACCCCGAATGGGTTAAAATGAAGTTGTTTTCAAGTACATCTCTCCCACACACGTGTGAACTGGGCGGGATTTAACGAATGCAGATGCTGCGAGTCAATTATTTGAGTTTGTTAGAGAATATATAAATAATTCTTTGAGATCTTGACGAGCAAGATGTGCACTTGAGATCGCTGGCGTTCTGAGTTCTGATGGTCAAGATTTATGGACAGGCGGAGAAACCGTGTGTCTTTCATCCGTCTAATATGCAGAAAACTTCGAACTACTATTGGTTTACAATTTATGGACTTTGATCTTAGACGTGATATACCAGGATTACGGTATATCCTCGTCAAACTTCTATGTTTGTCATCTAATGTAGGTAATTCTCTTTGGAAATGCAAGCATTGATTCAGCTCGGAGATGTACTCGATCGAGGTGAGGAAGAGATACCAATATTGTCCTCGCTATACATTCTTTGGGTATTCGGGAAAAAGCTCAAGGTGGAGCTGTTTTTCAGGTTTGTAATACGCTCTGGTAGTGAGGCAACATCAACATCATGCTATAGCTAATTTTTAAATATTCAACAACATTATACGGAAGTCTTATTCATTTTAAAGGATTTCTTGTGAAACTTCAGGATATTATTCTCCTGTAAAAATTATTTATTATTTATTTATATTTTAACTATATTATTGTTTTGATGGTAGGTCAATGGGAATCACGAGAGTATGAATGTCGAGGTAGGTTTTTGATATGCTGAATCAGGGGCTTTGATGAATATTGTTCAGATTTCCTGGCGTACTCGGAAGATCACCAGTACGACTGGGAAAATGCATTTCTTGGTTGGATTGGAGAGTCTAAAAGACGAGTAGAAGATCGGAGATTGTCTCAGAATCATTGGGGTCCTTGGAATCTGGTGAAGGTACAAAAATCTTCTGTACTTTCACTTATCAGATGCAGTGTTCTTTGTTTTCCTTCTGCTCCTCCACAGAAAGTTTCCCTCAATAGTCTTTATCTATCCGCATGTGGAACATTTACTGATGATATAGTCTTAAAATATGAGGACAGAGACAGAAGGAGGTATTAATTTGCCAGATCGATCATCTTGAGACCAGGTGGTCCATTAGCATGTCAATTGGCACAACATGCTGTTGTACTCAAGATTAATGACTGGATATTCTGTCATGGCGGCCTTCTCCCTCGACATGGTAAGAAATAACAATAGCAGCACTTTACTTGCAAGACTTGGTTGTGATGATGTTCATGCAAGCCAAGACATATGTAAGAGTTTTTATCCTTTCTTGTTTGGGATGCCTGAAAGGAGCAAGCATCGGCAATTCCGCGGTTGCATATGGCATCGAGAGGATGAACAAGGAAGTATCTCAATGGACGAGAGGTCTAAGGGAGGATGATGATATTCATAATTTCCCTTCTATGCCCGTTCCAAGAAAATAATAATAGACAAACGCCAGTACCGTATGTACATCTTATCCGCTATATCGTTTTATTTTTATTATTGCTGTATTTGAAATTCTTGGAAGAAAATGGTGAATGAAGAAAAAAAGAGCTTCAAAATTGAAATGGAACAGTTGTTAGCAAAATGAAGCAAAATATTGGTCTCAAACGATCCCTGTACATTATCCTCAACAAGTTGCAATATGAACTACATGTCGTTTAATAGGTTTTCTTAGACGACAGTAACACGTGAAGTGAATGGATATCTAAGAGTCCGTTTGTCTACGTGTTAGCGTTTACGTTTTCTGAAAAACGCACTAATTAATCGTTTGGTTACGAATTGTCAAAAGATAAAAAACGTGGGTCCCAATATTTATTTGCGGTAAAAACTCGATTTTCAGAAAGGCAGTAAATTCAATCTTTTCGTTTTTATTCATGGGATTGGTATACTGTGCACTATAATTGCACTGTTCAACAGTGCAATTACATCAAATTTTTTTTTTCTGTTATTTTTTAACAGCTAACTATAATTGCAC
The DNA here is from genome assembly GCA_033617975.1 of Populus alba x Populus glandulosa. Taxonomy (NCBI): domain Eukaryota; kingdom Viridiplantae; phylum Streptophyta; class Magnoliopsida; order Malpighiales; family Salicaceae; genus Populus; species Populus alba x Populus glandulosa. Next base: position 29,677,178 of record CM066143.1, on the reverse strand, counting down.
TATGTGAACAGTGCAATTATATGAATTTTTTTTTATTGTTAATTTTTTTAATAGTTTTTTTTTATAATAAAACTAGTTTAAATTGAATTAAATTTTTTCGTACTATGATGGGAACAATATTTTTTTTCTTGAAAAACTAGTATAGAATGAATTAAATTTACTTGCATTGTAATATCAATTTTATACCTGATAATATTTTATCTAATTTTATTACACGCTCAAAAAATTATAAAAACTGTAATTTTTATCGGATGAATTTTATAAGTAATAGAATTATATTATTTATTTCATGATGTAATAAAAGTAATTAATTCTACAATATTTAAATTTAAAACCATCAATATTAATATAAATATTTTTAAATTATTTTATAACCTCAATTTCAAAAACATTCTCAACCAAACATATTAAACTATTTTTTTTTCAACCTCAATTTTAATCATAGTTTTAACCAAACACCTATTTTTTGAAAACAACCTCAACTAAAAATACTTTTTATAAAACAACTTTTTTCAAACCACAACCACAACAGCTACCACAATACCAAACACACTCTTAGACTGATATATTAATGAGGTTTTTTTTAGTATGAAAATGTTTATTTTTTAAAGTATTTTTTTTAATATTTTAAAATAATATGTTTTTTTTTAATTTTTAAAAATTATTTTTAATATTAATATATCCGAATAATATAAAAATATACGAAATTAATTTTAAATAAAGATTAAATTAAATTTGCATGAAGTTGAACAAAGCCGAGACAGAAAATACACGAAAACGCAGTTGGCTGCCAACTTTTGGTTTTCAAGGCCATCTCCAACGTCTCTCTTTGTAAACTCCGTTGCTGCCCATTACATTACAAGCACCAAATTCACATGCGCACTATCCTTCACCACCACCACTACAACCCTCTTATCATACGCACACTTCCTTCTTCAACCATGGCATCCTCTTTTCTCACTCTCCCTTCCGTCTCTCTTAAAACCCTCTCTTTCACGGCTTCCGATGCTTTTAATAAAAGAATTCGAGGATTTGGTCTTAAAAATGGGAAACGATCTAGGGCTCTTATGAGCTTGTCAGTTGGATCTCAAACTCAAACTTTTCAATTGATTTCTTGATAGCCACGTCTCTAATTTACCTGCATGGGCTAAATTACTGGTGCAGGGAATGATCGGATAAGGCTTGATTTATGTTTAATTGGGTTTGGACTGCAAAATCGGTGCTTAATAACAGCGAATTAAAGTGCACTAGTTGTTAATAGCTTGTCCTAATTTTGGAGGTGGTGTTTTGTTTCTTTGTAAGTAATTCAGGGTGCCCAAGCTGTTGGGATGGGAAAGGAGGCTCAAAGCGTGTCAGCTGCTGCTCAGTTGTACAGAAAAGCAAATGATATTTTGGGGTAAGCATTCAAAAAATATTTCTTCTAAATCCTGGTTTGCAAAAAACTCAGCTTTAGACATCCGACCTGGAATTACTTATAATTGGGATACAGGTATGATCTTGTAGAACTCTGCACCAGTGGTCCGAAAGAGAAGCTGGATTCCACTGTTATAAGCCAGGTACTTCCTCTTTCTGCTTTGCAATGTTTTATTTTGAGTTTAATTGTGCTGGCAATAATCTACCATTAATCATGCCATAAAGAGACAAGCTCACCTGATGCGACATGTATGGTTGAAGAGACTCTACTTTTTTGAAAGATATCAACATCTTCTTTTTAATTAACAGATCCTATGTGATTGGTTTACTAAATCACCAGTTGGGTTGGTTGGTCCCTTGATTTTATTTTTTAACCTGGGATAATCCCTATGCCACTGATTTACATCATTCTCTATTTTCGTTCTATTGTGCTGTTTTAATATTCCTTTATAGTTTGTCTTATGGAAGCCACTTCTTTCAACTTTTTTCTAAATAGCTACATTAATTTCTGGTGAAATTGATGCTTAGCCGCCATGCATCTGGTGTGGTGTTGTTATTGCATGAGATTTCCAAGTGATGGTTAATAGTGAGCATCTGATTTTGTCATTGCAGCCTGCTATTTATGTCACAAGTCTAGCTGCAGTTGAAGTGCTCCGAGCTCGTGATGGAGGCCAGCAGATAATTGACTCTGTTGATGTCACATGTGGTCTCAGCTTGGGAGAATATACTGCTTTAGCATTTGCTGGAGCCTTCAGGTGAGCATTTAACTCAAGTAAACAACTGTTGTATTTGAAAACTGAAGCAACATCATGTAATTTTCTCGCAATTGAATTGACTGATATTGTGTTGACGAGTTTGCACAAATTAATGTATGAGCTCCTTACCCCCCTCTGTCAGGCTCATATTCTCATTTATTCCTCGGTGAGCCAAGCATGGCTATATGGAAATATGCAACCAAAACAGTGTTTCTTTTAAGATCTTGTTGACTACCTCATTTAGTGGGTTAACTGTGCTGAACAACTTGCAAATTAGAATAATTCAGTTACATTCAATTCTGATTGATGACTACCATAGTTGGGTGTTGTTTGCTTGTTGTCATGCTGCTTTCTGTATATGAGACTTGGGTAGATTGAGCATCATATTTAATGTTTAGTTGGTAAATGCTTTTGTGTTTTTAGAATTATAAATTTAAATCCCTGAAGACAGATGATTCCTATCTTTCTTTTATGTTACTTTTCTTTGTATTCATGTCCTTTTTCTCTGGATTCAATCTTATTATAGCTTTGAAGATGGACTCAGGCTTGTCAAACTAAGGGGTGAAGCCATGCAGGTGAACATTCATAGCTGGCCATCAGATGGCTTTGCTCTATGCACCTCAAATTGAGTGCTTCATGACATCTTTTAGTAATAATGTTTTCAATGAAACTGCCTCCAGGAAGCTGCCGATGCTGCTAAAAGTGCCATGGTCAGTGTCATCGGACTGGACGCTGACCAAGCTCAACAGCTGTGTGATGCAGCCAATCAAGATGTCGATGAGGATAATAAAGTTCAGATTGCGAATTACCTGTGTCCTTTAAGGTTCCTTCAGATCTGTGTCTTTTAGTTTTGTTGCAATGCTTTGTGTATTTATTAATTTAATGTGTACTAACTTCGATGCTGATGCATTTTGGTAGGGTAATTATGCTGTATCTGGAGGTGTTATGGGAGTGGAAGCAGTAGAGGCTAAAGCAAAGTCATTCAAAGCTCGAATGACAGTAATTTATTTCCTCATTTTATTTTTATTTTTTTGTATGGCCATCTTGCTTCTGCCAATGACCATAGCTCCACTTTTCTCAGGTGCGTTTAGCAGTTGCTGGTGCTTTCCATACAAGTTTCATGGAACCAGCTGTCTCAAGATTGGAAGCTGCATTGGCAGCCACTGAAATTAGACAACCAAGAATACCAGTTATATCCAATGTTGATGCACAACCACATGCAGATCCTGCCACAATTAAGAAGATCTTGGCACGCCAAGTAAGCTACACGCAATTTGCTTCTCCATGATAAAGCAGGGGAAACCATAATTTGATCCTGTAAATTCAAACTTGCAGGTGACTTCTCCTGTTCAATGGGAAACAACAGTGAAGACTCTCCTAGCCAGAGGGCTGAAGAAGAGTTACGAATTAGGACCTGGAAAGGTACAAATTTATCATTGCCTCTTAAATTACAGAACCAGAGCCATATAGCAGCAGTAACTCATTCTAATCATACTCTTGGAGCTTCCTATCTTGCTGAGTTTATTCGAGTCATTTTATCAGGTTATTGCTGGCATTGTCAAGAGAATGGACAAGAAAGCAGAAATGGAGAATGTAGGCGCCTGAGGCACTGAGAAGGCAGCCAGAGGTGTGCCTCTAGTGGTTCTGATCAACACATGATAAACCACCAAAGGTCACTACGTGTTCCTATCAAGAATCCACATTTTATGACATGAATCATGCAGGAGACGTGCCTTATGCAAGGGAAACATGCTATAAGCAGAGGAGAATGTGCCACATATAAGGGATGTGGAGAAAACACCAGTTGCTTGAGGATTTGCTGGCATCATTCCATTGGAAGGCTTGGTCCATGGTTGTTAGCTATTATTTTGTTAACTGTAGCCATTTGAATTCCTTGTTTTAAGTACCCTTTGAATTCTTTGTTTTAATTAGTTGAGGTCTTAAGTTAAGGAGAAGTTGTTTCTTCTTTATGTATTTAAACCTTTTTATTATGCAGTAAGCAGATTATTCAGAGAGTCAATTATTGTTGAGAGATATATTAAAATAATATTTTTTATTTTTTAAAATTTATTTTCATATTAACATATTAAATAATAATACTAAAAAAATAATTTAAAATAAAAAAATTAATTTTTATAAAAGCATTTTTCAAATGCAAAAAATTGGAATAAAAAGAACATAAAGCAAAATCCCAAACATATTAATTAAGTAACACGTGTCTAATTTTGCCTCAATCTCGTAAGGGTGACCAATCTACTGCTCCACTAACCCGACCCGCCCAATCCCAAATCTCATGTCCGGGTATGGAGAACGAAAAGTCGAAAATTTCTAATAAGGCAAAGATGGATTTATTTACAAGTTATAACCATTACGCAGGCATGTCAAATGCCTAATCCTCTCTCTGAACTCATTATGTAAACAATTTGAAACGGAAAAAATAAAAATAAAAACAATTTGCACCAGCCGGGAATCGAACCCGGGTCTGTACCGTGGCAGGGTACTATTCTACCACTAGACCACTGGTGCCTGTTGTTATAATTCTCCAAGAGAAATTAATTTATAGCAATTGACTTCTTGCTATTGGTGGCTTCGAATAAAGTGCTAAGAACCACACACATTTGATTTGAACTCGCTCTGTAAATAAGGGTGTTGCATAGTTACTTGAGAGAGAGAGTTGAAGCGGGAAATGGCGATGGTTACCGTTTTCAGGGCTTCGATTTCTCGGTCTCTCCCAACCTCTTTTCCTAATCTATTATCATCGTCATCGAACAGAAGCTCAATTCCTAAGAAACACAGGTTACTGTGTCATGCAGCTTCATCACAAACCAAAATAAATCGGTAAGCTGTTTCTCTCATGTTATCTTTTCCTTTGTTTGCCAACTGAACTCCCTTTCATAAATTATAAAACAAAAAAAAAAAAAATTGCAAATGAAAACACAACAGTGTAGTCAGTGAAGAAAGTTAGATAGGTCCTTTAAAGAGAACTGCTAAATTTTGCCTGGAAAAGTTGGGATTCTGGTTTCTTTCTGCAGTCCATGTAAATTAAATGGAAAATAGCTTATAATTATTGTTATTTTATTTAATGATTTTAGTCGTTTTGTTCATTTCTTTGATATTGGTAAAGAGATTTCCTGTACTTTTGGTTTTTTGCTCCCAAAAATTATTTTTCTTATACAGTGATTGTTTAGAAAAAGAAGTTCACGCTGATGACGGATTCAGTACCATATAAAAGCAAGCCTTGATATTTAGTTTTAATTGAACAAGTTTGTTGATTTATTTATTTTTTATCAAAATATTTCTAGGTCAGAGGTATCCTTTTGCATTGGAACTCACTTGATTCCACATCCTAAAAAGGTATGCCGATATTATCCATCTTTATGCTTTCAAATTACTGGATGTTAGTACCATTTATTTATTTTGAACTTTGAAATCTTGGTCTTTCAAAATAGGTCGAAAGAGGTGGGGAAGATGCATTCTTTGTCAGCGACTACAATGGGGGCATTATTGCTGTTGCTGACGGTGTCTCTGGGTATGAAACTTTACATAAGTATATATGTTGTTCCCTTTTACCATGCATTTTTGGAAGTGTGAAAACCATTGGCTTCCTTGTAACGTATGTGTGTGACTGATTTTGAGTTGCGTCACATTGACAATCATAAAATAAGCTATGACTCAAACACTTGCAAATATTTTGGCTCTGCTCTCGAGAAACTTAAGAGATTTTTTTTTGTTTGGCATGCAAGCCTATAAGCATGTGTGAAGTTTGTATGAAAAGTTTTGTGACACAAGATATTTCTTGATGGTGTTTATGAACTATGACTCTTTTCATGCTGTTTAAATGCTCTTTTCAGTTGGGCTGAACAGAATGTCGATCCTTCGTTATTCCCACGGGAATTGATGGCCAATGCTTCATGTCTCGTGGGGGATGAGGAGGTAGTGCCATAGTAATACCTGTTAAAGCCCATATATATATATATATATATATATCATTGTTATGTTCTGGTTAATTATTTTTTCTTCAAACAATCTGTACAAGGACTGTATGCCACTACTCTTTACTTGCCAATTGAATGTTTTTGGTTGCTTACTTTGCTTTCAGCTAATACATCTAGTGATCTTTGCTATTTGGCAGGTTAACTATGATCCCCAAATTCTCATAAGGAAAGCACATGCTGCCACTTCTGCTGTCGGTTCGGCTACTGTGTAAGTTGATCCACTCCATATTTCCCAAGAGCATCATCCTTAGACCTTATGTTTAGGGACGTAATGGTATCATCTTTAAGCTCCACTTCCCTCTTGGTTGATTAGAATTGTTGCCATGTTGGAGACGAATGGAACACTAAAGATTGCTAATGTTGGGGATTGTGGACTGAGGGCTATCCGTG